>OY728150.1:304731134-306107801 GCA_963277665.1 Viscum album
TTATGTGTATGAGGAGATGAAACATAAATTGGACATGTGGTATACATGGTACAACTGAATATACTATTTTTAAAGATTTGATTCCCCTTAAATAGGTGTGTCGGGTGGTTAAAACTAGTTGAACGACCTTAGAATTCCATGAAACAAGACAACAAAAACTATGGAGTGAATTGTGAAATGTTCGAGTTGAAGTTATATCAATCAGAGGTGTTGTTTGATCGTGATGATGAAAAACACATGTTTAGTGTCATAAAAAATCAAAATATGTTTTTAACAGTCAGATCCATAGAAAACGAACTCAAAATGACTTGAAATCATAGTAAAACACTCTTATTATTATTTGTGATATGCACAAGTAGATGGAACATAAAATGAACACGTAGTATTCATGATAGGATTGAATATGTATTTTTTTAAGATTTGATGCCCTTTAAAAATGTGTGTTATGTTTTCAAAACTAGTTGAACGACCTTGAAACGACATGAAATTAGACAGCAATAGTCGCGAAGTGAATTGGAAATGGTTGAGCATATAATACATCTATTGGAGGTGTTGTTTGACCATGATGATGGAAAATGAATGGTTAGTGTCATAAAACACCAAAACATGTGTTTAACAATTAGATCCATAGAAAAAGACCTCGAAATGACTTGAAATAATAGGAAAACCATCTTATTATTAATCTAAATGTGTATGAGGATATGGAACATCAATCGAACATGCAGTCATCATTGTACGACTGAATCTGTGGCTATTAAAGATTTGATTCCCTTTAAATGGGTGCATTGGGTGGTCAAAACCAGCTGAATGACATCAAAATTATATGAAATTAGATAAAAAAACCGTGGATATAATTTTGAAATGGTTGAGAAGGTGGTATGTAAATCAAAGGTTTTTTTGATCGGTATGATGGAAAAGGCACGTTTAGTGTCATAAAACACAAAAATGTGAATTTAACGGTCATATCCAGAGAAAATGACCTCAAAATTACATGAAATCATAGAAAATCATATTATTTTTATTTGAGACATGTAAGAGAAGATGAAACATCAACTAGATGTGTAGACTGTAAGATATGACTGAATATATGGTTTTTAAAGATTTGATGCTCTTTAAAAAGGTGCATCGGGTGGTCAAAACAAGTTGAACGACCTCAAAATGTAATGAAATTAGAAAAAAAAAATTAGAGTGAATTGTGAAATGGTTGAGTAGACGGTATATCAATCAGAGGTTCTGTTTGACTGTAATGATGGAAAACACACTTTTATTATCATAAAAATATAAAAACGGGCATTTAACTATTAGATTCATAGAAAAAGACCTCATAATGACCTGAAATAATAGTAAACTTGTATTATTATTATTCATGTTGTGTATGAGGAGAAATAATGTCAATCATCCGTGCGATCTACATGGTATGACTGAATCTGTGGTTTTTAAATATTTCAGGCCCTTTCAAAAGGTGTATTAGGTGGTCAAAACTAGCAGAACAACCTTAGAATGCCATGAAATCAGATGGAAAAAAAAATTGAGAGAATTTTGAAATGGTTGAGAAGATGTTACATAAATTAGAGTTGTTTTTGACCGTGATTGTAGAAAACACACTTTCAATGTCATAAAACACCAAAACATGCATTTAATGGTCATAACCATAGAAAACGACCTCGGAATGACATAAAATCAGAGGAAAACCATGTTATTATTATTCATGATGTGTATAAGTAGATGAAACATCAATCCAATATGTATTGTGTGTGGTAAAACTGAATATGTTGTTTTTAAAGATTTGACGCCCTTTATGAAGGTGCGTTGGGGGGTCAAAACTCGTGGAACAAACTCAAAATGTCATGAAATCATACCAAACAATCATGGGGTGAATTTTGAAATGTTTGATTATATAGTCTATCAATCAGAGGTGTTTTTTGACTTCGATGGTGGAAAACACACTTTTAGTGTAATAAAACTCCAAAACAGGCGTTTAATGGTCAGATCCATATAAAACAACCCTAGAATGACATGAAATCAGAAGAAAAATGTCATATTATTATTCTTGAATTATAATAGGATATGGAACATAAATCAAACGTGAAATTTATAGGGTATGACTAAATATACTATTTTAAAAGATTTAACACCGTTTAAAAGGTGTGTCCGAGGGTCAAAAATATCTAAACGATCTTTGAATTCCAAGAAATCATAATAGAAAAACTATGGGGTGAATTGTGAAATTTTTCTAGCATAATGTATGTCCATCGATGGTTTCATTTGACTTGGATGATGGAGAACACCCTTTAATTTTATAAAACACCAAAACATGCATTTAGCAGTCAGATGCATAGAAAATGACCTCAAAAAGACATGAAATCACAGGACAAAAAACTTATTATTATTGGTGAGAATATGAAATTATAATCGAGCATGCAGTCTTCTTAGAACAATAGAATAACTGGTTTTAAAATTTTAAAATATTATGGGAAATTATTAAAATATTTTCAAAATCAAATAACTTTTATCCATTGTACTAATCTATGATTGAAATATTTTATTTCATTTCAGTTATTAGTTGGGATATATTTTATATACTAATTATTTTTTAAAATTTTGTTATGCAGTTTTATTCGATGATAGACGTGGAGCTTAGAAGATGATGAGAAAAAAAAGATTTATGTTCACGTGGGTTTAGATATATTTGAATTTTTTTTTATTTTTCAAATATTGTGGTTTTCAATGTTTTTATAATTTTTTTAAAAAATAATAATAAACCCTATAATGGCCCACATATGGCTGTCGCTATAGGTGTTGCATATTTTGGATATAGCGACCATCAGTTGGCGGTCACTATAAGTCATCTGGATCTCTTCTATAGAATCCTCCAAATGGTGGATGCTATAGGAAAAAATGATGGGCCTAATGAGTCCACCATTTTGTGGATGCTAGGAATCCACTACAGGCCTTTAGCGATGGATTTTGAAGGTTGTTAAAAACCTTTTTTCTACGAGTGAAATTGATGTCAATTTTGAATAAAAAGTCACACTTGGAGTCATATTAGTCACAACATGTGTTATATTGAGGTTCAATTGATTTTTTCAAATACCAAATGACTCATGGATATTTTTCCTAAAGTATAAAAACAATCCGAATGCATTTTATCGATTTTCAGAATGTAACTTTTTCCTTTTGTAAAAATTTAGGTCAATTTAAAATAAACAATACACACTTAGAGTCATATAGGTCACACAGTGAATCATATTGAGGTTTAACTGTTTCCTAAACATCAAAAATTATTTTTGGATCATTGACCTAAAGTATCAAAATAATCCAAATGCGTTTTCTCATATTTGAGTAGGTGAGTTGCTCTTTTTACTAAAATTGATGTTAATTTTAAATAAAAATACACATTTGGAGTCATAGCGGACACACCATGTATCAGATTGAGGTAATATTGATTCCTACATATTCTAAATGAATCATGTATTATTTTATTAAAGTATCAAAGTAATCTGAAGTCATTTTCTGAGTTTTCATCATGTCACTTGTTCATTTTTCCAAAATTAATGGTAATTTAAAATAAAAAGACACACTTGGGGTCATATCAGTCACACCATGCATCAGATTGAGGTGAAGTTGATTCATAAACATCAAAAATACTTTTGTATCATTTAACTAAAGTATCAAAACAATTAAAATGAATTTTCTCAGTTTTGAGTAGGCAATAAATCCTTTTTACTAAAATTGATGTCAATTTTATTTAAAAAAGACACACTAGGAGTCATACCGGTAACACCGTTCATTGGATTGAGGTGAAACTAATTTCTAAAAATACAAATTGAATTATGTATCATTTTCGTAAAGTATAAAAAAAATTAATTCCTTTTCACATTTTTTAGTATGTCACCTTTCCTTTTGATAAAATTAATATCAATTTAAAATAAAAAGGCACACATGGAGTAATATCGATCACACCTTGTGTCAGATTGAGGTACAGTTAATTACTACATGTAAAAAATGACTAATGGATCATTTTACTAAAGTATAAAAAAATATAAATGAATATTCTAAATTTTGACCAGGTTTGTTTTCCTTTTTACAAAATTTGATGTCAATTTTAAATAAAAAGACACACTTAGAGTCATACCGGTCACACAATGCATCAGACTGAGGTGATAATGATTCCTACACATATCGTATGACATATGGATTGTTTTAATAAAGTATCAAAACTATACAAATGAATTTTAGTGGTTTTGTGTAGGTAAATTGTCCTTTTTACTAAAATTGATGTCAATTTTAAAGAAAAAGACGCACTTAGAGTCATACCAGTCACGTCGTGCATCTGATTAAGGTGCAGGTGATTTCTACATGTCCCAAATGACCCATGGATCATTTTTCTAACGCATAAAAACAATCTGAATGAATTTTCAAGGTTTTCAGTACATCACTTTTCTTTTTTACTAAAATGTCATTTTAAATTATAAACACGTACTTTGACTCATATTGGTCACATCATATACCCGTTTTACATGAGACCAATTCCAAAATGACATAAATTATTTATGAATATATATCCAATATTATCTAGAAAATCCTATTTTTTCTCATTTTTTAGCGAGTAGCACATTTTGAACTAAAATGTATTTTTTAAACTGATAATAGACACTTTGATTCATACTGGTCACACCGTGTGTCAGATTGAGGTGAGACTGATTCATACATTTGTTAAATGCCTTATGGATCATTTTTATAAAGTATTAAAGAAATATGAATGAATTTTTTAATTTTTTTGTATGTTAGTGGATTACTTTAATTTAATTAATGTGAATTTTAAATAAAAAGACGCACCTAGAGTCATACCGGTCACATTGTGTGTCATATTGAGGTACTTCTGCTTCTTACACATCCCAAAGACTCAAAAAAATATGAAATTCCAATGTTACGCTTATTAACATTTTATTTATTTATAAAAATTACAACACTATATATTGAGTTGATTTTCTTATTTAAAATACCTATATCATTGTATAAAACTAGAAGAACAGAAGAATTTTACCTACCCATTATATCACAGGAGGTCTCCACAATAGGCAAAATAGTGTCCTCCATAATTCTTGTTTTCAATAGTGAGAAAGATTTTTCCAATAATAACATCAACTCAATATGCAGTGTCAGATAGTTGATAAATAAAATCAATGGTAAACATTGTAATATTGGTATAAAGTAACATGTTATCTCTTCTGTGGCTTATTATAGATAGTTGAAATAAAAATATGACTTCCCAAAAGATATGTGAAAAAAACTAAATAAATATTTAATAAAAATGATAGGGAAAATAAATTACAAATAGTGTATAAAATGATGATAAAAATAATTAAATGTTTATTTGGAATTAACCTTTTCCTGATGGCTGTAAACATTATTGAATCATTTCATTATTGTCATTATCTCTGTTATAGCCTCAAAGTCCAATCTCTCATGAGCATGAGAAGATTTGAACAAACCACCCCAAATAGAACAAAGGAATCCACCAGTATAAGAAAACAATTATAATGTGATTAATACTAAAAATAAATAAATAAAACATAAATATGAAACAATTCATTACTTATATGGAAGTCATGTCATTATGTTTTTTGTGTAAATTCAATGATCAGGTATGCCTCCCATCCATTTATAAGAAAATCTATATCATCTTGTGAATATGAGTATTTTATATATTCATAATAGTACTAGAAAAATATAAATATACAAAGTATTAATAAATATTTTAAATGATGCAGTAATTATCTTTGAAAACACCTCTTCAAGGATGCTAGATTGTTAATGAAATATGATATCTCTCATAAATTTTAAAACATAATAACAAAAATCTTTTTCATTTTTTTCTTTTAGAAATTATAGAATCCTTGGAAAAAACAATTAAATTGTTTTTATATGTGTTTGGATAGTGATATATTATTATATATACCCTGATACTTATCCATTTGTAGAATTTGTCAGGGTCTTTGTGCACAATTCTTGTTCTCATGCCATAATTTTCATGATATTCGTACACCACCCTATTATAATATAATCTTCATTAAAACATAATATAAATAATGTAACATTAATATTAGTTCTAAAACATTGGATGTAGTGTATTAAAAATTAACAAATGCCATCATGTGTGGTCATTTTGTTGGGTATCCATGCAGTGAATATATGAAATAAATCTTCGGAGTATCCAAATTAACCTCAATGAGCATATAATGTTTCCAAAAAAACACAAAATAGAATAAGTAACTAAAGAAATAAAAATATATTTTTTATTAATAAATTGAATATTTTTACCACTACATCATTGGTATTAAGAATATTCTATAATCTGTAAGTTTTATTTAAAATTATTTGGCCAGGTCTGCCACTATTTCAACCATTTTTTTAGATTCTATTTTTTTTCTGTTATGTAGAGGTGGCGTGAAGACTAACTATTCATATTTATTCATGGGGAAATCACTTTATTTGGTATTGATATATACCCCTTCAAAAATATGAAATTTATTTAGTCGTAATTAACATAGTATATCAGCTTTTGGAAAATTAAATCATGAAAACATACCTCATGTATAAATTTAAAACTGTGGCTCTTTTCCATTTATAGTTTAAGATTTTATTTACATTATTAAAATCAATTTATTTTGTACCTTCTGATCCATAATGTTTTTCTTCAAAATCAACTACGTGACAACTACTATTTTTTAACTTTGTATCCACATGAACATTTAATGTCAATAAATGCATATATTGAATGAGAAGGGTAAAGGTGCATTCAGAAGATCTTTTCAATCATTTGGTTGATACTGTTGGGCAAAAATCCCTCAAGGAATCATTGAAGTATTTTTTGAGGTGATTGTGTTTGTTGAAAAAGTGATCATCTGTGTTGTGATTGTTGACAATGCAAATCATGACATACAAATATGTTGAAAAAGGGGATTTCATGGTGAAATGTCGAGTTCGAGAGCTGAGGTCAACGATCCATGTTTGATTCAAGAACTTAGATAATGGAATGGACGATCTGGAGGTGGTACAAAAAGAACAGATACAAGGTGGTGTTGTTTTCCAGTGTTTGCCAAATTTTTGGGCCTGAAAATCGACAAATAAAGAAAAGGGTTTTTGGAAAAGGGACTTGCACGTCGAGGACTTGGAGTATAGGAAAATTGCGCGCCATATATTTTTCAAGATTAGAAGATGAAAATATGGCAATGGAAATAGGTTCGCACAAGTTTAGGAGTTGGTCGTGCAAGTGTCTAGGAGGACAGAAGACTTGCACGCCAAGACTGGGTCGTGCAGGTGATTTGCGCGCCATCATGAAGGGTGGTCAATTTGCCTATAAATACTAGACCACCCCTCTTAATTATTCACCGGAGTTCAACACCTTGAGAGATCAAGTCTCTCATCGTGCAGGTGTGGTGGTCGCGTAGGTGGTGTGTGGTCACGTAGGTGGAGTTGCGCGCCAGTGTGAGAAGTTGTGGACCGGTTGGAAGTTGCGCGCCAATGTTGGTTTGGGCATAAAAGGAAGTGTGTCGCGCAAGTTTGGATTTGAGTAAGCTTGTGTCACACAAGTGTCTGAGGTGCGCTTGCGCGCCCGTTGTGACTTGCGCACCAATACTTGCGCACCGAGATTGACTTGCGCGCCAAGTAAGTTTTATTTACAGCAGTGATTTGTGGGCTACGTGGAAGCTGGAAGTTTTCCTGATACCTTCGGTGCAAAGAGAGATTCATCTATGGGTGAAAATTGGGCTTCAACAGAGCATCTACTTATAGAGGAAGATGCATTCCTTCATGCAAATGAAGAGACCTACAGGTCTATAAACTGTGAGTGGATCCTTTCCAGTGCAGTGAGCGAAGGAAGAGGAACAAGGTGATCCTCTCCACCGGCAGTGAGCCAGAGAGAGAGAAATAGGGAGTGACCCTTGGGAAAGCAGTGAGCTGACCCTAAACCTTGTAAAGGAAGTGATCCTGGGAATAGAAGTGATCTATCACGAACCTTGTAATCCATATCTAGTGAAGAATAGTGTAATTTGGTACAACCGGAAACTTATTGGCGTATGCTCCTTGGACGTAGCCCTTAGCGGTGAACCAAGTAAAAATTGTTGTGTCCTGTGCATGCTTTACCTTCTATTTATATTGTGAAATAGGAATGTGAGAGAAGAGTGTTTTTCTTAACAGCGAAACAAGATCATAACAAGCATTAATTTTGAATTAGTCATACCCTGATTCACGCCCCCTCTCAGGGTACTCAGCCTAGTGGACCTAACAATTGGTATCAGAGGGAAAGGTTGATATTTGTTCTTCTCTAAATGGAGGTCACCAATCATAAAGGAATTCCAATCTTCGACGGGAACAACTTTCAGCTATGGAAGAATCGGATGCAACACTACTTCTGATCTTTGGGAATGTGTGTATTCATAGCAGCAATGCATGGCATAACAGCTGATATTAATAGTGGCGCGTTATCAGAAGCTGAACGTAGAGAGTTGGATGCAGATGCCAAAGCAATTAATGCCTTAGGGGGAGCTCTATCCAATACTATCTATACAAAGGTGATGTCATTCAAAACGTCACGTGCCATGTGGGAAAAGCTATTGAATATATATGAAGGAGATACAAAGGTCAGAGAGGAAAATCTGCAAGTGTTGTGGAATAAGTATGAAGATCTTAAGATGAACCAAAATGAGTCTGTTGATGCATTTTTTGACAGGGTAAATATTGTTGTGGAAGATATGTGAGGTCTAGGTGAAGTCATTGAAGACATAAAGATCGTAAAGCGCATCTTAAGGAAGCTTCAACCTTGGTTCAATCTGAAAGTTTATGTATTGGAAGATAAAGATCCCAAAGAGCTGACACTGGACAACTTTCATAGTACCTTGGTTGCATATGAGATGAGGAATGATGACAACGAGGCTGTGGAAAAGGGGAAATCTAAAGAAGTGGCATTCAAGGCCATGAAGAAGCTCACAATTGAATATTCTCAAGAAGAAGAAGAGACAGACGAGGTGATGTCATTCCTTTCTTCAAATCTGCAAAGAGGAAGAGGAAAGATTAAATGGAAACTTCCACTAGCATGATCTCGATGTGGAAAGGTTGGTCATCTTGCAGCAAGATTCCCCAAGAAGTTTCAAGATAACGATAATGATGATGATGAAGTTGAAATTCCCAAGAAGAAGACGTCAGCGTTTGTGAAAGGGAAGAAACAATTCAAGAGAAATTTATTCAAGAAGAAGAATCTTCTTTGACAAGAATTTGAAAGTTCAGATGAGTTTGAGGATGAAGAGGTTGAGGAGATATAAAATTTCAGAGATCGTGGGGTAAATGTTCTGGGGGAAATTGTTGGTAGTTCTCAGAAAAAGGAATAAGTCGACGCTAAAGAAGAAGATGAAATTGAAGGGAGAGTTGATATGGAAGCCGAATTGGAAGCATCTCTTGAGGAGAGACGTTTGGAGGGCCAAAACGAAGAAATCCAATAAAGTGGTTCGTGATTCCAAACTCTATATGCAAAAACAGGATGAAGAAAAGCCAGAGCTGTTAGAAGAAATTGAAAGACTAAAATCCTCAACATAAGAGAGCTTAGAAAATATTGTTGGGCATAAGCTTAAAATTGAGGAACAAAATAAGGAAATTGATTGTTTGACTAACATAATAAAGGAGCAGGTCAGACATATCAAAGAGCTTGAAGAATAAGTGGTCAGTTTGTGACAAAAAATGAAGGATCAAGAAAAACTCTTGACCCCCAATGTGATATCAAAAAAGCAGGCCATTCAGAAGACAGAAAAGATGAAAGAGGAGGCTCGTAGTTCAGCAGGAGTGAAGCAGCAAGAAAGCTCAAATTCTAAGGTTGATTCAGGGCTTGATAAGAAACAAAAATCTATGGCAGTTAATGTCAGACCACAAGCACCCGTCCCGAAATTGAAGGTTGATTTGGGCACAAAACAGAATCAGAATATTCAGAGATACCAAAGGGAAACTTGGAGTGCTGAAGTGTCACGAAGGAATGCACCATATATCAGGTGTTATTGTTGTGGGAAGATGGGACATTCATAGTATGTGTGTTCCATATCCAAGAGATATCAAAGGGAACAAGAACAGTGGTGGCATCCAAACAAGGAACGGTTTTCCAGAACATATTTTGAAGGACACTGTTTTTGGTGCGGAGGATTTGGGAACATGGTGAGGTACTTTACTTCGACCATTCAGAGAAATGTGCCAAAGCAGAATTAAAATGTTCGCAAGCAGCAGATCAATAAACCGACAGGTGAGTTAAAAGTGCAAAATAGATTTGCGGCTTTGCAAGATGAAGCTGGTCCATCATACTCTGATAAAGAATAGAAGTCTCAATCCATGCCGAGTGTGAAAGAAAAAGTATAGACCAAGAAGAAGAAAAAGGAGAAGGCCGTGGTGGAGGAGATTTCCCTTAAATCATTAGATCATTCTGGTGTATGGATCCTTAACAGTGGTTGCACATCACACATGACAGGTAATAAGGATCTTGTTACAGGCTTAAAATATGACAAAGAAGGAGTTGTCAAATTTGGAAACGATGAAGGCCTGAAGATTGTTGGCTCAGGGAAATCCATGTTTGGCGGCAAATAAATGAAACGTGTTGATATCTTGGTAGTAGAGGGTCTTAGTCATAACTTGCTCAGTGTCAGTCAACTGTGTGACTCTGGGCGTTCTATCCGATTTACCAAGAAGATGTGTGTTGTGAAAGGAAAATATGGAGCAGTTGTTCTGTAGGGAAAAAGGACAAAGGGAAATCTCTACCTTGTAGGTGGGGAAGAAGATACGTGCCTTTTATCCAGAGAAGAATAAAACTAGTTATGGCATAAGCGACTTGGTCATCTATGCCAACCATCCATGGAAGATCTGGTGAAGTGTGATGCTACTAGAGACCTTCCCAAACTATCACGTGATCGCACTCATACGTGTGATGCTTTCCAAGAAGGGAAAATCATCAGAAAAACATACAGGCCAAAGGAACAGAAATCAACTGGAGTGCTCGAATTGGTGCATGCTGATGTATGTGGACCTATTTCACCACGAGCTATAAATGGGAAAAGATACTATGTCTTTTTCATTGATTATTATAGCAGAATGGCCAGGGTATTCATCATTACCCATAAGACAGAGGTGTTCAGTTGTATAAAGCAGTATAGGAGGGAATCAGAAAAGATACTTGGGCAGAAAATTTTGAAGTTTCATAATCATAACGGTACAGAACTCACAAACAGTAAAGTTGAAGACTATCTCGAGAAACACGGGATAAGACATCATGTTTCATCAGTGATAACTCCCCAACAGAATGGAGTGGTTGAAAGGAGGAATCAGATCATCAAAAAATGGCCAGAACGATGCTTATTGATAAAGACCTACCAGAGAAATTTTGGAAGGAAGCAGTTTTGACATCGGTTTATTTTTCGAACAGGTCTTTGTTGTGTCCAAAGCAAGGTAAGACTCCGTATTAACTATGGTATGGAAAGAATCCAACATTGAAATACTTTAAAATCTTTGGAAGTAAGTGTTTCATTCTTAATAAAGAAAATCACAGGAAGTTTTAGGCACAAGGAGATGAGGGGATATTCCTTGGCTACTCTGGGAAAAGCAAAGCATATAAATTCTTCAACAAGAGACTGGGAAAAATTATTGAGAGCAATGATGTCACTATAGTTGAAAATGAACAGAATACTCAATGATCCAGTGAACAGTTCCTGGATGAAAGTGATGATGAGGTAAGCAACACAGGGGGAGCAGAAGTGGAAGAGGCTGACTCAGAAGAAGATACTGATGATGAACACGAAAGTGTCAAGTCTGTTTCTGCAAGGAAGCCAAAGAGTCGAGCTGAAATTGATTGGCAGAATATCATTGGTGATCAGACGGCTCCAGTTCAGACTCGAATAATGAAGTCATTATATCAAAAATCGTTTTTATCTCAGGTGGAGCCGAAATGTTTTTACGATGCAACTGAAGATGAAAACTGGGTTCATTCTATGAATGAAGAGCTTGATCTGATTGAGAAGAACCAGACATGGGAGATTGCCTCGAGGCCAGCAGACAAGAATGTCATCGGGACTAAATGGGTCTATCGCAATAAGATGAATGGAGATGGCATAGTGATTCAGAACAAAGCAAGGATAGTGTGCAAGGGATACTCCTAGATTGAGGGTATAGATATTGATGAGACATTTTCACCGGTTGCAAGGCTGGAGACAATCAGATTATTTTTGGCCATAGTAGTGCAAAGAAAGTTCAAAGTGTTCCAGATGGATGTCAAATCCGCATTCTTGAATGGTGTTCTGGAAGAGGAGGTGTATATTAAACAGCCAGACAGTTTTCCCATTCATGAGGATGAGAACAAAGCTTGCAGGCTATAGAATTCATTGTATGGGATGAAACAAGCACCAAGATCATGGTACCCAAGACTTGATCAATACCTGAAAAAACTTGGTTTCCAGTGCGGGGGGGGGGGGGGGGTTGATTACAATATTTATTTCAGAAATGACAGTAATCAAAGGATGATGGTGCTGGTCTATGTCGATGATATAATATTTGGTGGATCAGATGAAGCTCAGTGCAGACAGTTTTCCGAATTCATGAAAAATGAGTTTGAAATGTCAATTATTGGAGAGCTAACGTTTTTCCTTGGTCTACAGGTGACACAAGGAAGGAATGGAACATTCATTTCTCAATCTAAATATGCCAAGGATGTTTTGAGAAGGTTTGGAATGGAGAATTCCAAGGAGATGAAGACTCTGGTTGCTACCCAGATGAAATTATCAAAAGATGAGGATGACAAGGCAGTTAAGATCACAGAATATAGGCAAATTATTGGAAGTCTGTTGTACTTAACTGCAAAAAGGCTTGATATTGTTTTCGCCACATGCCAAGCAGCGAGATATCAAAGTAATCCCAAGGAAAGTCACATGCTTGCAGTGAAAAGAATACTTCGGTATATACAGGGCACAATGGATTTCATCTTGACATATACTGACAAATATCAGACAGAGTTATTGGGATATACTGATGCAGACTGGACCAGTTCAGCAGATTATAGAAAATCAACGTCAGGTGGTGCATTCTATCTTGGTGGATTGTGTATTTCTTGCCTAAGCAAGAAGCAAGATGGCATTTCGTTGAGCACCACGGAAGCTGAGTATATTGAGTCCACTCAAGCATGCATACAATTATTGTGGATGAAGCAGCAGCTCGAAGATATGGGAGTTGAGGTGAAGTATCTGATCAGAATCTAGTGTGATAACACAAATTCTATAAATCTCAAAAAAAATCTCGTCCATCACTCAAGGACAAAGCACATTGAGATAAAGTATCATTTTATCAAAGGGAAAGTTGAGCAGGGAATCGTGAAGTTGGAGTATGTGCCTACAAAGATACAAGTTTCATACATTCTGATAAAGGCCTTACCCAAGGAAGCTTTTGAGAGGCATCGATTGGCTCTGGGAGTTCAGTCGATTCCCCACACTTGAAATAGTGTGGATGTGGAAGACCCCCCTCTCCCTGAGGTATGAGGTGTTTTTCCACTAATGTGCTGATATGTGTTCTCTACTTTGTTATAGACTCCACAAGAGTGACCTTTGGGTTCATTGACAAAGGGGGAGAAAATAGTGATTGTTCAAGGGGGAGACTGTGTGGCAATTTGATAAATCATGATTGATACGGGGAGAAGCTAACCAGTGGAGCATCCAGATAGGGGGAGAAATGAGAAAGGGGGATATTTTAAAATTTGATTATGCTAGAAGTGATCGATCAACGAATAGATATCACGACAGATGAGGATCATGATAAAAGCAGAAGAGTGATGTGGGAAAGTGGTAAGGATGTTTCCAAACAAAAAATTGGTCTTCCAAAAAGTCCTTGAACAATTGGTATCAGTTTAGTACAAATTGGTATCAGTTTGATGTCAACAGTGGGAGTCAAAGATGAAGTGATTCATTGATGAAATTTTCATTTACTCTTGTTTCTCACGTCGAGAATTGCTCATGTGGGCTTAGGGTATGTGTTGAGTAAATCCTTGATCGCTATCAGAATCAGAAAAGGCGAATGGAGGCTGAAGAATTAATGATGCATATTTTTATGGAAGAGTTGTCAACAAACCCAAAGGGGGATATTGTTGGGAAAAAATCCCTCAAGGTGTCATTGAAGTATTTTTGAGGTGATTTTTTTTGTTGAAAAAGTTATCATCTGTGTTGTGATTGTTGACAATGCAAACCATGACATACAAATTTGTTGACAAAGGGGATTTCATAGTGAAATTTCGAGTTCAAGATCTGAGTTCAATGATCTATGTTTGATTCAAGAACTTCGATAATAGAATGGATGATCTGGAGGCGGTACAAAAAGAACAGATACAAGGTGGCGCCATTTTCTAGTGTTTGCCAAATTTTTGGGCCTGAAAATCAATAAATAAAGAAAAGTGTTTTTGGAAAAGGTACTTGCGTGCTGAGGACTTGGAGTACAGGAAACATGCACGCCATATATTTTTCAAGATCAGAAGATGAAAATATGGAAAATGAAATAGGTTCGCATAAGTTTGGGAGTTGGTCGCGCAAGTGTCTATGAAGACAGAAGACTTGCGCGCCGAGACTGGGTCACGCAGGTGACTTGCGCGCCATCGCGCAGGGTGGTCAATTTGCCTATAAATACTAAACCACCCCTCTTCATTCTTCACCGGAGTTCAACACCTTGAGAGATTAGAGCTCCCGTCGTGTATGTGTGGTGGTCGCGCAGGTGGTATGTGGTCGCGCAGGTGGAGTTGCATGCCAGTGTGAGAAGTTGCGCGCCGATTGGCAGTTGCACGCCAACGTTGGTTTGGGCGTAAAAGGAAGTGTGTCGTGCAAGTTTGGAGTTGAGGAATCTTGTGTCGCGTATGTGTCTGAGGTGGACTTGTGTGCCCGTTGTGACTTGCGCGCCGATACTTGCACGCCGAGATTGACTTGCGCGCCAAGTAAGGTTTATTTCCAGCAGTGATTTTCGGGTTGTGTGGAATTTGGACGTTTTCCCGATACCTTCGGTGCAAAGATAGATTCATCTACAGGTGAAAATTGGGATTCAACAGAGCATCTACTTATAGAGGAAGATGAATTCCTTCATGCAAATGAAGAGACCTACAGGTCTATAAACTGTGAGTGGATCCTTTACAGTGAAGTGAGCGAAGGAAGTGGAAGAAGGTGATCCTCTCCACCGGTAGTGAGAAAGAGAGAGATAAATAGGGAGTGACCCTTGGGAAAGCAGTGAGATGACCCTAAACCTTGTAAAGGCAGTGAGTCTGGGAATATAAGTGATCTATACCGAACCTTGTAATCCACATCTAGTGAATAATAGTGGAATTTGGTACGACTGGAAACTTGTTGGTGTATGCTCCTTGGACATAGCCCTTAGTGGTAAACCAAGTAAAAATTACTGTGTCCTGTGCATGCTTTACCTTCTGTTTATATTGTGAAATAGGAATGTGAGAGAAGAGTGTTTTTCTTAACAGCGAAACAAGATCAGAACATGCATTAATTTTGAATTAGTCATACCCTGATTCACCCCCCTCTCAGGGTACTCAGCCTAGTGGACCTAACAGATACTTTATATGGGCTTGAGTCTATATTCCATTTCACCCCATCCCTTTATCCATTTAAAATAAAAATAATTGGTTCAAATATTATTATTTTTATGTTTTAGCATGATAAACAAATTGGAAATAAATATATCCTTATGGAAATATGTTTTTACAAGATATGATGGTCATGTGATGAATTTTACAATAGTTTGGTTGACCTTATAAATATCTTCATCATTAAGTGGAATAGGTAACTCGACACTCAGTTCATGAGATATCATAATCACCACTCTCACATGACTTATTTGAAGTGGTATGTTGTGTAGCATTTCCTGTTGGATATTGAACACCATATCCCTTACTACAAGGTGATGGATGGCTGTTGATAGATATAAATAACAGATATTTTATCTCTTTATAATATTAGTATTGTAATGGTATCAATGTAAGTTTTATTCACACTTCATAGAAATAATTATTTGAATATTTATTACCTTGACTAAGATAGATCTTTGAGGGGAATGAACCACCTCAATGTTAGTGGGGGGGTATTTATGCAATGGTTTTTCTTGAGTTAATTAGTCTTTTCTCTTCCCCATCATAATAGTTTCTAGCAAATCAGTCATCCAATGGAATTGTTCATTAAGGAAATCTAATCATTCTTTCATCTCTGTAATTTCTTTATTTTTATCCTACTGTTGTTTTTTTTCCAAATATGTTTGAGGTGTCACCCCAAAAACCGCACCTTTGATGTGACCATACTGTTCTAGCCACCTCAAGGCTAATGATAGTAGGTGTTCCTCTAGTACATGTGTTGATGATTATTATGACTATATTATATAGAAAATATAGGAAAATATGTAATTATTTTATGTAATAGAGATTTAAATAATTTATTTATTATGTTATACTTACACTTGTTTTCCATACTTGTGTGCTTTCAACTATTAGTATGTCATATTTATTTACACATTCATCCTTCCATATAACATGGTGTTGGATGAAAGTTTCTCAGTATTTGGATTCATCAATCTTCATATAAATAGAGGGATAAAATTATGTTGTTGTTTCATGTCACATAAATGTATTATGGTAGATTTAAAATATATTTCATTTTCTTAAGGGAATCATACCTCATCCTTGCATTAAGGTAGGGGTACATTGGTCACTACAACAAATGCCATTCCTAGCGGCGGTTTTTTTCCGGTTTAGCGGCGGTTTAAACCGCCGCTATATTGTGTGGCGGCGGTTTACAAAAACCGCCGCTAAGTTTGGCGTCGGCAATCTATTAGCGGTGGTTTTTTCGATTCCGCGGCGGTTTTAGAAATGTGTCGTATGTCCGTCATTTAGCGGCGGTTTTTCTTCATTTAGCGGCGGTTATATGGGTATCTTATTTAGCGGCGGTTTTACCCGCCGCTAAATTCAGGCGTTTGATGCGCCTATTCTGCGGCGGTGAATACCGCCGCTAAATATCAACATAATATATTTAGCGGCGGTTAAAACCGCCGCTAAATGCTCACAGGTATGGCATTTAGCGGCGGTTAAAACCACCGCTAAACGTTGAACTGGAAAAAAAAAATGTTGCATCTGCTCCACCACTGCCCTAAATTTTCCAAAACCACAGCCACATCTCACCCATCAGCCCCACATAATATCACATCCACACATATTTGTAATGTACAACAGCTTACAACATTATTACATCATTACCATTTCATATTCCATCACTAAAAGAATACTACCACAAACCACTACACACAAAAACCAACATCCTCATAATAGTGACCATAACATCTCTTACCATAATAAAAACCAACATTAAAAACACCATCCCTCATAGACAAAACCACACCATAACAAGAAACATGTATCTCACTATGAGAACCAAAATCCAATAAAACAAGTAGGGAATCTATGAGAAAACCCATGAATGTTTCAATGTGAAATGACTCATAAAACCATATTGAAATATCCAAAATCCAATAAAACAAGTAGGTGGGTTTCATTAAAATTGGATATATTACCTAGGATACCACTAAAACAGTTATCATCTTCATGTTCCAATGAATATAAATGGTTCCAAAATAGAACCCTTGTGGGAAACCTCTCAAGGATAATATAATAATTTGATTAAAACTAATCATTAAATAAATAAACACATAACCATGTGTCATAACCAACCAATTAAAGGGACCATATTCATATTATGACAAACAATAAAATAGATTTACACAGTTACATTGAAAAAAATGAATGAATTAAAACACTTTATGACATTATTCATTCATCTTTGAATATGTACCAAAAAATATCTCCTCCAAACCACTATTCCACCATAGAAAATGATAAAATGGATTAACATTCCCATGAAGAGTAATCTACAAATGATCCATGATTTCCATTGGGTTCACCAAATCATTACTTCATCCTCATCATCCAACTCTCTATATTTGAATATATGGGATGAATCATGATTATTTCAGTAATGTTGGGATACATTGATGATATTGTGAATTATTTTTATCAGTGGTTAGAGCTCCAACTGATATAACACCTCACCAATGTTCACCAAAACCTAAAAAATCCAGAACAACCTAGGAGAATCCACACTCCCTCACACAAAATATGCCTACACCATCATGGAAACAACCTCAAGAACACAAGATCTTTGAAATATAACTACATGGGTCTACATCTATATTATACAGTGGTATTGAAATGATCCTGGCCAAATTAGATTTTTTTATTAAGCCATTTTAAGGAAAATGGAAAAAATCAGAGTACACTACAGGAGCACTATGTGCTGAAAGAGCTTACAAAGTGGTGAAACACAAGGCTTAAGTTACTTGACTCTGCTGATCTAAATAGCTCCCAGTGTAGCATACCAACCTGGATGTCAGGATCCTCTCTGATGAGCTCTTCAAAGTAGGAAATCATCCTCTCCATCGTCTGAATAAATTCCTCTGAGTTGATTTTTCCCTTATTGAACCCGCGGGCCAGAATTCTATCTTGTTTATCTAACCACACTTCTTGCTCCTCTGTGGCATCAACTTGCAGCCTTCGTGCGTAAATTCTGTTGAGCTCCTCTTCTGAAACATTAGGACGAATGGCTTGTTCAATCATATCTTCCTTGGAGTGCAGGATGAGTTTCTAGCACTCTCCATTCTCTTCTTCTTTGTCACATATAGGCTTGTTTGTTCCTTCTTTTTCCCCCTCCTGAAGGGTTGTGCTTACTTTGATCTCTCCCTTCTTGGCCGACCTAGTCTCCATTGGTTTTGGAAGATGAGAATAATCCTTGCGACTCTTAGTCTTTTTCCCCTGGACCACAATACATTTTCCAGAATCTCTAGCGACTTTTTTCCCCTTCTTCCGCCGAGGGCTATGAGGGCCTTTCCCTTTACATCGATCCATGCTGTCCATTGAAGGAGTACTATAACTGTCATCACCTGAAAAATCATCCTCCGGAGACAATATAGGATCCTGAACTTCCAATCCAACAAAGCGGTTCCCCAACGATAACTGCATGCCTTCGCAGAGAGGGCTCGGCTTGAAAAGTGAATGCTCCAGATCTACCTTCTTCTTCATGACCTTATCTTTCCCCCCAATCCCAACCTTCGGATGATCCCCAAGGGTGTTAGGATCTAGTGCCTTCAAGATATTGGCATTGGCCAACTTCTCCTGTTCTCTGGAAGAAGTAACAGCAGCCAAGAACGACTTCCCCGGAACCAAGGCCGATCCCATGGGTTGGTCATTTCCCCGACCCATGAATTGCAGATGATGGTTCTCACCCCGACCTCTCCCAGGAGAGCTTCCAGCCCCATGAGCCTCACTGCCTTCACCTTCCTCGGCTTGGCTGGGTAATACAGGATGAAGCCCCACATCCACAACGGACCTCTCCACACCATCGCCCCTAACACCCAGATCATGCCTCAATCTAGAAAAAACATCTGCAACCCTCGGGCCAACCTCCTTGAGTTGCCCAGGTTTCTCAATCCTGACAGGACTCAAGAGAACCCCCGTCGCCCCTGGATCCTCCCCGCGCGCCACACCAATCGCACCCGGATCCACTCTTGCGCATGACTGGTCCTCTGCCTCTAGAGCCACCAACACCTTCGAGGACCTGTCAAAACTCCCGCGGCGACATCCTGAAACGTCATGGCCGATCTTGCTGCAATCGGTACAGAACGCGGGCCAAGAATCAAACACCACCCGCTGCTTCCATCTCAATTCTTCTCCAACCGAGATCCATAGCCACTCAGTTGGGGGTTTCGAAATATCAACTTCAACGCAAACACGGGGCATAATAGGGTGACATACCGCCGAGGTTCGATGATCAGAACAGAGATACCGGCCGATCAAGTTCCCAAGCATACAAATGATAGAGGGATTCTGGAAAGGAAGAGGCAAATCGGGAAAGCTAACCCAAATCGCGGCCGACGGCGGATCGCGGTTCAAGTTGAAGTCGAACGACCATCGTAGAAGGAAGAAGCCGCACCCATCAAACACTCGCGGCGCGCTCGACCAGGCGACGACCAAGTACTCAGATTCAAAACGAATCATCAATTGATGCCGGTCGAGCAAACCCACCACCGCTCGATTTTGTAAACCCCAAGAACCAAAGACGAAGCGGTCGAAGGCATCTACCGAGGGACGACAACCTCTGAAACGAGCCACTAGCGTTGATCTGTGCAGATCCGACGCCGCGTTGAATTCTATGAGTGAAATCGCGAGCTGAGGAGAGCCTTCGTGGAGGTCAGGCACCTTAGGGCTAAGCGAAATGGCCGGAAAGGGGGGGAGAAAAGCTGGGTTGGTGAAAGGGATGAATGGCCGAAGCACCGTGGGAGGAATCCCCCCTCCCCCCGCCGGGGAGGAGGGGGCCGGATCTACAGTCATCGTCGAGCTAGGGCATCTTCACAGATGCGAGAGCGAAAACGCGATTCTCTTGGGGATGAATCCTCATCACAATGTAGATGGAAACCTTGAAATGATCCTGATCTTCTTTTATAGTTTCTATAACTATTAGGATATTAAGTCATGCATTACACCACACTAGAAAAATATTTTTTTATTCCCTTACATAGACACATCACAATGTAAAAGTATACAACATCCAACACAACTCATAGAATATATACACAAAAACATATGAATGATGTATATTTTTATCGGAAAACAAAAAAAAATTGGTGTTTTATTCACCCATAATGCAACTAGGTCAAAATTAATGTTCCCAAAAAATCCCACAACTTATTGAAATTCAATTCCAGATTTCCATCGATTAGGGGATTGAAAGTCATTTTAAAGAGAGTTTAGGTAATGGAGGGATTCCATATTCCTCCCAATAATGATGATATGAAATAGGAATTACATTCTAAAAAATTAATTATGGTATCATGGGGAGTCCTAAAACCTCATCCATGTACAATCATTCTTAATAATGTATTTAACTGGACTCCTTGATTTCTATATAATGTTATGAAATCATTATTCAATATATGATCACATATCCTCCCTAATATTGGGGATACATTGTGACCATCACAATTTTGACTTCCACCCACTTCCAATTGGTATATAATGATTTCATGAATGTACACATCTAAGAACTAGTATATGAATTCATAGATCATATATATTGTGAGCCCCATTTATATATCTTCTTCTATTATAACACTGAATGATATAACCACAAACCAGATGTATTCAAACCTATGAGGGAAGGATGTATTCAAGATAACCTCATCATTCAACCACCTCGGGTGATTTTTAGACCATATATCAATCATAAAAAACCTATCAGATTCCTTTAAATGGTGTAATATATCATCTACAATTAAAATGGGTAATAATTCTTGATTTTATGATAATTAAACATTAATTACTCCAAACATAGTCTCAGAATACCATCTTAATACATAGAGAACAACACTAGAGTGCTAAAAAGAAATAATTTTCAGCAAATGAAATACTTTTACTACAAACCAACTGTTATCATACTTGTTCAACACATCAACAATACTACTACTCATCATCTGATGCTGCATCGTCACCCTCTCCACCTTCATCTCCACCACCTGCTGCCACCTGTAAGAACATTATATTGAAAATTAAATATTGTTGCATATTTATAATAAAAATTAAAACCAATAAAAGTTTGCAAACTAAATGATTTTGATTTTTTTGTGATTTACCTGCTCACCACTACCCGATGCACTACCACCGGGGGCATATCTGCTCATATGCTGACGTATTTCAAGCAACTCTTTCTGCAAATCAGATATCTGATTCCCCTGCTAGTGAACTGTGTTTCGTAGAGCAGACATCTCCCTCTGAGCATCTTCAGGTATGAAATGACTATAACCAGGAGTAGATGAGGCCGAAATCCCTGATGGCATGCGAAAGACCTCAGATGGTAAGGGTCCCAAACCCATCCCGCGCACTCTACCAGGATGCTCCTTCCCAAGGACTTGACCAACCGGGTCATCCTGGGAGACTGAGTAGGATTGCCCAGGATTGGCATCCCATTTTTCTTTAATTTTTACCTATAAATCAAATATCAATATATATTAACACAGTAAAAACTGATATTAAGTTATTATAATAAATAATTGATTTCATACCCCAACTTCTCTGGCAGGTTCATTAACAAAACTTCCATCTGTTTTTTTATGAACATCCAGCCACAGTTCTGTTCGGGATGCTTCATGCCCTAAACTCTGTGACTGCATTAAACAAAGATAAATCATCAATCAAATATGTTAAATAGATAATATTATCTTATAAATATTTAAACTAATTAAAAGATTACCAATGACATTCGGCTTCTTGAAAAGCTTTTTGAACCCGTAGTGTGCGGGATTACCTGCTTCGCCCGGTTTGAAGCATTCTTTCTTGAGAGATCCTGAAATAAATAAAATTCAATTTAATAGTATTGTATTCAATGTCTATATCCTCTTCATGTACATTTATAAATGTAAAATGAGGATAATATAATAATATATATTTCAATACCATCCGCTTCTCATCACGATGTCTATCGACAAAAACCTTCCACTGTTCTTTCGGTACCCCACTGGGTATCTTCTCATACATCTGCTGCACGGTCAACGAAGAATCGTTGACATCACACCACAACCTCCATTTGAAATCTTTCCATTTTTTTCCAAGATTTTTCAATGTCCACTTCCGTGCTATCACATCAGCAACGGTAAAGTGGAAGAACATCTGTATACAGAAATTCATTTTGAATATATTAGTAAAATGACATTCAATTAAACCATAAAGTAATAAAATTACCTTTATCTGAGAATCATAAACTTCATTTTTCCATTTTGGAGGCATATGCCTCCAATCATCATACGAAATAGGCAGGGAAACGGGCTCCGCTGCCAGCTGACCTATAATCTGACCAAGTAAACCTGCGGCGTCATCCGTCGGGACCCCATAAGAATCAAATGGCACCACTATCTTCTTGCCATGCATGTTCCAAACATCAGAACTTTTTATGTCTCTTTCCACGGTTTCATTTTCTTCATCTGCAATGAGCAAACAATTACTATAAACAAAATGCAATAAATTTATTTAATTAAAATTTGTACCTATGACTGCGACCCTCCAGAATGTCCGTGATGAACTGGAGGGGGCGTTTCGCTGCCCCGCTGCTGAAACTCCTGTAGGGGGAGGCGATGACTCATCCTCTAATGAGGCATCCACTGATGGTGTCAGAGATGGTGCAGGGGGAGATGATGCTGTGGGGACAGACGGATCGTCATCTGTCGCAGAAGAAAAAGGAATAGTGTACCGCTTCTTCCTTGGCATTCCTGTCATTTAATCAAATAAAATTAAGTTCAGAATATATATTTCAAAAAATTTATGCAGAAAAAAAATTAAAAATGATAATAGATGCCCAGTATTAACAAACAAAATATATATAACAATGATAATGAATGACTACAGAAATGAAACAAGTAGTTGCTAAATGAATAAATAATTGTACATACAATCATTTTCCCCTTCAATCATGTCGGTTTCCTTCTCCATTGCTTCATCCACTTCATTCATCCTTGCTAGACCAATATTTTCAATATCATGATGGACAAATAATTCTGCTTCCTGTTGTTGATGAAATTCAATTGCAGAGGTCAAATCTTCCACTTCATCACCCATATCATACAAATCTCTTTGTATTACGTGAGTAACTACACTCCACCCTTCATCCACAACATCATTCACATAATATACCATTTTTGCCTGCGATGCTAAGATATATGGATCATGCAGTTCACGATCACCAATATCCATCAAGCGAGAGAAGTTTACAGAAGTAAATTGCAAGGAATCTCTTTTAACACCTCTGATAAAATCGACCCATTTGCATTTGAATAAAACAACAGAAAAATGCCCGTGGTAGTTTAATTCAATAATATCATGCAGCTTTCCATAGTATTCCACTTCAGCAAATGTAAAAATACCACTATTCTGTGTTTTCAAACCCACTTCTCGATCGACTGTACGAAATCTAAAACCATTCACATTATAAGCGTTGAACTTTCTAACTTGTTTTATAGGACCTCTAGCAAGAAACTTCAAATCTTCTGAAAAGTAAGCTCGAGTATCAGTATTCATGATCTGAAAAAAAAAATTAATAGATTTTCAAATTGTATGTGTCAAAGTAATATTCGTATTTATTGCAATATTTATAAACTTACACGTCGTGCAAACCATTCTACCAGCTCTTTATTCACATCTTTCGTTATATATTTTTCATTTCGTGTTCGGCTTCTCATTCATCTCTTTGTTTGTATCCTCAACTCTTCAATAAATGGATCTGCAATTTCACTATTCAGCAGCACATATCTATGTGCCTGTAATAATTCCAATTCTGTTAGTGTCGCGTATGAGGTCCTCCCAACTGATCGGCCAATAGCGGGAAATACTTTTGATTTCTGATGCATTTGAGATTGAGTTGATGTGTCGTCAACACGTCCAACTCGAGTAAATCTTGTCTCAATATCATCCAAATATCTGGAACAAAAGGTGAGACACTCCTCGGCCAAATAGCCTTCAGCAATAGAGCCTTCTGGTTGAGCTTTATTTCTCACGTATGCTTTCAAATGCCCAAGATATCTGTGAAAAAAAATAATAATATTATGCATTTATTTAAATGCCAAAAAATGTTTACTTAACTGGAAACATATAAATAAAATACCTCTCAATTGGATACATCCATCGATAATGAACGGGGCCTCCTAATTTAGCTTCGTCAACCAAATGCACAGTTAAATGCATCATGACAGTAAAAAAAGATGGAGGGAAGATCATCTCCATTGCACAAAGGGTCAATACAAACCTCTCCTGTAGGTTGTCAAGCTGAAATGGATGTAGAGATTTCTCACATAACTGTCTGAAAAATGTGCAGAAATGGAGTACAACAGCAGTAACTTTTTCAGGTAATAATGTACGCAATGCCAATGGTAGTAACTGTTGTAAAAAAACATGTGAATCGTGACTTTTCAATCCATATAACTTACGATTCTTCAAGTCAACACACCTCGAGATGTTACTCGAATACCCATCAGATACCTTCACATTCTTTAAAATTTGAAGGAACGTATCTTTATCCCTATTTTTCAATGAAAAAATGGCCGGAGCATACTTTTCATTCTCATCTGGCCAGAGATCACGTTTTATGTTCATTACTTGTAAGTCTTTGCGAGCATTGAGATGATCCTTTGACTTTCCATGCTCATTAAGTAATGTGAAAATCAAATTATCACATACATTCTTCTCAATATGCATCACATCAAGATTGTGGCGCAAAGAATTAAATTCCCAATACGAAAGTTTGAAGAATATACTTTTTTTCTTCCATTGTTGCGTTCTGATTTCACTTGACGATGCACTTCGCACTCGTTTTCCGCTATCATTCAAATGATGAACCTTCCCAAATTCTATTTTAACATTTTCAAGCTGTGTCAATATTTCAGAACCTGTTAACAACTTTGGAGGTGGTCTACGATCAATGCAACCATTAAATTTTGATTTGTTCAGCCGAA
The DNA here is from genome assembly GCA_963277665.1 of Viscum album. Lineage (NCBI taxonomy): Eukaryota > Viridiplantae > Streptophyta > Magnoliopsida > Santalales > Viscaceae > Viscum > Viscum album. Next base: position 304,756,779 of record OY728150.1, read on the forward strand.
ATCTATGAGATGCATCAAGAAATCTTCGATGGCACAAGAAGCACCATTTTCTACTGTGAGGTAGCCGTTTGGGCTCGAAATCAAAGTTACAAACGGGACAAGCCAAACCCGTATAAGTGTTCCAACCAGATAAATTCCCAAGCCCAGGGAAGTCACTAATGGTCCACATTAAAGCAGCATGCATTTTAAACATTGTTTTAGAAGAAACATCAAATGTCTCAACACCGTTGCTCCATAACTCCTGCAATTCTTCAATCAAAGGCTGTAGGTATACATCAATATCATTTCCAGGCATTTGTTTTCGAGGAATAATCATCGAAATGATAAAAGATGTTTGTTGCATACACATCCACGGAGGCAGATTATAAGGGATCAAAACAACTGGCCAAATGCTATAACTCGTACTCAAAGTCCCAAATGGGTTGAATCCATCGGCAGCCAATCCCAATCGAACATTCCTAGGATCAGCTGAGAAATCTGGAGGTAATGAATCAAATGTCTTCCACGATTGGGAATCCCGTGGATGTCTCATTAACCCATCATTGTTATTATCTACAGCATGCCACTTCATGTGTTCGGCGGTTTTTGATGACATGAATAATCTTTGCAATCGAGGCTTCAAAGGAAAGTAACGCAAAACTTTTGCAGGTGTGTTCCTTTTCTTCTTCTCCGTGAAATTATGTTCAGTCATACTTCCAACATCACCCTTTGACTGCCATCTAGAAGAAGAACATTTCTTACAATTCTGTCTACTTGAATCCTCTCCCCAGTAAATCATACAATCATTGGGACACGCATGTATTTTTGTATAATTCAGACCAAGCTTGTTAACAACTTTTTTCATATCATAAAACGATTCTGGGATTTTTGCTTCAGGAAATGCATCACGAATCAATTCCAATAACATGGACATTGCCTTATTTGTAATTCCACATAGACATTTGATATGGTACAACTTCAGTAGAAATGAAAGCTTTGAATATTTCAAACACCCACTATACAACTCTTGATTTCCATCGTCAACTAAATCATGAAATTCATTTTCCTCACTGAAGTTTTCCCTTACATTTGGCTCCACATAATCAAGAGGATCCAATGATATGTTACAATCTTGATCTGCTTGTGTTACAGTCTCAGAAACATCACTTGTCACGTTGCAATTTGTAGCACCCTCTTCTGGTTGTTCTGATATGTTTTGATGCTCATAGTGGTGTCTTGCAGTGCCGAATGCATCATTTATGAGGTTTTGCATTTCATTTTCCATTGTCGAAGAACTTGGGACCTCATTCTGTGGATTAACATCAGTCCTCAATCTTTCTGTATTGTTTGATTCTCCATGCCAAATCCAACACAAATATTGCTCAGGGAATTGCTTCAGTATTAAATGTTCATAAACTTCATCTCTCTTCAACCATGTTCTAAATTTACATTTAGGACATGGACATCTTATTCTCCCTTCAACGGATCGATTAGAAATTGCAAAATCTAAAAACACATTCAAACCCTTAACATATTGAGATGTGTTCCTCGGTAATGTGATCCATCTTTTATCCATGTATATCACAATGTGCCTACACAAAATATACGATAGTGTAAGATTACAGAAACATAATATAATAAAGATGAACCATTGACCATAAAGTATGCATAATATAATAAAGATGATTCATTGACCACATTTACCATTTCAGACCAACTGAACAAGTCTGGTCCATAGGAGACAGCGTCAACACCTCATTTAGGAGCAATAAGAATATCGGGATACACACTTATCATAACACCATCGATCACACATTTATGTTGCCTCAAACAACACCCCTTTGATGTGTGATCGAAACTGATCATAATGCATTTTAAATCAAGTTAACTACATTCACTGAAACCATTTTCACAATGGGTAATGTTTGTTTTATTGTTCTAGGGAAATCTAAATGGCCACATTTAAGTAAAATTTAGAATATAATTCATTTAATCATGAGCCCATATAATGTGATCCATAAAAAGGATCCTATTTATCTTTCTAGGATAACAAAAAATACACATCATTGTAAGCGTCCATCAAAGGTGATCCATATGATGAAGCCTTTGTATCACTTTCGGCATGGTGTAAAGCCTGAACTTTTGAGATCTTCCCATGTATATCATGTAGGGGTCTGATTGTCTCTTATGGAATGGTATAAAAATCTATCCCTAAAGAAGGTCACTCATCCAGAGAATCAGGATCACTCCTTGGTAGATATGTAATATGCCTCATTTTCCAGTATAGGGCATTTTATAAAAGAATCAAAGTATTACTATTGGGGTATTCATAAAACAAGTAACCTATGAGTCCATTCATGGAGTTCAATATATGGAACCAAAGTATATCTCAAGGAATACATAACTAATTTGATAATTTAATTCCAACAAATATAAGAATTGTCATGTTTAAAAGCATTCCACATCACAATTCAAGCATATGTTAGATGCCCATTTCCATGTTACTTTTCAATTATAAAATAATAAGGTCAATGTACTTAAGTATTTCAATTATAATAATTTGAATAATATTAATAATAGTGAATGGAAATTAAATTTCCATTCCAATATCATTCCACTTGCCTATATTTCCATTCCAATATCATTCCACTTGCCTATATTTCCATGTACATAATAAAGTATTAGGGTCCAGGTGAACATTCATAAATAGTAAACACACTATATGAACATTGTATAATTTAGGCCATGCTATCATTCGTGACACAAAAAATTATTTAGTTCCTTCAATAAAAGGTATTAAAACCCCACTTAATTGATTGTTTGGTCATTATGGAATAACATATTGGAGTGATATTCCCATTAAAATTTCATTAATCAGCATGTTTTCATTTTATAAGATAGCACACCTCCGCATGATTTTTTTTAGAAAATAATTGGTTACATAAAAGAATTCAAGGAATGCACACTTAAGTTGTGGTAAAAATTTGAGGCCTAAAACCATCAATGATTCTAATTTAATATACAATGGACAATGAAATTAGGGAATTAGATTCATTATATTATACTATAATAGACATAAACCTCAAAAAATGAATTTTTATGTGTTCAATGGTTTTTATTTACATTATGAATCTCAATTTAGGATACGTATTTCCTGCCAAATTAAATGATAAAAAACTCTTGAAAATTTTGAACTAGTAAAAAACACAAGATGGTACAATCTCTCCGCCTTAAAAATTATGGTCCCTGAGAATCCTTGAGGAATACATGGAAAAAAATCCTACATACTTATGTGATAAATATTTATTCAAATAGGCATGTTGTACATCCAGATGCACAACCCTCCACAAAGAATACCCTAGGCATACGATACATGAGAAATTAAAAATCAATAAAAATCTCGTATTCCTAACTGAAACATAGAGACTATGCATTACCAATTATTTAAAACGGAAGATTTGATCATTTAATACTATCATTAATAATTCAACCTTTGTTTCTTCTTAACATAAGAACTAGTATTTAAATTCCAATTCTGATTCACAGTATCTCTACTATTAGAACATTCTAATGAACAAACCCTTTTAGAATTACAAATATGCATTTGGCATGGTTATATAAAATATGTAATGGTCTATTTCAAATCAACCTCATTTAGATTTGTTAATACTACTTTTTATAAAAAAAACATGGTTGATTCACACTCTACTCACCTCAACTTAACAGTGTTCCATGAAAAAGTTCCTCAATGATAGAAATTAATGAAGAGATAAGAAATATGTTGATCCATAGCTAGATGATAATTTAAAAAAAACACTCATCATAAATAGAAAACACATTTCATCTAGAAATGTGATTCCGCCTCCTCCGGTACAATATTTTTACATCAAAGTTATCCACTGGAACTCATACCCAACTTCTAGTGATGTCCCGAGCTAAAAATTTCACTTATGTTTTCATGTCACAATACAAACATGGAAATATTTTAAATCCAGTACACATCGATTCTCGCCATTAAAACAACCCATCCAAGCACAAGATGATGTTCTCTATATTGATTATAACCAACTTCACCCAACCATGCATGTTAAGACCAAACAAACTAGCTATTTTTGACACTTTTAAAGAAGCTCAATTTCACCAGTTGACACATAGTCTCGTTCTGAACAGGATTCATCGCTACTAGGGAATTATATAATTAATTAAGAATAACCAAATGAGTTCCAATTCAGCAGTCAATTCATCTAGCAGTTTATTAATCAGTATGTCATTTCAATGATGTGTTGTCTAGAAAACACTGATACTTTTTACAAACTAACCAGATATAAGTCATTCAAAAACATCACTGACCATTTCAAAAATTTTCATTCACTATTTCCTCCATTTTCTAAGAGGATACACTAAAACCATTAGCATTAGGAATGAAAACCAAAAAAAACATATCAGCTTTTAAACATACCATGATGTGAGAATGCATAAACGTCTAAAAATGAGAATTACATGATAATAACACCCATAATATGGTTAAACAACATATGAACATCCATAAAACTCACTTTGGGGCTGAGGTCGAAGTAATAAAGGTCCTCGGGAGAAGGGGGTCGCGTGTTTCTGGTCGCAGGCACCGCCGGAGGAGGTCGCGGGGTCGCCGGAGGAGGTCGCGGGGTCGCCGGAGGAGGTCGCGGGATCGCCGGGGGTCGCGGGGGGCTGCGAGCGAGGGTTGCAGGAAGGGGGCTGCGGGCGAGGGTTGCAGGGAAACGGGGTCGGGGTAGGGAAGGGTCGGGGTTTTTTAAAAAAAACAAAGGTTTAGCGGCGGTTTATTAAAAACCGCCGCGAAACGTATTTCGGAAAACGTTTAGCGGCGGTTTTGTGAACCGCCGCCACAAAACCGCCGCTAAACACTGTTTATTTTGTAGTGGGTGTTTTTTCCCATTCCTTATTTTCATCACTCTATTTCATAAATCAAAAAATTTCAATTAAAGTGATGAATACACATATTTTAAAATTATGTATTAAAAAATACAATGTACCTGAAAAAACACATTTTCATGATAACCAGTAAATGAATACCACATTTCATTGGTTATCATATGTGCATACATAAGCAGTGGGTGTGGGTTCATTTTCCCTCCAGCATCTTTAAGATGAAATATCATTAGAATTGTGTGAAAGACTATATGAATCCTTCCAGAAAACATTAATAATTATTTATTGTGGGAGTTGTGTACTATAAATGCACTCTAATAGGGATGATGAAGAGTAAGTCAATGTTTTATTATTTTTAGTAAAATAATGAAATGATATCATAATGTTATTGTAATCTCTTCCGACATCAGTGTCTTAATCATGAGAAAAATAGGGTGCAATGAATCTACATCAATCAACATGAATTTTCAAGTGATGATTCCAATGTAACTACTGAACATGGACTTGTTGGGGTTAACACGATGGCTCCGCACATTCCATCTAAGATCAAACTTTCTTCCTTTTCCTTAACCTTAATGAATTTTTCTAACACCAGCAAGCTATAATACTCTTTTTTTCTACATCATCGGCCCTTAACCACCTACCATTTGTTTGGATTAAACATCGTCAATATGTTTTTACTCTAGAGTGGTAGCATCATCATGTGAAGACTTTTGTTATACCTATACACTAGGAGTTGCAGTTGGTTTAGAAACCTATTGTTCCTCTAGAGTAGTAGCATCAACATGTGAAAAAGGTCATTGTTCCTCTAAACTGGGAGAAGCAACAACTTGAGAGACCTATTGTTTCTCAAGACTAGGATCACCAACACGTATGTAAGTCATTTTCTTTAGAAGTAGTTTAACATTTAATTTAGATTACATAAATTCAAGGGTGAACATATAATAACATGAGGTAACACAATGTATATGAAAAAATAACCTTATTATTGAACTCTTTTTTTAAGGATGAAAGGATTTGAAACCTCTATCGAGTATCTGAATCCCTTCACTATAGTCTCCTCTAACATAAATCCCCCCGTCTACATTGTGACTTATTCAAAATGATTGCGATGTCCCAATAAAAGGTTCAACCTCAGTTGAATTTTCATCTAACCCTTCAATGGTTTGGGTTGATAAGAGAACAATTGAATGCTTTCAGTTTATGAGATCTGGAACATAAAATACTTATACTACATGTGATTCCATTATAAAATGTTCTTCTTTGTACCCTTCCTTAATGAAATACACTTTCAGGAATCCCAATTCATCTATTTTAATATCACTCATATTATCAACCCAGTTACATTGAGAAAGCAGCACTTTAAATGTTATATAATCCAACTCCCATATTTTTGTGACAATTCCAAAGTATGGAATATTCGTATAAATTGGATTTCTGTACATAGTACCATAAACATACATCACTTTATCCATAAGTGTAACTGCACTATTTTGAATGGAACTTTATTCATCATGTTCATTTGTGTAGATTGTATAACCATTAATTTTATAATGATTTTAAGATAATACAAACACACTTATTCCTATGGCTAGACATCAAATTCGTTTTGAAACTAAATCCAAAATTTTATCTGAATATTTAAAAATATTGTCCTGAAACCATTCTATAAACTACTGATTATGTATATTTCATATATATATTTCATCCCTTAACGAATTTAAATACCTAAGAATTTATTTATGTGTTTCATCATGTGGGGGAACCTGTAAACGACTATGAAAAATATAAAGGTGTCCCTGATCCTAATCTATAATATTAATTGTGACAACATTTCTTTTAGAAATTCCTTCACCCATAAGCCACCTAGTGTGAAGAGATTTTGGTAGACCAATACTTTGCACACCATAAAAGTATCCAGTACAAAAATTAAATGACTTCCTCAACAATATATAACTCCGCAATACAACACTCTGGCTGACTTAAATTTTTGACATACCATTTCAAAATGATCATATGACATTCAATGTGGTACATCCATCTGTAGTGTAAATGACCACATAGTCTAATCTCTCACATCAACCGAACCGTCAAGTTAACCACAATATCAAAGAATGCTGGGGGGAAAGAACGTTTATAATTAACATAATATGATGGAAATTTATCTTTACATTGTCATAAATTTCACCAATTCTATATATTTAATGCACATATCTTTGAAAAATAAACAAATTTTATTTAAATTATGATGAACATTGTTAGAATAAAAGAAATATAAAGTTACAGAAATTAGTCCATGCATCAAAACATGATAGTCATTTGATTTTAAACCCTTTAACATTAAATTCGTTATTTACAAAATATTATAGATATATGATGAATACCACTCTACAACCTTTATGTCATTAAAGACGTTGTAAAACTAATACCTCTATTACTTGGAAAAAGTGTAAGAAACCAGGGGAATAAAAATTAATTTTTCACCCTTCACGGGAGAAAACTCTTCTCATATTCCCATGTCAACCATATCCAACATAGACTTAATTATATCATTTTTTTCAAGTGAATTTATCAATTCTCCAATGACACTTTTACATAATTTTTTTCAAAATGAATAACATAAAAAAATTGTCGGACGTACAAAAAATTTCATAATGGTAATTAAAAAACAACAGATCTCTTTTTCCAACAAGTTTTCATAAGGTTTTTGAAAATAGTTTACCAAAAATAGTGTAAACAAATTTTAATTTCTAAAATATATGACCACCTATTAGTGGAGACAATGTTGTACATTATTCTAAACGTTTTTAGAATGATGTCATCCAAGATCGATACTTATTCTATTGGGGTAGAAATCATTGATGTCCTAGAAACACAATCTTTGATAAATGTTTCAACATATTTTTTTGTTTACCTTTTTCACCAATGGGACACCCATGAGTTCCTTTAATTATATACCTTGAGAAATTTCCATAAGAAAAAAATGTCATTTTTCATCCCATACAAAATTGATCTCAATGTGAAATCATTATTTCTATAAGCATCATACAACATAATGCCCGAATCCCACAGAAATTTCAAATCCTTGATCAATGGATCAAAATAAAAATTAATATCATTACCTAGTTGTTTGGTCATGATATAAGCATAGATAACACGATGTAATTTAATTTAATGCATTAAAATAGTGGAATGTTATAATTAACCAAAATAATCGTCCATGTACTATGAGTGTTACTTTGAAAACAAAAATGATTCAATCTATCTATAGATAACGCAAGACAAAGGTTTCTCGGCTCATTTCCAAATTCAAGATAATCATGATAAATTCTATTATAATGAATAGAGGCTTCTAAGTAATATATTTTCCCATATTTATTTCCTATATCTATGTGCCACGTCAATTTCCTTACAATATCTTCATATCAATATAGGTTTCTAAACCATGTAATGATTGGAAAATATCATAAAACTTTTCTAAGACTGGATTAAGATTTCTTGTATCAAGAATCACCATAATTTGGGAATTCTTTAAGTGATTTTTGGTCCTTTAAAAATAATATAAAATAAGTATAGAAGGCATTATTCTTTTAGAGATCATACCCATCAAGCATAGATTTCGTTTGACTTCGTATGTTCAGATAGGGAGATCATTATCTTATAAGAGCATATATTTCAGGAGAAAAAGTAGTGAGTAAAATTGTAATCAATCAATCTGTTGGTTTCTTTTAAATTATATAGTTTTAGTATGGATGAAAATGTTATATATTTATTGAAACCAACATTTAATGGTGTCTTTTCACAACACTTTAACTTCTCAAACAATTTTGGTAAATCACGATTTTCATATTAAACTATCCTTGTCATTTAAAAAATAAGATATTCACCATCATTAACATCTGTAATCACGTACTCGATATGGAAATATTCATTTTCCACACTTTAAAACATATCATATGATCCATAAAATCAAGTGCTATCCCAACAACTAGCCACATACACTTTTTCCCCATGTTTATTCCAACATTTATAACTTCAATCCATTCCGTGACAAATCGTGTGTTATTCCAACTACTCTGGACTAATTGTTCTTGAATAAAAATGACATAAACATGGAAAATGTATTTGAGAAGGTTTATATGAATGATATTTTGCAAAATTTATGGACTATTTCACTCCATCTTCATACTATTTTGTCATACGGTTGGAATCCATCTATTCATTATTCATATCCATATTATTTGATTCATTAATATTAATATTTAACAAAATGAATACAAAAAAATGTTCAATTGAATATGGATCTCATTAATTTATTGAAAGAAAAATGAAAATATTGAAAAAAAATTTATCATCCCACATGATCAAAAACAAAAACATATGAAAGAAAATTTATAAATACAACTATTGAATGTAATAATTAAAAAATTCATTGTTATTTGAAAACCATTTTCATAACAGAAAATATGGCTATTGAATATTATAATGGTTTAAAAAAAGTATTATATTTTTTGAGACAACAATACTCACCATTGAGAAAATAAATGTCCTTTCATGAGGCCCATGGGATTTAATACAGTGATGTGAGTAATTTTTTTTGAAATTAAAAAAGTTACTAGATTTAAAAAGTCATGTGTAAACTAAAATTTTAAATTTATGAAGGGGGGGTTTGAAGTGGAATTTTAAATGGATAAATTTACTTCTCTAACTATTTTAGGAAGCTAAATTTAAAATTTAATAGTTTTAAAAATATATAAGAAAATATTTTATTTTTGAAATATTGGGAAAAAAATGAGAATTTTAAATGGGTCTACATTATTAAAAATCACAAGGAAGAGCATTCTTATGAATCACCTTAGGATACAAAGGTATTTTTCAAACACCCCTTGGAACTTTCCCATCTTAAAATATAAATATTCAATTTAAGAGCTTGGAACATTCCCAACCAAATTTCTATATTCACATTAAACTAGGGTTATCATATTTCTTACCCATTTTACCATATGTAATCATCTTAGGAATTATCATAGAAAATCTATTTTTGGATTACATGGTAATGGTTTTACTTATGTCACCCTTCAGGTTTCCTCTTATAATTCATTTATCATTAGTCTATGTATTTCATTTATTAGTGTCCACATGAAACTTATGTCACACTCTTAGTAGTGTTTTATTCCCTAAATTCTTGTTTTCGGCCTGTGGATATCAAGGATGTACTTCTGGCCTTGTGAAAAAACCACTCGAGTGACATGTAAATTTGAGCAGAGTTTGTTCATTGAAATAATGTTGATTTTTTTCAATACAATAATGAAATAAAATAAAATGTATTTTAAAATTTCTATTATAATGAAATTTTTATTATGGTGACATCTTGAGTCCAACACTATCCATGTGATTTTATTTTTATAAAATAAAAAGCATGAAAAACTTTAATTAACTATAAGTCTCTTAAATAAAACACATCTTTAACTAATCATTTGAAAATAAATCATGAAATCCACATGAAAAAATTATGATTTTACCTTCCATATTCATTTTAAAAGGAGTTGTATTTTCCAAAATCCACATTATATTTTAATTTAAAATACATTTATTTTTCCATATTTTAGTTAATGAATTCATTCCCCAAAACAATAAAATTATAAAATCATTATAGTTGAAACAAGTAATAATGCTGAAATTTTCCCCAAAATAAAAGATTTGGTATCTCAATTTTCTAAACTGAGCACTAATCAAGAAATAACCCCTATAGTGAAATACATAGTTTGGGAAACCATGCATCTATTGAAAATCACCCATTGTGGGTTAATTTATTTAATTTCGATACAAAATATCCTTTAAGATAATACTAATACCTAAAAGTATCTAATTATGGTCGGTTACAACCATTGTATTAATATGAATTTGAATATTATAACCATATTGAAAGTATCTTTTTTCCAAATATGGACACATAACAAAAGTAACTGAGGACCCACCCAAATGAAAAACCGAGATTTTCCCTAAATCAAAACCATACTTCCATGTTAGATAATCCAAGAATAATTTTAATTTTCTATCATAATGAATATAGGGTACCCTAACTCAGAATTCCCCCTACACTAACTAAGAATTATAAAAAATGACTAACAAAATAAAAAAAATCAATGATTTACTATAAAAATTTATAATACATTTCAAAATGATTGAAACACAAAATATTATCAGAACAATTCCCAAAACGTTACTATGAATTATCATCCCCACCTCCATCTCTTGAATGAACCCAAATACCATAGGAGTTCAACTTATTGCGGGCTTGGAGTTTCAGTGTGTGGGTTGTGATGTTCACAACATATATTCAAGGAATGATAACAAATAGGCGATTATGTTAAGAAGCCCCGATCTTTGGTAGTGTATGAAGGGTTCACGATAATAGATTGAAGAAGTAATTATAGAGCTTGACATGTGGTAAGGTCTTAGGAGATCATTACTTGTGTATTCGAACCAATTAAGAATTTATAATGCATCAGACACAAAATGTAAAACTACTATATAGTATAATAAATATGATTCATGAGGTTTAAACCACAAGGAAAAGGTAAAAAACTATAATTTAATAATTAAGACAATAAATGTCACGACCCATCCCCCAGGGCCCGTGCTGTGACTACCCCAATCCCGTCTTCCATAGGCTAGGGGTTGGTGATTATCACCAAAGGCGTAAATCCATAAACTGGGAAGGAATTGCCTTTATAACAGAAAACACACACAACAGAGTACACAGATGAAAACAAAACTCTAAGAAAAACTGTATAACAAGAGAGTTCTAAAAGTAAAGGGTCCAGAAATACAATCCCAACTATAAAGTACAAGTACAACTAAAAAGGAAAAAACAGCTAAAAGGTGAAAAACAGATCCTAGATTGTCCACCGTGGATCCTACCCAAAGGGTAGGTACAGATAGCCTTCTCAGCACTCCACGTCTGTTAGTCTCCACTGGGTACCGACTCGTCGTGAGGTCCACCTCCGGGTATCGTCCAGTACTCGTACACTCAGTCTTGGTCAGTGCTATCCGTCGTCTGTATCCAACACAACGATGTGCGGGCATAACTCGTGCAGGGGTGAGTATAACAATAATCAGTAGGGACCCCAAAGCCCTCAAGGTTTCACTAAATATAGTAAATATTAACCACAAGGTATGAAATAAACAGATAACCCTACCTAGGTATATGCCCATACATATACCTAAGTTATCTAGTAATCCATCTCAATCATGAGGAAAACACAAAGTTACTAACTTAGCTCACACGGGAATACAAATTTTGAAGAGAGATAGAGATGATCAGATGTAGCCACTGAATAATATATTTGGTCGAACCCACACAGGATCCAGGAATAGAAATCAGAACTATTGAACACACACAAGATCCAGGAACAGTTATCCTATCGAACCCACACATGATCTAGGAACAGAAGTCAGAACTGTCGAACCCACACAGAATCCAGGAACAGTATTCAGAGCTGTTGAACCCGTACAAGATCCAGAAATAGTCATCAGTGCTTTCGAACTCACACAGGATCCAGGAACAACATCAGTTCTGTCGAACCCACACAGGTTCCAGGAACACTCGTCAGTGCACAACCAGCCATAGGGTTCCGCACGAAGTATGCTTGATTCCGGGAGGGTTCGATCCTCAAGCGGAGTTTCGATAAATCAACTGCCATGAAGTCCCAAGAATACATATCTCAAAGGTCCTCCTCGTCATAGGGGTATCAACTCAATAGACGACGCGTCAATCAGACACCCGGTCTGTGAGTTATTAGCCTTTTAGTCCCGGGGCCCCGGTTGGACTCGTTTACGATCCAACCTGACCGTATCTCAACAGAACCTCAAACTCCAGTGGGGTATACTCAAAGGGAAGGCTACGCTCTAAGATTACCAGTGTCGCTGACGGATCTTCAAATAGACATTTGGTGCCAAAGATATGGACAAAAAAGTAAAGGGTCGGTAGTGGGCCTGGGTCTGGCCCGACCTGGTCAGACCGACCTGACCGAACTTAGTATGAGCTGACCCGGTTTGGGTCGACTTGATCAGACCTGTTGGGTCTGGCTTGACCCATTGAGTGGGCCAGCCTCTTAGGTTTGGCCTGGCCCGCTGGGCCCCGTCCAACAGACCTCGAGGGCGGTTCGGCCCGTGCTCGGGGACTGTTCGGCACGGTGCGTCACGAGGGCGTAGCCCGGTGCAGCTCGACCCAGAGGGCGCAACCGGGATGGTTTGGCCAGGGAACAATGAGGGGGCGGAGACGTTGGCTCAGCCAGGTGGCTACAAGGGGGTCGAGATGGCGGCTCAATCGGGAGGCCGTGAGGGTGCAGGGACGCCGGCTCGGCCAGGAGGCCGCAAGGAGGACCAGGACGCCGGCTCGGCCAGGAGGCCGCGAGGGGGGGGGGGATGCCAGCTCAGCCGGGAGGTGCGTGAGGCGTGTGAAAGCCGACAGGAGGCCAGTTCGAGCGGCCATGAAGGGCATGTCCATGCGGGCCAGTTCGGGGCGGCGTGCGCGGAGGCCGGCAGGCGGGCCAGAGAAGGCACGCGGAGCGCACGCGAAGGCCGACAGGTGGAATTCGGCCGGGTAGGGTGTGGCCAGGTGGGCCAGTGGGTGAGAAGCTACCGATCTGGCCATTTTGGAGCAGCTCGGGCCAGTTTGGGCCAGCGGTGTTTGGCCTGGAGCATCGGAGCACCGCAGGGCGGCGCGATTCATCGAGGCCACGGGTAACATGTCCTTTGTCGTTGCCGCCATCGTCATTCTGTCACCTCATCGTCGTGCCGAAATTCATCAAAAACAAGATCAGCAAACGGGTCGGGCTATGTTGGTCTAGCCTGCACCCTCCGCATTTAGGGTGGTATCAATTGGTTTAACAAAGAAGAAGAAAGTTTAACTTCAATTATTCTTACAGTCCTCTACAACAATTCCTTGCATTCAAAGAAGAGAAAAAGAAAGAAGAATTTCAGAAAACAACCCCCTAACTTTGATCGTCGTTCATCATTCATTGACGGAGCCGTGAAGAGTATACGAAGAAGAAGATCGTCGATGTGGAAGTCGGTCGTCGAAGACGGCCCATGATGGTTGAAGCTTCGAGGAGCGTTCTTCGTTCTTAGTTCTTTTTTGGGATATGAGGTTCTTCATTAGATAACTCTAATTCTCCCAAGATCTCCTCTCAAATCTCCCACTAAAATGAATATTCCATCAAAATAATAGATTACAATATCCTATTAATTTGTTGGAAAATATTCAAATTGGACTAATTAATTAGGTAGGCTCCCCTTAATTAATTAAGTGGTTGGCACAAGGAATTAATTAGGGGATGTGAAGAGGATATCCCTCATTAGTAAGGGAGAGTTGAGAGGTTTTAATCTCCTCCATCAATAGGGGTTAATCCCCATGTGGTCTCCACGTCATAACCTCTCACGAGAGGTTATGTTCTGGTGGGCCCCACCACCTTAACCACTCATGGGAGGTTAAGGTGTGGTGTTCCCACCTCCAACTTCCATGAGAAGGTTTTAACCACCCAAAACTCACATGAAATCTCAAATAAAATAAATTGTAACTCACTTTATTTTATTATTTTCCAAAAAAACACAAAAACTATCTTCTATTCTTGACTCACTGCCATCGAGGTGAAAGTATTCTTAAGTGAATATCAACGCTGCGAGTTCAACGGTTCCCTCAGATTTCAATTCCAATAACTGGTTCAAAAGTTATAAAAACTCGCTCATATGTTTTCTAAATGTACCCAAACAAAACTTCATAAACTTATTCCGGGCACACTGGGCCTCGGAATCATGCGCCGTCAGTTTTTGCAGACTTGTAAAATTACTATGTATTAAAGAAAAAAATTTCCACAAAAATTAGGGATCTTTACATTCTCCCCACCTCAGGGATTTACGTGCCCGTAAGGTACAACTGGAACTAAGGTAACAAGTCAGGGTACTGAGCACGCATTTGAGCCTCCCGCTCCCATGTGCTCTCCTGGTGGTTCTTGTGCTACCAGTATACGCACACTAGAGGTATCGACCATCCACATAGGACCCACTCATATCGATTCTCAATCTCCAATGCAACCTCTATAAAAGTTTTCCCATCATCGATGTCCAGATCCCCATAGTCGATGATGTGTGAAGGGTCATGCATGTATCTCCTAAGCTGGGACACATGGAAGACGTCATGCACCCGATGAAACTGAGGTGAGAGAGCTAAGAACTATTCCACCTCACCCACTCTGTTGAGGACCTGAAAAGGTCCGATAAAACTTAGAGATAACTTGCCGCCTCAGCCAAATCTCTGTAAACCTCATCAGGGTGAGACCCGTAGAAAGACGCAGTCGCCATCCTTGAACTCTAGAGGTCTTCGTCTCCTATTAGCATACGACTTCTAACTTCCATGTGCAGTCTTCATCCACTACTGGATGATCTGCACCTTCTCCGTGGTAGCTCGTACCATATCTGGTCCCACAAGTGCTGACTCCCCAGGGTCAGTCTAACACAAGGGTGATCTACATGGTTGCCCGTATAATGCCTCAAAAGGTGCCACCCCTATGGTGGATTCATAGAATTTGTTGTCGGAAAACTCTATCAAAGGTAAGTGATCCTCCCAGCTACAATCAAAGTTGAGGACAGAAGCACGCAACATGTCCCCGAGGGTCTCGATGGTCCGCTCAGTCTGACCATCCGTCTGAGGATAGAAGGTGGTGCTCAGATGAAGCTGTGTCCCAAAAGACTTCTGAAACCCCTTCCATAGCTGGAAAGTAAATTTTGAATCACAATTGTAGATGATAGAAGAAGGTACTCCAGGTATCCGCACAATCTCCTACACATAGAGGCTTCCCAAGCACTCTACTGAACCCTGCTCTGGGATCGGTAGGAAGTGGGACGACTTGGTGAGTCGGTCAATGATCACCCAAATCGAGTCGTGACCCCTGGATGTACGTGGAAGACCCATCACAAAGTCCATGGATATCCCATACCACTTCTACTCTGGGACCTCTTAAGGCTGAACCAAGCATGCTGGTACCTGATGCTCTATCTTCACTTGCTGAAAAGTGAGGCATTGAGAGACAAACTCCGCTACTGCCTTCTTCATACCTAGCCACCAGTGCTATCATTGAAGGTCCTTGTACATATTCACCACTCATGGGTGTACCGCTAGAGGGGTTTTGTTGAAGTCCCTCAACACTTCCTCCTGAAGTGAAACTGAAACCATAGTACGTCCTTTGAAGAAGATGAAATGCTACCCACCTTCAAAAAATCCATCAGGTGCCTGCCCTGTGGATATCTGAGCACGTCGTGTCTCACAGTCAGCGTCTCCACATTGTTCCTCCCTGACTCGCTGAAAAAGTGGGGGAGTGACTATAAGAGATTGAAGGAAAGCTGCTCCATCTCAGTCCACAAAATATATCAGTAAGGCAAGCAGTTGTTTTGTCACCTTTCCTAGTAGCTGTATACCAGACCTCCTGTTGAGTGTATCTGCAACAATGTTCCCCTTCCCAGGAGTATAGACTATCTCTAAGTAATAGTCCTGGAGGAACTCAAGACAACATCACCGTCTCAGGTTTAGGTTCTTCTGAGAGAAGATATACCTAATACTATTGTGATCAGCGTACACGGTGAAACACTCACCCATCAAATAGTGCTGCCACATCTTCAAGGTAAAGACCACTGCTACTAACTCTAGGTCATGGGTAGTGTAGTTCTTCTCATGTTGTCTTAGCTGATGAGAACCATAAGCAATCACTGCTCGCTCCTGCATTAGGACACGCCTGAGTCCGGTCCCTGATGCGTCGCAGTAGACTACATACCCTACACTCTCCTCTGGATGACTCAAGATGGGGGCACTAGTCAGCCTCTTCCTCAGCTCCTGAAATCTCTTCCGGAATCTCTCCGACCAGACGAAGGGTTTCCCCTTATTCTTCAAGGCTGATAGTGGTGCTGAAACTCTGGAAAAGTTTGGTACGAACCTCCGATAATATCCAGCATAACCCAAAAAAAATTTTACCTCTGTCACACTCCTGGGTGGCTCCCAAGCAAGTACCACCGCAATCTTCGCTTGATCCACTGCATCTCCAGCCTCTGAGATGACATGTCCCAAAAAGTGAACTTCTCAAATCTAGAACTGGCACTTAGAGAGATTACTATAAAGTTGGTGCTCTCAGAGTGTGTCCAGTACTACCTAAAAATGGTAAGCATGCTCCTCCTCAGTAGTCGAGTAGATCATAATGTTGCTAGACAAGACTACAACAAAGCGATCGAGGTATGTCTTGAAAATCATGTTCATGAGTCCCACGAACACAGCTGGAGCGTTTGTTATGCCGTAGGGAATAACCAAGAACTCATAGTGGCCGTATCGACATCTGAAAGCCGTATTCTACACATAATCGTCTCGAACTCTAATTTGGTGATAACCTGATCTGAGGTCTATCTTTGAGAACCACAGTGGTCCCTTTAGCTAATCAAAGAGGTCGTCAATCCTCGGGAATGGGTACTTGTTCTTAATGATCACCTAGTTTAGGATACTGCAGTCGACACAAAACCTGAAGCTCCCATCTGCCTTCTTGGCGAATAGAATCGGGGTTGCCCAGGGAGAAACACTGGGCTGGATGAATCATTTCCCCTACATATCTTCTAGCTGTACCCGCAGCTCACGAAGCTCAGCGGGAGCCATCTGATATGCTGGTGTAGATATCAGTGTCGTCCCGGGGTACATGTAAATGTAAAAGTCCACCTCTCTGTGAGGAGGTAGACCTAGAACATCATCAGGTAAATCATCTTTGTACAGTTCCACCACTACAGGATAGCTTAGGATCTCCAAATCAACTACTCCAAGGGTAATGCATGCCAACTGATGAGTGATCGGCATCACCCTCCTCTGAGTAAGTCCATCATGTGCTACAAAGGCTCCCTTCTCACTGGTGAAGGTGAACCTGGCCCCATCTGTGCGGACACAACGTACTTTACACCTAATATAGTTGATCTGAGCATAGACTGTAGATAACCAGTCCATACCCAGGATGACATCATAAGGCCTCAACGCTGCTACGAGGAGATCCCAGCCAAAGCTCTTGCCTCCTAGAGTAATATCACACTGCCAGAACCAGTGCGTAATCATTGAGTCTTCTCCCGTAGGAGTCTCTACCCGTAAGGATCAAGCCAGCAACTCTGTTGGAATCCCCAATCTCCGAATGAGGGCAGTGGAAATGGAATATTGATTGGAACATGTGTTTATAATAACTTCCAGCAAGGTGGAGTGGAAACAGATCGTACCTCGAATCATCTCCGGAGGACTGTGATTGTAAGCCTCAGCTGCCTGGAGCTTAGCTCTCCCCTGTCCCCCTGCTCCCTGCAGTCGGGGTGGACCTCCTAGTGGTGGTGGTGGTAGCACCTCGTAACGTCATCCACAGCCAGATGCACGACCAACTCCTCTTCCACATCCACTTGCGCCCTTTGGATCGCCTCGATCGAACCTGTGAATCCTCTTGGGAGGTCCCTCAACTGTCTGCTGATCATCCAAACGGCGGGTCGGACAGTCGTGAGCCATGTGACCTTGCCTACCACATGTTAAACACTTCTTGATCCACAAATGACTGGATCTATCTTGTGTGCCTCACACATCTGAACTCGAGTCCTGAGGTCATCCACTGGATGGTCCGGTCAGTTTGGACCTCAGCGACATCTGTTTGCTTCCAGCTGCAGAAGACTTCGCTACGTGATGCCCGGTGGAGGGTCTCGCTGCTGGTGACTGCAAAGCAAGGAACCTCTCCACTAATAGGGATCACTCCAACACCCCTACATGTTTCGATATGCTTCTGGAGATCATTGAAGCCCTGATCTCTTGCCTCAGCCCCTACTGTATGGTTTGGGCCCTGAAGAATGGGTCCCGTACCATATCTGTGGAGTAGCATGAGAGGTCGTTGAACCACATTGAGTACTGTGCCACCATCATGCTACCCTAATGTAGATGTAGTAGCTCCTGTATCTGCACCGCACGTAGGGTAGCTAGGAAAAACTCTGCCCGAAATAGGCTCTCGAAGTCTACCCAGAGAAGTGTCGCCTCGTCATGCACATGGAGCATTGGGCTCCACCATCTTCTTGCTTCTGCCTGAAGGAGACTCGTAGCAAGGATCACCATAAGGTCTGCTAGTGTCCCTACTAGTCTGAAGACTCTCACCATAGCCTCTATCCAATCCTCAGCTTCCTGCGGGTCCATCTTTCCCCTATATCTTGGCGGCCTCTAGCGCTGGAACTCGTGTAACGTGCTCAGGAGGTGTGAACTCTCTACTTCTGAGGATGGTGGCATCGGTGGCCCAATGGGTAGTGGTACCGCTGGAGCCTCTGCTGTAATAGGGCCCTGCACTGAGGCCTCATCGCTCGGTGGGATGCCATCTCATACAAAGCCTGGACCCCTAGATGGATGTCTGTATAGAGGCATCCTATAATGAAATGGGAATGCCATGGTGAATAAGCTATACCTTGTGAGCTGACTCAAAGAGATCACAAAGAAAACCCTTAAAAAACATACGCAATCAGTGTTTTCATGCACTGAGTCAGAAATCAGAAGTCAGGGTCCTGGAGTATAGATACGTCAGCCGCCACACCAATACTGGACTCCTTGAAATAAAAACCATAATCAATACACTTAACACTATTGATTTAGAGAAAAGATCAGAGTCCTAATTTCTGAGGTAGAACCGACTCCTATGATACCAATTTTTCATGACCCGTCTCCCGGTTCCTATGTCGTGACTACCCCAAGCCTGCATACCATAGGACATGGGATGGAGACTAGCACCAAAGGCGTAAATCCCTAAACTCAGAAGGCATTGCCTTTATAACTGAAAACATAGACAAAAGAGTACACAACTGAAAACAAAACACTAAGAAAACTGTATAACAAGAGAGTGCTAAAATTATAGGGGCCGGAAATACAAGCCCAACTGTAATGTACAAGTACAACTGAAAAGGAAAAAACAACAGAAAGGTGAAAAGCAGCTCCTGGATCATCCAACATGGATCCTACCTGAAGGGTAGGTACATATAGCCTTCTCAGCACTCCACGTCTGTCAGTCTCCACCAGGTACCAACTCGTCGGGAGGTCCACCTCTAAGTACTGTCCAGTCCTCGTACACTCAGCCTCAATCAGCACTGTATGTCGTCTTCATCCAACACAATGAGGTGCGGGTATAACCCGTGCAGGGGTGAGTATAATGATACTCAGTAGGGACTCCAAGACCCTCAAGGTCTCACTAAATCAAGCAAGGA
The DNA here is from genome assembly GCA_963277665.1 of Viscum album. Taxonomy (NCBI): domain Eukaryota; kingdom Viridiplantae; phylum Streptophyta; class Magnoliopsida; order Santalales; family Viscaceae; genus Viscum; species Viscum album. Next base: position 304,776,972 of record OY728150.1, read on the forward strand.
TAAACCACAAGGTATCAAAATCAACAGATAACCCCACTTAGGTATATGCCCATACATATACCTAATTTATCTAGTAATTTATCCCAATCACGAGGAAAACACAAAGTTACTAACTCATCTTGCACATGTATACAACTTTTGAAGAGAGATAGAGATGTTCAGATGTAGCCATTGAATCATCTATTCTATCGAACCCACATAGGATCCAGGAACAGAAATCAGAACTGTCGAACCCACACAGAATCCAGGAACAACTATTCTATCGAACCCACACAGGATCCAGGAATAGAAGTCAGAACTGTCGAACCCAGACAAGATCCAGGAACAGCAGTCAGAGATGTTGAACCCGTAAGGGATCCAGAAACAGTTGTCAGTGCTATCGAACCCACATAGGATATAGGAACAGTCATCAGTGTAGTCGAACCCACACCGGATCCAGGAACAATCATTAGTGCATAGCCAGCCATAGGGTTCCGCACGAGGCATGCTTGATTCCGGGAGGGTCTTCTCTTAAAGCCAAGTGTTGATACATCAACTGACACAAATTCCCAAAAAAAGTATCTCAAAGGTTTACCTCGTCATAGGGGTCTCAACGCAATAGACGACGCGTCAATCGGACACCCAGTCTTTGAGTAATTAGCTTTTTAGTCCTGGGGGCCCAGTTGTACTCGTGTACGATCCAACCTAACCATATCTTAACTAAACCCCGAAATCTAGTGAGGTATACTCAAAAGGACGGATACGCTCCATTATTTTCCCGTGCCGCTGATGGATCGTCAAATAGACGTCCAGTGCCAATGATATGGCAAAATAAAGTAAAGAGTCAGTAGTGGGCCCGGGTCCGGTCCGACCCAGTCAGACCGACCCGACCCGACTTAGTCTGGGCCGACCCGGTCTAGGTCGACCACATCATACCTGTTGGGTATTAACCAAACCATTGAGCGAGCCATCCTGTTAGGTTCAACACGTCTCGTGCGGCCCAGCCTAGCATACGGCGAGGGCTGTTCGGCCCGGGTTCGGGGCTGGTTCGGCCCAGAGTGTCACGAAGGTGCAGCTCAGGGCAACTTGGCCTAGAGGGTTGCATCAAGGCTAGTTCGACCAGGGCACCACGAGGGGGCTGGGATGCCTTCTCGGTTGGGTGGCCACAAGGGGGCTGGGATGCCGGCTCGGTCGGGAGGCCGCGAGTGGGGGCCGGGACGCCAGCTCGGCCAGGAGGCCGCAAGGGGGGCCGGGACGCCAGCTCGGCCGAGAGGCCACGAGGGGGGGGGGGGACACTGGCTCATACAGGTGTCACACGAGGTGCGCAGAGGCCAAAAGGCTGCTGGTTTGAGCGGCCGGGCAGGTCGTGCCCAGGCTGGCCGGTTCGGGGTGGCGCGCGGGGAGCGCACGGAGGCTGGCGGGCGGGCCAGGGAAGGCGCGCAGGGCGCGTGCGGAGGCCGACTGGCAGCCCAGTGGAATTCGTCTGGGTAGGGTGTGGCCAGGTGGTCCAGGAGGCGGCCAGGCCGGCCGGTTCAGCACAGCCCGGGCCGGCGGTGTTCGGCCGGGAGAACCGAAGCATCATTGGGGTGGCACGGTTCACGGAGGCCGCGAGTAATGCAGCCTTTGTTGTCGCCACCATCATCATTCCGTAGGCTCATCACCATTCCAAAATTCATAAAAAACCAGTTCGGTGGAGGGGTCGGTCCATGTTGGTTTGGCCCGCACCCACCGTGTTTTGGGTTGTATCAATTGGTTGAACAAAGAAGAAGGAAGTTAAACTTCAATTATTCTTACAATCCTCCTCAACAATTTCTTTCATTCAAAGAAGAGAAAAGGAAAGAATAACTACACAAAACAACCCCTACCTTGGATTGTCGTTCATCATTCATTGATAGAGTCACGGAGAGTAGACGAAGAAGAAGATCGTCGATGCGGAAGTCGGTCGTCGTAGACGTCCCACGACGGTTGAAGCTCCGATGAAGAATTCGAACAAGGTAGGCATTCTTCGTTTTTCATTCTTCATTGGGATATGGGGTTCTTCATTAGAGAACTCTAATTCTCCCAAGATCTACTCTCAATGCTCCCCCTAAAATGAATATACCCACAAAATAATAGATTACAATATCCTATTAATTTGTTGGAAAAAAATCAAATTGGACTAATTAATTAGGTAGGCTCCCCTTAATTAATTCAAGGGTTTGGCACAAGGAATTAATTAGGGGAGGTGAAGAGGCTCTCCCTCATTAGTGAGGGAGATTTGAGAGGTTTTACTCTCCTCCATCAATAAGGGGTTTAAGCCCCATGTGGTCCCCACGACATAACCTCTCACGAGAGGTTATGTTCAGGTGGGGCCCACCACCTTAACCTCTCATGGAAGGTTAAGGTGTAATGGTCCCACATCAAACATCCATGAGGAGTTTTTAACCACCCAACAGTCACATGGCATCTCAAATAAAATAAAGTGTAACTCACTTAATTTTATTACTTTCCAAAAAAACCCAAAAACTATCTTCTATTCTCAACTCACTGCCGTCGAGGTGAAAGTATTCTTAAGAAAATATCAGCGCTGCAAGTTCAACGGTGCCCTCAGATTTCAATTCTGAGCACCAGTTCAGAATTTACAAAAACCCGCTCATACGTTTACTGAGCATACCTGAACAAAACTTCAGAAATTGATTCCGAGTACACCGGACCTCGGAATCATGCGCCGTTAGTTTTCGTAGACTCCTAAAATTCCCATGCATTTAAGAAAAACATTCCACATAAATTTTGGGTATTTACACTAAAGTATGATGATCAAAACTAAATCTATATTAATTGAAAATATTTAATAATGGTGATGGTGTTGGAAGAAAGACGAAAAATGTGTTGGATGTTATTGTTGAAAAAGTGGGTTCCCAAGACCCAACTATGAAGTACTTTTGATTACCATATCTTGTGTACATTTATTTATACATGATTTCATCTTACCATTATAGTGTAGACTTTTCTGTTTCCACTATTATAATGGTAATTTCCAATGATTAATTATCATGTTGAGATGTTATAAAAGATCCCAGTCTATAATGAGAACCTTGAGATACCATGACATTAATCTTAAATATATGTTCTATGGTCTAGATACATCATACTAACTTAACACAGTAGATGTTTGACTATCAGGTGCTGGGGGCTCATAAGAATTGAGACTTATTCTCATGAAGTTCGCACTTGGTGATCTCTAGTAGTGAGATCATGATGACAGACCTGCCAATATGAACACCACATGTTTTAGGTGTCATTGGTCATTCCTATCTATGGACATGTGTATTGGTATCCTGACTTGAGACCATTACCAATTTTTATCATTTGATTGCGTACTTTGATGCAAGGAAAAAACCATGGCATTGAAATTGTGGTGAGGTATACTGTGTTGGGTGCACCATTGGTTGCATGAAATTGGTTGAATGGCCAAGAAAGGATTTGTCGCTTCCGTGTTTAGGAATTTGTATATCTCAGGACTAGTTGATCAGGATGGTGCTACCTTCATAAGTCTTTGGCCAAAGTAGTACAAAGGTAAATCCATCCAGATAGATCAACAAATAATAAATCAAGAAAAAGGGAGATGACACTAGTGTGCGTCCTGATTTGTGAGATATTTAATGACAAAGATATTATAGTACACAGTCTGTGTTCATAAGTTGGTTTTAATTTCTATGAAAATCTGTATATCTTTAGGGGCCATGATGGGTTGCTAGAATATGATCATAGTCTGTGGGTTTTATTCACTACTATAGGGATAAGGGCCTAGAGGGTCACACAAAACAAACATACATGATGGGGGGAAGATGCATTAAGAGTCATGATTCGACTCAGTTATGATGCCCTTAGGTCATTTAGATGTTCAAGACCATTCGGGTAATTGTTTACATTTATGAATTTATTAATTATTTTATGCATTTTAAAACATTGGAAAAATACATAAAATAATTGATAATAAAATGCACAAAGAAGAGACATATGTTTTTCTATTAATGTTCAGTTGTGATCACAACAACATTTATGAACAAGTTTAATAGAAATGGATTATATTCACTGAGAGAAAAATACAAAACCCTCAAAGAAATATTAAGTCACCACAGCCTTTCATCATTCATGTTTGAACAAAACCGGGTGTTTGGGGTGCCAGTCATTCCATAGCTGAGGGTGCCTCTTACTACTGGGGAGTTCTTATTAGGATGGTGGGTCAACTTAACTAAAATTGCAGCAACGAAATAACCATAGATAGCATTTTTTAGTTGTAGAGGTAAACATTGAGTAAATCAAGAAATGAATTTTGAAGCTGGGACTTCATGTAACAGATCAAGGAACTGCGAGTTAATGTGGTCGACCAACCAAAAGCCTACCTTGGACCCTATGAGTAGTGGCGTAGCCATAGATTGTAACTATGAGGGAGGTCAAGGATCCTTGCCACTAAAATACTCAAATGATAGAGTATTTTGATTCTAGTATAGAGGGTTCCTAGAATTAAAAAAATAGTGGGACACATTTAATAATTAAATTAATCAGTAAATTCACTTTTTTAAATCAACATTAAAAGTACAATATGCTAAATTTTATTCATAGATAATGGCCAGAAATACCACAAGTAAAACTGTGATAAATATTGGAAAAAGTTAATGTCCAAACAAGGAAAAAATTCCAAGTGTAGTATAGGTTCTCCTGCACAATATTACTTTATCGGAAATTCAAGGTGTTAGTGTCCCAACCTGTTCACCCACCTCAGGAAGCGAGGGTGTTAAAAATTTCTTATAGGAGAATCATGAATTATGCTTATGATGGTTCTGTCATAATGTTATCATCAACGTCTGATGTTAGTTTCGGTCGCTACATCATGACATAGATGATTTTACATGAAGTCTCTTCTTCAAGATGTTTCTAAGGGGAAAGCTAAGAAACATTTGAATGCGATGAATGCACGTGGTCTGTGTAAAGTGAAAGATAGTTCACAATATTTAATTTCATCCCATTCTTATACCTATTATACCTAATTAATCTAGCTTCATTTAAGGATACAAATAAATGATATAGAGTAAGCACTTCATTACCTTTAAGGTAACAATATCCAAATAATAAGAATATTAATGGTCGAACCATCTTTTGTTCTTACAGAGAATATATTGAAAGACAAGGCGGAAAGGCCCATGTAAAGTTACATCAAACGAACCTTCTCCACGCCCTTCAAAGAAAATTTTTTGGTTATTAACATGAGGTTATTTGCATCACATAATGAAATAAATTTATGGAATATTAAAAATGAAATGAACTGAAATACCAGCAGCAAGTACGAGCTTCTCATTCAGGTATATTAATCAATATAAATTAATTTTTCTAACATACTTCTTTGGTATTGAGTACAATATGTCAATAACATATGTTTATTTAAATACAGTAACCAGGTAACTAGAGAAACATTACTAGGAGTAAGGTATCTTCTACAAGCAGGTGAGAAAGGGTGGTTCCTAAGTCAGCAGTGAGAAACACATAACTTCTAATTTCCAAGTGATTGATTCAAATTGAATAAGTTATTGAGTATAAAAAAAACATTTATCTCATGCTCCCTTTGGACATAATGATATATTATTGCATGTTTTGGAATTAATGTTTTTAGAGGTGTAACATTCTCAAAAATTAGTTCAGACATACTTGAATAAAAGGTAATACATGATGAATATAAAATGTAAGACCAACCCAGTTGTAGAAAAATGATTTCTTATCAAGTAAATCTAAAAGTGGACGTTAAGAATATGCCCAGTATGGTATTCAGGCTCGACCCAGCTAAATAACTTGGGTATTATTAACATCTTTAGTTTATACAAATAAACCTTTAGAAATAAAGGTATGTCACATGGTTTTTGGAATTAGTTCAAAAAGTGAGTGTGAACTATTCCAAATAAAATCTATAGGTAAAGATACTTCATAAGATTCTTTGAAGTTATCAAGGAATTTAATAGTGATGTATATTCATGGTATTATGTTTTGAGTTTCTTCGGATCGGCATGCCAAAGAATATCTTGACCAAAGATTCATCGATCATGATAATGTAGCATGGAGTAATTCCTAAATGAACATTACCTTATCTACATCACGACATTGATGTTTATAAGGATGATCAATGATAAATCTTACATGTTAACATTGATCAACAAAATGTTGCATGGAGAAATTACTAAACATACATTTTATACATCAAAGTTATGATGTATGGAGTATCAATGTTACAAACCGTAGTAACTTCCAACATGTTTCAATATTTTCTTTGAAAATAATGGAGAAATACCATTACCAATATGCCATATAATAAATGATAAATGGATATCATAAGAGTTATAGTATGATGATTATCCATTATTTCATAGATCATGTGTTAAGATGCAAAGAGTTGGTTAAGATATAAACAAACATGCATCAAGCTAAACACATAGTGAATCTAGGTAATTATCTTAACCATTGCTTAGGATATTACATAAATCCATAAGATAGAATAGATGTTGTCATGTGATAGAATACATTTCTATATAAGGGTGCACATATGTATTAGAGATATTGGGAACTAAATTGACTTGGATTTAGTCAATCCTTGAGATGAAGAAATGGTTGACATATGAACAAGTTTCACACAGTTCATGTGAAATAGGAATTTTCTAGTGACACATACTACGTAGGAAGGTTGAAACCATGGTGATGGTTTTATATTCACTGTGGCAGATAATAAAATATTCATTAAGAATAATAAATTCCTATAAGTAAGTAGTATATGGAAATTATCTATTATTGACAAGACAAATTTAAAATTCAATAATGGATTCCATGTATCAAATTGTAAAGGATCTTATAAATTGAATACTTAATTGGGTATTCAAATGATATGATACATGGATGGTATAATCTTGGTACCAATATGGTCTGATTGGTTATACCAAATCAGTATGCCTAAATCCATTAGAATTTTACACGTCATAGATAACTTCTAAGATCATTAAATTGGTCATTGGATATCATAATCAACTTCTGTTGAAGGTGTCTATACGACACAACCATAAATTGATGATGATGACATCAAATTCCAATAAGGGTTGTAAGTTACTAAAATTCAGTTTAGGATTAAAGTAAGCAACAAGATCTTAGAGCATTCATTTAAAATGAATATTTTCCTTGTCTCTACCAAAGGTTTATGTGAGTGGTAATTTTTTCCTAGAAAAATATGTTTAGAAACATATAAAAAACATATATTGGTCTTATAGTTAGTTAAGACTTGAATAAAATCAATTCTTCAATGATTGAATTAAATTAGAAACCTATGTTCTAGGGAACTGGATCTATCGATGTAGATCTAATGGTTGCTTGGACCTAGTCAATCGTACATAAAGTGACATTGTACTGAAAAAAATATAAGTTGGAACAATTCAATTTCTGAATTGTTTCCAATGTCACATGGATTATTCTCTCCCAGTTGACTTGTTCAGGGCATAAGAAGAAATTAATGTTGTGAATTGAGTTCCATACACTTCAGAGATGGATCAATCATGTATACTATAATATTTACAAGAATTGATACTATCGAGATATACTCTATTGTAGGTAGATATCAATTGTTTCCAAGAGCACTGCAAGTGATGCTGTTAGAACTACCATCTTGTACTTTAGAGAGTACAAATGATATGTTCCTGGTATATGGAGGAGGTAAACTAGTTTTTGTGGGATAAAAACTAGTAATCCTTGGATATATTTGATCAATTATCACAGTTAGTCTAAGGCAATGAGAAAGTCAAGCTTATAAAAGACAGTGGTAGCCATATATACGAATACCGAGTACGTTGCATCTTCTAAGGATGCTAAGAAGCAGTTATCAATCGAAACAATTTGTTCCAATTCTTGTATTCGCACCTAGTGAGAAAAGTATTATCATAATTTAAATTATGACATTATTTCTATACATGTTTTCAAGTTATGAAAATGGAAAAAGTGATATACTCAAGGATACCTTATCTTGAGAAGTTTTACTCAAATAGATGAGGTTGAATATAGTAGATATGAAACATGGCGAATACATTGTAGGCCCAGTAGTTAAATCCATCACTCGGTAGTAGCATGATTTTTATCACGTGAGTAGCTAAAAAGTATGGTTAGAAAGTTGTCTCTAGTGAAAGTGGGTGTGTTTAAATAATGGGTACCCTAGACCTAACTATGAAGTACTTTTGATTACCATATCATGTGTACAATTAGTTATACATGATTTCATCTTACCATTATAGTGTATAATTTTCTGCATCCACTATTATAATGGTAATGTCCAAAGATTAATTGTCATGTTGAGAGGTTATAGAAGATCCCGAGCTATAATGAGAACCTCGAGATACCATGACATTAATATTAAATATACGTTCTAGGGTATTGATACATCTTACTGACTGGAAATAGTAGATGTTTGACTATAAAGTGCTGAGGGCTCATAAAAATTGAGACTTCTTCTCATGAAGTTCGCACTTGGGGATCTTTAGTAGTGAGATCATGAGCACAAACCCGCCAATAAGAACACAACATGTTTTGGGTGTCATTAGTCATTTCTATCTATGAGCATGTGTATTGGTCTCATGACATGAGACCATTACCAATGTGTATCATTTGATTGTGTAATTTGATGCAACAAAAAAACCATGGTATTGAAATCATGGTGAGGTAGCTTGTGTTGGATGCGCTATTGGTGGTATGACATTGGTTGAATGGTCAAGAAAGGATTTTTAACTTTCATGTTTAGGAAGTTGTATATCTCAGACCTGGTTGTTCAAGATTGTGATTTTTTCATAATTATTTTTCCAAAGAAGTACAAAGGTAAATCTATCCAGATAGATCAAAAAATAATAAAGCAGGAAAAAGGGTGATGACACTAGTGTGCGTCCTACATTAAAAGATATTTAATGAAAAAGAAATTATAGTACACAGTCAGTGTTCATAGGTTGGTTGTCGTTGCTATGAAAATATTTATCTCTTTAGGTGCCATAATGGGTTTCTAGACTCTACTCATAGTCTGTGGATTTTATTCATTGCTATCTGGATAATGGCCTAGAGGGTTACACACAACAACATATTCAAGAACCTGCACTATTCAGTTAAATATATATTTGGACATGGTGGGACTCATCCTGGGGTCTGAGTGTTGTCCATGTTTTTTATCACCAAAATAATTAAACAAATTCATTAATATTTAAGTTATGAATATTTGGGATTGAATTTATTTAATTTATTTTAAAAGTTTAGTAAATAAAAGATAATATTAATCAAAGGAATATTATTTTAATATTCAAGGTTTGTTTAATATTAAGCGGGAAAAGGAGTTGAGTTAAATGGATTGGTTTTTATCATATAATATATTATATATATATTTTAGGTATGTGATAAAATAATAAATAATATTGACACATTTTAGTCTGTCGAAATTATTTATTTAGTAGACGTCAAAATAAACGGGGGTCGTGGAACCCTATCAGGTATTGACCAACTCCACTATAAACAAAGAGGAGGCTCTATCTCATGTGTGGCCATTATCACTATTCATTCACCTTCATGTAATGAAGTTGAGGGCCTTTCTCTCCTCCCACTTTCTCAAGAGAGAATCTCTCGATCCAAGAAACTTATATCAAGAAATCTCTGAAGCATCGAAGGCATCTTGATGTGGTGATCATCGGGATGTCAAATGGGTCGTCGAATCTCTGTTCCAACACTCAGAATTCGACGATCGACGCTTCCAAAAGTTTTTGAAGCGCATGTGGAGGATTTAGAGGGATCCTACTGTGGATCCTTCAAGAGACAATCTCCATCGACGAGTTTCAATCGACCACGACATTGGATTTGAAATCGTCACGTTTATTATTTTTATTTTGGGATCCTTATAATTTACACAAGATCCTCAGACCTCTATGGGGCTCGGATCATCAGCATCGACCAGTCCCATCGATCCGATGATGAAAATTTTAAAATCCCTTGCTCACCAGCTTCCGCTGAGGGCCCCATAACCTTTTAATTATAAATCTAACAGGTTCATGATACAGATAAACATAAAATAATAGATTTAATGAACATGATATTGTTGGAATTAGGTATAATTATCTTATTCATAGTGATTACTCTCTATCCTCATAAATTCATATCTATCTTGGTAAATAAACCAGGTTGTTAAGAAAAATTGTGACCCACAACCATATTTAAACAAAGAGTTAAACTAATATAATGGTCATGGTGCAAGTCAGCACTCCAGTACTCACAGTAAAATGATCTATATCAAACTAAGGACAATGGCCATTCATAATAGAAATAAATAAACATAAATTGCTCTATCTTTCCCAAAATTTCAATGGTCATGACAAAAAGAAATAACAAAGGGGTCACAGTCAATAAACTAGTGTAAGAAACAAAAAAGAATTGATATTAAGATTATAAATACTTTAACGCATCCAATTCTACTTCATCAAACATTCAATAGAATAACATAAATCACCCTATAATGATAGTCACGAGATGGTTATGAATAGAAGAAAATAAAAACCCTATGATAGTGTGTGTAGGATGTGTCACTTTGAGTGAATAAGAGTTGTAAGCAAGGGGCAATGTTGTAGGGTATGTCAGCATGTGAGGCTGAGGGTGCGAGTGTGGTATCAATCATCAGTATAAGGTATGTGTTATTTATTTTTTTTCCACGATTTCAATGTTAAATAACATGGTGATATCAGGAATAAGGTTTCCATTTCCTTCTCCTGCATTGAAAAATTGTTGTTTGATCCTTAGAAACCCTTCGAACACACCCTCATCATTCTCCCACTTTGTAACTAGTCTATTGACACCTTGCATGCATGTTTTTTAATTCCCTCCAACTGCACCCTACAAGCTGTCACCAAATTCACGAAACCACACCTTCTTTCTCCTCCCACAATACAACTACTCTTTCGAAAACCTTTATCCATATTGTCAATTCTCTAAAAAACACCATAATCCTCCTCTTTCCTCCTAGGACATTGAAGTCAATAGTGGGAAATATCGATGAGAGAAACACCAAACCATATAGGGATGATACATTATTGACCATTACTTATTTATTCACAATTTTAATCTTATTAACTCCCTCAACTTTTCCAACTATACCAAAAAAAATTGGATGCCAAATTTTCTTTATATGTTTGATTTAATTTAGTTTTCCATTTCCATCAAAAAGGTTTCCATCACACCAAAAATATCCTAAAAATATAATACATATTTTGACAATAAATATATGCCAAAATTCTATCACAACGCTTAGAAATAATGGTTTCTAAAACTCAAACCAAAAACCATGTACAAGAGAACCAAACATATCTAAGATAATACAATCCTATTCCTATAACAACATCTTGAAAATCACAATGGTTGTAAAAAACCTTAAAAACCCCAATTTTTTCTCATGTTGTCAATAATTTTATTAAAGTATCCACCATCAAGGAGTGGCGGTATTAGAGAACATATCAAAATTATACGTCCACTATTTTTTAGCAGTACTAAGCCAACCATACATGCCACAAAATGACATCTCCCTACTACCATATTCTTGATCAATTACCACAATACAATTTTGGGAATACTTTATTATCAAACTTTCACTCATGAATCCAAAAACAAAGTAAGGCCAAATAAGAATATATTCCATATTAATTGAAAATAAATTTGAAAACCAAATCATCTATTTGAAAACCGTTGTGTCTTTGTTTATTAGCATAGTCTTTTTCAAAAAACTATATCAAGGAGATACATCGTTCTCCAATTTTATAGAATGTAGACCATCCCAGGGTTACCAAGTACCTAGTTTTTATTTATGATAGTTAGTGTTGATACAACCATATGGTTTCATCCTCTGTTAAAGCCAATCCATGAATCTACTCAAGAAAAAAAATCCAAACCACCAAAAGCAATCAGTCGCCCGTGCGAGGGAGTGTTGAGGATGAGAGTGCGAGCAAGAGATAAAAAAAGGGAAGGGGGATGATACCTTTGATTGGATGGGGTTTTGTGGCAGCGATAGGGTTGCGTTGTAGTAAATGTAGCAGTCAGTAGTAGCGGTAGGGACGATGACAAAGTTGGGGTTCAACGATGATAGAGGTGGGGTTCGGCGGTGGCAGAGGTGCAGTTCTGCGAAAGCATGAAGGCATGAGAGAAGAAGACTATATTAGGGTTAATGTTATAACATTATGGAAAATGTTTATCAACACTTTCAAAAAAGAAATGATAAAGGGTAGTTTCATCAACCCTAAAATATAACTGCTGATCAAAATGATCATTATCAGCGCTTTTTTGTACCAATAAAGATACCCATTTATCTATGCTAAAAATGCTGATAAAACGAGGTGTTATCAATGCTAAAATTATAGTGCTAATAAAGAATAGTATTATCAATGCTTCTAAAGCACTGATAAAGGGATAAAGCGTTAATTATAAATAATTTAACATTTATTTATAGTTATAATTATAAAAAATATATATTGATTTAAATAACTATGAAATTATAATAAATATATTTATTATATTTATAATTATATATAATAAATATAATATATATATATATATATAAATTATAAATATAATAAATATATTTATTATCAGTTTATAGTTTAAAATAAATATATTTTTATTAATAATAATAACTATAAAAAAATATATATTTAATTAAATAATAATAAATGAATATTTATTTATAGTGACAATTATTAAGAAATATATATTCATTTACATAATTATAAAATAATAATAAATATATTTATTGTATTTATAATTTTATAAATATATATAACTAATATATTTATAATAAGTTTATAATTATCTAAATTTTTCTATATTTATTTATAATTATAATTATAAATTCTTGTATAAATTTATATATATTTCTAAAATTATAAATATAATAGATACATTTATTATAATTTTATAATTATTTAAATATATATATATGTATTTATAATTTTATGTATAAATAAATATATTTATAAATATGTTTATATAATTATAAACATATTTATAAATTTATAATAAATATTTTTATTTTTATTTTAAAAAATATATATTTATTTATAATTATATTTAAAAATTATTTATATGTAATTAATAATAAATAATTATAAAATATATTTATTATTCTAAAATATTTATTGCAATTTTATAATTATTGATGAGAACATAATAAGTTCATGGGTATAACATGAACGAATCATAAAGGTGCTGATGTATAAATGAACATATTCATAATGATGAATACATAACATGTGCATGCGTACGTCATCTTAATCTATAGTAATCTTAACATTTGGAACATAAAAACTCACAATAAAATCCACAAATAAACTTATGATCATATAATATCAATTATAATCCCACATCAATATATTAACATAAATGACAACAATCATATCCTTGAATATAATCATTAACTCATATATATATATATATATATATTGACCAAATTCATTAGAGGCATATTTTTTAAATAAATATATTTATTTATAATTATAATTATAAATAAATATATTTTAAAAGTATTTAATTATAAATATGTATTTATAAATATAAAAATATATTAATTATATAAGAAAATTTATTATAATTTTATAATTATTTTAAAATATTTATATATTTTTATAATCTTATAAATTTCCCTTTTTAGAAAAATATATATATTTAAATTATTAAAAACTATATATTAATATATCATATTTATATTAATCATAAACATGGTTTTTTAATTATAGTATATAAATAAACATTATTTTTGAATGCAAATATTAGAATTATATATATATTTATATGTTTTTAATTAAAAACATTTATCAGTGATAAATAAAGTGCTCATAAAGGGTAAATCGTTATTAGTGTTTTTTAGCACTAATAAAAGTCATCTTTATTAGCGTTTTTAGATAGTGCTGATAAAGGTGTGCCTTTTATAAGTGCTTTCTGTATAGTGGTAATAAAAGGTGGTGCATCCCTTGCTCATATCTATAGAAGTGGCTTAGGTCAAAAGGAAAAGGCGTAAATCCCCCTGCTGCCTTTGTGTTGTCTTTGTTTTTTTAGTTTAATTTTTTTAATAGTTAGTTTATGAAGGCCTTTGGATTGACCTTTTATTTTAATTTAATTTTGTTTATTGTTTTAATGTCATATGACTACAAAATTTTCTATCTTTTTTAGTGTTTCTTAGCTGTATGTTGAGTTTTTTAGTTTAGATACATACACACACATAATTTGATTATAATAACAGTTTTACTATTAATTAATTTTTTTATAGTAGTAATTTAATTAAAATTTATTTTAAAATAATATTATAAACAATAATAGTTATGGTAATAATTATATTATTTACATCATTATTACTATTTATTACTTAAATTATTTTAAATATTTAATAATATAATTATTAATTATTAATTATGTAATTATTAAAATTTACTTATATTAACATAAATAATAATAATTCATAGTAATGTAATTAATAATAAATTACATAATGAGAATTTTGTCCATTATTATTTCAAATAGTAAATGTTATATTTTTAAGCAATAAAAGTCGTGACATGTAAATTAGGTTTTGTTTATTATATTTATGATTTTTTAATTTCAATTATATTTTATATGTTGTTTCTATTTGTCAATTTTCATTTATATTGTATTTTACCTTTTTAATTTATAGGCTTTCAAAGTAAACTATATGAAACAAAATAATGTTCCAAGGAGTTTACTTTGAATGTCTATAAATAGTAATATTGAAATATAATATAAATAAAATTTGGAACACTTAATGACCATATATAAAATAATTTAAAATAAAAAGTAATTTAGAAAAAAAAAATAATGAAAATTAATTTTAATGACATAATATATTGTTTTTTTTAAACATTACATTTGCATTTATATATTTTTTAACATTCCTTTTATTTTCAAAAATGGTTTATATGTGTAGTTAATGTTATAAATTTTATTTTGATTTTCTTTATGCTATAATATGTGTGCATATATTTTAAATGTGTAAATATTATGTTTTTATTCAATAATTGTTTTTGTCTTGTAAATTAATTTTGGTTTATTATATTTATAATTTTTTTATTTTCAAAATATTTTTAGATTTTTAGGCTATGTTTTATATTTTAATTATACTGTTTTAATAATTTATATTTTAATAAATTTAATGTTACCTAATTGAAATTAAATAATTTTTCTCATTCTTTATGTAGGTGACTTTGAAATCATATAAAATTTAAACTATTTGTAAAATATAAATGAAAATTAAAACCCTAGCTAAACATATAAAAAATGGTTAACGAAAAAGGATTACATAAATTTAATAGACAAAAAATAATATAGAGGGTAAAATACATTATTGTTTCAAATAATTTAAGTCAATAGAAAACATACAAATGAATGAGTACAACTACTGTCTTTCATTAAGACCCATCCTAGAATTTAGATTGTGAATGAGACACTCGTAAGGAGATCGCTGACCTCTATGTTCAGGTGGACTATTCTGAGCTAGGGAGGTCTCTTCATTGGGAACTATAACATTGAATGTTGTATGCTATGACGATGAATTATAGAGAGAAGGTGTCATCTATATGTCATCATGTGCACCTGATCCTTCTCCCAGTGTGTCAGTGAAAGGACCTGCCATCATCTGTTTGTGGAATCATAAGGCTTGTGAAGGCTTGATCACGAAAGGTGGATGCATGAGAAATGACTCTTGCTACGAGATAAAATCAGATATACCTAATGAAAACTATGGGTATCATGAAAATATAAATATATTTCATGTATTTTAGTGCATATCGACAATCAGTAAATGTTGGACTACCATTGGTGTAACCTTTTCCAATGGAACAAGTGAGGCCTCACGTTCAGTATGACGCGGTCTACGTCATTGTCATCGTCGTGGATCCTCAACATAAACGAATTCTGTTGGAGGTTCCCGATCATGAATATATTATCCCTAGGAAGGAACATCATATCCCTGAGGTGCACAATAAAATATAATTTGGTGTAGAACATGATACGTTGATATCATCTCCTTCACTGCATCATGGTACACTATATTGCTAAAAACATCCCCCTCATCCAAATCATACATGCATATTGTTGGAGTTTTTACCCTATAACCAACTTATGTGTACCTTATGATAACCTCTATTCATAGTTTTTAATATCAATAAGCTTCTTATCACATCATGATTGTTCTTCGGCATAACATAGTATGTGATAATGTCGCCAGAGTAGTTTTCGCACTGAAAGGTCATAATTGTTCCCCATTATGATGAGAACCCAAAAGTTATAGGAAACTATTCTAAAATATATGTTCTATATCCGAATGATATCATATTAAAGACACAAATTATATAGTATATTATGGGTGGATACTCATTGGACATTGAGGAATCTTCTCATAGTGTACACCCTTCGTAATATCCAATAGGATATAATTGGAACAAGACCCGCTAGTAAGAAATCCACATCTATATGTGTCATTGGATGTTATTATCTATGAAGGTGTGTATTGGTCCTTATAAATTAATATTATTATTAATGATTATTATGAGTTGCGTACTTTTATTTATTTATGAAATCCAGATGATATATGTTTGCAGCGAGATAAGATACATTGGGCACATCATGAGTAATATTGCATTAATTAATAATGTGATAAAAGATTTTTCCATTATGTTATTTAATATAAGTTGATTTATCAATCTCTTGTATGGAAATGATAAAGAAAAAATAAAACCATGTATATAGTGTAAAATAAAAAAGTTTAATTTCTGGGATTTTAAAGAAAAAGGCATCGAGAACATAGGTTGATGGTACCCGTATGCATCCTTTCTGATTTGAGATATCATGATAAAGAGATTATATTACACAGTAAACATTTGTATGATGTATTGTCTCATTTAAGCATTAAATTATTTCTCTATGGGTACCTTGGAATGTTGCTAGATGTTAACCTTGAGATCTAGGTTGCTTCACCTAATGTCACTAAGAAAGAGGCCTAGTTGGTCACACACTATATGCATCTTGAATCTCAATTAAATAATATAGTGTAATTTATTAATTAAAAATTTGAATAAATATTATTCCCGGATGTGGTTTAATAATATTTCACATATTATTGATCACATATAAATATTTATTTTCTATTTAGTGAATATAATATTTATATATTTATTGGAGAATAATGCAGTGATATTTATTTATTAAATAAATAATCATTATTTGAGAGCCATTAAATATTATAGAAGAATGGAGGATCGAGTTTAATTGTTCGGTGAGAAATAATAAATATTGAATATTATTTTATTAAATAATATTTAAATTAATTTTAATGTTAAGAACATGTTGATAAATAATACAAATAATATCATTATTTTACATGGGGTTCCGCATGGAATAAATAAATAATAAAGGGTACTTGTGAAATTATTTTATTTTTAGCCAAGTGATATATAAACCCAATTATAATAGATTATAAATAAGCCAATTCATTTGTTTTGGTTATAAACAATGGATTTGAAGAATCCTCTCAAGATCTAGAGAGATCCCTTCTCTAAGAATTCTCACAAGAATAGAGAGCGATCTTCCTCCACCTCCCACTCTCAAGTCAAGATAGATCGAGAAGAATAGTTTTTAAGTTGTTCTTGAGGTGATCAAAGGCGGACGACCCAAGCTCTAGGATATACCTTGATAGAACCTAGAGATTCTTATGAAAATGTTCAGAGAATTTAGGAACACTTTTGGATCATCACTAGAAGGAATCTACTTTTATTCCTACAATGTAACTACAATAAAATTCAGATCTGTTGTCAAATCCATAAAAAAATAATTCCATTAAGGTAATTTTTTTATATTAAATTTATTATAAATAATTTGTGATGATACTCTTTAATAGTTCTGGTGTTCTATCACTTTTCTATATCTATTGATTCAATTCCATAGAGCACGAAATTTAAAATTGTGTAAATCTCAAAGTGATCACTGGTCATGAAAAAAAAAGAAGTTGTGCACGACCCATCGCATGATCCAATTGCACCGGGAACCCACAAGTGGTATCAGAGCGGTTACATAATTATTTACAATTATTTAAATATCATTGAAGATTTATGAATATTTGATTTAATTTCTCAATTCAAGTTTAGTTATTCTTTTAATTCGAATTGTGAGATCTACTTATTCCTGCTTTGTTTCTTACAGATCAAATCAAAAAATATAATTTTATTAACAAAATAAAATTAAATAACTCATTGGGAGGTGCCAAGGATTTTGGAAGGATAAAATAGAAGTATATTCCATGTATCCTAAGTTACACGCCATGTACTTGTGTTCAATGAATCATGAATTAATTTGACAATTATTTCAATGTGAATACATTGATGACACACAATGTAGTTAATTATTGCACCATGTGTTGACCATTCTATCCTGGCACACAGTCAGCCAGAGTACATGCCATGTATCCCACATACACAATGTTTAGTCCCTATGAGTCATAGATGGTCTGTGTGTTTTATAAATTGCCAACTTGAATGGCAAACATGTAAATCAGAGTCCACACGCTGTGTAGTACCTTTTACATGTCGTGTACTCCATTTTTTTGAGGTATGATTTACACACGGAGTCCCTAGGAATATACCCTGTACAGACAATGAGATATTTACATTCCATGTAGTTCGCATGTACACACCATGTACATATACCTAATTATGCATATTTATGTTTTTTTATCATACTGGGTAAAATTTGGGTCATGTTCTTGTGTGTGGTCATTAAATTGGTAGGACACTCCATGTGATGGGTTTTTAATATATATATATATATATATATATATATATATATATATAAATGTTTAATTAATATTTGTGTAGTTTTCAAATATACATATCATGTATTATTTTTACTATTGTTGTTACTCTACATGTATTGAAGCATAACACGTGACCAAAAAATCATGTAGTTCATGTCATCATTATGTTGATAGTACACCTCATAAATGTACGTCAAAAGTCATGTATGATATATTATTCAAAATTAAAACTGTATATAAGTATAATACATGTTGGGTGGATGCATATGGGTATTCACCGTGGTTCCACCAAAGTATATTTAATTTACCCAATTAAATTTTAATAAATTTATTAAATATGTTTAATATTATTATGGATGAGAATCTCAAGGAAATTTAGATAATAATTTAGATTAAATAATGAATTAATTAAAGATAATAATTAATTGATTCGAGATAAATTTATCTTAAATAAGAAAAATTAAAAATTGAATGGTAGTTTTATTAAATGAATAATTTGTTGCATGCATGTGGATGCTCATGAGAATAGACCAAACCTTTTTATGTGATTGGTTTCATTTAATTTACTGTTAAATTAAATTGTTGGAATGTGTACCTTCTCTCTTATTATTATGTAATGTCCTACATTCCAATGGTTTCATTTATGAAAACCCCTTTTCCCTCACCTATGTGTGAGTAAAAGAATATGTAATGGATTGTGCTCCTAAGCTAGTGGAGGTGGTTCAAGTTTGGATTTGAGGAAAAACAAATCCAAGAGATATACATAGGTGGATAGGTGGAAAGATATAACACGAACCTTAATTGGTTCATGGTGTTTACCCCTAGGCCAATGGTTAGTCTATCAACTGCTATATAAAAAACCATTAGTAAAAATCATAATCATAATGCTTTATTATTTTATTTCTGTCATTTTTCACAGTTATTTCATTATGGATGTTTTTTCATGATCACATAAATTATTGAAATTAATGAGTATAAAAGATAGAACTAAAGTATACTGAATTATTCATAAATATTATATTAAACATGGTTAATCACTTAATTAAATCCTATTAACATTAAAAATAATGTATTAAATATAATTATTTAAATTTATGCATAAAAATATAAAATCCATCAATAATAAATATAATGTCGGTATAGCCTTCCACTAACTTTGATAAAACCAAAACGTAGTTCAAAGTTATTGACCAGCCAATGTTGGGGTGCTTTCAATTATAGGGGAATTCTAACTTGATTTTTTATTGACTTGAAATGGTTCACATCAAGGGTTAATGACCAAAGTAGGACTTGGTGTAACTGAGAGGCAATGTCTAAGGAAATCCAATTTATGGATCTTAGTATTGGGGAGTCCACTCAGCAGATCAAAGAACTCTGAGGTAATGCAGTTGTCACTTGGAATGCCTATATAAAACAATTCAAGTTTCTTGACCGACCAATTTTGGGGTAATAATAAGGGGGATATGGATCCTTAACACTTGAATATACAATATAGATGATATTCTGAAGCCAATGGTGGGAGCTATTGGATTTCGATAAAACAGTGGGAGACTAATAAATATAATATTTATTTATTTATGTGTCTTAATTTTATTTGATAAAGTACTAAAAATTTTCACATCTTATTTGTATAAAGACCATTAAAATGAAATCAAACATATCATTGTGATCCATATTTGATAAGTAAAACATTATCACTAGAAAAAATTTCCAAGAATGTAAAAGGTTCTTACATATCATCTTTTTCCACGAAAAAAAATTATATGTGCTGGATGAAACTTTTCCTAAAGCACCTAAAAATGAAGCTAGTGATAATAATTTAACACTATATGAGAAACATTTGAACGATTCCATATATTTTCAATGTTTCATGCTATCATCCATGTCCTATAAGAATTTGAAGCAACATGAGGACATGGATGCAAAGAACATGATTTCTCACCTTTGGGATCTCTATCATGAGAACGCATGACAAGAGAGGTATGAGATATTCAGTGCATTGATTACAACTAATATTGAAGAGCCTGAACCACATGGGCCTCATGTAGTCAATAACATTGGATAAATTGAATTCTTAGGCATATTAGGGATTAAATTCCTAGATTATTTATATACATATCTCATACTTTCATCAATACCCAAGACCTTATCTAGTTTATTATTAATTACAATATGATAAATAATGAGAAGAGTCCATTAGAAATTCATAATTTATTTCTCCAAGTGGAAAAGGACGTGGGGAATGATAAACCCATGGTCCTTATAGAGAATAAGAAACGGAATAATTAGAAAAAGGGTCCCAAGACTGATAAAAAGTCTAAATCTCTCGTGAACCATCCTTCTAAGAAGAATAATATCCAAAGGAAGGGAAATGAAAAAGAGACAATATGTTTTTCATGAGGAAATTCAGGCCACTGGAAGCGTAACCAAACCCATAAGCAATGAGAATCTAAAGTAACATTCATTATCAAGTGTAAATATTCAATATCTACACATTGAGTTTTAGATATAGATTTTGGGGCTCACATATGTATCCAAATATAAGAGACAAGAATATTTTAAAATATTTATAGAGGAGAGGTCGATATGAGATATTATAATGGAGTGAGGCTGGCTACCGTAGTCGTTGGTGACTACAACCTTTCATTTCCAAGAGGAATGATTTTGGTTTTAAAAGACTTTTATTATGTACCTGTGGTCACTAAGAACATAATTTCTATATAATGGATAGATTTAGAAGGTTTTATTTTCATGTTAATAAATAAAAGTTGTTTATTTTATAAGGAAAACATATTTTATGGTATGTAAAATTTAAATAATGGTCTTTATGTATTAAATTAATAAAACCAAGTATTTGAAATTGATGACCAATCATGTTCACACAACTAATATATAACACCCATATATGGAATCACAATCTATGTAATGTAAAGAAGAATCATTTAATAAATCCCTATCAAGATATTTATTTAGACTCGTCTGAGATAAAACTATTTGGAACATGTCATGCTTTTTTACAAGTAAAAATGATCAAATCACCATTTGGGGGATAGAGTGAAAGGGACAGAGAGATTTTAGGATTGGTACACACTAATGTGTGTGAACCATTTCTAGTAGAATCTATATGTGGATATTCATACTTCATAACTTTTCCATATGATTTCAGTATATGTGGTTGTGTCAACTTAATCAGGTATAAGTATGATTCCTTGGAAAATTTTAGTGGATACAAGAATGAAGTAGAGAATGAACATGGTAACAAGATAAAGAAGCTTCAATCGGAATGAGGAGGTGAATATATTAAGTAAGAGTTCATTTGACTTTTATAGAAGTTTGTAATTCTATCTAAACTCACTCCATCTTATACACCATAGTGGAATGGAGTTATTAAATGAAGGAACCATACCTTGTTAGACATGATATGTTCGATGATAAGTCCTATAGATCTTCCGTTATCCTTTTGGGAATATGAATTACAAATTGTTGCATACACATTAAACCAAGTTCCAACTAATGTGGAATATAGAATTCGAATCAAGTTATGGAGTGGAAAGAAATCCCTTTTTTCACACACACATGTATGATATTGCAATGTGTTTTTAAAGAATTTTCAGGAATAAAACTATCACCCTAGGAAAAAAAGTGTATCTTTATATTGTATCCCAAGGAAAAAATGGATACTACCTATAAAATCCCATAGATAAGAAAGTCACTATCTCCAGCCAAGAAATATTTCTTGAGAGGGAACACATCCTCAAAAGGGATAGTGGGATAAATATTGACATTGATGAAGTTGATTCTCAAGATACAAAAGATTTGGAATAGGAATAGATTACATAGGTCCCTGTGGAATAAATAGTTCCTAAAACACATGTATTGTAATGCCCTGACCATAATTACCCAGAGTCGGTGCATTATTTTAATACACTGGCATGATTACAAGGAATCAGGTCCCGAAGGACCGATCAACTTAGGAGTCTTGGAAAATATATTACATACATGAACGTTACATTAAATTATAAAATGAAAAACAACAACAACATTGTCTCCATTGACCTAATTCGTATACCTTATCCTATGTCTGCATGTCAACCATAAAATAATCTTTCATATCCTAGAAAAAATAAAACACAGAAAGGGGTGAGCTCAGATGCTCGGTAAGGACAACAATATAGCGGGAACTTTCATAAATTAGCATAAAAATTTAAGGAAACATATAATACTAAAAAAGCCTTTAAACTTAAAAATCATCAAAATATAGAAAATATAAAATCAAATAATTACATTTACTTATTCACATGGATATTCTACTAGTTGAATAATAACATGCAATATCAATAGGCGCTTTTATAATGATGGAATGCATAATGCCAGACTTCATAACCACATATTCAAGGCCTTATACCAAGACTACAAATAAGATTTTTTCAATGCATTTTTTCAAGACACTATTTTGTCTTCTAAGATCTAACGATGCATTGAGGAGCTATAGTAGGCTCCACTTATCACTTACTAAGTCCAATGCATTCCTCATATGAAAAGGTTTAAACATAACATAATCATTCGTATTAAAACTAGAATAAAAAATGTCAATACTTTATCCATAAACCATGAATGGTATAAAAATAACACATCCATAGTAAAAAATATCACAAAACCTTCAATACAATATGGAAGTTTTGTTTCATAATAAATCAACTTCAAATAAGTTTAAAATCCATCAAAGGATGTTGACATATATGAAAATGATTTGTAATACTCTTTGAGAGAAATATATCTTTTTAATGAAAACATTTATAAGTTACAATATATATAAATGAAGTAATTTAAAATATAGTTTTGAATCAAAGTGTCCCATTCCAATTTGAAATTTTTTAAAGGAATTAACATTTTATAAGATTCATGTATATATATCTAATTCCTTAAAACCATTTTGAAAACATTGACATTAATGATAAATGTTTAGAAGAATAAATAGTTAAAACATTTAAAATGATGTTTTAGTAAAAATTCCCTTAAAAAATCCCTTTAAAAAATCTTTTATGAAACATGGACTTGGATAATAAATATGTCCCAGTAGATACTTATATAAAAACAACCACGAATAATAAAGACATTGTGAATTTAACCCTTTCCTTGTAGTTTCCTTTGGTCTAGGGTACGTTTAACCTCCTATATAATGACCATAGTATGTTATTTAATTATACCAGAACCATATTCATATTTATTTTATCATAAATGATTCACATATGACTTTATACTACCCATTTAATAATGATTTCCATGTTAAATTAACATTTTGTGTAATAATCTCTTTTCTTTATCGTATGTGTTTTAACTTGTTATTCTTGATCATATCATTTAGATAATTATTTAAATACTTCCATAATATAATACTTGATTTATATATCAAATATATTTATAATATAAAGATTTATAATATATAGATATATGAAATGGAAGGCACCGTTTATGGAGACGATATGTCGTACGTACGCATAAACACTGTTTCCGTTTTCATATCGTATTGAATGGAAGTAAGTGAATAAGATATATGTAAGTACATACTTACATATATATATCTCCAGTAGCATTATTATGTCATATATTACATACTTATTAATAATATATTTTTTATAATCATCATTGAATGGTGAACGTGAGAATGAATCTCATCGCGTCGTGGAGACGGTAATCTGTACGTACTCATGAGCGACAATATCATTATATTGATCATGAAATAGTTTTTTATTGGATGGTATATCATATATAAATAATCATTAACATGTTATATTTATTATTTATATCAGTTATACTCATTATTATACAAATCCAAATAATGAAGTGTTTGAATAACAAACTACACCACGATGTGGAGACGGTAAGGCATACGTACGCACGTATGGTGACTTTTTCATTCATATGATGGATAGAATAATGAATGTGGTTGTACCATTACATTATATAGAATATAATAGAGTTATTATTTTATAATGTAAACAACCAAGAAAGAGGAAGAAGAAGAAGTAAGAGGTGATAAAATATTTACCTCTTCTTCGGGTTTTTCCTTTTGATTTGATCAAAAGCTCTCCTCAGGTTGAATTTCTGACCAAAAGAAGGCCTCTAGGATTAAGGGAGGATATTTGGGAGGATATTTGGTCAGGGTTTGGCCGAGAAAAATGGATTTGGAGGTTTGAAATTAATAGAAGGAGAAGTACCATTTTATAAGAGAGGCGAGGGTCACTTTAAGAAAAGCGTGATATATAATTTTATAATAAACTAATTTTCGGTTTCTAATGGATCAAAAATGACTTATTTCTAGGAAAAGGTGGGTATGGGTTGAAAACCAATCAACCAATAGGTTTTAGATAGGTTTAGGGCACCATATTAACTTTATTGTTTAGATTTAACTCTTAGTTAAATATTTTAACTTTCACCGTGTCTTCTTGTGTTCTTACACTATATGGTTAATAAACTTACTCTAAACTTTCAAGAGAACCTCAAGTGGTTTATTAATAACATATATAATATTATTTAATCCCATTGGATGAACCGTAGATATTTATGAATATTATGTCAACCCATAATATAGTATTTGTTTTAAAAATTAATTAATGTCAATTTTGACATTATTTGGTATTTTGTTTTTGTGAAAGTAACCACAACTTTATTACTTCGAAGAAGATACATTTAATCAAACCTAACATGTCATATTAACCTATAAAATTAGTGTATGTTATAAAAACATTAAAATTATATTTATTTTAATATTTATAATTCTATTTATTTGATTCTTTCATTAATACGGTAATTACTGCATCATCATTGTGTCACAAATAAATTAAATTATTTAATGTCTAAAAATTATAAATAAAATAAAATTATATATTAAATCGTTTTATATTTATAATGAATATTTTTAGTTGAATTTATATTGTGTGTATCCCTATATTAAAAATTTTTTAGTTATTAAACTTGGAATTTAACTCTTTTAACTCTTCTTTAAATAAAATAATAATAAATGTCCTAATCTAATCCAAGTGGACCAAAAAGATCATATTTTATTCCTAATGATGTTTTTGGTCAAATTACACATACCCAAAAGAATTAGGACATGTGTTAGGGTAATTATAATATCATTTTTACCCTTAATTACCCTATTTACTTTTAACCATGGTAAAAAAAAGTCAAAAGTTACTATTCCTCAAAAATTATTTTTATCTTAGTGACCAAAATATTACTTAATGATGTCATCCATGTCTCTCAGATTTTTGAAATTCAACTTACAAAAGCGGTAAAATTAAGTTTTATGCAAATTTGTAAATGCTCCTAGAAGGTGGGTAAAAAACGTTAAAAAGTTTAATAAAATTTTACACATCTAATTTTATTATAAAATGACTCTAATGAATTAAATTGAACTTATATAGGTATTATATATATTTTTTAATTAAAATGAATTTAAATTAAATAAACAATTATTTAAATAAAATGTCGGTTTTAAATAATAACGTAGTGTTCTTCACTATTCATCAAAAATTGAAAGTTTTCCGAAAAATACAAAAAATTCACCCAAATAAAATGTTGATATTATGAATTCAAAAATAAATTCTATTTTACCAAATTTAAAACATAGATGTTTTATTTATTAATTTAAAATTAATTCCCGTTGTCAAAACCAAAAAGCAGGTTTTTAAAAAGTAAAAACTATCAAAAGATTGACATGTGTTTATATCAAATTTAAATGTCAAATTACTTATAATGACCTAAATTGTATTAAATCATAAAAATATAATCTAATTATACCTCAAAACCTTTCAAATGCATAATTTAACACTATAAATTATTTCGATTAAAAAAGTTGTTTTCAATTAAAACATAGTATTCTTCACTATTCGTCAAAATATGGAAGTTATTAGAAAAGTACCAAAAATTTATACAGACTAAATTTTTATTTCCCGATTCAAAAGAATAATTTAATTTAATTAAATTGAATATATAAAAGTATCAAATATTGGTTTTAAAAAGGGTTCTCCATTAAAAGGCAGAAAATTGCATTTTTTGAAAAATACTTATTATTTTTTCAAAAATGAATTTGTTCTTATATTATGTCTAAGAAACACATAATATGGATGATAAAATTATATAGAATATCTATAAAGTCAAAATGTAGTTAATACTATTCATAAACGCTTTTTGAACGACTAGTTTTTGTAAGCCGTGGTGCGTTAGAACTCGTTGTTGTGTGTAGTGCAAGTTATTGAATTACTTTGAAGAGATAACATACTATGAAATTGTGGGGTATTACATTATCTCATCCTTCAATAAATTTCATCATATCAATTTGAAATTGTTCTTCGAAAATAAAAGGTTAAAAATCGAAAAATACCTTTGTTGAAAACCCACATCCGAAATTGGTTCAATACAATTTAGTCTTAATAAGAGGGAATGAGAAATGAAAAAGTCACCACCAAATTATGATCTCTATTAGGAGAACATTTATGGTAATTAGAGACACATAATTGGTGGAAAACACAAATATTTATAGAGAGTGATTGAGGTCATCAATCACAAACAAGTGTACAATTGATAGCCTCAAAGCCATCAATCTATGATGATTTAAAATATCATCAGTTCAACAAAACATAAGGTATTAGGATAACACATTTTTGGTTTTAAGAAACCTTTCCTAAAGTTTAATAATTAATTAATTCATATAATAATAAGAAAAAAATATAATTGACATGTATAGTTTTTTCCTTTAACTAATTTCTACCAAAAACTCATCTTTCACTCCAAAAGATAATAGAAATCAAAAATATTCTATTTATCATAATCGTATAGGGTTCAAAAAATAATTAATTTATAATTCATTTGTCAGACTATTTAAAAAAACTAAATTATACAAACCAGATCATAAAGTAGGCCAGTGGTATGTGATGCACCCTTGTTTCCCTTCGGTTGCGGGTTCAAGTCTCGCGGCCTTGCCGAACGCGACAGGTTATCTCCCAACCTCCAGGTTGCCCTTTTTATAACAACACAAAAATAATATTAAAAAATGATTTAACCATAAAAATAGTATACATTGTCAAACTTAATCTCTTCCAACCTTTATACTTACCTAAAATACTTCTGTCCAAACTCATAGTCCAAAATTTATAACAAATGTAAACACAATTAAGATCTTTTTTCCACATAATAACATGTGAATACCTTCATCATGTATTCTTTTAAAACATGGTAACACCCTGAATTAACATAAAACCTTATGGATTAAATTTATGCTCTCTTATTTCTTATAGAATACCAGATATACTCTTTATATCAAAACATGTTGTAAACTCCAACAATGATGGAATATACAAATCATTAATCTGTTTCAAGGTAGTCAAGAATATATAATATAATTTATCCAAAACGATCATTTGTTATCCCAAAATCACTACCTCAGTATCAGAATCACGTTAAGGTTTATCTTTCTCTCAACCATATATTTTCCAAAAAAATTAACCTGCTATTTAGTCACTTATCTTGGTTATACATAGTATCAAGTCCTTAATGAAATAGTACTACAGTATAACCCTTATATACTATATAATTATTATAACATGTAAATTATTAATACAATAATCAAATGAAACAATAATTTAATAACAACATAATAACTCTAATCATTCCTCTTCATCTCCGGTAGTATCATAACTTGATCATAATCCAATAACAACATTTGTGGTATACTATGATTATTTGGACATTGATTCACATAGTGTCCCAAATCCTTGTAGTTGAAATATTATGCATTTGTAACATTTTTCTTACCCTTGCAATCACGTACATAGTGTCCTTTTTCTCCACACTTATAACAAACTCACATTCCATTCAATCATTTTCCAAGGTTATTTTTTCCATAGTTATCATATATGGTAAAATCCTTCATTCCCGTCTACCATTTATCCATCTTTCTCTATTCCATCCTTTTCTTCTCTTGTTTCCCTTCAAAGCCGCAGGACTCAGAGAATTATTTACTTATCTTATTAACCCATGATACTATTTCTTCATATGATGAGAATAAATGTGAGTCTATTTCCCTTTTAAATGTTGGCTTAATACCATGAAATATATGTTCATTCTTAATCTTTCAATCATGTGTATTGCTGGAATTCTCATTCCTTCTTCTAGGCGCCATTTCTAAACAATGACATACACTAGGTTAGTTTATGAGTCACAATACATAATTTCAATCTTGTAAAATAAATAATGTAAATTGAAAATATTATTCATATAATCTATAATCATAAAAAATGTTTTCTTTGAGGAATTATTTAATCCTAAATCCTTCATAATGACTGGTAAATAAAATATGAATTATCCTAAGTATATCCCCAGGGAGTGTCGTAACCAAGAGTGCAGCAAGGCCCGTTGTCATGTATAATGATATCCCAGGTTAAGCCCAAAACTCCTTGTCAGAGTTTTCACTCCTATGTACATCTGTTCTAGAGTTGCCTCTACCTGATCGTATCTAGACAGAGATGTATTGCTTGGAAATACACAAAATCTCTACATTACAAATATTATAGGAAGTTCTTCTATACTAATCCTCAAAGTATAACTTAGGGTAATGTTCTCTATTCAGAGTTTATCTAAATCTATATCCAAGTTTGTTGCTAAAATTGATTTGATACAAACTATAATGCCCCGAGCCCAATTACCCAGAGTCGGTGCATTAATTTAATACATTAGCATGATTACAAGGAATCAAGTTCCAAAGGACCAATCAGTTTAGCAGTCTTGGAAAATAGATTATATTCATGAACATTACATTAAATTATAAAATAAAAAACTACAACAACATTGTCTCCATTGACCACATTCATATCCCTTATACTATCACTATAGTTTGACCATAAAATACTTCTTCACATCCTATAAAAAATAAAACATAGAAAGGGGTGAGCTCAAATGCTTTGTAAGGATAACAATATAGAGGAAACTTTCATAAATAAGCATAAACATTTATGTCAATGTATAAGACTAAAACAAAATCCTTTTAAACTTAAACTTCATCATAATTTGGAAAAGATAAAATCAAATAATGAAATTTACTTATTCACATGGATATTCTACTACTCGAATAATGACATGAAATATCAATAGCCACTTTCATAATGATGGAATTAATAATGCCAGACATCATAACCACATATTCAAGGCCTTGTGCCAAGACTACAAATAATATTTTGTCAAGGCCTTGTTCCAAGACACTGGTTTGTCTCATAATACATACCTATGCATTGAGAAGCTATAGCGGGCTCCACACGTCACTTACAAAGTCCAATGCATTCCTCATATGAAAAGGTTTAAAGATAACATAAACATTTGTATTAAAACAATCACACTAAATTTCAATAATTTATCCATAAACCATGAATGATATAAAAATAACACATCTATAGTCAAACATATTACAAAACCTTCAATACAATATTAAAGATTTGTTTCATAATCAATCAACTTTAAACAAGTTTAAAATCCATCAAAAAATGTTGACATAGACGAAAATGATTTGTAAAACTCTTTGAGAGAAATATCTATTTTCTTGAAAACATTTAAAAGTCACAAAATTTAGAAAGGAAGTCATTTAAAATATAGTTTTGAATCAATGTGTCCCATTCCACTTTAAACTTTTGAATGTAATTAACATTTTATAACATTAATGTCCATATAAATAAATCTTTAAAACCATTTTGAAAACATAGACATTAATGGGAAAGGTTTATAAGAATAAATCTTTAAAACTTTTCAAATTATGTTTTAGTAAAAAGTCACATTAAAAATAATCCCTTTCAATAATCTTTTATGAAACATGGACATTGATAATAAATATATCGTAGTAGATACTTACATAAAAACAACCTCGGATAATAAAGAGATTGTGAAATTAACCCTTAACATGCACTTTCCTTTGGTTGAGGGTATGTTTAACCTCTTGTATAATGACCATAGTATGTTATTAAATTATAACAGAACCATATTCATATTTATTGAATCATACATAATTCATTTATGACTTTATACTTCCCATTTAATAATGATTTCCATGCTAAATTAACATTTTGGGTAATAATCGCTTTCTTTATCTTACGTGTTTTAACTTGTTATTCTTGATCATATCATTTATATAATGATTTAAATACTTATAGAATGTAAAATTTTATTTATATATCATATATATTTAGAATATAAATATTTATAATAGATAGATATATGAAATGGAAGGCACCATTTATGGAGACGGTAGGCCGTATGTACGCACAAACACTGTTTACATTTTCATACTGTATTGAATAGAAGTAAGTGAATAAGATATATGTAAGTACATACATACATAAATATATATATATATCTCCAGTATCATTATTATGTCATATATTACATACTTATTAATAATATGTATTTTTATAATCATCGTTGAATGGTGAACGTGAGAATGAATCTCATCGCGTCGTGGAGACGGTAATCCGTACGTACAAATGAGTGAAAATATCATTATATTTACGGTGAAATCGTACGTAATTGGATGTTATACCATATATACAGAATAATTAACATTTTATATTTATTATTTACATCAGTTATACTCATTATTATACCCATCCAAATAATTAAGTGTTAGGATAACATACTATACTACGACGTGGAGATGGTAAGCCGTACATACACACATATGGTGAATTTTTCATTAATATGATGGATAGAATAATGAATATGGTTGTGCCATCATAGTATATATAATATATTGGAGTTATTATTTTAGAATGGAAACAAAAAAGAAAGAGGAATAGGAAAAAGTAAGAGGTGATGAAATATTTACCTCATCTTCGGGTTCTTCCTTTTGATTTGATCAAAAGGGCTCCTTAAGCTGGCTTTGTTATCAATATAAGGTATCTAGGATAAATATAGAAAAGTTATGAGGATATTTGGGATGGTTTTGGATGAGCCAAATGGCTTTTTTGGAGTAAAATTAAGAGAAGGGGAAGTACCCTTTTATTAGAGAGATGAGAGTCACTTTACGAAAATCTTGAAATATTATTTTATAATAAAATAATTTTCGGTTTCTAATGGATCAAAAATGATTTATTTCATGGATAAGGTGGGTAAGGGTAGAAAAACACTCAACCATTAGGTTTTAGTCAAGTTTAGGTCACCATATTAACCTTATCTATTAGATTTAACTCTTAGTCAAATATTTTATCTTTTACCATGGCTTCTTGTGTTCTGACACTATATGGTTAATAAACTTACTTTAAACTTCCAATATAACCTAAAGTGGTTCATTAATGACATATATAATATTATTTATACCCTTTGGCCTAACATGAGATTTTTAGGAATATTATATCAACCAATAATATAGTATTTGTTTTAAAAAGTAATTTTTGTCAATTTTGACATTATTTGGTATTTTGTATTTGTGAAATTAATAAAAACTTTATTACTTAAAACAAGATATATTGAATCACCCCTAACATGTCATATTAACCTATAAAATTTGTGTATGTCATAAAAACTTTTAAATTTAATTTATTTTAATATTTATAATACCATTTATTTGATTATTTCATTAATAAGATAATTACTGCATCATCATTGTGTCATAAATAAATTAAATTATTCAATGTCTAAAAATTATAAATAAAATACCATCATTTAGGAAAACTTTTATATTTCTAATGAATATTTATAGTCTAATTTATATTGTGTGTAACCTTATATTAAAAATAGTTTAGTTATTAAACATGGAATTTAACTCTTTCAACTATTCTTAAAAATAATAATAATAAATGTCCTAATCTAATCCAAGTGGACCAAAAGGATCATATTTTATTACTAAGGATGTTTTTGGTAGAATTAAACTTATCCAATAGAATTATGAAACGTGTTAGGATAATTATAATATCATTTTTACCCTTAATTACCCTATTTACTTTTAGTCGCGGTAAATAAAAGTCAAAAGTTACTATTCACCAAAAATTATTTTCATCTTATTGAACCAAATTTTACTTACTAATGCCTACCGTGTCTCTCAGTGTTTTAAAGTTCAACTTATAGAAGTGGTAAAAATATGTTTTATGCAAATTTGTAAATGCTCCTAGAAGGTGGGTAAAAGAGGTTAAAAAGATCAATAAAATTGTATACATATAATTTTATTATAAAATGACTCCAATGAATTAAATTTAACTTATATAGGTATTATATATCTTTTTTTACTTAAAATAAATTTAAATAAAATAAATAATTATTTAAATAAAAAGTCGGTTTTAAATAATAACATAGTGTTTTTCACTATTCATCAAAAATTGAATGTTTTCAAAAAAATACCAAATATTTTCCCAAAGATATTATTGATATTCTGAATTCAAAAATGAAGTCTATTTTACCAAATTAAAAACATATAATTTAAATATATTAATTTAAAATTAATTCTCGTTGTCAAAACCAATAAGTGGGTTTTTAAAAAGTAAAAACTATTAAAAGATTGACTTGTGTTTATGTCAAATTTAAATGTGAAATTACTTATAATGATAGAAATTGTATTAAATGATAAAAATATAATCTAATTATACTTCAAAACCTTTCAAATTCATAATTTAACACCATAAATTATTTCGATTAAAAAAGTGGTTTTCAATTAAAACATAGTATTTGTCACTATTCGTCAAAATATAAAAGTTATCCTAAAAGCACCAAAAATTAATCCAAAATAAATTTTAATGTCCTGATTCTAAAAAATAATTTATTTTCATTAAATTTAATATATAAAAGTTTCAAATATTGGTTTTAAAAATGGTTCTCCATTAAAAAGTGGTAAAATTTCATTTTTTGAAAAATACTTCTTTTATTTGAAAAAATGAATTTGTTTTTATATTATGAATAAAAGACACATAATATGGATGTTAAAATTATATAGAATATATATAAAATTCAAAATTTAGTTAATACTATTTATAACTGCTTTTTGAACGACTAGTTTGGTAAGTCGTGATGCGCTTGAACTCGTTGTTGCGTGTAGCTCAAGTTATTGAATTAATATGAAGAGATAACATACTATAAAATCTTGGAGTATTACAAGTAATTCATAGGATCAAAAGATATTTAAGAGAATAAGATAGATATGGTTTTTAGTCATAGAATATGGTGACTCATTATTGGATTACAATGATGGACCTATATCCTATAAGAAGGCAGTAGATAGCTCATAAGCTTGAACATGGAAAGAATCCATGAATTCTGAAATGGATTCCATGTATTGGAACCATATTTGGGATCTATTCGATGCACCAATTGATGTAAAGACCATTGGATACAAATTTTTATTAAAGAATATACTAGAAATGAAAGGTAAAGTAAATACCTATAAATTAATGATAGTGGATAAATGGTTCAAAAAGTGTCAAATAATTGACTAAATAAAACCATCTCACCACTTTACATGTTTAAATCCATCTGAATTATACATGCTATAGAAAATTACCATGATTATGAGATTTGGTAGATGGATTCAAAAACTGTATTCCTTAATGGGAACCTTCAGAGAGACACTTATACAAAACAACTAGAAGATTTTTTTACTCCAAGTGATTCCAAAAATATTTTCAAGTTTTAGAGATCCATTTATGGATTGAATCAAGCATCTAGGTCATGAAACATTCAATTTTATAAAGACGTAAACAAATTTGTTTCATAAAGAATGAATGTGAGATATGTGTTTACAAAGGGTTTAGTGGAAATACAATTGTTATCTTAGTAGTATATGTTGATGACATATTATTAATTTGAAATAAAATACCAGTCCTATAGTCAGTTAAGGACGGGTTAAATAAGTGTTTCTCCATGAAGTACTTAGGTGAATCTGTCTATATTCTATGGATGAAGATCATTCATGATTGATACAAGTGGATTCTTGGATTAAGTCAATGTACATATATTGACCAGAAACTAAAGTAATTTAATATGAAACAATCTAAGAGGAGAATGGTTCCCATGTCACATGGTTTACATATTTTTAAA
This sequence comes from Viscum album, assembly GCA_963277665.1. Lineage (NCBI taxonomy): Eukaryota > Viridiplantae > Streptophyta > Magnoliopsida > Santalales > Viscaceae > Viscum > Viscum album. The sequence goes on from OY728150.1 coordinate 304,811,896, forward strand.
TAAAATGTGTCCTTAGACACAAAAGAAGAAAGATAGAATGAAAAAGATCCCATATGCGTTAGTGATAGGATCAATCATGAATGGCATGTTATTTACTAGACATGATGTTTCCAATGCATTGATCATGGTAGGAATATATAAAGCAGATCCTGGAGAACATAATTGGTCTAATGTTAAAGATATCCTTGAGTTTCTGAGAAGAACTAAGGATATGTTCATGGTGTATGGAGAAGAAAAAAGCTAATCATCATAGGTTATAATATTTCTAGTATTTAGATAGATCAGAATGGTTTGTAGTCATAGTCAAGATATGTTTTTTTGTCACAAAAGAGGATCTGTTATTTGGAATAATTAAAACAAGCTAGTAGTCACTAATTCTTCTATGGAGTCTGAGTATATAGTGTATTATGTGGAAGACAATAAATCCATTTGGATTGAGAACATTTTCTAGGAGCATGATGTGACACCTAGAAGTGAAGAACCCATCACATTGTATTTTGATAATACTGCAGTGGTGTCTCTTTCAAAATTGCCAAGGTCACACCAAAGGATAAAGCACATACTCTACAAGTATATCCTCTTGAGTGATTTTCATCCGGGGTGAAGTTATAGTAACTGATTTCCCATGTAAGTGAACATGACATACCCCTTGAGTAAAGTCTTCTCTCAACCGAAGCATGAGTATCAAGTGAGAGCTAGTATATTGATGGTTGTTAGCAGTTGACTCTAATGAAAGTGTTAGTCTGTTAGAGTTAGTGACAAAGAACCAAATTTTGTGTAATTTATGATAATCTGTATTCATAGTTTCAAATATTAATAAAATTATTATCACTTCATGATTTTTCTTATACGAAACATAGCATGTGATAATGTCCCAAGAGTATCTGTCTTGCTGAAAGGTCAAAGAAGTTCCCCGCTATGATGAGTACCTAGAGGTGCTATAACACTGTTCTTAAATATATGTTCTATATCCAGATGATATACTTTGATGGAAAAAAATGATATAGGATATCTGTGGTGGATACTCATAGGACTTTGGGGCACCTTCTCATGGTGTACACCCTTAGTAATATTATATAGGATATTGTGAGAAGGAGACCCTCCAATAGGAAATCAACATTTATATGTGTCATTGGATGTTCCTATCTATGACTATGTGTATTGGTCTTTAAATATTTAGATTATTATTGATGAGTATTATGAGTTGTGTACTTTGATTTATTGACGAAAACCCTAATGATAGATGTTTGCGGTGAGGTAGGATACATTGAGTGTGTCACGAGTAATATTTCATTAGTGAATAATGTGAGAAAGGATTTTTACCTTATATTATTTAACAAAAATTTGATATCTTAGGCCCTATAATGGAAATGATATAGAATAAATAAATCCATGGCCATGGTTTATAATATGAAACATCAATTTCCAGGAAGTCAAAGAAAGATACATCGAGCACATAGGTTGATGGAACCAACATACAACCCACTTGATTTGTGATATCATGATAAAGGGATTATATTACATAGTAAGCATTCATATGAGGTATCAATCCATTGGAACATTAACTTATTTCTATATGGGTTCCTTGCTGTGTTTTTAGATGATAACCTTGGGCTTTTGGCTGCTTCACCTAATTCCACTATGAAAGAGGCCTAGAGGGTCAAACACTAAGTGTATCCAGAATCTTAGATAAATAATATATTTTTATTTATTATACAATAAGTTCAATAAATATTATTCATGGATATGGTTTAATAATTGTTAATGTATGTGTGATCCAATATAAATATTTATTTTCTATTTAGTGAATATAATATTTATATATTTATTGGAGAATAATTTAGTGAAATTTATTTAATAAATAAATATCCATTATTCAAGGCCTGATAAATATTATGGAGGAATAACGAACTGAGTTTATTGATCTGATAAGAAATATTGAATATTATTTTATTAAAAAATATTTAATTTTATTCACATGTTAAGTTCATGTTGAAAAATATTAATAATAATATTATTATTTAACATGGGGTTTCACATAGATTACATAAATAATAAAGGACACTTTTGAAATTATTTTAATTTAACCCTAGTGATATATAAACAAAATTATATTGTTTTATCAATAATCCATTAAATTTTCTTGGTTTTGTAAAATAGATTTGTAAAATAATCTCAAGACCCAGAGAGATCCCTTCTCTAAGAACTCTCCCAAGAATAGAGAGTGATCTTCATCCACCTCCCCCTCTCATGTCAAGAGAGATATAGGAGAATGCTTTGGATGTTGTTTTTGAGGAAATCAAAGGATGAAGAGGTAAGTGTTAGGATCTTCCATGTTAGCACCTGAATATTCCAACGACAACATTTAGAGATTTTTGGAACATGTGTGGATCACCGATAGAGGGAATTTAATTTGATTCCTAAAATGTAGTGATAAAACAACACATATCTATTTTCAGATCCATCGAAAAAGAAATAATTCCATAAATTTAATTCTTTTCTTAATTAAATTAATTTTAAATAATATGTGATGATCCTATCTCTTGGAACTGACGTTATATCCCTTATATATATTATTTGATTGAATTTCATAGATCACTATGTTAATCATTGTGTAAATCTCAAATTGATCATCGATCATGGGAAAAAAGAAAAGTTGGGAATAACCCATTGCATTATTCCACTGCACCCAGAACCGACACAGATAATATGATGTAGTAGTGTATTTTGTAAGGGGATTCAAAATGAATTTAAAAAGTATAAAAAACCAACTAATATAAAGATATTGACTTACCAGATCCTGAAGCACTTTTCCGTGTGGATAAAGATACAATATAGAGTTTAGTTTATACAATGAATCATACTCAACATACTGTGATAGATGGAATCACATAGTACACTTTCAATTGATGCGAAATGATGAATGTCTTTTCTAGAGGTCGAGATAATCAACATGTCATCAACACTGGTCTACATCCTGCCTCCCCCCTTAGCTTCATGGAATGAAGTGCTTCTGACTATCTGGGTGGAATTGGAATATACTGGACAAATCCAAACTGGAATGTTACTCTATTCACTTAATGCCACTCAATAATATTAAAGTGAATGAGAGGCACTAAATATGTGGAATCAGGAATTACATGAGTGTAGATTATACAAAGTTGGTATAATAGAGTCTAGTATGGAAACCATGATATTTGAAATGACATATTACATTTGTTAAAGTATTTTGTTAATAATTTTTAAAAAAAAATTATGAAATTGATTAGTTAACAAATAAGTGTATAAACTTACATTGATGGGGTTTAGATTATCCAATATGAGATGGTATGCAACGAAATTATGACTGAGAGTCCTAATGAAGTTGTGTGCCTAAATCCACATATAAAATAAAACATTAAAAGTAACAAATAACAAGAAATGGAATATAATAACTCAATTTAGAATAAAAAATCAATAAAGATCAGTGATCATACCAGCACCCACATGGAATGTCACACAACATATCTATTGGAAGATATAGACCAACAACAATAGGGGATAGGGGAAGGATACACTACGATGGACAAATATGAATAAGGATAACACATACCCCAAGATCACTATGACCATATCAATATTTCTTGTATATAGTTTTGTAAGTATATTCCAATAAAAAATATCCCTAGTTGTATTTCACAGCCTAATCAAAGTCATCAAGTATCCCTAGATACATCAAGTGTGAATCCATACTAGGGTGATCAGCACACAATTTCTATCCAATGATCCATATGAAATATGTATAAGCATGATGCATGATAGTCTTCAAATTAGAATCAGTGGTTAACTGTGCGAAGTCCATGTTAAAAAACCTCATAGATAGCAACCTTCCATTCGTAGCATCATCATCCCCTATAATTTTGAGACCAAGAAATCATTATACGTGATTAGGATAGTCTCCACGGGTAGGTATTATAACTATAGAACCCTGAACAAGAAGAATAATAATTACTACCACATCCTCAAGGGTGATGATCATAACTCCCTCAGGAAAGTGGAATGTGTGAGTATCATGTCTCCATCTATGAGTGAGGGAAGTAAGGAGTTAATGATCAAAAAATGCACAATCAGATAAAACAATTCTATAGAAGCTAGACCAACATATTTATGGTATAATAGAATATTGAGGTAGAATGTGGTGATAATGGTGTACTCTATGTACCCTAATTAAACAAACACTATTACTCAAAAGCACCATAGTATCCTTATCTCTATGTATAAAAATAAAAAATATCTTAAGAAAGTGTAAAATATAGATGTAATGTTATTGTCAAAATTATGTTATTCCTGATATAATTTAAGATAAAACATGCTTATTCCCATTTTTATATGAATTTTTTCTTACCAAAAGAAAAGAGAATATTTCATGTTTCTAAAAGAATAATTCTAATGATTTGAGAAAATTACTTTTCATCTTTTTCATCATCCTTTGATGATTTTTCTCATTCCTGATATCCCTTTTCAAAGAGGATTTGTTATTCCTCCATTGTTGTTGTAATAGAGACATATTTTTAAAGGGATTTTACTCTAAAACAATTACTCACACATAGGTTATATCGGTTGGATCCAACTTATGGATTGATCCTTTCTTTCATGTCTATCATGTTATTAATAAGATAGAGCCCAAATGGATTTATTTTTCATTTATGTATGATTTCTCACATGATGGTATATTTCATGGTTATTTTCTCATATGATTTCATTATGCTGTATCCATGGATAGTTTTATTATGATTTCATGTCATCTCACATGTACTTTTCATATTTCTTATAATGTGAATATAAAAATATTATTATGAAAACTAAATCACGATTTGAAAAATGGTTTTATGATATATTTTTTTAATGGGAATGAAATTATGTAGAAGAATGTTTTATTTATTGAAATGATTCAACATTTTGGAATGTTTATCTTGTATGTGATTTATGTAAATAGTTTTATAATTTATCAAATCATTATTATTTGATAGTAATTTTTTTTGAAATTTCACAGAATTCTAAAAAATAAAGGTGTTTATATTAACCTCATGCAATTGATAATATGACTTCACTTTGGAGGAAAAAAATCATTGTGTATGAGAGTGTGAAATAGATAATAAATTTTAGGGAATCGTTTCCTGTTATGAACTTACTGATGACATATATTGAATCTCATAGGTTTTCCTATTTCTTGAGGCAAGTGAATCTCATTCTGTATCTAGAAGGAATTAGATCTCCCTTTCTGTCACAACATTTTGACATTAAGTATCAATATTGATTTTCCTTTGGGAATTGGAAAATGTCTAAACTTTCCAATGGGAATCCATGGTATTATATAATAGTTATAAATTGTGTGCAGTTGGTACATTAAATCATGATATATTTCCCATGATATGTTCATAGAGGTATATGGTACAATGGCGTGTGAACATGGAAAACATAATGACTGGATGTTTCTACATTGAAAATTCCTTGATTCAAGTAATATCCCCTAGGAATCAACTACTATTACCTTTTATAGGGTCCTGACATTCTTGCACTACAATGAATAACATTCTTAGCTGAAAAGGTGCACTCAACAAGAAAAAGGTTCTTTAATGTTCATTTCAATCTCTCATTGAATGTGTCATCTATACCTTATCCCTTATTGAATTCCACCAGCTGTATCTTTTCCTCTTTCAATGAAGTACTTTACATAATGATGAAATGACTGTTGAACTAGGATAGATATGGGTAACATGAGAATATTCTTTAAGGCTCGATTGATGCATTCCATAATGTTTGAGGTCATGTGTTCATACCTCTTCCCCCCATTGTATATCAACGTAAATTTTTGTTTAGGAATACAAATCATATAATCATACAATCCTTGATTATACCTATAGATATTCTACAAATAAGTGATCATATTTTACAAAAATTATTTTTATTAGTTTGTTTAAATAGTTAAAAATAAGAAAGAGATTCTATACCAAGCCTTGTGATGGCCTTATTCATAGGTTCATCATGGAAATTTGTTTACAAATTTCTAGAAATGTGTCTAATACAGTACCAATGATGTGAAATCAAGGGTCTCTACATAATAAGATATGTATTAATTTCCTTTTTGATTTCCTAATGATGATTATATATTAAACAGACACCTCAAATGTGGGTGAAATGGTTGCTAATACATTCTAAAAACAAAATCCTTGATTTTTAGTTTTTTCCTTCTCCATAATAGAAAATCTAAGTGGAAGAGGTGAAAAATTTCCATATTGGGTTTCTAGAATCAACAATACACCAATTTATTTTCTTTTTTATAAATAATTCATCAATTTTCATAAACTTTTTGAAGAAACAAAACGTTATAAGTCATATATGGAATGACCATAAAAACCAAAAAAATATAAAATGAGATGGATCATGTTTATTATCTTGAAACACATGTTTTTTCATATCCAGATGGAAGATAAATTGGTTTTTGTGTCTTAGTATGTATAGAAATTGTAGATACACCTGATAAAATTCATCCTAATCACCGTCTACCTTGATAATTTTCTTATGTTTCACCATCCATGCATTTGTATAGGAAATATTATAAAAAAAAATTTGTATCCTCTTCTGCATAAGGGATACAAGAAAATCTTGGTAGGTCTTCATCTTATCTACAATAATAGATGAAAAAATTTCAGCATCCAATGATGTATGCTCTTATGTCAGGTTTGGATGAATGGAAGTATAAGTTTCCTCAATCATAGAAATTATTCAACCTCCAAATTCAATTTCAGGAATCACCCTCATGTGGAAAATAAAATCACCCCCGTATTTTACACATTTTATGATGTATTTTTTATGGATTACAAAATAAACTAAATATCTACACTATCTCTCAATATAAAATCATTTCAGTATATTTTTTATGAAATATTTTCTTGGAAAATATCTTCCAATGTGTAGAGTTTTTTCTTGTTCACTATATCTATCCAATACAACCATAATAATAATAGTTTATGGTGTGATAATATTATCTTAGAAGTTAGTAAAACATTCCATTTATTTTGAACATGATGAAAAGAGGGGTGGTTTATTTATTTCATTTCATGGATGTTATAAAACTATTCCATTTCTACTAACTTCTGCCCCAAATTTTTATGCTTCCACCTCCTCATAATTATGTTCTTCATATGTTCCATCATTAGTCACTTCCTCGTCATCAAGATGATATTAATTCATATTTGGACCATCATTTTGGGTTTCTTATTCCAAATCATATGGAATAGCCTACGTTTATAGGATGGACCTTCTTCAATGACTCTTGTATTCTTATGTCATCATATAATTGAATTGTTCTATTATACACTAGAAACATAAACATATAAATCTATCATGACACCATATGAAAATTTGGAAAATAATGTTGTTTCTTAGACTCAGTGCTCATAAAAAACCAATGGAAAATATATATTCTATAACATATAATGTAATTGAAAAGGTCTATAGAAAATATACTGAATCTATTTATTAATTCCTTAATTTAAAATACCAAGAATTATTTCCTAAAGTTCTAATAGGGTTACACAGTAAAATGTCCCAACCATTATTGCTGGTTATGTACTATAAGAATATTCTTTCTATGTTTTAATAACATTCTCATAATAGTTGACATAGTAAAAAATGATTTCCTATGTTAAAAATTATTATTGATCAATATTATTATAGTGTAAATAATATTAACCATGAGAAATAATCATGTAACATTGACCATGAAATTTTAACTTTAAATTTTTTAATAACATCTTCGTATATCCTCAAAGCTGAAAATAATGATTCGAAGTAACATTTTTAATCTTTCTAAAGTTATGTTCAGTGGTTTACAAAGAGAATGTGAATCATATAAGCCATATCCCATGGGATTCATAAACCAAGTGTTCATTAAGGCCCATTACAATTCACCAGTTTAAAATCGAGTCTTGATCAATAGGGTTTTTTGGGGTTGTTACCCATAGGTACATATGTGCCAGAGCTACATCTACCTGTCATATTCAGACATGGATTTGATTTCTTAGATAACAACAAAATCATTACAATACCAAAATTTTATAACATCATCTTATGCCCTCAAATATGATATTAAAATTTCATAGTACAATATTTAGTCTTCTTAAATGTGTGTTCATTAGCTTATAAATAGAATGTGAATCATCTAAATCATATCCTCAAGAGTGTCAAACAAGGTGTGCAACAAGGCCTTTTGGAATGCACTAGTTCTAGATTGAGTCTAGATAAATACAATGTTTTTGGGGTTATTACCCCTAGGTAAATATATTCCATATCTATATCCACTTTCAATATCTAGATATAGATTTAATTTCTAAGATAACCACGTAATTATTACTTTACTGCAATTTTAAAACGTCTTTTAATATACTCAAGGATGACACTAATGTTTTATATTATAATCTTTAATCTTACTAATTATATATTTAATAGTTTATAAATATAATTTGTATAATATAAAACATATCCTATGAGAGTGTCGAACTAGGTGTGCAGCAAGGTATGCATCATCTAAATCACAAGAGTGAAAAATCTGGTGTACAATTATGCCCCTTTGTCATGCATTTATCCCTCTTTTATCCTTTGTTAATTATTTTTTCATATGATGTTATTAAATATAACATCAATATTTAATCTGATGTTAATCCTTAGTTAATAATTACTTAGTCAGCAGATAAGCATTTATTCATTAATAATTTTTAAGTAGTTATTTTAAAGTTAAGTAATAATTAATCCTTAATTAATCCTAAGATAAGCATTACTTAATCCTATGTTAATCCTTACTTATTGCTAAGTTAATCAGATCTTAATAATTTGTTAATGAGTCATTAATCACTCATTAATAATTTATTAATTAACAGTTATTATCTAGTTGGTTTAAAGCTAATTAATAGTTACTCAATAACTAATTATTCTTTAATAATTAATTCATCATTAATTATAGCTAATTTAATAATTAATTAATCATTGAATAATCATTCCTCAATCATTGATTAATAATTAGTTACTCATTAGTTAATAATTCCTTAATCATATGTTAATCATTAGTAAATTATTTCTTAATCATTCATTAAGTAATAATTAATTCTAAGTTAATTACACAATAATAATTTGTAAATAAATCAATTATTGTTCCTTAATTAATAGTTTTTATGTAGTCACTTAAATTTTAATTATTAGTTCATTACTATTTAATCATTATTTAAGTATTTAGTTTATAGTTAATTAATAGTTACTCATTAACTAATTATTGGTTATTCATTACTTAATTATTAACTAATACTATGTTAATAAATAATTAATCAATAATTAATAATAGTTATTAATTACATACATTATAGTTAGTTATGTGTTAATTAATAGATAATTATTATTTAATTATCAGCTAATCATTAGTTAATAACTAATAAATTATTATTTAATCTTTTGTTAATCATTTGTTAATCATTAATTAACCATTGGTTAGTCCTAATTTAACTATTATTTAATCATTCTTTAATCACTTATAAATCATTACGTAAATAATATTTATTATGTACTTATTTTAAAGTTATTTATTAGTTATTTATTATTTAATCATTATTTAGGTAGTTACATTATATTGAATTAATAGATAATATTTAATTAATTATTGGTTAACCATTACTTCATCATTAATTATTCATATGTTAATCATTCCTTAATCATTGGTTAATTTTTTTTAATCAATTGTTAATCATTATTTTTCTAATCCTTAATTATTCAGAAATTATTAATTAACAAATATGTAATCATTCATTAAACATTAGTTAATCGTAAATTAATTTTTCCTCAATCATGCATTAATCACTCATTAATAATTAATTAATTAATAGATATAAATATTATTCAGTTAATTATTAGTTAATTAATGTCCAATAATTAAGTAATTACTAGTTAATCATTTTTTAATCATTATTTAATCATTAGTAATTTGTTAGTTAATTATTAGTTAATAATTATATAAACATTAGTTAATCCTAAGTTAATTATTTTTTTCTCATTTTTTACTCACTCATGAATCATTACTTAATTAATTTTTATTAAGTACATAATTTATAGTTATTTATTTTTTAGTTAATAGTTGACCATTATTTAATTATGAGTTAATCATTAGTTAATCACTATTTTATCTTAAGTTAGTCCTAGGTTAATCATAGGTTATTCATTATCTAATCATTCATTAATCCTATGTTATTCTAAGTTATATAAGAGTTAATAAATACTTAATAATTACTTTATCATTAGTTAACCATTGGTTATTTAATATCCAATTATTAGTGAATCATTATTTCACTAACATTTATTCATTGTCTAGTTAATATTAATTCTTAAGTATATCACTATTATTTAAAACTACTAATGTATACTAAATAATAATCATATTATAATAATAAATCCATTACTAAGAATAATAATAAATAATTTACTCAAAATTAATAATTAAATAATTATATTTTACTTACTAATATTAACTATTATTTATAAATTATATCTAACTAACCAAACAAATAAGTAAATTCCATATTTAAAAATAACTAAAAAACAACTAAAAAATTAATTAATTTAAAAATAAATTAGATAAAATATTTCTAAATGATGATTCATAAATTTTTTACACCATAAATTCTAAACTCCTTTTAGGTCACCAAGAATGACAAACACAGTGGAGAAAACACAAGGAAAATTTTTTAGAGAGAGGGAGTTGAATTAAAGAGGTGTACACCAAATTGAGTGTAGAGAAGGGGGAGGTGTGGGTGTCCATTCATAGAGGGCTAGGGAAAAGGTGTTATCAACAAAAATTCCTTAAACTTAATTTAAATGAAAAGTGTTAGCACACAAAATCCATTTTTTTAAAAAAGTTGAAATATGGTTTTCGCATTAATGTCTTTCACCTCTTTTGCAGTGTCATTGATTCTGGTCGATGAAAGGAAACAGTGGAATTGACCTCAATTCCTTTAGACTTAAACCAAAAGGCAAAAATACCAATGCTTCCTTGCTGTATTTATTTTAATGTTTTTTACCTATGTCTAATATTATATATTTTTAAAAAAATGTATATTAAAAGAATATTCACAATAAAGATCTTACTAATATAAATGGTAAATCATTTATGAAAAAAATTTATTGATATCTAATGTTTATTTTTTCACAATTATCCTTTATCCCCTCTCTTGATGATTACATTAAATTTCATAAATTAAGGTGTAAATAGTTGTTTTGATATCTAATAATTAATAATTATGTATTTAGTAAATATTAGTTCAACTTTCCGAGAAAAAAATACAGAAAAATTGATTTATTAAAATAAAAATTTATTTAATAATAATATATCTTTTGATATTTTTTTTAATTTTGACATATATTAAGTTTTGTTGGTATTAATTTCAAATAAAAACACTTATTTTTACCAAAATATATATCATTTGATATTAATAATTCAATTAAATGTTTTTTACCAATATTTAAATTTATTAATTAGTTATATTAATACCATAATATTCATTTTATAATATAATAATCTGTTATTAATAATAATTTTTACCAAAAAATTTTTTTCCATCAATACAAATTAATTCAAATATACATCAAATTATAAAAAAATTATTTAATTAACATGATATTTAGGCACACACACCTGAAGAATTTCATCAATATAGTATTAAGGTGCACATGAAAAGAAGTAGATTCAGAATAAGGAAGTGACAACTAGTGAAGAGTAAAAATTATTTCACCCTCAACCAAATCCTCTCTTTGGTTTAATTTTTTTTGGATTTATCAATTTAAATTATTTTTCTTCTTGATTGGGCTATTTATGGGCTCTATTTTTTATATACCAATTAATTGTTTTTATGTTTTTTTCCAAACCTAATCTGATCTATTATAGCTTCATCAATGGATCATTAGGTTTCTGATGAAAATTTTCCCCATCCCAATGTTATACATGATATTTTTCTGTATATTGTGATGAGCTTTGATTCTTTTAATGTTTGATTTTTTTTGTTTGTTTTTATTTTTAACTTTGTTAGATTGGTTGGGTATGAATTTTTTTAATAATATTATCATATTTTATATCTATATATGAATATGGATTTTTGATTTTACCATGTTAGCATTAATATCGGGTGCCCATATGATGGTAGCATCATGAGCTATATATATAAAATGGATAAATTTATGGTGATGATACATTAGTGAAGTTACTTATCCACATGTTTGTGTTAGAATAAACGTCCTAATAAAAAATAATATAAAAAAACTGATAAATAATTTTTCCATTTAATTGTGTCTAGTGAAATCTAAATGAATAAAAGAGTAAATGATGAAATAGGTGAATACTACAAAGAGTCTTACCAGAAAAATAAAAAATTGGTGAAGAAATAGTTGAAACATATTGAATAAAGAAAAATAACACCATAAAAAGATTTATGATTGCAAAGAACAACCTTATGCAACAGGGTGAAGAAATAGGCAAAACATACTAAATAAATAAAACATACCTAAAACATGAAACAAAAACAAAAAATGAAAACATGTCATGACCTGTCCTAGTGAGGCCCGTACCGTGACTCCCCAAGCCCACCTTCAATAGGCTATGGGTTGGTGACCATCACCGAGTAGGCATATTACTAACATGGGAGGCATTTCCTAAACACATGTACACATGAACACATCTCTAAGACCAAAAATTCAGAAATGTAACAAAATAAAAAAAACAACTAAGTAACATTATGAATGCATACAACTAAACCCATGAAACAAAGCACGACAGATGTAAAGTTCTAAAAGGAAATTGGGACAGAATACCAGCCCACCAAAAACAAGAGTCTGAAAACTGCGAAGTCTAACATATAAATGCAAAGAGGTACTGGGACTTCTGCTCATAACCGTAAGAATGCCACAGCCTGTAGGGAACTCAGAAAGCTCAGTCTTGTCCTAGTCCTCCATGGACTCTATCAAAAGGCTTCTCATCTTCACAAGACACGACAAGTGCGGGCAAAGCCCGTATAGGGGTGAGTATAAAAATACTCAGTAGAGGACCCTGAAAACCACAATGCAATATACAAAGTAAAGGTACATTCATCCATACACCGTATGTGTCTACAGAACATATAAAACACAAACCAGATATACTCAAAACCTAGAATCGTGGTCTAGAGACAAGTCACAAAACCACACACCCCCATAAGGGATTCAGTTTGAAGATTCCATGAAGCACTTGTTTCGGGAGAACTCACTCCATGAGTCTGAAATCACAAATGATGTCCATTTGAGAATCACTATTCGTCGGAAAAATCCACAAGAGAAAAGAACACACTCATTACGGGAGAACACACTCCTGAGTGGGAAAGATCAAAATAAGTAGATACACTTATTACCGGAGAACACTCTCCAGAGTGGGAAAGATCATGATACACATATGAGGATCACTGCCAGGTCCATGGCGGATACAACGACTCATCTAGATTCACTAGCTAGGTAGATGATCGACGCTTGGTGGAGTTGGTCATGTTGATGCGTAACTCTACCTAGGGTCAAGAATGGATAGAGGATCTCACTCTGGGCCTCTCGGAGGGATGTCTGACTCTATCACAAAAATTATTTCTGAAGGGATCATACTCCTGTTGAAAGAAATGATGCCTAACCTTCAGGGGAATGAGAAGAAGGGGCACTAACCCAAATGAAACATGTCCAAGATAAGGAGGACAAGAGGACCAAGCCATTTTCCAAAAAGTACATGGCATGTAGAAAAGTCACACGCCATGTCTTCTAAAATCGGGTACTTCCTGTGTATAATGGCCCATGTCGTAAGGCAAGTCGTATAGAAAAAGCTAATACACAGTGTGTGGTATGGATTACATGCCGTGTCCGAGTAACTGGGGTCTGCTCTGTGTACGCTGGCCATGTGCCCATACACAGCCTCAACCCAGGTATTCCAACCCATGTAACCGGTACACGGGGTGACCCGCGTTACTTGCCTCACCTGTCCATATGGTGGAGTATATAGTGGTGTACTCCATCCCGTGTCAGTGTATCCCCTTGATACATGTCGATTCCTGTGTAGATGCCTCTATCAAGCCGCGTAGGGTCCACACGCCGTGTTCCAAAGCCGTGTAGTCCATCTAGTGTCCGTGTATTTATCAGAATACACGCAGAGCTTTGGGGAAGCTCCAACACACCATGTGAATGGGGTCACACACCGTGTGATACCTGTCTGACTCCCGAAATCCTAGCCACCGCTGAGCCTGTCCAAACAGTGTGTTCTTCAAGAAACATGCCTAGTATCATGGAAATTTTCAGAATCGCAGACTTCCACCGCCGCACCTTCCTTGTTGCCCCGGTCATCGATCTGTCCATCCGATCATCATGAAACTCACGAGTTTTGGTCACCCTGATACTACAAAGCTGATTCCGTTGTTTTCGGGCCTCCGATCGGTCCCGAAAACATGTTACAATCTACCTGTGTAAAGAACGCTTGAAGAATGGTCTTTCCCGATCCAGTCTAATTCGTCGTCTATTATCGTTGTCGCACCTCCGCTAGGTCGTCATGATGTCATATCTTTAATTTGGGATCGTTGCGTCACAAAATGAATACGTATTGATGTATTGTTCCTTGCCTTGTGAAGAATGCGAAGAACGCATGAGAAAAAGAGAGGGGGAAGAAATCTAATAAGAAAACCGAGGAACGAACCTCCGCCGTTGTTCGTCACGATGTTGATCTGCTCCCATTAGTAGGATCAAATAGAGTAGAAATCAACAACAATTAAACATGGATTAATTCCCTAAAATCAAACCAATAAAACCCTCCTGCAAGAACGTAAAAATCTGTGGATCAAAATGTTTGTGGTTGATTCGTGTTTTCCATTTAAATTCGAAAATAGGGAAAGAAGAAACAAAATAACAAACCCAACCTCGATTCAGTTGAAGAATGATCACCACGTCGTGTTCGTTGGTGGGATTCGTTGAATCCGAGAGGTGTTCACTCGTGTCGTCATCGTCTGTCAATGGGTCCTCATTCTCCAAATCTCCAAGAGGTTATATCTCAATTTTCTTGGTTATGATTCTAGACCTGCAAACATTCTATAATCCTGAACTTATAGGGGAGGAATAGGTTGCCACACAAAAAGGAAACATTTTAAAAAGTAAATTGTTTATTTTTTTTTCTTTTAAAGTGATTCCTTTTAAAAAGCCCGAAAACTAACTTTTGCAGTTGACCTGACCTAGTCAATGTTAGGACCTACCTAAGGTAAAGTCGCTGCTCTAAATGCAACGGTTCCCTCATACTTCTAATCCGGGCACCCGTTGAAAAGATATTCCACTTTTTCAGGAAAACCACTAATGCGTGCTGTTTAAATTTTTAATTTATTTCCAACATTTATTCTGGGTAATCTGAGCCTCAGAATTGTATGCCATCGAAAGGTCTGGTCTCAAAATAATTTTACATAATATTTAAAAATAATTCATGAAAACTCCAATACATTACATTCTCCCCACCTTGGGGCTTTACATCCCCAAAAAGATAAAAAAATGTTACTCAAAAAGATGTGGGTACTGGGCACGGATCTGAGCCTCCCACTCCCACATGCTCTCCTGAAGATACCCGTGATACCCCCAGATGTGCACCAAGGGAATTGATCACCCAGGAAGGATCCTCTCCTACTGATCCTTGACCTCTACCAGGTACTCAGCAAAGGTCACTCCATCTTTGATGTCGAGCTCACCCCAGTCGATGAAGTGTGATGGGTCATGCACATAACTCTTCAACTGCAACATGTGGAAGAAATCATGTACCTGATTCAACTTTGGTGATAGAGCTAGGCGGTACTCTACCTCTCCAACTTTGCACAACATCTGGAAAGGTATGATGAACCTCAGAGATAGCTTGCCACCCCGGCCAAATCTCTGTAACCATCGCTGAGGTGAGACATGAAAAAAGATGTGGTCTCCCTCCTCGAACTCCAGAGGTCTTCGTTGGATATTAGAATAAGACTTATTCCAGCTCTGTGTAGTCTTCATCCACTCATGGATGACCTACACCTTCTCAGTGGTAGCTCGTACTAACACTGGACCCATGTGTGCTGACTCTCTAGGGTCGGTCCAGCAAAGCGGTGACCGGTAGGGTCTCCCATATAAAGACTCTAAGGGTTCCATACCAATGGTGGAGTGGTATATATTATTGTACGCAAACTACACTAGTGGTAGGTGTTCCTCTCAACTCTGACCAAAGTCGAATATATAGGCTCGCAACATATCCTACAGAACCTGAATGGTCCTCTCCGTCTGACCATCTGTCTGGGGATGAAATGTCGTGATCAAGAGTAGATGAGTCCCGAAAGGCTCTTATAATCCCTTCCACAACTGGGATGTGAAACGGGAGTATCGGTCCGAGACTATTGTCGAAGGGACACCATGAATCCGAACTATCTCCTGTACGTAGAGGTGTCCCAAGATCTGTACGGAACTCTGCACCCTGATAGCTAGGAAGTGGGCCGACTTGGTGAGTCGGTCAATGACCGCCCAGATGAAATCATGCCCCTTGGATGTCTTTGGTAAGACTATCTTGAATTCCATAGATATTACATCCCACTAACACTAAGGATCATCTAGGGGTGATCTAATCCCAATGAAACCTGGTGCTCATCCTTCACTTGCTGGCATGTAAGGCATCGAGAAACAAACTATGCTACTGCCTTCTTCAGGCCGGACCACCATAACTACCATCAGAGATCCTGGTACATCTTTTCCACTCCTGGATGTACCATTAATGAGGATGTATGATACTCCCTTAGGACTTCTTCCTTCAATTCCACTGGTACAATAGTACTTCCTCTAAAAAGAAGTACGTTGTCCCCACCTTGAGAATATCCATCAGGATCATGTCCTGTGGATAATTGAGCACATAAATCCACACGGTCAATATACCCTAGCTATGCCTCCCTATCTTTAGGTAAGAGTGGAGGGGCGACAACCATTGAATATAGGTAAGTTGTACCCTCTCTGTCAACGAAGGATAACCACAACACCGCTCACTACTCTGTCACATCACTCAACAGCTATGGGATCGACCTTATTCTAAGAGCATCTTCCACCTTGTTCCCCTCTACATGAGTATATATTATCTTGAAATCATATTCCAGAAGGAACTCTAGCCAATGAATCTACCTCAGATTCAGATACTTCTACAAAAAGATCTACTTGAGGAACTTGTGGATAGAGTAGCCAATAAACCGCTCTCCCATAAGGTAGTGTCACCACATCTTCAACGAGAAGACTACCACTGCCAACTAGCGATCATGGGTCACATAGTTCTTATCATGGGGCCTAAGATGGTGCAAACCATAATCAATCACTACCTGTCTTTGAATTAGGACACAACCAATCCTAGTTCCTAATGTGTCGTAGAAAACTACGTAATGGACACCCTCCTTCATCAATCTCAAAATCGGGGCACTCATCAAACTCTGTATCAACTACTCAAAGGACTGATGTCAATTTTCTACCAACAAGTAGGGTTGCCCCTTCCTAATCAAGGCTGTCATCAGTTCTAATGTCTGGGAGAAATTAGTAATGAATCTCTGGTAATATCCTGCTAACCCTAGAAAGCTTTGCACCTCTGTGATGGTCTGAGGTGTTTCCCATGATAACATTTCCTTCACCTTGGCTGGGTCTACAACTACTTCATCTGTTGAAATGAAATTTCCTAGAAAGTGTTCCTCTGGAATCCAGAACTCGCACTTTGAGAGCTTCCCATAAAGCTGGTGCTCCCAAAGTACATCTAGAACCATCCGTAGGTGTATCGTGTGATCCTCCTCTGACGCCGAGTACATAAGGATGTCTTCGATGAAGACCACTACGAACCGGTATAAGTACGGCTGGATGATCCAGTTCATCAGTCCCATAAACACTACGGGGGAATTTGTCATGCCAAAAGGCTTCACCACATACTCATAGTGACCGTAGAGACATCTGAATGGTGTCTTCGGTATATCCTCGTCTCATACTCGTAACTAGCGATAACCTGATCAAAGGTCAGCCGTCGATAACCACTATGCATTTCTAAGCTGATGAAATAGGTCGTTGATTCTTGGCAGTGGATACTTATTCTGCACCGTCACCTAGTTCAGGAATCGGTAATCCATGCAAAACCTCAAACTCTCGTCTGCCTTCTTGGAAAACATGATTAGGGCTTCCCAGGGAAAAACACTGGTCCTTACGAAACCATTTCTCTGAAAATCCTCCAACTGCACCCTCAGCTCGCGAAGCTTTGAGGGATCCATTTGATATGCTGGTGAGGAAATCAGTGTTTTCCTGAGGTGTCAGTTGATGGAGAAGTAAATTTCCCAGTGTGGAGGTAATACTAGAACATCTTTGGGAAGGACGTCCTCATACTCTGCCACTACTGCTAGGAATTGAGACCTCAGAACATCTACTACTCTAAGGGCAAGGCTAGCCGACTCATGATTGATTGGATGCACCCTCTTATGAATGAGCCCATTATGTGCTTCCTGGGTCTCCTTTTCACTGACAAAGAAAAAACCCATTCCATCACTGCAAACACACAAAACTCTTCACCTAAAATAGTCAATCTGGGCATGGACCGAAGATAACCAATCCATACCGAGAATGACGTTGTAAGGCCTCAATGCTATCACCAAGAGGTTCCAACTGAAACCATCGCCTCGAAGTGTAAGATCACACTATCTGCAAAGGTGAGTGATCATCGAGTCTCCTCCCGTAGGAGTATCCAAGCATACAGATCGAGTCAACGACTCTACCGAAATCTCAAGATTTCAAAGAAGACATGTGGCGAGGAAGGAATGATTGGAACCTGTGTCTATATGTATGGAATCCAAGGTAGAGAAGATAAAGATCATACCTTGGATCATTCTTGGAGTCCCTGGGTCGTACGGCTCGACCGTATGCAGCTGTCCCTACCCTTGTCCCCCAGCTCCCTGATCCTGGTGCCCACCTCCTGGGGGTGGTGTTGGAAGTAAATCGTAGCGTCTACCACCACCTTCAGCTCTCCCATATCCTCTACCACGTGCGCCGCCTATCGGGTCTGCCTGCACCTTTCGCTGCCTCTACCTCGGTGGTCCATCCAACGCATCCCTATCAGTAGCTTGATGGGTCGGACAATCTCTAGTGAGATGTCCCCTACCATCATACATGTAGAAACACTTCTCTTTGGGCTGACTGGATCCAGCATGAAATCCCTGGACTATCTATCCTCTATCCTGGGTGCTCCTATGATGTTTCCCACATCCAGATCCCTATGCCTGACGTCGGCTTCCTACTGCCGAGGTCTCTGCACCTGTCTACCTGCTGCTAACTGCCATGAGCTGCCTCTGCTCCGTCAAGAATCTGTCGATCACCAAGGGCCACTCAAGCACTACATCATAAGAAAAAATGAATAGAGGAATGAAACTAGCTTGGATGTCCCATCATAGACCTCTCTCGAAGGTACATGCTCTGAAGTACTGATCCATGACCATATTCAATGAGTACCAGGCGAGGTTGGTGAACCTCGATGAATAGTCAGCTACCGTCAAACTGCCCTGCTGGACCTGAAGAAGCTCATGGATGCATACTGATCTCATCGTAACCGGAGATAAATCCTCCCTAAAGATTCGCTAAAACTTCTTCCATGAATGAGTCTCCTCATCAAGAGTCTGTGTGGTCAGACTCCACCATCTTCCCACTAAACCCTGAAGAAGGCTCGCTCTTAGGATCACCATCTGGTTTGCTGGTGCCCTCACTAGACGGAAAACTATGGTAACTGTCTCAATCTAGTCCTTAGCCACCTGAGGGTCAGGCTTGCCTTAGAACATGAGAGGTCTCTATCTCTGGAACTCATGGAGCACGCTCAACCTACATCCCTCGTCGGTCGATACTGCAGGTACCATGGGCAGCTCCACTGGTGTTGGTATAGCAGGTGAACCACATGGTGGAAACACATGGGTAACTGGTCCCTATATCGAATCCTCATCACCGAGGGGGTCATCCTTATGATTTCACTGCTAAATCCTAGCGGATATGCACCGCATAGGCATCCTTTAAGGAAACAAGATGTAACATGGTCAATGAGTATATCTGGATAGCTAACACAAGGACATAGAAAACAAAACCCATTCCTATATGATACATGTAAAATTATTTTACTTCCCCGTAACTAGTGTATTCATTCACTGAGTCGAAAATCAGGTTATCAGAGTCCTGGTGTATGTATACATCTGCCACCCGCACCAATACTAGAGTCCCTAGCCTAAAAGCTGAACACAAAACACTTAACATAGTTTCCCCAAATGCATCTCACAAAATCTTGGTCCTACGGTAGAACTGACTCCTCTGACACCACTCTGTCACAACCCATCCCAGTGGGGCACGCACTACGACTCCCCAAGCCCACCTCCAATAGGCTAGGGGTTGGTGACCAGCACTGAGTAGGCATATTACTAACATGGAAGGCATTGTATAAACACCTATACACACGAACACATCTACAGGACCACAAATGCCGAAATGTAAAAAAAGAAAAAACCCACTAAGGAACAAAATGAATGCATATAAATAAACCCAACCAATAGAGTATGACTGATGTAAAGGGTTGAAAGAAAACCGGGCCGGAATATAATCCCACCAAAAACAAGAGTCTGAAAACATTAAAGTCCAACCTGTAAACACAAAGAGGTACTGAGACTGCTGCTCGTAGCCGTAGAAATGCCTCAACCTGTAGAGAACTCAGAAAGCTCGGTCCTGTCCTGGTCCACCCTTGACTCTGTCAAAAGGATGATCGTCTTCACAATACACAACAAGTGCGGGCAATGACCGTGCAGGGGTGAGTATAACAATACTCAGTAGAGGACCCCGAAAACCACAAAGCAATATATATAGTAAAGGTACAATATGATCTACATAGTATATGTCTACATAACATATAAAACACAAAGAAAATATACTCAAAACCTAGAACCATGGTCCAGAGACAAGTCACACAACCGCACACCCCCACTAGGGATTCAGTTCAAAGAATCCATGAAGCACTCGTTTTAGGAGAATTCACTCCATGAGTCTGAATGCACTGATGACGTCCGTAAAAGAAGCAATATTTGTCGGGAAAAGCTATGAGAGATAAGAAAACACACTCATTATGGGAGAACTCACTCCTGAGTGGGAAAGATCACGATAGATAGATACACTCATTACAAGATAACACACTCCTAAGTAGGAAATATCACGATACACAGATGAGAATCACTGCCATGGCCATGGTGGATACCGCGACTCATTCGGATTCACCAGCTAGGTAGAGGATCGATGCCTGATGGAGTTGGTCAAGTCGATGCCTAACTCTACCTAGGGTCATGAATGGATAGAGGATCTCACTTTGGGCCTCTCAGAGGGATGCCTAACTCTATCATAGAAATTCCTGATGAAGGGATCATACTGCTGTTGAAGGAAACAAAGCCTAACCTTCAGGGGAAGAATAAGAAGGGTCACTTACCCAAATGAAACATGTCTATGATATGGTGGGAAAATGGACCAAGCGATTTTCCAAAAAGTGCACAGTTTGTAGAAAAGTCACACGTCGTGTATTCTGAACCCGGGTACTACCCGTGTATAATGGATCGTGTTGTAAGGCTGGTCGTGTAGAAAAAGCCCATACACGGCGTGTGTTATGGATTACATGCCGTGTATGAGTAACTGGGTTCGGCTCCATGTACTCTAGCCAAGTTCTAGTACATGACCTCAACCCAGGTATGCCAACCCGTGTAATCAGTACATGGGGTGACCCACGTTATTGGCCTCACCTGGACGTGTGGTGGAGTACATGGTCGTGTACTCCATCCTGTGTCCGTGTATCCCCCAGATATATGTTGAGTCATGTTTGGTATCCTCTTTCATGCCGCGTAGGGTCCACACGCCGTGTAGTCCATCCCATGTCCATGTATTTCTTATAATAGACGTCGAGCTTCGAGGAAGGTCCAACATGCCATTTGACCGGGGTCACATGCTGTGTGATACATATTCAACTCCCAAAACCCTAGCTGCCGCTGAGCCTATCCACATGACCTGTTCTTTGGGATACACGCTTTGTATTATGGAAATTTGAAGAATCACAAACTTCCACCGCCGCGCCTTCCATGCTGCCCCATCCATCAATCCGCCCATCTGATCATCATGTAACTCATGGGTTATTGTCACCCCGACACCAAGAAGCAGATTCCATTGTTTTTGGGCCTCCGATCGGTCTCGAAAACATGCAACAATCCACCCGTGTGAAGAATGCTCGAAGTGTGTTCTTTCCCAATATGGTTTGATTCATCCTCCGCTATCATCGATGCACCTCCTCTAGGTCGTCGTGACTTCAAATCTTCAATTTGGGATCATTGCGTTGCGAAATGAATGCGCAATGATCCGTTATTCATCACCTCGTGAAGAATGCGAAGAACGCATGTGATGAAGAGAGGGGAAAAATACAATAAGAAAATCAAGTAATGAACCTTCACCATTGTTCGTCACGATGTTGATCGTCTCCCATTAGTAGGATCAAACAGAGTAGAAATCACAAATAATTCAACATGGATTAATTCCCAAAAATCAACCCAATAAAACCCTCCCGCAAGAACTTATGAATCCTTAGATCAACATGTTATTGGTTGATTTGTGTTCATCATTTAATTTCAAAAAATCTGAAATAAGAAAAGAAATAACAACCCCTAACTTGATCCAATTTAATAACGATCTCCACGTCGCATTCGTTGGTGGGATACATCCAATCCAAGAGGCGTTTTCTCGCGTCGTCATCATCCGCCAATGGGTCCTCCTCCAAAGCTCCAAGAGTCTCTCTCTCTCAATTCGTAGGGTTATGAGGCTAACCCTATAAACATTCCATAAGCACGAACTTATAGTGTCGGATTAGGTCGCCATGCAAAAAGGAAACATTTTATAAAATAAATTGTAAATTTATTTTATTTCTTCTAAAGAGATTCCTTTTAAAACCCCAAAAAACTAAATTTTGCAGTTGACTCATGCCGGTCGATGTTAGGCCCCTCCTAAGGTAAAGTTGCTACTCTCAACACAACGGTGCCCTTATAATTCTGATTCGGGAACCCATTTAAAAGATATTCTACTTTTTCATGAAAACCAGTCACACACAGTTTATAATTTTAATTTATTTCAAACATTTATTTTGAGAACTCTGGGCCTCAGAATCGCACACCGTCAAAATTTCTGGTCTCAAAATAATTCCACAAAATATTTATAAATAATACATGATAAATCGAAGACACTACAAAAAATCACCAAATAAATAAACTAAAAATCTACTGGTGATTCTTCAAAAATACCACAAGGATATTGATGTCCCATGACTCTAACCATTATTTCTTGCTCCAATTTAGACATGTATGGACCCATAATGACTATATAATCTAAAAAGTAACAATTTATCATGAATTAAGATGTAAATATTATGATCACTTTGAAATGAATAGTTGTTCAACATCCTTAAAGAAAGTATGACAAACAACATATGGTTGAATGAGAAATAACTAAAAGTAATAATAGGTTGAGAGTTTAGGTTTTTCATGATACATTGTATGAAATGTTATATAACTATATTTAAACATGTGTTATTAATAAATTTTTAATAAGTGATATCAAATAAATTCATAAACACCTAAATATTAATATTTTTCCAGAAACCATAGAATCGATAATATTATACAGTAACTAGAGAAAACATTTCAAACAATATAGCTATGGGAAATCCTAATTATTACTGGAGAATCTAAATTAAGGACTATATATTTAGATATAACATTAATTTTATGTTTGGTCTCAATAACACTATAAAATAACATCCTTATAACTTTAAAAAAATATTTAGAGAGGGTAACCACAATTCTCTTTTTATTTATACATTACATTTATATGGTTCTTGTTAATATTTTCTTAGATTTTATATTTTTAATATTTAAAAAAATTCAATATTAATAGAAATTTATTTCAAATATATTTCCATAAATTAAATTTTTATTGGATAATTATAATTTCTCAGTGTAATTTTACAATGATGGATTTTTAAAAGGATTTTTCAATCACTGTTTCTCTTTATAAAGTTACGATTATTTTAATTCTGTTTAATTTTATATTTTATATTTATTTTTTTCTTTTTTGTACTGATATGTTATTTTTTTACACTTCTGAACTTTTATTTTATTAATCTTTCTTTTACTGTTTTGATTTTTTCATTTGTAGGCTATTTTTTTATGATATCTTGAATAAAATATTTTTTCCTTATATTATTTTTTTTAATCTTGCATGAGTTAATTTTATACATCTTCTATGAGTTTATTTTTAAAATATTTTTGGAATTTTATATATTTTTTGAGGTAACCCTACTTTCCATGGATCATTCATCCATACCTATGTTATATAATTTTGTGCCCCACATACTACTTCTATGAACCTATTTTTGTATCTTCTATGAATCACGACATGTTTCAAGAATATCTTACTACTTTCATGAACCTAATGTTTCTATGAGTCTTACTACTTTTATAGAGATTCATTCTACCATGAGGGTATCTTCTATGAATCCTTTCACTTAATACTTCTTCTTTTTTTGAATACAACATTTTTTGTAGGAGATCACCCATATTCCTTGAAGAATCCTTTCCTTTATCTGTGATAAAGTTGTAAATATATTTTGTTTAATCTATAAACATGACCTTTAAAATTATATGATTTTCAAGTGAAGTTGGTCAATGTTCTTATTGTACATAAAAAAAAGATTAATCATCTCATGTAGTACCCACTTTCAATGAGATCGATGATACCCGAACTCAACTTCACCCAGAATGCCCTCTTGAATGGCATAATATTTATGTCTCAATGATCTATACAAGCATATATATAGTTCTAAACTCAATTTTGTTCATTTTATATGTTTTTCATGTGAAAATGATGTTCTCATTAATATATTTTATATTATTGTAGTGTATTTTTAGTATTATATGGATTGATTGAAATGTGATTAACCATGGACACCTTCATACCCTCACGGTCTCTATGCACCCTTGGTTAGTAAAAAAATCTATTTATTTTTCAAAAATTTATAAATTCTAAGAAAGATCTATTTTTTGATTATTTTGGTATTTTTAATTACTGCATTCATATATTAAGTGTTTTAAATGACTAAATTTATTTTATATTTGTGCATATAAATACAACATATATTTCATAATATTTAAATTTATATATTTTGAGTTGATTTATTTTTTTTATTCAATTCAAAATACATATATAGTGAAAAAAATTCATTCAAAATTGTTTTAAAATATTTAATGTAATATAAATATTTTATTAATTATGAATATGTATAAATATAGAAGGTCATTTTAAAATTTCAAATTTTAATTTTACCAAAATAAACTAGGTGAGGATTATGATATTTTTTTGGTATATTATTATGGGTATATTTTGATTCGTTTAATGATTAATTAAAATATGTTGAAATAGACTTTAGTATTTGATAATCAATGATTATTGAGGAATAATAATTTTCTATCTCTTTGATAATTATACAAACAAATTTCATTCTCTCTCAAACAATTCTGAAATTTTATTGTTATAATTTATAAATTATTTTGGAGTGTTTTGTTCATATTTTTACCAGATCATATTTAATGGAGGATTGAGCATTTCATGTTGATTTGAAATTGATAGGATACTCTTTGACATGGACATTAAACTTTCAGACTCTTGAATTTATATATGATTCATTGAACCTATGAAAACAATGATTTTTCTATTAGACAATCTCTTAAGGAAATAAATCTTTTATGACTACTGTTACTAACATGATAGATACATTCTAAGTCACTAATAAATAACTAGTGGAAGTGCAATATATTTTGACTGCTTCATCATGGTTCATTGAGTCTATAATTATTCTGTTCTTATTTTTTCTATCATCTCACGTGTACTGTAATCATTAGTTTATGCTTTTCCAACCCAAAATAGTTTTCCTCTCTATCTCATTTTTTGATTCCAAAATTATAATGTGAGGACCATTCATGGTTTGAAGCCCTTTATTCAAGGTCATGTATAGTAATGATTATTACTCCCCATAAAAAAGTGTAGTGTTTTGTTGTACCTCTTATATAAAAGGAAAACTTTTAACAGGTTATGATTAAAAAAAAATATGTTTTATAGTTCCCAACACATCTCTTAAGAAGTAAATATGTATAGGAGGAGATTATGTCCACATTGGAAAAAAATAATATAAAATACCTATGTCCATTATTTAAATTTATACTATTAAATAAATGAGATAAATAACATTAAATTGAATATTTATTATTAATCTACAAATCTAACCCAACTCTTAAATTTTTTAATCTGGTCTATTCACCCCCTCTAGACCATCATTTATCACTATTTCTGACCTAAAAATTGGTATCAAAGACAAGAATTTTTTAAGGATAGATTACATATATTGTTACTTTTCCAGATATAAAAAATGTAGTATTAAGAACCTATTTCTATTATATATAGAGTCTGATATTTATATTTTATTTTTCTAACTTTTTTATCATCAAAATCATAGTCAATGAAACAATATCACTGTTAGATTATATGAATGAATGAAAAAAATGAATGTATTACTTAGAAACTACCTCACTTTGATGATAATGATTTTGGTTGTTGGGAATATAGGCTGGAGGCATGCCTCAAGCAGTTAGGAATAGAACACTGGTCGATCATCGTAAAACTATAAACACTACCAGGAAATAACATAAATAATCCTATTGGAAAGGATGTTACCATATATGTTTTGAATTACAAAGTATTAAACATTTTATAAAATTCTATTAAAAAATACTATTTAGTCGTGTGTGTATGTGTAAAACAACTCATGAAATTTTGATGATGATTCAATTTAACCCCCTTAACGAAAATAATATGATTGGTACAAAACATGGAATGATCTGTGCTAACCAAGACATCAATATGGGTTAATATGTAAGCATCAACAAAACAATACACTAATTCACTAGTATTATTAATGAAATGAATTCCCTTGGTGAAAATTTATAGAACCATGTACTTTTTTAAAGAGCTCTAAAATATCTACCAAATAAGTGACATGCAAGGAAATTAGTAATCAATGGATTAAAAAAACTATGGAATTTATATAGGATGAACTCATATATCCATTACATAATTTATAATTGGAGTTGAAGAACATCTATAAAGGGAAGACATCAAAAAATAAAGGTGTTTAATTTAAATAAAATAAAACTATTTCCACTAAATAGTTTTATTATAAATCATTGGAAATAAATAAAGAGATAGAAAATTTCACTAAATGTATCTAAAAATGATGAAAAGAGCTCAAGGATTCAGTAAATGATTTAATAAGGATAATCACAAGGACGATCAAAATAAGAAAGGTAAAATTTAATATAATAATGCTTCTAAAATCACATGTTAAGAGGGTAAGATAAAAGGACACATAAATTGAAATTTTATGAAGCTAAATAATTAGATAAAAGATATTAAATATATTAAAATGAAGTAAAGAGAATCAAATGCAGGATGGAGTAATATGGAATAATCCAATTAAATTGGTAAAACCATAAGTGAAAAGAAAATTACTATCCTTTTCTTGATGTATCAATGTAATAATGTGGCTTGTAATTATTATAATTATACATCTTATTATTTTGAATCCAAACAAACTAAAAAGTGCGTGTTGATTGAGAAAACAAAAATATTGCAAAAATATTCTTTAAGCATTTCTAATTTATATAAAAAATTGAATATAATTATCTTCTTAAAAAATAATAAATTTAATCAAGTAAATA
Source organism: Viscum album (assembly GCA_963277665.1). Lineage (NCBI taxonomy): Eukaryota > Viridiplantae > Streptophyta > Magnoliopsida > Santalales > Viscaceae > Viscum > Viscum album. Next base: position 304,839,846 of record OY728150.1, read on the forward strand.
AAGTATTTTAAAAGGATTCTTATTCTTTAAATGGTTTTTTTATAAATTATTATTTTTCCCAAAAAGGGAAGGAAAATTTAAATAAATAAATTATTATCTTAAAAAAGAATATATCTCCATTTTTTTTTGAGGAAAACAGAAGGATGATAAAATGATGTCAATGATTAAACCAAATAAGTTTAAAACTTTATTTGAATATAATAAAAAAATACCTTTAATATATATGACTTACTTTGTTACATTTTCTATATGAATTTTATATATGGTTTTGTGATTTATATTTTTTATGTAATGGAATTAGACTAATGAATGTTCATTAAGAATTACATAGTCTATTTAATATAATCAAACTTTTATTTCAATGAATTTATATTTTAATTAAGTATAAAAATATTTTTAAAAATTAATTAGTACCTAATAATTCTTATATTAACCCGATTGGAGACAAGATAACATGGGATACAAAATTGTTTTATACTTAATTAATATTTTCATAAAAAATGACTTAAGAGTGTCAAAGATACCTAGTACATGGATATTAGATACTCCAAAAAAATTAACGGATATCCATCAAGGATTTAATATGTTGGTGGATTGAAACATAACTTAATTTTAATTTTTAAATTATGTGATTATGGAATAAGTGTTAAATTCAAAGATAATAAATGTTTAGTTTTAAAAAATTAAAATGTTTATTTTATTATAATAAAAAAGATAATATTTATTTTATTGATTTTTTTAAAATAAATAACTACAATTTTAAGTTTAATAATGCTATAGAAACTAATGATATCTTATAGAATCATAGGATTGTACTTGTGTACTTTTTACTTTCATAGAAAATATCAAAGAACAAAAATGTTCAGAGGTAACCTAATTTGAAAATTAGTATGAATTTTTGATGTCATTTTTATTAAAAATCAAAAACAAAATATTAGTTTTAAACCACTTAATAATGTTATAACTATTATACCATTAGAAATTATTCATTTATATTTATCTAGTTATAAGATTATTTCTATTTTAGGATGTAAGAAATATGTTTTTGGGATTATTTATGACTTTAATAAATTTACATGAACTTATTTTATGTTTTATAAAAGTGAAACTTTATCTGCATTTATAGATTTCTATAAATTTAGGAAAAATAAAAAAGGATATTTAATTCTTTCTATTGTATGTGAAATTGGAGTTAAACCTTTTAATTTTGTTTTTGAAAAAGTTATTAATGAAAATGGGTTTTTTCAGAATTTTTATAATCTTGTAATTCCACAAAAGAATGATGTTGTTGAAAGAAAAAATAAAAATATTTTTTAAATGGAAAAAATAAAGCTAAATTAATATAGTTTACTAAAATATATTTTATATTAATATGTTATTACATCTTTTTATATTTTAAATAGAGTTTTAATTAGACTATTTTTAATGAAAACCCCTAATGAATTTTTTAAAGGTAAAAAAACCTAATTTTTGTTATTTTAATGTTTTTGGGTGTATAATTTTTTTAATACTAAGGATAAATTGGATAAATTGAATTATAAAAGTAATGAATGTATTTTTATTTGATATTATAATAAATTTATTTATATTTGTTTTTATAATAAAATATCTATGGTTGTATAACAATATATTCATGTTAAATTTGTGGAAGTTGTTTTGAAATGTTTTTATATTTTTGAATATTCTCATGATAATTTAAATAAATTTAGTTTTGGTTTTTGAAAACCTTTAGATAATAATGTAATTATTGAGATAGAGCTTAATAATTATAATTATAATTATTATAAGTTTCATAAATACCACCATGTTGATTACATCATTGGTAACGTTAATTTTGATATTAAAATCAGAAGTTAGTCTTTTAATTTTTATATAATTTTTTCTTTTGTTTGTGAATTCATGCCTAATAATATTTTTGATGCTTTGAAAGATTATAATTGGTTTATAGGTAGGTAATATGAATGTAATTAATTTCTTATAAATGAAGTTTTGAATTTATTTAAACACTATAGAGATAAGAATTTTATTAGAACTAAGTGGAGTTTTAGAAATAAAATTGATGAATCTGGTCAAATTATTATGAATAAAGTGAGGATTATAGATCAACGTTACTATCAAGAAGAATGTATAGATTTTGATGAGTATTTTTCATATGTCTCTAGAATAGAATATATTATATTTTTATTATATTTTTTATCTTTTAAAAGTGTTATGTTTTTTTAAATTAGTGTTAAAATTATTTATAAATGGTTTTATTTCTGAAGATGTTTATGTTTCTCGCTCACTTTGTTTTGAAAATGAGAATTTTCCAAACCATATTTTCATATTATTAAAGGATTTTTATGGTATTTAATAAGAACCTAATTCTTGATATGATTGAGTTAATTTATTAATTTTTTAAAACAGTTTTAATAAAGGTAACGTAGATCCTAATTGATTTATTAAAAATAATTCAAATGATATTTTAATTGTTCACATTTATGTCGATGATATTATTTTTGGATCTTAAAATGAATTACATGATAAATATTTTTATAATTATATGGATTGTGGATTTTATATGAGTTTAATGGGTGAAATTAAATTCTTTTTAGGTCTTCAAATTAATCAAAGAAATTATAGTATATTTTTGAATCAATCTAAATATGAAAAAGATTTATTTAAGCATTTTGGTTTATATTCTTGTTAAACCTATAAAACACTTATGAATATAAATTATGAATTATATTTAGATAAATATATAAAATATAAGGATTATAAAATTATTATAGGTATGATTGTATGTTTCTTATATTTTCTTCTTCTAGACCCGACATTATATTCAATGTTTGCTTATATGAATTATTTAAATCTGATTATAAGGTATCTCACATAAAATATGTTAAAAAAATATTATATAAGTTAAAAGAAATATTAATTTTGGATTATTTTATGTTAGAAATATTTTTTAAATTTAATTTTTTTTTCTGAGATATATTTTAGAGGATGAAAACCTGGTAGAAAAAGTAACTCATATATGTCGTATTTTTTTAATAAAAGAATATATTATTGGATTTTAAGAAAAAACAATTCAAATGATTTATTTAATACTTATTGTTGATATATATTTACTTCTTCATATTATTCTCAATAATTAAGGATTAGACAAACTTTATCATAATGTGGTTTTAATTTTTAAAAGATTTCTATTTATTATGAAAATACATATACTATTTTAATTTCATAAAACCATTTAATGAATTTCGAAACTAAACATATTTAAATGAAATTTAATTTTTTAGATATTATTTTAACAAAGGAGCTATTATTTTGGAATTTTTTTCAACTGAGAATCTACATTCATACATCTTTACTAAAACTTAGGATTTAACAACATTTGAGAATATAATGTTTGAGAATGGGATGTGACCAATTTCACTTTAAAATAAAAATTTAATTCATTTTTGAGTTGAATTAATAAGAATTTATTAAGGGGATATTTTGTGTTGTTTTTAACCAATTTATTTTATATTTTAAATCTATTTGTATTTAATTTAATATTTTCTTTAAAAAAATACAAGGGGGATAATTTAATAAACTCTTTTTTTGTTTTTATAATTATTTAAATGGGTAGTTTTTTATATTTTATGTTTTGAATATTATAATAACCACTAAATATTATTATTAATTTTATTTTATTTTATTTTTTAAAATAAAATGAAATTTTATTAGATAATTATAATTTATTAAAAACATTTTATTGTGAAAATTTATTTAAATTTATTTTACAATACCATTTTATAATTATTAAATTTTTATTATAATAAACCTGCTAATTTTTATTTTTCTCATTTATTTTTTCTCTTATATGAATTAAATATTTTATTTTTATACACTTCATATATTTTACATTATCATTTTAGTATATACTATTTACGAATTTTTTCTTTCGTATGCTTTTTTATATTTCCATGATTCTTTTTTGATTCCATGAATTTTTTATATCTTCTATTACTTAATTTTCTCTATATTATATGATTTTATTTTTTAATATATTTCATTTGGTCACCCTATCTTATTTAAATAATTCATCTGTATATGTTTTCCATACTTGTGTTCCCTGCTAACTACTTCCTTGAACTAATTTCTGTGACATTTAGTAATCAATGTGTGTGGCCTAAACCTACTACTACTTTCATGAAGTGACTTATTTTTTTCCTCTTACTACTTTTGTAGAGTCTCATGCTACTTTGAGTGAATATTTTCTGAAGCCTTTCACTTATTTCTAACATGACTTTTTTGAATAAATCCTTCCATTTATGAGATCTACAATATTCTGTAATGTTACTTGATGAACCCATAAGATGATGATAATTATTGTATTGTTTTTTATAATGAATTAAATAAAATTCAAATAATATGTATTTGAGGATTAATGATGTTGAAGTTTCTTATGAGTGTTTCAAAAGTATAATCAATGAAAGTAAATTTTCTAGAATATAGAGCCACCAGATGATTGTACCCCATAAATGAAAGAAATTAGAGTGAATGATGCTAACAGATGAAGGGGAATTCCAATCAGTATTTCCATCCAAAAGAAGCCAATAAAGTCTTACTATGTTTTTCTAATCCTCATTTTTTTAATATTAGTATTATCCAAATTATTCACATTTTATATTGAGTTTGTTCATTAAATTTTCAAATAGTGAAACATGAAAATTCTAGATATATAACACAAGATTCGTTTGGACCAAAGATAGGGTAAATAGTTTTCCTGAACATGTTCATAGGCACATCAGACAAAGATGATTCATATAAAACAATCACTCAACCATGTTATACCAGTTAGAGAGAAAACATGTGATATTACCAGATGGGGAAATGTAAGTGTACCAAATGAATAAAGACAATTACAATAGAGGTTCAATATGTGGTAGTGAGATTGTTGTGGTTGTACAAAGCTCAAACCCTAAATATATGAAGTCATGATCATATGGAAAATGATTATATGGAGAATTTTAAAGTTACTAAACTTTATATTACAGAACTATCACATCATTTTTAAGATGAAAACATAATAGTGATACAAATATCAGATAAAAAGGTTTAGCATCTTGGTAAAATTAAGATCATACATCAATTGTATACAATTAAATATAATTTTTTTTAAATATTACTTCTTTATCCTTCTAAAATATCACATGTCTTGAGTATATGTAATCACTTGAGGATATACATATCACGTAAAGGGTGATCTAAAATGTCATTAATAGGAGGAATAAGGGACATGAATCTATAAAACATAAGAGCACATAATCAACATTATCATTATATCATAATAATATGTTAATCATCATAATCATTTTAGAATCATTATATAATCACATCGAAAGTTTAATATTCAAAAAAAATGAAACATCATGTCATAGTGGTCAAATAGTACACATAGTTGTGAACAAAGCTCGCATCATGTCCACACATAACATATGTGCATAAATAATTACATCATTATATTGACCATAATAACACCATTTTCATGAATAATTCATATTATCTCATGAGATATATCACATTAACTGATGCATTGGATGATTATATAATTCCGGACCCACTCGTTTCATCATAAAATGCTCATAGTCATGCATGCTACATAGAAGGATAATAATACAATGTCATGAAATAACCCATAGAAAGGAATGGGTTTTATAAATTATTATACATAACATACTTCATGAAATAAAAATTAGTATTAAAAAATTAATAAGGGATATATTACATTGTCATAGAAGATCATTTTATTTTTTAAAAGGATAAAATACTCAAGATAATTCAAGAGATGTTTTAGAATTGAAGTCGTTTAAAAAAATAATATTAGATGGATTATAATTTTTTTGGAAGGGTAGAAACATTTATATCCCCAAAACAATAAAGAAATAATATTTTAAAAAATATTTTGGACATTATAGGAACATTCATATGGAAATCAATGAGAAATAGTAGATAATCCAAAAGAAATAATCTAGGTTTGAGAATCCCCTTACCACAAATCTTTCTTTATATCTTCATTTTTCCACATCCCAAACAATAAACGTTGGTTTATAAAAACATTTATCTATAAGTAAATTATAATTATTTTTTTTACCATTTATCAATTATAATCATTGGATTATATTTATTAAGTGAGATTATTAAAAAAACTATTTCAATATCATGTTTTCCTTAAAAAAATCATTTCGTTTCAATTTTTCTATTTTGTTCAATGCCATTAATTCATAAGAATAATTAACTATAAAAGAAAAAAATAAATATATTTATAAAATAATATATCATAAAAAATATATTATAACCATAAATAAGTTTAGTGATAAGAAAATAAATGGAAGCTTCCTTGTTGGCAGTTAACCAACCGTTATCGAGAACGTTGTCCAAAGGAGGAGAAAGAGAGGTATAAAATAAAAATACTTAAAAAATATAATTTTTATAGTATTTTAACATCATTTATATAATTCTCAAATACTCCCAAATTAATATTATAATATTTTTTTAATTAAATCGGGAAAAAGAAAATAAATGAGGAAAACAAGAGAAGAGTTGGTAAAAACTTACTCCTTCTTCAGTGTTTCTTCTCTTGTACGACACTAGAGTTCCTCGATTAATACAGTTGGTTGAATCCATAAAATACCTAAATTTTATAAGGGATTAATATAGAGTATTTGGGAAGATATCAAGCATTTGTATGTGAGGCAAGAGTGGTTTTACAAGGGGAGGGAGATGAGTTATTTATTCACGGGGAGATGAGTATCTTTAGAATAAAATATTGAATAAAATATTATATTCAATGTAAAAATTATAATAGAGATATTTTTGTCATAAGGAATCAAAAATAATTATAATAGAATTATTTTATGACATTAAACCCCTTTATAAACTAAATTACTTAATTTATTAAATTAAATACAAATATATCAAATTAAATATTTTTTATTAAATCATAAAGTTCTATAAATTATTTATTCATTATTACATCATGAATTATGTAATTCAAGAGACATTTGTAATAAAAAACTTCATTGTTTACTATTTTTCCAAAAAACTGATGTATTTTAGAAAATTACTAAAAAATAACCCTTATAAAATTTTAACATGAAGATTCAAAAAAATAAATTCATTTTCTCAAAAGACTTTTCTATCATATGTTAATTTAGTTTTTAATATAAAAATTTTAATTTTTAAAAAATACTTTAAAATGAAGTTTATTTAAAATGTTCTTATATTTTCAATGAGTATTTTAATCCTGATAATAATTTTTTTACAATTATTAAATTTATATTAACTTAAATCACACATAGTAAATATTATATATATTATATTTTATTATTTTGATATCAAATTACTATTCTGACGACCATGTAACAATTCCGAACGATTAGGTTACTATTCCCTACGGTTAGGTTGTTATTCCAACAACCACATTACTATTAAAATCATCACATTAAATCCTATTAAAACTAATTAATTAATTCATACATTAATCACCTCAATTTACCTCATGGTTATATTTTTCCATTTTATAAATATTGATTATATTACCAATATGTTGTTTTATTTCCATAGTGTTGGTCGTTGGAGTGATGATACCATAAGATTGGGGCGATGTATATTTTTAAATTGAAGTTTTTATATATTATATTTTTTATCACCATATAATATTTTGAATTTTATTGGGCTTAATCATTGAATAATGTAATTATTTTCATTAATGAATTAATATAAAATTTTCCCTTATGTTGTCTATGTGTATAATACTTATATAATAAAACAAAAAATTATTAATAGAAACAAATATCATTTAAACACTCTCGATCGTTATATTATTCTCGATTTATAAATTTCATCCCAAAAATTTGAACAAATATTTTCACCTTAGAATAGGAGAGGGTATGTTTATTTCATTGATTCCTCTTATTCTCACATCACCTCTTCATTCTTATTGCTTCACCACAACACATTGACAAGTTAAGTTGTCTTGATGGTCCAAGATAATCATCGGCTTCTACTCAAATGATAGGTAATTCTCTATTTGTTCAATATCCAGATTCAATACATTTGATGGATTGGGTATCTAATTCATCATGTGAGATACATGAAACACATCCTAAACATGAGCTATATTTAGTGGAAGTGAAAGATGAAAGGATACTGATCATATGTGATCAAGGATATCAAAGGGGAAAATTTACCTAGAGATAATATAACCTTTACTTATAAACCACATGGGTCTTTTCCATGGTTATATTCAAAGGAGAACATTGGCTCCAACTTCAAACTTCAATTCCATTCAACAATTGTTAGCATATCTATTTTTCTAACTCTGAGAATATTTTATATGTTGTCGAATGACTTGAAACTTTTGTATAAATTATTTCATAATATCAAGTCTAAGTGGATTCATTTCACCAACTTCATCCCAACCAGTATGGGTTCAAAAACACTTCCAATAGAGAGTTTCATATGGTTTTATTTGAGTACTTAAGTGGAATCTAATGTTTTATTAAAACTAAACTAATGGGAGATGTTGATCCCATCCCAATTTAAATTCAATTGTGTAGGCTATGAGTATATCCACTAGCATCTATATAGTTTTTTATCGCTGGCCATTAGTTTGGGGGAGATAGTCCAAAAGAAAATTCAATTCAGTATTCAGATCATGTTGAATACTTGTACAAAATATATAATTTAACCTTGGATCATGATCTTAAACTATTATAAAATAGGGTTTATCTAGTTTCAGGGACTTAATAGTTCTAGCTAACATCACTATTAAATACCCACTTTATCAGGGCTATAATAATCATCATTAAAGGGGGCCTTTAAAAATGATTTTTAGCGCAGTTAAAGGGGGTCTTTAAGAGCGATAAAAATAGCACTGATAAAGGCCCCCCTTTATCACTAACTCTAAAAAGTGTTGATAAATATCCCCATTTGTCAGTGTAAGAAAAAATTACTGATAAAGGGTATCTTTTATCAGTGCTTGTAAAAAAGCGCTGATGGGGGGTCTTTATTAATACTTTTTGAGAAGAACTCATAAATACCAACCTTTATATGTGCATTTTTACTAGAAATGATAAAGGGTATATTTTTAAAAAGAATATTTCATCAAAAAAATATTAATATATAAAAATAAAAATATATTTATATTGATATAAATATATAAATATATTTATATTGATATAAATATAATATATATATTTTAAATATGTTATAGGTAAGGCTAAATAATCATTTACACTAAATATATAAGGTATTTAGTGAAAATGAATTATAAAATAATTTAAAAAACATTTTTGTTTAATAATTTTCAAATTATTATTATATAATAGTAATTTAATAACAACTTGAATAAAACTAAAAAAATTAATAATATATCTAAAAAAAGATGAAAACGTAACTAAATTTCAAACAACCATAAATTTTGATCCATGTGTCTATTTGGGATCTACCACATATCAAAATAAAGCATACGAAGATATCTATATCATGTAACATGAGGTTACCCCAATAAATATTTTTTGAGGAAAAAAACGCCTATAAGGCCTCTAAAATGGTGGTTTTAGTTGGGGTAATTTAATTTTATAACATTAAATGGATTTTATACCTCATTTACGGGGGTCTTATTGCCTTTTTTCGATGAGGAATGGATTTATTTTTAGGGATTATATTCATATTTATTTTATGGTTTTGAAATAGTATCTTTTTTAAAAATGAAGTTGTATTTATAATTAATTATATACATATTTTTTAATATTTACTTACAAAAAATCACTTGTATAGATACATATATCAACATTTTTATGTGAAAATATATTTTTAAACATATAAAATAAATATTTATTATTCATTTTATTTAAAGTAAAAAATTATCCACTTTTTTTTCGTTATAAAAATGAAATAATATGTATATATAATATATATATATATATATATGTATGTATGTGTTTCTATTAATAAACACACACACACATATATATTATATAAATTAATATTAATATATAATATATTCAAATAAATATAATTGTTTTTATATATATATATATACCCCACATTTAAAAATATATAAATATAAATATAAAAGTCATTAAATATACAACAAAACACACATGACCTAGTGATAAATAGCTTCAGTCTCATTAGGGAGGTCCCAGGATGAAATAGAGGACTACACAAGAATTGGGGGTAACCTTATAGAGACGAGGAAGGGGGTGGGGTGTGTGATGATGGATGAGTAACGAAAATAAATAATAAAGGGGGCTGTAAGTGATTAGAATGGTGGGAAGTGTGCATGTGAAATTAATGTTTTTCTATATTCTTTAACATATATTTTTAGTGTAGTTAAAAGACAACCATTAATAGCGCTAAAAAAGTGATGTTAAATGTACCCTTTAACAATACTAAAAAAGCGATGATAAAGGGTGAATTTATCAGATCATTTTAGCACAATTACTAGGTTCCATTAACAATGTTTTTTTTGGAACTCTTAAAACCCCCTTATAACATCATTCACAATATCATTGATTTTTTGGAACTAATAAAACCCTCTTAACTCACACTATTAAAACCCCACATTTTAGTAGTTATAGATGATAAAAATTGGTCCCTATGAAACCTCACCACTTCCTTTACATATATCTTGGCAGGTTGTACCCGTGAGAAATCTTGATGAATTGTAATGATGTGGGCGGTATTGGTGAGTCAATCCACTAAAACCCATACCACATTGTCTAATTTTTATATCTTTGAGAGACTGATGAAAAATTCCATGATGATGTTCTCCCATTTATACTTGGGTATTAGAAATGGTTTCATCATCCCCTTAGTTTAATGTCACTTTATATTATCTAACTTTGATTCCATGCATATTGAGATATAATCAACAATCTCTTAATGTTTTCCCACCAAAAGTGTTCTTAATGATCACAATGAATCCCGATTCCTCTAGGATGGACGAAAAAATATGATTTATAAACATTATCCAATGGATTCTTCTTCATCTTAGGCAATTAAGGTTTGAAAATCCTTATTCCAAACTGAATCACACCATCATTATTTATATGGAATTCATGAAGCAACCCTTTATTTTCTACTTTCACCATTTTTAAATCTATCGACCATCCCCTTTTCCTCCTTGATCTTCTCTTGGATAGATGGATGGGAAATAATTTGGGAAATGGGGGATTTTTTCTTTGCTATTATTATTTCTTGATACATCCTTTTCATATCCATGTACATAGGGTCTTTCTCAATCTGTATCATGGATAGTGTAGTAGGTTCTTTTCTTTTAACAACATCTAATAACTTGTTCACCTTTCCGGGATGGTAGTGAATAGAGAAATCATAGTCCTTGACTAACTCTAAAAATATTATTTGGGGCATGTTGATATCCTTATGTGTAATTATACACTGTATACTCTTATGATAAGTATATATTTCACACTTCTCACCATAGAGGTAGTGGCTCCAAATATTCAAGGAAAAGATAACAAATCCTTATATCATGCGGTTGGTAGTTTTTTTCATGGATCATCTACTAATGTGAGATATAGGCTATCACTTTATCATTATTCTTGAGTACACAACACAATCCTTTCTTCGAATCATTTATATATATCACTAAACCTTATACACCTATTAGTAGTGTGAGTAAATGCCTAGTGATTTCCCTCTTATTGAGATCTTTAATTTTTCTCATATTTCTTAATATTAACAAACATTACCCATTTACATGTTAACATAGTTAGTGGGATATAAAATTATGATAAATTTATAAAAAAACATCAGTAGTACCCTTCTAAACCATTAAAACTGTGGATTTACATGACACTTAAGGTTTTAGGAATTTCTTCAATTGAATTTATCTTTGAAGGGTCCACAAAAATCCCCTCAGTTGTTATCATGTTCCCCAAGAATGTGACTTTATTTATCGAAAACTTACACTCTAAAATGTGTTCATATTTTCTCATTACTTAATTTCATTAAATCAATCCACAAAATCTCTTCATATTCATTCATTATTCTATAGTAAATGAGAATATCACCGATAAATACTATAAATAATTTGTTTAAGTAGTCCCTAAGGACACTATTCATTAAATCCCTGAATATTGTAGGGTAATTTGTATGTCTAAAGGGAATAAATATTAATTAATAGCATCCTTAACTTGTATATATGGTTGCCTTATAAATATTTTCCTTCTTCACTCTCAACTAATAATATCCATAATGAAGTTCTAGATTTGAGAGTTACTGATCGCTTTATAGTTGATTGAACAAGTCATCAATCCTTGATACATGATAATTTTTATTTATAGTGATCTTATTAATATCCCATTTATCAATACAGAGAATAAATGATCCATCCTTTTTCTTTACAAATAGCATTGGCACACCCAAGGTGATGCACTCAAGAATATGAACCCCTTTTCCAAATTTTTATAAAGCTATTTATTAAACGCTTCCAGTTCATTTAGGACCATGCTATAGGGTAAATTGGAGATACAAGTGTCTCTGTGTATAATATCTATTGAGAACTCTACCTCAAGATCTGGTAGAATTCAAAAAAAAACTCTTTAGGAAATAAATTAGTTTATTAACTAAAAATGGTAATTTCTTACAGGTGGATGATTTCATTTGACTCAATCCTTTTGGGGATGTATGTTTCCCCACATGGTATGAAAACCCAAATAGTTTGGGGAATTTTGAAAAGAGATTCATGATATTCCTTACATTTTTACAAGAGCATTAGATGGTTCAGAATGTTGAAACAGATTTTCTTTCCCCAATAGTTGACGTGTTCTCTATATAACGAGATCCAATCATTGTCTATTATAGAGTCAAATTAACTATGGTAAGGATTATGATATTTACTAAAATAATATTCACACATACATTAACAATAGAGGAGTACAACACTTGGGTTTCAATGGTCACACAACTATGTATTTTTATAGATATCTCTACATCAGGTATTGAGGATTTTATTCAATAGTTCTTGCAAACCTATTGGATATAAATGAATACATATAACCAGAATCTAATAAAACATTTTCCATTCTTCAATGAATAGGAATTGTACATTGTACGTATACATTTTCACACTCCACTTCAGAATTATTAATGGAAAAGTATTTCCCCTAATCCTTTGTCATTAGTGGTTGATGATGCTGATTACCCTCAATAACCCATAGTTTATTTCATTAGCCAGTATAGTGCCCTTTCTCCCTGAAATTTAAGTATTGAAACATGCATGGTCCATTAAGAGGTGAATTTATTTCCTACATTATATTTTTTTCTTATTTATGCCTCTTTGAAATTCATGAGTTTTGTGGAATTATATCATGAACTTTAAGTACTTCACCATCCCTTTGAGGTAATTAAAATGATGTTTTTTCTCATGTTTTTGACATGTGTGTGGTTGTATAATATTTTCTCATTTTTCATTTGACTCACCATCTTTAAATCCATTCTTCTCTTTTTTATCTCCATTACCATAATTCCATTCTCTAAAATACATATCTACTTTTAGAGCACATCTAAATACCTCTTCATAACCCCCAAAGTCTTTTATAGCTAGATACATTCATCGGTGAGGTTTTAAACCACTAGAAAATCTATCTAATTTTATAACACTATTGATAACAAATACAAAGGCGTATCCTACATTCCTTGAAAAGTTTGTGTCATAATACATTACTAATTCTCCCACTTTTTACATAAGTTATAGAAATTCACTCTCCATATTTGTTTATAGTGTAATAGGGAAATACTTGTTAATGAATAAATTTTTAAAGTATTTCCATTACAATTATTATATTTCATCCATCATCTTATAATTGTATATTAATACCCACCATTGATTTACCTCTCCATCTAATCGATAAACATCCAAAGGTACCTTCTCCTTCTTAGAATAGTGAATCACATAAAATATCTTCCCTATTGAATTAACCCATTTTTCAGTGACAAGTAAATCTGAAGACCCATTAAATGTCAGTAGTAATTTCCATATAAATGAAATGATAGATAATTTCTCCTTCTTAGGTGAAGTTTGATGTTCTACATGTTTCTAGTTATTATTTAAAGACTAAGACAACTGGTTAAGCATCTCCATGATGTTTCTAACTCCACCTCCCATGGTATTAGAGATGTCATTCAGAAAATCATTGAATTTTATCTCACATGGGTTATTGGTCCATATTTTCATGGTTCCCACCATTTTATTAAAAAGAAAATATATAAACAAAATTTAATCCAACAAATAACGAATAAATAAATAATTCTTATCCAAAAATTAATTCTAAAGGTAAAATTTTTGGGATCCCTATGTTTAACCCTTTTCTAAGATAATTATTCCATGAAATTTACATATAAATAGACTTATACTTATGGTTTTTAGAAATTGTTTATAATAATAAGTCCTAAATTAACCAAGCCATGATCTAATACCAAATATATCATCCCAAATTATTCATACATTACTCTTATATCATTTTGAAGGTATACAAAAAAAATAGTGTTACAAATCGAGGATTCAAAGGTTTAGTGCCTCGGGGAAAGTAGGATCATGAAACAATTGTATATAATGAAACATAAAAATTTATTTGAATATTTCTTCTTTATTATTTTAAAATTTAAATTTATCATTATTACATGTAATCACCGAAGGATGTGCATCAAATAAAGGGGTGATCTAAAATCCCAGTAAGAGTAGGAAAAAGAGACATGAATCAATAGAACATGGATGAGAATAAAAATAATAGTCATATCATAATCATAATATCATCATCATAATCATAATAAAAACATTTTATAAAGGCATGTAATGTGGAATATGCATAAAAATGAAACATCATGTCACATTGGTCAAATACCACGCATAGGTGTGAACAAATACAACATCATGTCCACACATAGAAGATGTTCATAAATTATAAAACCATCATTATGAAAAAAGAAAGCATCATGTTCAAAAATAATACACATTATCTCATTTTTTATATCAAATAATCCAATGAATTAGAGGTATATATAATTCTGGTCCCACCTGTCACATCATAATATTCTCATTGTCATGCATGCCATGTAGAAGGATAAAAAATCTAAGACATGAAATAATCCATGGAAATGAATAGGGTTTTGTAAAATATTTCACATAGCATACATCATGAAATGAACTTCAGGAATCCAAAATTAATAATCAAGATCATAACTTATCATAAAATATCATTTTATTCTTTGAAAGGAGAAATAACTCAAGATGATTCAAGAGATGTCTTGAAAATTGAATTCCTTTTGAAAAAAATTGTAAATTTATTAGAAAAATCTTGAACAGTAGAAAAATTTATATCCTTGAAATAAAAGAGAAACAAAATTTAAAGGACATATTTTTGAAATTATTGGAACATTCATATGGAAAACAATTTTAAATAAAATATAACCCAAAAGAAAAGTTTGGGTTTGAGAATACCCTTTCCTTAAATGTTGTTTTATTTCATTGTTTTTCTACCTCCTAAATAATAAAATATAGATTATTAAAATTTTGAAAAATAAGTTAAATACTATAATTTTCCAACTATTTATAAAAAATAATTATTGGATTATATTTCTTAATTATCATCAATAAAAAAGAAGCCATATTGATATCATGTTTCTTTAAGAATTTCCTCTTTCGTTTTGATGTCGCTATTTTTCAAGGAAATTTATACATAAGAATAATTAATTAGAGATTCTTGAAATAAATATATTTATACATTTATATATCATAAATAATTTATTATTACCATTCATATGGTTTGTGATAAGAAAATAATTGGTAACATCCTAATTTTCGGTTAACTGATCGTTATTAAGAGTGTTTTCCAAAAGAGGTGAAAGAGTTATAAATATAATGAAATCAAAAAAATAATTTTTATAGTTGATTAAAATCATTAAAATAACATTAAAATACTTCTAAATTAATATTATAATATTTTTTTAAATAAATTGGTTAAAAAGAGAAGATAGGAGGAAAACGATAGAAGAGTTGGTAAAACATAGTCCTTTCTCATTGTTTCTTCTCTTGTATGACACTAGAATTCCAAGATGAATGGATTTGGTTTAATAAAAAATGTTAATAAGGTTTTTAATTTATTAATAGTGATTATTTGGGTAGATATGTTTCTTTTTTAGGTAATGGAGGAGTAGTCTTCCAAGGGGAGGGATATGGATTATTTATACTTGAGGATAGGGGTATGATTAGAATAAAATATTGAATAAAATATTATATCCAAGGTAAAACATGTAATAGTGATATTTTTGACATAATTAATCATATATAAATATAATAGAGTGGGTTTATGAATTTACAAACCCTTACAAACCGAATTCATTAATTTAATAAAAGTATATTCGAGTGGGAAATCATGTTTATTATATTTTAGAGACCCATTTATCAAATTAAATATTTTTTTAGTAAAAAAAATAATTATATAAATGATTTGGTAGTTATTACATCATTAATGAAGTAACCCAAGATATGTCTGTTATAGAGAAAACTCTACATTTACTTTTTACATGAAAAATGAAGTATTTTAGAAAATTAATAAAAACCCACCATTGGAATATTTTGATGTCATTATTTTAAAAATGAAATTAATATTAAGAAAATAATTTCCTAATATAGGTTACATTAATTTTTAATATTATAATTATAATTTTTACAAAATACATTAAAATATAGTTTATTAGAAATGTACTTATATTTTCTTTGAATTTTTTAATCTTTTTATTTATTATTTGGTAATATCATATTTATATTTACTTAAATTAATAATTATAAATATTATTTATATTAAATTTTCTTATTTTGAGGTAAAATTAATATTCCAAGCGATAGTTTATTATTCCAAATGGTCAAGTTACTATTCTAACAATCACATTAACAATCACACTTCCTCCTATAAATACAACTTAATTAATTCATTAATAATTCAACTCTAATTAAATCAAGGTTCTATATTACCACTTTATAAAAAGTCAATTGGTTTACTAATATTTTATATCATTTCCATAGTGTTGTTCATGGGAGAGATAATTTTAATAGATTTTTGTGATCCATATAATCCTATTATAGTTTTTAAATTTTATTATCCCCTAGTAATATTTTGTATTTAAATGGGTTTAGTTATTTTAATGAAAAAAGATTAATTAATGAATTAAAGTGATATTTTTTTCTCTTAGTGGTATATGTTTATAATACTTATATAGTATAACACACATTTATTTCAAGAAATAAATATTATTTATAAACTCTTGGTTGTTATAGTTGGAAATTCTAGTATAAGGTGATTTTTGAATTCATCTGGATGATGCAATGGATCGAGTTCATCAGAATAACTAAAGGAACTTTTTTGGATGGAGATAAGTGAGGTTACTAGATTGAAATCCTCAAAATAAGTATATCCGCACTATAAAAATCGGATGGAAATAATTTTTCATTAAATGAATTTTGAATGTTAAATGAACCAAGATGACCATAAAAAATATGATTTTCTTTTGATTTTATCATATTAATATTATGTACAAACATGAAGATTATTAGATCATGGAAGACTAATATTGTGACATGTGACATGCTACATGAGAAAAATGTATCTGGAATATATGATAAATAGTGATTGTGCAATGAAACCACCTTACATAATATATCGGGTTGAGAATCAGACAAAGGATATCTAATTGAGAAGTAAATAATGGAAATATTGTTATTGAGATTATTATATCTGAAGGAGAAAATTTTACATATAGAAGAACTCATGATTAGAAGAAAATGTCTATTTATATTTGAAAATCCATGTGAGATAGTGAATTATCAGCTGATTAATGGCCATATTGGGATGTTTAGATGATGTGATCCTGTGAGTGAAATCAGAAAAATAGGTCAAATAAAATATTAATCCTATGTATATACATATATAAATACAGATTTTTTATAGAAGGAGGATATAATTCATAGTACATCATTGAAAATATAATCACAACATGATATGATCATAAGAAGGAAAAATGAGAATTCTATTCATGCGTAATTTTTTTTTTAAACTTATAAAAATCATTGAGTGTGTATAAGGGGGAATATTTGAGTATCATAGATTTGAGTGAAGTAAATAAAACATCAATTTATAAAAGAATCATATTCAAATGGTAGATCATCATGTGTGTTTGGAAAATATACCAAATATAAAAAAATTAGATTTCATGTAAACAGGATTTATTGTAATCAATAACACATGGATGAATAGTTTAGAGAAGTATACGTTAGAAAATATTTAGGAACATCACATCCATGTGGGATCATACTAATTATGATGTTTCTAATATGGGTAGTCAATGTTCTAATATATAGAAAAAAATATCATGATTTTAGTGGAGATTTCTAGAGGCAATGAAGATCGTTGACGTTGATATTTGGGAATGTAATTATAATTTTTGTTTTCTATAAACATTAATGAATATTTGAATGAATTAAATGAAATATTTGAAAGTGATAAATATCAAAGTTTGAAGATTCTGAATAACCAAAATTATAGGGAAGTTTAAGCCTATTAAAATAGTTGTTTTCATTCAAAGAAACATGATTACGATTAGAATAATTATTTGAGAGTGATAACTGAAAGAAGAAAAATCGAGATGAATTAACTGATCGAAGAATTCATGAAATATTTTTTTTGGGTTGAAGTTTGAGAAAACTATAAAATCAGGTTATAAATAAAGTTTATATGATTATAAAATCTACTTATAAAGAAAGTGAGATTTTCAGAATTTAGTTTACCAATAATTGGATTGGACGATGTGCATGTGTGATCAGCATAATATTAGAGTCAGTAAATTTTCCTTCAATAAGGAAGTTGAAATGGGGACTAGAATAACTTGTAGGGAAAATAAAAACAACTCCATTACATCATATAGGTTTAATACTGCACAAAAACATTTTAAATATCCTTCACATTCGTAATATAGTGATCTATTAGGGTTAATGGTGATTCTTTCTAACACAAAATGTAATATGTGTTGGGTATTATAGTGTAAAATCCATCTCATGGGTAATTCCAAATGAAATAAGGAGTGACCCACAGTGTGACCAAACCTTGTAAAAATCCATATATGTTGTCAACTTTATATTATCTAAATTACATAATGGGGTAAGTGGTGTGGGTGTATAATAAAATATCCATAAATCCTAACCGATGAAATGTGGTTGATCAATATAACGGAAGAAAATTATTAATTTGAATATATTTGATAAAAGGTTGGTCACCCCTAATTCACCTCCCTCTCAGGGTGGCTAAATTATCAAATAGGCATTCAAATCCATTACTTCATTCATGATGCATCAGTTCATTTATATATATGCATTCATAAATACCACCCTAAATATTCTTTGAGTTTCTAGTGAATCTTCTCAAAGTTATTGCTACACATCGAATACGCACAACACTCACTTTATACTATACCTATTGGCAATGTTATCGATGACATCCCAACTCAACTTCATCATGAATTTTGTCTTTTTGACCGTAATATTCATTTTTCAATGATATAAACATGCATATATATATATATATAGTTCTCAACTCACTATTGTTCCCTATATTTGTTTTGTGTGTAAAATAGTTTATTCACATGAATATGTTGTATAATATTGAAGTTTGTGTTTAACACTACATTGACCACATGATATGTGATCAGCCCTGAACACCTTTACAGTATATATATCAACTTCAAATTTTATTTTATATCACTCATATTTGATCTTCACTCTCTATCAATTCAAACATTGTATTTATTTTATTAAAAGATGGAAATTTCATGAATACTCGTTTTATGTTATTTTAGCGTTTTAATTACTACATTAATATATTAAGTGTAATAAATTATTTAATTTATTCATTATTTGTGAATATACATACAAAAAATAATTCTAAATATTAAAATTTATATTTTTTGAGTTGATTAATTTTCATCATTCATTAATGAATTAATATTTAGTTAAAAAAACTTATTGTAACTTGTTTATAATATTTAATACAGTATCATTATTTTTTGAATAATGAAGTATCTATATAAATATAGATGGTATTTTTCAAAATTCAAATTTGAATTTAAACGAAATAAACATTGCCATATTTTTATGATTTTTATTAACACATCTTATAAAGATATTTTCAGGTTTTTACAATTAATTAAAATAGGTTCGAATTAGTCTTTAATATTTGAATATCATCATTTATTGAGAAATGATAATTTTTTTCTCTATTTGGTAATTCATGAAAATAATTAGTTTCTATCACTAATAATTATTAAATATATTTATCATCAGTTTGAAATATTTTATCCACTTTTTTGTTTATTATTTTTTGAGGATTTATTTAAAGGAGGATAGATCACTACATGTTGATACAATACTGATAAGATACTCTCTGACATTAACATTCAACTTTAATACTCTTGATGTTATTTATGATTTTTTGAACCCAACGAAAAATAGTTTCATCTACTAGAAAATTTATCAAGGAAATAAATATTCTATTAATACTATTACTTTCTTGATATAGATATTATAAATTATTTCACAAGAACTAGTGGTGGAACATTCTTCTTCAACTACTTCATCCAAATTCATTGAGTCGATAATTATTTTTTTCTAATTATTTATATCATTTCATCTATACTCTTATATTCTATTTATGCTTTCATAGAAAAATATAATATCAATCTATATATCTCTCTCTATCTTGGGTTGTGACTCTCGAATTCTAAAGTTGATACAATTAGAGTTTTGGATCCCATATTCTACGGCCAGGTATTGTGAGGGTTGTGACTCCCCACTCAAAAGGTAGGTATCCAGTTGTACCTCTTGTAGAAAAGGTAAGATTGAAATAGGATTAGATTCCCAAAAAATAATCATTTTCATATACCAAAACACATCTATTAATGAGTAGATAGGTGTAAGTCTATATTAGGTCCAATTTGGACTAAACTATTATAAATATACATGTGTTCATTATTTACTTTTCCATTACTTAATAGCTCTAAAAAATAAATTTAAATTTTACCCTGGTAATTAATTTATAAAATCAATCCTTTATTAAAATTTTTAACATGTTCTCTTCACCTACTCTATACTATCTATCATCACTATCTTTGACCCCGAAACATTTTCCTATAATAATATGAAATTATAACTCGTTGGGAAACTCCACAATGCAATTAGAAACCAAAAACAAATTTTCAATAAAAAATCATCAACAGGGAAAAGTTGGAATTCCAATTATACAATATAAATAAATATTTTACAAAAAATGAAAGTAACATTGTTGAACAAAATTACCAAATAAATTTTTTGGTTGTAATACAAAAAATATAATTATTAAAAAAAGTATACATAAAAATAAAATAGTAAAGAAAAAGAAAAATTATGACTTTCATGCATCTAATCTACTTTACTATCCATTAAAATATGAATATTATGGATAGAATTTATATAATGAAGATAACCAATAGTTAATTATTATTAGCCCATAATGACTTATTAAAGAAGAAATAAATCATATCTTTGGATGTTTACAAAAAATCTCTCAACATGACTATTAAAAATAGTCTAACCAATTAAAAATGGATTAAGTATCATATGATAATACAATATCTCTATAATTACTTGTTTTTTTATGAACTTTATTTAAACATGGTAAAACTATCCCAACCTAAATATTTCATCCTTAAAATTCAATGTATACATGTTTATTTAATTATTTATAATGCATTGTTTTTATAAGTGTTTCTAATATTGGAATCTATAGATAGAAATCATGAGGATCTTGTATAAATAAAAATATGTTACATATATAAATTATCTGATATGTGATGAACTTCCTTGAAATGAAAACAAAAGTAAGATCTTTATTATTCCAATCCACAACCTATGAGCCCAACCATAATCGTGTTTAATATACCATATCAACACCACTCAATAAAAACCTATCTAATAGACCTCCCAGACCATGTGTTAGAGTAATGGATTTGAGGAAGGAAATGTTGGGTTTATTTAACTATAAGAACATATTTTTTAGATAGGAAATATGAACTGGTCCAAATATAGGAAAATGAGCTACATGGACAATGATTCAAAGTCCTATACCACCATGGATCTATATTCCTTTTGATACTAGATTCACATAGCCATGTAGGATATAAATTATTATAGGAGTGCATGGATAACATTAAATAAAAATTATAGAAGTAATAAAAATAAAATCAGTAGAATCATTTCCTTGTTTAAGAGAATAAAATGATATATCATGAAATGCGATATCAGTAGCTCATGAAATTAATTTTAAAAACACATAATTTTTTAAATATTTAATGATCTCGAATCTAGAATTAAATAAAAAATGTAACATTCATTTTCACTTATTAAAGGCATATTTTAAACTTTGTCATTGTTTTCCTTTTTTATTATCAGGGTAGGGACGACAAAGATTTAGGAGGATAACTATAACGGTGATGTCAATGATTTGTTGGAATCTTAGCATAAAAACCTAATAGTTCTGGTGTATGCTAGTGATTTACATTCCGTATAATATAGTCACACGACATGTAATCCTAATTATAATAAATCTAAATTTTTCCAATAAGTGATGAGTGTTTCAGTGGATTTGGGAGTTTTAAATTACACATCATGTATTTGGGTTACATGTCGTATAATGTCCCGAATAATGTTTTTAAGAGGTAACCTAGTCTATTTATCTATTTCCACTTTCAATTTTTAATTGATCTTGACCCAAGATCCATTCCTAGCTGATTTTAGAGCCTCCAAACCCTTCAGAGTCATGTCGATCAGTGATTGATTGTTGTTGATATTGTAGTGTGACTTTCCTGGTAAGCATTCTTTATATATATTTGTCTCATTAAATTTATCTACTTGAAGTATGATAGATCATATTGGGGTTGATAGATCTCAAATACTTGTTGTTGAATCATTTTTATAGGGTTTTATCTTATATCCTCTGCACCTTCTTTCTAGTCCGTGGTTTCCATTTCAGGCGTTGTGTTTCTGTGAAAGGTGGGTGGTTTTGTTATGATGGCCAAATTTGATTTAAATTGAATTTATTTATTCAATTAATTTTTTTAATTTAAATTAATTTTATAAAAAATAATTTTAGTTTTTTTATTAAAAACCCAATTCTATTGAATTGGGGAAATTTCTTTTGGAAATTTGGTTTTGGAATTTAATTGGTAAAACCACCAATTCCTTTGAATTGGGGTGTGTTTGAGAATTTTATGGAAATTGGTGGAATTTAAATTATGAAATTGGTTTGAAGAAAAATTGTAGAAATTAATTTAATGAAATTAATTTCAAAATGTATTTGGTAAAAAATGGATAAAAATTGTTTTGATAGAAACCATTTGGTTATATCTTGGAAAAATAATGTCTGATTAAAAACCCTTATTATGGGTTTTGAATAAAAATTAGAATATTTTTAATTGAGAATGGTATGATTTGTATTTTAAACAGTTTTAAAATGAATTACCCATCATATTTATACTAGATCACATAAATTCCTTAGGTAGTTAGTGAGTTATTAGGATGACACAATACAATTTACTACATTCCAAAACATAAATGAAGTGAGTCACATCCCTTAGGAGATGATGATGAGTCCTCTTTGGAATGAGTGAAAATGGGCATATGTATATATTTATAAGTCACCTTGAGTGTGGGGTCCCTATAGCAAGGAACTATCACACCTTATTATGCGTATGAACATGTTTCTCACTTCTTTGTATTTCAAATGAAAATATGACATTGTTGTGAACTACTTTTCATAACTTCATATTTATATAAAATATTTTTTTAAAAGGTATTTAGTTAAGAAATTTTCTTAAATTATTTCCATATTTTTAAATGTTACGATTGATTTGTTTAAATATTATTTTTAAATGGAGTTTTAGTTTATTTTAAAATTTAAATACTTTTATCTGGATAATTAAATGTTGGCATCTATTATGGAATCCATGGTGAGAACCTACTGGTATTTTAGATCAGATCCTATTTGTGTCTTTGGGTGATTATATATTACATCCTCCCATGTTCGAGCAAAGGTATAGCACCACTTGGAGGTGGTTCTAGCTCTGTAATCCATGGACTTGGAGAGTTGTAACCCTTGGGAATTGGGTTATTTTATTTCTTGATTTCCTATACTTTTCTATAGTACTTTTGGTTGTTTTATACCTATTTTACTTCCAGTACACTACTCCTAGTGGTGTTTCTTTTGTATTCATATTGTCTTGTTTCTTTCAATTCTACATTGCTTGTAGAAAAATCATCCACACTCCCATTTTGAATAATTCTAGGTGCTAGTTGTCGAACCACGTGGATCAATAATTCCCTTCGAGATATGTCAGGACTGGCTCATTTATTGGGTTACCAGGGTACCTAGGATGCTTTCTGACAAAGTGGTATTAGAGATATATGAATATCTTGGCTTGAATTTAGTATGAATTTGTGTGATCTTGTCAGGACATAAGAGGTAGTTGTGATTGAGTTCCTAGCCAGCTATCACTCAAATGAGCCTTATGTCACTAGTGGTGGTTCGGGAAAGTCTTCTTGAGTATTAGTTCTAGTATTTTCACTGATTTTTATTTGAGTATATTGAAATCAAAATCTTGTTTGTCTATCTGTTTGGATTAATTTACACATTTCTCTGTTTGAGTGATAATATGATGTATTCATTATTGTCAACTAAAGTTTTGTAACAACATTAATTTAAGGCAACCTGAAAATAGGATCCAAGAAGAAGCTTCTACTTAACCTCAATGAGAAAATCTTCTTGTGGACACGAATATAGTTAAGGTGATTGTAAAAATTATCCAATCATTGGGATGAAACCACCACTAGTTCCTAATAAGGATCCAACCATGGAACCTTAAAGGTATGCTATTCAGAACTGTTATCAAGATTTACTTCCCCAAATTCCACCATCGTCCAAGGGATCAAATGATCCTTAAGTTGTTTAGGAATATTTGAGAGGGATCAAAAAAAATTTTGGGTTCTTGGAAATACATGAAGAAATAAAGGTGAAGTGTGGCACTTTTTTAATGAAAGGACCAAGAAGAATATGGTGGGAAATAATGGTGATGATGAATATTCATGAGGGATTAGAATGGAAAGATTAAAAATCTATTTTCACTGATCATTTTTATCCAGAGTCGATGATGTTGGCCAAGGCGATAAAGTTTTTCAAACATGATAATGCTGACAGAACCATGATAGAGAATGCAAATCATTTTGTAGAGCTAAAGTAGTTTGAACCTTAGATAATATCAAATGAGATGACTATGACTCAATAGTTTGAGTTGGGACTTTGATAAGATATTCAATCATAGGTTTTATTAAAAATGATTCCTGCGTATGGTGAAGTGCTGGATAGAGCACTAATGGTTGAAATAGATCTGGTCAGAATGTTAGGGTTATCAGAAGTTTATTTCTCTCCTATTGATAGCATGGGTTCTTTTAAATGAATGAATAAGTGTGATGATTCCCATGGTGAATCTTGATAGCAGGGTTATTACAAACCTCCTACAGTGCTTGGAATAGGTTCTAATATTTTCTACGAGTATGGAAATCTAGGGCTTTAAAAGAGTGTTTTTACTGAGGAACCTAATAATTTTATCTCTTGTAGACATTTGGATCATTATTGAGGTTTTACTATATCTTGTACAAATAGTGTAGTAAAACAATATCATTAGCTCCTTTAAAAACTATGGGGAAATCAGATGCTTCAGGTACAAAATGGTCCAACCATAGAAATCTGGTATGAAGCTTCTTCATGTAGTGTAAGAGTATCTGGAGGTAGCATATATGGGTCCAACGATTGTGAGAGGTACCATTACTATGATTTCATCATTAGTGACTTATTTATTTGATATTGGTGTATCTAATTTATTTATTTCTACTTGTATTGTTAATTTTCAAAATCTTCCTATGGATATTTTATATTTTGAAATGGATATTAGTACACCCCTTAGTATAAAGAGAGAGAAGGGTCTATGTAGTCCCCCTTTTTTCTCTCTATCAGATTCCGATCTTTCTTTTATTTTTCTAGTTATGGACATAAAATCTCTTGACGTCATTTTCAAGGTGAATTTTTCATTTCCAATATTTCTCAGATTGATTTCTTTTATTAATGGGTCTCCTTTAATACCCCCAGTGGCATGTGCCATGTCTTCCAAGGAGATTAGAACCCAAGGTCTTTTAGATCTGGAACTTATTATCTAGATTTGGGTAAAGTAATATCTATGTTTTTTTTATCAAGAGTTGGAATATTTGAGGGGTGATCTCACTCCAGTGGTTGTCAAGTTTCTTGATGCGTTTACTTCTGAATTATCTAGTTTTCCATTGGTAAGGGAGGTTGAGTTTTCTATTGAATTAATACCTATTACTCAACCGGAATCTATTCCCTCTTATTTTATAGAACCAACTGAAATGAAAGAGCTAATGTCCGAGTTGTATGATCTTCTTTAGAAAGCATTCATACGCCTAAGCATGCACCATTAGGTGGAACCCGTTCTCTTTACTAAGAAGGCTGATGGTTCCCTTCTCCAGTGCATTGATTAGAAAAATATAAATTGAGTTATGATAAGGAAAAAGTATACATTTCCACAGATATATGATCTGTTTGATCAGTTAAAGGAGAAAAAGTGGTTCTCAAATATTGATCTTTAATCTGGTTTCCATTAGTTGAGAATAAAAGAACCTGACATCCATAAAACCTCCCTCTAGAGGAGGTATAACCATTATGAGTACCTTTTTATGCTCTTTGGTATAACCAATGTTAAAGTTTACATTATGTATTTTATGAACATGATTTTCAATGAGTATCTTGATGCAATTTTAGTAGTCGTTGCAGATGAAATCCTTGTTTATTCTAAGTATGAGGATAATTATATGAATCATATGAGGATAGTTATGAGTTTTATGATGAATAAACATGTTTATACAAAGCCTTATTAATGTGATATATTGATTTTTGAAGTGAAATTATTGGGACATGTGGTGTCAGAACAATATATATTAGTTGATTAAGACAAGTTAAAACCTATTATGACATGGGAGCAACCAGATTTTTTTTAATATTATGAGATTCTTGGGTTTAGCTAGGTATTATCACCAGTTCATAAATAATTAAGGAATTTGGATTCTCCATTGACTTCTATAACTCTGAAAGGAATAATGTTTTCTTTTAATGACATATTTAAGATTTATTTTATTGAGATGAAATTAAGTTTTACTAGTACACCGGTGTTGAATCATCCAGTGGCTGGGATGGGCTATTGGGTATTCCAGGATGCATCAAGACCAAGTTTGGTCTACGTTCTTATACAAGGTGATTAGGCTGTTGCTTATGAATCCAATCAGATTAGGCCACACAATAAGAATTATCCAACCCATAACCTTGAACTTGATACTGTGATGTTAATTCTTAAGAGTAGGTGTCACTTTTTAGATAAAAAATCTTGAGTTATATCTTCTCTAAATAATATTAAAATCTCCACCGGAGGCATTGGGTGGAATACCTATAGTCCTTCAATTTCAACATCACCTATACTAGGGGAAAGGGAATGTTATTATAGATGCTTTGAGTAGGAAACTTCTATCCTAAGAAGTGAAAGAATCATTAGAAGAGGGGAACTTGATAGATCTCTTTGAACAGTTAGATATTGGAGTCCAGGAATTAAGGGATGAGGTATCTCTCGCCAGTGTTAAGATGAAATTCTCTCTTCTCGAGGTAATTTTTTAGGAATATTGGCTTTATAATGAGTTTTGTAGCATTAGATAATCTCTTAATGATAGGAAGAACATGCTTGATTGGTAGTTCTCCAAATAATTTATTCTATACTTTCATTACCATTTTGCAGTACCATCTTTGGTAAGGAAATATATAATGGGGGATTGTCATAGTTCCTTGTAGTCAGTGCACCCCAGATCCATGAAGATGTTATATAACAGAAGACAAAAGTTCTGGTGGCCAAGTATGGGATGGGGAATTACTGAATTTGTCTCGCGTTGTTATACATGAAATTAGTTTAAGGCTGAGTACTAGAAAAATTTGGGGATTGCATCAGCAACTTCTAGTACCTATATGGAAGTGGGATGAGATCTCTATAGACTTTTTGGTTGGGTTTAAACATACCCAAAGAAAGGAGAATGGTATATAGGTTGTGATTAATTAATTGACCAAATCAGAATAATTTATACCCATTCTTGATACAACCAAAGTAGATGAGTTAGGGAATCCATATGTGAAAGATATTTTTTATCTGCACAGAGTTCCATCTTCCATAGTTTCTGAAAGAGATCGTCTATTCACTTCTCATTTTTGGAAATACCTTTAGGGGGAACAAAGATATTAGGTTTGGTTGAGCATGAAATGCCATCCGTATTCGGATGGTCAGACAGAAAGAGCTATAGAGATTCTAAAGGATATGCTTCATGCTTATGTTCATGATTTTGGTGGATCTTGGGATGACCATTTTAGGCTGATTGAGTTTTCTTATAACAACAGTTACCAATCTACTATTGGGATGAATAATTTTAAGGACTTTTATGGATATCCTTGTAGTTCTCTATTATGTTAGCCTATGATTGATGAAGGTTCCTTGGTTATACCAATCTTGTTTTTAGAGATGACAATAAAGATTCAGTTTATTCTTTAGAGAGTGTTAATGGAGAAGAGAATGTATAAGTTTTATTTTGATCCTTACCATAAACCATTAGAAATATTAGTTAGTGAATTTGTATTC
Organism: Viscum album; assembly: GCA_963277665.1. NCBI lineage: Eukaryota > Viridiplantae > Streptophyta > Magnoliopsida > Santalales > Viscaceae > Viscum > Viscum album. The sequence goes on from OY728150.1 coordinate 304,868,718, forward strand.
TTGAAAGTTTCACCTTGGTTGGGTCATCAATGTCTTGGGAGGCAAGGGAAGCTTGATACACATTCTGTGGGACCTTTTGATATTTTTGATAAGGTGGGAAAGTTTCTTACTATTTATCACATCCTCTAAAATGGACATCGACACATAAAGTGTTCCATGTATCTTAGTTACATTAATTATCTATCAAATATATCTCATGTTTTGAGCTGGAGTTATCTTGATATTGATCCTGACTTATCTGTGACTTAACGACTAGTCATGATAGTTTATTCTAAAACCAAGGTGCTTTTGGGGAGGGAGATAAATTTTGTTCATGTGATATGGAAGCACTATTCTGATTCTCATGATGTATGAGAGGATGTGGAATTGATGAGATAGAAGTAACCTCACCTATTTGATATGGAAGCTTCTTAACAGCCTTTATGGGGACAAAACTTTTTCATGGTGGGTAGGGTGTAACATCCCATTACTCTTCTAACAGTTATGTTTTAAAAATTATCGTGGTTTTCCTTTTTCACTGTTTGGGTAGGGTTGAAAAGGAATTGGGTGGATACCTATAATGGTGAAGTAAGAGATTTGTTGCAATCTCAACAAAAAAAACCCTCTTGTTCTACAGTCTACTAGGGATTTATATGATGTGTAATATGGTTTCATGATGTGTGAATCCTAATGAAAATAAATCCAATTATTATCAAGAGGTGATTTATTTTTTAGAGGAATTGGTATTTCTCAATTACACGTCATGAATTTAGGTTAAACATCAGGTAATGTCCTGATTAAAGTTTTTAACAATAAAACTAGTTTTTTTCTATATTTACCCACTCCATTTTCATTTCTCTTGACCCAAGAGCCATTACCAGACAATTTTGGATCCCTCAAACCCTTCCAAGTCATCTTGATCATTAATTGATCAATACTGTAGTTGTAGTGTGACATTCTGGGTAAGAATTCTCCTTGTATATTCATCTCATTCTATTTAAATCCTTGGAGTTTGATATATCTTCTTAGTATTGATGGATATAAACCCTATTTTACTAAATATTACTTTTAGGTTGATCTCACAGATCATCTACGCCATCGTTCTAGTCCGCAGTTTCTGTTGCAGGTGTGGTGTATCTATGAAAGGTATGTGGTTCTGTTATGACGCCGAAATTTGATTTATCCTGAATTTATTGATTTAATTTAATTTTTTTATTTAAATTAATTTTCTTGAAACTTATTTCATTTGGTTTATTAAATACCCAATTATATTGAATTGGGGAATTTAGATTTGTAAATTCGGTTTTGGCATGAAATTGGGAAAACCCCCTTGTGAATTGAGGTGTGTTTAAGAAATTTATGGAAATTGGTTAAATTTAAATGGTGAAATTGGTTTGATGTAAAATTTTAGAAATTAATTTGATTAAATTAATATCAATTTATATTTGGAAAAAATGGATTAATATGTATTTGATATAATCCTTTAGGTTCTATCTTGGAAAAAGGGCATGTCTTTGATTAAAAATCCATGTTATGATTTTTGAATGAAAATTGGCATATTTTAAATGGAGAATTGGATGAATTTTATTTTAAATAGGTTTAAAAAAATTAACCATAATTGTTTTTTAACTAGATAACATGTAATCCTTAGGTAATTAGTGAGTTATTTGGACAAAAAATTTCAATTTACAATGTTCCAAAACATAAATGAAGATTGTCACATCCCTTATAAAATGGTGATGATTCCTCTTTAGCCTGAGTTCAATGGAGCGTATGTGCATATTATTATGTCACCTTGAGAGTGGGGTCCCTATATCATATAAATATAATACCTTCTTAGGAGTATTTCTATGTTTCTCATGTCTTTCTAAAGAACCACTTGGAGGTGGTTCTAGCTATTGATCCATAGACATGGAGAGTTTCATCCATTGGTAATTAGGGTATTATCTATCCTTATTTCTGGTATTTTGTTGTAGTACATTGGGTTGTTTTATTCATATTTTACTTCTGGTAAACTACTCCCACTGGATTTTATTTTGTACACATTCTTTTATTGTTTCTTTTACTTTCTATATTCTTTTGTAAAAATAATTCCCAATCTTATTTTTCTTGATTATAGGGGCTAGTTTTTAACCCATAGGGATCGAGAATGCACTTTGGGCTATTTCAAGACAAGCTCAGTTATCGGTTTACCAGGGAACCCGAGTTGGTTCGTGACAAACAAAATTTAAGAAATGTGAATTTACTTGGAAGAAATAAAAAGAGTGATAATAATTCACTAATAAGTATCCAACCTAGCTAAATTATCATAAATTAATAAATGATATATTGATACTCTTAATCTACTTGCTTTGGTATGAGAACATTATTATAGTCTTTGTTATTATCGAGATTGATCTACTCAAGAGATAAATCATGTTTAATTTACAATATTTAGGAATATATGAACATAATAAATGATTTGAGATTTTAATATCTAAATTAATTATAATATATAATTAGTTTTTCAAATTAATTTAATGTCTATGTACAATTGTTGTTGTGTATTTTCAATTTTATTTATGTGTTCATATATTATTCATAGAATTTGTCTTAATCAAGCTATATTGAGTAAATAAATTTACAATTTTAGAGGATTTTTAGATTAAAAATCATTATTTTGTTTAGTTTTAGCTGAGCATCATTCTACAGCTCTAATAATTTCATCTATTTACCTGAATCGACTCAATTCAATTACATCCCATTCCAAAAACATGAACTGAAGAACATTGATTAAGTTAGTATATTTCTATATAATTAACTTCATATTGGAGGGAATTTATATAGGTTATTTGTTTATAATTAAATTGATAATGCCATAATTTCCTTTGGAGTGTAAAATTCCCTATGTGGGACCAGTTAAGAGTTGAGATTAAAGGCTAAAGAGAGATAAAGATGCATCTTTTTCACATTTATGTTCCAAAAAATGCATAAAAAATTAATGCATGGGATACAAGTGGGTAATATAATATTAGTTTCTTGATCATTACGAACTGATTTTATGAAGTATTTTTTATTAAATATAATGCTAGGGTAAAAGCAGAACTAACAAAACCTAAAATACAACCATTTTATCAATTAATTTTCATTAGATTAAAAGTTATTGATCTATTTCTACATCAAATTTCAATACCCAATTTTTTGTATGGCTATAGAAAATTCATATTCTTATGGTCAAGGTTTATAATTTTTTATCCATGTAAGGATTGGAGAAGTTTCTAATTTTTCTCCATGGTAAATTATGTAGTGATCTTGTCACATAGGATAACCTACTATTTGTAAAATATGATTCCATGCTATAATAAAATATGATATATCAACAATTCATTCAATGATTTATTATAGAAGCTATTACTTTAAAGTTAAAAACAATGTTAATAAGGAAACCCTTAAAGGGGCATATATTTATTACTTATCTCTACATTTCATAGATAATAAATTAATCCAAAATAAAAAAACTAGAATATCATGTTAATAGTTAATACTTATCTACATTGAACTTTAAAAAATATGATAATAATGAAACAAAATATTAATGAGTAAATAAAAATAATAATAAATGATAATAATTTAAATGAATGAATAAAAATTTAATACCTCTATTTCAGCATGTATGCGTGAAAAATATTTTCCCTGCATAATAACCCATTTTCAAAAGTGAATGATTTTATACACCCATATTTAATCTTCCCTACAATATTATTTGTATATATTGGTATGAAACATATTTTATAGTCATAAATTATTTTTTTGAAAAGTTTTAGGGTCAAGTCCCCTTTACAGAGCATAAAATAGAAGACCTATTTTGAAATGAGAGATGAGATAACCCATTACAAGTAGAGGAAAATGCATTGATAAAACATGATCTTAGGCTCTTAATGGTCTCAAGTTCCTAATGATAATAAAATGTCAATAATTTAGTAAAAAAAATCTAATCTTCCATAATATAAATTGTCACAACCCGTCCCCCGAGGCCCATGTTGTGACTACCTCAAGACCTACTCCCAAATGCCAGGGGCTAGTGACAAGTGCCAAAGGTGTCAACCTACAAGTGGGAGGCCATCACGAACCAGATATGGTCTCTACCATTTACGGCACCAAAATTGGCCCATGGAAAGGCCCGATGGGCATTCCCTATCCCCACGGGCTGGCACAAGTGCCCGGGTATCATTAATTTAGGTTTGGGAACGATTTACCCGAGTATGAAAGCATAAAACATTAAAAACAATCCATAATATAAATCTGAAATTTTTGAGCCAAATAAGACTTAAGTAAAAACTAGAACCGAATAAATTGGTTTAAATATAATACAAGTGGTCCAAATAAAAATAATTATATCATCAATATAGCCCCAAGGACTCCACACGACTAGGGGTCATCACCCCCAAGTTGTCTCCACAATTCCACACCAAGGATGGGAACTAACACCCTGAACCGCCATCACCCTTAGACTTTCCTTTACCTGAATCATAAATAACCAAGTCTACTTACACCCAAGGGGTGTAAGTAGGGTGTGAGTCTAAGCCCAAAATTATACCACCCAATGATTCCAACGAGTAAGAAATACAATATGAAAAAGCAAGCAGTTTTCATACGTAAGGAAAAGTAGGGTTAAAATTTCAAGAAATGAAACCTCCAATTGAAAATAGTTTTCAATCCAAAATTTTCAGAATATTAACATTTTAAAATGGAAATGTTAGATACTATAATTTACTTCCAAACACACCCTGAGACATGGGTAAATACTACCAATCCAATGAGCAACAACAATGGGAACACCCCTAGGAACTAGGTTGTCTTGGGCCCTATGTACCTCGTACCTCGGTGTAAAGTAACCATAGAAAAATCCGTTCTCATGCACGATCCACTAGTAGGGAACATACCCATAACCTATTGGTCCCCAATAATCATCCACATAGTTTATTTAGAATTGTAGTTATCAAAATGCTAAGTGAAACAGGGACAAAACCCATCTGGTCCACTAGCCGTACTAGTACAAATCCGCCCCACCTAGGTACCCGAGCTTCTCCTTTTGTGATAAATCAATTTCATCATGCAACATAAATAAATTATCATATAAAACACCATTACTAGTCAAACACAACCAATACAGTAGCTATCACATTTTATACCACTTAAAACATGCAACAAAACACCTAGATTTTTCATAAAACAATTCCTCAAAATCCCGTAGTGTTTCGGACACAAAACTCCTTATAAACCACACTTTCATACTATGTACACATTTTTAAGTTTCCAAAATAGAAAATGAATCCTAATACATTTTAGTGAAAACAAAAAATCATTTTTAGGGCAGCCTCATATGGTTCACGAAACGACATCATTGCAAAATCTCTATTTTTACACAACACAACTCTTAGAATTTCAAGTGGTTCACAAACACCATTAAAACCATATTTTGAAGTAACAAACACAAGGTATAATCATTAAAAAAAGTATTTTTATCCCTATTAGAGTTCAATATAATCAACTAATTACTTATAGGGTATCCCCAATTAAACTAATAAAACATTTCTATGAAGAAACCACCAATTTCACATGAAATTTTCATTTAGGATTCACCTTAAATACAAACACCACTAAAACTATTTTTCAGCAATAATAAAATTAAATAAGCATAAAAATACCATAAAAATAGTATCCAATTCACAAAGAATTCATACACAATGTAATCACCAACCAAATTAAGGAAAACCCTTGAATCACCGTGCGGAAATTTATTTGCGCCACCGCCGCACCAATAAAGACCTAGAACAACCCTAAAACCACATGAATTTGAAAAGAAAACCCAAGTTTAAACCTTAGGTTCAAAACCCTACCCCCTGGTCATTTGGGACTTCAAGTAAGAGGAAAAAAACCCTAATAAAAATAAATAAAACCCTAAGAAATTTGAAAGAGGAAATGAATGAACTCACTTACTTGAAGTATCTTGAAGTAACCACTCGAAAACACCAGTAGATGAAATTTAAAACAGCCACAACTTTGGTCTCGTTCGAAGAAGATTTATAAGGTCATTTAGGAACTGGAATGGAGGAAACATATTGATAATTGAGAGAGTTATGAAAGAAAAACTTTACCTTTTTAAATCTGGGTGATTTGAGGAAGCCTATGAAGTTCAGCACCAAATATCATTTTAACAGAGCTCCAAATAGGGGGTAGAGAGTTCAGACGCGCGTCTGGGTTAATTGGACTTGGTTGAGACTTGGAATCACTGAAAAATCCCAAACATTGAATAAGTTATAACATAATCAAAATTTATTTTTAAAACAGGAATTGGGCTTTCGGGCAGGCCCTACACCTTAGATAAAAACCCAAATAAACATTGGTTATGGATTTCTAAAAGCTCCAACCTACATTTTTTGTGTTAATAGGTCAGGGGAGGAAAATTATGAATTTTAATGGATGAAAAATTTTGAAAAATGAAAAATTTATAAAAGATACAAATTTTATTTTTCAATCTGGAATTGGGCTCACGGTTTGGCCCAATTCATGAATATTCATATATTTCTCCCTAAAAACTAGGGAAACCCCCAAAACAATAAAAGGATGTAAAATAAATGAAAAAATACCTTTAAAATATGTCATCTATGTGACAATTCTTCCCACCATGAAGGACTTTCCACACCGAAAAGTCAACATGAAGCTTGGTTGGAAAACAAGAATGGGTACTCTTCCTCGACCCATGACTTTCACTCCCATTTCTCATGTGTATCATTCCCATGGTGCCATAGAACCCAGACTAAAGGAATAGACTTCCCTCGAAGTATCTTCTCTTGGGAGTCCACTATTTTCACTGGCCTCTCAACAACAGACAAGTCAGGCTCTATCTCTAGTTCTTCCCAACTCAACACATGGGATGGATCCGGGTTGTATTTCTTCAACTGAGAGACGTGGAAGACATCATGGATAGATGTCAACTGAGAAGTTAAGGCCAAACTGTATGCCACCTTTACAATACACTTGGTGATCTCAAAGGGCCCGACATACCGTGGCATCAGCTTACCTTGCTTCCCCAATCGACGATGGCCCAAACGAGGGGCCACTTTTAAGAATACCCTGTCACCTATAGAAAACTCTATGTCTCGACGCCTCCGGTCATCATAAGATTTATGACGACTCTGAGCTGTCAATAAGCGCTGCCTGATCATCTTGACCTTCTCAGAAGTCTCCTGCACAAGGATCGGCCCCAAATAGTGAAGTCTCTCCTACCTCAGCCCAACATAGGGGGGACCGACATGGCCGACCATAGAGCGCCTCAAAAGGGGCCATTCGAATTGAGGATTGGTAACTATTATTATAAGAAAACTCAACCAATCCCAAATGGCTATCCCAAGAACCTCCAAAGTCTAGGACACATGCACGAAGCGTGTCCACCAAAATCTGATTCGCCCGCTCTGTCTGACCATCCGTCTGAGGGTGGTATGCTGTGCTCATTTTAATCTGAGACCCCAAGGCCTTCTGAAGGCCTTCCCAAAATTGAGAAGTGAGGCGGGGGTCACTATCTGAGACAACCGCTGATGGTACACCATGGAGTCCCATCACTTCTTGAAGATACAAATGGCCCAACTCATCCACTTTAGTTTTATCTTTTATCGAAATTAAGTGGGCTGATTTGGTCAGATGATCAATCACCACTGAAATGGAATTATTACCCCAAGGTGTATGGGGTAATCCAACAATGAAGTCCATGGCGACCTCGTCCCACTTCCAGGTAGGAATGGGTAGTGGTTGGAGCAAACCAGAAGGCATTTGGTGCTCTTCTTTCACCTGCTGGAATGTGTAGCATCTCGAAACAAAGTCCTCTATGTCATGTCTCATACCAGGCCACCAAAACTATCAACGGACATCATAATACATCTTAGTGGAACCCAGATGGACAGCCCACTGAGATTGGTGGCTATCCTGCATCACCACCTTCCATAGAGATAATGGCACTACTGAACGGCCCTTGAAGCACAAGATGCCCTCGGGAGACAACAACTAATCAGAGGATGTCTCCCCACCATGAATAAATGGCTTTGACCGCTAGCACAACTCATCGCTGGGCTATTCCCGCATAATCAATTCCAATAGAGAAGGAGTCAACTTGATGCTTTCCAAGAATTCCCCTCCACTATTTTCCCTGGTCTCCACATGCATCTATGAAAAGAGCCCCATCAAGGTCCACTCATCACTAGACTTCCTCAAAGCCTACACTGGAACTCTTCTTCTCAAAGCGTCGGCCACCACATTACCCTTTCATGGGGTATAGACAATGTCAATGTCGAACCCCTGCAAGTACTCGATCCAGTAATGCTGCCTCAAGTGGAGGTCCTTCTACGAGAAGATATAATCTAAGATTTTGTGATCAGAGTATACCATAAACATCTCCCCAAAGAGGTAGTGATTCCATGTCTTCAAAGCATGCATCACCGCTGCCAACTCCAATTCATGGGTTGGGTAGTTATTTTCATGTGGTTGGAGTTGGTGAGAGCCATAAGCCACCACGTGATCATCTTGCATAAGCATGCACCCAAGACCCATACCCGAAGCATCACAATAGAACATATATCTCTTTCCAGCTTTTGAAAAAATCAACACAGGGGCGGTAGTCAACCACCTCTTCAGCTCCTCGAAGGATGCCTGAAAATCTGGGCCCCATAAAAACTTTACCCCTTTCCGGGTGAGTGTGGTCATCAGCGAAGAGAGCTGAGAAAAATCCCAAACGAATCGCCTGTAATAACCATCCAGGCCAAGGAAACTCCGGACCTCGAACACATTCTTCGGTTGCTCCCACGACATTACCGCACTAATTTTCTCGGGGTCTACTGAAACTCCATGCTCCGAGATCACATTCCCTAGAAATCCCACCTCCCTGATCCAAAAAGTGCACTTTGACAACTTTGCATAGAGGCGGTGATCCCGTAATGTACCCAAAATGATCCTCAAGTGATGTTTGTGTTCCTCCTCAGAGTAAGAGTATACCAGAATGTCATCCACGAACACCCCAACAAAGGAATCGAGATACTGATTTAACACCCTATTCATAAGTTCCATAAAGACTATTGGAGCATTGGTCAATCCAAAGGGCATGACCAAATACTCAAATTGGCCGTACCTTCTTCAGAAGGAGGTCTTTGGGATATCTGACTCCTTCAACCTGAGTTGATGATACCCTGAATGAAGGTCTATCTTTGAGAACCAGTTTTACCCCTTCAACTGATCAAACAAATCATCTATTTTGGGAAAAGGGTATTTTTTTAATTGTTACCTTATTCAGCTTCCGGTAGTCAATGCACAACCGGAGGGATCCATCAGCCTTTTTTGGGAACAACACAAAAGTGGCCCAAGGAGAGACGCTTGGGCGAATGAATCCTTTGGATTCTAAGTTGTCCAGCTGTATCTTTAATTCCCTCAGCTCGGTGGGGGCCATGCGATAAGAGGTAAGAGATATCGGCTGTGTTTCCAGTGCCAGATCAATCGAAAACTCCACATCCCGCTCCGGGGGAAAACATGAAAAATCATCCGGGAATACCTCCAGAAACTCATTCACTACATGAGGTAGTGAACCATCAGGGGAAAGACCATCCTATAGCATGATCAAAGATAACTAGAAGATAACACTTCCCAACTCTGGGAGTGGAGGCCCTGCGTGACCTGATCGGGGATCCCATTCTCCATGAAAAACCTGACGACTCCCATCAGGTGCCGTGAAACTCACAAGCCGTCTGTAGAAATCGATGTGTTCCTGGAAGTGTACTAGCCAATCCATCCTGAGTATGACATAAAAAAGGTCTATATCTAAGACCAAGAGGTCTCACTCCATCTCGACCTCTGACACAGAAAGCGCACACGAGGGGCACCTAAGGCCCTGCTCCTTCTTCTTTCCCAACGGTGTCACCAACTCCATCGCGAAAGACATCAACTCAGTTAGAAAATTCAGAATGTATACAAAATGGGAAGAAATGAATGAAATAGAGGCACCAGTATCAAAAATAGCAGTATCTATAGAAGATGCGATTACAACGGTACCTCGAACTATCAACGGTCTTGCCTCTGATCCTGCTGGTGACTGATCCACTACATGGAGATGTCCAGTATCTGCCTGAGGATGACCGCTAGTCGGTGGCTATTCCTTGAACTGGATCTTCCCAAAAGATGATCCAGCCCTACCACCACGACCACCAAATCGAGATCCCACAGTCCTTGACGGCTCAGACTGTGCCGGCACTCCTCTTGAAGCCACTGACCCTGCTCCACTTGGGTGTGGATGTGCCACACCGCAGAAGCGCTGCAAATGCCCTATCCCTCCACACTGGTAACAAGAATTTGGAGGAAGTGGATATGCTGGTCGGATATGCCCAGGCCTCCCACATTGGTGGCACACGACCGATCTCGCATCAGAAGCCGCATAAGAAAACTGTCTGGAAGAGTGGCCTGAATTGCCCCCTCCTTTCTTCACATGATCCTCCCACTTCCTTTTCTTCTCTGAGGAGCTACCACTGCCCACTGCTGATACTGAAACATAGAAACCAGCCCTTCCTTTACTATAAATCTCTACCATGCACGCCCGATCAACAACCTCAGCATGGGTCCTCAGCTTAAACAAGAACATCTGGGAGTATATCTCTGGTCGCAAGCCATTCTCAAACCTCTGGGCCTTCGCTTTCTCATTAGAGACAATTTCTGGAGCATACAGAACCAACTCAGAAAAACGGTTGGCATACTCCATCACAGATAGATTCCCCTGAACAAGTTCCATGAACTCTCTAGACCTGGCATAAGCCAACACCTCAGGGCAATACCGTTCATTGAAGACAACCTTGAAAACTCCCCAGCGCATCTGCTCATTCTTCCCAGCCTGAAGCACTGAATCCCACCATTTACGGCTGGGACCCTCCAACAGAAAGGAGGCACACTTCACCCTGAGCTCCTCGGGTGTTTCTAGGAACTCAAACATACGCTCGATCTTCTCGATCCATTCCTCTGCTTCTTGGGAATATGAGCTGCCTCGGAAGGTCGGAGGCTTATTTTTCAGGAACTCCTAGGCCTTGTCCTTTCTAGGACCAGTCTCATCCTCTCTAACAGGATCTAGAACTATAGATAGTCCATATCCTAGAGCCTGGGCAGCCCGAACCACGACCTCGACTAGCCTCTGATCAATTGGTGTGGGAGAACTCTCTCCAGCTTCCTCCCATGGGTGCGTGAGAGCTTTTCGGGGAGGCATGTTGCTAAAAAATGCAACAGTCACAAAATAATAGTCAATACCAAAATTCTGAAAATTGTAATCAAATACATAAAATATAAATAAACTAAACACATTTCAGTAATAAAATAAACAACTACTCCACATCCACCTGATTTCCACATGTGGTCTGCAGCCCACACATCTCACCTGGAAGTGAAGTCAATCCGTGAATTCCAACATCCCCTGGTGACTCATGGTCTGCCATGAGAGGTGTGGGCCAGACACCCTACTCACAACCAAAACCCTAAGCCCTAACAGTTCTAGCTCCTTTCTATCCTGACTCTTCCCAAAATAGCAATATAACCCAAAAACTTTAACCTCCTTTGATACCATTTTGTCAGGAACCAGATCTGGTTACCACCATTAACAACACCAAACCCGGCCCGTGGCAAGGCCCGAAGGGCGTTCCCTATCCCCACAGGCTGGCACAAGTTCCCGTGTATCATTAATTTAGGTTTTGGAATGATTTACCCGAGTATGAAAGAATAAAACATTAAAAACAATCCATAATATAAATATGAAATTTTTGAGCCAAACAAGACTTAAGTAAAAACCAGAACTGAATACATTGGTTTAAAGATAATACAAGTGGTCCAAATAAAAATTATTATGGAATCAAGATATCCCCAAGGACTCCATACGACTAGGGGTCATCGCCCCCAAGCTGTCTCCACAACTCCGCACCAAGGATGGGAAGTAACACCTTGAACCGCCATCGCCCTTAGCATTTCCTTTACATGAATCAAACATAACCAAGTCTACTTACACCCAAGGGGTTTAAGTAGGGTGTGAGACTAATCCCAAAAGGATACCACCCAATTATTTCAAGGAGTAAGAAATACAATGTGAAAAAGCAAGCAGTTTTCATACGGAAGGAAACATAGTGTTAAAATTTCAAGAAATGAAACCTCCAATTGAAAATAGTTTTCGATCCAAAATTTTCAGAATATTAAAAAATTAAAATAGAAATTTTAGATAATATAATTTACTTCCAAAAACACCCTAAGACATGGGAAAATACTACAAATCCAATGAGCAACAACATTGGGAACACCCCTAGGCACTAGGTTGTCTTGGGCCCTATGTACCTCCTACCTCGGTGTAAAGTAACTATAGAAAAATCTGTTCTTGTGCACGAGCCACTAGTAGGGAACATACCCATAACCTATTGGTCCCCAATAATAATCCACATAGTTTAGTTAGAGTTTTCATTATTCAAATGCTAAGTGAAACAGGGACAAAACCCATCCGGTCCACTAGCCGTACTGGTACAAATCCGCCCCACCTAGGTACCCAGGCTTCCCCTTTTGTGCTCAATCAATTTCAGCATGAAACATAAATAAATTATCATATAAAACACCATTACCAGTCAAAAAAAACCAATACAGTAGCTATCACATTTTATACCACTTAAAACACGCAACAAAACACCTAGATTTTTCATAAAACAATTCCTCAATATCCCGTAGTGTTTCGGACACAAAACTCCTTATAAACCTGAATTGCATACTATGTGTACATTTTTAAGTTTCCAAAACAGAAAGGTCATCCTACTACATTTCAGTGAAAACACAAAATCATTTTTAGGGCAGCCCCATATGGTTCACGAAACAACATCATTGCAAAATCTCCATTTTTACACAACACAACTCTTATAATTTCATGTGGTTCACAAAAACCATTAAAACCAGATTTTGCAGCAACAAAAACAAGGGATAATCATTAAAAATAGTTTTTTATCCCTATTATAGTTCAATAAAATCAACTAATTACTTATAGGGTAGCCCCAATTAAACTAATAAAACATTTCTATGAAGAAACCCCCAATTTCACATGAAATTGGAATTTATGATTCATTTTAAATACAAACACCACTAAAACTATTTTTTTTAAACAATAATAAAATTAAATAAGAATGAAAATACCATAAAAATAGTATCCAATTCACAAAGATTTCATACAAAATGGAATAACCTACCAAATTAAGTAAAACCCTTGAATCACTGTGCGGAAATCAATTCGCACCACTGCCACACGAATAAAGACCTAGAACAACCCTAAAACCATAAGCATTAGAAAAGAAAACCCATTTTTAAACCTTAGGTTCGAAACCCTACCCCCTGGTCATTTGGGACTTCAAGGAAGAGGAAAAAACCCTAATAAAAAACAAATAAAACCCTAAGCAATTTGAAAGAGGAAATGAATGAACTCACTTACTTGAAGTATCTTGAAGTAATCACTCCAAAACACTAGTAGATGAAATTTGAAATAGCCCCAACTTATGGATCATTAGAAAAAGAATTATAAGGTAATTTAGGAACTGTAATGGAGGAAAAATATTTTTAATTGGGAGAGTTATTAAATAAAGACTTTACCTCTTCAAATCTGGGCGATTTGAGGAAGCATATGATGTTCAGCACCAAATCTCGATTTACCAGAGCTCCAAAGAGGGGGGAGAGAGTTCAGATGCGCGTCTGGGTTAATTGGGCTTGGGTGAGACATGGAATCACCGAAAAATCCCAAAAATTGAATAAGTTATAACATAATAAAAATTTATTTTTAAAATAGGAATTGGGCTTTTGGGCAGGCCCAACCCCTTAGATAAAAACCCAAATAAACCTTGGTTATGGATTTATAAAAGCTCTAAACTACCTTGGTGGTGTTAATAAGTTAGGGCAGGCCAAGTAGGAATTTGAATGGATGAAAATTTTTGAAAAATGAAAAAGTTATAAAAGATACAAAATTTATTTTTCAATCTGGAATTGGGCTCACGGTTTGGCCCAATTCATGAATATTCATCTATTTCTCCCTAAAACCTAGGGAAACCCCCAAAACAATGCAAGGATGTAAATTAAATGAAAAAATACATTTAAAATATGTCATGTATGTGAGAGGAACTCTTCTGAGTACCTTATACAAACACACGCAAACCCAACAACATCCCAACACACTAAAAAGGGGAAAAGTACCATTGAAACAAGATGAGTGGAAGTAAAACTAAATGTAAGTGGGCCAGAATACAAACCCAACAAGAACAGAAAACAAAAAAGTAAAAAACAGAAACTCTAATGGCCATCTGCAGAAAACACCACCTGATTAAGGGATTAGTGAAGGTAATGGAATCCAAAGTAGTACGTCATGTTCGCCCAGTCCTACAAGGCCTCTCCTGGTCCTAGGGCACCAAGTCCACAGTTATAGCATCCATCAGCCCCATCTCCCTGAGCACACCTATCATAACGTTGGTCATCTGCACCAGGAACAACACATGCGAGCGGAGCTTGTGTAGGTGTGAGTAACACAATACTCGGTAGGGACCCCAAAACTAAAAAGTAATGAACACACATCAATTCCCCAAAGTAAAGCATGAAACACAAGAAAGCTCACACAAGGTATATTATAGGGTAGTAACAGTAGCATCATCAGTCACATCATTAGACACCTCGATTGCGGGAGATCTCCTCCTATATCGAGTAAAGTGGGCCTACCAAGTCACACATAGGTGTTTCCAACTAACCTTAGACTACTTAGGTACTCCTCCCTATCACACACTATGAGCCTGTAATGTCACACATAGGTTCTTCCCACTAGTCATGGCCAACTAAGGTACTCTTACTCATTGAATTCCATGTGCTTTCAAAGTCACAGAGAGGTGCTTCCCATAGTGGTCCTGCAAATTCACAAAGATTTGGTTCCCACTGGGCCAAAAGTCAGAAGTCGTTAGGTCTTAGCCAGTCGCAGGGTCCAGTATGTTTTTCATTTTGGAGAACCTATCCTCAAGCCCTTCATCGCATATAAACGTCATTGAAAGTCTCTATAGATCATGAAAAAAGATCGTCCTCATCTCTAGGGTCCCAGAGCCGCAGAAAAATCGTCAATTAGACGTACGGTTTGCGAGATACAGAGGTTTTAGTAACCAGGGGGCCAGTTGCGATAACGCTCGATCTGACACGGTCGACCGACCCGACCAAACCAGCTCGGAGGGTTCTACATACATTAGTTCATTGTGACAGACTTGATCCTACCTAGTGTGGGTCAGGTTCGGTCTAGTTTGACCAGACCAGTGGGCCAGGCCCAATAGGCCTCACTGAACCCAGCCCAGTTCACAGAGGGTCCAGCTTGCCGGGTCACCCGGTGATCCGGTCTAGTCCAGCCCGGGGCAAAGGGGCATGTGATCTGCTCCTCGGTGTGGTTCCAGGCCAACGTTGTTAGTCCGGGCCGTAGATTGGGGTCCTGGCCACCGGCGTGGGTCTAGCCTATGGGGTAGCTAGACTGGCCCGACCAGATGGGGGCGTGGACCACTGGGGGATGCGACCTGCTGGTCCGATTATAGGCCGCGTTAGCAGCCAGTGGGGTTCTCCAAGGACGCGGTGAACTGCTGAATCCCTCCCTGTTTAAGTGCAACTCACAAGGAGTGAGCTGATCCTTCACGCACCCGCGGTCGGTGACAACTGGCCACCCTCCATGTCACCCACATACCCAATCTGTGGGTTGCCCTCGGTTAATGCGGTGCCATGTTGGCACAGCGGCCTGATCGGCCGCGACTTCCGTCGCACTGGAGCATCGCTCTACATGGCCGCCGACATGTCCAATAGCCTGCTCCTACCGTCCAACATGCGGTTGGAATGTGCCACCACCTCCTCTATGTGATGCAGCTTGCTACACCGGTACACTAGAAAATCCTTCGGCGGACCACCAGACATGCTCCCTTGGTCCTTTCCTCAGGCTGCCAATGCCTACAGCCTCAGGGGAGCATCCTCTTATTCAGGAAGCCTTCAAATCATCCTTTACGTCTCTTCAAACAAACATTCACTAGAAGCACACAAATGGAGGGCTCTGGACCTTTGTCCGTTTCAGCTCGCACTCTCTGTGTTAGAAGGCCTAAAGATGGGGGAGGTTTGGGGAGCCTCCATTCAATCATTACGTGTCAATATTTGAACCCCGAATATAGAACTCTAAGAATGAAACATTCTTCCACATAAACACAAAAATCACGGGATGACCTATTTATGGGTTAACCCATGTTCGTCATTTCTAGAAATGGATGAGAATGAAAAAGTAAATAAAAAACCCCTACCTCATTGAAGTTCGTTGCTGCACATTCTTTATCCAGTGGTTAAGATGTCGATGTCTCTTCTCAGCATCGATATTCAAAAGGAGTGATGAAGATGAAGAAGTTCTGCCAGAGTTCTTCATTCTTTGCTGGGGTGGAAGTCTGTCAGAGGTTAGCTAGAGAATCCTCCAGATTTTAAACCATATTTCCTCAGCATATTGAACTAAAACTAAGATCACATCACAACATTCCCATTATGATCATACGTCACGTTGTTACAATATTTTATTTACTAAACAACGTTGTTGTTACACGTAATTAGAGCATTGTTACGCTGTGAGTTTAACGAGTTATTAATGGGCCTCATTGATGTGCATCGTCGCCACCATGTCACTACCCCACAACATTGCCATCTTCCACTCAAAAGTGAGAAAGAAAATAAAATAATTCTTTTAAATTCTTTTCTTATTTTTCTCGAAAAATCTGAAAAATAACTTTTCCTCTTGGCCCTTGTCGGCTGAAGTTAAGTCATTTCTAGGAAAATCCTGGTGTTTTGAAATCTACAGTGCCCTCAAATTTTCAATCGGAGCGATGGTTGAAAAGATATAAAATCTTTCCCACATGTTTATGGAATGTACATTAAAAAAAGTTCAAAATTGCATTCCAGGCTATCCGGACCATGGAATCAAGTTCTATCAAATTTCGTAGTCTTAAAATAATTACATATATATAAAAAAATTACACAGAAATTACATGACGTTACATTCTCCCCAACATAGGGATTTACATCCCGAAAATCCAAAACAACTACTAAAAAAAGATGGGGGAACTGAGCATGAATCTGAGCCTCCCGCTCCCATGTTATCTCTTGGAGATTCCTATGATTCCATCAAACACACACTAGAGGATTCGATTGCCTAGATAGAACATGATCATATCGAGACTTTATCTCCACTGGGAACTCCAAAAATGTCACCCCATCATTGATGTCCATCTCTCCCCAGTTGATATCATGCGATGAATCCTGCACGTACCTCCTCTGCTGTGACACATCGAAAACATCATGCACCTGGTGCATCTGTGGTGGAAGAGTTAGTCATTAAGACACCTCGCCAACTCTATTTAGGATCTGCAAAGGTATAATAAACCTTAGAGATAGCTTTCTGACCTATCCAAATCTACATAATCCTAATCGGGGTGAGACCCGAAGAAACACATGATATCCCTCCTTGAACTCCAAGGGTCTCTGTATCTTATCAGGATAAGACTGCTGCCTGCTATGTGTAGTCCTCATATATTCCAATATGATATCCACCTTCTCGGTGGTAGCCCGTACCAACTATTGACCCATGAGTGCTGACTCCCCTAGGTCTTTCCAGCATATGGGTGATCGGCAAGGCTGCCCTTACAATGGCTCAAATGGTTCCATTCCAATGGTGGAGTGATAGCTTTAGTTGTATGAAAACTCCATCAGTGGAAGGTAGTTCTCCCAACCATGACCCAAGTCAGGTATGGAAGAACTAAGCATGTCCTCCATGGTCTGTATGGTCTTCTCCGTCTGACCATCCGTATAGGGATGAAAATATGTGCTCAAGCATATCTAAATCCCAAATGCCTCCGGTAATCCCTTCCACAACAGGGATGTAAAGAGGGCATCATGATCTGAGATGATCATCAAATACACCCCATGAAGTTGCACCATCTCCTGGTTGTAGAGGCATCCCAAACTCTCAAATGGTCCCTACTCCTAGATGGGTAGGAAGTGAGCCAACTTGGTGAGTCGGTCAACGATAACCTAAATTGAGTTGTGGCCTCTAGATGTACGTGGTAACCACGTCATGAAGTTCATTAAGATACCATCCTATTTCCACTCTAGTACCACGAGTGGCTATGTCAAGCCTATTGGAACATAGTGCTCAAAATTCACTTACGGACAAATAAGGCATCATGAAATGAACTCAGACACTACATTCTTCATCTCTGGCCAACAGTACTGACGCCATAGGTCTTGGTACATATTTTCCACTTCAGGATGTATGACCAAGGGGGATGTATAAAACTACATTAAAACCTCCTCCTCCAATGCCACTCGTACTATGGTGGGACCTCTATAAATGATGACGTGCTGCCCACCTATAGAAAATCCATTAAGATCCCATCATGAGGATTTATGAGAATGCTGGGCCTTGCAGTCAACATCCCCCCAAACATGCCTCCCTCACTCGCTGTTTGAGTGGGGTAGTAACAACCACCGACTAGAGGTAAACAACTTCACTATCTTTCATGATGGATATCAGCATCGTAGCTAACTACTCTATCACCTTACTTAGCAGCTGCAACCCGGTCCTCCCGCTGAGCGCATTTTCCACACCGTTACCGTTCCCATGAGTATAGACTATGTCAAAATAATAGTCCTAAAAGAACTCTATCCATCACTGCTATCTCAGGTTCTAGTCCTTATGGGGGATGATATACCTGAGAATTTTGTGGTTGGTGTAAACTGTGAACTGATCACCCATCAAGTAGTGTAGAAAAATATTCAAGGAAAATACCACTGCTGATAATTCCAGGTTGTTTGTCACGTAATTATGCTCATGGTAACTAAACTTCCATTAACTATAGGCAATCACTACATTCTCTTGCATCAAGACACAACCGATCCTAGTCCCTTATGCATCATAGTAAACTACATACCTAATGGCATCCTCTGGTAGTCTTAATATAAGGACACTAGTCGGTCTCTACCTCATCTCCTGAAAACTCTACTAGTATTTCTTCACCCACACAAAGTGTTTTCCCTTCCATGTCAAATTCAAAAAGGGTGATGATACTCTAGAGAAGTTAAAAACGATTCTTCAATAGCAACCAGCCAACCTCAAGAAGTTCTGTACCTCAGTCATGCTTCTAGGTGGCTCCCAAGCATGCAATGCCTTTTTCTTCACTGGATCTATTGAAAATACATATTCTACCGTAGGAGTCTCTATCCATAAAGATCGAGCCCACGACTCCATTGGAATCTCCGAGCTCCGAACGATAGTTGTGGCAAGGAAGGAGTGACTAGAACCTGTGTTTATAAGCACTGTAGCTAGGGTCACGAAGACACATATTGTACCTCAGATCATCTCTGGAGATCCGTGGTCATAAACCTCTACTACCTGAAGCTTAGATCGCCCATGTCGCTTTCTCCTTGAGGTTGGGTTGGACCACCTAGGGGTGGTGGCGGTAAAACATCGAACCATCACCCACCACCTTCCACTCGGAATGCTCCCCTTCCACATTTGTCGTCTTGCAGACCTCCTCATTCGAACTGTTATTGCTACCTCAATGGACCCTCAACCATCTGCTGGTCATCAGTATGGTGGGTCGGGAAGTCACGTGCCATGTATCCTTGCCTGCCGAACATTTAGAAAAGCCTGGCCCACCATCTGACTCCCTCTACCCTGGATCCTCACACTACCGACCCAGAGTCCTAGGGTCATACTATGAAAGACCTAGCCTAATTGGTCCCACTTGTCTGATGTCTTCTGCTTGCCGAAAAATCTGCCACCTGGGGTCTTCCGGTAGTTCTAGCTACGAGCTCCTGATCTGCCCAGAATCTCTCCATCGGAAGGGCTAACTCCAGAACCCAGCCCTGGGTAGGAATATTTAGAGACACCACTGAAGCCCTGATCTCCCACCTGAGTCCCTGATCAAAGGCTCCAGCCCTGAAGAAAGGGTATCACACCATATCTTTAGAGTAGTAGTAAAGCTCCGTGAACCTTTCCGAGTACTTGTCCACCATCATTCTGTCATTCTGTTGGTGAATAATTTCATGGATGTGCATAGAGTGCAAGGTCACAGGAAAAAACACCTCTTGTAAAATCCTTTCAAAGTCAACCCTAGTAAAGTTCACCTCATCGTGAGTCTAGATAGTCAAACAACCCCATCTAACTACTGATCCTTGAAGAAGGCTCACTGCCAAGATCACTATCTAGTCAGGCAGTGTCCTTACTACGTGGAAGTCCCGCATCATAGCCTCTAGCCAATTTTCAATGACCTGAGTATCCATATCTCCCATGAACCTATGAGGTCTCTGTCTCTGAAACTCATATAGGGCCCTGAGACTATGAACTTTCTCTTTCAGAACTGCCGATAGTAGGTGTTAACCATTGGGTGGTGGTAGAACTAGTGCACCACCCGGTAGGGCCATCTCATGCACTAGTCCCTAAACGGATGCCTCGTCTCTAGGCGAGCTGTCCTCATGGCCTCGTATCAAGATCTTGGATGGTCTTCCATATGGAGTCATCCTGAGATAGACCAAGTTGTACCCCAAATAAAAGGTTATACTTTGTGATATGAATCTTATTCAATTAAAGGAGACACTTATGCAACCTTTATTTTCACGTATGGAGCCGCAAATAGAATTCATGGTATTGGTGTATGGATACATCGACCACCGCACCAACAGTGGACTCCTCGAATTTGAAATTCGGACTCGAAAAACTTAACAATGTTTCCCCAAAACAAAAAAAAAGACTCCTGGTCTTTGAGGTGGAACCAACCACCCTTTGATACCACTTTTTCATGAACCGTTCCCTGGGGCCCATGACATGACGACCCCAAGTACACATTTTGAAGGAAAAGTGCTGGTAACTAGCACCAAATGAATCAAACTGCAAGTGGGAGGCATTTTCAAGAGTACCTGTATGCACATACACACCAAACCACATCCCAACACACTGAAAAGGGGAAATAATTACCACTAAAATAAGTTGAGTGCATGTAAAACTGAAAGTTTGTGGGCCAGAATAAAAACCCAACAAGAACTGAAAACAAAAAATGAAAGAAGGAAACTCTTCTAGACATATATAGAAAACCACACCTAATCGAGTGAGTAGTGAAGTTACTGGAATCCGAAGTAGTAAGTCCTATCCACCCGGTCCTACTGGGCCCCACTTGGTCCTAGGACACCAAGTCCACCATCATAGCATTCATCAGTCCTGTCTCCATGAGCACCCCAGTTGTAACGTCGGTCATCTGCACTAGACACAACACGTTCGGATGAAGCCCGTGCAACGGTGAGTAACACAGTACTCAATAGGTACCCCAAAACAAAAAAGAAAAGAACACACATCAATTCCCAAAAGTAAAGAAAGAAACACTAGAAAACTCACACCATATATATTCTAGGGTAGAAAAAATATCATTGTCAGTAACATAGTCGAACACCACGACTACTAGAAAAATACTCATATATCAAGTTTAGTGGGATTTAAAAGTCACATAGAGTTGCTTCCCACTAACCATAGACTACATAGGTACTCATCCCCATCGCGCAGTGTGGGCCAGGAAAGTCAAAAAAAATGCTTCCAATTAATCATGGCCTATTGAGGTACTCCTACTCATTGTGTAAAATGGGATGAAAAAGTCACACAGGGGTGCTTTCTACCGTGGGACTTCTAATTCACACAGATGTGCTTCCCACTGGGCCAAAAGTCATCAGTCGTTAGGCCTCAGCTAGTCACTGGGTTTTGTATGTAGTGCGCTTAGAAGAACCTATCCTCAAGAACTTCATCGCATCTTAACTTTTACTAAAGTCACTATAGAGCATTCTTAAATATCCACCTTATCAAGAGGGTCCCAACACCACAAACGTCTCATCAATCGGATGTACAGTTTGTAAGAGACAAGCATTTTGGTAACAAGGGGACCAGTTGCGATGGGGCCCGGTCAGACCCAGTTGAACCGAGACCAACCAGGCTCGGGGGTTCCACATACCGCAGTTAATTTTGATGAACTTGACCCGACCTAGTGTGGGTCAGGGTCGGTTAGGTCCAGCCTGGCTAGTGGGCCAGGCCCCATAGGCCTCGATGGACCCGACCTAGTTGGGAAAGAGTCCAGCCCACCAGGTCACCCGATGACACAATCTAGTTTGGCCCGGCTCGAAGAGGCGTGGGTCCCGCTCACAGGGTAGCAAGACCAGCGCTTCCCACTGGGGGAATGACTTGCTGGGGGGTACAACCCACTGGTCTGAAGACCGGCGCGTTATCAGCCGATGGGGTGCACCTAGGACGTGGTGGACTTCCGTGTCCCTCCTTGTCTGAGCACGCGCCACAAAGAGTAGGTCGTTCCTTCATGCATCCACGACCAGTGACGACCGACCACCCTCTATGTCACCCATGGACCCAGTGTACGGGTTGACCTTGGTCAACGCGGCACCATGCGGGCACCGCAGGTCTCCAGCACTATGTCCCGATCGGTCGTGGCTTCCACTGCACTGGCGCACCGCTCCACATGGCCATCGTCATGGACGGTGGCCTGCTCCTGCTGTCTGGCTCACAGTTGGTGTGTGCCACCACCGCCGCCTGCACTGGTGCACTTGAAGATTCTTTGGCAGACCATCAGATGCACTCTGGTGGTCAGTTCTTCACACCACCTGCGCGTACAACCTCCAAGGAGCATCCTCTTTACCGTGAAGCCTCCAATGGAACCTTGCTGTCACATCAGAAAACAATTCACCAGGAGCGCACGAACAAAGGGGTCAGATTCTTTGTTAATGTCAGCCCACACCCTCAGTGTTATAAGGTTTAAAGATGGGGGTGGTTTGGGGAGTCTCCGTTAAATCGTAAAATTCCTATATTTGAACCCCCAAAATAAAAGCCCGAGAATGAAACACCCTTCAACATAAATGCACGAATCATGGGTCAAACTATTTTTGAGTTGAACCATGTTTGTCATTTCTAGAAATGGACAAGAAAGAAAAAAAATAGAAAACCCTACCTCTTTGATGTCTATTTCCGCACGTTCATCCTAGAGCGGTTAAGATTTCAGGGTCACTTCTCGGCTCTGATATTCGAATGTCTTGATTAACAAGATGATGTTCTGCCGGTGTTCTTCATTCTTCGTTGGGGTGGAAGTACATTAGAGGTTCTCTAGGGAATCCTCCAAATTTTAATCCATATTTCCCCAGCGTGTCGAACTATAAATAGAAGCACATTGTAGTGTTCCCATTATGATGCAACGTCGCGTAGTTACACTATTTTATTTATGAAATAGCGTCACTTTTATGCATTATTAGAGAATATTTACACTTCAAGTTTAACGAGATATTAATGAGCATCATTGATGCACATCATCATCTCCATGTTGATTCCCTATAGCATCTCCCTCCGCCACTCAAAAGTGAAAAAGAAAAGAAAATAATTCTTTTAAATTGTTTTATTCATTTTCTCGAAAAGTACGAAAAATAACTTTTCCGCTCATCCCTTGCCGGCCGGAGGTAAGTTATTTTATGAAAATCCTGGCATTATGAATTCATCGGTGCCCTTGGATTTTTGATCCGAGTGATGGTTCAAAAGATATGAAATTATTCTCTAACATTTACTGAACGTACCTTAACAAAAGTTCAAAACTATTTTCTAGGCTCTCCGGACCTCGGAATAACGTGCCATCAAATTTCGTGGTCTTGAAATAATTATATTTAAAAATATTTTAAAAAATTTCGAGATGTTACAGATAATGGAACAAGTAAATTGATCAATGGTGTTGCGTCACCCCTACAAAGAAGTTGCGCCATGCTATACCAACACAATGTGGAAGAGAACTCCTCACACCCAAATGAACATGTGGGAGGAGGTCCAGTTGAAAGGTAGTTGCACAACAATCTCTATACTTAACTTCCCAATTGAAAATAAAACAATAACTGAATAATTTTCAAAATTTATAGGCTAAAAATACATAAATTATGTTGAAATATATTTTTTTTCTAATAAGAGATGTTTAAAAAATTACCCACATATCATTTTTTTAATGACTATGTTATCTATTTATCAAAACATGTAATTTAAAACCAATAAACTATTGGATTTTTTTTATGGATCAAGAAAGATCATCTAAGTGTAACTGTGCTTCATGTCATAGTTTCTGGTAAAGTACACTTTAAAGATCATAAGAATGGACCCATCAAGAAAACCCTGTGCATTTATACTTTTGATATGTACATTAGTCCCCCTCAAATTCTAGTAGAATAATTTTGTGATTGATATTATAAAAAGAAAAAATACAACATAAAGAATTATATTTTCCCTATAAATATTCCAATAAATTAATTCAAAACTATTTTCCCGTATTTACATATTATTGGAAAATGGGTAGATGATAAATGATAATAATAAAAAGGAATACATTTAAAAAAACAATATGATTATTATGTTTCTTGATGTATACTATTGAAGAGATCCCATAACATTCTATTAAATTATTAAATCAATCTTTACATAATAATAAATGATATTAAATCATAAAGAAATAACCAAATCAAGTAGAGTAAATTGAAAAAATATTAAAACAAAGAGGAAATTAAATTGTTTGAATAATGATTTAGGGTCACATCCATTGTCTATGTGGATATCCTAATTCCACATTCATTTGGGAAACCCAGTTTTCTACTAAAAAAGTAAAATAAAAAATACAAATAGGGAGAAAAATGTACAATATGGTAATATTATTAAGAAAAACATAACCAACATATTTAATGAATTAAAAAAAAGGAAACTGAAAATAATGCTAAAAAAATATCATCACAACATAAAAGAATAAACCATATAACTTTAGGATTGTGAAAAGATCTAGTGGAACCATAATTATCCATCGATGAAACCATAATGAAATCCAATGAGGTTTTGAAAAACCCCTAATAAAAAAAACTAATTTAAAAATAAATCATAGAGGTGATAAACAACCCAACCAAGGGAATAAAATAAATGTAAAATGATAAATCTAAGAAGAATAAATAAACCTAAGAAATTTTTTGTTTTATGGGTAAAAATATTTTAATCCTCACTTGTTACAACTTCCTTATTCCACCCCTAATTATTTTCATGTTAACCTTGGTTCTCTATTGATGAAATTCTTCATGTGTATGTTTCTCACCAACTTGTTAATTAATTGTTTTGTTTTTTATTTGATGGGTTGTTGAATAATTTTTTAATGATGATAAAATATTTTTCAGTAATATTTATTATTAACGATAGGTTCATAAATTTTAAAATAAACAATTCGGTAATAATATAATAAATAATAGATTTTTATTTTGGTAAATGATATGTTGAAATTTGTCCATTAATAACAATATATATATCTATTGGGAAAAATAAGTGTTAGTATAAAATATTAATACAATCAAAACATAATATATGTTATAATTAATCAGTTTTACAATGAGATATATTATCTTCTAATTAATTTTTGTTCGTATAATTAACTTTTTTATAGTGTATCCTCATATATTTAAACATTTCCATTGACATTCCAAAAAAGTGGTTGAGCCATAAGTGTGTATCCCCTCCAAGTATTCTTTGGAAGCTAGAAATTTATCCAGAGTTTTACTAGTCTAATACTATCTATTAACACCTATCTTGAAATAGATTCCCACCTTGTGTATATTAATATTATAACATAGATAATTAAATTGAATCCTCATATTTTCATTGGGTTAAAATATTCTTCTCATCCCATTCATTAATTTATACATTTTAGTAAGTTGTTCAGAGTGATTTTGGAAAGTTGAACCATGCCTATCCAAAAAATAAATCATTATATTTTAAATTATAGTATAATTATTTTAGGTAATGATATTTTTCTCATTAAAATAAGTCCAACTAGAGTCCACATTTATTCCAAAAAAACTAAATTGATAAAGTGGATCTTAATTCTTTTACTTTTATAGTGAATACCACCATAATCTCATTCCATAGCTAGATAATATCCAATGTGGGTAGGGGAGGTATTTTATTATATGAAGATATTATAGGAAAATGTTTATTGATCTCTTAAATGATATCCTTTCTCAATGATCTTTTTATAACTAATGGTATCATTGGTTTATTTTAATAAATAAATAGAGAATATTAGATCCAAGGTGTTTTTGAGTTGCTCTTATGAAATTGTTTCATTTATTTGAAATATAATTTATAGGTGGTTTAATTTGGTTAATAGATACTTAGAGAATTTTTTATGTGCTTAGATGTGAAATGGAGTTATCCCTTTCTAAACAGAGACAATCATGACATAAAATCAATGTTGGAGGTGGTTACCTAAAACAAAATATATTTTAATTTATATTACAAATATATTCAAATACTTGAATATTAATAAATATATTATCACATAATGAGTGTTTTCAACATAAATTACAGTGATGATATCATTGGAACATATATCACCTCAAGATGGCATTAAAGTTTTCCCTATGATATGAACCCTGAAATGTTATTAAATACTCATAAATTTAGGTTCTATAGATAGATAACATCTATATGAAGGGACACAGTCGATGTTTGTATATTAATTTTATGGGGCCCATAAGACAATGATATTTCTTCTTATTATGTTCACACTTTGTAATCTCAAAAATAGATGTTATGATAATAGGTCTGTGAGTAGGAATTCGAAATGTTATATATTTCATTAGATAATTATTTTTATATATAATTGTGTATTGATCCTTAAAATTAAAATTAATATTAATTTATATCATGAATCACATACTTTGAGTTATTGATGAAAACCATGATTACATAGGGTGAATCATTAGTGATATGAAATTAATTAATAAGTCATGAAAATATTTTATCCCTTTCAATTTTAATGGAAGTGGATATCTATTGAACATTGATTGGAATATTTTTTTGATTATATTAATTTATATGATGTTTATTTAAAAGTTTATTTATGGTAGTAAAAGAAATATATATCTATCATATAGGTTGATAAAACAAACATGAAATATTCTTGACGAGGTATCAAGATTAAGAGATTATATTACACATTGAGTTTATATAATAGGGTTTTTTAGTTTTTATATTGAAACTAACCTCTATGTGTTCCTTGATGTGTTTCATGATTTTGCTCTTGGAATTTAGGTCAATTAGCCTAATTCCACTGAGAAAGAGACCTTTAGGGTCACACAATAAGTGTATCTAGAACCTATGTAAAATCATATTTGAATATAGTATTATAATAAATGTTATTCTCAACTCCCAATAATGATAAATAGTTTTGTTATACTAATAAAATATATTAAATAACCAATTATTCGAATGAATAAATATGTGAGTTGGATATTGAATAAATATTTATTTTCTAGTTAGTGAATACAATATTTATTAATTTGTTGAATGAATAATAAAGTGATATTTTGTTATTTCAATAAATTGTTATTAATCAAGGTTCTATAAATTCCAAGGAGGATTGATAGGATAAGCTAATGTCCCATAAAAATGATATTTAAATATCTATGAGTCTTTAACATGTTAAGGAAATAATAATAATAATAAAAAAAATAATAATAATAATAATTGATGTGGGGTTTATTTTGTATTAAATGATTAGTTAAGGGCCTCTGTGTCATAATTAATTATACAACTTTTGTATATAAACATGTCTATATTATTTTGTGAGATAGACAGATTTATGAGAATAATGAATTCCATTGAAAATTATCTCAAGGCATAGATATAACTTCTCATAAATGATTCCATGTATGGAGAGAGATCTTTATAAAGTGAGAGAAATAGAATAAATCTTTCATGTTTGGAAGGATTTTTTATTATGATCAATAATGAATGATGCAAGTTACTTTGTTCTTATACACTAGCATTTGGTGATCCAATGGAAACATTTTGTAGTTTATGGAGAACATGTAGATAAAACTAGAGGGATTGTACTGTTGTATCATTTATTGCATTACTAGTATGAAATTAAAGGTTATCTAATTTGGCATTAAAGAACAAACTAAAAACAAAGGTAATTCTTATTAAAGTAATTAATTATAAATTATATGTGAATTGTTCCTCTAATTAAATATCTTAGCATTTACATTATTCAATTCTAAGAATTTATTCTATGAAACTAAAGAAAACCCATTATTGGGAATGGGACCGACTTATTTTTTTATGTCTCAAAAAATTCATGTTGTATTAGAGACGACACATATTAATTAATATTTTTTATTAATCATTGACTGATTTTCTTATTTTATAGTACGTTTTTCATTACTAGTTTTTTATTATTAAATCAAAATGTTGAGATATTATGATCATTGAAATTCATATAACAAAGAATATTCTAATAAAATATAAAGAATGGTGAAATATCCCATATAAATGCTCTAATATAGATTAAATAGTGACAAGACACATAACGTAAATGTACACATTGTTTACCAATGGTTTAACACACCATGATTAGATACACCAATCCCAAAAATCCATATGTGTAAAAAATACATAGTGTTATTACATATAACATATTGATGACAATTTTTCATGCATTTTAATAGGGTGTACAAGATATGTAGCTATCATACATGTTGTGTAACCCAATAAGGTTTGATAGTGTTCAAATCATAGAATCCATGAAGAAAAAATACACAACAAGAAATAAATTCACATTGCATGTTGACTAAAAACTAACCGTCATGAAAATACATGAAATAAATATGGTGTAATGAGTTTTTACACATGATGTAATGTGTAATAACCCACATGGAAAAAATGAAAAATACCTAGGCATGTAGTGTGCATCAACATTTATAGGAATTAATTAAAATCCAAACCGTACTACATGTCATGTAGCTGGATATAAATGTTTTGTGATAGATTTCTCTTCTCTCGTTACACACTGAGTGTTTTTTTGAGAATCCATGTTCTTTATTTAATGATTATTAATTAATTTATAAATTTTTAATAGATACACAATGCGTATGGTCATAATATACAATTTTTACTTCATGAGTATTATTAAGGGCACTACCACATTATTTAGGTGTATCATGGGGTCATAAATGATGCGATGACTACTTGGATGGACTCATGGAACTAAAAATTATATATATTGTTACACAATGTGTATGAAGACATGTCTTGTAAATACACTATATATTAAAATGACCATATAGATCATTTTTTCACACTGTGTTATGGGATAGAACATGCCATGTAATAGTTAAAATTTAGAAATGGGTTTAAGGAAAAATGAAGCAGGGAACACTCTATGATACCTCGAGTACACACCATATAATTAATTATTTTTAATTAAAATTAAATAATTTAATTTATATAAAATAGTTTATGTGAATATCAAGTACTTATTGGATGAGAGACTAAGAAGAATTAATAAATTAATAATATAATTAATTTATTAATCTAATAATTGTATAATAATAAATAAAAGATTTAAAGGAATGATAGATATTTTTAAATTCATCATAGTTTATTTCATGGATGTTCATGAGACTGATTTTCCAATGCATATGTTTGGTTTCAATTAATTTAATTATTATTTCATGGGTGTTTTGTAATAATTTTTATTATATTAAAATAGTGATATATGAATTATCCCCTGTTTTTTAATATATATAAAACTATGTGTTCCCAATTCTTTAATTTAACCCCATACCTCTGGTTCCCCTCACCTACATCTGAGTAATCATATATAAAGGAAAAATCTCACATATGATTGGACATAGTTCAAGATGGAGCCAAGGTGAAACAAAAAAAGAGATACATAGGTGAATGGTGGAATGATGCAACTTGAACCATGATTGGTTCAAGAAATTATTCCCCCATGATCAACGATTAATTTTATAATCACTTGATAAACTACCCAATAATAAATGCTCATGACCATGTCATATTTTTTTTGTTTTTTTCTAGTGATTGGTTTTTTATTTATGTTTATTTGTTTTTTAATCAAAATCACATATAATTAATGAAATAAAAAGAATTTGTTTTAATAAAATAAATTTATTCTGCATAAATTATTTTATCAAGACAGAATTCATTAATTATGTAAAATACATATAATAATAAAAATCAAATTAAAGGATAAAATAAAGAGTATTTATGCATGAGATAAAATCCCTCAATAAAATATTATGTCAGATATGACTTCCATTACTTGATTTAGAATTAAAGTTTATATCTATGTGTTTTCCCTGGACATCGTCAATTTAATTTAATTTATCAAGGACCTCAAACGAATGTTTTTGGTAGACATAACCAAGCTACCATCAAGGGTTGATTGATTTTATACGTCTTGGTGTCATTTGTATACGAGTGTTGAGGAAATCCTAGTCATGTATTTTAGGATAGGGGAGTCCACTAAATAGATAATGTAATTGTTATTTAATTAATATGGAAATAATTCCAATATAAATACCATTGAGTAATTTTTACAAGACCTCATATAGGTCAGAAGAAGGGAAATTAATATTCTTTACACTAGAATATCCATGTGAAAATATATTCTAAATACAATGGTTAGGGTTGTTGGGATTTTATTAAATAGTGGATGACTAAAAAATAATATTAATTTCACCACATTTTTTATTCAAGATAATGTAATTAAAAGTTTATTTTTATTTTTATATAATATTATATATCATATGACATTATAATTATCCAAATTATTATTACCATAAAATAAAATTCTCAGAGTAAACATGAACTTACATGTGTCGTACAAGATCTTAGGAATATTACTATGTCAAGATTAGAAGTTATATGTATTGGAGTCCCATGTTTTAGTGAATGTTACTTCTTAGGAGGCCAGTGAGGAGGATCATATTTTATTCTGAAAATAAATAGTTGATCCATTGGATGTCAAGTGCCTCATGTTATCATGCATGTCTAGTAATATCTAGATGCTTCATGAGGATTTGGGTGCAGATACTATATTTTTTGATCTCAATGATCTTTATCAAGAGAAATCTAGATCATATAGGTATGAGAAATCCAAGAAACTTTTCATGTTCAAGATTAAATACGGTGTGATTACTGATCCTCATGTAGTCAGGGTGATTAGATGTATTGGGTGTTTGAAAATTATAGGTTTCAAGATACCTAAGGAATTATGAATTGATATTGTTCTTTCGTGATAAATTCATAGTTCATCATGTTTATTTATGAACTAAACAATGAAAAATATTTATATGTCTCTCTCGGATTATCTTATTTTGATTCTATATGAAGATATGAACATGGGACATAAAAATCCTAAATCCTTTAATGTGTACAAGGGGAAGTGAAAGGTGTGAGGCCTTAATACTATATCCAAATATATGGTTTCTTCACACCATCCTAGTAAGATGAGTAAGATACAAAGGTAAACTAGGGAACAAGATATATATTTTTTTATGAGGAAATAAGGCCCATATGAACAAGAAATACACTTTATTGAAGAAATGTCCAGATGCTTCAGGTGCAATTTTTATTGAGTTAAACAAATCCATTTATACCAATTGGGTATTAGAAAAAAAATTGGGGGTGCACATTTTCTTCCAAATTATAGAACAAAATTTATTAAGAAAGGTTGTCAGAGGCGAGGTGAATCTTTGAGCTACCAATAGAGAATGATTGGATATATTTTCTTTTGGACATATACACCTTAATTTTCTAAAAATATTGATTTTAGTAATAAATAATTGTTATTATGTGTCTAGTATTACATAAAACATTATATTATTTTAAATTTTACATATAAAATGATTTATTTTCAATTTTTGAATTTTTTTCTACTTTTTATAGAGATGATATATGTTATGGTATAAAATATTTGAATAAAATTCATTATGAAACAGAATATAAAAATCATGTGTTGGATGTTAGTAGACAATCTAGACACATGAATTACATCACACTAAGTTGTGGAGTTACTAGATTGATCCTATAAATGATAATAATTTAAAAAATCTATATCAAGTACGGTATTTATAATCTATTGAACTAAAACTACTTAATATGTTCCATGAATTTTTATGAGAAAAACTAAAATAATATATATTATTGTAAAGGGTGAAAGGACCATTGAGAATATGGAACTAATTTACACATATGTGTGTGGACATTTTCCAGTTGACGATAGAGGATGACACTATAACTTCACAAACATTACCGATGACTTTATTAGATACTAATATATATATACATATTAAGGTATAAATCTAATTCATTTTATATGTTTAATGAATATAAGAATGAATCCTTGAATCATATTAGTAAGAATATAAAGAAACAATAATTATATTTATGTTGAGAATATCTAAACCAAGAGTTCATTGATTTACTAATGGAAGTATGAGATTTTATTTTAACTCACTACCCCTTTTTATCTATAGTGGAATGGTTCCACTAAAAGGAAAAACCACACAGTTACAAACCAGAACACCCTAAGAGGGTATGGGTGAATCAATGTATAAAACATTTCGTTAATATTTAGGAATATTTTCTCCATGTTGTTAAGAACTATTTACACTTTTTATATTCACCTTCATATATACTTAAATCACCAATATAGAAAATGAAATATATCACCTTATTTGTTTCATAGTTCACCACTAAGGGACTACATAAGAAGATTATGTCAATGATTCATTATCCATATAAAATCCATTATTCGTATCTTTTTTAATAGATTAAAATATTTTAATTATGTTAAATATATAAAAGGATCACTTAATTTATAATTAATTAAGGGAAAGAACAATACCTCTATTGGATTGATTCCATAAACTCCTCCGCCATACACTACATTGGATAGATTTCTTCTTTGTTTATAGGAATAAAGGCCACTTCGTTGTTATAATGAAATTTGAATTGATTTTCAGTGTGATAACATGAATAGGATGCTCCAATATTCTACTTGGTCTTCAAAAAACCCATATGAAACAACCATTAAAAACTTCATGGTAAAAACTACCTTGCACGTATATCTTATATAAACAATAATCACCACATACTGTTTTTTTGGACCACCTTGTTCCTTTCCCCAACCGATATTGTTGTGCAAAAGTCCTTTTATGTTTACTATGCCTCATACAAATCCTTTATGTGAATTTATTATACATTTGTAAAATGAATTTATTCTTAGACCCATAATGAATATACATCACGGAACATGAACATGCATAGATTCTCCAAATAATATTTTTACATAATTCCTATTTTCAAATATCTTATGTGGTTGAAATTCTTTGAAAAACTCCTCAACAACCTACTTATTGGATATTTCCTATATGGTTATCCTTTATGAACACTCCTCATTGTTTCATTCTTTGTGAATATATATTCCTTCATTAAACTCCTAACTAATCTCTCAATTTTTCCCTTTATCTTTTTCACCAATCCATTACAAAAGGATTAACAGGGTATTTATAATAATTTTCCTCTAAAATATTATTAATAATAGAAAGTATGGTTTAATATTTTTCTAAATCCCATTCATGTACTCCCTTCATGAACTTACTTTATGAGTGATCATTCAATGTGGTATGCATATCATCACTTCTAGTAGATCACAATCAACACTACCCTTTTCCTAATACACTTTACAATCACATACATACTTCATGAAATATCTTCTATGAAACCCTACCTATGAGATATACCTTCTTTATACTCAATGAACAAATTTTCTATGTGATCCACATATTTACTATTATATCTACTTATTTGATATGATAAAAACCTTAATTATCCTATAATACTTCATGAAACTTCACCAAAATCTCCAAACATATTAAAAATTATTCCATTGATATTTCAAACCATTTTTGTTTTGTTAAAAACTGGAAAACATCTCCATGTTTTGAACTTCTTCCATTCCTCTTTCAGGATTCCATTTTATATTGACCATATCTGTTAACATAACAACACTTTAATCATCATGGAAATAAATTGATAGAAAATAAAATATACATTCATCTAGATCACCTTGGTTCTAACACTTAACCATTTGTGTTTGTTGGAAATCCAAAGTGAAATTCAGTTCCACAAAAAACGTCACTATGTTCAAGTGACAATAAAATGTCACAGCCATAACTCCAAGTATTCTTGAGAGAAGATCAATTTAGTAAAAAATATTTAAATATATAATTCCATTCCTCATTCATTATTTATTATAGAACCCACCGTGTTCTATCTCAATCAAATTCAAATCCACCATTCCTTGTGGATCATATCCCCCATGAATTATATACTATATAATCCTCTTGAATGTGAGATTCTATCTATGAAACCACTTATTGATCACACAAAGAGCAAATTGTTGTATCAATTGAATTTAATTGAATCTCATGGCTATTTAATCCCCCTTTGAAAATAAACACAACATTACCAACCAAAAATGAAACACTCGATATAATGTGCTAGATATCCATGGGGATAGGTGAAGTACATATAGCTCCTCAAGCTAAGGGAGGTGGTTGAAAACCACATTTCAACTGATATTTCATAAATATTGGTGTGGAAAATAGGTAAGTAATGATATTATCTATTTGTTTTATAGTTCTAACCTATTAAACTTTCATAATTCCTAATTCATCCTTTTTTTGATGAAGTGATATATGATCTCAATATTGTTTAGTACCAGGTTTCTGTATTCTATTTTTACTAGATCAATCATACGATTTTTATCATATAGAATCACCATTGGTTATCTCATTTATTTTTCATTTCCTTCTAATTGTTTCTTCATCCATAAAATATGATTTCATGCACTAGTTATTATAATATAATATTCTTTTGTTATGATAAATGTTGTGCTTTACCACTTATTACTTAAAAAAAATACCAATAATTAAATCTCTAAAAATTATGAAAATTCATTCCACAATATCATCGATCTAGTCAAAATTGAAAAATCATGAATGATCTTGATCTTATTCTACACCAAAGACCAATCCAAAATTGAGAGTACCCTAGATGTAGTCCATCAGTAGTTTAACTACTTAAAGATGATCTTAAATTGGATTAATCTAGAAACGGTATACTAAACATAGTGTAAAATTAATATCCATATTTATAGATATCAAATATAATAAACTTACATTTATCCTTTTATAAAATATGGGATCTATAGAATTTTTATCTTCATTCTTCAAAAGTATGGTTTCAACCACAATATGCGATAACATTTATTAGGAATTTTTTATGGAATTTTTTATGTAATTTTTTAAACAAATATCCGACATAAAAATATTAAAAGATAAAGGTGTAACTCTCTTTTCGAACTACCTATTGGTCATGTAAATAAGTAAGTTTTCCAATCATGGAAATTTCAAATTTCGTACTCATTAGATTAACAAATTGGTCCATATATATATATATATTAATTCTAACACCAGATATTATTTCATCCACATAGACCAACACCATAAAATATTACAACATGGATGGTTTCATATAAATATTTTGATTAACAATACGAATTTTGAATTAAATTATCCTCATATACAAATCAAGTTGAGAATTCCATGTTTATAAATACTAATATAGTTTATACTTTACCTTCGTTAACCTTCACACTTGGGTTTTTTCATTTATAATAAAACATCCCACTGAGTATTAAATATAAACATTATCTTTGGAGCACAATACTCAAGAGTATCATTTTAACATTCATGTGATATATGTTGAAACCTATTTATATTTTCATATCCTAAAAGAGATGGATTGACTCAATCGAAGTCACTAGTGAGAATGTTTCTCTAAAACCAACTCTTTAATCTAACTATAGTCATTAAAACAATACATGCCTTGTTTCATATCACAATACCATGATATAGAAATTTTACATTGATGATCCAATTCATTACAATCATATTTCCATGTTTGGTTTTATTTATCCATTAAAATGTTTTATTTTTATTGATTTGATCCAATTATTCATTAATAGATATTACCCATGATTATGTTGGATCATAATAGAATGAAAATACTTAATAGGAAATATTGGATTAAATACTATAAAGACAAATCAATTACTATTTTATTAATTGAAGAAATTATTGGGAGTTCATTATTATTGAAATGAAGTACATCAGAAATAAAAGAGATGAACACAGAGATTTTATAGTGGTTTGAATAAACGTGATTATATTCCAATCATCAACCTTCTCAACTCTATGAGAAGATTTATACCCAATAATAAAAGAAATTTTACAGTTATGTGAAACTTTTAAAGACTCTACCTTTTACAAAAAACTCGAGGCACAACCCAGACTTTTTACAGGATCCTTGAACCTTGTCTGTGAATTGATTTTTTTTTCAGGATTCAAAACATAGAAATTAATTTTTGGAAGTTTAATGAATAAAATAAAATACCATCATTTTATGGGGTAAATCATAAAACACACAACAATATATTACAAAAATTTAATAAAATGAATAAAAATAGGAATAAAAAACGCAAAGAAAAAACTTGCATAATGAAAAAATGATAAAAAAAGATGGAGTTTGTTGATCTTGATCACTTCAGCAGTAGAGGATGGTATAATAGATGTTTCATTGTAATCTTGTTAAGGAAAAAAAATCCATATATCTTCTTTATTTAATGAGTATCAATAATGTTTATACCCAGTATGTTTTCAAAAGTTTGTTTGAATAATATTCATACAGTTTTTTATATTCCTTGATCAGAAATCTAATGTATTAATCCAGATTCATTAAATCAAAGATATTCTAAGAGAATCATGTAATACAATCACTTTATTCTAGATGTTGTCACATAAAAACAATACTATGTTACCATTACCTATATTAGGAAACATAATGATGAATAAAAAAATTCATGACCCTTATTTTTGTATAAAATAAAAATATAAAACAACACATAGGATATCTAGAAAAATAATATATAATAAGAATTTATAAAAAAATAAATGTTATATGAATAAACATATAGTTTATCGAAATATTAAAGATGTAATAAAATAGAGCATCGTATACTGCATATATTTAATATAATTCACATGTGTAAAATATGTCAAATATAATCAAAATACTTTTACACAATCGATAATTATATTTTTGAAAATATAAAAAATAAAATTATAAAAAAAAATATTTAATTCATTTTTTTAAGTAAATAATAATAATTATATTTTACAAAAATAATTTAACTAATGGTAGATTGAATAATAAATTGTAGTAGCACAATGTTTTTACCACCAACAAGTAACCATCACATCTACCATTGCTTGACATACCATTTTGAATGCTTTACCATTACTTGTATGAGATATACCAACTAATTAAAAGACATAATGTCCCATGACATACCATTTCATCACATCAAATGATGTTATGAACTACTGTGAGTTCCCATGAATATGGTATCATTGAGGTCAGAGCTACAATCACTGTAAATATGATCTACCATCATCCATCGAAGCTACCATTTCTATCTACAGTTGCGATACCATCAAGTATGTGACAATGGAATTATAGGCTTATGGTGCTACCATGAATGAGTATTATAGTACTATTTTTCTACTAAGCATTACTTCCATTGTAGTGAGCTACAATTACTAAAGAAAGACGCCAAACGATTGACTATATGTGCTACCATTTGAACACAAATTCTTTTAGTGTAAATTTAGTAGTGATTTTGTTATAAAGTGATGGATATCACATCATCCAGTGATCTATAAATTGAGGTTGGAAAAATGAAACTTCTGTTGAAAGATAGAGAATGAAAATTATCTCTTAATATATAACTCTTCCATGTAATACAAAATCATGAGAGGCCTTCGACAACTCTATTAGAAATAAAAAAATAACCCTCTTCAAGTTACTATACTCATGAAAAGTGCAATATCATGAGACCATTATGAATAATTCCCCTGATCTTGGAATGTTACTAGAGGAGTAGTTCGATCCATTAAAGTTTATATGTCAACATCGGTGAACTGAAACACATCAACTATGATCGAGTGTCGCTAGAGTAGAAATACGATCAATAGAAAATAACACAATTAACTATATAGATTTGATCAGAAAACCACACTTATGTCCAATTTTTTAAAAATGGAGGAATAGTGACTGTTACACTAAAGGTATACATTGAAAATCACCTATGTCGACCCTCCTCTATATTATACAACTCATGCAGCATACAGTTAGAGTCAAATATGGGGGATCAACATCTCTTACACTTATGAACACACATGAGAATTGGCTCAATAGAAATACTAGGACCCTACCCTCATGTGGGAATGCTATGCATACACTTTACTCAGGATTATACATGGACACTGCTCTGCTACTATGCTAGTCCCTTGGGCCTTCTCTCCCATGTGGGTGACCATTGGGTCACCTATGAGTGGTCGAAGGGCTGGCCCTTATGGCTTAGAATGTTAGTACTGCTTTTTCTAAAAAGGCAGTAAGGATGATTAAAACATTAATTATAGAATAATAAATAAACAATATATGTACTTTATGTATTTGAGTAAATTATTAATAAATAAAAAATTAAAATTAAAATTACAAATTATCACAAAAAATTTAAAAAATTAATACACATAAATATTAATAAATATTTTTAATATAATTTGAAATTAATAAATGTGAGAAAATTGTAATTTATCAAAAAACATATTAAAGTATTAATACACAGATTCAAACTCTAACATCCCCAATTTTTTTTAAATTACAATACTTAATATTTAAAAAAACATAAAAGTTTCAAAAAAATTATCCCCCTTTTTAAATTTATCAAAATGTTTATTAAAAATTAAATCTATAAAAAAATCTGTCTTTTAATAATTTTTTACTAATTATAATTAACATAGTAATAACATTTCATAAAAAATTTATATTTAGTTGAGTATTCATGTAAACATCATTTAAAACAGTGTGAAATTTTATCAAAATAGTAACTCTATTGATAACAAATGTTAAGCTTCTTAAGATACCCAGTTCAAAATTTAT
The DNA here is from genome assembly GCA_963277665.1 of Viscum album. Classification (NCBI taxonomy): domain Eukaryota; kingdom Viridiplantae; phylum Streptophyta; class Magnoliopsida; order Santalales; family Viscaceae; genus Viscum; species Viscum album. The sequence goes on from OY728150.1 coordinate 304,907,782, forward strand.
TTTTGAAAGTATGAAAAAATATAAAGGTTTATTGAATATGTCATCCATTTTATTTTAGTAGGAAACAATTCTAAAAAAAATCACCATTTTTTTTCATGATCCCATAGAAAAGGAAAAATAAAATCTATGGGTTTTTTTCTAGAGTGTTGAAGAGGGTGTTTAGAAATTGAAATGGAACTATAATTATTTGTAAAAGATTTTCATTTTACCAAAAAAGTATTAAAATAAAAAAAGGCTTATTTAATCGATGTACATTGAGTGAATCAACTAGTAGTAAAAATATATCCAACATTATTTGTAAATACTGCTATTAATAATTGTTTTATAGAGCTCCATGAAATGAAAATTTACCAAGAATATGACACATACCTGTTGTGATTTACAAATAAAGCCTACAACCTCCAATGTTATAATAAAAATAAGATAGTAAATAAAGAAAACAATATTTTAATAAAATTAACTAGTTATTGTAGGAGCGCATTATCTCTCGTCCCTGGAGGCCGGGTGATGCCCTAATCTCGATGGCGGCCTCGGCGGCCCCTCCTCCTCCTAAGGAGGGGCCTCAATCTCAGGCGCTCGACATTGGTCCTCAGGTTTTCCGGTATGGGGGTTTCCCTCGTTTCCCTAGAATCAATGTATCTCCGAAGGTCCCTGGTATTTTCAATGGTCATCTAGTGGTCCCGATCTCTCTGAAGGAATTCTCTGAATCTTCTTCACGGCTATCTACGACTATGGTCGTGAAGTTCGTTCGGCGCAGGCCTCCTGTGGAGATGTTTGACAGGTATGTGCACGAGGAATGCGGTTTAAGTCAACGTGCGGTCGTCGGTCTCCTGGGGCCGTGGAAAATCCTCATTTTCTTCACTGATGAGGATGATCTGGCTCAGGATTGGTCCCGAGCTAGCAGATCCTTTCGAGGTTTTCATTTCCATATTCTTCACTGGTCGTTTGATCTTCATATGAATTGAGATCCGTCTACTTCGGAAATTTGGCTTCAGATTCCTGGGTTACCACCGCCTTTCCAGAACTTTGGTCTCCTCCGGTCTATTGGCAATTCCATCGGCCGCTTCCTATGTGGTGATCAGAGGACCACTTCCTTGACGCACCCCATTGTTGTGCGCATATGCGTCGAAATGGAACTTTCCCGACCCCCTCCAGAGGTGGTGTGGATTGTGATTGAGGGAGAATAGAGCGATGCGTAACCCGTTGTTTATGATTCGTGGATTAGTTTCTGTACCTATTGTTCTAGGTAGGTACACTGTCAATCAGAGTGTTGCAAAAGGGCTCGGAAGGAGGGTTTGGTTGAACCTCCTATTCTGGAGGAAGGGCCTTTAGTGATCGATGAAGCCTATCCTGGACACGCTACAGATCCAGGTGGGCGCGAGCAGGGGTGCAGGGAGGTCCTTGTTTCAGGTCTTCTCCCTCCTCAGTCTCCCCCAGCTGAGGCTTACCAAGATGTCCATACGGTGGGTACATGCTGGGGAGGTGCCTCAGCTGCTGCTGTGAAAGGAGTTTCAGAGGCATATGGGCCTCTTGTTTCAGAGGGCTTTGACTGGTTGCATCGCAACTTGGGTGGTAGTTCCTTGCCAAGTTATTCGGGTGAGGACATGCAGGCGTGTGGGGTTCGGCATGTCGAGGGGCCCTCACCCGCGGATGTTGATCATGACAGGAAAAGGGATGGGCATGCTATTAGAGAGGTCCCTCTGGATTCTTTTAGAGCATTACCAGAGGTCACTCCTTCAACAACCTAGGGAGCTGTTCTGAAGGATGTTATCAAAGGTCTTTCCACCAGTGAGGATGAACATCGAATGTATTTGAGAAACAACCCTAACCATATTTAATTCATGGGTCATTGTCTTGAGCAACTTGAAGTTCCTGTCAAGCCAAATCAGGCCCCGCAGGTATCCTCTTAAGCTGAGAAACTCAAAGAAGGGGGATAATCAGGATCACTTAGAATCATTTTGCAGTGCTGGATGAAGAACACTGCATTAACAGCGAGGAAGCAGCAGTGGGAGATCATGGAAAAGACACTCCTAGAACAGAATCAACTCCGGAGGAAAAGGTTGAGACTTCGGACCATGATGAGTCCAAGGAACTGGCGTTAGAGGAGGAATATTTTATATCCTCTATACGGAAGGGTAAGAACAAAACCATGGATTCAGACAGCTTCATTTTAAACAATCAAAGGGCACACAGAAGGAAGGATTATTCCAATCTCCCTAGTCCTCCCATCACAAGATCTGCATGCAAGGTAAAGGTGTCCACTGGAGGATTCTAATAAAGTTGGATCCACAACCTGGAATAGGCCCAAAGCCCCTAGCCAACAGGAGGCGACTACCATCACTAAGGACCTGGTTAGGGCTGGATGTGAAGATGCTTCTCCCGCTCCTCCTGCAGGTGGTGTGAAGTTGGGTGGTCAAGGGAAGCGTCACGAAGAAGGATCCAATGCTGATTCTCAGTGTCATATGGCCTCAGTTCTAGCACATAGGGATTTAATCTTGCACTCGGATGAAGAAATGGTTGAAGCTACTTTGGATATGAAGGAACTGAAAAAGATGAGACCAATCCAGGTGGCCACTACAATAGAGCAAAGCAAGTGGGCTGATAAGCAGGCTCGCATCCTGTATAGAGGCCTTAACATGGGTAAGATTAGCATATAGTAATATAAGAAATCTTGGGAAAACTTGTCACATCAATTCAAGGATACCTTGAAAGACCCCCCTGACACTCAGGTGAATTCTATTCCCTGGGTTTTTTTAGGGAAAATGTTTGCAAACAACTCACTCTCTTCTTTAACAAATGTGTTGTAACCTTTGGTTCTGAACGTTGAGATGTTAGGGTTACCACTTCCCCCTTAAAAAAACTAGTTATTGTAGTTCCTTTAATATAATTAATTACACTATAAATTTATTTTAGATGACTTTCCACAGGGTTTGACTGAAATATATCAGGTGAACATGTCGATAAAATTATTTATGGTCTAGTTGCAGTGAGATACAACAAACTTACTATCATTACTCCTTATAGTTTGATATAAAAATTATTTATTGATTTATACATGTACAATTTTTCATTAGTAATCATTGGGGGTTTTCATTGTCTTACTAGAATCAATCCCAAACCATTTTAGAAGTTATTTAGAATATAATGACTTATTTAATAAACTACTATATTTTATTTGATTAAATAGTAAGAAAATGAATTTTTTAGTTTTTCCATTAAAATAATGTAAAATTCAATTTTCATTAGTTTAGATAAATCATTACACAATAATTCATTTTTTGATATAAATATTTTATCATCAACATAAATTTGTAATCAGTATATCATTTGACACTATCTTTATAAACAAGGTAGGATCAAACTTAAGTTTAATAAAATCATTTTGAAATAAAATAATAATAATTATTTCATACCAATATTGAGGATCAATCTTCAGACCATAAAAATCGTTATAAATTTTAGAAAGATGATTTGGAAATTTTTAATTTTCCAATACTGTGGGTTGTTTAAAATAAACTTCCTTTGAAATTATTCCATTTAGAAATGATCTTTTTACAACCATTTTAAATAATTTTCTTTTTAAAAAAACCAAAATCTAATATAATTATAATTTATTCCATTATATAAACATGATCAAAGGAATATTCAACACAAGCTCCCTTTTCTTGGAAATTACATAGAGTAACTAGTTTTGTTTTTTAATGTTTTTCCCGCTTCATCAAGATTATTTTAAAAAATCCACTTAGTTCCTAATATTGGCTTTTGTTTAAGAATATAAACTAAATTTCACACTTTATTCATTCAAAATTTCTTTAATTAATCTCACATATTATTTTTCCAATTTGAATTAATTATTTTTTTTTTAAATTTTGACAAGAAAAAATGATAAGCAAAAGAAGAGGTTGCATAGTAAAGTAAAACAGATTTTCTGGTTTGTATACCATATTATACAATACCAACTACATATTCAATTGGAAAAATATTTAAGAGTTTTCCATTATTTAGGATCAGTTTGAGAAGATATATTAACCCACTCTATTGGTGAATTCTAATTTTTTTGGTCATTATCTTTAGAAAATTAAATTTCCTAAATTCATCATCAACATTTTCAAAAGAAATATTCTTCTTATCATTGATATTTTTATTAAACATAACATTTAAAAACTCATCAACAACTAAAGTTATTTTATTGAAAATTCAATAAGCCTTGATAGTACTGGAATATCCTAAAAATATCCCTTCACAAATTTAAGAATCAATGATTATCTAAATTATCCTTTTTATTTATTATAATGAAATTCCAACCAAATACCCTAAAATATAAAACTTTAGGATTTAACCCTTTAAACAGTTAAACAAGGGGTTTTATTTAAATATATTCTAATATAAAATCTATTTAAAACATGATAATGTTTAACTACATCCTCTTCCCCAAAATATATAAACATATTAAATCACATATGCATTGATACAAACATATATTATATTGATATATTATTTCTTTCCACCACACGGTTTTGTTATGGCATCCTAGGGGATGGAAATAATGTTTATAAACATTTAAATAAAAAAATGTACCAAATTATAAATTAAAAAAAATTCACCACCTATATAACTTTTTATAGATATGATTTTCAAATTTTTTATCTTATGAGTAATTTTATAGAAAGAAAATAATGTAGTTAAAGTTTTATTTTTATGTGATAAGAAATAAATTTATACAAATATACTATAATATTATACATTTAAAAATATATGCTTCCTCAAAATAATCTATCATGTTATATAGTTTTTAAAAATTTAAGATGTAATTGTTATAAGAATATAGCATTACTAACGTTATTTACATATTTAAACCATTCCTTATCATTCTTACCCTTTAAACATAAATCACACATAAATTACATACTTGTATTTAACTTTCATAGTTTTCAAACATGTTCATACTTTGAAATATTGTAAAAAAGTCTAAAGTTTGATTTACCAAGATCCCTATTCCAAAAAATGTCATCTACTTTTATAGAATTTAGACAGTTATCATTTTTTTGTTAGATCAGAGAAATCAATGGGTATACATTCTCATTTCTATTTGTAGAAATTTAAACAGATTTATATTTTATAATTGTACATTTTTCATTTTAAAAAATAACATGTATTCCATAAACAAATATCTAAGATAAATTATCATATTATGTATTAAACCATCTATAAATAATACATTTGAAATAATAAAAATTTTCAAAAATACAACTTCACTAAAATCTTTGATCAGATCTTTAGTGTTTTCTCAAAATGTGACTAGGACACCATCACATGAATTGAAAGATAGAAATTTAGAAATATCACCTATCATTTTCCTAAATCATACAGTGTATAAATACAAACGTTCTTTGATTATTCTATGGTAGATTTTATATTATTAACCAATCAAATATTGTGTTCTGGTACCCATTCTAACTTAGGACCTACTAGATTAGTAACAAATTTCTTTGGAAACCCTAATATATTTTAAGCATTTATTATTGGGCTGTTTATAAAATAAATCTTTTTCAAAGAAATTATTAGTATTCCCAAATTATTATGTAAATATTATAAACATACGTTGGCAAAATACCCTTTAATTATACATTTAAAACATGTTATTCTAGAAATAAATCCTTTTGAGATTATGAAAAAATTAGGATATTTTATCATTGGTGAAAAACTGTTATAACCAAAGATATTCTTATTAGTGTTTAGTTTAATCAGTAAAATATTTTTATCATGTTGTAGTTTTCCTTGAACAAATTTAGAAAATCCTCTTTAATTTTTTCGACATACCTTTTCAAATTCATATTATATTTATAAATAGCCTCTAAATTATCATAAAATTTTACATTAGATTCATAAGTTATGTTTGTTTGTTTCTTATTATATTACTTAAGTTTCTTACAGAAATTTTCAACATTAGTTAAATCATATAGAACTGAATTTAATCTTCTTTATTAATCTTTATTATTCATTACCAAAAAGTTTTTATCTTTTTAATTTTCATCCTTTATCTTTAAAATTGCAGAATCAAAATTCATTTTAATTATTCATTAAGGTTAACAAAAATTTTAAAATTATCACATTTTCTTTTTAAATTTCTCATTTTCTATAACCAACATCTTTTTTTTAATTTGTAGTCTAGTGTATTTTTCTATTACGCTTCTATTAGTTTGCAATTAATGATTCTATTTATGTATTTTTTTTACTTTCCAATTAATGGAATTAGAATCAAAACACAAATAAAGAATAGTTTCATTATAATTTTTAGATATAGAATTATGATCTAAATTAGAAATAATAAATAATTGAGTTATAGTAGAGTAAGTTACGTCACAATCTATCCCATCATAGCAAGGTTTCATGTCTCCTGTTCACTTCCATAGTCACTACATTAGTTAGAGCTCTCTGAGTAGTCCCAATATAAAAAAAAATTCCTTTTTATTTTCACCCATTATCTTTATATTTATTTGGATGTTTGATTTTGTGGTATTCTGTCCGAATGTGAAAATATTTCCTATACTCATAATTGGTTAATTCTAAAACACCATTACTATTATTTGAATTACCTTTCTTATAATCCTTTTTGATCTTTATTCGAAACTATATCTTACCAAATTTGTATTTCATGAACTTGAAAAAAATCTTGCTAAATTGTGACATCTCATTATCACTTTTCTTGAACTTATATTTAGACGTTTTAGATATTTCATTAGTATTAGACTTAAATGATATACCTTTTATATTTATAGGCTCTTCATGAGAAAGGCCTTTCAACTCTAACTCATACTACATTAAAGATCCTATTAGTTCATCTAATTTATAATACTTAAAATTATTACTCTCATCAATGGTCACATTCATTGCATGGAATATTTTTGGTATAGATCTCAATACCCATTCAACTTGAGAAGTTGTTTCCATTACTTCACCAAGAGAACTCATACCATTTATGATACTTGTAAACCAATGGAACATCTGGTTCACTAACTCTTCATATCCCATATTGAAGTATTGGAATTATTCTTAGAGCATTCATAGATTGGTTCGCTTGGGATTTTTAGTCTTATAGTGAGTTACTTTAATTATTCTCTATATATTGTGGGATGTCTAGTAAGATGAAAAATGGTTATAGACACCTATACTTATAACATATTAACAAATATTTTTAACATTATAATTCAAAAAAACATAGCCATATCATTACTTACAAATATCTTCAAATAAAATATGGGTAACTCATATTGATTATACATGATAGTATAATGATCTACACTTAACTGTTTTGGGTTATCTTTTTTTTAATCTTTCCAGCAACCATAGTCACTTACATAGAAGAATGGGTTTTTTTGTGGAATCCATCCTTCTTTGTAATTATCACCTTATATCTTATAGAATAAAAAAAATATTTCATAGACTGTTTGTTCTAGGATGACTAGATTCACACAAAGTTAAAAATAAAAAACATAAATATATAAAAAAGAATGATAATAAAAAAATATTATTACAATTAGAGAAATATAGCTATTAAACTACCTTTGAAACCAATTATTTGGTTTTATATTCAAGAAATCAAATAACTTAACTATCCTTTAAGGAACCAACTCATCTGATATGAATATTTGGATTATATTAAACAGAAATAATGACTAGGGGGAGAATTTTATATTAAAATATTTAAATACAAAATAATAAGTGTTTTAATAACTGAAGCAATAATTGTGAATTTTCTGATTTGGTAATGAAGTGAAGTGTAAATAAAATAGATGACCATAATTATTTTATAGTGTTTTAGATCACTATGATCCTGGTCCAATACATAACCTTATATACTATGTGGTAAGATTTCTACCCATTAATAAACTCACTTTTTGAGGTTTGAGAACCTTTTATGGACTATGAATTTTACAAAAACGTGGATGAAAACCCCATAATTTTTACAGGATCCTTGAACCTAGTATGTGACCTAAATTTTCTTCAAGAGCCACAACCTAGAATTTCCTTTTGTGTGGTAGAATAACCAAATGTTAGGACCTTATTTTTTGGTGAAAATCTTAAACCAGATACAAATATTTTACAAAAATATAAAGAAAAGATACAAATAAAGAATAAAAAATACAAATAAAAAATAAACATAGAGATATAATAATGAAAATGATAATGTTTAAAAATATTTATCACTTAAGTAATAGATTATGGTATAATACAACATGATTAAGGATGTTGTAAAGGAAAAAAACAAGTCATAGTTCTTCATTATTCAATAAACAGTACAAAAGTGTATCGCCAATAAGTTAACAAAATAGTTTTTGAATAATATTTATGTAGTTTTTTTATATCCCTTGATCACATATTTAATGTATTAATATAAATAATTTAACTCAAATATCATCTCATAGAACCAAGTGATCCAATAACATCATTCCATGAGTTTTCACATAACTAAATATAATGTTACTATTACCTGTATATGTAAAATCCATGATAAATATAGAAGAAAATTCACCCTCTTTATGTATATATGAAGTAACTATATAAAAATCTAATATGATTATTAGAATTATAATATATAGTAAACATTTATAAAATAATTAAATGTTTTATAAATAAACTTCATATTTATTAAAATATTAAGGATGTCATAAAATAAAGAATCATATACTTTATATATGAAATATACTGAATTTGTATAAAATACATAAAATATGCTCAAAATATTTTTACACGACTAGTTTTTATATTTTCTAAAATTTAAACAATAAAATATTAATAGATATATTTAATTCAATTTATAGTAATTAAATAATTAGAATTATATTTAATAAAAATATTATAACTAATGGTCGATTAAAGAAAACCTGGTGGTAGAAAGGTGTTTCTACCACTAACTAGCTACTGTTGTATCTACCATTTCACAAGATACCATTTTGAATGATCTACTGTTACCTGTATGAGATCTATCTTCAAATCAGAGGACCTACCATCCCATGATCTACCCTTTCTTTATGTCAAATGGTATCCTGAACTACCAAGAGTTTAAATGAATTAGGTACTATTTTGGTTGGAGTTAAGACAATTACAGAGATGATCTACAATCATCAAATAAAGATACCATCAGTGTCTATACTTATGAAACCATAGAGTATTTAATAATGCTATCTTTCACTAATAGTTCATCTACGAAGTAAGTCAGTGTTACTACCATTATAGTGGGTGATTGGTAATTCTATTATGGGGAGCTACCATTACTAAATAAAGAGTCTGAATGGTCGATCGTTGGTACTATAATTTGAATGGAGCTTTCATCAATTAAAAGATGGAAGTTATTCCATTATAATATAATGGAGATACTATCTTCCCATGATCTAACAATTTAGGGAGTCTAGGTGAAAGTTATGTTTCAAGATGAATCTTGAATTTTCTATTTTAATCTAGAACTCGTACTTGTAATATAAAATAATGAGATTCCCTTTTCAACTCTACTAGAAATTGGTAGAATAACCATATTTTAAATACCAAATGCAAGAAAAGTGAAAAAGAATGTGTGATGGAGATAACATTAAAAATATATTAACATATAAATATTGAAATCATTTTATGGTCTTGGTGGTGTAAATTCCATACATACCGTACACTTTAAAACAATAATTCCTTTCAATTTTTTGGTTAAATTCATACTTGAATTGTTTTGAAAATGATATAAGATTCCAAATACTTTAAAAAAAAAGTAAAAATGGGTAAAAGTTACTTTAATAGATCATTTTTAAAGAGTAAGAACATTTTTGAATTTTATTTTATATTATATGGTTTGGGAAGAAGAAAATATTTTGGACCAAAGAGAGAAATGAAGTTATACTTTTTCACAAAAAACAATCAATTAACTTAAGTGAAAAAGAGTTGAAGAATGGTAATATTACTTTAAAATATCATGAATAAATAGGGGAGAATAATATTAAATGGGTTTATTATTAAAATTTTAAATAATTACTTTAAACTTATATTCAAGAATAAAAAATCTCGATTAAAATGAGATTCGAAAAAAACCTTAAAATGATTATAATGTTGAAGTGAGAATTAATGAATGAATTAGTCATGTGTATCAAATATAAATAAACATAAAAAACTGGAAATAAATTATAAGATATTATAAATTAGTTACACACATAATATTATCATGAATTAATCATTAAAGTATAAGTTTATCCAAATCAGTAGAAATTGAGTTAAAAAGTCCTTTACCTCACTATTCCTTTTAATTGAGAATTATTTAAACTCTTGTGTAGTGGTTCTAAACATGTTATTAACATAAAAAATAACCACATTATTATTTATAATATCATACTTTATCTTTTAAAAATATATTTTTATCCATTCATTAATAATTTTTTATATATTTTTCATTGTTTCCGGTGTTAATTACCTTGTTTTCTAATGCATGTTTTTTCACTAAGGATACTATTCCAGAAAATATTATATAGTTTCATCATATAAAGAATAATCATAAGAAATAATCATCATATTTTATACCAGTTTTTCTTTTAAAACCAATCATTAAATATGATTATAAATAATTAAGTGTGTTACGATCATAGAGATAGTAGGCCGTACGTACGTATGAGTAATGTTTCCATTTTTCAAAGAACATTATAGAAGGTAGGTAAGTAATATACATTCATTATATAATTATATTAATATCATATATACCATATTATATACTTATATATATAATATATATTTTTTTGTGATGGAATGAGAGTTACATCGCTTTGTGAAGGCGGTAGTCCACAGGTACAAGAACGATTTGGTCATCATTAAGTGAGTGAAAAAGGTACGAAATAAAATAAAACATTAAATTTACATAATGATAAATAAATAAATAATATCATAATTATATCATTTATATAATAAATAATCATTAAATATATATTTATCACCTTCAATGTGAAGCGTTAGTGAAAGAAAAATCACATCACTTTGCGAGGTGATAATCCACCATACACATGAGCAACAATTTCATATCTCCTACAAAATGGAAGGTAATATATATATATATATATATATTATATAATGAATTTATAGGTATAAATATTCCATAAATATCATATATATATATATATAATTTATATGCGTTATCATACCCAACCATGATGGGTGGTAATGGAAGAACAAATGTCATCAGTTCGTGAGGTGGCAGTCCTCAGTACACATGAAGGATGATTTCAAAACCCATTTTATGGAAGTGGAGAAGGTTTTATGTAATTAAATTAATAAAAAAAATCCCATTATATGTAATATAATGTTGTTATTGTATCAGCATGTTTTAGTAATAATTTAATGAGATGTAGAATTAAATAATATAAGGACACTTGTTGAAGAACATTACCTCTTCTTCAGGTATTCTCCTTAGGTTTGCACTAAATCTTTGATAGGTTGGATTTATACCCAAAATATGGATTATAGAGTATATGGGGGATGTTTGGATATCTTTTTTGAAGGTATTAGATGAACCAAAAAACATTGAATGTGTGACTAAGATAGGATATGGTGTATCCTTTTATAAGTGAGGTGAGAGGCAAAATCATATTTTAGAAAAATTATTCAATGATACCCACGTTTTTATCATTCCAAAGGGTAAAAAATGGGAAATTATCAATAATATAAGAGACAAAATCAACAAATGGCTTTAAAATTGTTGCTGGAAATGTTGGTTGATCATTTGTAACCTTTATATTCTTAGTTTAATCCCCATGTAGATCCGTTTTTAACTTAACTATAATAATTAATTTTTTCTGTTTAAATAATCCTTATGGTAAAAAATAAGTCAAAATTGTTATAAAATATAAACAATGATGATTAAAAATATGGAATCTATTTTTCCTAATTCAATTCATTTATTTGAAAAAATTTAATTTAAAATTAATCTTGTAGATGTGATGAGAAAGTGAGTTTTTAATGAAAAATATACAATAGTTTATAAAGTTTTTATATCAAAATTAAATATTAAAATGATATAATGACCTATATTAGATTAGTTGAAATAATATTGAACTAAGTTTAATTTAAAATCAATTCAAAATATAATTTAACAATATAAATTATTTAAACGAAAAGAATATTTTCAATTAAAATTCAGTATTTTTCACATTTCATTAAGAATGGAATTTTTTTAGAAAAATGAAAATAATTTACCATGAGATAATTTTTATATAAATATTTGAATTTTTTTTTTTATTTTTTTGAAATAAAGTTTCTAATTTTTTTTAAATTAATTTTCAATTAAGTTTGTAAATCATGAATAAAACATATTTTAGAAAAATGAAATTTTTTAGAACATTTTTATTTTTCTTTTAAATGGTTCTTATTTAATTAATAGTTAATAGGTAAATAATAAAAGTGCGTATAATATAAAATTTCATAATTTATTTAATCCTATTTATAGCCACCATTCCAATGACTAGGAGAAAACTTTCATATTAAATAATAATATTTATAGTATATTGTTGTTATGAAAATATCGACCTTGAGTATAACACAAGATAAAACAAGTATTTCTTATAATTAATGATATTCAAGAGATTAAATTTATTTTAAAAAATATTGTTATGTCTCGAGGTATTGTAATTTCTTCTATTCATAGTGTTGTGTGTCTTATACTCTATCAAATACAATGTTATTATTTTAGAATTTCTAGGTGTTACATTCTCCCCACCTTAAATAAGTCATGTTCTTGTAATTTTAACCAAATCCCAGTAATAAAGGGTTTGGAATTTTGAAATTAAATTTTTGAAATACCCAAATATTAAAATGTTTAATAAAATATCCTCTTAATTAGAGAGAAAGGGATGTAAAAAGTTCACATAGAATGACACATAACTTGAATTCTAAGTAGAAGAACAATAGAGAAAAGTGATGATATGGTCATGGAAGAAAAACATAAATAATTATAAAGGTTGATTTACGTTATTGATAATAAGAATGTGAGTTATCAATAAAAACGTTAGGAAATCAACACCATAAGTCTATGATTATTTAAAATACCATCAAATTCATCCGATATGAATTTAATAAGATAACATTTTATTTTAATATCATTTTCCTAAGGTTGATGAATTAATTTAATGTATAAGAATATAAGGAAATATACTTAATAAAATTCAATATCATAGGAACAATTTTATATTTTTGTTACTATTTTATCAATTTATAATTCATCACTAATTCTAATAAATGAATATAAAAAATGTTTTCTTATTCGAAAAGTACTATATTTCACTTTTAATAGATCATGAGATCCACAAGAGTGAAATGTATTTCTATATGTCTCTAACAATTTTCCAAAACTATTATAGGAAAAATATGAAATCCAATATAATAATTTGATCTCTAAAACCTCATCCAATGTTCATATTAAACCATTTTATAATTGTTTAATCTTATAATCCTTCCAAAAGATCCAGTTCCAGAACTTTAGAAAAAATTCACTGAATTTCCATTAAGAAACATGCCATTATTCCCCAAAAAACATAAATTAGCTCAAATAATCACAAACCAAATGTGTAAATTCATTTGTCATGTATTATTTTGAAACATGGTATTAAACTAAATTACCATAAAACCTTATTGAAAAAAATTCATGCTTCATTATTCCTTAAGTAAAATACTAATTGTTGGATATACTCCTTAAATCCAAAGTTCTGTAATCTCAATTAGTGATAGTATAAAACCCTTTTTCAAAAAAAAAAACATTATTCAATCCCAATTTTGAGAGTACAATAAAATTTAAATTATCCATTTAAATTATATATTTATCACAACATCATTTTTTCAACATCTATAACATATTAGGCTCATCAATCATGTGAAGTTAAACTTCCACTGAATCATTTTTCTTGGTCATCAGTACTTTTTTTCATACACTTTCAAATCCTTAATAAATAATTAAGGCTGTAAAATCTATATATATGTCATAATTTTTATAACCATGATATCATTGATAAAATAATAAAAATTTCATAATTATTAAATCCAAACACAGGAACATTAATCTTTACCCTTGGTAATAACATATGATTGACCATGATACATTAGTTTATTTTATGGTATATTCCCATGATGATTGAGATATTGATTTGTGTAGTGTCCAATATTATTATAGTTGAATCACTATAAATTGGTAACTTTTTTCTTAACCATTAAATCACAAGAATTATGGACTTTCTCTCTACACTTTTAGAAAACTCCCATTCTATTTAAGCAATTACCTGGGTGTTTTTTCTAAATTTTTTACATGTGGTAAAATCTTTCTTTACCTTCTTACCTTTATGTAAATTTTTCCCAATAATCATATTATTCTATTTCTTCCCTTAAAATCCATAATATATAAAATTATTTCTCTATCTTACTAGCACATGATAATATGTCCTCATACGATTAGAACATTTGAGAGAATATTTACTTTTGATAGATTTTCTTAAGACCATAAAAGAACTATCATTCTTACTCTGTAGATCATGTTAATTGATTTAAATCCTATTCATTCTACTAGGAAACATTTATAGATGATGGAATACACAAGATTAGATCATATATTTATGAAACATAATGTATAATTACAAAACTATTTAAATAATTAAAATAAATTGAATAATTTTTAAATTTCTAATATCATAATTATAAGATTTTTTCCTTTATGGATTTCTTTATTTTCAAATCCTTTATAATGTCTTGTAATGAATATATGAATTATCCTCAGCATATCCCCTATGAGTGTCTAAATAGGTGTGTAGTAAGGCTTATTTTCATGCACTAGGTGATGATTAAGTAAATCCCAATATGCCATTTCAGATTTATTACCAAAAGGTACCAATGTTACATAACCACACCCACATTTAGTATATATACATGAATGTATTTCTAGGAAAAACCACATAATATTCACCCTAAAAAAACTTTTAATATGTTCTTCTATACTTATCTTAAAATATAATATAAGGGTTATGTTCCCAAATATATGTTTTCCTTAATCTAGTTCCCAATGTTTTAACTAAAATTCATCTGATATCCACTGTAGGGACCCGATATCCAATTTTCCAGAGTCAATGTCCACTTTATTACATTGGCGTAAGATACAAGGAATCACATCCCAAAGGACCCAATAGTTTAATAGTCTTGGTAAAATGAATACATACTTTATTATTACATTATATTTTGTTTCACAAATTACAATTTTTTTTTCAACAACATAATTATTCCCTTTATCATATCCTTTAATATCATTCATAGTACATATCACAGATTCTTTATAATGGTAAAAAATAAGGGTCTACATAAATACTCAGTAAGGGTTTTGTACAAAAAATCAATCATGAATAAATGAAGAAGAATTAAAATGGAAATATAAACACCTAAAAACTCATTCCATTTAATCAATAAAATGAAAATCATAATTAGATAATGCATAATTAATATGGTAAGATAAATAACTGAAAACATATTTCATTGAATCAATAAATTGAGAATAAAATGAATAAAAATATAATATCATTGCTAAAATATAATGGATAAAAAAAGAACTAATTTACTAATAAAGAAAATTATTAATTATTGGACTTCATGTCATAGGTATATAAAAACCTCTAAAATCAGGATTTATCCTCCAGAGTTTAAAACCATTAAGTAAAAACTCAATTTATACCTCTACTATCAAGACCTTCCATAAGAACTTTTAAAACTATAGGTATATTCCTATTTAATTTGGCCAAATTATTTTTTTAATGAGACATATCAATGTATATAGGGTTTATATAAGGTATAAGACCCACCTATCACTGCAAGTCTAAAGTATTAGTCATATATTTAATAATAAATTTCATTCATGAATCAATGTGCCTTATCATCAAATATCTATATTTAGTAAATGATACAGATTATAAATATTTCCCTAACTAATAAAATAAATTTTAAAGTAAAACCCTATGTATATAAATGATAGAGAGTTTAATCAATTAGAATATTCATGATAAATAATATAGATATTAAGGTGAAATATAATGTCTAATGATAACAATAAAGTAAATATATCAAGTGGATGTTAATGACTAGAAAAATGAAATAAGAAAGTGATTGTCAATACTATCCTTGGTCAAAATAATAATAAACCATATAGAGAAAGATTAAGTATGGTATTGATACAATATATTATCAATAGAGTAAGAATAATGGCTTGTTGTTCATGATGAATAAAATTACTATAAAAAGATATTTAAAAACATTCTTAAGGAAATATCACTTTCATTTTGGAAATCTGTTTTTAAAACATAAGAAATTTTAAAAACAATTTTTTTTAAATTAAATTGAAAAAATATAAAGGAATATTTCAAAAAATTTAACTTCATGGTGGAAATTCCATAAACATCGAACACGTTAAAAAAATGTTCTTTTCACAATTTCAGTAAAATCCAAATGAGCATTATTTTGAAAATTACATAATATTTCTTTTAATTTTTTAAAAAAAAATTTAAAAATGGGCAACAATGCCTTTAATAACTTATTTTTAAATTTTGAAAACATTTTTGAATTTTTTTTAGAAAACATGGTTTTAGAATAAAAACATATTTCTGACCAAAGAGAGAAATGAAGTAAGATTTTCATAAAATATTATCAATTAATTTATGTAACAAAGAGCGATAAAATTGAAACATTCATTGAAAATATCATGAATACATAGATTATATGAAAATTAAATGGGTTTATTGGAAAATCATTAAGAAATTTCCTTCAACTTTTATTTAAGAATAAACAATCTCGATCAGAATGAGATTGTAAAATAAACCCTTAAAATGATTATAGTGTTGATGTGAGAATTAATAAATGAATAGATTATTTTAATAAACTTTTAGTAAAAAAATAAGTGAAAATAAAACACAATATAATAAAATTTCATTGAACACATAATCTTAGTATGACATAATCAAAGATGTAGAAGTTTAACCTAATGAGTGGAAATTGAGTTAAAAAACCTATTATATCATGCCTTCTTTTGATTAAAAAATATATGAAATAATTTATAGTGGACTTTAAAAAGTTATTAACATGAAAAAGAACCATATTACTAATTATAATAACAAATTTGGTCTTTTTATAACATCTTATCACCTGTTCATTAAAAATATTTCATTATTTTCATTGTTTTAGGTGTTAGTTACAATGTTTTCTTATGCATATTTTATTATTAAAGATTTAGTTCTTTAAATATTAAATAGTTTCATAATAAAAATAATAATTATCATATTTTTACATTAATTTCACTTTTAAAACCAAACATTAATGATGTTTATGAAAAATGATGTACATTATGATCATAGATACATTAGGTCTTATGTAACCATGCGTAACATTTCCATTTTCCAATGATCATTATGGAAATAAGGTAAGTAATATATAATAATTATAAAATGATTATAATATCATATATACCATTTTATATACTTATATATATATATCATCTATGTGGTGTGGTTATGGAAGGAGAGTCACATCGCTTTCTGAACGCGATAGTCCACAGAAACACGAATAATGTTATCATCATTTTGTGAGTGAAAATGTAAGAAAAAATTGATATATTATTTTTAAATAATTATAAATATATAATTAATATAATAATTATTTAATTTATATCACATATAATAATTAAATTTCTCGTTATCATATTCCATGTGAAGTGTTAGTGAAAGATAAATCACATTGTCTTATAAGGCGGTAGTCCACCGTACACATGAACTATGTTATCTTATATACTACAGAATAGAAGGTGAAAAAATATGATATAATTAACACATAGGTATAAATAATAAATAGATATATTATATATACTTTATATTCATCAACACACCCAACTGTGACAGGTTGTAATGGAAGAACGAATGACAGCGGTTCGAGATGCAACAATCGGCTGTACACCCGAATGATGATTTCATAACCCATTTGATGAATTTGGGGATGGTTTTAGGCAATTAAAATATTCTAAAAACATACTATTATATGGAATAAACTTATATTATTATATAAAAATTGTTTAATAATAATTTATGTGGGTGGAGAAAGAAATAAAATAAAGACGCTCGTTGAAGAAAATTATATTTTCTTTGTGTATCTTCAGGTTTCCACTAAATCCATCACAGGTTGGATTTCAACCCAAAATAAGGCTTCTAGCAGGATATAAGAGAATTTATGAATTTTAAAGAGTAGGTATTGGATGAATTAAAAAAGTTTGAGGATGTGAGTAAGATAGAAGAGGGTGGATCTTTTATAAGTGAGTTGAGTGACACAATTGTTAATTTTCATGAAAATATTCAATCATAAACACATATTTATCATGAGATAAGATTAAAAAATGGGTTTTTATAGAAAAAATAAGATATAAGGTGTAAATATTACCATAAAAGTGGCGTTGGACAATTTCGTAGGTCATTTCTAGCTCTTATCTTCTTTGTTTAACCCCAGATAAATCCTTTCTTACCTTAACTACAGTAATTAATTTTTGTCGTTTCACTTGTCATTTTTGTCAAAAATTAATTTAACCATATTATAAATTATCAATTATTCCAATTAAATATTTATAATCAGTTTTTTTAAATTCAATTCAATTAAGTGGAAAATTTTTATCTAAAATTAATCATACAGTCTCGACAAGAAAATTGGTTTGTAAGGAGGAATGTTTCCAACATTTACAAAGTTTTTATATCTAAATTAAATATTAAAATGATTCCAATGACCTAAAACAGATTAATGGATATAAAATTTAATTAATGTTACTTTACATCCAATTAAATGTATAATTAATCATTATAAATTATTTAAATGAAATGGTTTTTTTCAATTAAAATTAATTATTATCTACTATTCATAAAAAATGAAACTTTTCAAAAAAAACCAAAAAATCCAACACAAAATAATTTTTATATGATGATTTTATATATTAAATTTAATTTCACAAAAAAAATTTCTCAAATTTTTAAAAATTAATTTTAAATTAATCGTGTAAAGCGTGAATACGCCGTCATTTAAAAAATATTGTTTTTCAGAAAATATATCTTTTTTTAAATGAAAGTTATTTTATTAATAATAAATATATAAAAAATAAAACTGCATAAACTATATATTTTCATAATTTATTTAATCACATTAATACCTTCTATTATAATTGATAGGTGATTAATGTCATATTAAATAATAATATTAATAATATATTTCTGTATGGTGAAACTCAATATTAAGTCCAATGCAAGCTAAACTCAGTGTTGCGTATAATGAAATCTATTGAAGTGGTTGAATTTTTTTTAAAATAAAATATATTGTTTAGTCTTGGGGTGTTATAATTTCTTCTAATATTGGTGTTGTGTGTCATATTCACTATCAAATACAATGTTCTTATTTTATAATTTTATGGTGTTTCATTAGAGGCTCGATTCCATCCATTGATGTATCAGTGTCAATATCAGTGAACTGAAATTATATGACTAGGACGGAGTATCATTGGAGGAGGAATATAATTGATTTATAGAAACCCAATAGATCTCATAGATGTTATTGGATGGATACATTTATGTCTATGTTTTTAAACATAAAGGAATAATGACTTCAATGACCGAGTCCCACATCTGAAATATCCTATATCCGTCCCGTGATATGCCATAAAATTTGTGAATTATATAGTTCGAGATGGGTGTGAGGAATCATCACTCGTTACATATATAAAAACACATAGGATTAAACCCAATGGGTTTTCTAGGCCCATTCTCACTGGTGGATGCACTATGCATCCACTCTACTTCATATTATATATATATATACACCCTGTCGCTCTACCGCCGTATTGTTCCCTTGGGATATCTCTCCCAGAGGGCTGACCATATGGTCCCCTTTGAGTGGTTTATGGGCTATCCTCATTGGGTTATAATGGTTGGCCTATTTTATCTAAAAAGGCACTATGTTAGAATATAAAATAAATAATACACATATTTAATGTATTTAAATAAATTATTAATTAAAAAAAATAAAAAATAAAAAATAAAAAATATAAAGAATCCTTTTAAATTTCAAACATTAATACCTAAAAAAATGATTATTTTTTAAATAATTTTAATTTTATTAATTTGAGGAAATAATGATTTATCAAAAAAAGTTAATGTATTAATTTATAGATGCATACTCAAACAAATTCATCCTTTATTGATTATATAATTAGTGTTGGTTTCATCGTTGATAGTAGAGTAATATGCTTGAGATTCCTTTTTCGACATGTCTATATGGGATTATTTCTGTCTTCAAAAATTTTCGAAGGATTATCTTATATTCTTATATTTCTTCTCTAAGGCGTAGGGTAAAATTCTTTTACAATCATATATTATTATGATTCCACCTCAGAATCATCATTATTTGGGGATCTTTGTGAAAAAATATTATACTTTTCAACATCAACATCTTTATCATACTTTTTTCTAAATGTGAACACCTCAAATTATTCTAATATCTTTCCTCAATGGATTCAAAATAACTACTTTAATTAATTTTATTTTTCCTGTTATTGAATAATTTTGAGGCCTTACACATTATTTACTACCCTAGAAACAATCATTTATATATCACATCACCATACATTCCCTCATTTAATTATTTTATTAAAACATAGAATCTACTTCTAAATACATGAAAATGTTTCATAGTGGGTTTCCTTCCATTCAACATTTCATATGGTTTCTTCTCTTCCCCTGGGCTATGAACTTCACTGTTTTGTGTGCACACCACAACTTTCATAACTTCCATTTAATTTTTTTAGAGAAACCACTTTAAATAAGCAGTGTTCTTCCATATTATTCACCTATCAATTTTTTATTCAAAAACTCAATTATGTTGTGGTGTTCATAATGATGATACCTCATGCTTGATGCCTTATTTATGAAGGAAATTTTCAAACTCAATGTACATGTACTCTATTACATTATCTTATTCAATAGATTAATGGTGTTGTGATTTTCATTATCCACACTTTATCTATACCTCTTCATAAATTATATCACTTATATATTTAACTTCACGAAAAACACACACACAATATTATACTATATTCATTAATTAATTTAATAAAATACCTATCACAATATGTTCCCAATATATTCATTGTTTTGAAGACATTGGTATACACTAGGTCTTCGATATTGGATGATATTTTCTTATTTTAATGATATATTATTGAGAGAATCTTTTCTCACATATAAAAATCACATATATTCTCAAGTCCTCATCATAGATTTGAAATTTCCTCTATAACCATTATCTTAGATAATTTATCCATGATTTGTTGATGAATAAGGCCTTTACTCTAATTACATTTTTTTTCACCTCTTATATTTTCATAAGATATGTTTTTTCTTTTCTGTCAATATATTATAGGTTTATATTTATCCTTTATCATTTCATTAACATGTTCTAGAACGCAAAATTGATTAAAAACCCCTTCATTTTAAATTTATGTCATATCTCGATTCATAGAGTTAACTCATTCTCAAAAGGCGGTGTCATAATTCATTCACATATAGAATATATGTATTCTTCTGATCATCACCTACCAACCATATATTTCTAGTTTATTTTATTTTCAATGACCTGTTATTGCTAAAAAATGTATAAGATAAATCTTGTCTTTAATGTTTTAAAAGGTTTATGTTTTCAGTCATATGGGATGAGGAAAAACTATAAAGGAACCATGTATTTTTCTTATTCATAACGTTGATACTGATTTCTGATAGATTATTCATCTCCCACTCTTAATATTTTCACCATGAGAAACCCAGTTGGGTAGAGGTGTATGATGGAGTATCTTTTACTACTTTAACACTAGATATATAATTGTACTCATCTTCTTCTTCTAAATGAAAATATGTATTTTCCAATGAAATATGGTTAGGTTGTACTATGATTATTATTCAATGACTTCCTTGGTGCTAAAAATTATTTCTTCTTGGCATGTAGTTATAATCATAATGTATATTATTAAAATATCAAAAATAGTATCCATACAAGAAATCTATTTTATGAGATGTATTATATGGGATAATTATTATTGAATGAATTATGAGTGATTATGAATTTAAATTACCCCTCCACCCCTCAAATTGGGTTATAGCGTGTCCCAGGAATATATATAATTAACATTTTATAAAAGAAAAAAATCACCATTAATCCTCTACATGTCTCCAGTCCTTGTAAAGATAATTGGTCATTGATTAATCCATAATGATTGTGAAATTTTCCCCACGATAGCAAATTGTTCTCATGAATCTATTTTGTTTATGTTGATAGAATAAACGCCAACCACATTCTTATGTTTGGGTTTATCATTATTAGTAGATTTGATGTCTAGGAATCATGTTTTATTCCACGTTTACCCATGAATCAAGGTCATTGTTAATTATGAATTTTCTCAATTCCTTTAGAACCACATTCTTCCATTTCCAAAAATTTTCAATCAGTAAACCTTCCAAAATATATATTTCTCTTTGGGTAAAAATATTTTATTTCATATTCATGCTAAATTGTCAGCTAAACCCATTCTTCTTCATGTTATTCAAGACTCTTTACTCGTTCATTTAGGGAAACATTGAGATCATTAATCACATTGTGTTGTTCTTCAATCCTCAACTTAAATTTTATCATATCTTTAGAGTTCTTATAACTGAACGATTTATCTATTAATTTCTTCTATAAAAAAATAATCTAAGATTTAATTTGATCAACATATTCTGAATATTCTTTCAAAATTCTAACAATATTTATATTTTTCTTCCTTTCAATATAGATTTCTTTATATCGTCGTTGAGTTCTACCTTTAGATCAACATCACCTTCGATTTTATCATCATTCTTCTTTATTATTATTATTTTTTGAATATGGACATCATGAAATCTCATGTATCTAAATTAAATTTTATTTCCAATTCATCCATATTTTAAAATTCATCATCTTCTTCTTTAATCACCAATATCTTCCTTTAAAACCCATATTAGGATAAATTTCCAAATTTAAAGCCTATTTTAAGAGGGAACCTTAGTTTTGGGTTCTGCACTAATTATTATTCATATATATAATCATCAAATTTCCTTTGACACCTTGCTATAGTGTATCCATCCTTACCCCACCATAAATAATGCATGCATATCTTACTTTCAAATCTACCCTTTCATCTATTGAATATTATAGACACAAGGGATAAAAATTCATCATACACATCATCATAATTATCACTAAAATTAGTGATTAAATATATATCTAAATCATTGAAATCCATTTCTTTTTTTCAGTGACTTCAATTTCCTTCCAGATTGACATGCATTTCTTACACCACTAGTTTTTTGTAATAATATTTCTCTGAAATTTCCTCAATGTTCTTCACATGAAGAGATAAATCATTGGATTTAATATTGGTATAAGTATCTATATAATATTATTAATAATATTGAGATCATTAATCTCTTCACTAAGTTCCCTTATTTATATAACAACCAAAATATTTTGGTTGAAGAATCCGTCATCATTTTCATCCAAGAACATTTTCAAATCATTAAATTTATCATGTATGATTGGTAATATATCCTAATTTACTTTAATATCACTATAGTAGATGCATGATAATTTCTCATACATAGAATTTTCAGTAGTAAAAATAATTAATTTCATGTAAATTTGGGTTGATGAAGCTCTATATAGATCATTTTGATCCTTGGAATCAACTTTGAGAATCTTGTTGTCTGCATTTACCATAAAAAATTCTGATGCACCACTAACATATATCCCATGCATATTAGTAGAGAAATATTTTATGAATATGGAATATAGATAAGATATCATACTATTTTTATAGACAATATAAAAATTAAATTATTAATTGAAACCCATTTATAATTAATTTTTTTCTCCATACCGAGCTTTAACTAACAGATTCATCACTCATAACATCTCTAATACTATTTGGTATATTCTAGGACACCATGACAGTGGAAGAGTAAATAGTGGTGTTAGATTTTTTCACCTATATTAAATTATATTTTATCAACATTCATAGGAACAATTTAAACATATAATATCCTTTTTCACATTTTCCAAAATTATAAATGAAAATAGTAAAACACAACACACAAATTTTTACATGGTTCACCACTAAGTACTAGTTCAAGGTGCTTACCCCAAAGATATTTCAGTTGTACCCAAACCCAAAAATCATCAATAGTATTAATAGATTAAATTATTTTGGTAATGGTTACTATATTTCAAATTCACTTCCTTTATAATGAATTCTTGGATTAAAAACTACCTCCCTTATAACACTTCCATAGACTCCTCTACAAACTTATTTGGATGAATGTATTATTATTTTATTGATATGAATGTTTCTTTAATATTTTGAATATAACATCATTTTAGTTTTTATAATGGTAACTACAATTAGAAAACATAATGTTCTCATTGGTCTATAAAATAAACGTAAAAAACAACCATATAAAAAGGTATTCTTAAAACTACCTTGCACGTAATTCCCAAAAAACACTATTCACCTCATACTAACCTCATAGAATGAACTATGTTCATTATGAACTATATTTGTGATTTAATTTTCCACTTTTATATACTATGCCTTGTAGGTTCCGGGAGAAGCAGAAGTGCGGTTGGACCGACAACCATCTTTAATCTTTACCACGATTAATGATTATTCCAGGATCAATAAAACGATGAATGCCAGTCTCAATGGAATAAAATCAAAGATTTAGATAAAAAAGAAAGAGGCCAGAAACCTTTAGAGAGGATCATGCATATCAAGTTTATATTTAATTTAATTAATTTAATAAAGAAAATAATACCTGGATATTTAGTATTTTCTTCTTTGATGATGTTGATCTTCAAGAATGAACCTTTTGGATTATCTTGTTGCACTTGCAAGGATCCAAACTAGAATCCCTCTAGCGGTGATCCACATGTGCTCTGATGGCCTCCAGTCGACACCACTATTTCTCTGGGTGCTAGAGCGGTGAAGAGAGGGTCTTGTATCATTCATTCTTGATCACCTTTTCTTCATCCTTGATGAATGTCTCTCATTTTTGAGAGGGGAGGGAAGAGGATTTAAGAGATTGTTTTAGCTCAACAATTCTCAATTCAATGGGTGTGTGGTTCGGTATATGGAACAATAGATGTATGTGTACTTTTATTGACATGGGGACTTATTTAAAATATATAATTACATAACAAAAATTAAATACAATCATAACCTTATAGAAAACCCATGCTATTATAAATAATACAACATAATTATTTATGGTTTTCCAACTTGCACAAAACAGAACTATAAATAAAATTTCACATCACAAATTTCATGTGATAGTTTTATTTCAATAAAATCACAGAGATATCAACTTCCATAAATATAATGGACAAATCCTTACTCAACTTATCCATTAATGACAAGCCACTCTTGATGCACCCAACATACCCTACTTCCCACCAACTGTCTGTGTGATGGTTTTTGTCAGTAAATCAAAGTGAATGAGTCATGATATATATTAATTACATTCTTAATGTCTTTGTAAAATTACACATGATCATAGATAGAAATATCTGATGACACCAAAACATGCCGAATTCCTACTGGTGGGTCCATTATCATAATCACTTATCTTGATGATTAGCAAGTGAGAACTTCATGAGAGGAAGTATCATCTACTTATGAGTACTCACAGATGATAGTCTACATACTGTGTGTCCCACCTTAGTATGTCATCCAACCATAGATCTACATTTAAGAATATTGTTATAGCATTTCAAGGTTCTCATCATAGTGGGGAACTTCCACAACCTTATCAATGCCACAAAAACTCTAGGACTTTGTTACATCATAGTCATGAAGAAAAATGAACAATATGTAATAAGATGTTTAATATTTAAATACATTAAATATCCATATAATCAATGTACAACCATTTGGTTCTAGAAAAGTAACTCTTACAAACTCCCACTTAGATTAGAGAAAACTTCCTACAACTTTTAGTCCACTAGACCTCATATGGTGATCATGTTTCTACTAAGTCAAGGTGTTAGTCAAGGGGTCCACCACATTGTCTTCCATAGAAATACTGCTCACTTCAACTTCACCTCTTGGAGAAAAATACTTCAAGAGATAATACTTCCGAAGTAAGTGTTTCATCCACTGATGTGACCTTATCTCTTTTGTGAGATCCACTACTGCAGTATTATCACAATACAATGTTATGGGATCATTACTTCTAGGTATTACATCTAGCTACTAGAAAATTCTTTGCATCCAAAATGCTTCTTTAGCAGCCTCAGAAGCCGCGATATACTTAAAATATTCTATTGAATTTGCTACCACCCCCCCTCTTTGAGCACTTCCATCTCACTGCATCTCCATTCAAAGTGACGATGTATCCCATTTGTGACTTCATGTCATCTTGATCAGTTTAGAAACTAAAATCTGTATATCCTATGATTACTAGTTCCTCATCTCGTCCATAAACCAGAAACATATCCATAGTATGCGTCAAATACTTTAGGATAGTCTTGACTTCCATCCAATGGCGATCACCTGGGTCAGCTTGATATCTACCTACCACAATCAATGTATAGGAAACATCCAGCCTAGTACATAGCATGAAATACATGTATGACCCAATCGCTAATGCATATGGAGTTTTTTCCATTATCATTCTTTCATCATGTGTTTGAGGACACATTTTCTTGAAAAGTGGAATGTTATGTGATGCTAGAAACAATCCCCTCTTGTATTGTTTCATATTGAATCTCTTCAGTATATTATCATTGTATATACATTGACTTTGGCCCAGAAATCTGTTAGATCTATCACAATGGTTCTTGACCCCAATAATATACGCTGCCTCTCCCAAGTCCTTCATAGATAAGAAATGATTCAACCATGCCTTAATATACATTATTACTAGTGTCTCATTTCCAATAATTAATATGTCATCAACATATATTATTATGAAAATGACTGTACTCCCACTAAATTGTTTGTAAACACAAGACTCTCATTTTTTCTTGATAAAACCAAATTTTGTTATGACTTTATAAAAATGAATGTTCCGTGACATGGATGATTTCTTTAATCCATAAATTGATGTTTGTAACTTTAATACCTTATCAACATACTTTGGAGTCATAAACCCTTTAGGTTTTATCATGTAGACATGTTCTTTAAGGTTCCCATTAAGGAAGGCCGTTTTGACATCCATTTTATAAATCTCATAGTCATGGTAAGTGGTGATGGCCAACAAAATTATGATGGATTTCAACATTGGAAATGGTGAAATGGTTTTGTCTTATTCAATTACATAATGATGTTTGAACCCTTTTTCAACCATTCATTACTTATAGGTACTAACTTGTCCTTCCATATCTAGTTTCTTCTTGAATACCCTTTTGAATCCAAGAGGATTTACATCAACTAAAGAATATACCAAAATCTAGACTTGGTTTTGGTAAATGTAATCTATTTCAGAATTCATGGATTCTTGCCACTTGGAAACATCAATGCCACTTACTACTTCCTTTTAGGTTAGAAGATCATTATTTTGAACTAATAGCGAGTCACCATCGTTAGTAACTAGAAAACCATACTGTTCTAGTTCTCTAACCTCTCTTGTACTCTTATATAGTTCCTGTGTCTATGGAACAATTCATTCTTCTATAGGGCTTTGTGGAATCTTCTTCTGTACCAACTCTTGTGTACCTTGAGCCTCAAACTCATCGAATTACATCTCACTCCCACTATCTATTTTGTACATGTGATCCCTCTCAAGTAATATAGCATGTCTTACCACTATACCCATTTTACCTGAGGGGTTGTATAGGTAGTATCCCCTTATTTCATTGGGGTATCCAATAAAGGTACACTTTGTGCCTCAGAGTGAAAGTTTGTTACCTGAAGAGACCTTAACAAATGCATCACTTCCCCACACATGAAAACTAGATAACATGGATTTCTTTACACTCCATAACTCGTATGGAATACCATATATAGGTTTAGTTTGTACATGGTTTAGTATATGCACCACTGTTTTCAACGCATATCCTCAAAAGGATAAAGGAAGACTCGCATGACTCATCATTGATCTCACCATGTCCAATAGGGTGCGGTTCCTCCTTTCACTCACACCATTCCTATATGGCCTGTAAAGAGGAGTGAGTTGGTATAGGATTCCAAACACCCATAAGTAATTAATGAAGTCTTTATTAAGATAGTTTTTTACCTCAGTCTGAGTGGAAATTCTTAATCTTCTTACCAAGCAAGTTCTCAACTTCAATCTTCTATTCTTTGAACTTATCAAAATAATCTGACATATACCTCAATAAGTAGATATATCAATATCTAGTAAAATTAGTAGTAAAAATTATGAAGTATGAGAAACCTTCCCTTTCTTCAACTAGAAATGGTCCACACACATCTGTATGAACCAATTAAAGAATTTCTTTAGCCCTTTCACCTTTCCAACTAAATGGGGATTTTGTCATTTTTCCTTTAAACATGCATGACGTACAATAAGTGGATTTATTTCAAAATAATATAAATATCCATCTTGATGTAACTTTGTCAAGAGTTTCTTGTTTAAATGACCTAGCCAATGATGTAAAAGTTGGGTGTGTTATAATTCATGTGAAGTATCTTTGTTATCAATTTCCATTATATGGTTTGTGTAATCCAACACTTAATGATTTTTGTATAAATGTGCCCTACCAAAAAAAATTCTATCTTTCTAAAAGAAGAAACATTCAATTCAAAAAATAAAAATAAATGAATTTATATCTAATCTGGATATAGAAATAATGTTTTTAGTAACAGATTAAACATAATAACAACCCTTTAACACCAAGATCATCTAATTTTTTAACGTGAGGTGGTTGTCCTCAATAGCTACATCAACAAGTATGGATTTGTTGGCTACTATAAGATATACCTCCAATTGGTAAATATTCTTGAATCTACTTGTTTCCTATATTTGGATACATATATGAGCACCACAAGCTATATCTAATACCCAATTTGTAGAAATAGATATATTTCATTAAATAAAAAAACACCCGATGCTTCCCCTTACTTCTTAGGGTGGGTGTAGTTCTTCTTCCAGTGGCCTATCTTGCCACATGAATAACAAATAGCCTCCTATTCCCTTTCCCCCTTTTGATCTTCCTTTTCTTGGAAGGTCGTGAAGAATCTTTGGTCTTAAATCTCTTCGCATTCCCTTTCCTCTTATTCACCATAAGGAAGGAAGGATTTTCACGCTTCATATCTTTGTTCCCATGGTGAATGAGGATAAGAAGATTATATAGATACCTATCAATGTTTTTCTTGTTGAAATTGACAAAAAATTTGGATATTCTCTTAGGGAGTGATGCATGAATGAGATCAGTTCCCAGTTCTTTGGGGAGTTTAAACCCTTGAACCTCCAGGTACTCAATGTAGCGAATGATCTTGGTTACATGAGGCCCAGCTAGGGAATCCACTCCATGATTACTCTGAAAGACTTCCTTGGATATATCAAACCTTTCATGTCTTTCTCTCTCTTGGTAAAGACCGCGGAGGAGATCGATCATTCTATAAGGATCCATGTTTTCATGAGACTTAATGATCTCACTAGACATTGATTATAGAATAAAACATAGAATGTCTAACACATTGTTCATATGTTTCTTATAGGACATTAAATCTTCATTGATCGCCTCTTTGTAAGGAGGATCAAGTAATGATGACTCTAACACGTAAGGCTTCTGTTCATGGTTTAGGATAACCCAGAGGTGTCTAAACCATTTTAGGAAGTTACTGCTAGTGAAGATGTTGTCTTTATCTAGAATTGATCATAGGGATAGTGTAGTTGAAGATATTATAATTTTTAATATATAATTAAAATACCATATCATTAGTACTTTCTTGATTTTTATGAGAATTAAGAAATCAATTTTATTAAGTCTCCCACTATTTTTTCATGTCCCAATGGCTCTTAACATTTAAATTGGAATGTCCAATTGTCATGACATACTAGTGGAAAGGATCCATATTACCCTTTGAATAACCCCAACAAGTGTTGTTCAAGCTATTTGAAAGTATTTAGGTAGGCAGGTCTTTACCAACTGTGGGCTTGCCGCCCCTTGATCAGTTGAGTAGACTCCCCAATCCTAAAATCCTGACTTTGGATTTACTCAACTCCTGCCACCAATATTACACCATGTCCAACAAGGGCTAATCCTCCTGATGTAATATGGTTACGTCAACCAGAAACCTTTTATAAGGGATTCTGGTATAAAATTAAGTGTCCCAATAAGGGTTGTTAAAACACAGTTTTATTGATATTTTCCCATAAGCAAGTAATGGAAGGCCGGTATGACTTAATATTTTATTTGAGGGATTTTTATCTTTTATGCGTAAATTTATTATTATCATTATCACATTCTTGTTAATATTAAGTGGATCTTAATTAAGTGATTAACCATGTATTGATAATGTCTACGAATAAGCTTGGTTTATTTTAGTTACACCATGCATGCTTGTTTAATACATTAAATATGTGACCGCGGCAACACATCCATCATGATAAACCATGAAATTGAAAAAAATTAAATAAAGAAAAGGTAATTATCATGATATTTTATAACGGTTAGTTTATCTAGCTGTTGATAAACAAACCCTGGCCTAGGGGAGAAACACCTTGAACCTTTTGGGTTTGTGTTTACAACATTCCACACATTCACCTCTATATCTCTTGGGATTTGTTTCATCTCGGATCCATGTTGAACCACCTCCTCTAGCTAGAGAGTTCCATCCATTACATATTCTTTTAAAATCACAAATAGGTGAGGCTTAAAAGGGGGTTTTACATAAAAAACATTGGGAACATAGACCCTACATATTAATGAGGAGAGATGGCTTATATGAAAAAAATTTATTTAATAAATTAATTAAAATGAAACCAATCACATACAAAGGTCTGTTGGGTCGGAGAAAAAGACAGGAAGTGATGGCAAGAGGGGGGGTGAATTGCCTTTTAAAAAATTAATTAACAAATTAAAATCAAAGAATGTGCAGCGGAAAATAAAGAGGCAATCACACAAGAAATTGTTAACGGAGTTCGGCCAAAAACCCGGCCTACGTCTCCGCTCCCAACTCAACCGTTGAGAGATTCCTACCGCTTGCTTTTCAATGGTTTTAGCAAGAAACCCACTAGGCTTTGAGGTAGCACTAGGACCTATTACAGCTTGCTTTTGAAATGGTTTAGCAAGAACCCACTTGCTTTTAATGGTTTAGCAAGAACCCACTATCCTTCTTACAGGTGAAGGATAGATCACCTATGTCTCAAGCTATTTAAAGGAAAGCTTGACAACCTTTTCACACCTTAGTGGTGATGTGAAACCCAAAAGAAAGGGAGGATGAGAAAAGTTTGGGGTTTGTAGGCACAAACCCAATTTTAAGCTCAAAAAGATAAAAACAATAAAACCCGTAATTGGAGGAAGTCTTGGGCGCCTTTGATTGATTGGAGATGTTGAAGGCCGCTTCCAAGCTTCTTTGAAGGTGCTCTTGGATGTGGAATTGGATTGGAGCACGTTGGGTTCCTTGATGAAATCCGCCGGAGGTTCGCCAAAATGATCAACAATGTGTCCGGTGGCTTCCGTATGGTTCCGGTGCCTCCTAGTCCTTTATTTATAGGCTAAGAACCTTCAAGTATCCGTTAGAGGGATTTGGAGCCGTTGGAAAAGGCCTCGGAGCCGTTGGAGGCCAAAAGAGGGTTGACTGGTCAAAGCCAACGGCTAGTTTGACTGGGCTACCGGCTGGCCGGTACATCTCCACCGGCTGGCCGGTGCCTTGGAAGAGGAGAAGAAGCTTCTGTCCAGACTCCACCGGCTGACCGGTGAGGAGGCCACCGGTTGGCCGGTGGCAAGACAGTAGCTGCCACTGTGCTTGCTGGGTGCCACCGGCTGGCCGGTGCTGAGGCCACCGGTTGGCCGGTGCTGAGGCAGTGGCTCAGCCCTCTGTTCTGGGTGCCACCGGCTGGCCGCTGGTGTGACACCGGTTGGCCGGTGGTCTGGACAGAGGAATCCCTCTTGTCCAGTCCTCCATCGGCTGGCCGGTGGTCTTCCATCGGTTGGCCGGTGGACTGAATTTCAGTCCACTTTTGGCTTCTTC
Source organism: Viscum album (assembly GCA_963277665.1). NCBI lineage: Eukaryota > Viridiplantae > Streptophyta > Magnoliopsida > Santalales > Viscaceae > Viscum > Viscum album. The sequence goes on from OY728150.1 coordinate 304,940,063, forward strand.
TTGGCCTAAGTCCTTGGCAACCTTTTGCCTATCAGCACAAACACTTAAAACACAATTAGATAAACATGATAAGGTGATTGTGATCATGAAAATAAAACAACGAGGGGAACGAGAGGTACAACAATCTCCCCCTATTTTGATGATCACAATCACCAAAACAATTAAAGTAAAATACTGAAATTGAAAGGAAATGCTAAGCATGATGAAAAGGATTCTCCCCCAATCAATCAAGAAATTTCTCCCCCTTTGTGATTATCAAAATAGAATGGGGCATAAAACTTGATTGAGGGAAAATTGAAAATCAAGATCAATTGGAATTTTTGAAAATTGAATTGAAAAATTTGAATAACAGTTTGAATTGAAAGTTTTGAATCAAAAACCAATTGAAATTTTGGAAATAAAAATTCGATACCAAGAGTTGAAAAATTTGAAATGAGAATTTAATAGAAAATTTTGAATTGAAAAAAATTTGATACCAAGTGTTGAAATCGAAAGTTTGAATCTAAGACAAGGTTTTGAAAATTCTCCCCCTAAATGAAAACAATAAGTCACCGGGGATAGGAAATAAATTTTGGCCCGGAGAGACTCGCAAGAAGGGATTTTTCAATCCAAACTTGTCTCATGGCGGGTCTTCTCCTATAAAATTCGTCCGAAAAGAAAATACTTTTGGGTTGACCATACCGGGCATTTTTGCAATCGCATTCATAAATTAGGTGCCCGGGTTTTTTACAATAATTACAAAATTTATAACTAGAGCTCCCCCTTACAAAAACAGTGGGTGCATGGGAGGAGGAAGCTTGCTTGGAATAGCCAAGCCCTTGGGTGGTCCTAGATATGCGTTGGGAACCTAGCAAATTGTTTAAATTTTGTTCCCCTTGGGTGAACTTAGCTAAGGATTCTCTAAGGTCCTTGATGGTTGATTCCAAAGAATCAACATTTGGGAAATTTTGGATTTTTAGGGAGAGTTCCTCCTTCTCTTTGAGAAGTTGGTCTTTTTCGGAGGAAATCTTTTTGAAATTCTTTTTTAAAGCAACAAATTTTTAAGAAAGCTCATGAAAACCATTTTCTAATTGGTCTCTAACATGTTGGAGTTCCTCATAAGACAAATGATTGAAAGAATTTGAAGAACTAGAAGACGAGGAAGAAGAGTCGGAAGATGATACCTCATGATTTTCCATTAGGCATTTTTTACCTTGGTCGCTCGAGGAGAAGGAGGAGAATGAAGAGGTGGAGCTATCACTCCATGTTTCCTTCGAAGCCTTCTTCTTTTTCTTCTTGGCCCTTTTCTTGTGAGGTGGGTAAACGGGCTTGATCTTTTCGTCGGGTTCTTACTTTTGATCGGATTCTTGCTTTGGGGCCTCGCTAGTACCTTCATAGGTTAGTTCTAAAAATTTCCAAAGATCGTAAGAAGTAGAGCAAGTAGAAATACAATTAAATACATTTCTATCTAACCCGCAATGAATAGCATTCATGGCTTTGCCATCAAGCTCGAAATTTGCAATGTCGGCGGGGGTCCATTTAGACTCATCGGGAGAAGAGAGCATAAAACCATGCATAACAATTCTAAAAATAGGATAGCCAATACTTTTAAGAAATGTGGTCATGCGGGTTTTCCAAAAACTATAATCGGCTCCATCAAAGAATGGAGCACGATCCAAAGAATGTCCTTCGGGGGATTGAGAGGAAGAAGCGGTAGAAGCCATAAAAAAAAATAGGATCTTTAATTTGAAACCGGTTAGGGAATTATTCAAATACGTCCTCTGATACCAATTGTTGGGTCGGAACAAAACGGGAGGAGATGGCAAGAGGGGGGGTGAATTGCCTTTTAAAAAATGATTGACTAATTAAAATCAAAGAATGTGCAGCGGAAAATAAAGAGGCAATCACACAAGAAATTGTTAACGGAGTTCGGCCAAAAACCCGGCCTACGTCTCCGCTCCCAACTCAACCGTTGAGAGATTCCTACCGCTTGCTTTTCAATGGTTTTAGCAAGAAACCCACTAGGCTTTGAGGTAGCACTAGGACCTATTACAGCTTGCTTTTGAAATGGTTTAGCAAGAACCCACTTGCTTTAAATGGTTTAGCAAGAACCCACTATCCTTCTTACAGGTGAAGGATAGCTCACCTATGTCTCAAGCTATTTAAAGGAAAGCTTGACAACCTTTTCACACCTTAGTGGTGATGTGAAACCCAAAAGAAAGGGAGGATGAGAAAAGTTTGGGGTTTGTAGGCACAAACCCAATTTTAAGCTCAAAAAGATAAAAACAATAAAACCCGTAATTGGAGGAAGTCTTGGGCGCCTTTGATTGATTGGAGATGTTGAAGGCCGCTTCCAAGCTTCTTTGAAGGTGCTCTTGGATGTGGAATTGGATTGGAGCACGTTGGGTTCCTTGATGAAATCCGCCAGAGGTTCGCCAAAATGATCAACAATGTGTCCGGTGGCTTCCGTATGGTTCCGGTGCCTCCTAGTCCTTTATTTATAGGCTAAGAACCTTCAAGTATCCGTTGGAGGGCTTTGGAGCCGTTGGAAAAGGCCTCGGAGCCGTTGGAGGCCAAAAGAGGGTTGACTGGTCAAAGCCAACGGCTAGTTTGACTGGGCTACCGGCTGGCCGGTACATCTCCACCGGCTGACCGGTGCCTTGGCAGAGGAGAAGAAGCTTCTGTCCAGACTCCACCGGCTGACCGGTGAGGAGGCCACCGGTTGGCCGGTGGCAAGACAGTAGCTGCCACTGTGCTTGCTGGGTGCCACCGGCTGGCCGGTGCTGAGGCCACCGGTTGGCCGGTGCTGAGGCAGTGGCTCAGCCCTCTGTTCTGGGTGCCACCGGCTGGCCGCTGGTGTGACACCGGTTGGCCGGTGGTCTGGACAGAGGAATCCCTCTTGTCCAGTCCTCCATCGGCTGGCCGGTGGTCTTCCATCGGTTGGCCGGTGGACTGAATTTCAGTCCACTTTTGGCTTCTTCTTGGCCTAAGTCCTTGGCAACCTTTTGCATATCAGCACAAACACTTAAAACACAATTAGATAAACATGATAAGGTGATTGTGATCATGAAAATCAAACAACAAGGGGAACGAGAGGTACAACAAGGTCTTGGTCTATCTCATGATCAATCACATACATGAAACAAGTTAAGAACTGAATAAAACTTATTTTCAATTCTATATTCAGTATTATTAAGATAAATTATGCTTAAATTGATTAATTTTTATCTTTATTTAATCAATCCCTTTATCTTAATCGTTTTTCTGAATTTCCTTGAGATTATCATCCATCGTAATTTTAAACAAATAAATTCATTTAAAACAATATTTGTTCAAAGCTAGTACCTTTGAGGCAACCTGGTAAATTACCATTCATAACTACCCAATGAGTAAAAATGAACATCATGCAGATATTAAATTAAACACGTATACGTAAAACACTTATCATGTGTTGTGCCTCACCTTTATGCTTGCACCATGGTACATGTATCAAGGGTTTTTATAATATAATAACAAATTTTATTAAATATTTGTAATTTGGATGAGTAAACGACGTGTAGTTTAACTACATGGAGTGTAATATCATTCACCATCCATCCAATGTACACGCCTGGGGATATAGAGTGTAAATGTACTACCGAAATCTTCGGAGTATATGGCATGTCCAGTGGGCCACATGCCGTGTAGTATTTTCATGACACGATCTCTAGCTGGGAAAGCCGTGTATGGGGTACACAGTCCAACCCTTACCCAAAGGGTCTATATGTTATGTCCAGTGGGCCACACCGCATGTAATTTGGAAACTATGTTACACCTATTCTGAGTCAACACACAAAGACTTTAAGACTTAGAAAAACTCCAATGACACGACTTAGTTTGGTGGACTAGTCCTGATACATTTAAATTTGATAAACAATGTATGAATCTGACTACACACTGTGTATTCGGGTGTTTTGCAACCATGAGCCTTTGGCACCTCCGGGTGAGATCATCAGTTTCATTTTAATTAAAATTAAAAGAAAAGATCATTTCTATAAGGTAAAAGAGAAACAAAAAGAGGGAGAAAAGATCTTGAAATCCAGATTACAAGAACGATTAACCTAGAATTGAAATACTAAATTATTAAACTGTAAATCATCAAAAAATTATTTAAATAATTTTAAACTATGATGTAACCTTCCAGTGATACCACTTGTAGGTTTTGAGCATAGCGGAAGTACAGTTGGCCTCACACCCAACTATAATTTTTACCATGATCAATGATTATTCTGGGATCGATACGTCGATGAACACCGGTCTCCATGCAATATAGTCAAATATTTAGATAAATAAGTAAGGGGCCCAAAACCTTGAGAGAGGATAATTTAAATCATGTTTATAATTAATTTAATTAATTTCATAAAGAAAATAATACCTAGATCTTCAATATTTTTTTCATTGATGATATTGATCGTCTATAATTACCCTTATAGATTATCTTGGTGTGCTTGAAAGGATCCAAACTAGAATACCTCTAGTAGTGATCCGTAAGTTCTCTGAAGGCCTCTGATCGACAACACTTGTTCTCTAGGTGCTAGTGCGGTGAAGTGAGCGTTTTGCGTCTGTTGTTCTTGATCACTTTTTATTCAGCCATGAATAACGTCTCTCATTCTTAAGAGGGGTGGGAGAAGGATTCAAGAGAGAATTTGATTAGCTCAACCATTCTAAATTCACCGGGTGTGCAGTTTGGTACATGGAACAATAGATGTATGTGTCTATATATTGACATGGGGATTTAGTTACAATATTTAATTTTGTAATAGCAATTAAATACATTTATAACCATAGAAAAAACCCATGCTATTAATAATATTACTACATAATTATTTATGATGTGACAACCTGTGAAAAATGGAAATATAAATAGAAATTCCCATCACAAAAAATAGCAGCATTATTTTTATTTGTGCCAACTAGTTAAATAATTATTTATCATCTTGCCAATAATTATTTTACTTCTAGATTGGACTTGGTCTACTCAAACACCACTTCCATTTATTGAACACTCAAATAAATAAATAAATAATTTATTCTATTAAATAAATATTGTTGGGAAAAATTCCCTCAAGGTATCATTGAATCATTTTTGAGGTGATTGTGTTTGTTGACAAAGTGGGCCTCTGTGCTGTGTTAGTTGACAAAGCAAACCATGACAATAAAATTTGTTGACAAAGGGGATTTAATGGTGGAAAGTTGAGTTCAAGGGATGTTGTTAATGAACCATGATTGATTCAATAAAATTGAAAAAATAATGGTCGATCTGGAGGCGGTTCAAAAAGAGAAAATACAAGGTGGCGCCGTTTTCTAGTGTTTAAAAATTTTTGGGCCTCAAAATCGACAAATGGAGAAAAGTTTTTTTGGAAAAGGGACTTGCGCGCTGGTGTCTTGGAGGCTTGGAAACTTGCACACCATATGTATTTCAAGATCAGAACATCAAAATATGGCAAAGTTAGAAGGGAAGCCCAAGTTTTATGTTTGGGCGTGCAAGTGACTTGCATGGCGGAGAATAGGGCGGTGAGACTTGCACGCCGAGAGGAGACTTGTGCGTCGTCGTGTAGGTTTTCCAAATGCCTATAAATATAGGTTAACCCCTCCTAATTTCTTGAAGAGTTTAACACTCAGAGAAACTCAGATTTCCTGTCACGCAGGTGTGGTGGTCACACAGGTGGTGGTGTGGTCACGCAAGTAGAAGTTGCGCGCCAGTGGATTGTTGCATGTCCAAAGTGGTTTGGGCAAGAAAGGAAGGGAGTCTCTAAAATTTTGAGTTGAATAAGGGGGTGTCAAAAAAGTGGTTTGGTGACACTTTCGCACCAGGTTTTGAAGAAGCGTGACAGATGATGGTTGCATTCCAAAATTGGTTTGGGTGTAAGAGGGTGTGAATCATGCAAGTTTGGGGTTGCAGAAGCTAGTGTCGCGCAAGTGGTTGATGTGAACCTGCGTGCCAATTTTAACTTGCATGCCGAGACTTGCACGACGGATTAGAGAAGGGCACCGGGTATTGTTGAAGAATGATAGTGATTCAGGGCTGCGTGAAAGTTGAAAGATTGACTGATACCTTTGGTGCAACGTGAGATTCATCTATGAGTGAAAGTTGGATTTCAACAGATCATCTACATACAACAGAGGATGTATTCATTTGTGATAATGAATAGACATACATGTCTATAAACTCTGAGTGGATCCTTTCCAGAGCAGTGAGCAATGGAAGAGTAAGAATGTGATCCTCTCCACCGGTAGTAATCCAGAGAGAGAGAGAAATAGAGAGTGACCCTTGGGAAAGCAGTGGGCTGACCCTAAACATTGTAAAGGCAGTGAGCCTAGGCATAGAAGTGATCTAGCCCGACCCTTGTAAACAAAAATGTGCTTATAGGGGATTTTTTATAGAGACATATCACCGTTGTATTCTCCTTTGACATAGACCAGTGAGGGTGAACCTAGAAAAAATCTCTATGTCAGCCTGCTTGAATCCGTTCATTGCATTTAAAGAATAATTATCAGATAAAGAAGAAAAGAAGTGATCATAATAAACACTCAAGTGAAAAAAAAGTGACCCATGTAATAAAGTGGTCAAGATCCAGTGGGGCAATAAGAATTTAGAAAAGAATATCCATACCCTAATTCACCCCCCTCTCAGGGTATATAGGCTCCTTTTGGTCCTAACAAATATTTTATTTAAAAAATAGTAAATAAATATTTATTAAATGTTAAATAAAATAAGTAAATATATTTTACCCACAATCTGGTGAATAAATATTTATTTAAATTATTCAATCTTTTTAACTTGAATAGAATTATTCCACTATCTTGAGATATATATTTATAAATTAAATTCAAATATAATTTAACCAAGACCATCAGAAACACTTATTGTGTGACCCTTTAGGAATCATTATCGTTTAGTTTTCCGGTCTTTCCTAAAGTCCAAGAGTACTATCTAGAAACAGGTCAAGGCATCCAAGAGAAATAACTTCAAGTCATAATAATGACATCCACATAAAAAAACTCACTATGAAATATAATCCCTTTGTTGCAATATCTCATCAAGATGGTTTAATGATAGTGTCATCAACTTTTATGCTTGATACATGGTTCTTTGAATATCATAAATAAACTCATTGTTACACCATGACCATGGAATTTCATGCAATAGTTATATTTCAATCAAAGGGCTAGGATATCAACTTTCATAAATGGAAGGGAAAAATCCTTCCATGACTTATCTATTAATAACATGCCACTCATGATGCACACAACCTAACCTACTTCCCGCAAACTGTATGCATGATGGTTTTTTTTCAGTAAATCAAATTGCATGAGTTGTGACATGTATTAATGATAATATTAAAGTCTAAGAATCATTACACATTCTAGTTGATAGAAATATCTGATGCCTCCAAAATAGGAGAAATTCTTACTTGCGGTTCTGTTCTTATAATCTTGTCTCTTGGAGATTACAAAGTGCGAATTTAATGAGAGGAATTATCATATATTTACGAGTACTCGCACCTGAATATCTACATGCTACATGTCCCATCATAGTATGTCATCCAACCATAGAACTATAATTAAGAATATTTTCATATCAATTAAAGGTTATCACCATAACAAGGAAGTAACAAGACCTTATTAATGAAACAAATACTCTAGAACATTATTAAATCATAGCCAGGCATAACAATGAACAATATGTAATAAGATGTTTAATATTTAAATACATTAAATATCCATGTAATCAAATAACAACTAGTTGGTTCTAGGACACTAAATCTTCCAAGCCTCACAGAACTTCTTCACGATATATGATTATGACTTTTTGAATTGACTTATTTCTCAGTTCCTTCATGAATATGTTTCATGAGACTATAATACTCACAGATCCATCACAAAATGCCTTTACATGATTCCCTATCATGAATCTCTTACAAAGTTAGAATTTTTTTAACAATTACATGATGTAATTATTACTATGTATTACATAAATAATTCTCCTTAGAGAATTCTCTTTGAAATTTGATGCATTTAAAATAGTTCTAACTTCATTGATCCCCCAAGAATTCTCTAAATACCCCCTTTAGATTTCATGGATCCTTAATTAAATTATTTGAGGGGTAATTATAAGAAAAATCTTTTAAAAGTATTACCAATAATGAAAATTAATATCCAATCTAACACTAAATCAGAATCGTGTTCTATCTTTTCATACCACACCTTTGTGAGTGACTATCCTATATAGGCCATATATCATCATAACCACTTGATCACAAATGAAACTATCCTTTGTGTGAAGCACATTGAAATCCAAATATTCCATCATGACACATTTCCAACAAAAACATTCATATATAAGATAACCATTGCTAACAGATCCACACACTTCTTACAGAAGCCCTGTATTTACAATGTGAAACACATACATAATACGTGAACTTTTTAATTATTATGAAAAAAAATTCATTTACCTCAAATAATTATTGAAACAACATCAAAACATTAAAATATTCTAAAAATTATTGAATTGATATTTTATAACCATAAAATTGTAAAAACCTAGAAATGTTTACAAGATTCCAAACTTCATCCATTTACTTTTTGAGATCCTATTTTCAGTAGTCCATTTCCCTTAGCATTCTAATTCCATGATCATCCTAGAAATGGATTGAAAACAAAAATAACATAAACCTAAAACATGGATCACCTTTGTTCCAATGAAAACCTTGATGTACATACTGTTATTGATGATGACCAATGTTATCCTTCCATTATCCAATTGGGGATATTCTGTAATGGCCCAAAATTCAATCAATGCAATCTCTATTCTTATAATTGTAATATTTAGTATTGTAGTGTAATGCACCAACAACATATGATAAAAACGATTAAATTTTATTATATTAAATTAAAAATTAAAAATATGGTATAAAAATGGCCATAATAATTGAAAATATTACAAGGGGATAAAAAAGAAAAAATAAGATAACTAAAACATGAGAATTTAGATTTTCTTGATGTACAAGAATAACTTCACTCATGACCAATGAAGTAGAAAAAAGTATAATATTTGTAATATAACATTCATATTTTTAATTAAAATATATGTAACCATGAGGTAAAATAAAATTGAATTAATAATGAATGAAATGATTGTTATTTATAGAATGTAGGTAACCTATATAATTGTTACAAATCTGATCATTTGAATAGTAATATGACAATTGGAAGAGTAACCTGGCTGTTAGATTTGTAATCTAACAATTACAAATAGTAATATGATCTTTAGAATTATATCGTCAAATATTTATTCTAAAAATAATTTTTAGGTATCATAAAAATAGAAATATGATATATTTAAACTATAGTACAGGTTAATAAATTTTTTAAAAATGATATATGATGTGTTTAAATTTTTATAAAACATTAATGTTTTAATTAAACATTTATAATAAATAAAATGATTTAAAAGAAATATTATTTTCATTAAATGGATTTATAAGTTAATATTATGTTGTATTATAAAGATAATATAATTTTATCAGACCATTAGTAATTTATCAAAGGTTCTGAAAAGTGAAAGTAATATTAAAATGGTTTTTTTCAAAATAAAGAATGATTTTATTAAAAAATAAAAAATTTCATATTTAGAAAAACATTTTCATGAAATAGATTTAATTTACAGAATATAAAAATCTAAAAAGGGTCATGTATAAGTTTTGGTAATTTTATAAAATAAGGGAATTTTTGGGGAATAGTAAAATATGATAAAATACAACATTTAACATTATAAGCTTATATATGAATATTTGAGTCCAAGATGATGTAATAAAATTTTGTTTTGAACTAAAATGAACCATTTACTATATAGAGTCACAAGAATCAACAATATTGGTATAATTAATCCAAAATAATTAACTAATGATTATAATATTCAAAGAACCATTCTCTCCATCATATAATAACCACCCTTATCAACCCTTTCTTCTCACAATTTATAAGACCTGGATATTACTTAATTTCAACCCAAATAAATTCAAAAACCTCCCCTAAAATCTAGTTACAATTTTCACATCCAAATACAATTTTTATTTTCCATAATATGTATTTCAAGGAGATTACAATGAAGAGATAAGATTCACAATTTACCTCTTTTAAATTTATTAATTCTTCTACATTTTACTCACCTAACTCATCAAATAGAACATGATGACTATAATATAATACACAGAATTTTTTATATTTATTGGAATATCCTAGTTATTCTCTCTATTCTTTAATTTATTAAACAAAAGCATTGTTTTCAAAATGGTTGGATCATAGACTCCATGAACAACGCCCTTCGTTTTCCCACACCTCCTTTAAGGTTGGTCATAAAATTATAATTATGGTCAAATAATATTATAATATGTTTACAATAAATTATTTCATGTTCAATAATTATTATATATCAATAATTTTAATTAATTGAATTTAGTTCACAACAGTTAGTAAAACAGCCTAAATGAACTTACCAGGTAACATTTATGTTTTTAATCAATGATTTTCCTCAATATAATAATACATATGGATTCCAGAGACTATTTCAATTTCATTAAGTCATGAATAACAATTCCTCTCACTTATATAGTTTTATCCCCCATTGAAAATAACTTCAATAATCATCCATGAGTGATTCGACCTTGGACCCATGAAATGAACATTCTTAGAATGATGATATTAAAATTTTTATATCATTGAAATGGATAAAAATTAATACAATAAAATTATATTAAATCAAATATATATGTAAAATATTCTTAATTATGTAATTAATGAATCTAATTTGGTAATCTATGATACTAAGTTCAAGTGTAGAGCGATTCTGAACATATTATAAGGGATCTTTCTGAACCCCCCTTTTTTCTTTGGGGTATGACCTTTCCCTCTCCAACACAATTTATGAATCCATTTAATGTTATTCAATTATTCTAAATTATGTGTATATGTGTCTCATATATATATACCTATATTATTATCCTATCCTTTTTTGGGGTAATACAAGTGTTATGTTTATTTCCCAAATTATTTCTTTAAGAAATATTTTTTTATATGACTTGAGGAAAAATTATTCCATCCAATTATTTCCATGAAAAATAATTTTGTTTCCTTATAATGGATTTAAAATTTTGGAACTCATAATAATTAAAATGTTATGATGGGTTCACTAATATTTCTTTCAAATTAATTTTTCTATGTCTCATGAGATGTTATGAATTGGATTAGGGAGTGTACCCAATCCATGATGAGACTCTATCTACCACATGATGTTCTCTTATAATTCATACACAACTTATTATTATGTCATGTTTTATGTTTCTTCCACTTTAATATGTTCCCATGATCATATGATACCATTATTATTATGTTTTTGTACAATATGATTATTCAATATCCTTCCCTTTAATGATATCATTTAATGTCATTTGACTCACCTATTATGATCTATTATAATTTTTATTCCATTACTGGGATTTTAACTCAAAACTTTCTTTAATGTATTCCTTAGGTTATCTTATATATTTTTAGAATCTCAAATTCATTTGAGATCTCATTATAGAGAATAAAATAAATTCATATTGTATTATTTTTGGTTTAATGTATTATAAATATAGTCTTCCGAAGCCACTAGGAATTTTGATCCATTGGTTCTATTTAACAATAATTTATATTAAAAAACTTTTAATAATATATGTAAAATATTTGGTTTACTATAGTAAGTATCAGAGGATGGTCTAGTTATTTTTGGGGTTTATGACTAGAATAATTCAGTGAGAATAGTATGGATAAGTCTACTTATAAGAAAATATCATATTTTTTTGACGTATTGAGTGATTGGTTTCCAACCAAATAAATCATTTCTGGATAATAGAAGTGGTTGTGGCTCTATAATAGTTATTCCAAGGGATAATAATCCCAAAGGGTCATTGGTTATTAACTTGATCATCACTTAGCACACGACAAATATGCCTTAATCTGCACCGAGTTTGGAACTCACTGGGGGTGTGATTTGGAAATTCAAAAACTCTTTATGACAAATTATGAAGTACATAAACAAATTGTTATGTTATAAAACCTAATATGAATATTTCTACGGATAACTTAGATTTAAAACCTATAGAGGCATAATTTAAATTTTATTTTTCCTTTATTAGGTATTCTTTATAAGATGATATAATCTATATTATATTTTTTCTAATTAAAGTATTCTTATAGTGTTTTAATTTATTTTAATTAATTGTGGTAAATAGGATATACCTTTCAAAAAACTAACACAAGGAAATGTGATGATTTACCTAATAAGATATCTATCATTATGGGAGTAGGATTTAGGAACATTACGGTAGATCTAACCCAACTAATTCATGTTACAAATAATAACTTGAATCAAGTGGAACACCCTTTTTCTATTAAGAAAGATAATGTTTTGATATATTCTTTTATGAGATAAATCCCTCAAATATTTAGTGGATATTTTGATCCCCACACCCTAGAATAATGAATTAATTACATTGAAAGATATTGTCTATCCTCTAATTCTCAACATAGTATGAAGTTGTAATAGATGTCTACAATCTTGAAGGGTAAACCGATTAGTGGTAGACACAGATCCAAAATAAAAATTCCAATGAGGATATAAATTAAATAGAATATGAATTTTTCAAGAAAATATTTTTCAATAATTATTTTCCATGAACTATATAACATTAAATAGAGGGGGATTTCCTTGTACTAAAATAAAAGGAAGATGAGCCTAGTAGGTTATATGAGGAAAATTTCACAGGGCTTTCATGATTCACCTCAATATTTTCCATCAATAGTAAAAGTAACGTGGTCAATTTAATTAGAAGGATAAACATGATTCTATGAAAATATTTAGAAATTTAAGACTTTGATAGATATGAATATTTTTTTTATTGTTCCCTTGAGGTTGATATGGGGATTAGTGACTATCCATGGTTTCATTTTCCTTAATATAAAAATCATTAAATAGAGGTTTCTATGGGAGGATCAATAGATAAATCTCATGTTGGAAAGAAAACCCAACACAACACATGTTAAAAGTGTGGGAAGAAGAATCCTAGAAACTATTTGAATGGAACTAAGAGATGGTTCATGTGTGGAAAATAAGGGAACTAAGAAAATAAATGCCAAAGGGATATGAATAAATCCACTAATTAAATTGAGGAACATGATGTTCATATCAAAACTCATCGTATAGTATAACGTTTCGATTGGAAGGAACACATGTATTATGTGATCCAATTCCCTAAGGAAGGGGTCATTAGAGACAATCAATGAAAACACCCTCTAAGTCAAAGAGAGAAAAGAAGGGAATATGTTATCCCTGATATTAATATTGATCCTAAAAATGACCTTTTCATCGACACCCTTGTAACACTAATGTATTTTTAAAAAATTAGCTATGGTTGATAGAATAAAAGTCAAACAACACCATGCTCAAACGAACCATGGAGAAATATTATTTTAAATATGAAAATTATAATCTATCTGTTAAATTAAAGGTTATAAATTATATTAAAACCATTATGAAATATATATTTTTTTATTAATCAAATATAAATTTATAGATAAATTGTTATTAAATAATCAATAAATTTTAGTTTAGTAATTATATTATTCAAAAATATGTTTTCTTCCAAAATGATTTATATTTATTTTTATGAGTTAATTTTACAATTAAATTCTAGAGATTATGGAAAATTAATTTTATAAAATGAAATTATCTTTTCGAATCATCATATAAAAATTAACTTTGGGTGATATTTTGGTAATTTTTTGAAAATATTGATCTTTCACTGAATAGTGAAACATAGTTTTTTTGTAAAAAAATCATTTAATTAAATTTAATTAAGTAATTTAAAATAATAATTGTGTTTTAAATTTAATTTAATGTAACATAATTATCATTTAGTTATATAGAATCTAATTTATTACATATTAATCATATTTATAATATATTTTATTATACGTTCATTTTTTTGTTTAAAAGCACCTTTTTTTTCTGAAAACTATTTCACAGTGAATAATGTTTCTCCAATTTAATAAATTAATATAATTCCAAATAAATAATGATATAAATGAAATTTAAATTTTATTTATCTATAAATATTAATTTATTTTCATATAATTATTACAACTAGTGAGATAGTCAATATGAAATCATAATTTTCTTGAAAAATACACTTATTGAAAACCCGCTTTTTTATCATGTTGGTGCATTTTATTTTTATTTTATTATACCAATTACTTGAATTAGATTTGTTAAAATTGATTTAATATTTATAATCATAATAATTTATGTTACATAATATGGTTAACTAATTTTTTTTGAAGAATTAATATTGAAAATAGTAATAATAGTTTTCCAAAGTTAAAGCTAGAAACTGGTTCACATGGGGATTAAACCAAAAAGTTAAGGGTTAAAATTTCCTAAAACCATGTCCAATTCCTAATTTATATCTAGAAATATAACCTTAATACCTTATTATTGTTTTTTTATAGTTTTGGGATACTTTTCTATCAAGGTGACTAGCTTAATAATTTAAGTAATGAAAAAAACAAAATGGCACCATCTTCCTTGTAAATTTCAATCACGTATTCACATAGGGAAATAATAAACATGTGAATTAGTACTTATATTATTATTTATGATAATGAAATTAATTTAATTAATATAATTTGTTCTAATTTTTATTAATTAAATAATTTCATTAAATGCTTATGAAACACTAGAATAGTGATTATTTAATTAAGAAGTAAATAAAATAAATGATACTAAAAATATTAAAATTAATATAAATTGAATGAATTATTATATTAAAAGAATTTTTAGATAAATATAACATGATATATAGGTTTGGAAAAAATATATTCGAATTCCACATTTTTCTTGCTGTTTATAAAGTCAAATTAAACGAATAGTGTCAAAATTGACAATAATGTTATTTTATAATAAATAATATATTTTTAAATGGATAAAAATTACTAAAAATCCTATCATATACTTATTTAATGGTATATGTATAAAAATATCAATATAGGTTCATTAATAAGCCATTGCACCTTTTATAATAATTATATTCATTCCTAAATTGTAAAAAACATTATTACCACGGTAAAGGGTAAAAGTGAGTTTTTCATGTTTTATGTGCTTGTGTTAAAATTAATTTTCCACACACAAAGTTTATTTAATTTTATATGTTTTATTTAATATTTAAAACATTTTGGTATGAATTATATAATAAGGCTCATTTTATTTTTAGTATTAAATGATAAATTACCAAGATAAAAATGTTAGTCACCGTAGTGAAAACTAAAATGGTAAAAGTAAGGAAACATAGAAGTTAAAGAACAACATGTATAATTTTTTTTGTGTGGTGGATGTGTTACTAAAACATATAATCCCAAAAAATAATTTAATTATAAATTATTTATTCACATGGGGTGATAGTGACTCCCTATTATTGGTATTTTTCATATTTATAAAAATTTCACTCCTTCAATTTAAAAGACCACCTCATCCCCTCACTTATTCACATATCATATGAAATTTATAACATCCAACCGATGTCCAAATATATCCTAAAAATATCTATACAATTTCTATATCTTCTAATCATCCCAAAATATCAACACCATTGTCTTTAATAATATATTGAAAGGGCTTTGTTCTAATCAAAGTTAATTGTATTCACTAAAATATATATTTTTCACTTATTCTATTACCACATTTATTATGTATTAATAATTATAATATAATATAAATATTATCTCAGACATAATTATATTTTTTTGTTTAATTTAATAACTAAAATTTACCTCCACTTTCATAAAATGGTAAAAAACATCGTTTGTGTGTACGGAGGACTACCACACCACGAACCGATGTAATTTATTTTCCATCTTCACCTATCATAGATATTTATAATTATGGGTTTAAAGTATATATATTATATTTGTTACACAATTATAATTTTCTAATTATTATATTAAATATAATTCTTAATTTCCATTTCGTAGGGGATATGATAATATCTCTATTGTGTATGGTGAACTACTACTTCGTGAAGTGAAATGATTCATTTTTCACTAACACTTTTCATAGAAGGTAAAAAGTCAAACATTAATGATTATATGTGATATATATGAAATAATTATAATATCGATGAAATATTTATCATTCTTAAATATTAATATATGATTTTTTTCATACCTTTCACTCACTAAAAAATTATAATGTCATTCGCGCGTACGTGTGGACTACCGCATCCACGAAGTGATGTAATTATTTTTTTCACCACCAATTCAGATGGATTATATATAATTATATTTAATGAAATAACATGGTATTTATGATATTATTATCATTTTTTAAATTTAAAATAATATTTATCTTCATTATATAATGATCATTAAAAAATGAAAACGTTACACAAACGTACGTACGACTGTAACGCCCCGACCCCAGCTACCCAGAGCCGGTGCATTACTTCGTAACATTGGCATGATCACAAAAGATCAAGTCTCGAAAGACCGATTAGTTTAGTAGCCTTGGAAACACTAGATACATTCATAAATGTTACATTACATCATAAAGTGAAAAACTAATAACAAAGTCTTCATAGTCCACACTCATATCCACTTCTGACTATACCTGCAGGTCATTCATAAAATACTTCTTCACATCCTGGAAAATATTAAAACATTGAAAGGGGTGAGCTCAGATGCTCAGTAAGGATAACAATAATGCGGAAGCTTTCATAAATAAACATTAACATTTAAGGCAATGTATAACTAAAACAAAAGCCTTTTAAACATGAACTTCAACATAATATGGCAAAAGTATAATGAGATAATGCCATTTACTTCTTCACATGGATATTCTACTGGTCGAATAATCACATGCAATATCAATAACCACTTTCATAATGATGGAATGCATAATGCCAGACTATCATAACCACGTAGCCAAGGCCTCGTGCCAAGACCACAAATAAGATTTTGTCAAGGCCTCATTCCAAGACACTAGTTTGTCTCATGAGACCTGCCGATGCATCGAGGAGCTATAGCGGGCTCCACCCGTCACTTATTAAGTCCAATGCATTCCTCATATGAATAGGTTTAAACATATCATAAACCATAACATAATCGTATCACATAAAACATGCATAAAGGAAACATAACATTTCCACATTTCAATAACAAGATATCAATACAACTCATTGATATAATAAAAACGTTTTCAAAACCATTTTCAAAACCAAAATAAAAGAAAGTTAAAACTTTGTATTTATTTTTCATTAAAAAAGTGATGGCTTGTAGAGGAAGCCGAAACTCAATTAATGGTCACGGCGGTGGAGAAGTCATTGTCGCCGCATAAGTACGGAAATAAAAACATTCCCTTTTTGTCGTTTAGTAAAATGCTTTGTATAAAAAAGATTCCTTTTGAATAAACGTAAAAGTCAAAGGGGTTTATACACCGTATAAAAGAAAGTTTTGTATAAAACCAAATATGCCTCAATGAAAGGGGATTGAGACGAAGTCCTTAAAAAGATCATTTTTTAAATAAAGTACATCTATAATGTGTATTCACTATAAGTACACATAAATAATTTACAAATAAAATATAGGACATAATAATATCATGACATAATTTGAAAGTAGGAGATTAACCCAAAGAATGGAAGTTGGGTTAAGAAGTTCCCTTACCTCATGTCCGACTTGACTCAACCGTTCTTTAACCTCCTGAATAATAAACTAGAGTTAATATCTACCTTATTAAGAACCATTTTCAATTTCATTATCCTTTTTATATCACTTATTACAATGTTATGAACGTTATGTAATTATTTAAGTTAATAACGGTCGTTTTGTCGATCTTTGGTACTTGTGTCAACAATAACCTTCTTATAATTACAAGTTGTTCATGTGGTGAAATATCCATTATATCCAGAATTATATTCATGATTTAGATATCATATATATCATATATATCCCGTATATACATTCATTCATAATATTACGTAACATTTAGAGGTAAGAAATGAAATGCACCGTTCATGGAGACGGTAAGCCGTACGTACGCATGAACGCTACTTTCATTTATATTTAGTATTTAATGTAATGAAATCATAATTATATAAAGGTATAATATAGTTCCAGTATAATATCATATATAATATCATTTACTCCATCCTTTATACATCCCACATATGGCATTAACGATTCACATCACTTTGAGGGGGCGGTAGTCCGCACTTCCTAAAATGAGATTATCGCGTTTTACCCATAATGGAAATCATAAAGTATTCCATCAATGAGAAATACAGAATAATAATTAAAACATAAACATATTATATATCATATATAAAAATAGTGACATCTTAATGTCCACCTTTGAAGGTGTTACATGAGTGTTGAACAATCATCGTTTCGTGAGGCAGAAATTTTCCATCCATAGAAACCGCATGTTCATTAACCATTAGATGTATGTGTGTGTAAGTGTAGATCTAATCCTTATTTTAAAAACATACTAGTATATTTAGGATACTGTTTTTGTTACAAAAGAAATGAATAAAAAGAGTTTAGGGGGTTTGAGAAGAAAAATAAAACAAAACAACATTAGAGAAGACATTACCTCAAAATCGGGTAACTCTTTTTGATTTGAGCCAAATGATTCCTTGAGAAGAGTTCTGCCCAAAGTGAGGCTTCTAGGAGTAATAGGGGGAAGTTGGGAGAGTATTTGGGCAGAGGTTGGCCGAGCCAAATGGCTTGAAGGTGTGAATAAGGTGGGAGAGGTGGGGGCCTTTTATAAGTGGAGAGGAGGGGCTCTTTTGGAAATATTGAAATGTTACATTATTATACAATGATTTTCGGATTTTAAAGGTCCCACACTTATATAATTCGTGGATAAGGTGATAAGGGTTCGAAATATCCTCATCCAATAGGCTTTGGACAAGTGTAAACCTTGGATTTTTCATTATCTTCTCATTTTATTTAAATCGTTAAATAATGAGGTCATCGTTGCATCATAATGATGTCATAATTAATTTAATTTATTTAATGTCTAAAAATTATAAAAAAATACTATGATGTAGGAAATATATTTATCTTTCTAATGAATATTTATAATCAAAATTTGGACTTGTGTAACCCCACTTAAAAACTGTTTTAGTAAAACAACTCATGTTTGTGTCAATTTAATTTTAACATTAAATAAATATATATTAATGTCATTTTCCAACCAAAGTGGATCCATGGGGTCCCAAAGTTGACCCATGGGTTGTCTTGGTCTGCCATGACTCATCCAATAGGAGTAGGACAAGTTTCAAGCTCATCTCATATTATTAAAACATTATTTTTACCTTAAACTACACTAATTACCTCTAATCGCGATTAAGAACTTAAAAGTTACTATTCACCAAAAATTATTTTAATATCATTGAACCAAATTTTAATTCTTAATGACAACCATGTATGTTGGATTTTTGAAAATCAAATCACAGAAGTGGTAATATTTCATTTAAACGAAAAATCAGTTATTTAACTACCACTTAGTGGTTTCACTATTCATCAAAAATTGATGTTTTTCAGAACAAGGCCAAAATTTCACCCTAAGCTATAATTGATATTCCGAATTCAAAAATGATGTCTATTTTAAAAAATTCCAAACATATAAGTTTCATTAATTAATTTTATAATTAATTCCCGCTGTTACAACAAATTGCGTGTTTTTAAGAAACAATTTATATCAAAAGATTGGCAATTGTTTATGTCCAATTTCAATGTTAAATCAATTCTAATGACCACCATTGGATAAAACGGTAATAATATATTCTAATTATACATTAAACCCACTAAATAGTATAATTTATCACTATGAATTATTTTTATTAAAAAAGTTGTTTTAAGTATTTTTCACTATTCGTAAAAAAAATTGGAAGTTCTCAGAAAGTTACAAAAAATTCAACTTAGGATAATTTCGATATTACGAATACAAAAATGAAGTCCATTTTGAAATATAAAATTTCTATAATTTTAAAAAGTGGTTATTACTATTCATAACGGCTACTTTGATTAGTCACGGTGTTTTAGAACTCGAAGTTGCGTACAATGCAAGCTATTGCCTTATTGAATGAGAAGCGTATCATGGAAGCTCGGGGTGTTACATTCTCCCCTCCTTCAATAAATTGCGTCCTCGCAATTTGAAATTTTTCTTTGAAAGTAAAAGGTTGAAAAGAGAAAATACCTTTGAGGAAAACCCACATCGGAAATAAGATTAATAAAATTTAGCCTTAAGAAGAGGGAAAGGGAAATGAAAAAGTCACCACCCAATTATGATCTCGATTAGGAGAACATTGGTGGAAATTAGAGACATATAATTGGAGGAAAAACGTAAATATTTGTAGGGAGTGACTGAGGTCATCAATCACAATCAACTGTCAAATTGAGGGCCTCAAAGCATTCAATCTATGTTGATTTAAAATATCATCAGTTCAACAAGACATAAGGTATTAGGATAACACATTTTTTTTGATTTAATATCCCTTTACTAATGTTTAAGAATTAATTTATTCATTGAATAAGAGATAGGTATATATATATTTATGCTTGACAATTAGAGTTTCAACCTTTAACTCATCTTTCACTCAAAAAGATAATAGAACTCAAAAATATTATACTTATCCTAATTGTATAAGGTTCCAAATTTTAACACATACCATTTAGATTAGAAAAACTATTTTGTAAAAACCAGGGACTTCATGTAGTCCAGTGGTAGGCGATTAATCCCAATCGCACTATGGTTGTGGGTTCGATTCCCACAGCTTTATCCGACGTGATGGGTTGTCACTCGGTCTGCGTGTTTTCCTTTTTATAAATATCCAAAAATAACCTTAACAATAGTATCCAATGTAAAATATAATCCATTCCAACCTTTATAGTTATCCAAAATACTTCTGTCCAGACTTTCTCTAAAAGGTCTCTAAATTCCAAAATCAATTGTAACATCAGATTCCCCAAACAAATTAAAGTTTCTCTTTTGTCACATACTAAAAATATGATTACCTTCATCATATTAAAACCTTACTGAAATCAACATGTACTGCAGTACAATCCTTATATATATATCACATTATTCTAATAACCAAAATATAATCCATGAGTCCAAAAGCACCAATACATTAGTTATTCTGCTTCAACTGTAGTAACAGCATAAGATTGTCCTTGATCCCTTGGCCTTTTCTGAGGTAAGTTTCCCTGACGCTTAGGACATTCATTTGCATAATGCCCCATTTCCCTACAATTGTAGCATTCAACTTTGACAGCCTCTTTCTTTCCCTTGCAATCACGAGCCTGGTGACCCTTTTCTCCACATTTATAACAAACTCCCATTCCTTTTAGGCACATACCAGGGTGATTCTTCCCACAATTATCAAATAATGGAAAATCCTTCTTTCCCTTTTTCCCTTTATCTGTCTCTTGTTCCACCGTTCTCTGCTTCTCTTGCTTTACTTTGTTGTCATAAGACTTAGAGAATTCCTTTTCTGTCTTGATAGCACACGAGACAATATCTTCGTATGATGATAAGGATTGTGATACTAAAGATCGAAGGAGAAATGGTTTTAACCCATCAAAGAAACGATCAATCTTAATCCTTGGGTTACGTATATAATCGGCAGCATGCCTCACTAACCTTGTAAAGTTAGCCTCATACTTTGCGACATTCTCATCCTCCTTCTGCCTCAAACTCAGAAATTGCCTTTCCATATCTGCTCGATGGTCACGAGGAAAGTATTTTTCTAAGAAAAGCTCTTTGAACTCCCTCCATTCAATATTCGATACGTCATCATCTTCCTTTGTGTTTTGAATCAGCGACCACCACTGATCGGCATCTCCAGTGAGGCGGTAAACTGCTATGAAAACCTTCTCCCTTTCGCTACTCCCCAAGGCATGGAATATTTTCTCTAAGGAGTTTATCCATTGCTCAGTTACTAATGGATTTGTACCCCCATTGAAGGTTGGTGGTTGTTGCCTCATGAAACGGTCTAGCATTGATCCTCCACGTTGCGGATCAGGGTGCTCCATACGAGTAAGGTTATTATTCATAACCTGAGTAAGTTGTCCCAGTATGGTGATTAGCTGATCGGCACCAGTTGCATCACCAGCCCCACTATAATTATCTTGAGCAGGAGAGAAATCCCTACATGGAGTGCGCGTATTGATACGGTTTCCATTTCTTCCACTAGGCGCCATTTCTAAACAATTGCATAAACTAGATCAGTTTATGAATCAAAATACATAATCCCATACTTATAAAACACTTAACATAAATAGAACTATTTAAGGATATAATCCATAATCATAAAAAGAAATGTTTCCTTTGAGAAAGTATATACTCATAACCCTTCATAGTGGTTTGTAAAGAAAATGAGAATTATCCTAAGCATATCCCCTGGGAGTGTCGTAACCAAGAGTGCAGCAAGGCCCGTTGTCGTGCACCAGTTCCCGTTCGAGTCTAGCTCAAAGCGGTGTTTTCGGGTTTTACCCCTAGGTACATCTGTGCCAGAGCCTCCTCTACCTGCTCGTATCCAGACAGGGATGTATTGCCCGGAAAACTCACAAAATCTCTACAATACCATAATTCTAGGAAGTTCTTCTATACTAATCCTCAAAGTTCATCTTAGGTCTACGTGATCTAATCAGAGTTTATCTAAATCTAGCTTCCAAGGTTAGTACTAAACTGCCTCTGATACCAACTGTAACGCCCCGACCCCAGCTACCCAGAGCCGGTGCATTACTTCGTAACATTGACATGATCACAAAAGATCAAGTCTCCAAAGACCGATTAGTTTAGTAGCCTTGGAAACACTAGATACATTCATAAATGTTACATTACATCATAAAGTAAAAAACTAATAACAAAGTCTTCATAGTCCACACTCATATCCACTTCTGACTATCCCTACAGGTCATTCATAAAATACTTCTTCACATCCTGGAAAATATTAAAACATTGAAAGGGGTGAGCTCAGATGCTCAGTAAGGATAACAATAATGCGGAAGCTTTCATAAATAAACATTAACATTTAAGGCAATGTATAACTAAAACAAAAGCCTTTTAAACATGAACTTCAACATAATATGGCAAAAGTAAAATGAGATAATGCCATTTACTTCTTCACATGGATATTCTACTGGTCGAATAATCACATGCAATATCAATAACCACTTTCATAATGATGGAATGCATAATGCCAGACTATCATAACCACGTAGCCAAGGCCTCGTGCCAAGACCACAAATAAGATTTTGTCAAGGCCTCGTGCCAAGACACTAGTTTGTCTCATGAGACCTGCCGATGCATCGAGGAGCTATAGCGGGTTCCACCCGTCACTTATTAAGTCCAATGCATTCCTCATATGAATAGGTTTAAACATATCATAAACCATAACATAATCGTATCACATAAAACATGCATAAAGGAAACATAACATTTCCACATTTCAATCACAAGATATCAATACAACTCATTGATATAATAAAAACATTTTCAAAACCATTTTCAAAACCAAAATAAAAGAAAGTTAAAACTTTGTATTTATTTTTCATTAAAAAAGTGATGGCTTGTAGAGGAAGCCGAAACTCAATTAATGGTCATGGCGGTGGAGAAGTCATTGTCGCCGCATAAGTACGGAAATAAAAACATTCCCTTTTTGTCGTTTAGTAAAACTCTTCGTATAAAAAAGATTCCTTTTGAATAAACGTAAAAGTCAAAGGGGTTTATACACCGTATAAAAGAAAGTTTTGTATAAAACCAAATATGCCTCAATGAAAGGGGATTGAGACGAAGTCCTTAAAAAGATCATTTTTTAAATAAAGTACATCTATAATGTGTATTCACTGTAAGTACACATAAATAATGTACAAATACAATATAGGACATAATAATATCATGACATAATTTGAAAGTAGGAGATTAACCCAAAGAATGGAAGTTGGGTTAAGAAGTTCCCTTACCTCATGTCCGACTTGACTCAACCGTTCTTTAACCTCCTGAATAATAAACTAGAGTTAATATCTACCTTATTAAGAACCATTTTCAATTTCATTATCCTTTTTATATCAGTTATTACAATGTTATGAACGTTATGTAATTATTTAAGTTAATAACGGTCGTTTTGTCGATCTTTGGTACTTGTGTCAACAATAACCTTCTTATAATTACAAGTTGTTCATGTGGTGAAATATCCATTATATCCAGAATTGTATTCATGATGTAGATATCATATATATAATATATATCCCGTATATACATTCATTCATAATATTACGTAACATTTAGAGGTAAGAAATGAAATGCACCGTTCATGGAGACGGTAAGCCGTACGTACGCATGAACGCTACTTTCATTTCTATTTAGTATTTAATGTAATGAAATCATAATTATATAAAGGTATAATATAGTTCCAGTATAATATCATATATAATATCATTTACTCCATCCTTTATACATCCCACATATGGCATTAACGATTCACATCACTTTGAGGGGGCGGTAGTCCGCACTTCCTAAAATGAGATTATCGCGTTTTACCCATAATGGAAATCATAAAGTATTCCATCAATGAGAAATACAGAAGAATAATTAAAACATAAACATATTATATATCATATATAAAAATAGTGACATATTAATGTCCACCTTTGAAGGTGTTATATGAGTGTTGAACAATCATCGTTTCGTGAGGCAGAAATTTGCCATCCATAGAAACCGTATGTTCATTAACCATTAGATGTATGTGTGTGTAAGTGTAGCTCTAATACTTATTATAAAAACATCCTAGTATATTGAGGATACTGGTGTTGTTACAAAAGAAATGAATAAAAAGAGTTTAGGGGGTTTGAGAAGAAAAATAAAACAAAACAACATTAGAGAAGACATTACCTCAAAATCGGGTAACTCTTTTTGATTTGAGCCAAAGGCTTCCTTGAGAAGAGTTCTGCCCAAAGTGAGGCTTCTAGGAGTAATAGGGGGAAGTTGGGAGAGTATTTGGGAAGAGTTTGGCCGAGCCAAATGTCTTGAAGGTGTGAATAAGGTGGGAGAGGTGGGGGCCTTTTATAAGTGGAGAGGAGGGGCTCTTTTGGAAAGATTGAAATGTTACATTATTATACAATGCTTTTCGGATTCTAAAGGTCCCACACTTATATAATTCGTGGATAAGGTGATAAGGGTTCGAAATATCCTCATCCAATAGGCTTTGGACAAGTGTAAGCCTTGGATTTTTCATTATCTTCTCATTTTATTTAAATCGTTAAATAATGAGGTCATCGCTGCATCATAATGATGTCATAATTAATTTAATTTATTTAATGTATAAAAATTATAAAAAAAATACTATGATGTAGGAAATCTATTTATATTTCTAATGAATATTTATAATAAAAATTTGGACTTGTGTAACCCCACTTAAAAACTGTTTTAGTAAAACAACTCATGTTTGTGTCAATTTAATTTTAACATTAAATAAATATATATTAATGTCATTTTCCAACCAAAGTGGATCCATGGGGTCCCCAAGTTGACCCATGGGTTGTCTTGGTCGGCCATGACTCATCCAATAGGAGTAGGACAAGTGTCAAGCTCATCTCATATTATTAAAACATTATTTTTACCTTAAACTACACTAATTACCTCTAATCGCGATTAAGAACTTAAAAGTTACTATTCACCAAAAATTATTTTAATCTCATTGAACCACATTTTACTTCTTAATGACAACCATGTATGTTGGATTTTTTAAAATCAAATCACAGAAGTGGTAATATTTCATTTAAACGAAAAATCAGTTATTTAACTACCACTTAGTGGTTTCACTATTCATCAAAAAATTGAAGTTTTTCAGAACAAGGCCAAAATTTCACCCTAAGCTACAATTGATATTCCGAATTCAAAAATGATGTCTATTTTAAAAAATTCCAAACATATAAGTTGCATTAATTAATTTTATAATTAATTCCCGCTGTTACAACAAATTGCGTATTTTTAAAAAACAATTTATATCAAAAGATTGGCAATTGTTTATGTCCAATTTCAATGTTAAATCAATTCTAATGACCACCATTGGATAAAACGGTAAAAATATATTCTAATTATACATTAAACCCACTAAATAGTATAATTTATCAATATAAATTATTTTGATTAAAAAAGTTGTTTTAAGTATTTTTCACTATTCATAAAAAAATTGGAAGTTCTCAGAAAGTTACAAAAAATTCAACTTAGGATAATTTCGATATTACGAATACAAAAATGAAGTCCATTTTGAAATATAAAATTTCTATAATTTTAAAAAGTGGTTATTACTATTCATAATGGCTACTTTGATTAGTCGCGGTGTTTTAGAACTCGAAGTTGCGTAGAATGCAAGCTATTGCATTATTGAATGAGAAGCGTATCATGGAAGCTCGGGGTGTTACAACGACCTACTATCTTCATGATTTTTTTGTAGTTAATTTTTCAAAACCATATTTAATGATTTATTTTTAAAGTATAAATGATGTTTAAAAACAATAATTATTTCATGATTATTATTATAAAGATAATGAATAATGTCATTT
The DNA here is from genome assembly GCA_963277665.1 of Viscum album. NCBI lineage: Eukaryota > Viridiplantae > Streptophyta > Magnoliopsida > Santalales > Viscaceae > Viscum > Viscum album. The sequence continues at coordinate 304,966,751 of OY728150.1, forward strand.
TTGACGATGTTCAACACATCGAAGCCATTTCCCTCAAAACACATGTTGTGGACATAACCGATTGAGTATTTGAATATATAATGATAATAAATAAAATATATTATTTATGTGTGAGGTATTAAAAATGTAAAATTTTATCATTAAATCATGTGAATTATATAATATTATTATACATGTGTTAACAGACATACAAGGAACTTCTGGACTCTAGGAAAGTGACTTTATCACAATTTTCCACCATTAAGGAATATTTTAATGTTATTCATGTAATTTATTTTATAAGGTGTATATAAGGACCATTTTACATATAATATAATTAATAAATAAAAAATAATGGAATTTTATGTTTCAATTTTAATAATTTCAACCAAAGGGTTTTGAATTGAAATTTAACAAGTGGTAAATAATTTAATAAATCAAATTTTATTTCATTGGGTTATATTACTTCTTCTTTTTATTTGATATTTTAAGATTAATTGTGTAGTTAGTTTTTATTTTATTATATTTTATCTCAAATCTTTTATGTGGGTTTAAATTGTATTTAAATAATCGATTCATTTATTAATTCAAACATCAAAATTATGATAATTGTAAGGGTTGATCATCTCATATTGCCTTCTTTGGGACATAAGTTATGTTATTCACCTATATTATATTATGAGGTTTATATAATCAGAATTTGAAATTTTATATCATGAGATTACTTATGTTCATAATATTTAAATTATAATTTTATGTTATTCCATCTTTGGGCATACAAATGAAGAGTTACCAATGTGGAAATGGCATTATGTTATAATCTCTTTTCTTTTCAGGATAGTTTATGTTCAAAGTTAATTTACAGGAAATAAAATGTTATTTTTTATTTATTAACATATATATTCTTAATATATGGTTATGAATGTAGTTTAAATTATTAATTTTAACTTACTCCCTTATTTATTTAATAAATATCAATAAATTCGTTTGTAAGTGATACTGATCTTGTATCTTCTTAAAGATCGAGAATATTTCTCTTTCATATCCATATTTTCTAAAATATTTTAAAATATTTTATTTTATAAACAGAAATTATTTTATAGTATTTGACATTATTTTATATGATTTTAAAAGTAAATTTCTTAATGTTTTCAAAATGGGCCACAATTGATTCCTTTTACAAAATGTTTTGAAAATTTATTTATTTTTAACATTTACACCATGAATTTGTTTTCACTCCAAAATGACCATTATTTAGTTTGAACCTTAATTTATGATATTAAAAGTTTATTTTCAAAATATTTTGTGAATTTTAGGATTTAAAAAAATAAATTTCAATGTAAAAAAGAACAGTTCATTCTAGAATGTTCTAATGATATTTTAATAGTATTTATATTCATAAATTTCAATAACCCATGATTTTACTACAGTAGAGATATTTTTTAATGATACCATACTCATTATTTATATGGATGGATTATTATTGTTTCAAAGAGATCATTATGGAAACTATTTTTTCACACGGGTTAATCATGTTTCAAAGATATTGTTATGGAACCCATTTACATTCATGGGATAATCATGTTCCAAAGATATTTTCAAGGAACCGATTACTTTTACATGGGTAAATAAAGTTATAAAATTAATAATGATTGTATTTGTGAGTTTTATGATGAAATTAAATCTTATGTACCTTTTTTTTGTTATTGGAAAATATTATAATGTGGATGCACTAAGATAATGTCGAGTGAGCATGATATATATTTTAAAATGGGTGCACTTAGATATAACCCCAATGTATTGGGTATAGAATTAAACCATATGATTATTATATTTTTAAGGGTTCTATATGTTTACATTGAAAATTATATTCCATGATACCAACATGTTTTATTTATTCTTGTTGCGGGGTTTTAATGATTTATTTAGTAAATATTGACATTAAATAGTTCATGCTTCTTAATTTTTATGACCCATGAATTTGTTAAATATATATGACATTTTTCATGATTTTTGGTACTTGAATTTATGGGTATGATTTATATTATTTTATTTTTGTGAAAATTGATTATTTCATCATACTTGTATGCTTAACGTTTTATCAATAATGACATTCAGTTGTTAATGCTTATATTTTCCCTTATTAAGATTATGAAGTCATAATTCTTATATTTTATTTTTCACAAGGTTATCAATAATTATGTTAAATGAATTACATCTAAAAGTGTTTAATATAGATTTCATTGATGACCTAATATGAAATATGAATGGTAAAGTGAGAAAATTAATCTCCTGAATTCATGACTATGTTTACATATGAGTTTTTCCTAATTATTTAAAACTCTAAACCTATAAGGTACTTTGGTATATAATTGATAAAATATTTCCCTTTTCTATTGTATTTTTATGGATGGTGGAAATTGGGTCACCATAATTGGTATCAAATTTATAAATTTAAACGTATGTTTTTTAGCACCAAATCTAGGAGTGTGTATTGGAGGTAGTTATAATGCTAGTCATTCATTCAAGAATAGAGAATGTAATTTTATATTATTATTATAAGCATTCCATAATATATTGAAATTTTATTATAATTATTCAAAAACCACCTAAAAAGATGGGGGTTGAGATATTTGGGAGAATAAAAAATATTTCAATTATTTTATCCCAAGTATATAAATCCTCTATGGTCAATATTTGTGGACTGAACCTTACAAGAAATATTATATTACTTCTTATAGTACAGTTTTATATTATATTGGGAATTAATTGGATGTACTTATATAAATCTAACATAAACCATTAAGAAAGAGTATGAATATCCTTTGAAATATTAATTTCAAGTGTGAATATTATTTCTTTATGATAAATAATATCTAGATAAAATGAATAAATCAAAGGAGAGAATAATTTTTTTATATATTCCCATTATGAGGGATTATAATAATGTATTCCTTGAAGATAATTTTGAACTTCCTCTCAATTGAGAGGTTCAATTATCAATTGAATTTATACCTGGATCTCTTCATACATCGAAGAATATATATAATGTAACCAGTGTTTAGTTGGAAGAACTGATGAATCAATTACAATAAAATATTTTCAAGAGTTTTATACAACTGATTGCATCTCCATGAGGTGAAATATCATTCTTCTTCAAGAAGAAAAATGGTTCAATGAACCTATACATTTATTTTCATGAAATCAAAAAAATAATGATAAAGAACAAGTATCCACTGCCACTGATATATGACTTGTTTGATCTACTATTTTTGGTCCATTATTTCCCTAAGGCAGGAATTTGGTTCTGATATAACCAATTAAATGTGAAGAAGAAGGATATCCCCATGACTTACCTTAAAATTATTTACATAAACCTGGTGTTCATAGTGATTCTCTCTATACATAATAATTATCCAATAATATTTAGAGATATAACGAATGGATTCATTGAAATTACCATTAAAATTTTGTCTTATTTTTTATTTATGAAATTTTTATATACTACAATTTAAATGAGGAGCATGAGGATAATTTTAATATTATTATAAAGACATAGTGAAGTGAGAATAATTTTTTAAATTATAGTAAATGTGACTTTTGTATGGGGTAATTATCATTACTGACAAATGTTATCACCAAATGGGGTATATTTAGAACCTTATAAGACAATATAAATTGAGGAGAGTCCTAGAACAGAATTTTTAATAGATTTTAACTGTTTCCTTGGACAATATGCACATTACCGATGATATTTGGGAAACTTATCATAAATATAAAACCCTATAACCAAGATAACATTAAAGGGAGTAATGTTTGTTTGGATCGACAAATGTGATGAAATCTCTATAGAATTAAAAAAGAGGGATATTACTATACCAATGAATACATTACCAAAAAGCGGGAATATTTTTATGGTATACAATTATCTTTCAAATAAAGGGTTTGGGATGTATATCAATCTATTATGATAAAGTGATATCCTATTCCTTAAAGATATTTAATTTTTATGATCATAACTATCCAATGCATGATATAGAGTTGGATATAGTGATAATCACATTGAAAATATAGAAGTATTATATTTATGGGTAGTGGTGTAAAATATATATGAATCACAATAGATTAAAATATATATTCACAAATAAATACCTTAATGTGAGCTGATGAAGATTATTAGTACTAATCAAGGACTATAACTAATAAATCCACATCCATACCAGGAAAGAAAACAAAATAAAAGATTCTATAAGTAAAAAATATTTCAAAGCCTTATCAACGGTGAAAATTAAGAAGGACCCAATCATATTATAATTGAAAAGTATATTTATGGGGATAATAAAGGATGTAAGTTCATAATTACTTTATAAAATGATTTCTCAACTATCCCCTTTGGAGACAATAAATGATTCCCAAAGAGATAATGTAAAAATGCCGAAGAAGGAGAAAGATATAAGAATATAGAAATACCTAGACTTAAAAATTGATGAATAAGTCTTTTAAATATTTGGATCACATCTATATGTACCCTAAAATACTTAAATAAAGAAGGAGAAGTTGAATGATCCACATAGGCTGTCCTTCTCCATCCACCCAAGGTGCATGACAATGTATTGTTATCTCTGATATAACTATTCCTGAGTAAATATGAATAAATAGATTGTATTATATACATAAAAGTTTTTGATATATTATAAAGTAAAGGATGAAAGGTAAAATTCCACAGGGATAATGAAACAATTACCCACTCCTTTATAGAAATGTGAAAAAACCCCAAACGTTTTCAACAGTCTTCCGGGGACATCAATTGGAAATGATTATATATGGGTTGTATATGTTCTTCACTCAATGAAAACTAAATTCATTTAAATTTAACGGGACTAATCACTGGATCATATCCCAAGGATATATATCAGATATGTAGTGTGGCCATATGAAACACCACTACCAATTATATTTGATTGAGATCCAAGATTTACCTCCATGTTATAGATTAGTCTTTAACAATATCTAAGCAATGAATTAATCTTCAGTACGACATATCACCCTTAAAATTGTGATCAATATGAGTGGACTATATAGACACGGAATACATGTTAAGAGCATGCTTTGTGGACTTAAAAGGAGGATGAGATTGAAACCTCCCTTTTGTTGAATTCTAATACGATAATAGTGTTCACACAAGAATCCAAATGGATCCATATTAATCTATTTTATGGGAAGATATGTAAAACATTTAAATTATATGATGAAGTTGGTAAAAACAAGATTCAAGGTCCATAAATGGTTAATGAAATGGTATAAAAGTTCAAGACCACTCCTCAAAATATAAAGGCCTCTCAATGTAAAAAAAGATCTATTCTGATATTCACCGATGAGACTAAAAGTATGAGGTTGAGGATAAATTATTCCTCCACATATCATCATGTAAGAGTTTAATGAGATTTGGGAAGAAAGGAAAGATATTTCCCAAGTACATCAACTCCTTTGATATTATTGATCAAATCAGAGCTACGGTTTATCAACTAACACTCTCACCAACCTCGTCTCATGTACAAGATGTGTTCCACATATCCCGATTGATGAAACACATAATTTATCTATATCATTCACTAATTTTATAAGTGGTAAATCTCAAACAAATATCTCTTTTAGGAGGATTATTTTGTGAAGATAATTGTCTATATAGAAAACATACTATACAATAAGAAAAATCACCACGACAATGTACTATGAAGAAACCATAAGTATGAGGTGGCGACATGGGAACTATATGAATCAATAAAGCATAATTACCATCACCTACTTTCATCTTAGTACATAAAAAAAGTTGAAGTTGAAATTTCTTAAGGAGTAATAATGTAGCAATCTTTATTTCTATTAATGAAATTTCTATTCTTATAATTGTTTCAAATTTAGTAATATAGCTTCATATAAACACCCCACATGATAAATCCAAATAAAATTTATTAAATTAATTTAAAAATAAAAATTTGAAAATATAAAGGGGCATAAGAATTGAAAATATTACATGGGGATAAAAAAATAAAACAAGGTAACCAATATAAGAAAATTTTGATCTTCTTGATCCACTGGAATAAGTGTACTCACGAAAATGCTGTAGAAATAAAGCATAATAATTGTGATGCAATATTTATATTGAAAATAAAAATATATATAACCATGTGATAAAAATATAAGTTAATGAATAATTAAAGAAATTATAGGATTTTTTAAAAATTTGGGAACCCATAAGACTGTAATGAATCTAACTATTGGAATAGTTATCTCACAATTGAAATAGTTACATAACCACAGGAATAGTAATGTGACCGTTAAGAATAGTAATATGTCCTTTATAATATTTGAATAACCTATTGAAGTTTAAACTAATATTTAGGTATCCTATAAAATTAAAATATGATATATTTAAACCATGGTACAAGTAAATAAATGTTTAATAGAAGATAATTTATGTGCTTTTATTTTTATAAAAAATAAATGCTTTAATTTCACTTTTATAATAAATATAATTATTTAAAAGAAATTTTATTTTCATAAATTGGGTTTATAAAATAATATAATGTTTTATTATAATGATAATATAATTTTATGTGACCATTATTTGTTTTTCAATGGGTCATTAAATTGATATAATATTAAAATTGTAATTTTTCAAATAAAAGTGGTTTTAATTAAGAAATAAAATTTATACTTTTTAAAAAATTATTTGTATAAAATGTGTTTCATTTTTTTAATTTAAACATCTAAAAAGGGTTATGGTAAATTGTTTCTGATTTTCTAAAATAGTTTAATGTTTGGTAAATAGTGAAATATGGTCAAATATGGTGTTTAACATTACATGCTAAATATATTAATTTTTGAGTCATGGATAATGTAAGAACTCATTATTTAAAACTAAAATGAATAATGTACAAGAAATATTCATAATAATAAATAATATTGGTATTATTGAGTAAAAATGATAGACTAATTATTATAATATTCAAAAAATGGCCCTCTCCCCCTTATAAATACCACTGTTATCAATCCTTTCTCCTCAAACATTATAAGCCTTGGATATTTCTAAATTTATGAAAAAATATATTTACAAACCTATCCTCGTGTTCTAGTACTATTATAATAATCCAAATATAATTTCAAGGTTCCATAAGTGGTATTTCAAGCAGATGACATTTAATTGGTAATATTCAATATGTACCTCCTTTAAATACAATTATTTATCTACTGCCTAGTAACTTACATAATCCAAAAAAAACATGATGACTCCAGTATCATAAGTTTAATTTAATTTAATTTTATTAATGTAATGTTCATATTTTACCCTCCCATATTTTATTTCTAAATGAATGCATTGTTTGAAATGTGGTTGGTTCACCGCCTCTATGAATAATGCACTTGTTTTCCTCTATTAGCTTCATGGATAGTCATAAAACTATTATTATGTTTAAATAAGATTTTAATAGGATTGTTATAAATTATTTAATATTATGTAAAGAATACTTTTCCATAATTGTAATTAAAACTAATCTAGTCTGTGGCGGTCGATAAAACCACCTAAATGAACTTACCATATAAAATTAATATTTTTAGGAAATGATTTTTCACTATGAAGGAACAAATATAGACAATCAGGACCATTTAATTGTTTTTAATTCAAATAAAAACATTTAATATGACATCTATAGTTTTAGTTCAATTTTAAAAGAACTACAATAATTATTCGCGAGTAATCCAACCTTTGAACCATGATATTAACGTTCTTAAAATGGTGAAATTAATAATTATATCTCATTGAAGTGGTTATAAATGAAAATAATAAATTTATTTTAAATAAAATATAGATATAAAATCTTTTTAATTAAAAAACTATTGAATTTAATTTTATTATTTATGATTCTATGTTCAAGTACATAATGAATCTTGAACATCGTGTAAGGGATCTCTCTGAACTACCATTTTTATGTCGATTATAATATTTCTCTCTATGAATAACTTTATCTCTATATAATTAATTCTTTGTAGTTATTCATAATCATTTATATATTCACGTAAAATATATACCATGTTTTTATTCTTTATTTTTATTAGGTAATGCATGCCTTATTTTCATTTCTCAATTGCCTTCTTTAAGAATTCTTTTCTGATTATGAAATAAAGAATGATTATGAATCCCATTTACTTACCTGGGAAATTATTTTGTTTATAACTTATGATTGTTTTAATTTTGTATAATACATAATAATGAAAATTTTATGATGGGTAAACCCTGATAAATATTTAATTCATTGGGTAATATTTTTACCCCACGAGAAATTATGAATTGGATAAGTGAGTGAACCTAATCTATGATAGGACTCTGTGAACCATGTGACATTGTCTTGAATGTCATCCTTGACTTATGATCATACCATGTTTTATTTTTCATCAAATTTCCTTTTTCTTAATGATAAAATTATTCAATGTATATTATTTTATTATCTCATGTTATTATTTAGGAGCTATCTCTTTTATGATATCATTTAATGTTATTTGAATCACTTGTTATGATTCATTATCATGTTTAATTCCTTATTGGGATTTTATCTCACCCAATTATTATATGTATTCTATAGGTCATAATATTCGATTTTAATATCTTAATGGGATTTAGGATATCATTATGGAGATTAAAATAATTTTGTATTAATTAAGTTTTACAATAATGTATTATGAACATATTCATCCAAAGACACTAGGATTTTTTATCCTTCTATTGTATTTATTGGATATTTGTGTTAGATATAATATAATAATGTTTAAAAGGTTTGGGTCACTATATAATCATAAAATATTTGGTATAAACAATTAACCAGGTGCTAACTAAAACAAAAAATGGAATCATATATGAGTTATGATGTGGGAGAAAATCCATGTTTTAAAATTTATGCGAATGGGTTGTAAAGCATTTGTTAAGGATATATATGGAAATAAAATTTCATCTCATGGAAAAAAGTGTATCTTTATTGGATATCACAAGTAATAATGAGGATATTATCTATAAAAATTGTCATATAGAAAGGTAATAGTGGAAATATAGACTATATTCCATGAAAGAGAGTACATCTCCAAATTAGATAGGCGTGAAAGATAAAATTTAGTGAAGTTGATGCTCAAGATAAAAGAGTTGAAATATGAAAAATCCTATAATGAATAACGGAAGAGTTAATTCTAGTAACACTATTACTGTATTGATGTTTCTGTGTTTTTAGAGAACCTGATAGTTATGGTTTTCTAGTCACTATGGTTTGTAAATCATTATCAAATGGTAATGAGGAACCTATATTATAACATAAGATTTACTAAGACATTTTATTAGATAATATTAAAAAATACTACCCAAAATCTATATTTATTGTGTAATTTGATGATTATATACATAAAACATTAACATAATAAAACAAAAATATTATTTCAAATTTTCACAATCTGTCCGTAGATTCCTTTGAACACTTAATACTACATAAGATAACGTTATGATATAAATAAGAAAAATGGGTGAGATATAAATCCTTGTAAAAGAATAATAAATAATAAAATTATCAATAGTAATACATAAAAATTGATATATATATATATATATACCATAATGGAATAAAAATGTGAGAATCATATACATAAAAATTTAATCATGACTTGAGAGGATGGAATCATAAGATCAAGGAATAATAAGAATATGGTAAAAAAATAAACATGAAATCATTAGAATAGGCTGAGTCTAACCTCCAAGAAAATAAATCATAGTGTGATTAGGATAACCACCAATACACTTAACATGTTATCTCATGAAATGAAAAATTATCGAATGCATTTGATCACTATTATGTGAATATTCATTTATCAATCTTTGTGTGTTCCACATTGATCATATAATATATAAAAACACCCACTAATTCAATCCATTTATTATGTAATGTGAATATAATAAGTATAAGTACCTAATTAAGAAAGGATAGTTATATATAGGTGAATAACAATAAATGGATATATGGTTGTGTATTTGAAAATTCTATGGCATGGAAAATCAAGAGATAAGTATGATATTATAACAGAGATACATAAATGTTTATAAAGGATTTTAATGAGATAAAATGCTATTATATCACTAGTTATGAATCAATTGGATAGTAAATAATTTTTTTTCAATACAAGACAATGTAATAAATTGAGAATCAAAGGAATATAACCCAGGAATTTGTTAAATTTAAAAGTGGATGGAGATAATACCTTACCATAAACAATTCTTCTTAAGATTATATAATAGATTACCTAAGAGATTAGGGGATCCAAAAAATGTATTAAGGAAATAAAAAGAGAGAGTGGGGCAAGATATTGATCTTAGAAATGAATTATATTTAATGGAGTAGTTAGTATTTTTAAAAAAATGAGAATATTTGTTTATTAATTTTTAAATGCAGGCCTTGGAAATCTAGGTTGTGGAAAATGAAAAACCATTGGCTTATATAGGTTTTAGATCATGATATTGGTCATTTAAAGTAAGGTGTCTGAATTTTATACATGATATAACCAAAATCCACTTTTTAATATTACTTTGTACACTGTAAAACTATTTTCTGATAAAACATTGTTTTTAAAAACCATAATTTCAATTTTGGACATTGGAAGGATATTTATAGGAATATAATATCTTTTTAATTTATTAAAATTCATTATATTAGTAAAATAAATTATTTTAGGTCATAAATTCTATTATATTTATTATTAATTTTTTATTATATATTTTCAATGTCATAAAACATAATGAAAACACAAAAACGTCTTTTTTAAAATTCATTGAAAAATAAAGTATTTTTAAAAATTCAAAAAATTTCAACATTATGTTACACTGACAAGTTGATTTAAAATAAAATATTTATTTTATAAATAAAATTTTCTATGTGTAAAAAATAATTAAATTAAATAAAAATTTCATATTTGCTATAAAATTCAATTTTAATAGGAAAATGAATTATTTATTGTCTTTAAATAATACCAATTTTTATAATATCATACTTATTTATTCATAATTTATATATTGAAAATTTAAATATTTTATTTCATAAATTTTAATTTAATTTGAAATTGTAAATTTTTTATTCTTTTGGGTATTATTACTATTCCAACTATCATATAATAGCAACATTGCAACAATCAGGGAACAATAGTGTTACAGTCAGATCCTAGTGGTCATATTTCTCTTTACACCCTATATATAATAAACTGTTTACATACCTCATAATTCACATCATCACTTGAAAAGGTTCTACACTTCCCTTGATAATTTATACCGTATTCCTAACACGACTCTTCCTTCTTATAGATATTATGGAATGAAAAATATTTGTGGGAGAATTCATGGCTATGGAGTTTATATTAGTGTGAACGTTATTCTTTTTTATTTATCTATATACTATTCTTTTCTATTATACTAAATATTATTTCATGAGGTGTAATGATCCCATTAAATGTAATAGTATTGCCGTAACGCCCCGACCCTAGTTACCAAGAGTCAGTGCATTATTGCATAACATTGGCATGACCAGAAAAGATCATGTCTCAATAGAACGATTAGTTTAGTAGTCTTGGAAACACTAGATATATTCATAAGTCTTACATTACATCATAAAGTAAAAAAAACTACAACAACATCTTGTCTTCATATCCCCTCATACTATCCCTGAAGGTCATTCATAAATTACTTCTTCACATCCTAGGAAAAATAAAACATTGAAAGGGGTGAGCTCAGATGCTCAGTAAGGATAACAATATAGTGTAAACTTTCATAGATAAGAATAAACATTTAAGGCAATGTATAACTAAAACAAAAGCCTTTTAAACATGAGCTTCAGCATAATATGGAAAAGATAAAATGAAATAAGGTCATTTACTTATTCACATGGATAGTCTACTAGTCGAATAACCACATGCTATATTAATAACCACTTTCATAATGATGGAATGCATAATTCAAGACTATCATAACCACATAGTCAAGGCCTCATACCAAGACTACAAATAAGATTTATTCAAGGCATTGTGCCAAGACACTAGTTTGTCTCATGAGACCTACCGATGCATCGAGGATCAATAGTGGGTCCACCCATCACTTACTAAGTCCAATTCATTCCTCATATGAAAGGTTTGAAACATAACATAAACATTCGTATTAAAACTAGCATACAAAATGTAAATACTTTATCCACAAACAATGAATGGTATAAAAATTGCACATCCACAGTCAAACATAACTCATTCAATAAAATATGAAAGCTTATATTGTAACAGATTAACCTCAATTAAAAATAATGAAGTATATTAGTATAGATGAAAATAATCAACAAAACTATTTGAGATAAATATCACCCTTTTTCTTGAAAACATTTAAAAGTCACACTACTTGTCAAGAAACTGTTTTAAAAATAGATTTTTGAATCAAAATGTCCCATACCACATTGAAACATTTAAAATGAATTTTTAATTTTAATACTTTAATTTCCATATAGATAAATCCTTAAAACCATTTTTAAAACATGGACATTAATGAAAATGATATAGAAGAATAAATCTTTAAAACATTTAAAAATGATATTTTAGTTAGAGTTTATAACCAAAAGAGAGACACTTGAATACAAATAATTGATGTAATAAAAAATTTGTAATATCATGAGAATAAAGGGATTCAAGATATACTATTTCAAAGTACATTATATATACCATATAAAAGTGATTTTGTGTATACCAACAAAGAAGTCTCAATGGAATGTAATTTCAGATGAAATCTCTTATAAAGACCATATCCTTAGGTTAAGGATAAATCAACGACATAATAATGTGTGAAAAATATAAATACACTCAATATTATTGGATATTCAGTGTAATTAAATAAGATGACATTCACACATATTCTTGTAAAGACAACACCAATGAATTGGATATTTAACTCAACAAATGGAGATTGAGTAAAAATTACTGTTATCAAGAAAATTTTGATGACTTGAGAAATTATCAATGGAGTGATTATGTGTATCAAAATTATATCCACATAAAGGGGAGTGGAAATTATGACATAAGAAAATGAATAGTGATTCCACACATAATCTTGGAGTAAAAAAATCAATGAAGTATGCGTAATGCCGAATGAGTGGAAATTGAAATTTCAATTTCCCTTATCAATTTGGTAACTTATGAAACATACAACCATGAAAGAAGGATCATAAAATTATTATGTAAATATACATTAATTAAAGTATATTACACAATGAATACAAACTTGGGCAGTACACACACCACGTGCAATAAATAAGTTGTGAACAATAGAAATGTCACAGAATTAAAAGTGAGATAAGAACCCCTTAATTTTTACTTTTTCCTTGGTCGAGGGTTGGTTAGCCTTATGTATAATGTTGAAATAATTTTTATTGAATTATACAAGAATCATATATATTAATATGATATAATATATGATCTTTTAACATTGCTTTATTAATAATATCTTAGTATTATTGTCGTTTCGGGTGTTAACTTACTCGTTTTCTTTTATATGTTTTGTTACATAAGTCATGATTGTTATGGATAGGTTGTATCTTATTAATATAAATAATTATATTAAGTTCTTAAAGATTATTTGTAATAATAAAATGAGAATTAGACTTGTATGGATACGATGGGGAATGAATCTCATCACATTCGTGGAGACGGTAGTCCGTAGGTACGCAGGAGCGATAATATCATTATTTTGATGTTAAAATAATATATAATTAGATGTTATATCATATATAAAGAACAATTATCATGTTATATTTATTATTTAGACTAATTACACATCTTTATTATACCCATCCAAATAATAATGTTTTGAATAACAATTACACCACGACGTGGAGACGGTAGGCCGTACGTACGCACGTATGGTGACATGTCATTCAAAGGATGGATAGAATACTGAATATGGTTGTACCATATTTATAATAACATAATAGTATATAGAAGATACCGGAGTTATTATTTTATAATGGAAATAACAAAGAAAGAAGAAGTTGAAGAAGAAAGGTACTTGAAAGAGGGTGGTGAAAACGTTACCTCTTCTTCGGGTTCTTCCTTTTGATTTGATCAAAAGGGCTCATTAGGATGGCTTTCTGATCAAAATAATTCCACTAGGTTGAATTGAGGGAATTTGGGAGGATATTTTGGCAGTGGTTGGCCGAGACAAAAGGCTTGATATGTGTGAAGAATTGGTTAGAATTGGTGTCATTTTATAAGGGGGAGGAGGGGCTCTTTAGAAAAAACTTAAAGTATTAATTTATAATAATTTCATATTCGGTTTCTAATGGATCCAAAGTGTATTATTCAATGTCTAAGGTGGGTATGGGTCGAAAACCACCCAACCAATAGATTTTATACAGGTTTGGGTCACTAAAGTAACCTTATCTTTTAGATTTAACTCTTAGTTAAATAGTTTGACATTTACCATGTCTCTTTGTAATTTTATATTATATAATTAATAAACATACTATATACTTCCAAGAGACCCCCAAAGTGGGCCATTAATGATACAACTATCTTTATATAAGTCTTTTGGTGGAACCTTATATTTTTAGGAATATTATATCAATTAATAATATAATATTGTTTTTAAAAACTCTTTTATGTCAATTTTGACACTATTGGGTATTTTGTTTTTGATAAATTCATAACAACATTATTACTTCAAAAAAAAATTCAAATAACCAATAATAATATGTAATATTAAACTATAAAAGTATCGTAATTCATAAAAAGTATCAAATTACATTTATTTGGATATTTATAATATCAATTATTTTAATATTTCATTAATTCAGTAATTAGTGCAACACCATTGTGTCAGAAATAAATTAAATTATTTAATGTCTAAAAATTATAAATAAAATTATGTAGGAAAGATTTTTATCTTTCTAATTAATATTTATAATCTAATTTATCTAATGTATAACCATATATTAAAAATCTTTTAGTTATTAAACTTTGATTTTAACTCTTTTAACTCTTCTTTGAATTAAATAATAATAAATGTCCTAATCTAATCCAAGTGGACCTAAATGATAATATTGTATTCCTAAGGTTGTTTTTAGTCAAGATAAACTTTTCAAATAGAATTAAGACATGTGTTAGGGTAATATTAACATCATTTTTACCCTTAATTACCCTATTTACTTTTTACCGTGGTAAATAAAAGTAAAAAAGTTACTATTCCCCAAAAATTATTTTTATCGTATTGAACCACATTTTAATCCTTGATATTAACCATGTCTCTCGAAGTTTCCAAATTCCACTCACAGAAGTGGTAAAATTATGTTTTACATGAATTTCCAAATTCTCCTATGAGGTGGGAAAAAGATGATGCAAAGTTCCATAAAAGTTTTATATATCTAAAATTATTCTAAAATAACTCCAATGAATTAAATTGAACTTATATAGGTATTATGTATCTATTTTTACCTTAATTAAATTTAAATAAAATAAATAAATATTTAAATAAAAATTAGTTTTTAAACTATAACTCAGTGTTTTTTCAGTATTAATCAAAAATCGAATATTTTCAGAAAAATACCAAAAATTCACCCTAAGCTAATTTAGATATTCCGAATCCAAAAATGAAGTCCATTTTGAAAGATAAAATTTATAAAATTCCAAAAACTAGGTATTACTATTCATAATGGCTAGTTTGATTGGTTGTGGTGTGTGTTAGAACTCGAAGTTGCGTACAACGCATGCTATTTCATTATTCAAAGGAAAAAATATCGTGGAAGCTTGAGGAATTAAATTCTCCCTTCCTTCAGTAAATTGAATCATCGCAATTTTTAAAATTGGGATTGTGAATATAATGGAAAGTCTCACATCAGAAAAAAGAGTCAATAACACTATCACTTTAAATGAAATAAAGAGAAGTAAAAAGGTCACCCGAGAAAACCTATACTAGGATTACATGTAGAAAAACATGGATATGGATGAAAAACTAAGTGTAAAGTTATGATGGAGAGGGATAGAGAACATGATCATGAGAAAGTTAATAATAAGAAAACCACAAACTTGTGATGGGACAAATGGTCATTAGTTTCCCAGTAGGAAAATTAAACGGGAACATTTTTTTTTGTTTTAAGTTACATTACCTAAAGATGAGGAATTCAATTCTGATATTGACTAAGAACATAAAGAGATATACAAACTTTTTGAGTAAAGTTTCATTATTTAAAAAATTCCTACTACTAACTCATTTTTAAATGACGAGTATTCCAGAAGACTTGGTCACACTAGAAGAGATACAAAAAACTTCTTATAGAATCACATGATCCATGAAGGATAAACTATATATTTACCTTGCCTTTATAGATTAATCAAAACCCAAAATGGTTAGTATAAGATCTGATGATCCCCCAAAAGGATATTCCATTAGAGAAACAAACAATAATCTTAATTTATAAAATTGAACCAACAATACCCCAAAGATAAATAAATACCATTCAATAAACAACTGTCCCAAAAATCCTTCAATATAATCCAAACTAATATTGAACCCAAAATATAGAAGAATTTGGTTATTTAGTCTTCCATGTTAAATTATATCTCCAAATGAAATCAACTACTCTTAAAGACACATACTTAAAAGTAATTAACCTAATAACATATTCTCTATTATAGGTCAATCATTTCCATAAATAACCCAAATAACTATAAATCTACAATAAAAATATTGATAACAATCCACCATTGTAACACCCCAAGATTTCATAGTGTGTTATTTCTTAAAAATAATTTAATAACTTGCTCTACATGAAACACCGAGTTCAATCGCACCATGACTTACCAAACAATCCATTAAAAAGAGGTTATGAATAGTATTAACTAAATTTTAAACTATATATCCTTATAATTTAAGAATCCATATTATGAGTTTCTTAGACATAATGCAAGAACAAATTCATTTTCAGTATTTCACTTTTATCAACTTTTAATAGTGAACCATTTTTAAATACAATATTTTAAACTAAATGTAAAATGAAACAACCCAAGCTTCCATGGTACGCTTTCCTTTGAATAATACAGTAGCGTGTGTTGTACGCAACTTCGAGTTTTAACACACACCACAACCAATCAAACTAGCCGTTATAAATAGTAATACCTAGTTCTGAAATTTTATCTCTCAAAATGGACTTCATTTTTGGATTCGTAATATCAAATTTAGCCTAAGGTTAAATTTTGGTACTTTTCGGATAACTTTAATATTTTGATGAATAGTGAAAATTACTAAATTTTAATTAAAAACAACTTTTTTAATCAAAATTATTAATAGTGATAAATTATGAATTTGAGTGGTTTTAAATTATATTTAGAATATAGTTTTACCATGTAATACAATGTGGGTCATTGAACATAATTTC
The DNA here is from genome assembly GCA_963277665.1 of Viscum album. Taxonomy (NCBI): domain Eukaryota; kingdom Viridiplantae; phylum Streptophyta; class Magnoliopsida; order Santalales; family Viscaceae; genus Viscum; species Viscum album. The sequence goes on from OY728150.1 coordinate 304,984,207, forward strand.
ACATTTAAACCAGACATAAAGAAGTGCTAATCTTTTGATAGTTATTATCTCTTAAAAACACGCTTTTTGTTTTAACAACGGGAATTAATTTTAAATTAATTTCTGCCACTTCTGTGTTTTGAATTTTGAAAAATGGATTCCATAGTTAGAATCAGGATGTTTAAATTGTGTAAATAGGTAACTTTTATTTTTAGACATTTTGAATAATTACAGCGGTAAATATTTTATTTACCATGGTTAAGGGTAAATCCGGTAAATAAGGGTTAAAAAATAATATTATAATAATACTAAATTACCCTAAAACATGTCCTAACCTTATTGGTTGATACATGTTCGACCATAGGCATCTTTGGGTCGATTTTGGGACCCCATGGAGCCACTTGTAGGTGATAGGGACACTTTATTTTAATTAAGTTAAAATGAATACAAAAATGAGACAAGCATATATCTTGTAGAAAAACAATTTTTAAATAGGGTTATATATGTTGGATTTTAGACTATAAATATTAATTAGAATGCTAAAACGATTTCCTACATAATTATATTTTATTTATAATTTTTAGACATTAAATAATTTAATTTATTTATGACACAATGATGATGCAGAAATTACCATAATAGTGAACAATTAAAATAATTGATATTATAAATACACAAATAAATATAATTTGAGACTTTTTATGAATTACACTAATTTTATAAGTTAATATGACATGTTAGGAATGATTTAATTAAATTTTTTTGAAGTAATCATTCTGTTATGAGTTTCACAAAAATCAACTATTGAATAGTGTCAAAATTGACAAAAAAGCGTTTTTCAAACAAATATTATATTATTAATTGATATTAAATTCCTAAAAATATAAGGTTCGGAAAAGAGACTTATATCATGATAGTTGTATCATTAATGGACCACTTGGTGGTCTCTTGGATGTATATAGTAAGTTTATTAACCATATTATATAAAAATACAAAGAGACATTGTAAAAGTGAAACTAATTAACTAAGAGTTAATACTTAAAGATAAGGTTAATATAATGACCCAAACCTGTCTAAATTCTATTGGTTGAGTTGTTTTCGACCCATACCCACCTTAAAATTTAAATAATCAACTTTTGAGCCATTAGAAACCGAATATGAATTTATTATAAATTAATATTTCTAGCTTTTCCAAAGGTGCCCCTCACCCCTCTTATAAAAGGGCACTCCTCCTTCTCATTTCTTCACACCTTCAATGCCTTTCGGTTCGACAAAAATCTGCCCAAATACTCTCCCAACTTCCCTCACTACAACCTAGAGGCCTTAGTTTGATCATAAATTCAACCTAAGGATCCCTTTTGATCAAATCAAAAGGAAGAACCCGAAGAAGAGGTAATGATTTCACCACCCTTTTCCAAGTTCCCTTCTTCTTCCACTTATTCTTTCTTTGTTATTACCATTATAAAATAATAACTCTAGTATAATATATATACTGTGATGTTATTATAAATATGGTACAACCATATTCAGTATTCTATCCACCCTTTGAATAACATGTCACCATACGTGCGTACGTACGGCTTACCGTCTCCACGTCGTGGTGTAATTGTTATTCAATATATTATTATTTGGATGGGTATAATAATGATATGTAACTAATGTAAATAATAAATATAACATGTAAATGATTCTGTATATATGATATAACAGCTATTTATATATTATTTTAATATTAAAAGAATGATATTGTCGCTCGTGCGTACGTACGGACTACCGTCTCCACGAACGCGATGAGATTCATTCTCCATCGTATCCATTGAAATATAATTCTCATTTTATGATTAATAATAGTATCTAAGGACTTTATATAATTCTTTATATGATTAATATACAACCTATCCATGACAAACATGGCTTACGTAACAAAACATATAAAATAAAACGAGTAAGTTAACACCCGAAACAACGATAATACTAAGATATTATTAACAAATCAATGTTAGAAGATCATATATGATATCATATTAATGTATATGATTATTGTATAATTTAATAACAATTATTTCACCATTATACAGGAGGTTAACCTACCCCAACCGAGGAAAAGTACAAGGTAAGGGTTATTTCACAATCTCTTCATTATCCGAGGTTGTTTATACGTAATAATCTACTGGGATCTCTTTATCATCCACATCCATGTTTCTTAAAAATGAATTTCAAAACATTTTTACTATTTACTAGAATATGGGTTAAAGTAATTTATACCCTTGTTTGACTTTTTATAAGAGGTTTATAAAGGAATCTTTCCGTCGTTTTCCAAACAAAGTTCTTTTTAACCTTTTCGACAAAATTAAGGTAAGAATGTTTTTTTAACTTATACAGCGGGTGCGGCTATTTACCGCCGTTATAAAATTTTCAAAGCTTCCATTATAATATTACAAGGATATTTTCAAATTAAATGTTTTATTTTATAATTATGTGACTTTTAAATGATTTCAAAATGAATATTTTAAGAATTTTGGAAAGGTACTCTTTATCAAAATCAGAATTTTAAATGTTTTCAAGATTTATCTTTCTAAATATTTTTAATTAATGTCCATGTCTTCAAAATGGTTTTTTAAGGATTTATTTATATGTACATGAATTTTTTTATAAAATGTTAATTACTTTCAAAAGTTTCAAAGTGGTATAGGACACTTTGATTCAAAAATCTCTTTTTAATTAATAAATGTGTGACTTTAAAATGATTTAAAAAAAGGAGATATTTCACTCAAATAGTTTTGATTTCATCTATGTCAACATCCTTTGATGGATTTTATGATTATATGAAGTTGATTTATTATGATAAAAAACTTCCATAATGTATTGAAGGATTTGTGATATGTTTGACTGTGGATGTGTTATTTTTATACCATTCATGGTTTATGGAGAAAGTATTGACATTTCGTATGCTAGTTTTAATACGAATGTTTATGTTATGTTTAAACCTTTTCATATGGGAATGCATTGGACTTAATAAGTGACGGGTGGAGCCCGCTATAGCTCCTCGATGCATCGGTAGGTCTCATGAGACAAACTAGTGTCTTGGAACAAGGCCTTGGAAAAATCTTATTTGTAGTCTTGGAACGAGGCCTTGGCTATGTGGTTATGATAGTCAGACATTATGAATTCCATCATTATGAAAGTGGTTATTGATATTGCATGTGATTATTCGATTAGTAGAATATCCATGTGAATAAGTAAATGACATTATTTCATTTTATTTTTTCCATACTATGTTGAAGTTCAAGTTTAAAAGGCTTTTTTTAGTTATACATTGCCTTAAATGTTTATGCTTATTTATAAATGTTTCTGCTGTATTGCTTACCCTTATGGAGCGTTTGAGCTCACCCCTTTCAATGTTTTATTTTTCCCAGGATGTGAAGAAGTAAGTTATGAATGACCTGCATGGATATTATGAGGGGATAATAGTGTGAACTATGGAGAAATTATGTGGTTGTAGTAGTTTTTCACTTTATGATGTAATGTAAAACTTTATGAATATATCTAGTATTTCGAAGGCTACTAAACCAATCGGTCTTTTGAGATTTCATCTTTCTTGTGATCATGCCAATGTAATGTAATAATGCACCGACTCTGGGTAATTAGGGTCGGGGCGTTACAGTTGGTATCAGAGGAAGTTTAGTACAAACCTTGGAAGCTAGATTTAGATAAACTCTGATTAGAGCACATAGACCTAAGATGGACCTTGAGGATTAGTATAGAATAGCTTCCTAGAATTTTGGTATTGTAGAGATTTTGTGAGTTTTCCAAGCAATACATCCCTGTCTGGATACGAGCAGGTAGAGGCGGCTCTGGCACAGATGTACCTAGGGGTAAAACCCGAAAACACCGCTTTGAGCTAGACTCGAACGAGAACTGGTGCACGACAACGGGCCTTTCTGCACTCTTGGTTACGACACTCCCGGGGGATATGCTTAGGATAATTCTCATTTTCTTTACAAACCATTATGAAGGGTTTATGAGTATATACTTCCTCAAAGGAGACATTTTTATGATTATGGATTATATCCATAAACTATTTAATTTATGTTATGTGTTTTACAAGTTTGGGATTGGGTATTGTTATTCATAAACTAATCTAGTGTATGCCATTGTTTAGAAATGGCACCCAGTAGAAGGAATGACAACTCCAGCAATGCACATGATCCAAAGAGAAAGAAGAATGATATCCTTCATGGTCTTAAGACAGAATTTATAAGAGAAATAGTCTCCCATGTATTATCATCATATGAAGAAATAATATCATGTGTTGATAAGATAAGTAAAGAGTTTATTGAGTCCTATGGATTTGATGGGAATCAAGAGAAGAAAAGTATGGAAGAGAGAAAGATGGGTAAAGGGGAGAGGGAAAAGAAGAATTTTCCCATATGTGATAACTGTGGGAAGAAACACCCAGGAACTTTTCTGAAAGGAATGATAGATTGTTATAAGTGTGGAGGAAAAGGTCACAAAGTACGTGACTGCAAGGGTAAGAAAATGGTTTCAAATGTACAATGCTTCATTTGCAAGGAGTTTGGACACTACGCAAACCTATGTCACAATCATCAAACCATGCTGCAAATGATGCTATTGGATAATAATCAAGTTATGATACTACCACAGATGAAGAGGAATGATTAGAGTTCTTATCTTGATTATGTCAATTGAGTGTTGTATCAACAATGTACTTGTTATAATAATTATGGAGTATATAAGGATTGTACTGCAGTACTATTTCATTAAGGACTTGAGATTGTGTGGAACAAAGAATAGTGACTCAATAGCAGGATAACTTTTTGGAAAATATATGGTTGAGAGAATGATAAACCATAATATAGTTCTGATACCGAGGTAGTGATTTTAGAATAATACATGATTGTTTTGGATAAATTATATTGGATATTCTTGACTACCTTGAAACTGATTAATGATTTGTATATTCCATCATTGTTGGGGTTTACAACATTTTTGGATTGAAGAAGTATATCTATTATTCTATAAGGAATAAGGGATCATGAATGTAATTAATAAGATTTTATGATAATTCAGGATGTTGCAGTGTTTTAAAAGAATACATGATGAAGGTGATCACATGTTATTACGTGAAAAAAAAGGATCTTCATTGTGTTTACCTTTCTTATAAATTTTGGACTGAAGTATTTTTGATAGTTCTAGTTTGGATTATTTTGGATTGCCATAAAAGGACAACCCGGAGGTCGGGCGGCAACCCGTCGCGTCCGGCAAGGCCGCGAGACTTGAACCCACAACCGAAAGGTGAAAAGGGTGTATCACCTACCATTGACCCACGTGATGTCTGTGATTAAATAATGTAGTTTTTTTAAAAGATCTGGTAGATGAATTATAAATTCGTTTTTTTTGAACCCTGTACGAATAGTATAAATAAAATTTTTTTACGTTCTATTATCTTTTAAAGTGAAAGATGAGTTTGTGGTAGAAATTTATTAATGGATAAAACTCTAATTATAAAGTAAGTATATCTCCTTATGATCTTAGCCAATCTCATAAATAAATTCCTCAACATTAAGAAAATGAACTTAGAACAAAAATGTTATCCTAGATGGTACCTTAAATCATCACTAATTTATGGCTTTGGGATTGTTGGCCTTTTTATAGCCATGTTCTCTACCACTCTCCATCAGATAATTGATGGTTAGATTTCTCTTTCATATCCATATTTTCCTACATAGAACCCTAGTATGTGTTAATTTTGGTAATCTTCATACTTTACACTCTTGATTTTAAATAGAGGCCTCATTAATTCATTTTTCGATGTGGGATTTCAACTAAGATATTTTGAAACGTCAAAAATGTGTTATCCCAATACCCTATGTTTTGCTGAACCGATGGTATTTCAAATCATCATAGATTGATGAATTTAAGGACCTAAATATTATACTTTTTTGTGATTGATGACCTCAATCACTACCTATAAATATTTACGTTTTCGTCCAATTATATGTCTCTAATTGCCACCAATGTTCTCCTAATTGAGATCATAATTTGGTGGTGACCCTTTCATTTCTCTTTTCCACATATTAAGACTAAATTTTATTAACCTAATTTCCGATGTGGGTTTTCCCACAAAGATATTTTCTATTTTTAACCTTTTATTTTCAAAGAACAATTTCAAATTGAGAGGACGCAATTTATTGAAGGAGGGGAGAATGTAACACCCCAAGATTTCATAGTGTGTTATTTCTTCAAAAATAATTCAATAACTTTCTCTACACGCAACACCGAGTTCAATCGCACCACGACTTACCAAACAAGTCATTCAAAAGAGGTTATGAATAGTATTAACTAAATTTTAAACTAATATATCCTTATAATTTTAGAATCCATATTATGAGTTTCTTAGACATAATGCAAGAACAAATTCATTTTAAGTATTGCACTTTTATCAACTTTTAATAGTGAAACCTTTTTAAATACAGTATTTTAAACTAAATTTAAAATGAAACATCCCAAGCTTCCACGGTATGCTTTCCTTTAAATAATACAGTAGCGTGTGTTGTATGCAACTTCGAGTTTTAACACACACCACAACCGATGAAACTAGCCGTTATAAATAGTAATAACTAGTTTTGAAATTTTTTCTCTAAAAATGGACTTCATTTTTGGATTCAAAATATCAAATTTATCCTAAGGTTAAATTTTGGTACTTTTCGGATAACTTTAATATTTTGATGAATAGTGAAAATTACTAAATTTTAATTAAAAACAACTTTTTTAATCAAAATAATTAATAGTGATAAATTATGAATTTGAGTGGTTTTAAAGTATATTTAGAATATATTTTTTCCATGTAATACAATGTGGGTCATTGAACATAATATCACATTTAAACCAGACATAAAAAAGTACCAATCTTTTGATAGTTATTATCTCTTAAAAACACGCTTTTTGTTTTAACAACGGGAATTAATTTTAAATTAATTTCTGCCACTTCTGTGTTTTGAATTTTGAAAAATGGATTCCATCTTTGGAATTAGTATGTTCAAATTGTGTAAATAGGTAACTTTTATTTTTAGACATTTTGAATAATTACTGCGGTAAATATTTTATTTACCATGATTAAGGGTAAATCCGGTAAATAAGGTTTAAAAAATAATATTATAATAATAATAAATTACCCTAAAACATGTCATAACCTTATTGGGTGATACATGTTCGACCATAGGCATCTTTGGGTCGATTTTGGGACCCCATGGAGCCACTTGTAGGTGATAGGGACACTTTATTTTAATTAAGTTAAAATGAATGCAAAAATAACACAAGCATATATATTTTAGAAAAACATTTTTTACATAGGGTTATATATGTTTGATTTTAGACTATAAATATTCAATATAAATATAATAAGATTTACTACATAAGTATATTTTATTTATAATTTTTAGACATTAAATAAGTTAATTTATTTATGACACAATGATGATGCAGTAATTACCATAATAGTGACAAATTAAAATAATTGATATTATAAATACACAAATAAATATAATTTGAGACTTTTTATGAATTACACTAATTTTATAAGTTAATATGAAATTTTAGGAATGATTTAATTAAATTTTTTAGAAGTAATAATTCTGTTATGAGTTTCACAAAAATCAACTATTGAATAGTGTCAAAATTGACATAAAAGCGTTTTTAAAACTAATATTATATTATTAATTGATATTAAATTTCTAAAAATCTAAGGTTCGGTCAAGAGACTTATATAATGATATGTGTATCATTAATGGACCACTTGGGGGTCGATTTGATGTATATAGTAAGTTTATTAACCATATTATATAAAAATACAAAGAGACATTGTAAAAGTGAAACTAATTAACTAAGAGTTAATACTTAAAGATAAGGTTAATATAAGGACCCAAACCTATCTAACTTCTATTGGTTGAGTTGTTTTCAACCCATCCCCACCTTAACATTTAACGAATCAAATTTTGAGCCATTAGAAACCGAATATGAATTTATTATAAATTAATATTTCTAGCTTTTCCAAAGGTGCCCCTCACCCCTCTTATAAAAGGGCACTCCTCCTTCTCATTTATTCACACCTTCAAAGCCTTTTGGTTTGGAAAAACTCTACCCAAATACTCTCCCAACTTCCCCCACTACAACCTAGATGCCTTATTTTGATCAGAAAGCCAACCTAAGGAGCCCTTTTTATCAAATCAAAAGGAAGAACCCGAAGAAGAGGTAATGATTTCACCACCCTTTTCCAAGTTCCCTTCTTCTTCCACTTCTTCTTTCTTTGTTATTACCATTATAAAATAATAATTCCAGTATCATATATATACTGTGATGTTATTATAAATATGGTACAACCATATTCAGTATTCTATCCACCCTTTGAATAACATGTCACCATACGTGCGTACGTACGGCTTACCGTCTCCACGTCGTGGTGTAATTGTTATTCAATATATTATTATTTGGATGGGTATAATAATGATATGTAACTCATGTAAATAATAAATATAACATGTCAATGATTCTTTATATATGATATAACAACCATTTATATATTATTTTAAAATTAAAAGAATGATATTGTCACTCGTGCGTACGTACGGACTACCGTCTCCACGAACGCGATGAGATTTATTCTCCATTGTATCCATTCAAATATAAATCTCATTTGATGATTAATAATAGTATTTAAGGACTTTATATAATTCTTTATGTGATTAAGATACAACCTATCCATGAAAAACATGGCTTATATAACAAAACATATAAAAGAAAACGAGTAAGTTAACACCTGAAACAACGATAATTCTAAGATATTATTAACAAATCAATGTTAAAAGATCATATATGATATCATATTAATGTATATGATTCTTGTATAATTTAATAAATATTATTTCACCATTATACAGGAGGTTAACCTACCCAAACCAAGGAAAAGTACAAGGTAAGGGTTATTTCACAATCTCTTCATTATCTGAGGTTTTTTATACGTAATAATCTTCTGGGATATCTTTATCATCCACATCCATGTTTCTTAAAAATGAATTTCAAAACATTTTTACTATTTACTAGAATATGGGTTAAAGTCATTTATACCCTTTTTTGACTTTTTATAAGAGGTTTATAAAGGAATCTTTCCATCGTTTTCTAAACAAAGTGCTTTTTAACCTTTTCGACAAAATTAAGGTAAGAATGTTTTTTTTTATCTTATACGGTGGGTGCGGCTATTTACCGCCGTTATAAAATTTTCAAAGATTCCTTTACAAGATTAAAAAGATATTTTCAAAGTAAATGTTTTATTTTATAATTATGTGACTTTTAAATGATTCCAAATGAATATTTTAAGAATTTCGGAAAGGTACTCTTTATCAAAATCAGAATTTTAAATGTTTTAAAGATTTATCTCTCTAAATATTTTTAATTAATGTCCATGTCTTCAAAATGGTTTTTTAAGGATTTATTTATATGGACATGAATTTTTTTTAAAATTTTAATTCCTTTCAAAAGCTTCAAAGTGGTATGGGACACTTTGATTCAAAAATATCTTTTTAATTAATAAATGTGTGACTTTAAAATGATTTAAAAAAAGGAGATATTTCTCTCAAATAGTTTTGATTTCATCTATGTCAACATCCTTTGATGGATTTTATGATTATATGAATTTGATTTATTATGATACAAAACTTCCATAATGTATTGAAGGATTTGTGATATGTTTAACTGTGGATGTGTTATTTTTATACCATTCATGGTTTATGGAGAAAGTATTGACATTTCGTATGCTAGTTTTAATACGAATGTTTATGTTATGTTTAAACCTTTTCATATGGGAATGAATTGGACTTAATAAGTTACGGGTGGAGCCCGCTATAGCTCCTCGATGCATCGGTAGGTCTCATGAGACAAACTAGTGTCTTGGCACAAGGCCTTGGCAAAATCTTATTTGTAGTCTTGGAACGAGGCCTTGGCTATGTGGTTATGATAGTCTGGCATTATGAATTCCATCATTATGAAAGTGGTTATTGATATTGCATGTGATTATTCGATTAGTAGAATATCCGTGTGAATAAGTAAATGGCATTATTTCATTTTTTTTGCCATACTATGTTGAAGTTCAAGTTTAAAAGGCGTTTTTTAGTTATACATTGCCTTAAATGTTTATGCTTATTTATAAATGTTTCCGCCGTATTGATTACCCTTATGGAGCATTTGAGCTCACCCCTTTCAATGTTTTATTTTTCCCAGGATGTGAAGAAGTAAGTTATGAATGACCTGCAGAGATATTATGAGGGGATAATAGTGTGGACTATGGAGACATTATGTTGTTGTAGTAGTTTTTCACTTTATGATGTAATGTAAAACTTTATGAATATATCTAGTGTTTCCAAGGCTACTAAACCAATCGGTCTTTCAAGATTTGATCTTTCTTTTGATCATGCCAATGTTATGTAATAATGCACCAACTCTGGGTAACTAGGGTCAGGGCGTTACGACCATTACTCCTCAAATTAAATCCCATAGTATTCTATTTTCCTTGGGCATACAGTGTTCCCAACAAAGTGAACATATTACAAAATAACATTTATCACTTAATCACCAAATCATTTTCCTATACTAAGGGTATTCACTTGATAAGACATAAGATACCAAATCAACTTATTATTGATCAATAAAATCATTTAACTAAAAATAATTAGTCACACTAACCATGGACTTCACATAGTACAGTTGTAGGTGATAAATCCCTATCGCACTTTGGTTGTGGGTTTTATTCCCACATCTTTTTCCGACGTGACGGGTTGTCACACGGTCTACGTGTTGTAATTTTTTAAAAGCTATATTTTATAACATTACCAAAATGAGATAAATTCCTCAAAATAACCATAACATAATTTAACCCAAAATGTTATCTCATACCTTGAATTTTCATCACAAAATATAATAACTTGTAATTGACTCAATCCCAATGGTCATTTAAAACCAAATGGTTATTTATAACTATATCCACGTGAGAAAGGTCTAGTCTTCCAAAAATATCATTCTCACATGATAAATTACAGGGTTACACATATAAGAGAAAATTCACCCAACGTAATCTCAACAACAAGTAGCACTAATAACTTTAAATATTTTTCAATCCATTTATTTCCACATAGGTTCTTCCTTGACCAAGATATTATACTATAGAATATGGCATTGACTTGGGTGATGCCAAGGTCCCTTACATTTACGACAAATGACCGTAATTGGAATCTTGGGACCATTTTTATTTTCTTCCATAGTACTCTTCATTTTTCCTTGGAAATTTTTCACTTTATGTCCTTACATTACACACATAAAGAATTTCTTTGTTCATTGAGACACTTTCCAGGGTGTCTCCTTCCACATTTCATGCATAATGGAAATTGAGGATTCTTTTCTCATTGGTCTCCACTGCTGGAGCTCTTATCATTCATCACCTTTCTCTTCTTCGTTGAGTCCGGGAATTGGTTAATATATATATTGTTGCTTATATTTTTGGAAACTTTATTTTTCATGAAGATGATATCTTTTATGCCTATCAACATTTCATTTTTTGCTCATTTCCACCACCGTTCCCACCTTTTACATCATTCTCAAAGTCACTATGACTTCCTTGGAATCCAACCATTGACTAAAACCAGAAATCATTGTGTGAGTAACAATAGTAATAAAATCATTTAGAGAATATCATGTCACCATATTCTCAAATTGAAACACATTAGGATTAACCAAGGTCATTTACTCTCATAATACTTCAAATTGGTTTGTAAATAAAATGTAAATTATCCTTAGAATATCCCACGGGAGTGTTGTAACCAAGAGTGTAGAAAGGCCCATTGTCATCCACCAGTTCCCGTTCGAGTCTAGCTCAAAGCGGTGTTTTCGGGTTTTACCCCTAGGTACATCTGTTCTAGAGCCGCCTCTTCCTGCTCGTATCCAGACAGGAATGTATTTCTTGTAAGACTCACAAAATCTATACAATACCAAAATTCTAGGATGTTCTTCTATACTAATCCTCAAAGTCTTTCTTATGGCTATGTGCTCTAATCAGAGTTTATCTAAATCAAGCTTCCAAGGTTTGTACTAAACTTCCTCTGATACCAACTGTAATTCCCCAAACCCAGTTACCCAGAGTTGGTGCATTATTAAATAACATTGGCATGATCACAAAAGATCAAGTCTCGAAAGAACGATTAGTTTAGTAGTCTTGGAAACACTAGAAATATTCATAAGTCTTACATTACATCATAATGTAAAAAAATATACAACAACAGATTGTCTTCATATCCCCTCATACCATCCCTTCAGGTCATTCATAAATTACTTCTTCACATCCTGGGAAAAATAAAACATTGAAAGGGGTGAGCTCAGATGATCAGTAAGGATAATAATATAGAGGAATCTTTCATAGATAAGCATAAACATTTAAGGCAATATATAACTAAAACAAAATCCTTTTAAACTTGAGATTCAGCATAATATGGAAAAGATAAAATGAAATAATTTCATTTTCTTATTCACATGGATATTCTACTAGTCGAATAACCACATTCAATATCAATAACCACTTTCATAATTATGGAATGCATAATGCCAGACTATCATAACCACATAGTCAAGGCCTCGTGCCAAGAATACAAATAAAATTTTTTCAAGGACTTGTGCCAAGACACTAGTTTGTCTCAAGAGACCAACCGATGCCCCGAGGAGCTATATCAGGCTCCACCCATCACTTTCTAAGTCCAATTCATTCCTCATATTAAAAGTTTGAAACGTAACAGAAACATTCGTATTAAAACTAGCATAAGAAATGTCAATAATTTTTCCACAAACCATGAATGGTATAAAAATATCACATCCACAATCAAACATAACTCATTAAATACAACATTAAAGATTTTATCGTAACAGATTAACCACAATCGAGAATAATGAAGGATATCGGCATAAATTAAAATAATCATCAAAACTATTTGAGAGAAATATCCCCCTTTTTCTTGAAAACATTTAAAAGTCACACTACATGTCAAGAAACCATTTTCAAAATATATTTTTGAATCAAAGTGTCCCATAGCACTTTGAAACATTTAAAAGGAATTTTTAATTTTAATAATTTAATGTCTATATAAATAAATCCTTAAAACCATTTTTAAAACACGGAAATTAATGAGAATGATGTAGAAGAATAAATCTTTAAAAAATTTAAACATGATATTTTAGTTAGAGTTTCTAACCAAAAGAGAGAAACTTGAATAAAAATAATTGATGTTATCAAAAATTTGTAATATGAGGAAAATAAAGGTATTCATGATATACTATGTCAAAGTACATTATATACAGCATATAAAAGTGATTTTGTGTATAAAAACAAAGAATTCTCAATGGAAAGTAATTTGAGATGAAATCTCTTATAAAGACCATATACTTACATTAAGGATAAATCAACGACATCATCATATGTGACTAATATAAATACACTCAATATGATTGTATATTTAGTGTAATTCAATCATAGGAAATTCACACATATTCTTGTAAGGACAACACCAATGAATTGGATATTTAACTCAAAAAATGGAGATTTAGTTAAAATTACTGTTATCAAGTTCATATTGATGGCTTGAGAAATTATAAATGGGGTGATTATGTGTATTAAAATTATATCCATAGAAAGGGGAGTGTAAATTATGACATCATAAAATGAATAGTGATTCCACACATAATCTTGGAGTAAAACAATCAATGAAGTATGCGTAATGCTGAATTAGTGGAAATTGAAATTTCAAATTCCCTTATCGATTTGGTAACTTATGAAACATACAAACATGAAAGAAGGATCATAAAATGATGATGTAAATATACATGAATTAAAGTATATTACACAATGAATACAAACTTGGGTAGCACACACACCACATGCAATAAATAAGTGTTGAACAATGGAAATCTCACGGAATTAAAAGTGAGATAAGAAACCCCTTACTTTGTACTTTTTACTTGGTCGAGGGTAGATTATTCTCCTATATAATGTTTAAATAATTGTTATTGAATTATAAAAGAATCATATATATTATTATGATATCATATATGCTCTTTTAACACAGATTTGTTAATAATATCTTATTATTATCGTCGTTTCGGGTGTTAACTTACTCATTTTCTTTTATATGTTTTGTTACATAAGTTGTGTTTGTTATGGATAGGTTGTATCTTATTCATATACATAATTATATTAAGTCCTTAAACATTATGGGTAATCATAAAATGAGAATTAGACTTGTATGGATACAATGGGGAATGAATATCATCGCGTTCGTGGAGACGGTAGTCCGTAGGTACGCACGAGCGATAATATCATTCTTTTGATATTAAAATTATATATAATTTATTGTTATATCATATATAAAGAATAATTATCATGTTATATTTATTATTTACATGAATTAAACATCATTATTATACCCATCTAAATAATAATGTTTTGAATAACAATTACACCACGACGTGGAGATGGTAAGCCGTATGTACGCATGTATGGTGACATGTCATTCAAAGGATGGATAGAATAATGAATATGGTTGTACAATATTTATAATAACATAAAATAATATAGAAGATACTGGAGTTATTATTTTATAATTTAAATAACAAATAAAGAAGAAGTTGAAGAAGAAAGGAACTTGAAAGAGGGTGGTGAAAAAGTTACCTCTTCTTCGGGTTCTTCCTTTTGATTTGATCAAAAGGGCTCCTTAGGTTGGCTTTGTGATAAAACTAAGGAATCTAGGTTGAGGTGACAGAAGTTTTGAGGATATTTGGGCAGAAGTTGTCCAAGGAAAAAGGCTTGAGAGGTGTGAGGAATTGGTTAGAAGTGGTGTCCTTTTATAAGGGGGAGGAGGGGCTCTTTAGGAAAAACATAAATTATTAATTTATAATAATTTAATATTCGGTTTATAATGGATCAAAAGTGGATTATTCAATGTATAAGGTGGGGATGGGTCTAAAATTACCCAACCAATAGATTTTATATAGGTTTGGGTCACTATAGTAACCTTATCTTTTAGATTTAACTCTTAGTTAAATAGTTTGACATTTACCATGGCTCTTTGTATTTTTATATTATATAGTTAATAAACATATTATACACTTCCAAGAGACCCCCATGTGGTCCATTAATGATACAAAAATCATTATATAAGTCCTTTGTCATAATCTTACATTTTTAGGAATATTATATCAATTAATAATATAATATTTGTTTTAAAAACTCAATTATGTCAATTTTGACACTATTGGGTATTTTGTTTTTGATAAATTCAGAACAGAATTATTACTTCTAATACCATTCATATAACCAATAATAATATGTAATATGAACCTATAAAAGTATTTTGATTCATAAAAAGTCTCAAATTACATTTATTTTGATATTTATAATATCAGTTATTTTAATATTTCATTAATTCGATAATTACTGCATCACCATTGTGTCATAAATAAATTAAATTATTTAATGTATAAAAATTATAAATAAAATACCATTATGTAGGAAATAGTTTTATCTTTCCAATTAATATTTATAATCGAATTTATCTTATGTATAACCCTATATTAAAAATGTTTTAGTTATTGAACATTGATTTTAACTCTTTTAACTGTTCTTTGAATTAAATAATAATAAATGTCCTAATCTAATCCAAGTGGACCTAAATGATAATATTTTATTCCTAAGGTTGATTTTGGTCGAGATAAACTTGTCCAAAAAAATTAGGATATGTGTTAGGGTAATATTATTATCATTTTTACCCTTAATTACCCTATTTACTTTTAAACGTGGTAAATAAAAGTAAATGGTTACTATTCACAAAAAATTATTTTTATCTTATTGAACCACATTTTAATCCTTGATATTAACCATTTCTATTGTATTTTCTAAATTCCACTCACATAAGCGGTAAAATCAAGTTTTATGTGAATTTCCAAATTCTCCTAGGAGGTGGGTAAAAGACGGTGAAAAGTTCCACAAAATTTTTATATATCTCCAATTATTCTAAAATAAATCCAATGAATTATATTGAACTTATATAAGTATTATGTATCTATTTTGACCTTAATTAAATTTAAATAAAATAAATAATTATATAAATAAGAATTAGTTTTTAAACTATAACTCAGTGTTTTTTCACTATTCATCAAAAATTGAATGTTTTCAGAAAAATACAAAAAATTCACCATAAGCTAATTTTGATATTCCGAATCCAAAAACGAAGTCCATTTTGAAGGACCAAATTTATAAAATTTCAAAAAGTGTGTATTACTATTCATAACTGCTAGTTTGATTTGTTTTGGTGTGTGTTAGAACTCGAAGTTGCGTACAACACACACTATTGAATTATTCAAAAGGAAACATACCGTCGAAGATTGGGGAGTTACAATTTCTGAATTCCTCTATTGTAAAACATAAAAAAACTATCATGGTTAAACATGTATTCTATTACTAAGAATGAAATTTTTGGCCATTAAATATTATCTAGTGCATGTGATTCAAACTATATTATATTCTAAAATAAGAAAAAAATAATGGATACAAAGGGGAATTTCAGATATAAAAGTTCAATTCATTACTTATTCTATACAAGGAATCTGTAGAAATATAAAAATGTGTTAGATGAAAATAATCGATGAATTCAAAAGTAGAATCCACATACCATAACCAAGTCAAGTTTTCGGTAAATTATAAAGTGGATGTAAATCATAGTGGTTGTAAATTGGTATTTAAGAAGGAACTGTAAATTAATGGTAAATATAATACCTACAATAAATTTAATATTTATATTTTTGTTAAAAAAAATACAGGCATATTATGTGAATTATATTTTTTAGTGAGGATGATATTTGAAATATAATTTCACTATGTCTGAAAGAGGTTCACATGGTATGTCTATGGAAAAAGAGGACCATGAGGAGGGAATTTGTAAATGTAAATTTATATAGAAAATCCATGATAAAGGTTAATGTTTATGATTTTGGTATGTGGAGGAATCAGTTCAAATGGGCCGTGCTTAAGACAGACTGTGATGGTGGTCTGTACAATATGTATTAGTGATTTTGTCTAAGAGGCGTATAGAATGTTTTGAGCTATTTAAAAGATGTCTGGTTTTATAATTATTAGTGTATGGTGTTCATTTTGGGGAGAATAACATGTTCAAGAAGGGATTTACCATGAAAAGAAGAAATAGGGTAAAGTGGATTTCATCTCTTGAGTGAAAATAGGGCTTCATGAAACACTCACATATTTTTGAACCAATTGTTAGATGATTCATAAAAATAAAATAATGTTATTGATGATAGGAATGTTCTATTCAGTTGAGAGAGTAGTGGTCATTCAAAGTGTGATTAGTAGCGAACAAGTGGGATAATGAGTCAGATATTAAATTTATAAAAATAGTCAACTATAATGGATTTTGGAACATCAAAATATCACCTTTATATTCTCCTTAAACTAGAATAATTAGGATGATTGATGTAAAGTTAATTTTCTCTTTAATTATTTCATTTATGTATATATATATATCGTTTTGAGAAGAAGAGAAAAGATAGTTTTTAAAAAACAAAACAAGATCAAAGGGGTGGTTTTTTAATCTTTTATACCATTATTCATCTTGTTCTCATTGAATTTAACCCAATTAGGATAACAATAAATATCATAGATAACAATTACATTGATTGAATCTCTCTCATTTGAGGTAATGAAATATGTTAAACAAAAAGGGGTTCTTATCTTTGAGTGGAAACAAATTTCAACTATGGAAGAATATAATGTGTAACTATTTATTATCTTTAGGCATGGATGTGTATATAACTACTATAAATGGGATATCAATAAATATAGACATCATGATTCTATGAAACACAGATTAGGGTAAATTATATTCTAATGACAAAGATATTAGTTCTTCAGGGGGGATTTATCGAATATAATCTAAAAAAAGTTGATGTCATGTAAATAATCACATTCCAAGTTGGAAAAGACGATAAATACATTTGAAGGTGAATAAATGGTTTACTAAGGTAAATTAAAAGCTATATAGAACAAGTATAAATATATAAGGATTAATGATAATGAATCTATTGATATATTATTTGATCAGATGAATATGATTATGGAGAAAATATATAGTCTCTATGAAACCCCGATGTCATAAATATCATTAAGTGCATCGTGAGAATATTTCTATTCACATATAATTATAAAGTATCTATGCTCAAGGATAATGATCCATATAAATTTATTATGGATAGTTTGTATAATACTCTTGTCACATATAAGATAATAAATAGTGACATCAAGTATGTTTAAAATGGAATGTCTAAAGAGTTGTTATTCAAGGAAACAAAGAAGAACTCTATAAAGGATGTATTGGAAGAAGAGGAAGTAGATAAATTTATTTTATTCATTTCCTCGAATATTAAAATGCGAAAAATAAATTTTATAGTGAATCATCCACATGAATGATTTTGATGTGGAATGTTTGTAAACCTCACAAAAACGAGTCATAAGAACATTCAAGATGATGATATGGATGATGAAGCCTATATGAAAAAGTATTAGGTCAATTTTAATAGTATTAAAAGAATTAAGAATACCTTCCTTAAGAATAGTAATTGAATTTCAAAATATAAAGAAATATAAAAAACTAGGGAATAAAAAATTTAAATATACAAAGAGAAAAAAAAAATTTCAATGATGAAGGTGTTGGGTAGTTTCTAGATAAGGGAAGAGAGTGATGATGGTAAAGGATATGTTGAAGGAAGAATTTATCTTTAGGCTGAATTTGAAGCTTCTATTGAATAAATAGTTGTTTGTAAAGACAAAAAGATGAAATCTAATAGAGTGGTTCATAATTCCAATCTATATATGCATCATCAATAAGAAGATAAGTCTAATTTTAATGTTAAAATTAAAAGGCTCAAATATGAAAATCTAGAAAACCTAAAAAAG
This sequence comes from Viscum album, assembly GCA_963277665.1. NCBI lineage: Eukaryota > Viridiplantae > Streptophyta > Magnoliopsida > Santalales > Viscaceae > Viscum > Viscum album. The sequence continues at coordinate 305,003,255 of OY728150.1, forward strand.
TTAATTGATTAAAAGAACAAAATTTGTTAATATACTTGATTTATTGATAGTTTGAATAACATAGTGAAAGATTATGTCAAATGCATTGAAGAGATTGAGGAGGAAGTTGTTGAACTATGATTAAAATTATAATACCAAGAGAGACTCTTGACTCCTAATATTACATTGGGAATGAATGTATCAAAAGAAATATAAAAATAGAAATTAGAGAATGGAGGACTAAAATAATAGTTAATGCATTACCATGAGAATATAAAGACCCATAAAAATGTTAAATCTGGTATTAATAATGATTGGAAACATAAATTAGTGAAGATTGATATAATTACACAAGAACTAAGATTTAGGTTAAAGGTTTATATGGTTATGAATCAAAATCATAAGGTTTAGCTAACCCAATAGAAAAATGGTAATGTTGTAATGACCTAAAGGGATACACCATGTATTATGTATTATTATTGAGTAAGGTTGGTTTATTTACAAAATGTTTATTCCATATCCACAATTCCCTAAATGAAACATCCAAAAAAAGGAACCCAAATTTATTTCAGTATTCCAAGAAAGATTTTGATGGTCACTATTTTCGGTGTTATGTATTTGGTCATATAGATAGTTATTTATGATCAACATTTTAGAATAATTTTATAAAATTAAATATAATTATTGAACATAACTTCTTATGAAATAATCAAGTGATAATAAAAAAATAAATTAACGTATTTTTAAGATGATGTTTCTCTATCATACTCGGATGATGATCAAGCGTAGCAACCAACACAAGGTATGATGACAAATACATGGATCAAAAATAGAATAATTTAGCATGTAATAGTTGTCGATATTTCCCTTAAATAAATATTTTGAGATAAAGTATTGATCATTGATAGTAGATACATTTCTCATATGAAAGGAAATATGGATCGTGTAATATATATCAAGAATTACAAATAAGGTTTCATTTTGTCTGGAAAATGATGAAGTACTAAATTTTATTGGGTTTGAGAAATCTATATTTTGGGGGAACGATATAATACATATAGATATCTTGTTCATTGATGGCCTCAATCACAATGTGATTTGTGTTATTCAACTATGTGGCTTAGGAAATGCAATAAAACTAACCAATAAAGTGTGTATCATAAAGGGAAAATATAGTACAATGCTGATGTAGGGGAATCATAAAAAATGGAATCTCTACCTTTTGGGTGGATAAAAAGATATGTGGTTTCTATCTAAAGTGTTTGAAAATTTGTTATGGCATAAATATATTTTTCATTTGAGTCGACTATCATTGGAAGACCAATTGAAATTTGATATAGATATAGATCTCATTGAGATATCATTTGATCATATTCACATGTATAATTCTTGCAAACAAGAGAAGATCATTCGAAAGGATTACAAGGAAAAAGAAGAGAAGTGAAAAAAATTTCTTCAACTGGTGCATATTGATATATGTGGACATATCTAACCAAGATATTTTGATGAGAATAGATGATATGTTTTTTTTATTTAATGTTAAGACACAATGGCATTTATCTAATTTATTACATATTATTTTAAGGTGTTTAGTTTTATAACACAATATCAAAATGAAGATAAATAAATTTAGACATACAATTATAAAATTCAAAAATTAAAATGTCATGGAGTTCCCAAAAAACTAGGTAGAGGATTAATTAAAAAAATGGGACAATGAAATGATTTTTATTAATGAGAACCCATCAGAAAAGTAGTGGTTTTTAGAAGAGAAATTAAATCATAAACAACAAGTAAAAAATTATTCTCATTGAAAAGGTTGCAGTAAGGAATTTTTATATGAAAGTAGTCTTGATATCATTATACATATTTAAAAATTCATTTTTGTGTCCAAAATAAAAAAATTCCCCATTAATGCTATTGTATGAGAGGAATTTAATTTTGAATTACTTTTGAGTCTATATAAGTATGTGTTTCATTTTCACTGGGGAGAAAAATATGAAGCATGAATCACATAGAGATGATTCAATTTTCATTATCTAATTAGGAAAAATAAAATAATATAAATTAATCAATAAAAGGACAAGTATGGTTTATGAGATCAATAATGTTTCTGTGGTATAGAATATGATGAAAATTTAGAAAACTAGTGAGTAGTTTTGAGAGTATAATGATTAGGTTTTGAGAAAATCAAGGGGATTGAAAATTAATATGGTAGATTTAGAGAAACATAAGGATGATGAACATACTAAATTAAGTATTTATTTGTATAGATGATGAATAGTCATAGTATAATTAGTTGAAATAATATCATTAGTGACCAGAAAATGCTAGTGTAGATATAGAGAATAAAGTCTCTATAGAATAAAATATCCCTTTCATAGTTACATCCATCTTTTTTTTGATGAAGTTGTAATGTAAGAGACTAGGGTTGAGGATTTGAATTCAAAACTTGACTAAATTGGGAAGAATCAGACTTATGAGATTATTTTGAGATCGTCAGACCAAAACATTATCAAGACCAAATGGTTCTTCATTAACAATATTTTTAATGGAATCATTTTGGTTAGAGAGTCTATTCACCTCATCAAACATGAGATATGTGCCTATGTAACCCCCAATCACCAAGGTATATTGTAAATTTTCTAACATGATGATATGTATTTGTTTCATGGTTGTAGACCAAAAAGGAGTTACATTTGTGTATATTAAAAATGTTGTAAATGCCTTTCCCATAATGAAATGTGGAATGATATTAAAAGTATAGGTATATATGTATGTATATGGGTGTATTTTTTTTATATATAACGATTCTATCATAATTCATTAACTAAAGATATATCAATAAAAGGGTGACCTCTAATTTCCAATGAAATAAGTTTCATAGTTTATTTTATGAAGTGATATTTTCAAGAGCCATGATATATGAAAATATTTAAAACAATTTATATAAATTGAAATAAATAATTGATATCACCCTTTTTGTACAATTGGTATCGACCAAGTTTCAATAGGCCGTATCAATAATGTAGTCTTTCATTGATGAAATTTATAGCTTAATCATTTTTCTTATGCCCAAATTTTCTCATGTGGTGTTATTGTATGTGTTGAATATGTATTTTATCACTCTCTAGAGTCACGAAGCATGATATATTTTTAAATACATAGGCACAAAGGTATTTTTACTATGAACTTTATAGCGGTTTTAAGGAATTGTTAACAAAACCCAAAGGTAGAAACTCTTTGCAAAAATACCTCAAGTATATGTTGTGTTTTTTTTGGGTTGGTTTTGTTTTTCGAAAATATTAATTAAAAAAGGTTTATTTTTTTTGTTTCCCAAGAAAGGGTTTTAAAGGTAACATTATAACATAGTGTTTTATTATTTTTTGGGTATGACTTTTTGTAGGAAGAAAATTAATATAGGATTTGTTTACAAAAAGAAACTTAGTAGATCATGAATTAGGTGTTCAGAACCATGAAAGAGGTGGTAAAACATTCAAGTGACAATACAATAGGTGAAAATCATGGAGGAGTATCATAGTAAGAGAAAATTTGAAGGGAAATTATGATAGGGGATCATTATAAAGGGGTTTTGTTGTAGGAAAATCCACAAATCGGGTTTATAGAACTACATGGGTAATACATTGTTGTAAGGTACAAAGAATACAAAAACCATGAAGGTAAAAGCATGCATAAGGTTGAGACATTAATTTTGTGGTTAATGGTTTTTTAGTTTTTTCTTTCCCTATATATGGAACCCTGAATCACTTTATTTGATAGTGAAAAAAACAATCAAGGATGAGTTTTTTCTAGAGAAGTTTGCAAAGTCATAAATATATTGATGTAGTAAGCCAACAGTGAAGGAGGATAATGAGAGGAGAAAGTGGAAAAGTAAATACATGTAGGGGTTTCCTAGAAAAAGAAGAAGTTAGAATGGTTTATACAAAGAGGAATCATGCCACATGGGTAGTTTGCGGGGTAGCATACGAAGGTTGTCTACATTGGGGGTTTGTAATGGAATGACCCATGCCGGAGATTCAACTAATGTAGTGTGCATAAAATTGTGGACCACCCATGTGGTGTATAGTTTCCATGTGGTTGGTTTAATGTGGGAAGTTTATAGATAATTATGACTTTATGTAGGGGTTTTCCAGGAATTACAAGTTATTGAGAAAACTAGATTTCATCTCTAAGATGAAAACATAGCTTCATGAGACACTCATAGATGTGTAAACCTAATCTGAGCTAATTTAGAAAAATGTAAGAATCTTATGAAGGGGTAGTGAATTTAATTCTATTGATAGAGAAATGCAATTTAAATGTGTCATTGACAGTAAACTACGAGGGATGATGAGTCCAATTTGAACCCTTCAAAAATAGTGTGGTATAAGTGATTTTGGATCATCATCACATTACCTTTGTAATCATTGTGTACTAGTTTGGTTAAGCTGAACCATGTAATATTATTATAGATGTTTTATTCTTTTATTATTTTTCAAATATGTATATATATATTACTGAGAGATAAAGAGATATGATAGTTATGTTTAAAGATGAAATAAGATAAATAAGGTGATTACTTTAATTGATCATACCCTAATTCACCTAATCTCTTGGTATCTAACCTAATGATTCTAAAATTATTTATTAGAATTTTTCTTTCCCTGGACTCATACAATGATTATATGATTTGGAAAAAGGATATCAAAATAGAATTTAATAATGGTATCATAATAAAATATTAAAATATTACACAAACAAAAGTGTTTTTGACACTGAAGGATTCCAATTTGTGAAAGCTTTAAAGATCCATTTATAGGTTGAAGAAAACATCAAGATCATTTAATATATTATTTGATGAAAAATTTAGTGAATCTGGTTTCTTAAAGAATGAATATGATAACTATGTCTGCAAAAGGTATAGTGGGAGAGTATTCAATTTCTTTGTTGTATATATTGATATATTAGTAATATAAAATGAGATAAAATCCTTATATCAGTTAATATTTTTTTGAAATGGTGGTTCTCTATAAAATAATTAAGTTAAGTATCCTACATTATAGTGATAAAGTTCTTTAAAGATAGATCTAGGATGCTTCTTAGACTATGTCAGCATTCATTTATTGAAAAGGTACCAAATAGATTTAGTTTGGAATAACCCATGAGGGGATTGTTTCTAGTGTCACATGGTATATATATTTTCTAGAAAATGTTTCCTTAGACACAAGATGAGAGAGAGAGAGAGAGGATGAGTAAGATCTACTATAAATCAGTGATAGGATATTTTAGGTATGTCATTATACAAACTAGGATTTATGTTTCATTTATGTTGATCATGGTAGGTGGATATCAAGGATAAATAGAAGTCCATAATTGGACTACTGTAAAGTTGATAGAAAATTATCTAAGGTTTGTTAAGGATATGCTCTTGGTTTATGGAGGATATGATATGTTGTCACTGGGGGATATATAGAAGATAATTTCAATATTGACCAGAATGATAAAAAATCATAGTTTGGATTTGTATTCTGTTATAATGGAGGAACTATAAGCTGGAAGGGCTCAATGAAGCCAATGTTTTTTTGATTCTATAGAAGAGTTCGAATATATTATGGGTTCTGAGGAAATGGAAGAGTTATTTGGGATAAAAAAATCATTTAGGATTTTGATGTGGTAGAAATTAGTAAAGATGTTATCATATTGTTTTATGAGAGTACTATAATACCATACCTCATGAAGAAGAAATGGTCACATTAATATATGAAGAATATAATATAAAATTATTAGCTATGGAAGGTTTTTTGTCTATGGGTGTTGTTTTAATAAAAAGGTATTCCATAAAAAATAATGTGGAATACCCATTGAAAAAGTTTTATATCTATAGAATCATTGATATCATTTAGGATCTAGTGGACATAATATTTTTAGCAGTTGGCTTTAGTGAAACCATAAATCTATTGGATTTAGTTCCCTAAAATGACTAACTTTATACTTTTGATTAATTTTATATTCAAATAATTTTATGTCAATAAATATATTATAATATAATGTTTTTATTCTTCATAACATTAATGTTATGATGTACTTAGTGTATATTCACATTGAAAGGTCATCATAGTTATCTTCTATGATGAGAACCATGTAGTTATATGATGATATTATAAAATATATGTTATATGCAAGGATGATATCTATTTAACAAGACACATATGATGTTTGGATTTCATTCGTAATGGTATCAATGATATTGGGACTTATTCTCATGATTTTCACACATAGTAATCTCTAAGAGAGGAGGTTATTACAACATGATCACTATGAGGTGACCCAAGCATCGCATACATAAATATTACATTATTTAAGATTAATATTTAGTACATACACAATAATACTCAACCATTAAAAATAATGGATTATTGTGTTTAGATACTATAAAAAAATAACATTATTTCATGAAGGATATTCAACATTTCACAGAAATTTATTCCAACATATTATCTATATTATACATATCTTACTTATTTTTTTATAACATATGGAAATGAAACATACAAAAGGGTAAACTAAGATATATATTAAGGGTAAACATGGGAGATATCAATATTTGATCTTATGTGAAAATAATATAACCATAACGTCCTGAACAAATGGTTATAACATACAAAAACAAACCCAATAAGTTATAAACCATAAATCATGAGTTATTTAATAAGGCTTTATAAAAAAAATGGCATTAGTCACAATTTTTTTGAAATCATCATGAATACATCACAAGGCATGAGATCATATCATAAAGAATAAGACATAGTTTTTTCACCGACATGTAACATTATACAATCAATTCCTTATTCAATTGTCACTAGAAGATATATCATTGTTGACAGAGTCCTATAGTATATTGGGTTCACTCCCCATTCCCATAAACACAGTGGATAGATTCTCACAGTGGATTGGGTTCACTCATAATTATTATTATAATTGGGTCATGAGATATCAAGATTTACTTAATTCATTTTAGGGAAATATAATTTCATCCCCAAACATCTAATAATGTAAACCACACAAATGTGTTGTAAATGTTCATAAAATCTATCATCATTTCATCATAACTTAAATAACTTGTGGGAAAGAAATGGGTTTCATGAAAATGTTATTAAAATATAATCATATTAATCCATGCAAATAAATAAGGTGGATGGTATAATTAAATCATATACCCAATTAAGAATAATACTCTTTAAAGTATGTCTATATAGGTGAAAAATACTTTTAAAAAAACATTAAAAACAAGATTTGAAAAATACTAGAAAAAATCATTTATTTTTTGTGATTTTTTATAACGAAGACATAAATAAAAAATAGAAAGTGTAATTTCTTTGTAAAACAATGGAAATATATAATGGAATAATCATGATTAATAATGGTTAGGATGGTATGAAAATCCATTAATATCATAAAATTTAGAAAAATTATTTTCACACTTTTGTAATGGAAGTAAAAAATAACCCGTTCAGATATAAAAATAAAAAATATTTTAAAACATTGGTAATATAAGTCACGTATGGTGTAAAAATACATTTTTTAATAATTTATAAATATATAATAACATATTAAAAATAATTATTATAAATATGGATATGGAAGATAAATATTCCAAACCAAACAAGAGAAACAATGTTGGACTTTCATAAAAACGTTCATGAAAAAATTTGGAGTATCAATGAAGGGGAAATGGAAATAATACTTGAAAAAAATATAGATAACCATTATAGAATAATTAACTTGAATTTTATGAGAAAAATGATATACAATTAATGCAATGGATATTAAAATAGAAACAATCCTGGTAAAAGTGAGATGTTAACATAAGTCTTAACCATAAAGATCAAATTGATTTGTATAGACTTTAACCAAATTTATAATAAATTTATATTTATTATAAATATATAATACAATAATTATTATTAATATTTAATTATAGATAATTTCTTTATAATTTCCAACAACCCATTTAATAACAATTATTCAGTATAATAAAAACGAGTGATGTTTTCATTTTTCAATGGATTGAAAGATTGGAAGGTAAATAATAATTTATATTTAAAAAATAAAAAATGTTATAAATATCCTTTATATTAATTAAATACTTCAAAATTACCATCCATGGTTAAATTTGATAAAAAATGAAATCCAACTCTTTATGGAGGCTATTGTCGATATTTACGCAAAAGAGACACTTTCATTTTCCATTTGTTGTATATAAAGTATGTGATGTTTATGAAATAAATATAATAAAATATTAGTATATTTATTATAATTATTTAATCATGTTAGGAAGGATATACTATATTCTGAGGAGGTGGAAGATGAAATAAACATGAACGAAATTAGTTAAAACAACATCCTCTTCTTTTAATTTTCTGTTTTTCAATTGAGCCTAATATATTTGTAAAAAAGATTTCTGGTTACAGTGGGGGATTGGTCATATAGTGTGAGATATTTATAAGATGTATTTTTGAACAATTTTTTATATGAAAAGCATCTCATATGTGTCTTTAGAAAATTTATGTTGAGTCTCTTTTTACCAGAAAAAATTGATCATGTTTTGAAAATATTTTGTGTTTAAGGGTAAATAATGTAATTTTAAAAATTACAAGTGGAAAATAAATGGAATATTTATAGTATTTTAGACTATATATTATCAAACTTTTCTTCTTATAATATTCTTTTTATATTAAAATTCATTGATAAAATATGTTTTAACATGAAATATCCTTAAAGTAATTTTCATGACTATCCACATAATTTTACATTAAAAACATAAAGATAAAATTAGAGTTAAAATATGTAAAATTACTTCACAAATAATCCTTAAAAATTAAATATAAAATTCTAGTAACAACATTATTCATTCAAACCATAAAACATATAATTTGTTAAAAATTATTTACTTGATTTTTTGTTTCGTTCCAAATTGATGTGTTGGCTCTACGTAATAATTTTAAATAATAATAATATAATTTAAAATTAAATATAAGCTTCCTATATAAATTTAATTTACTTATAATTTGTATTTTTATCTTTAATTGTTCAGATTTTTTTAATTAATATCATTTTCATCATAAATTATTTTGTTGGCGCGAGTGATATTTATTTAATTATTAATTTTATAACATGAAAAAAATATTATAATCAAATAAAGATCCCCCAAATGGAAAAAGTTTCAAATATATGATAATAAATTGTCTATATACACTCATGAAATCAGTTTTATGAAGGTTCCACTAGTGCAAAAAAATGTTTTTTACGTCAGTTATTTGTCATTTTTTACGTTTGTTTTTGGCCGACTTTATTATAGGAGACGTTATAAATATTTTTTTTATGTAAGTTATTTTAAAACTAATGTGTAAAATAGAAATCCAAAGCGTTTTTTCACGTCGGTACCTCAAAAATAAATGTGGAAAATGCTCTGGAGTCATGATTTATTACGTCGTTTTTTAATAACTGACATGGTAAATATTTTATTATGCTGGTTATTACTTAACCAACATAATAAATTGTGCCTCCGATGCGTTTTCACATCAATTTTTAAAAAAGCCACATGAAAATCAAGTTTATCACGTCAGTTATTTTCATAACCGAATTGATAAACCAGTCTGCAAAGCACTTTTTTAGGTCGGTTATTATTTAAACGATGTGAAAACATATGTACTACGTTGGTTATTTAATAACTAATGTTAAAACCATTCCCATGCATTTATTATGTTTGGTTATAAAATAACCGACGTAAGAAACAATTTTATTAAATAAAACAGTTAAACCATTACTATGCTCGGCCAATGAAGACCTGGAACAAGTAGAAAACAGACCAAAACCATACCAAAACCAGACCAAAATACATACCAGAAAAACATCAGAACTAGACCAAAACATGATGAACCAAAGAGAAATTAAAAATTAACATACATAACATTCAAAACATACAATGTCAACCCAAAAAAAACCTAAAATTCCATGGACAGACCCTACCCCCATGGACATCCCCCCACACCCTCGACATCCCCCCCTAGAACCCCAATGCCCCTAGATAGCCCCCACCCCCTAGACACCCCCTACCCCCATGGACTTCCCCCACCCCTTGGACGCCCACTACCCCCTAGACACCCTTCGACCCCTAGAAACCCCCACCCCCTAGACAGCCCCCACCCCCGGTACACCCTTACCCCCGTGGACAACCCCCTACCCCCTGGAGAACCTAACCCCTCTAGACACCCTCCCACCCCCTGGATAACCCCACCCCCTGGTCACCCCTACCCCCTTGGACACCCTCCCACCCCACTGGAAACCCCCCACACTTGGAAATCCCCCACCCCATGGACACCCCCACCCCATGGACACCCCCAACCCTTGGACACCCTCCCACCCCCTGGACAACCCTTACACCCCTAGACACCCCCACCCCATTGGACAGCCCCACCTGGACACCCCTACCCCTGGACACCCTACCACCCCCTGGAAAACCCCCCACACCCTTGGACACCCCCACCCCATTGGACAATCCCCTCCCCCTATGCACCCCACCCTTGGAAACCCCCCACACCCTGGACAACCCCCCAACCCCCTGGACACCCATACCCCCTTAAAGAGCCTCCACCCCCTGGACAGTCCCAACCCCCCTTGAAACCCCCACCCCCTAGATACCCTCCCACCCCTGGACATCCCCCCACCCCTCGACACCCTCCCACAACCTGGAAAAACCCCACCCTCGAATAACCCCCTGACCCCACTGGACAACCCCACACCCTAAACACCCCACCCCCTTGAAAACCCCCCACCCCTGGACATCCCTCTGCCCCTGAACACCCCTAACCCCTTGGATAGCCCCCACCCCTAAACACCGCTACCCCCTGAACGCCCTCCCACCCCCTAGACAACCCCCACCCCATGGACACACCCAACCCCTTGGACATTCCCCCACCCCCATGACTGCCTCGATCCCCTGGGCACCCCCACCCCCTGGACACCCTCCCACCCCTTAGAAACCCTCCTACCCATGGACACCTCCACGCCCTGGACAACTCCCACCCCTAAAAACCCCCATCCCCCCTAGACAACCCCCACCCCTAGACACCTTGTACCCCCTTGGACTGCCCCCACCCCTTAAACACCCCTACCCCCTGGACACCCTCCCACCCCCTGGACATCCCCCACCCCTGGACACCCTCCTTCCCCCTAGACACCCCACCCCACTAGACATCCCCACCCCCTGGACATCCCCACCCCCTGGACATCCCCACCCCCTTGGACACCACCACCCCCTAGACAACCCCCCAGGAATGCCCCGACCCCCTGGACACCCTCCCACCCCTAGACATCACCCCAACATTGGACACCCTCCCACCCACCAAAATAGACACCCTCCCACCCCACTAGACACCACCCACCCCACTAGACACCCGCCAACCCCCTGAATACCCCCACACTCCATGGACACCCCCCACAACATGGACACCCCCACCCCTGGACACCCCTACCCTTGGGATAGCCCCCACCCCTAGACACCCCACCCCTTGAAAATCCCCCCACCCCTTGGACACCCCCCATGAAACCATTACTATTCTATGTCAAAGTATGTAATAAGTATAATCCATAGAAAAATTAGACCAAAACAAAACTAGAATCCATACTAGAAAAACATCAAAACTAGACCAAAATAAGAAGAACCAAAGAAAAATTAAACATTAACATATATAACATTCAAAACAAACAATATCAACTAATAAAAACCCAAATCCAACAAAAATAACTATTAAATACACAATTATAATTACAATATTCAAAATTACATTTTACACTACAAAAAAACAAAAACCAATCAAACCTGTAAAATAATTTGACAAGTCCACTTGTAAGAGTTTGACCTATTGAGAACTATAGGGTTGAGAGTTATAAAATTGATACAAATTAGAATAATGGTAGTACACATGTGTAGTGAATAAATCAAATGAAATATTATCGAAAAGTTTATAAGGAAATCTTATCAGGTCATACTTCCCAAGTTTTCCAGTTGTAATTATTACATTAATAAATTTTAACATATAACAACTTCATTCGATGAAGCATTGTTGTTCATGAAAATTATGTTTAAATGAGTGTAAATTCAATATATCATTTTTATTTAATACATCAAAAATTAAAAATTAAAAATAGATATTTACCTTTATTTTTACATATTTGATCTTGGCACTCTTTTTTATTGTATTTTATCGAAAGTGGACCCATACACTGTTAGAAAATAATACGAATATGATAAATTTAAAATTCATTATAATATAAAAAAATATTTAGAAATTGAAACCTACTTTTCCAACATATCCTTAAAATAATCCCTTACATCACAATGGACAAGGAATATTCAATAAAGTGTTTTCTCCCTTGGACAAAGAATTCCTATCATCTAATGATCACTAATATAAATGAAAATTTAAGTTTAGTTATTTTTTCGATTAAAAGATAATTAAATGTTTTGCAGATATATGTTTCATACATCTCAAAAAAGGCATCATCCAACATCATGTGATTATATTCTATTCAAATCTTTTAGCAATATAAAGTGTTCTTTGTTTCTAATCCAAAGCATGTTCTTCAGGGGAAATAAAATGCGGGTCCAGAAATCCATATAAATCTATCCACTCATTATGCTCACACATTTTATAATGATACATAATAAAAAATAGACATATATATACATTTTTAATAAATATAATGCAGGGAAAGTTGTTAAGACTTACATGAAAAAAATTATCACCATGTTGATGCCCAACTTATCTCTAGTAACAAGCTCCATGATATAATTTTTCACAATACCACCATTTGTTGAACATACCCAAACATGAGATTCCATTGGAAACTCATAATGATGCACCAAAAAATTTGAATATCTTGACAATCTGTCAAGACTACTAGAATCTGTATCTGATGTCATATCCATTTTTTTTGTTGTCTATATAATATTTCTTTACCTTTGAAGTATTCCTATAAAAATAAATAGAAAAATATATTATTTTTCAAATGTTAAAACAACTTTAATAAAAAATAAAATAAAAGATATAACATACATACCTCTATGGTAATTATTCTTAGAAGGTTAGATAACCAAAATAAAAATTGGTTGATACTATGTCTAACTATCGTCACCTCATTTGTAGGTAATGATAATCGAGTTGATATATCTTTAATATCATGCACAGTGACCCTATGATTCTCTACCTCTAACTATTGATGATGAATTGTATCTCATATATAGTATACCAGCCCATATGAAACTATATGATGGTGAGGATCATCAATATAAAACTCACAATAAGTAGGAATCTGTGGTGAAAAAGTAGGATAAAAATGGGGTCTACAGGCTGAGATGGGGGAGTGGGAGCTACTGGAGGAGGTGGAGGTTAAATAATGGGGTTTTTAGGGGGAACTTTAATTTTAAAGTAATCAACCTCCCATATTTCTTAAATGAATCCATAATATGCACATGATGTAGAAGTTGGATTTTTGTCTTTAGAACTTGAAAAATGCATTTCTTCTACAAACACCAATACACTACTATTATTAACTACACTTCTATTGTCGTGAGATTTTGTATGAAATGTATATCCATTAATGTCATACCTGGACCATGTTATCACATTTAAACTTGGACCACCCACTAACCATCTTAATGTCTTTAATACATATGATCTACCAAGCAAGTTCTTTTTAATCCATGATAAAAATGTTTTGTTGTGATCATTCAAAATCCACATTTCTTTCTTCTTTGGATGAAATTGTTTCAACTCATTTATATTCAATGTGATATACAGTTGAGCAGAAATGTTGTAACACCCGAGACTTTTATGAGAAATATTTTTGTTTTTATGTTATATAAATCATCAAAGGAATCCTTCACTACACACAACACTAGCTTGGTTTTCTTTACACGCAACCACGGCCTTCCTCGATAGCTTGCATCGTACGCAATACCGAGTTTCACTAAACAATGATATGCTATTAAAATATTACTAAAACTAGCCGTTATGAATAGTAATAACCACTTTTTGAAATTTTGAAATTTTTTTTTTCAAAATGAACTTCATTTTTGGATTCGGAATATCGAAATTAGCTTAGGATCAAATTTTGGTTCTTTTCGGATAACTTTCATATTCTGATGAATAGTGAAAATTACTAAATTTTAATTAAAAACAACTTTTTTAATCGAAATAATTAATAGTGATAAATTATTAATTTGAGTGGTTCTAAAGTGTATTTAGAATATTTTTTTACAATTTAATACAATGTTGTTCATTGGATGTAATTTCACATTTAAACCAGTCATAAATAAGTGTCAATCTTTTGATAGTTATTATCTCTTAAAAACATGCTATATTTTAATGAAAAACAACTTTTTTTCATCGCAATACTTTATATGGTTAAATTATAATATATATTGCATTTAAAGTATAAATAGAATATATTTTAACAATTTAATATAATTTATGTCATTAGCATTAATTTTACATTGAATTCATAGGTAAAAACATTTCAATCTTTGGAAATGTTTTAACTTTTAAAACCTGTTTTCTTAAGAACGGGATTAATTTTAAATTAATTACTGAAACTTTTGTGTTTTTAATTTTGAAAGATGGATTCCATATTTGGAATCATTGGGTTCAAATTATGTTAATAGGTTACTTTTATTTTTTGATATTATGAATAGTAACTACGGTGATTTTTTTTATTTACTACGGTTAAAGGTAATTAGGGTAATTCAAGGATAAAAGAATATTATAATAATTCAAAATTACCTTGACACTTGTCCTAACCTTATTGGATGAGTATTGGCTGACCATGGGCATCCTTGGGTCGATTTTGGGACCCCATTGAGCCACTTGGTAGTGACAATGACAATTTGGATTAGTTAATTTAATGTAAAGACAAAATTGACATTAAAAAAAAATCTTTTAGTAATTAATTTTTATAAGGGGTTATATAAATTATATGTTCGACTATAAATATTGATTAGAAATATAAAAAGATTTCCTACATAATTATATTTTTTTTATAATTTTTAGACACCAAATAAATTAAATTATTTATGACACAATAATGATGACATATTTACCTCATTAATAAATGATTTAAATAAATAAGATTATAATGATCAAAATATTTTCCAAAACATGTCCAATTTTGATTGGATGATTCTATTTCGACCATTATTCATCTTATCTTCATCCTTAATTATTTTTGGACATTTTGAAACCGAAGATAAGTTTATAATAAAATAACATTTCCACACTTTCCAAAGGTGCCCCTCTCCTCCCTTATAAAAGGGCACCTCCTCCCTCTCTTCCTCACACCAATTTGAGCCTTCAAGCTCAGCCAACCCCTACCCATTTCACTTCCCCACCTCCTTAGAAACTTACTAGTGGTATTGGTCTTCTCAAAATACCAACTCTAGTGCCTTAAGAGAAAGTTTAAAGGAGGCACTTCGAGAAAGAGGTAATACCATCTACCGTTTTCTTCAAGTTCCATTCTTATTATACTCCCTCTTCTTTATTTGTTTCATTATGAGGTAATAACATCAGTATCACTAATATACTTATATGTTATTATAAATATTAAACAACCCTAATTCACCTCTTATCCGTCCTACGGAATATGAAATCATCGCGCGTGCGTACGTACGGAATACTGTCTCCACGATGTGGTGTAATCTATTTTCACCAACACCTTACTTGGATGGGTATAAGGGTGAAAGTAATGAATATATATGATTATTGTAAAGTGGTATTGATTCTGAAATAGTATACATACACTCCAATACAATTCCACGATCATGGGAACGATATCATTGCTCGTGCGTACGTACGGAATACCGTCTCCACGATGTGATGCGATTCGTTCTACATGATCTTAATTTCATAATGATTATATAAATTAATTGAATGAATGAATATGATATATATTACAATAATACAATTCTGGAAATGAGGTATCTATAACCTAAAGAGAAGAATAAGAATTTATTCGACAAAACACGCATAAGAACAAAAAGTAATAAACAACCGAATAACAAGTAGTAATGAAATATTACTAATAAGAAGATAAGAATATGACCATATATGATATCATAACAATAATTATGATTCTGTAATAAGTCAATAACATTATTTAAATCATTATACAGGAGGTTCGGACACTTACGAAGCAAATCAGACCTAAGGTAAGGGAAAATATCACAATCTCATTTTTATCCGAGATTGTTTATACTTCGGAATTTATTGGGGTGTATTTTATCATCCACATCCATGTTTCCTCAATATGTAATATTATTTCCATCCACCTAAAATTTTTTAAATCCAATTTTATCCTTTGGTGAGTTTTTAGTAAAAGATATTAAAGGAATCTTTTGTCGTTTTTCGTACGAGGTACTTTTTGACTTTTCCAACAAAAGTATGAGAAGAATGTTTTTTTAACTTATATGGCATGAATATATTTTTAAAAAATTACTTCCAAGAATCTTCCTTTAAAAGTTTTCAAGTTTATTTTTAATCAACTTCTTTTAGTTTAAAATTGTATGACATGTTAAGAAAGGAAAATGTTTTTGAAGTAGAAAGGATATTTTCCTCAAGAATGGAGTTCAAGTGTTTTATCAAAATTATTTTCCATCTAAGATAATATAGGGTTCTGTTTCTATCCCTATTGTTACATTGATTTGATTATGTTGTGATGGAATAATTTTTATGAATTCCTTTATCTTATATGAAATGTTTTATGATGTCATGTTGTTAAAAATCCCATTTTTATTACATGGGTTATGCAATGATGTATGATATATGATTTTGTGGCACACATAAGAATGGTATCATTATGAGATGGGTGGGACCTATATATCCCTCCAATGAATTGGGTAAAGATTTTATATCTCATGAGATAGACATGGCTGGAATGGCAGTTTAAACCGGTTCAATGAAACCGGACTGAAATGAGGAGTGAACTCGGTTCAGAAATGGACTTTGTCCACTAAGATAGTCTTGGAAATGAGTCTTGACTAATAAGAAATGATTCTCTATGATTATGTGTGTATGCCAGAAAGTTTCATGTTTTAAGTTATGATTATTGGGATTTCATTTCACTACTATGATTTATCCCATGTTATGAAATTATGCTCACTTTTACAGGTTAATATTTCCAAAATATTATGTTCTTATGAATATGATGTGATTGATATTTATTTTGTTTGCCCTTACTGAGCATTTGAGCTCACCCTTTTGTATGTTTTCTTTCCCCAGGTCAGGAAGAAGGTTATTTAGTAAGATATGCCAAAAGGGACTATAGATATGATGAAATAAATGGGAGACAATGTAGACGCTTTATGAACCAGTTGTTTATGTTTCCCAGTTTCTAAAGACACTATACCTATAAGGTCCTTTCATGGTTTTGTTATATGCTGTAATAAGTATGCTTACATTTTGATGTAATAACAATGTATGTAAAGTATGGGTTGTTATAGTTGGTATCAGAGGAAAGGTATAGTCAACCTTTGGAAACTAGGATTTGAAAGCCTTAGTAATAATCCTTAGGACATGTCTAAGCATAGAACACAATCTTAGTGTTTTAGAAATGACCATGAATAAACTAGGATAAGACCTTAAGTGTGAAATTTTATTCTTGAATATGTGGTTTTCCTATTATAATTAGTGTTTCTCACACTATTCTTCTTGGTTTTAGTCAATGGCTGGAACTCGAAGGAACTGTGTTAATGCGGAATGCGACGGGCAATGCAATGATTGTCCCCCTGAGCAACCAAATGTTATGGGAGATGGAATGCAAAATATTGTAGCCATGCTCACACAAATTTCTCAATCTATGAATCATGCAGGACTTCCAAACGAGCAAAGGAAGGAGAAACATTATGTTGAATCCATCATGAGGCAGCGTCCACCTTCATTCAGGGGTTCTACTGATCCATTAGTTGCCGAACAATGGATTAGTACTACTGAAAAGATATTTTCAGTTCTTCAATGTTCTGAACATGATAAAGTCATCCTAAAAGTGTATCGTTTGGAAGGAGATGCTGATCAATGATGGATTCTTATTAATAATACGAGGCAAAGGGATGAAATTGTGTCCATGGAATGGGACGTGTTCAAGAACTTATTTTTCAATAAGTACTTCCCTCGTATTATCCGAACAAAGATGGAGAAAGAGTTTCTTGAACTGAAGAAAAAGGATGATGAATCTATTGGTACCTATGAAGCAAATTTTACAAGACTGGAAAGGTACGCTTCTGGTATTATTATCCAACCTGAGAGTAAGATCGATCGATTCTTTAGTGGCTTAAAAACAAGTCTTCGAAGGGCCTTATCCATAAGGGACTTCGATAGCTACGAGGAAATCATTCGATGTGCTCTCAAAGTTTAGATGGAGATTGGAGTAACCCATTAGTCATATGGGTTTTATAAGAAGAGGAAAATGAAATTCAAAGGAAAATATAAAGAGCACACTGAAAAGAAGACGAGCATTCCCTAATGCTCAAAGTGTGGAAAGAAACATGGAGGGAGTTGTCTTAAAGGGACAAGTAAATGTTTCAAATGTGGAAAGGAAGGTCATCGGGCACTTGAATGCCGCAATGATGGGAAGAAGATGTCTAATGATGCAAACAAAGGAAGGGATGCACAGAATGAACCTACTACACTTCAATGTTTCAAGTGCAAGGAGATGGGGCATTATGCCAATCAATGCCCAAATCCAAGGGTTGATGATGATGGTCGACATCAACAAACTCTTAAGGCTAAAGGAAAAGGAATGTCACATGCAATTTCTATCAGCGATGTGGAGTATGATAACGATGTGGTGAAAGGTACACTTACCATCCACTCTAAAGTAGCAAATGTTTTATTTGATTCTGGATCCACCCACTCTTTTATTTCTGAAAAATTTTCTAAGGGAATCACCGTATTACCTCAACAATTAGATGTTGAGTTGGCTGTGACAACTCCTAATGGTACAACAGTCGCATCAAAAGTTTATAATTCTCCCCCGATTGAAGTTTGTGGGAAAGTGCTTCCTGCAAATCTTGTGATCCTTCCTATAGTGGAATTTAATGTGATTCTTGGAATGGATTGGATTTATTTATATGGAGCTCATATAAATTTCCAAAGAATGGAAGTCACATTTCATATTCTAGATCAATCTATGATCGTCTATCGATGCAAGGATGAACATAACCTTCCAGTGGAAATTTCTTCCATCTTATGGGTATTGATTCCACTAAATGAAGGTTATTTATCTCAAATGGTTGGTGAGAAACTCACGATTAAGAATATTCCCATTGTACGAGAGTTTGATGACGTCTTTCCAGAGGAATTTCCGGGTCTTCCAACAAATCATGAAGTTGAGTTTTCAATAGAACTCGTACCAGGTGCTTTACCTATTTCAAAGACACCTTATAAAATGGCCCCAATTGAGTTGTAGGAATTGAAGAAACAACTCCATGAGAATCTTGATAAGGGATTAATACGCCCTAGTGCGTCACCTTGGGGAGCACCTGTTCTATTTTTTAAGAAGAAGTATGGATCAATGAGACTCTAAATTGATTATCAAGAACTTAACAAGATAACTATCAGGAACAAATATATTCTCCCATGCATTGATGACTTATTTGACCAACTAAGCGGAGCTCAATAATTTTCCAAGATTGATCTTCGTTCCGGGTATCATCAATTAAGGGTTAAAAGGGAGTATATACCAAAGACGACTTTCCGTACAAGGTATGGACACTATGAATTTATAGTGATGCCATTTGGTCTTACTAATTCCCCTTCTATCTTCATGGATATGATGAATAGAGTCTTTAGAGACTATCTTGATCAATTTGTGGTAGTCTTTATAGATGATATTCTTGTCTATTCAAAGAGCAAGAAAGAACATGAAGATCACTTTAGAATTATATTGAAGACCCTGAGAAAGGAGAAGATTTATGCCAAATTTACCAAGTGTGAATTTTGGCTTCAAAAGGTTGCATTTTTAGGTCACATAATCTCAAAAGAGGGGATATCTGTGGATCCAGCAAAAATGGAGGTTATCGAAAGATGGTCGAGACCAACAACAGTAACTGAGATCCGAAGTTTTCTTGGTTTGGCTGGATATTATCAACGTTTCGTGAAAGATTTTTCACGATTAACTAATCCACTCACCAGGTTGACTCGAAAAGGAGTTAATTTTGTTTGGACAAAGGAATGTGAAGAGAATTTCAAGGAGTTGAAAAGAAGGTTATCTAGTGCACCTGTGCTCACACTGCCTTATAGTGGAGAAAGGTTTGTGATCTACAGTGATGCATCCAAGAAGGGGATGGGGTGTGTTATTATTCAAAATGATATGGTGATAGCTTATGCCTCATGATAGTTGAAAATCCATGAGAAAAATTACCCAACACATGATTTGGAGTTAGCTGCGGTAATCTTTGCATTAATGATTTGGATGCATTCTCTTTATGGAAGAAGGTGTGACATTTATACTGATCATAAAAGTTTAAAGTATATTTTCACACAAAAGGAGCTGAATATGCGCCAAAGAAGATGGTTAGAGATGATTAAGGATTACGACTGCTCAATTCATTACCACCCTGGGAAAGCAAACAAGGTGGCAGATGCATTAAGTCGATAAGACCATGCCAGTTTATCAATGATGAGGATCACAAAAGATCCAATATTTATGGATTTACAAAGGATGGATCTTGGAATTAAAATGGAAGGGGGAAAATTGTATCTTTCTCAAATGAATGTTAAACCATCTATACATGTGAAGTTTAAAGAGGCACAGAAACAAGATGTAGAGTTACAAAAGAAGGTGAGGAATATTCCTGAATTCAACCTTGATTGTGATGGGATAATAAAGTTCAGAAATCGGGTTTGTGCTCCTCCCATCCCCGAATTAAAGAAGGAGCTGCTGGATGAGGCTCATAGTTCTTCATTCTCTATTAATCCTGGAAGCACGAAGATGTATAGGGACCTGAAAGAGTACTTCTGGTGGGATGGCATGAAAAGAGATGTTGCTAAATATGTCTCTCGATGCATGGTTTGTCAGCAAGTTAAAGCTGAGAGACAAAAGTCTAAGGGGATGTTACAACCATTACCCATACCCGAATGGAAATGGGAAAATATCAATATGGACTTTGTCATAGGACTTCCTAAAACATCCAAAGGCAATAATGCTATCTGGGTCATAGTTGATCGTCTTACAAAGTCTGCACACTTCATTGCTATTAGAGGGGATTTCTCTCTAGATCAACTTTCCAGGATATATGTAAAGGAAGTGGTAAGATTGCATGGAGTACCACTTTCAATTATATCTGATCGGGATCTGAGATTTACTCGAAGTTCTGGCGAAGTCTTCAGCATACTCTGGATATAGAGTTGAGTTTCAGCACTGCTTATCATCCTCAGACAGATGGTCAGTCTGAGAGAACAATTCAAACTCTATAAGATATGTTGAGAGATTGCTCTATGGATTTCAAAGGTGGTTGGGATCAACACCTAACTTTGGTGGAATTTTCTTATAATAATATCTTTCACTCCAGTATTCATATGGCTCCTTATGAAGCTCTCTATGGAAAGAAATGCAGGACTCCAACTTGCTGGAATGAAGTTGGGGAAAGAAATCTATTAGGACCTGATCTTGTTGATGAGATGGCAGAAAAGGTCCGATCTATTCAACAACACATAAGAGCAGCTCAGAGTCGACCGAAAATTTATGCCGAAAACCAAAGAAAAGACCTAGAGTTTGAAGTGGGTGATAAAGTGTTCTTACGAATATCCCCCTGAAAGAGGGTCATGATATTTGGAAAGAAGGGAAATCTGAGCCCTAGGTATATCGGTCCTTTCGAAATACTGGATCGTGTTGGGAAGGTAGCTTACCGATTGGCGCTTCCACCGAATCTCTCTCAAGTTCACGATGTGTTCC
This sequence comes from Viscum album, assembly GCA_963277665.1. Classification (NCBI taxonomy): domain Eukaryota; kingdom Viridiplantae; phylum Streptophyta; class Magnoliopsida; order Santalales; family Viscaceae; genus Viscum; species Viscum album. Next base: position 305,025,239 of record OY728150.1, read on the forward strand.
ATGTATCTCTCCTGAGAAAGTACATACCTGATCCTTCACATGTACTCAGCTCAGAAGTTATACCGCCGGAGCAAGATCTTTCTTATGAAGAACAACCGATAGAGATTCTGGATTGTAGAGAAAAAGTCCTATGGAACAAGACCACTTTTTTGGTGATAGTTTTATGGAGGAACCACCAATTAGATGAAGCTACATGGGAGATTGAGGATATGATGAGGGAGAGGTATCCTCATCTTTTTGTTACAAAGTGACGAATTTCGAGGGCGAAATTCATTTTAAGGGGGGTAGAATGTAACACCCGAGACTTTTATGAGAAATATTTTGTTTTTATGTTATATAAATCATCAAAGGAATCTTTCACTACACACAAAACTAGCTTGGTTTTCTTTACACACAACTGCGGCCTTCCTCGATAGCTTGCGTCGTATGCAATACCGAGTTTCACTAAACAACGATATGCTATTAAAATATTATTTAAACTAGCCGTTATGAGTAGTAATAACCACTTTTTGATATTTTTTAAATTTAAATTTTTCAAAATGAACTTCATTTTTGGTTTCGAAATATCGAAATTATCTTATGATGAAATTTTGGTACTCTTCGGATAACTTTCATATTCTGATGAATAGTGAAAATTACTAAATTTTAATTAAAAACAACTTTTTTAATCAAAATAATTAATAGTGATAAATTATTAATTAGAGTGGTTTTAAAGTATATTTAGAATATATTTTTACAATTTAATAAAATTTTGTTCATTGTATGTAATTTCACATTTAAACCAGTCATAAACAAGTGTCAATCTTTTGATAGTTATTATCTCTTAAAAACACGCTATATTTTAATTAAAAACAACATTTTTTCATTGCAATACTTTATATGGTTAAATTATAATATTGATAGTTTTTAAAGTATAAATAGAATATATTTTTACCATTTAATATAATTTATGTCATTATCATTAATTTTACATTGAATTCATAGGTAAAAAAATTTCAATCTTTGGCAATGTTTTAACTTTTAAAACCCGTTTGCTTAAGAACGGGATTAATTTTAAATTAATTACTGCAACTTCTGTGTTTTGAATTTTTAAAAATGGATTCCATATTTGGAATCCATGGGTCCAAATTATGTTAATAGGTTACTTTTATTTTTTGATATTATGAATAGTAACTACGGTAATTGTTTTATTTACTACGGTTAAATGTAAATAGGGTAATTCAAGGTTAAAAAAATATTTTAAAAATTCAAAAATTACCTTGAAACTTGTCATAACCTTATTGGATGAGTATTGGCTGACCATGGGCATCCTTGGGTCGATTTTGGGACCCCATTGAGCCACTTGGCAGTGACAATGACAATTTGGATTAATTAATTTAATGTAAAGACAAAATTGACATTAACAAAATTATTTTATTAATTAATTTTTATAAGGGGTTATATAAATTATATTTCCGACTATAAATATTCATTATAAATCTAAAAATATTTCCTACATAATGATATTTTTTTATAATTTTTAGACACCAAATATATTAAATTGTTTATGACACAATAATGATGAAATATTTACCTCACTAATAAATGATTTAAATAAATAAGATTATAATGATTAAAATATTTTCCAAAACATGTCCAATTCTGATTGGATGATTTTATTTCTACCATGAGTCATCTTATATTCATATTTAATGATTTTTGGACCTTTTGAAACCGAAGATAATTTTATAATAAAATAATATTTCCACACTTTCCAAAGGTTCCCCTCTCCTCCCTTATAAAAGGGCACCTCATCCCTCTCTTCCTCACACCAATTTGAGCCTTCAAGCTCGGACAAACCCTGCCCATTTCACTTCCCCAATTCCTTATAAACCTACTAGAGGTACTGGTCTTATCAAAAGACCAACTCTAGTTCCTTAAGAGAAAGTTTAACGGAGGCACTTCGAGAAAGAGGTAATACCTTCTACCGTTTTCTTCAAGTTCCATTCTTCTTCTACTCCCTCTTATTTAGTTGTTTCATTATGAGTTAATAACATCAGTATCACTCATATACTGATATGTTATTATAAATATGAAACAACCCTAATTCACCTCTTATCCATCCTACGGAAAACGAAATCACCGCGCGTGCGTACGTACGGAATACCGTCTCCACGCCGTGGTGTAATCTATTTTCCACCACCACCTTACTTGGATGGGTATAAGGGTAAAATTAATGAATATATATTATTATTTTAATTTGGTATTGATTATGAAGTAGTATACATACACTCCAATAAAATTCCACGATCATGGGAACGATATCATCGCTCGTGCATACGTACGGAATACCGTCTCCACGATGTGATGCGATTCGTTCTACATGATCTTCATTGCATAATGATTATATAAATGAATTTAATGAATGAATATGATATATATTACACTAATACCATTCTGTAAATGATGTATCTATATCCTAAAGAGAATAATAAGAATTTATTCGACAAAACACGCTTAAGAACAAAAAGTAATAAACAGCCGAATAACAAGTAGTAATGAAATATTACTAATAAGAAGCTAAGAATATGAACATATATGATATCATAACAATAAGAATGATTCTGGAATAAGTCAATAACATTATTTAAATCATTATACAGGAGGTTTGGACACTTACGAAGCAAATCGGACCTAAGGTAAGGGAAAATATTACAATCTCATTTTTATCCGAGATTGTTTATACTTCGGAATTTATTGGGTTGTATTTTATCATCCACATCCATGTTTCCTCAATATGTAATATTATTTCCATCCACCTACAATTTATTAAATCCAATTTTACCCTTCGGTGAGTTTTTAGTAAAAGATATGAAAGGAATCATTTGTCGTTTTTCGTACGAGGTACTTTTTGACTTTTCCGAAAAAAGTACGAGAAGAATGTTTTTTTAACTTATACGGCATGAATAGATTTTTAAAACATTATTTACAAGAATATTCCTTTACAAGTTTTCAAGTTTATTTTAATCAACTTATTTTATTTTAAAATTGTATGACATGTTAATAAAGGAAAATGTTTTTGAAGTAGAAAGGATATTTTCCTCAAGAATAGAGTTCAAGCGTTTTATCAAAATTATTTTCCATCTAAGATAATATAGGCTTCTATTTCTATCTATATTGTTACATTGATTTGATTATGTTGTGATGGAATTATTTTTATGAATTCCTTTATCTTATATGAATTGTTTTATGATGTCATGTTGTTTAAGAATCCCATTTTTATAACATGGGTTGTGCAATGATGTATGATATATGATTTTGTGGCACACATAATAATGGTATCATTATGAGATGGGTGAGACCTATATATCCCTTTAATGCATTGGGTAACAATTTTATATCTCATGAGATAGACATGGCTGGAACGGCAGGTTAAACCGGTTCAGTGAAACAGGACTGAAATGAGGAGTGAACTCGGTTTAGAAATGGACTTTGTCCACTAAGATAGTCTTGGTAATGAGTCTTGACTAATAAGAAATGATTCTCTATGATTATGTGTGTATGCCACAAAGTTTCATGTTTTAAGTTATGATTATTGGGATTTCATTTCACTGCTATGATTTATCCCATGTTATGAAATTATGCTCACTTTTGCAGGTTAAGATTTCCAAGATGTTATATTCTTATGAATATGATGTGATTGATATTTATTTTGTTTACCCTTACTGAGAATTTTAGCTCACCCTTTTGTATTTTTTCTTTCCCTAGGTTAGGAAGAAGGTTATTAAGTAAGATATGCCAAAATGGACTATAGATATGATGAAATAAATGGGAGACAATGTAGACGCTTTATAAACCAGTTGTTTATGTTTCCCAGTTTCTAAAGACACTATACCTATACGGTCCTTTCATGGTTTTGTTATATGTTGTAATAAGTATGCTTAAATTTTGATGTAATAACAATGTATGTAAAGTATGGGTCGTTATAAATGTTATTCAAGACGTATAATTATACCTTCTTCATCTATTCATCTAATAATGATTTGACTTTCAAGACACGAATCCCCTTTCCCTCATTATTAACTCATTCATGGTGAGATGGAGGAAAACCAATGTGCTCCACCGCAACCAAGTAGATCATACAAAACTCCGAAACCTCCTGAGAAATATAATTTTTAATAATGGAGGCTTTAGGTCGATATGGATTCATAACATACCCCTTCAGTATTTTCATATACCTTTCAAAAGGATACATCCAACAAAGATATAGTGGTCCAGAAAGCATTATTTATCGAACCAAATGAACCATTAAATGCACCATTATATCAAAAAAAGATGGAGGAAAATTCATTTCCAATTGAAAAAGTATAGAAATTGAATATTTTTCCAAAATATTCAAAGCATTCACATCAATCACCTTATTGAAAATTTAATTGATAAAATAACCAAACTTTATTATAGTCTTTCTGACATGGATGTGAAATATTCCATGCAATGAAAATGGTAAAAGTTGTTGCATCATGACGGGACAATCATGAGATTTCAAACCTATCGACTTCAAATCCATCAATGCGACAAAATTTTTTACCTTTGAAGAATAACCTTGGGGCACATTGACATTATGAAGACACTGGAAAAATAAAATTTTATCCCTCTTGGATAATGTATGACAAGCCAGGGGAAGAAATGTTCATCTTCCATTATGAGTGGGAGCTAACTCCAAACGTATTCCCATTTATAGTAAGTCTAATCTTTCATTTAACCCATCATTAGTCCTTCCTTTAATATCTAACAATGTTACAATCAAACCATTGCAGATATTCTTCTCCATGTGCATGTCATCAATATTATGTTTCACTTCATAATATCCCCAATATGATAGCTCAAAAATTAACGACCTTTTCTTCCGAATAAATCTTTCATTACCAGATTTATGTGTCTTTTCCAATGTCACATCAATGTTTCTCAACCTCTCTGAATACAAATCATAGGATAAAGGGTTTGGAGAAATATAAAATTCTTGTGAGCCATTGAATTCCATTTTCAGTCTTCTATAAGATTGATCTATAGGAAAAAACTTTCGATAAACCATGTATATTTTTTTCCTCCCATGAAGAATTTGGTAATATGATGTATATTTTTCACAAATTGGACATGCTTTATGCCCCTTAACAGGGTATCCAGACAAATTTCCATACACTGGGATGTCATTTAAAGTTAACATAAGTAATGAATGTAGTTGAAAATATTACATTTTGTAATAATCATACACCCTAATATCATCCTCTTATAAAAGATTCAAATCATGAATCAATGGTTACAAGAAATCATCAATATCATTTATGTGTTGCTTTGGACCAGAGATTATTATACTCAACATGACATATTTGCACTTCATAAAAACATCAGGAGAGAGGATATAAATTACCAATAACATAGGACATGAACTATGTTTACTAATGAGGGTTCAGTATGGATTAATTCCATAGGCGCACAACCCATGCAAGAGATTACTAAATTCATTTCCCAATGTCGGATACTGCTCATCAATTTTCTTCCATTTTGGACAATCAGCTGGATGACATATTTTTCCTTCACATATCCACTCATAAACATGTCATCTTAACCTTTTTGCATCTTGTGAATTAGCATATAAACGTTTCAAATGATTAATTATAGGAAGATACCAAAATACCTTAGCAGGGATCTCTATAATCTCTAAATCATCCAGTGATTTTTATTTCAACTTATATCATGATGTCCTACATTTAGAAAACTCCAAAAAAAATTCTTGTTCTTTCATATATATCATATAGTCATTCAGACATGAATTTATTTTTTTATATCCAAATTCCATAAGGCATAATATTTTCATGGCCTTATAAAGTTAATCTGGAAGATCATTGTCTTTTGGAAGAATGTATTTCAATAATTGTAGAAGCTCTGTAAAAATTATGTCACTATATCTATGTTTATCCTTCAAGTTAATCAATCATAACATCGCCGAAAAAACTGTAAAATTAATACAAATAGGATACAATGGTTTTTCAGCATCACCATATATACACGCAACTATCAGTTCTATCTTAATTTGTTCTGATGCAATATCACAAATCAATTCTTCGATTCAATTGGAGTTACCATCTAGCAAATCATCATCATTAGTAGATCTGATATTCTGTCCAGTTTCACCATGCCAAATCCAAGGGCTATAACTCGGATTAAAACCCTGAAAAATCAAATGATCTTTGGTCTCTATACTTTTCAACTTATTCATATTCAATCATTTCAGGCATGGATAGATTTTTTTCTAGTTGGAACATTTTTTTAAAAATTCCATGAAGGCATCAACACCTTCCTTATATTCATTACCCATTAGATGTGTCGTAATCCAACTTCAACTCATTATTAACTATAACAAATATCAAAATTATACATCTATTTATGATATGGAAATTTTATATTTATATGAAAATATCATAATTTGAATGTAAAACAATTTTGAAATACAAAACAAATATATGTGTATTTAAAAAGGATATGCATGAAAATGATTTAAAAAAGAAAATATAGTTAGATATAACAGTTTTATATTTGTATGAAAATAATTTTAGGATTACATATCTCTCATATGGATCATGATATAATTGTATAACTTCATCTTGGATAATTTATTCTAAAGGTACAAATAGAATACATAACGGAGAAACTAGATAACAAATTCATCATTTCGTAAAAATGGAATATGAAATATACATATTAAAATATGTATACATTCACTACTGTAAATTACACCTATCCAAATGATTTGAAACCATTTGGATATCCCCTGAAATCACTAGGATACAATATCCTAAAAGTTTCACACACCGTCGACATGATATCCAGCCCCAAACCCCCAGGAAAACCCCCACACACTAGACACCACCCACACCCCCTAGACACCCCCACCCCCATGGAAGGCCCCCAACCCCCTGGACAACCCCCACCCCTGGACACCCCCATCCGCTGGACACCCCCTACCCCATTGGACAAACCCCTCACCCCCTGGACACTAACCCCACCCCTTGAACACCCCTACCCACCTTGGATAGCCCCTCACCCCCTGGATAGCACCCCCATCCCCTTGGACGCCCCCTGGACACCCCACACCCTTGGACAACCCCACCCCCCGACACCCCACCCCCTGGACAGCCCCCACCCCTTTACACCCCATACCCCCTTGGACAACCCCTCACCCCCTAGACACCCCCATCCCCTAGACACCCCTCCTCCATTGTAAATCCCCCTCACCCCTGGACACCACCCCACCCCCTTAGACACCCCTTGAACCCCACCACCCACTTGGAAAGCCCCCAACCTCTTGGATGGCTCCATCACCCCATGGACACCACCCCACCCCCTTGGACACCCCATGACACTCCCGAACCCCTTGGGCAACCCCCTCACCCCATGGACACCCCCACCCCCATGGACACACCATGGTCACCCCAACCCCTTTGTCCACTAACAACCCCTAGACACCCCCACCCGCCTTGACAGCCCCCACCCCTGGTCACACCCACCCCAAGGCACCCCCACCCCCTAGACACCCCCACCCCATGGAAAGCCCCCCCAACCCCATGGACAGTCACCACCCTCTAGAAACTCCCATCCCATGAACACCCCTACCCCCTTGGACAACCCCCTCACCCCCTAACACCACCCAACTCCCCAGTCATGCCTCTCCCCCTTGGAAATCCCCCTCACCCTGGGAAACCACTCCCACCCCCTTGGAAACCCCCTGGACACCACCACCCCTAGACAACCCCCACCCCCTAGACACCCCAAACCACTAGACACCACCACCCCTTGGATAGAATACACCCCCTTGACACCCCTACCCGTTTGGACAACCCCTCACCCCTGGACACCCCCACCCCCTTGGATAGCCCGGGACACCCCTACCCCTTGGACATCCCCCTCACCCCTAACCCCTAGAAACCCCTACCCCCTGGACACCCCCTGGACACCCCTACATCCTTGGAAAACCCCCTCACCCCTAGAAACACCCACCCTCTTAGATATCCCAAGACACACCCTACCCCCTTGGACAACCCCCTCACCACTGGAAACCACCACCCACCCCCTTGGACACCCCACCCCTTGGACAACCCCCCTAGACACGCCACCCTTATGGGAACCCCCAAACACTGGACACCCCACCCACACAGACAGCCCCCCATCTCCCTGGACAACCCCCCCAAACCCCTTGGACACCCCACCCCCTTGGACATCCCCTCACCCCCTAGACAGCACCACACACCCCCACCCCCTCGGACACCTGCATCCCATTGGAAAACACCCCACCCCCCGGACACGACCCCCTTAGACACCCCTTGACACCACCACCCCCTTGGAAATACCCTACCCCCTTGGACAAACCCCAAACCCCTAGACACCCCCACCCTTGGACACCCCCCACAGACACACATGAAATTACATGCACACACAGATGATAGAACACACATGATAACAACAAAAAAATTATAACATGCATGATATCACTCCCATGGCTTATTTTACGAGAAAAGTATTAATCAGGGTATAAAAGAACACTATGAAACTTACCATGATAAAAAAAACAATCATATAAAAACAACCTCTCAAAACAAAAGTTTAGGGCATCGCGGGAATTTAAAAAAAAAATTAAACCGAGGTGTGTGAGGCTTACTTGAGTGTTTTGAGTCAACCTAATAGATCTGGGGATTATAAAGATGATGAATGATGTTGAAAAAATGAGGTTAGAGGGAATGATTTTGAAGAATTATTTGTTGGTTTTCCATGGGAGATATAGGAGACACAAGTCGCCCGATCGAAGATAACAAAATGACATTATACGGGGCACGATAAGTCATTCAAAATCTTTACCACATCAGTTATTAAATAGAAAATGTGATAAACTGTTTTTTTATGTTTGTAACATCGGTTATTAAATAAATGACATAGAATATCCTTTATCATGTTGGTTATTTTATAACCAACATTATATATGGAGTTTTATCATGTTGGTTATTTTATAACCAACATGATAAATCACCGAGATTTGATTTTTCACGTTGGCTATTTTTTAACCGGCATGATAAAGCGACCAGACTTAATCTATCAAATTAGATATAAAATAACCTACGTGATAAATCAAATCTTGGTATTTTTTATTTCTATTAATTTATAACCTAAATAAAAAATCAAATATCGTCGGTTTATCAAATCAGTTGTAAAATAACCTACGTGATAATCCAAATTTTCCAGATTTTCACATATGTTATATAAAACCAACGTGAAAAATTCCACCATGTTAATCATTTTCTACACTAGTGTTTTAGTGGTATTTTGGTATTATATCTTAGTTTAACCACCTCGTTAACCCTTTAAACCCTTGCTGTGGTGAATATTTTTATTACAATGGTAACTATTGTGTATGAACAAAAATTAAATAGATCTTCTTATATAGATTTAATATGAAAATTTAAAATATTTAATTAATATTAAAATATTACATTTCTAGATTAGGTAATATTTAATTTTAATATAAATATGAAAAATGCAACAATAAAGGTTTATAGAAAAATATCTTTTTAACAAAAGAAATGAATTTACACCAAAATCATGTATAAAATTGATCGCAATATCATTTATTGGATTATGGATAAAATATAAGTTCCTAATTTCATTAAAATAAAGAAAAAACTTAATTCATAAATTTGAATACGTAATTAAAGGGAAAAACTAAAATACTTTTTTATTAAAATAAAAAATATTTTTTTTCCAAAAAGTAAAACATGAGTTTCCAAATTCAACATGTTATTTTTAAATGACTTATTTTTCTTCTAAAATATATATTTTGATGAGTAATATGAATTATATATTATTAAATAATATTTTATCACAATGATTTCTTAGGAATTATAGTATTTGTAATACCAATATTTTTCATTATTCACTTAAAAATCAACCATTTTAGAAAATACAAAAACCTAACACTAAAACTATTTTGTTAAATTGACTCTAAAAAATGATTTAATTTTATTAAAATATTTCTATTTGAAATTTAACTTTAAAAAATATAATATATAAGAAAAAAATATTTTTAGACAAAAATTTTTTCTTTATCCATGAATAATTTAATTATCATTATATAAAACTTCTTAATAATTCAAATTGACTTTAATAATTATTATTATAATTTTATCAATACATTTTTTAATATCATTTCTTTCATGTTAATAAATTTATCAAAAATAAATTATTAATAAAAAAAGTTTCTTTAAAATTAATTGTATTCTCTAAAGTAAAATAAAACCCTATTAACTTTAAAAAATAATTTATTTTTGTTAATTATGATTTATTAATTTATATTTTAATGTCATCCAGTTTTAATTGTAATATATCTTTATTCACTTATTTTTGGATATCTATGTAATCTAATCTATTGAACATAGTTTTATTTAACAGATAATTACATATTGAAATCTTAGAGGGTTATATTCCCCCCTGAAAAAAATTCCATTGTCAAATTTTTTATTTTTTCTTACCAAACACAGTGTATCATGACATAGTAATAAAATATTATTTATATTTTATCATGATATATAAAATTCTAAGTTAAAATTAGAAAAATTAATGTTTATTTATTACATATCACAAAAATAATACATGTATATTTATAAGACTCATAATTGTTAGTTGGTTGCAAAAATCAAGTCTTGATTATTGAGTGACATTATCAATATAAGAACCAATAGATTTATCTTCCTATTGCATGAGTTAAGTAAATATTTTACCATGAAGATAAAGAATATGGGAAAATATTTTAATTTCTCACAAATTCCATGTAAATTTTTTATTATGTGGAATTATTTCGAGACAAGGCGCCGAGACGAAAAATGATTCTATTGCCAAAGATGCTTGGAATGATCTGTAGAAATAATTTTTATATTTTAAATATCGTGTGTGAGTGGTTTTCCTAAAATAGTGGAATAAATTTTAAACAGGTGCCCGAATCAGATCTTCTAGGGCACCGTTGCTTTCAGGATGGTAGGTTTACTCTAGGCGCAACTTAAGACTATGTAAATACCCGTAATTTCCATGTAATTGTTTTTTATTATATGGGAATTTTACGAGTCTGTGAAAATTGACAGTGCATGATTCTGAGTCCTAGTGTGCCCGAAATTAATTTCTGAACCCTTTTTCTGGTACGTTCCGTAAACAAGCGGGCATGTTTTTGTAACTTTTGAACCGATACTTGGAATTGAAATCTGAGGGCACTGTTGAACTCACAGTGCTGGTATTCACTTATGGAGACCTTCACCTCGATCTCAATGGGTCGAGAGAGAAAGATAATTTTTATGATTTTCTTGAAAGAATAAAATAAAATAAAATTGTGTAACATTTTATTTTCTTTTGAAACTCTCATGTGGATGTTAAGAGGTGAAGACCACTAGAACTAAACCTTCGATGTGGGGTTAAGGAGGTGGGGACCACCAAACCTAAAACCCCCAATTTGAATTTAACGGTGGGGACCACCCGAACCCTCTTAATGTGAGAAACCTCTTGAAATCCCTCTTTAATTAGGGATGCGACCTTTAGGTTTCCCCAAAAATTTATTATACAAACTTCAATCTAATTATGATGCCAATTTAATTTTTTCCAGAAATTAAATTGGGGAAACATATCATATTCGCTACATTTTCTTTTGGGTGGAATTGGGGAAAGGGTTGGCAAATAGAAATTGGGAGAGAACCTTGGAATAGATCTTTTTCTCCAATGAATAATGCTCCTCCAATGAAGAACGACAATGCATCACTTCGACTTCTTCCTCGAGGCATCCTCTAACGTGGGACATCTTTGATCGACGACCATCCTTCCCTCCTCATCGACGTCAACTATGACGAACCGACGAACAAGCCCGATATTGGAGGTGTGTGGTGGGCGTGACGAACATCAACATATTTGAATTATTTCTCACTCCAACATCAACAAACCTTCGAGGTAGGGTGGTTGTTTTAATTTATTTCCCATTCAAGTTCTTGATAATTCATTATAAAATCAGGAGGAGATTAGACTTGCTTACTACCTCTCTAACATGGAGAGTGTGGGCCAAACAAACATGTCCTCACATATCTGAAAATCATGGGTTTAATTATTGTGTTATTTGCGATGGAGGAGGACTACATCCAACCATCGTGGGGAACGAGAACAGTGGCTGGAACCACCGCCGGCTGTGACGAAGGCTACGTCGCAATGGCGCCGCCCCGCAGCCACTGCACTGCTCGTTGCCTCCACCGCCCTGTGACCTCGCGGCGCCTGCGACCACTGCTGCCCCGTGGCCTCACAATGCCCTGCGGCCTTGCGCTGCCCATAGCCTCATGCTGCCCTGCATCGTCACACCACCCAGTGGCCTCGCACCGCCCCACGACCTCACTCCACCCCCCGCCGCCTCGCGCCGCCCGCCGTTTCCGCCGCCCCACGACCTATTCTCATCGCGGCCCTCTGCATCCCCTGCGGTATTACCATCTCACAGTCCCCACCGCCTCACCGTCCAGTGGCCCTCTACGACCCATGCCACATTCTCCTCCCTAGGGCCCTCTGAGGCCCACGTGGAATCACTGTCTCACATCATCGTGGCCCCCGCGTCCCCGCCACCCCATGACCCTTCACGGCCCCTTGCGACATTCGTGCCACCCTCGCGGCCTCGCTCTACTCCGCAGCCACCGCACCGACCACCGTGGGATGGACCATACCCAGCATGGGCCTGGCTGGACCCAGTGGGCCGTGTCGACCAAAACCGGGTCGGGTCGGCCGAGGCTGGGTTGGGCCGGGTCGGACCGGACCCGGGCCAACTACAAGATTTTCTATCCATCAGCCATAACTTTGGCACCAGACATCCTTTTGAAAAACCATCAATGGAGTAGTAAACCTTGGAGAGAGACAATCCCTTTAAATTTGGTATACCACACTTGAGATTTGGATAATTTTGTGATATGGTAGGGTTGGATCGAGCACAAATACAACCAGGCCCTCAGGACTAAAAGACTAATAACTTTCAGACCGGGCATCCAATTGACACACCGTATATTGTGTTGATACCCCTATGACATGGAAGTCCTTTGGAATAATTTTTTTTGGGGCTTCATGGAAATTAAAATATCATCCAGTGGATTGAGATGCGAACCCTCTCGGAGGCGAGAAAGCTTAGCGCAGGAACACAATAACTGGCTGTAACATGAAGAATGAATATCAATCCTATGAGGGTCAGCACCTAGAGATACTATGTGTGTCAGCATATAGAGATACTATGTGGGTCATCACTGAGCGATCCTGTGTGGGTTAGCACCGAGCAATCATGTTTGGGTCAGCACCGAGCAATCCTATGTGGGTTAGCACCGAAAAATCATGGGTGGGTCTGCACTGAGCAATCCTCTGTGGGTCAGCACCTAGTGATCCTGTGTGGGTCAACACCAAGCGATCTTCTCTGGGTCAACATCCATCGATCTTATGTGGAATAGTAGCAGATCCACTTAATAGAGTAAGATGATTCTTTAGTTAGATCAAATCATTTGTACTTCTGTACCTAAGTTATACCTGGTGTGAGCTGAGTTTGTACTTGTGTGGTACTTTCCTTCGTGGTAATACATTGGTGGTATTCTTCTATGTGGAATACCAGTGTGGTACCTACCTTTTTGGTATTCCTTCCTTTATGGAACTATTGAGCTTTTGGATTTTTGGTTGGACCCTGTGCTTCCTGCTGATTGAGATGGGTATACTTGATAACATAGGTATATGTATGGGCATATACCTAAGTAAGGTTGTCAGTTGATCTCATGCTTTGTGGTTTATATTTTTTGGATTTTTTGAGACCTTGAGTGTCTCGAGGTCCCTACTGAGTATCATTATACTCACCCCTGCATGGGTTATGCCTGTACCTTGTGGTGTTTGGTGCAGATGATGGACAACACTGATAGAGGATTAGAGTACCAGGACTGGACGATGCCCAGAGGTGGATCATTCGGCGTGTCAGTACCTATAGGAGATGAGCCAATGTGGAGTTCTGAGGAGGTGATATATACCTACCCTTCCGGTAGGAACCTAAGAGGATGACCCATTATCTTTGTTTATCTTTCTTTAGTTGTATTGTATTTCAGTTGTACTTGTATCTTTACTGTTGGGCTTATAATCTCGCCCCTTTTACATTCTGCACTCATTTTCTATAAAGTTTACTTGTTTTCATATCTTGTTGTGTGATTTGTTGCATGAGTTTACAGGATATTAAGGCTATTCCTTTCCAGTTTTTAGGGAATATGATTTTTGGTTCTAGTCGCCATCCCCTGTCCAATGGAAGGTGAGCTTGGGGTAGTCACGGCACGAGCCATGGGGGACGGGTCGTGACAAATTGGTATCAGAGGGGTTGGTTCTACCGTAGAACATAATACTCTAATCTTCATTAACAAAAATATGGTTAAGTGTAGTGAGTGTGGTTATCAGTTTAGGGAATCCAGTGTTGGTGTGGTAGCCGATCTATCCATACAACAGGACCCTGACTTCTGATTATCGACTCAGTGCATGAAAACACTGATTGCATGTGTATTTCAAGAGTTTACTTTGTGATCTCTTTGAGGCAGCTCACAAGGTATAACTTTTTTGACAGTGACACAACTATTTCTTTTAGGATTCCTCATCGCAGACAGCCAGCTAGGTTTCCGGATATAGTACGCACCGATAGACCACCGAGAGAGGAGTCCTCGGTACAGGGCCCTCTTGCAAGAGAGGCACCAGCGGTACCATTACCAATTGGGCGACTGATTCAAACAACCCCAGCAGCAGAGGGTTCACGTTTCTTGAGTGCGTTGCACGAGTTCCAGCATCATAGGCCACCTAGGTTGAGGGGAGAGATGAACCCACATACAGCTGAGGATTGGCTGGAGGCCATGGACAGAGTCTTCTGACTAGTAGGGACACCAGCTGATCAAATGATGATCCTTGTCACCAATATTTTATAGGCAGCGGCAGGTAGATAGAGAAGCTTGATTCTTTAAGTTCACGATGAGGTGACGCTTCTCTAGGAAGACTTCGAGAGCCTGTTTCGGGCAGAGTTTGTCCCAGTGACTCTTTGCGTAGTGCACATGAAAGAGATTCTTCATATGTAGTAGGGCAGCATGACTGTGGCTCAGTACTCAGTGAGGTTCACTGAACACTCATGATACTCCACAAATATGGTGTGGGGCCCATTCTTTGGGGCCCGAACCATTGTGCAGGGACTCGGGCAGGAGATTAGGGATTCAATGATTTCTCTTAGCATTCCGACGTAGGCAAGGGTGTTAGAGTGAGCCCTCTTAGTGGAAAGTTTCCTTACTGAGTAATTACCAGTAGCGAGACCTACCACCGGACATCACGTAGTTTAGTTTTCTACAGCAGGAAGAAAACAAATGTCACAGGGGTCCAAGAGGACCAGGCATACAGGTGGAAGACCGCATGATTTAGGGTTGGTTGTGCAGGGCACCCGAGACAAAGCCAGTCATGGGAGGAGCGAGAAGTGTTACAAATGCATACGGTAGGGTCACATGGCTCATGATTGTCCGACCCGCCATATAGATGATCAACAGATGGTCGAAGGACCACCCAGGCAGAGACATAGGTTCGACTGAGGATGTCTGTAGGGAGAAGGCACATGTCGCAGAGGGGATGGCCGTGTAGCTAGCGGTGGACGAAGATTCAAGATGTTACTAACACCACCACCAGGTGGTCCACACAAACCATAAGGATCAGTAGGACAAGTGTGAGCTCAGCTCCAGGAAGCTGAGGCTGATGATCACGATGCTCTAGAGATGGTACAAGGTACGACCTGTGTCTACTTCACCTTATCTATAGTACTTATAGACACAGGTTCCGGTCGTTCTTTAATTTCTACTACCCTCATTCAGAGCTCTTATATTCTGACGGAGCCTTTGGCTCGATCCTTACAGCTAGAGACTCTTACGGGAGAAGATTCAATGATTATGCACCGGTGCCGGCAGTGTGAGCTTTCTCTAGGAGGCGAGAGCTTCATCTGAGTTCTCCTAGTATCAGCGTTGAGGCCTTAAGATGCCATTTTTTGTATGGAATGTTTATCTATAGTCCATTCTCATATTAACTATATTTGGCGCAAGGTGTTGTGTGTCCGCACAGAATAGACAAGGTTTACCTTCACCTGAGTGAAGGGAGCCTATGCAGCACATCATGGACTTAATCAGAGGAGAGTGTAGCCTATAAATCATCATTTGGCCAGTCTTTCCCTAAGTTCAGTTTATGTGGAGAGTCCGAGTTGTACTGTAATGGTGGACCAGTACGCGGATGTCTTCCCTGATGATGTTCCGGGTCCCCCTCCTCATAGAGAGGTGGACTTTTACATTGACTTATACCCCGGTACAACACCGATATCTACACCAACATATCAAATGACTCCCATGGAGCTTCGTGAGCTGCGAGTAAAGCCGGAGGACTTACAGGGGAAAGGGTTCATTCGGACCAATGTTTCTCCTTGGGCAGATTCGATATTGTTCGCCATGAATAAGGATGGGAGCTTGAGACTTTGGGTCGACTATCAGCGCATGAACCAGCTGACCATGAAGAACAAGTACCCACTCTCAAGGATTGACGACTTCTTTGTTCAGTTGAAAGGAGCATGGAGGTTCTCGAAGATAGATGTCAGATCAGGCTATCAACAGTTCAGAGTACGAGACGAGGATGTGCAGAAGACGAATTTCAGAAGTCGGTACGACCGTTATGAGTTACTAGTTATTCCATGCAGCGTAACCAATGCTCAATATTTGTTCATGGGACTCATGAACAAAATCTTTCAGCCATACCATGATCGAATTGTGGTGGTCTTCATTGATGACATTCTGATATACTTGACTATAGAGGAGGAGAATTCCTATCATTTGTAGGTAGTACTGAACACACTCCGAGAGCACCAGCTTTTTGGTAAGATCTAGAAGTGCCTGTTTTGGATCTGAGAGGTTCACTTTCTGGGACACATCATCTCATAGGCTGATGTTGCGGTGAATCAAGAGAAGACTGAGGTGGTACTTTATTAGGAGCCACCCAGGAGTGTGACGTAGGTATGATGTTTCCTAGGTTTGGACGGATAATACTGGAGATTTGTGCCATATTTCTCTAGAGTTGCAACACCACTATCAGTGTTGATGAAGAAGGGGTAACCCTTTGTGTTGTCAGAGAGATGACAGCTAAGTTTAGAAGATCTGAGGCATAGGCTGACTAGTGACCCCATATTGAGGCTATCAGAGGAGGGCATTAGGTACGTAGTTTACTGCGATGCATCAGGTACCGGTCTTGGATGTGTCCTGATACTGGAGTGAGCAGTGATCACATATGGTTCTTGAAAACTGAGATAGCATGAGTAGAACTACGCTACCCATGACATAGAGTTAGTAGAATTTTTATTCGACTTGAATATGTGGTGACAATACTTGATGAGAGAGCATTTTATAGTGTACCCTGATCACGGGAGTCTCAGATATATCTTCTCGAAAAAGGACCTGAACCTGAGACAAACGACATTGGATTGAGTTTCTCTAGGACTATAACTTTGAGATAGTCTATACTCCTGGGAAAGGGAACGTTGTAGAAGATGCACTTAGTAGGAGGTTTGGTATACAACTACTAGGTGAGCTGACAGAGAAGCTGGCCTCTTTGCAGATGTCCTTTGTGGACCGGGATGGAGCAGCTTTTCTTCTATCTCTTACAGTCACTCTCCCACTTCATCAGTGAGTCAGGGAGGTGTAGCATAAGGACACTGACTGTGAGGCTCGGCGTGCTCAGATATCCACAGGACATGCACCTGATTGATTTTCTGATGGTGGGGAGCACATCATCCTTTTCAGAGGATGTACCATGGTACCAGTCTCGCTTCGGGAGGAAGTGTTATGGGAGTTCCACACATCCCCTCTAACAGCACATTCAGGAATGGAAAAGATGTACCAGGATCTTTAACAATAGCACTGGTGGGTGGGAATGAAGAAAGCAGTATCAGAGTTTGTCTCTCGATGCCTCACATGTAAGCAAGTGAAGGTGGGGAATCAGGTACCAGCAGGCTTGGTTAAACCTTTAAAAGTCTGAGAGTGGAAGTGGGATGGGATTTCCATGGACTTTGTGTCTGGAATTCAATGTACATCCCGAGGTCATGATTTTATCTGGGTGATCATCGACCGACACACCATGTCAGCTCACATCCGACCGATCAGAGAGAAGGTTTCAGTAGAGAGCTTGGGACGTCTCTATGTGCAGTAGGTTGTGCGGCTACATGGAGTACCCTAAACTATTGTCTCTGATTGTGATGCACGTTTTACTTCCCGGCTATGAAAGGGGTTGCAGGAGTCTTTCGGGACACAGCTTCGTTTGAGCACCGCCTTCCATCCGCAGAAGAATGTCCAGACTGAGCGAACCATTCAGACCCATGAGGAGATGCTACGTGGTTGCGTCCTCGACTTCAGTTTCAGTTGGGAGGATCACTTTCCTTTTGTGAAGTTTTCATACAACAACAACTATCACTCCATCATTGTGATGGAACCTTTTGTGGCATTTTTTGGGTGACCTTGCAGATCACCTTTGTGCAGGACTGACCTAGGGGGGTCAGTACTGGTGGGACCAGAGATGGTAAAGGCTACCACAGAGAATGTGTAGATCATCCAGGAGAAGATTAATACTACATAGATCATGCATATTCCTTATTCCGACAGGATACGGGGACCTATGGAGTTCGAGGATGGTGACCACATCATTCTATGGGTCTCACCCCGATGAGGTTTACGATGATTTGGCCGTGGTGGAAAGTTATCTCTGAGGTTCATCGAACCTTTTCAGGTCCTTAGAAGAGTTGGCGAGGTGGATTACCGCTTAGATATTCCCCCACAGTTGAACCGAGTGAATGACGTCTTCCACATATCCCAGTTGAGGAGACACGTGCATGACCCATCCCACATCGTCGACCACGGCAAGGTGGACATCGATGATGGGGCGATGTTTTCTGTGGTTGTAGTTGAGATTGATTATCGACAAGAGTGGGTCCTTCTTGGGTAGTCGATAGCTCTGGTGCACGTTCTCTGGAAGCACGGGAACCTTCAGGAGAGCACATGGGAGCAGGAGGCTCGGATTCGTGCTCAGTACCCCAACTTGTTTTCTAATTTTTTGGGATGTGTCTATCATGGATGCAAAGCCCTGAGGTGGGTATAATCTAAAGACCTATAATTTCCATGTACATTTGTTTATTATATGGTAATTTTATGAGTCTATGGAAATAGAAGGCGTGTGATTCCGAGACCCAGTGTTCCTGGAATGAATTTCTGAACTTTTTTCAGGTACTTTCAGAAAACGTGTGAGTGGGTTTTTGATACTTTTGAACCAGTGCTCGGAATTAAAATCCAAGTGCCCCATTGAACTCGGTACACCGATATTCCCTTAAGGATACCTTCACCTCGATCATAGTGGGTTGAGAGTGAAAGATACTTTTTGTGATTTTTGTCAAAGAATAAAATAAAATAAAATAGTGTAACATATTATTTTTTTTGAAGCTCCCATGTGGATTTTACGAGGTGTGGACCACCAAAACTAAACCTCTCATTTGAGTGTTGAGAGTTGTGAACCACCAGAACTAAACCTCCCGAGTGGGGTTAAGGAGGTGCAGACCACCGATCCTAAAACCCCAAATATGAATTAAAGGGTGGGGGCCACACGAACCCTTTTATTCTGAGAAACCTCTTGAAATCCCTCTTTAATGAGGGAGGTGACCTTTAGGTTTCCCCAAAAATTTATTATGCCAAAATCAATGTAATTGTGATGGAAATTTAATTTGTTCCAGTAATAAAATTGGAGAAACATATCATATTTGCTACCTTTTCTTTTTGGTGGAATTGGGGAAAGGTTTTTCAAAGGGAAATTGGGAGAGAAACTTGAAAGAGTTATTCTTCACCAACGATGAAAACTCCTCCAACGAATAACGCTGAAAAAGGACTTCAAATTCTTCCTCGATGAATCCTACAACCTCTGACGTCTTCGATCGACGGCTGTCCTTCCCTCCTCATTGACGTCAACTACAATGAACTGACAAATGAGCCTGGGATCAGAGGTGTGTGGTGGTCATGACGAACGTCGACATCTTCGAATGCTTTCTCGTGCCATCATCAACAACCTTTCGAGGAAGGGTGGTTGTTTGAATTTATTCCTCTTACCCATTCTTGATAATTCATTGTAAAATTAGGAAGGGATTATAACTTCTTGCTACCACTCTAATGTGAAGAGTGTGAGCCAAACAAACATGGCCTGACCTCTCCGAAAATCTTGTGTTTAATTGTTGTGTTCTTCGCGATGGAGGAGGACGACAACGAACCTAGGTGGGGAACGATAACGGTGGTCGGCACCACTGCCAGCCGCGAAAAAGGCGACGACGCTGCCCCGCGGCCCCCGCACCGCCCGCAGAATTCACTGCCCGGTGGCCTCGTGCCGGCCCACAACCTCCGCCGGCCCCCGACCTCCCCCTCCCCGCGGCCTCCGCCGCCCCGTGGCCTCCACCACCCCATGGCCTCTGCCGCCCCAAGGCCCTCCACAACCCTCGCGATCTGGCCGCCCAATGAACATCTGTGACCCTTGTGGCCTTCACTACCTCGCGGCCCTCCACGGCCCCTGCGGGATCACCGTCCCGCTGCCTCATAGCCCCCACAACCTGCCCCCCCCCCAAGACCCTTCATGGACCCTCACAACCTCCGCACCATCATCACAGCCTTGTGATTCCCTCACGGACGTGTTCCGCTCCATGGACCCCATGCCACCTAGCGCGGGCTGGGCTGGACCCAGCAGGACGGGCAGTTTGACCGGGTCGGACCAGACCGGGACCAGCTACAAGATGTTTTCTCTATCAGCCATAACTTTGGAACCAGGTGTCCGTTTGACAGACCGTAAATGGTGATGTAATCCTTGGAGTGAGGCGGTCCCTTTGGTATGCACCACATGAAATTTGGATAATGTTGTGATACGGTTGGGATGGATCGAGAACAAATCCAACTGGGCCCTTGGGACTAAAAGGAAAATAACTTACAGACCAGCCGCCCGATTGACGTACCATCTATTCTGCTGAAGCCCCTATGACGTGGAAATAATTTGGGATAATTTTTCATGGGAATTTGTGGCAGTCAAAGTATCGACCAGTTGCTTGAGGAGTGGACCCTCCTAGAGACAAGAAAGCTTAGCATGGGAACCGAGTAGCTGGCTGGGATGTGAATAACGAATAACGATCAGGTGTGGGTCAGCACCTAGAGATCATATGTGGGTCAACATCTTGCGATCTAGTGTGGGTAAGCACCGAGCTATCCTGTGTGGGTCAGCACCGAGAGATCTTGCGTGGGCTAGCACCTAGAGATCCTGTGTGGGTCAACACCGAGAGATCCTGTGTGGGTCAGCACCGAGAGATCCTGTGTGGGTCAGCACCTAGCGATCCTATGTGGGTCAGTGCCAAGAGATCCTGTGTAGGTTAGCACCGAGCGATCCTGTGTGGGTCAGCAGTAGAGCCTCTCAACAGAGTAAGATGATTTGGTAGTTACATCTAATCATTTGTACTCTTGTACCTATGTTATAACTAGTGTCAGCTGAGTTCATACTTGTGTGGTACTTTCCTTCATGGTAGTTCCTTGGTGGTATTATTCTGTGTGGGATACCTATGTGGTACCTACCTTTGTGGTATTCCTTCCTTCGTAGAATAGTTGAGCTTTGGAATTTTTGGTTGGAACCTGTGTTACCTCATGATTTAGATGGGTATACTTGATAATGTAGGTATATGTATGGGCATATCCCTAAGTAAAGATGTCAGTTGATCTCATGCTTTGTGGTTTATCCTTTGTGGATTTTGTGAGACCTCGAGGGTCATGGGGTACCTACTGAATATCTTTATACTCAACCGTACACGGTCTATACCCACACCTTGTTTTGTTGGCTGTATATGACAGATATCGATGATCGAGGCTGAGGGTACCAAGACTGGACGGTGCCCGGAGGTGGACCATTTGGCTTGTCGGTACGCAGAGGAGACAGGCGAACGTGGAGTGAGGAGGAGGCGATCTATACCTACCCTTGAGGTAGTAACCTCAAAGGATGACCCAATAGTTGTCCTTCTCTTTTTTCAGTTGTATTTTATTTTAGTTGTACTTGTACCTTTACTCTTGGAATTGTATTCCGACCCCTCTTACTTTCAGCACTCTTTATTCTATATAATTTACCTTTGTTCATATCGTGCTATGTACATGGTTGCGTGTGTTTATAGGATATAAAAGCAATGTATTCCCGATTTTTAGGGAATAAACCATTCAGTGCTAGTCACCATCCCCTGGCCTATGGAAGGCGAGCATGGGATAGTCACGACACGGGCCCCGGGGGATGGGTCGTGACAGTTTATCGATGCAAGCCTCGAGTGAGAGAACCAAAAAATTGAATTACTGTTAATAAAATAATTAAATAAAATTATTTTATTTTTTAAAGGATTATAACTCACGAACAGTGACTCAGATTAAAAATGTGAGACCTCCTTTGAGCTCATTAGGGTATGTTTTCTTTAGAAAGATCTTAACATTGGTCGGTGCGGGCCAATAATGGAAGTTAGTTTTTGGTCATAAATAAAATAATTAAGCAACAATTATTTTTTTGTAAAATCCTTATAACTCCTAAATGATAAGTTGAATTGGAAATCTGAGAGTATCATTGAACTTTTGAGGACTTTTTCTCTCAAGAAGAACCTAACCTTGACCGGCACGGGTCAAGGGTGAAAGTATATTTTTGAACTATTTTTAAGGTTCATTTAAATAAACGTGTGAGTGAGTTTTTATAACTTTTAAGACATTTCTCAGATCATAAATACAAGGTCACTACTGAACTCATAATTGAGGGATTCGACTAGAATGGAACTAACCTCGATTGGCGCGGGTCGAGGAAAAAGTAATTTTTTTCAATCTTTTTAATGAAAAAGTTAAAAATAAAATAAACTTTTTTTATTTAATTTTTTAGGAATTTTTAAATAATTGTAGCTCAATGGTTTTCCAACCTAGAGGAACTAAATACGTTGTTTCATTAAATAAAATAGTGTAACAACTTTGTAACAGAAATATAACCAAAGCACTGGTTCGCGTTTCATCCATTAATGTCCAGGCATACAATACAGGATTGTTGGCACAATCCTAGTTCTGCTCTGAAGCTCCACTGTGTGATGATGAAAAATGACACCCCCATTCTAATGGATCATCACTAATGATGATCTACCAATGAAAATAAATATATGATTGGGGAACAACGAAAACTGCGACACGATTCAACACCAACGAACTATCCGACCCAGGTAGGGGTTATTTTTTTATTTTATGTTTCCCCTATCTTTATTATAAAAAAAGAACATAGATCACCCCATGAACAGGTTGATCCAAATATTTCTCAATCTTGTGGGAGGGTTCATTCTATGGGTTTTTGCTCTGGGATTGATTATTTTTGTTTAATTGAACTTAAATCTCTAACATCCCCATTTTTTTAAACCTCTAACACAGAGGGAATGGGCCGACACGAATAGGGCCCCATCCCCTCTTCCTTGTTAGTTTTTGTGCGTTCTTCATGGACGCATATTCAAAATGGTGGATGGAGTATTCATGGTCATCATAGAGAGGATGGCATCCCTTGGAGGTCGTAGACTCATGCGGCTTGAAGAGCGGACCACCGAAGAGGGCCCGATAGTTTGTGAAAGAACCCGTAGGCACGACGGCAGTGGCCCGCGGTGGCAGTCGCGGGTGGGAGGTAGCGTGCCATGACGACATGCCATTAGTAGAATCCATGGTTGGCAGTTGGCGGACCGATGACGTGGACAACTGGCTCCTTCGGATAGGGTAGCCCACACTCGTGGTCCGCGACACCCGGCTAGCAAGCAGTTGCTGGACCGCGTGCAGACCACTAGCGCGACTGACCTAGACGTCCGCGACACACTATAATAGATTTCCTTAGGTGTGTGGGAGAAGGAGACCTGGCCGCTCTCACAAGCCGATTAGAGGGAGTCGGCTAGCCTATTGTAGGCTAGGTAGTGGGAGCCAGCTTTCCGACTGCATGCCTTACCAAGGTGTGCCAACCGGGCCGCTATGCAGTATGAGATGAAAATGAAACCAGAGAACTTATGTGGGATGTCCAGGTGAGTTAACCATAGACCATGGGGTGGATCGGGTTGGGAATAAACCAGACTGGCAATTGTGGGCCGGGCCACATGGGACATAGTCGTCAGGAGACCAAGTGAGCTGGACCCCCGACAGAACCAGGCTGGGTCCTGTGAGGAATAGTGGGCCTGGCCCACTGGCCAGGCCATATCTGGCAGACCCAGACCCAAACCAGGTTAGTTCGAGTTAGTTGAGCTAAATCGGGGCATTTGGGGCCTCCAAGATGTCTTGGTCGGGCCAGTCTTACCAGGTTGGACCGGGACCACACACAATCGATCCTTGTTTTCTAAAACACCAATATCTTATAGAACAAGCATCTGATTGATGATCCGTTTATGGTGTTGGATCCCTCTTAGAGAGGCAGATCTTTTGGAATAAACAAAAGTGTAATTAATGGAATTTCAGATATGATGAATGTCTTGGGGATAGGTTATCCCAGAATCAGGGGCACTACTTACAGAAACCTTGTGGTTGGATGAGACCTAAAGACTACTAACAAGAGACCCAATGTAGATCAGCTATGATTTCCCAGTGGGAACTGGATCTGTGTAACCCAGTAGTCCCATGTTGGGATGAATCTTTGGGTGACCCGATAGGACCACGATACTCGACAGGGTAGAGTACCTCAGTATGGCCAGGGTGGAAAGCGACTCTGTGCGACCCGGCATAACAACGTTTGGGAGCGGCTATGTGTGACCCGGCATACCCATGATACTCATCTGGTATGAGTACCATAATAGTCCATGGATAGTGGGAAGCATCTTTTTATGTCCCGAAAGACCCACTGTACTCATTGAGGAAGAGTTTTCCAGCAGCTTAAGGTGTTCAATGATTTGACTAATGGTCCTACTTTCAATTCTCTAGATTATAATAGGTGTGAGATGTCTCGCTTCATGATAGATATTCCTGATCATGCTTCGTTGTTTGATTTTGGATTTCATTTTGGTGTTTCCTTGTTTGTGTGGGGTCCCTATTGAGTATTTTTTTACTCACCCCTACACGGGCTCCACCCGCACGTGTTATGTCATGTGCCGAAGACTAATGACTTGGTGGAGGACATGGGGGACCCCGACCAGGTAGTTCCCAGTGAGATCAGAAATGAAGGATGTGAATATACAGCTTCCAATAGCTACTCTACACTTACCCACCAGGTGGGGTTTTTAGAAGATGAATTTCAGGGTTTCTTTGTACATTTTGTTTTTCAGTTCTATTTTTGTTGGGTTTTTATTTTGGCCCATTTGACCTACAGTTTTTACTTTTAATCAATGGTTGTTTTGTTTAATCAATGTTTAAATTTATATATTTGGGATGTGGTTGTTTTTGCGTGCATATAGGTACCCAGCCAAATGCCTCCCACTTATAGATTGACACCTTCGGTCAAAGTTTCCAACCCCTAGCCTTTGGGAGGCGGGCATGGGGGAGTCATTACACAGGACGCAGTGGATGGGTCGTGACAAATTGGTATTAGATAAAGTAGGTTCTACCATAAGAACAAAGAGTCTGTAAATTTGGATGGGGTAACCGTGTTATGTGTTTCGAGTTCGGCATTCATGCCATTGATTCTTGTATTTGTTCGGCAGATGATGTATGTATACACCATGACCCTGAATTATGTTTTTCAACCTGGTACATGAAAAAAATAGTTGCATGCATGTTTTAGTGTTTTTACATGATCTTTTTAATTCATAGTCAGTTCTCCAGGTATAATAAAATGACCATGGTTCATCTTGATTTTCCTTCAAGATGCCTCCCTACATTCGGACTACTAGGATTTTAGTGTGTGACCATTAGGATGGCTCACATAGTGATGAGGCTTTGCTATAGGGACTGTTTCCTAGGATGGTACCTTTGGGTGGTGTCCCAGTGATACCACTTCCAGTTGGAAGCAGTTACTACTTGCACTACCGATAGAGGACACATGTAGGATCAGTGTCTTACATAGGTTTCAATGACATAGACCCCTCAGGTTCTAAGGAAATCCCAACACATATGTTGATAAGTAATATATTGAGGTGGTGAATGAGTTTTCTGTCTATCTAGGCACTATTAGATCAAATGGAATTCCTTGGAGTGAGCCTTCTATATGGATCAGTAGGGTGATGGCAGGGTTTAGATTACCCAATCTTATAATGAGGTGACTTTTCCATGGAAATAGCTTGATAAAATTTCTTATAGAAATGGGTCTTTCCATAAAACATTAGGGGTATGGGTGCCCAATAAATTCTATAGGATGGAATTTCAGTAGCTGAGTATTCATCATGGCATACCAACTTTCCAGATACTCGATGAATATGATATGACCAATGATTCAAGGCCGAGACCTTAGAGAAAGGTGTGTTTAGGGACATCCATGACATTGCTATTTCTATGTACATTACTACTTATGATATGATGATAGAGAGAACCTTTGTGGTTGGATATCCTTTGGCTGAGTGGATACAACTAGTGAATGTCAACAGTTGGAAAGAAGGCAGCCAATGTCTGTCTCAAATACTTGGAAATGTGAGATGTTCTGAGAAAAGGTCCCAAGGAAGGGGATCTATAGGTGAGGGCTCATGGGGTGAGTCCAGTTAGTATTGGAAGAGGTAATGATTTTAAAAATATGTTAGGGATAGATGAATTTATAGGGTAGAAGATATGGCATGGTAGCTGGGAGAGTAGTAGGTGGTGGTATACATTTCAACATATTACAACCACCACCCTAATGTGGTCCACACCAATCTTAGGGAGATGGAGGATAGGGGAAAGGAGTAACTTCTTTCTTTCAAGGAATATGACACACGTGCTCCAGGAATGATTCAAGGTATGGTCTGTGTCTACTACTAGATTCTTTATGAATAGACACAAGTGTTAATTATTCCTTCCTTTCACAAATCTTATTCAAGACCAATAGTTTCTGGTTAAAATAATAACTTAATGCTTACAAATTAAGATACATATGGAAGGGGAATCGATAATCACATTTATGTAGATGGTGTGATCTAACCCTTGAGGTAAAAGTTTTGGTTGGAACCTCTTGGTGGCTGCGTCGATGCCTTATGACGTTAGTTTGGGTATAGATCGGTCATCCACAGTTCATTCTTATATTGAATGTTTCAGGAAAAAAAGATGTGGTATATCCATATCATTGGAATGGGGTTTTCCTTGGTCGGTGGAAAAAAGGAAACCCAGGCAGCAGATGATAAACTCATGCATATGATGGTGTATCCGATCAATCTTGAGTTGTCCATCCATACCCTAATGGCAGTGAATGTTTTATGTTTTCAATTACCAACTGTAGTGGCAGAGTACGGGAACGTCCTTTGAAAAAATGTTTTCAGTATTACCTCCCAGCAGGTATATGTACATCTACATCATTCGACACCCAAATTTGGCATCGATATCAGTATTAGTATATAAAATGGATTTCATAGAGCAATGTGAACAGATAGTGTAGGTGGGGTACTTGCAGAAGAATGGCTTAGTAACACCCAATGTTTGAGGTTATGTGTGGATTACTAGAACTTTCTCCAAGTGGCTATAGAGAAAAAGTACCCACTACCAAAGGGTCAACGGGAACATCAATCAGTTTTAAGGGGTAACATTTTACATGGATGAAAAGGTGCCCGTAGGCCTTTCTGCACTTGAGGAAACATATGTGGATGGATTTACTCTAGAACTATGACTTTTTAGATATTATATACTACTGGGAAGGGAACGTGGTTGAAGACATGCTCAACAGGAGGTCTGGTTTATAGATTCTGAGTGAGGCGACAAAGCAACTAGTCACGATGTAGATATTCTTCATGGATGATGATAGACCAACTTACCTTCAGTCTATGACTGTCACTCCTTCACACTTATAGAATGTCAGGGAGGCATAACTTGTTGATGTTGACTGTGAGGCCCGATGTGCTCCGTTATCCTTAGGATAAACTTTTCATGGATTTTTATAGGTGGGAAGCATGCCATACATTTTAGTAGACACACCAAAGTATGAGTGATGTTACATGAGGTGTTGATGGAGTTCCATACATCCCCTTTTGTGGTACATAATATTATGGATAAGATGTACCAGGACCTCTGACATCATTACTGGTGTTCATGGATTCAGAAAGCACTAGTAGATTAGGTTTCACAATGCCTCACTTGTCAATAAGTGAAGGCCTAACATCAGGTTCCAACAGGATTGGAAAAACCACATTAGGTAACCTAGTGGAAATGGGATGGTATATTGATGGACTTCATGGCCAGATTACCATGAAAGTCCAGGGTCCACAATTATATCTTGTTGATCGTTGACTGACTCACCAAGTCGAATCACTTCCTACCCATCCAAGAGTAGGGATCAGTAGAGGGTTTGGGATACCTCTATGTCTAGGAGATAGTGTGCCTTCATGTATTTCCCTTGATGATCGTCTCCAAACATGATGCTTTCTTTACATCCCAGCTGTGGAAGAGATTACATGAGGCATTGGGGGTTCCGTTGTGCTTGAGCATAACTTTTCACCGGTAGACTCATGGTCAGATCGAGCAGACCATACAGAACATGGAGGATATGCACTATGCTCGCATCCTAGATTTTGGTTGTAGTTGGGAGGACCACTTACCAATGGTAGAGTTTGCATACAACAATAGCTATCACTCCACCAATGACATGGAACTGTTTGAGGCCTTGTACGATCATCCTTGAAGATCACCTCTATGCTGGACAAAGCCAGGGGATTCAGCAATCATGGGTCGAATGTTGTTACTAGATACAAAAGATAAGCTACATATCATATAGGAGCATATGAGGACTACACAGAGCAGGAATAAATCTTATGATGACAAGAGACAGAGGCCCTTGGAGTTTGAGGAGGAGACCATGTGTTCTTTTAGGTCTCACCCCGATATGGATGGAAGAAATTTGGATGGGGCGACATGTTATATCTGAGGTTCATTGGACAATTCTAGATTCCAAAGAGAGTTGG
Organism: Viscum album; assembly: GCA_963277665.1. NCBI lineage: Eukaryota > Viridiplantae > Streptophyta > Magnoliopsida > Santalales > Viscaceae > Viscum > Viscum album. Next base: position 305,054,433 of record OY728150.1, read on the forward strand.
GGAGGTGGCATACCAACTAGATATCCACCCCACAGATGTATCAGGTGCACTATGTGTTTTCACGAGTTTCATTAGAGGAGGTACGTGCATGACCTATTTCACGTCATCGACTAGGGAAAGATAGACGTTGATGATGGGGAAATGTTTGCATAGTTCTTGGTAGAGATGGCAGGAGCATGTCCTTCGGGGATGGTCAATTCCTCTGGAATATCTAGGAAAGCGCATGGGAGAGGGATGACCAGATTTGTGCCCAGTACCCCCATTTGCTCGTTTAGATTTATTTTGGATTATGGGGATGTGATGCTCTTAAGGAGGGGGAAATGTAATGTATCAGAAATTAAATGTAATTTTTTTTATTATGTGGGATTATTTATAGATGAAGAACTAAGATGGTGTGTGATTCCGAGGCCCCAAGTTCCTGTAATGATTCGTTAAAAAAATGATATGTTTTAAATAGCGTGCGTGATGGGTTTTCCTAAAAACGTGGAATAAATATTAAAAGGGTGACTAAATCAGAAATCCAAGGGCACCCTTGTATTTATGATGTCTTGTTTACCCTAGTTGTGACTTAAGTTTAATCGTTGAATTCCTCCAGTGAAAAAACATTAGAATGGAATAACTGTAAATAAAATAATAAAATAAAATAATTTTATTTCTCAAATGCTTATAACTCATGAATCGTGACTCAGAATAAAATTATGATACAACCATTATGTACGTGAGGGAATTATTTCCTTAAGTAGAACCTAACATTGGCCGGTGTGGGCCAATAGCGGAAGTTAGTTTTTGGCCATAAATAAAATAACTACGTAACAATTATTTTATTTTCAAATCATTATAACTCCTAAACGGTAACTCAAATTCATAATTCAAGAGTACGTTTGATCTTGTGATGGCATATTTACCTTCAGTGGAGCCTAACCATTATCAGTGCGGGTTGAGGGTGAATGTTAATTTTGTAATTATTTCTATGGTTCATTTAAATAAAAATGCGAGGGGTTTTTTTTGAAACTTTTAAACTGGTGCTCCGATAAAAAATCATAGGGCACCGTTGAATTTTGTATAAAGGGATTTACCAAGAATGGAACAAAACTCGACCGACATGGGTCAAGGGAACAAGTTATTTTTTTATGTAATTTTTAAAGAAAAATTTAAAAATAAATTAAACTTGTTTTATTTAATTTTTCTAAATTTTTAAATCTTTGCAGCTCAATAGTTTTCCAATAAAGAAAAACTAAATATAATATTTCATTAAATGAAATATCATAATGAATTTGTGATAGTAATGTAACTGAAAGGCTGGTTAACGTTTTGTCTTTTAATGGCCAAGCAGACAACACAGAATTGTTGGCATAATCCTGGTTCTGCTCTGAATCTTCAGTGGGTGACAACAACAAACACCAACCCCCCATAAAAAATGGCATCACTAAAAAAAGTCGACCAATCACTGTAAACAGAGGATCTCGTAATGACAAACACATAAACACCGTTCATTTCCAATGAACTACCCAAACAAAATATGGGATTGCTTCTGTTATATGTTTCCCCATTCTTTATTATAAATGATGAATGTGAATCTTCCTACGAATAGGTTGATCCTTAGGTCTCTTGTTCTTGCAAGAGGGTTATTTCATTTGAGGCCATATTAGGGAAGATGAAATCCCCTGAAGGTTTTAGGCACAATCGACGTGAATAACTTTAACACCCAAAATTTTATGAGATTTTTTTATGTATTAGTTTATATAAAGGAATATTTCACTACACACAACACTGTCTTGTCTTGCGTTACATGCAAGAGCAACATTCCTCGATAGCTTGCGTTGTACGCAATACCGAGTTTCACCAGACAACGATATGTTATTAAAATATTATATAAACTAGCCGTTATGAATAGTAATGCCCAATTTTTGAAATTTTATAAATTTTATCTTTCAAAATGGACTTCATTTTTGGATTCGGAATATCAAAATTATCCTAGGGTGATTTTTTGGTATTTTTCTGAAAACATTCAATTTTTGATGAATAGTGAAAACACTGGGTTACTATTTAAAAACCGACTTTTTTATTTAATAATTATTTATTTTATTTAAATTTATTTTAGTTAAAAATTGATACATAATACCTATATTAGTTCAATGTAATTCATTGGAGTCATTTTATAATAATTTTAGATAGATAAAAATTTTATTGAACTTTTCACCGTCTTTTACCTACCTCCTTGGAGCTTTTTTTAAATTTACATAAAACATAATTTTACCAATTCTGTGAGTGGAATTTTGAAAATCAAAGAGACACGGTTAGTGTCAAGGAGTAAAATTTGGTTCAATAAGAAAAAAATAATTTTTAGTGAATAGTAACTTTTTACTTTTATTTACCACGGTTAAAAGCAAATAGGATAATTAAGGTTAAAAATGATATTATTATTACCCTAACACATTTCCTAATTCTATTGGACAAGTTTAATTAGACCAAAAAAAACATAGGAATAAAATATGACCATTTAGGTCCACTTGGATTAGATTAGGACTTTTAATATTATTTTATTTAAAGAAGAGTTAAAATAGTTAAAATTAAAGTTTAATAACTAAAACATTTTGAATATAGGGTTATAAATAAGATAAAATCAACTATAAATATTCATTAGAAATCTAAAAAGATTTACTACATAATGGTATTTTATTTGTAATTTTTAGACATTAAATAAGTTAATTTATTTATGACACAATGATGATGCAGTAATTACCTTATTAATGGAATATTAACATAATTGATTTTATAAATACCCAAATAAATGTAATTTGAGACTTTTTATAAATTATAGTATTTTTTTAGGTTAATATTACATGTTATTATTTATTCAATTAACATTTTTCGAACTAATCATGATGTTATAAGTTTCAAAAAAATCAATTACCAAATAGTGTCAAAGTTGACATAAAATAGTTTTTAAATCAAATATTATTTTATTAATTGTTATTATATTCCTAAAAATATAAGGTTCGGAAATATGAAATAGATAAGATTATATATATTAATAATTGACAACTTGGGGTTAGTTTGGCTTGTTATAGTAAGTGTATTAACCATATAGTGTAACAAAACAAGAAGACACGGTAAAAGTTCAATTATTTAACGTAGAGTTAAATCTAAATAATAAGGTTAAAATAGTAACCTAAACTTGTCTAAAATATATTGGTTGAGAGGATTTAGACCCATACCCACCATAGATTCTAAATAAATCAATTTTGAACTATTAAAAACAGAATATGATGTTATAATAAAATAATATTTTTCGCTTTTCCTAAGGTGCCCCTCTCCTCCCTTATAAAAGGGAACCTCCTCCCTCTCCTCTTTACACTACATTGAGCCTTCGCGCATGAAAAAACCCTACAAAATTCTCTTCTACACATACCTAGTAATATTATAGAGGTACTGGTATTCTTAATGGACCAATTTTAGTGCCCTAAGAGGAAGTTTCAAAGAGGCGTGTTGAAGAAGATGTAATATCCGTTACCGATTCTTTCAAATTTATTTCTTCTTCTACTTCCTCTTATTTAGTTGTTTAATTATGAAGTAATAACATCAGTATCACTCATATACGGATATGTTATTATAAATATGAAAAAACCCTATTTCACCTTCTATCCATCCTACGGAAAATGTAATCACCGCGCGTGCGTACGTACGAAATACCGTCTCCACGCCGTGGTGTAATCTATTTTCCATCACCACCTTACTTGGATGGGTATAATGGTGCAAAGAATAACTATATATGATTATTTTAAAGTGATATTTATTCTTAAATATTATACATACCCTTCAATACAATTCCACGATCATGTGAACGATATCATCGCTCATACATACGTATGGCCTACCGTCTCCACGATGTGATGCGACTCGTTCTACTTGATCTTAATTGAATAATGAATATATAAATGAATTTAATAAATAAATATGATATATATTACACTAATACCATTCTGTAAATAAGGTATCTATAACCTGAAAAGAATAATACAAATTTATTCGACAAAACATGCATAAGAACAAAAATCAATAAACACCCAAATAACAAATAGCAATGAAATATTACTAATAAGAAGCTAAGAATATGACCATATATGATATCATAACAATGAGTACGATTCTAGAATAATTAAATGACATTATTTAAATCATTATACAGGAGGTTCAGACACTTACGAAGCAAACCAGACTTAAGGTAAGGGAAAATCTCGCAATCTCATTTTTAATCGAGATTGTTTATACTTCAGAATTTACTAGGGAATATTTATCATCCACATCCATGTTTCCTCAAAATGTAATATTATTTATATCCTCCTAAAATTTTTTAAATCCAATTTTACCCATTGGTTAGTTTTTAGTAAAAGATATGAAAGGAATATTTTGTCATTTTTAGTACGAGGTACTTTTTGACTTTTGTAGCCAAAGTACGAGAAACATGTTTTTTAACTTATATGGCATGAATGGATTTTTATGATTTCATAGAAAATAACTTCCATGATGCTTCCTTTACAAGTTTTCAAATTTATTTTTAATCAACTTCTTTTTGTTTAAAATTTTATGACATGTTAAGAAAAGAAAAATGTCTTTTAAGTAGAAAGGATATTTTCCTCAAGAATAGAGTTCAAGTGTTTTATCAAAATTATTTTCCATCTAAGATAATATAGGGTTCTGTTTATATCCCTATTTTTACATTTATTTGATTATGTTATGATGGAATTATTTTATCTAATGTCCTTTTATGGATTATGTTATCATGAAATGATGTTTAAGAATCCCATTTTTATTTCATGGGTTATGTTATGATGTATGATTTATGATTTTGTTGTACACATAAGAATGGTTTCATTATGAGATGGGTGGGACCTATATCTCTCTCCAATTTATTAGGTAATGATTTATATCTCATGAAATAGACATGGATGGAACGGTAGGTTAATCCAATTCAGTGATACAGGACTAAAGCGAGGAGTGAAATCGGTTTATAAATGGACTTTGTCCGCTAGGATAGTCTTGGAAATGAGTCTTGACTACTAAGAAATTATTCTCTATGATTATGTGTGTATGACGCAAAGTTTAATGCTATGATTATTGGGATTTAAATTTCACTTCCATGACTTATCCCATGTTATGATATTATGATCTCTTTTGAAGGTTAATATTTTCAAAATGTTATGTTCGTATGAATATGATATGATTGATATTTCTTTTGTATACCCTTGCTGAGAATTTGAGATCACCTTTTTGTATGTTTTATTTTCCCCAGGTTAGGAAGGAGGGTATAAAGTTGGATATCCCAAAAAGGGACTCTAGATATGATGAAATAAATGGGAGATAATGTAGATGCTTTATGAACCAGTTTTTTATGTTTCCCAGTTTCTAAAGACACTATACCTATACGGTCCTACGATGGTTTTGTTATATGTTGTAATAATTATGCTTCAATTCTGAAGTAATAACAATGTATGTAAAGTATGTGTTGTTATAGTTGGTATCAAAGGAAAAGGAGGTAGGAATAAATCCGATCCTTGGGAACTCTCACATGTGAGCGTTGGACGAAGCATGGCTCTCCACCCAAGGGATTCATGAGGAAATGGCCACCACTAGGGATGGGGGTGTGTCCTGGACAGGGGGTGTAGCCGCCCATGGAGTGCCCTAATAGGTATCAATTATAGTCCACTGGAAGTAATTACAGACCGCTATAGTTGGTATCAGAGGAAAGGTATAGTCATCCTTTGGAAACTAGGATGTGAAAGCCTTAGTAAGAACCCTAAGGATATGTATAAGCATATAATAAAATCTTGGTGTTTTATAAATTTCCATGAATCACCTATGATAAGACCTAAAGTGTGAAATTTTATTCTGGATTATGTGGTTTTACTGATATGATTAGTGTTTCTCACACTATGCTTATTGGTTTTAGTTAATGGATGGAACCCGAAGGAACCATGTTAATGATGAATGCGACAGGAAATGCAATGATTGTCCCCCTGAGAAACCAAACGTTATGGGAGCTGGAATGAAAAATCTTGTAGCCATGCTCATGCAACTTTCTTAAGCTATGAATCATGTAGAACTTCCAAACAAGAAATAGAAGGAGCAACATTCTGTTGAATCCTTCATGAGGCAGCGTCCACCCTCATTCAGTGGGTTGACTGATCCATTAGTGGCTGAACAATTGATCAGTACCCCTGAAAATATATTTTCAGTTCTTCAATGTTCTGAACATGATAAAGTCCTCTTATCAGTATATCGCTTGGAAGGTGAGGCTGATCAATGGTGGAATCTTATCAAGAATACGAGGATAGAAGATGAAATCGAGTCCATGGAATGGGATGAGTTGACGAACTTATTTTTCAATAAGTACTTCCCTTGTATTATTCAAAAAAAGATGGATAAGGGGTTTCTTGAACTAAATCAAAAGGTTGATGAATCTGTTGGTACCTATGAAGCAAATTTTACAAGACTTGCAAGGTACGCTTCTGGGATTATTATCCAACCTGAGATTAAGATCGATCAATTATTTAGTGGCTTAAAACCAAGTCTTCTAAGGGCGTTAGTATTAAGGGACTTCAATAGCTATGAGGAAATCATTCGATGTGCTCTCAAGGTTGAGATGGAGATTGGAGTAACCCATCAGTCATATGCTTTTGATAAGAAGAGGAAAATGGAATTCAAAGGAAAATATAAAGAGCAAACTTAAAAGAAGATGAGTTTCCCCTTATGCTTAAAGTGTTGAAAGAAACATGGAAGGAGTTGTCTTAAAGGGACAACTAAAAGTTTCAAATGTGTAAAAGAAGGCCATAGGGCATTTGAATTCTGCAATGATGGGAAGAAAACTTCTAGTGATGCGAACAATGAAAAAGCTACAGAGAGTGCACCTCCTACACTTCAATGTTACAAGTGCAAGGAAAGGGGGAATTTTGCTAATCAATGACCTAATCCAAGGGTTGTTGATGATGATCGACGTCAACAAACTCTTAAGGCTAAAGATAAAGGAAAGTCACATGCAATTTCTATCAGTGATGTGGAGTATGATAACGAAGTGGTGAAAGGTACACTTACCATCCACTGTAAAGTATCAAATGTTTTATTTGATTCTAGATCCACCCACTATTTTATTTATGAAGAATTTTCTAAGGGTATCGTCGTATTACCTAAAAAATTAGATGTTGAGTTAGCTGTGAAAACCCCTAATGGAACAATGGTCGTATCAAAAGTTTACAATTATTCTCCAATTGAAGTTTGTGGGAAAGTGATTCCTGAAAATCTTGTGATCCTTCCTATAGTGGAATTTGATGTGATTCTTGGCACAAATTGGCTTTCTTTATATGGAGCTCATATCAATTTCCAAAGAAGGGAAGTCACATTTCATATTCCAGATCAATATATGATCGTCTATCGATGCAAGGATGAACATAACATTCCACTGGAAATTTTTTCCATCTTATGGGTCTTCATTCCACTAAATGAAGGTTATTTATCTCAAATGGTTTGAGTGAAACTCACGATTAAGAATACACCCATTGTACGGGAGTTTGATGATGTTTTTCCAGAGGAATTTCCAGGTCTTCCACCAAATCATAAAGTTGAGTTTTCAATAGAACTCGTACGTGGTGCTTTGCCTATTTTAAATACACCTTATAGAATGGCCCCAATTGAGTTGTAGGAATTGAAGAAGTAAATCCAAGAGAATCTTGATAAGGTATTCATACGACCTAGTGCGTCACCTTGGGGAGCAACTATTCTGTTTGTTAGTAAGAAAGATGGATCAATGAGACTCTGCATTAATTATCGAGAACTTAACAAGATCACTACCAAGAACAAATATCCTCTCCCATATATTTATTACTTATTTGACCAACTACATAGAGCTCAATACTTTTCAAGATTTATCTTCGTTTAGGGTATCATCAATTAAGGGTCAAAAGGTAGGATATACCAAAGACGACTTTCCGTACATGGTATGGACACTATGAATTTATAGTGATGCCATTTGGTCTTAATAATGCCCCTGCTATTTTCATGGATATAATGAATAGAGTCTTTAGAGACTATCTTGATCAGCTTGTGGTAGTATTTATAGAAGATATTCTTATCTATTCAAAGAGAAATAAATAACATGAAGATCACTTGAGAATTGTAATGAAGACCCTGAGAAATGAGAAGATTTATGCCAAATTTACGAAGGGAGAATTTTGGCTGCAAAAAGTTTCATTTTTGGGTCATATAATCTCAAAAGAGGGGATATCTGTGGATCCAGCAAAAACAGAGGTTATCGAAAGATGGGTGAGACCAAAAAAAGTAACTGAGATCTAATGTTTTCTTGGTTTGGCTGGATATTTTCGATGTTTTGTGAATGATTTTTCACGATTATCTAATCCAATCACCAGGTTGACTCGAAATGGAGTTATGTTCATTGGGACGGAGGAGTGTGAAGATAATTTCAAGGAGTTAAAAATAAGGTATCTAGTGCACCTATTCTCACACTACCTTGTAGTGGAGAAAGGTTTGTGATCTACAGTGATGCATCCAGGGAGGGGATATGGTGTGTTCTCATGCAAAATGATATGGTGATAGCTTATCCCTCAAGATAGTTGAAAGTCCATGTGAAAAATTACACAACTCATGATTTGGAGTTAGCTACGGTAATCATTGAATTAATGATTTGGAGGCATTATCTTTATGGTGAAAGGTGTGATATTTATACTGATCATAAAAGTTTAAAGTATATTTTCACACAAAAGGAGCTGAATTTGTGCCAAAGAAGATGGTTGGAGCTGATTAAGGATTACGACTGCTCAATTCATTACCACCCTTGGAAAGCAAATAAGGTGGCAGACACATTATGTCGACAAGAACATGCTAGCTTATCCATGATGAGGATCACAAATAAGATCCAATATTTATGAATTTACAAATGATGGATCTTAGAATTATAATGGAAGGGGAGAAATCTTATCTTTCTCAAATGAATGTTCAACCATCTATACATGTGAAGATTAAAGAGCTATAGAAATAATATGTAGAGTTACAAAAGAAGGTGAGAAATGTTCCTGAATTCAACCTCAATTGTGATGGGATAATAAGGTTCAATAATCAGGTATGTGTTCCTCCCATCCCTAAATTAAAGGATATACTGGATGAGGCTCATAGTTCTTCATTCTCTATTCATCATGGAAGCATGAAGATGTATAGGGACCTGAAAGAGAACTTCTGGTGGGATGGCATGAAAAGAGATGTTGCTGAATATGTCTCTTGATGCTTGGTGTGTCAACAAGTTAAAGCTAAGAGATAGAAGTCTAAGGGGATGTTACAACCATTACCCACACCAGAATTGGAATGGGAAAACATCACTATGGACTTTGTCACTGGACTTCAAAAAACATCCAAAGACAATAATGATATCTGGGTTATTGTTGATCGTCTTACGAAGTCGGCACACTTCATTTCTATTAGAGAGGATTTCCCTCTTGATAAGATTGCCAGGATATATATAAAGGAAGTGGTAATATGTCATAGAGTACCACTTTCCATTATATATGATCGTGATTCAAGGTTTACCTCAATGTTTTGGCGAAGTCTTCAGCATACTCTGGATACAGAGTTGAGTTTCAGCACAACTTATCATCCTCAGACAGACGGTCAGTCTAAGAGAACAATTCAAACTCTAGAAGATATGTTAAGAGCTTACTCTATGGATTTAAGAGGTGGTTGGGATCAACACCCACCTTTGGTAGAATTTTCTTATAATAATAGCTTTCACTCCAGTATTCAGATGGCTCCTTATGAAGCTCTCTATGGAAAGAAATTCTGAACTCCAACTTGCTGGGATGATGTTAGGGAAAGAAATCTATTAGGACCTGATCTTGTTGAAAAGATGGCAGAAAAGGTTAGATCTATTAAATAACACATAAGAGCATCTCAGAGTTGACAAAAAAGTTATTCCGATAACCGAAGAAAATACCTAGAGTTTGAAGTGGGTGATAAAGTGTTCTTACGAATTTCTCCTTGGAAGAGAGTAATGAGATTTGGAAAGAAGGGCAAGCTAAGCCCTCGGTATATTGGTCCTTTTGAAATACTAGATCGTGTTGGGAAGGTAGTTTACCGATTGGAGATTCCACCAAATCTCTCTCAAGTTCATGATTTGTTCCATGTATCTCTCCGGAGAATGTACATACCCGATCCTTCACATGTACTCAGCTCATAAGTTGTACTGCTGAAGCAAGATCTTTCTTATGAAGAACATCCGATATAGATTCTAGATCGTAGTGAAAAAGTCCTACGGAACAAGACCACTCGCTTGGTCAAAGTTTTATGGAGGAACCACCAATTAGAATAAGCTACATGGGAACTTGAGGATATTATGAGGGAGAGGTATCCTCATCAGTTTGTTACAAAGTGATGAATTTCGAGGGCGAAATACATTTTAAGGGGGGTAGAATGTAACACCCAAACTTTTATGAGAAATATTTTGTTTTTATGTATTATGTTATATAAAGGAATCTTTCACTACACACAACACTATCTTGTCTTGCGTTACACGCAAGAGCAACCTTTCTCGATAACTTGCATTGTACGGAATACCGAGTTTCACTAAACAACGATATGTTATTAAAATATTATATAAACTATCCATTATGAATAGTAATACACAATTCATGAAATTTTATAAATTTTATCATTCAAAATGGACTTCATTTTTGGATTTGGAATATCAAAATTAGCCTAGGGTGAATTTTTGTTATTTTTCTGAAAACATTCAATTTTTGATGAATAGTGAAAACACTGGGTTACTATTTAAAAACTGACTTTTTTATTTAATAATTATTTATTTTATTTAAATTTATTTTAGTTAAAAATAGATACATAATACCTATATTAGTTTAATGTAATTCATTGGAGTCATTTTATAATAATTTTAGATATATAAAAATTTTATTGAACTTTTCACGGTCTTTTACCTACCTCCTAGGAGTTTTTGAAAATTTACATAAAACTTAATTTTACGACTTCTATGAGTGGAATTTAAAAAATACGAGAGATATGGTTAGTATCATGGAGTAAAATGTGGTTCAATAAGATAAAAATAATTTTTGGTGAATGGTAACTTTTTACTTTTATTTACCACGATTAAATGTAAATATGGTAATTAAGGGTACAAATGATATTATTATTACCCTAACACATTTCCTAATTATATTGGATAAGTTTAATTCGACCAAAAAGAACCTTAGGAATAAAATATGACCATTTAGGTCCACTTGGATTAGATTAAGACATTTAATATTATTTTATTTAAAGAAGAGTTAAAATAGTTAAAATCAAAGTTTAATAACTAAATCATTTTTAATATAGGGATATAAATAAGATAAAATCTACTATAAATATTCATTAGAAATATAGAAATATTTCCTACATAATGGTATTTTATTTGGAATTTTTATAAATTATATAAGTTAATTTATTTATGACAAAATGATTATCCATTAATTACCATATTAATGAAATATTAACATAGTTGATGTTATAAATACCCAAATAAATGTAATTTTAGACTTTTTATAAATTAAACTAATTTTTTAGGTAAATATTACATGTTAGTATTTATTAAATTAACTTTTTTTTAACTAATCACGATGTTATGATTTTCACAAAAATCAATTACCAAATAGTGTCAAAATTGAAATAAAATTGTTTTTAAAACAAATATTATATTATTAATTGTTATTATATTTTTAAAAGTTTATAGTTCGAAACAATGTCATAGATAAGGTTATATATATTAATAATGAACAACTTGGGGTTCGTTTGGCTTGTTATAGTATGTTTATTAACCATATAGTGTAAACAAACAAGAAGACATGGTAAAAGTTAAATTATTTAACTTAGAGTTAAATCTAAATGATAAGGTTAAAATAGTAAGATAAAATTGTATAAAATCTATTTTTTGAGAGGATTTAGAACAATACCTACCTTATATTCTAAATAAATCAATTTGGAGCTATTAAAAACTGAATATGACTTTATAATAAAATAATATTTTAAGTTTTCCCTAAGGTGCCCCTCTCCTCCCTTATAAAAGGGAACCTCCTCCCTCTCCTCTTTACACATCATTGAGCCTTCAATCTCGGCCTAAACCTTCAAATTTCTCTTCTACACTTCCCTAGTAATATTATAGAGGTCCTAGTATTCTTCAAAGACCAAATTTAGTGCCCCAAGAGGAAGTTTCAAAGAGGCGTGTCGAAGAAGAGGTAATATCCGTTACCGATTCATTCAAATTTTTTTTCTTCTGCATCCTCTTATTTAGTTGTTTAATTATTAATTAATAACATCAGTATCACTCATATAATGATATTTTATTATAAATATGAAACAACCCAATTTCACATTCTATCCATCCTACGGAAAATGAAATCACCGCGCGTGCGTACGTACGAAATACCTTCTCCACGCCGTGGTGTAATCTGTTTTCCATCACCACCATACTTTGATGGGTATAATGGTGTAAAGAATAACTATATATGATTATTTTAAAGTGATATTGATTCTTAAATAGTATACATACCCTCCAATACAATTCCATGATCATGGGAACGATATCATCGCTCGTGCATACGTACGGCCTACCGTCTCCACGATGTGATGCGACTCGTTCTACATGATCTTCATTGAATAATGATTATATAAATGAATTTAATGAATAAATATGATATATATTATACTAATACAATTCTATAAATAAGGTAACTATAACCTAAAAGGAAGAAAAAGAATTTATTCGACAAAACACGCATTATAACAAAAAGCAATAAACACCCGAATAACAAGTAGCAATGAAATATTACTAATAAGAAGCTAATAATATGACCATATATGATATCATAACAATGAGTATGATTTTATAATAAGTCAAAGAAATTATTTAAATCATTATACAGGAGTTTCATACACTTACGAAGCAAATCAGACCTATGGTAAGGGAAAATCTCGCAATCTCATTTTGATCCGAGATTGTTTATACTTAAGAATTTACTAGGGAATATTTATCATACACATCCACGTTTCCTCAAAATTAATTATTATTTCGATCCTACAATAATTGTTTAAATCCATTTTTACCCATTGTTTAGTTTTTTTGTAAAAGATATGAAAGAAATCTTTTGTCGTTTTTAGTACGAGGTACTTTTTGACTTTTCCAGCTAAAGTACGAGAAGAATGTTTTTTAACTTATACGGCATGAATGGATTTTTATGATTTCAAAGAAAATTATTTCCATGATGCTTAATTTACAAGTTTTCAAGTTTTTTTTAATCAAATTCTTTTAGTGTAAAATTGTGTGACATGTTAAGAAAATAAAAATGTTTTTGAAGTAGAAAGGATATTTTCCTCAAGAAAGGAATTCAAGTGTTTTTTCAAAATTATTTTCCATATAAGATAATATAGGGTTCTGTTTATATCCCTATTTTTACATTGATTTTATTATTTTATGATGGAATTATTTTTTATGATGTCCTTTTATGGATTATGTTTTGATGTCATGATGTTTAAGAATCCCATTTTTATTTCATGGGTTATGTTATGATGTATGATTTATGAGTTTGTGGCACACATAAGAAAGGTTTCATTATGAGATGGGTGGGACCTATATCTCCCTAAAATTAATTGGTTAAAGATTTATATCTCAAGATATAGAACTGGATGAAATGTCAGGTTAATCCAGTTCAGTGATACAGGACTGAAATGAGGAGTGAACTCGGTTCAGAAATTGACTTTGTCTGCTAGGATAGTCTTGGAAATGAGTCTTGACTACTAAGAAATGATTCTTTATGAGTATGTGTGTATGCCACAAAGTTTCATGTTTTTATTATTGGTATTTAAATTTCACTACCATTACTTATCCCATGTTATGATATTATGATCTCTTTTGCAGGTTAAGATGTTCAAAATGTTATGTTCTTATGAATACGATATGATTGATATTTCTTTTGTTTACCTTTTCTGAGAATTTGATCTCACCATTTTGTATGTTTTCTTTTCCCTAGGTCTGGAAGAAGGGTATTAATTAGGATATTCCAAAAAGGGACTCTAGATATGATGAAATAAACGAGAGACAATGTATATTCTTTATGAACCAGTTGTTTATGTTTCCCAGTTTCTAAAGACACTATACCTATACAGTCCTACCATGGATTTGTTATATGTTGTAATAAGTATGCTTGAATTCTGAAATAATAAAAATGTATGTAAATTATAGGTTGTTATAATAATGAACCACCGAATCAGTCCCAGTGGTCTGAGGTGGTGGCCGTAGGCTTGAGGTGGCGCACCAAAATCAGTATCTATGACCAACATTTGCTGCGGCGAGCCAGTAAAATCCATCACCACTCAGAGCGGCGGTTGGAGGATCAGGGACATGACCAATCAGCCATGCTGGATAGGGTAACCTGGGATCATGGGTGGAAGAACCCTAATGGCACACAGTCATAGGACTGTGTGAGGACCATTAGTGCCACCGGCCTAGCCGGCTATGGCACACCAAACCAGATTCACTTAGGAATCCAGGCTTGAGGAGACACAACCCACACTCTTGGTCCGAGTATAGGGAGCCAGCTTATCAGCTGTAGGCTGCACTAGGGCGTTCCAACTGGGCCTCTATACAACCCGGGCTGCAAATAAAACAGACACGTTTCTGCGGGCCGGGCCAACTATGTAATAGTGGGTTGTTGGGAAACCTGTGAAGGGAATAAACTGGCACACCGGTTGTGGGCTAGGAAAAATGGGATATGGTTGTCGGGCGACAAGGAGGGCTGGACCCCTGAACGAACTGGTCTAGGTCTACAGAGGCATATTGGGCCTGGCCAACCCAGACGTGAACCGGGTCAGTTTGGGTTAGATGAACAAAACCGAGGCATGTTGGGCCCCTGTTTACTAAAACAAAATAACTTATAGACTGGGTGTCCGATTGATGAGTTGTTTACAGTTTTGGAACCCTCACAATGAGAAAGATCTTTCAAAATAATCTAAGGAGTCTATAATGGATGTTGAGATATGATGAATGGATTGAGAAGTGGTTCTACTAAAATCAAGTGCACTACATACAGAAACCCTACCATTGGCTGAGACCTGAAGACTACTGGCAAGAAACATTGTGTATGTCAGCTACGATGGCTAGTGGGAAGAGACACTTTGTGGCCTGGTAGGCCCATGATGGTGAGAAGATCAGTGTGACCCGTAAGACCAACAAAACTCAATGAGGAGGATTACCTCAGCATGGCCATGGTGGGAAAACAATTTGTGTGACACGACATGTCCAAGGTGGGGAGAGGCTATGTGTGACCCTGCATACCCATGGTACTCATTAGATATGATTACCACTCTTGTCCAAGGTTAGAGACTAGCATTTCTATATGACCCGAAAAACCCACTATACTTATTGAAGATGAGTTCTTCTATAGCCCATGGTGGTCGATGATATGACTAATGGTACTACTTTCCATACTCTATATAATAACTAGTATGAGATATCTCTCTTCATGATTGATCTTTATATTCATTCTTCGTGGTTTTTCTTGTGGATTTATTTTGCATCTTTCCTTGTTGTTTTGGGGTCCCTACTAATTATTTTGTTGCTCACCCATACACAGGCATCGACCACATGTGTTTTGTTTGGTGAGATAAACGATGACTTGGAAGAGGACTTGGTGGCCCAAGACCAGGCGGTGCCTAGTGGGATCAGGAAAGTAGGACGTGCTTCTATGGCTTCCCATAGCTACTCTAAACTTACCCACCAGGTGGGGTTTTCAGCGTAATACTTTCATGTATTCCTTGTACATTCTTTTTTTAGTCTATCTTTTGTTGGGTTTGTGTTCTAGGCCATCTACTAAAAGTTTTTACTTTTACTCAGTGGTTGTTTAGTGGCATGCATGTTTACCTTTCTAGATTTGGGATGTGGTTGTATGTGCGTGTCTATAGTTACCCAATCAAAATTTTCCGACTTACGAGTTTACGCCTTCGGTGCTAGTCGCCAACCCATATCCTTCGGGAGGTGGGCTTGGGGGAGTCATGAGACAGGCCCTAGGGGAGTTGTCATAACATATATACTTACTTGAATTTATTCCATTCCTTTGGAATTATTTCTTCTTTTGGCTGTCTTTCGAGCATTTTTCCATTTATGCTTCATTATATATTCTAACTGATAAATAACCATTATGTTTTTTTTTTCATTTTTAAGCACTAAAATTTAATTTTAATGGATAATAGGATAAAAAATTGATTATAAGTCAGTCCTCATGTCTAAAAACATTTATGAAATCCAAAAACAATTATCTATAAGTAAAATTAATATTGAATGATACTTGAATAAACCTTAAAATAATGAAATAATATATTAATCTCTAATGTGTCTACAATGAAACTAAAAGTTAAACATAAAACCATTCCATATATAATTGACCTTAAAACTATTCTAAATATTCCTAATCAAATTTGATACCCAATGATTGGAAATATTTGATCATATATTATTCAAAAACCAGGACAAAATTTATCTCCAAATTACATCAATCACTCATAAAGAAACATATTAAAAATGTATATCACCTAATAATATATTCTCTAAAATATGATTTTTCATTCCCAAAAAATCTTATTCACCCTGAAATAAACCAAAAAATATATAGTGAAATTAACTAAAAATATAATGAAACACATTGATATCATATTAGTTACTAATATAAAGCATCATATATACCTAAATAAATCATTCTTCAATAAATATCACTAAAAATGTCACATTTTAAAAAAATAATTTTCATGGGTATCTATAACATTTAACATTTGTTTCCAAAAGTTTTCATAATAATATCAACCACTTTGATATAAAATCTATCACTAGACAATAAATTTCAATTCAACTTAAATCCTAAAATGTCCCCATACTATATAGTAGAATTATTAAAAAAATAACTTTATCACCAATTCAAAAAATTAATTTTTAATATACAAGGTTATCAGTATCTCTGTAACATATTTTTCTAAAAATATTCTTCCAAAAAAACCATAATTATAAAAATATATCATATAATAATCTTAAAGGTAATATATCCCATAAAAAAATATTCTCCATTAAACCAAATAAAAATTTCCCAAAATATAATTACACTCCCTTGAATATAATCACATAATCCCCCAAAAAATAGTATCTTTAATTTTGAACTTATGATACTCCATAAATGTATCAACCCTTAAATAAAATACCCCTAGAAAATAGATCTTTATATTATTTATCTTTACTCATCAATCTTTTAAATTAATTTATAAAATTTTAATCAAGATTTATAATCTCCTTCCTTAATATATATGTTAAATAATAAAAAATATGAATCGTGTCATAATATAAATCAATCTCACTCTAATCATTTTTCATACTTTACCCATAAGAAAAATTATTATGTTAATTCATCCCTTTTATATGATATTCATAGTTTTTTATCTTCATCATATAAAATTTCAAAACCCTTACTTGTATGGTATTTGTGATCCACTTCATGATCATTCCTCCCAGGTCATCAATTTAATAAATTCCCATACTTTCAATATTTATAACATTAAATTGTTTTTGACACCATAAGAAAACATTATTTTAATTGTTTTAGTTAACCATACTATTCTTTTTTCTAGGGAAATTTATTTCTGTATTCCCACATTATATATATATATATATATAACATATTACTATTCATTTTATATATTTCCCATGGTGCTTCTTACCTCATTTATGACACATATAATGTTTAATATTTTCCCCTTCTCGATATTTGGTACCTGAAATTAGATGAAACACCATTTTTTTATTTGGTGATTTATGAAATTTTGGTATGTCTATATTGGTAATCATAACTCATGATATAAGGTTATCAATAACCATTTATTTTTTAGACCAGTTCCAATATTTTTTGATTTTTTATGAGGATATTCATTTCATTGGTTTCCACATTCAATGTAATCATGATTCCTTCTAGTTATATTCGTTTATTAGAACAAAAAAACATAGTGTGATTTTAAATAATCAACTATTAGGGTTAAAATTAAGATTATAATTAATATCATTCCTAATATTCCATATATTCTAACACCTTTTGATCAACCCATGAAATTATAGGTTCAACCAATACCACATTTGTTTATTGTAGGTTGTAAAAGGTTATATCCACTCATTACTTATATCCTACACTCAAAAATAACTAAACCTTTATTTTATACCAAGTATCGAGACCCAAAAACCACTTACACAAATATAAAATCACATTATATGAATATTAAAAACATTACACAATAATACATACTCAATAACCATAAAGGATTAGTGCCTTTGTAGACAAGATACATAATCAAATTATTTAAATAAATATTTTCAGCATCCCCCAAAAATTTATTCAAACATATTAACCTTCTCAGAAATATAATTATAAAAAAATTACATTATCACATGGGGAAATGAAAACATATTAAAGGGTTATCTCAAATCCGTAGTATTGGTAAACACAAGATATATCAATTGATTATCTTAAGTAATCATAAGATAATCATAAGAGTACAAAAATATGATCAAAACATATATTAAAATACCAAAAATGTCATAAAACACATGAAATGAATCATGAAAAAAGGCTTTATCAACATAAAATTCATGAGTCCTAAGAATGCGCAATTATCGATAATAAATAATGTGCGATGACAACATATCATAAGCATAATACATTAGTTTGTTTCATATATATAAGTATATAAAATAATTTACATAGTAATGGATTATAATGACCCACACATTCATACATATCACATCTTATTAGATGAATATTCATCACATAACATAAAAATCCACACAAGAATCATAAAGGTATAGTGACTTTGGAAACAAGGATACCTTAAAACCAATTTCATAAATGATTTATATCATCACCCATTAATTTCCTCATAACTATAACCCTTTATACACATATCATACTTCTTAACTTGGGGAAAGGGAACATAATAAAGGGTGATATAATATTATCAATAATGGTAAACAAGGGAGATATCCATTATCATTTGATCATAACATGAACATAAGGGTATGATAACATGATCATAACATTTGAAAATCAAAAACTATTTATAAAAATTCTTAATTTGAGGCATGGAATAAATCATGGAAGTTCATGAGATATAAATTATATAGGAGTAAAATAACATAAGGTATGAAAATATAACATTTTTATAAGACATGGAATTATGGCATACATATCGGAATAGAAAATAATTTCCTCCATAGTAAAATATAATTTTCAAGACTATAATAGTGTATTGAGTTAAATTCCTAAATCGACATAGTATTCAAATATCTATTCCAACATTATCATAGTGAAAAAATTCCTTAATTTTAATGGGTTCATTCACCATTCCATTACTGTTTATCTCAAGAAATATCAATCTTTACCCAACGAATTAGGGATAGAAATAGGTACCTCCCATCAAATAATGAAAATCATACATATGTGCTCAAAATTCATAAAATAAAACAATCATATTAAAACCCATTAAAATAAATGGTATCATAAAAATTGTATCTTATTATAACCAATGGAAAAGGAACGAGTTTCATAAATATTTCTTCATTTCAGCATAGTGAAACCCATGTGAAAGGAACTAGTTTCATTAACATTGTATCATCATAAATATAAAACCTTCATAAAACATATAATGATGGTATATTTATATCATATACCATGTATTGAATAAGTGAAATCACGGGTCATTTTCATTGATGAATACATATACCATTAATATAACATTAAAACATTATTTAGGAAAATATATTTCCATTTTGAAATCACCATTTTAATATAAAAAAAATATTATTGAAATTTGTTTCTTGGAAGTTAATTATAAATAATTTTAAATAATGTTTCAAATAAATGTGTGTTCATGATGTCAGGAAATTCCATCCATTCCATATAAGTTAAAATAAAAGTAATTTTGTTTACACTTTTATAAAATTACCTCATTCTTAAAATTACAAAAAGATTCATTTTAAAAAAAAATTAATAAATAATTACATTTGAAAAAATTTATTTAAATAATGATTAGATATGATTAAAATATTTATTTAAAATATTTTTAGAAAACATGGATATTGAAGAAAAATGTTTTCTTTATAAAAGAGGGAAATAAATAAAAATTTCTTTAAAAAAGACATTTTAGGTATATTGAGTGCATAAGATGAGAAAAATGGAAGGAAAAAATGTTTATTCTCAATAAAAAAAATATTAGAAGAAAATTAATTATTTTTTTGTGATATATATTAGAGGATTTTATCATCGATCACTTAACCATATACAGTCCCCGAAAACAATGAGATTGTAATATAACACCCTTACCACTTTGCTAACTTTTGAATCGTAAGCCCCAATAAATAAAAAAAATTGGGAGTGATATATGAATCCAAAAAAAATTAATTATATGATTAATAAATGAGATTAATTGGAATTATATAAACCAAATAAAAGAAAAAGTGTTGAATAAGACATGTGTCTCACAAAAATAAATGTGAGATGAAAATTCACTACCTTAGGTCTGACTCCCTTCATATATGTTGCAACCTCCTCTATAATAAATTTATATTTATTATAAATATATTAACTAACCATACTAATTTATATCATAACATATATTATTTACTTATAGGATTTTCTGACACTTTTATTAACACTTATTTAATATATTTATAGTTTCGGGTGACATCTGCTTCATTTATCATGAATATTTTTGTTTGATAATTTTGGTCCTCGTATTTTTATCATGTTTATATAAACTATAGAATTTTAATAATGATATCAATGTCACATATATTCATTATATATAGGTTTATATTCATTATTAAAATATAGTCACTGAAAAATGAATTACACTGTTCATGAAGACGGTAGGCCAAACATACACATGAACACTATTTCTGTTTTTCAAAAGATGGAATGAAAGAAAGGTAAATAATAACTAAAATTTATATAATAATAATTATAATATATATATATATATATATCATATATATTAATTAAATCCATCATTATTACCATCTAAATAAAATAGAAATGTAAAATGAATTACATCACTTCGTAGAGGTGGTGGTCCACAGGTATGCACGATTGACATTATCATTTTTCAACGGTTTGGACAGTAGGAGGGTAGATGTGATATTATAAATCATGAAGTATAATTATTCAATAATTATCATATATAAACAAAAAAACCATTATAATAACCTTATATAAACTATGGTGATGAGAAATGAATTATATCTCTCTGTGGATATAATAACTATATATATACATAAGTTATATTTTTCACAACCCATTTGAGGGAAATAGGAGGAATAAATGTGTATTTATAGTAATAATAAAATTTTAGTGTATATATGATTCTAAAATTATTCTTTTATGAACCAAATAACACATTTAGATTATGTAAAAGAATAACTAAAAATATTGAGATCTGTTATGGTTATTACCTCTTCTTTGAAATAGCTCATCTAGATCTCTACTTAAGGTCTCTAGGGTTGGTATTTTAGAATAAAGAAACCTACATAATGTGTCAATGGGATTTTAGAATATAAAATGGAAGATTTTGGTTTATCTAGAAAGCTCAATATAGTGTGAAGAAGAGAAAAGAGTGACCCCCTTTTATAAATATGGTGGGGCACCCATGAAATTTCTTAAAGGGTAAAATATATTAAAGAAATTTTCAAGGAAAATAGTTCCAAATTCCATAGAAATAAGAAATGGATGATATTTTACACCATATTATATCCCATTGTCCTCATTTAGATTTTTAATTAATTTAATAATATATTACTTTCATAAAATATCAATATTTCAAAATTTAGACACTATTAATTTAATTTGAATTAAAATACATAAAAGATGTTTTAATTTGAATATAATTATTTAAAATATCTCTTATATTACATAATCATCTAAAAAAATAATTGAAAACCTTAAATAACTCAAATTATATAACATTTATTTAAATAAAAACATTTTTTATATGTTTTTTTAATTAGATAAATGTTTCATCAGTGTTATATAATAATTTAAGGTCGTTATATAATTACTAAAATTGGAAAAAAATTTCTGTGATGAATATAATTTAATTATCCTCAAAGTATACACTTTTATCAATTCATAAAATTCTATTTTCTTTATGTGGACACATAAGATATAATTAAAACTATGAGAGTGAAATTTTATAACTTTCATTGATTTCAATATTATATTGGTCATTTTCCTTGATAATTGTCCATTAAACTAATATATTTCAAGAATAAAGTTGTAATGGTCAAATTAAAGTGATCTGATAGGAATTTTATGATAAATATTTTCATTATCACTTGTTATTAATCACGATTAACACAATTTACCCTTTACTGGGTGATAGATTTTACCAGTGTTACTATTAATTTTGAAAAAATATAAATGAAATATATTTACCAAAATGGAATCTACAGATTTAAAATATGGAATTAATTTTATTATATTAAATTTCTATAAGTATAATAAATTAATGTTAATATAAGCGCACAGTACTCGACAAAAACATATTTTTAAAAAATATTTTTTGTGCTTAAAATTTTGTTTAATCTTACAGCATTCTGAAAAAAATATTAAAAGAATATAAAAAATTTAGATTAAATAAAAATTTCATTGAACAAATTCACAAATAGTGACTAATTTAATTTATTAATATAAATATACATTTGGAATACATAAATATATATATTTTGAAAATATCTATTCTACTTTAAAATGTATTGTTTTTTCAATTATATTTAATAAATAATGAATAAATTAATTTTAGTCATATGTAAAACATATATTTTTAACAATTTAGTTGGTCCTATTCCCACCCTTTGATCCAAAAGCTAGGTGATAACTACCACATTAAATAATAATATTTTAATAGAATGTATGAGTTTGATAAAACTCATTGTCATGTGTAACATAAGATATCGAAGAAATTAAATTTATTTGAAAATAATCATTTAATTAAATATTGGGTTGATACATTAAAGACCCATTAATTGAATATCACCCTAAAAATTCATAACTATGATACAAAAAAAATGATATTATCCTTATTTATTTCCATCTGTGGGTTCCCAGGTAGTTTCTATGAATTTTTTATTTCTCTCGAGAACATTCAACTGGTGAGTATTCTATTTTCATAATAATTTATTTCAATAATAAATGATTTCTACTTATTTTTCCTCATAATAAATTTCATGTAAAATTGGTAAAACCTATAATTTTAGTACATGTGGTGGATTAGGTAGGTACTTTTTCAAGAGAGACATCTGGAACACATCTTGAACATGAGAGAGGTTCAAGGGAAGCACCAAGTGAAAATCTAACAT
The DNA here is from genome assembly GCA_963277665.1 of Viscum album. NCBI lineage: Eukaryota > Viridiplantae > Streptophyta > Magnoliopsida > Santalales > Viscaceae > Viscum > Viscum album. The sequence continues at coordinate 305,077,909 of OY728150.1, forward strand.
CCCTACTCCATCCAAAATATTAAATGGGATAATATAAATATGGAGATACTTTCCCTTATTTATAAATTTCATAGCCTTCTTCCATGGAGAAATTATATGAAAACATCTATCACTATATCCAAATACAATTTTATGTCAATTATTTTCAGCATGTCTTTTATATTGAATTTGAACTATATTGATGTATTACTGAATGAATTTAAATTTATCTATCATTTACACACCGATATTAGGTCGTAATGAAATTATTTATCTACTATCATTCCATAATATTGGTATTATATGCTTATTTATCTAGAGGTCTTCATATGTGGCTATCTAAAAGATTTTGTAAAACCTATTGTTTTAAGAAAACTGAACTGGAAGAAGTTGTTGGTCTTAAAAATATTTGAAATCAATATAAGAATATATAACCATATCCTACTGGGTTTGAATTTTTCTTTCATACTAACCATATTTACAGGGTTGATACATTTTATTAAAACTCAACTCTTTCTCTATATCAGCTGATGAATTCACTAGAAATTTGTGGTAATCCTTAGATCCTGATCAGATATAATAAAATATGTTAATACAAGAAGACTTACCACTGATTATAAATTATAGATATATTATTCAGAAGGAAATGTTTTTTAATATAAATAATTTTTATAAATTCATAAAACGATTGACTACAACCCATATAACATTGTTTTCTTTTTATGTTTTGGATAGTGATGATTTCCCATTTCCCTTCTAGTATTGGTAATGATTGTAAAATCCCCTTGGACATTTTTCTCTCATAATTAACTTGAATACACATGAATCACTAAGATACATTCTCAACAATATATCTCTTCATGCTATCCCACTATAAATACAATTTCAAATCAATATAAATATTTGAATTATAGGATAAATAGATAATTATGACTGTGAGATTCATCAAACAACCCCTTCAATAAATCTGGTATAGATAAAACACATACATGGTTCTTGAACCTTATCATACCATCACAATCAAGGTTAAACTTATGAATATTTATCGTTTTATTTTGTAGTTTTCTATCTTACTTCTATACCTATTTAATATTCACTTGGATAAAAGCGTGAACAATTGTTTGAGAAAGAAAATATTTCTCCCTATCATTCATGATTTCAAGATTAATCATTTTAAAATAAAAAAATATTGGATCTTTTTTTATCCCTAGCATACATAATATAGTATGATCCTTTCATATTAGAGCATCTGTCACATTATTCTATTTCCTAGGGTGGTAATGTATTGAGTATTCATAATCAATAAAAATATCTAACCATATTCTATGGAGAATATTAAACTCTTTATGTGAAAAAATAAACTTTAAACCTTTATGATCAGCCTATATATCACAAGGTTATCTTTAAAGATAATTCCTGCAAATGCTTAAAGAAAAAATCACCGCAACTAACGTCAAATCATGATTTTGATAAATTTTCTCTTGAACCATAAGTTATCATGAATCATAATCTATGACATATTGTTATACATTAAGACAATTCCTAATAATTTCATTAACGAATATCTATAGATTGAATATCCTTCTACAATACAGGGTGTATTTGGAAAATTAGCACGAACTAACCTCATCTTCAGTTCCTTGAATGTTTCTTCACATTCCTTTATCTAAAGAAAATTATCTCTTATATGATTTAACTATGTAAGTTTATTAGAAATTAATGTAAAATTATAAAAAAATTCCTATAATATCTCACCAAACCAAGAAAACTACTGGTTAAAGTCATAGTGGTTGATTTGAGCTAACTTCCAATAAATTCATTGAATTAAATATTGATATATCCTCATATAAGATTATAAGAACCAAGAGTGAAACCTCCAAAAGGAAATAATTCACACTTGGTAAATTTTACATAATTATTTTCCTTCTTTAGGGTCTTAAAAAAATAAATTATAATTTAAATCAACCAAAATTCTGATATATAAATGTATCACCAATATATTTTAAAATAACACAATATTTGATACAGTATATGTCACGTAACATCGATCCTAAATAAACCACAAAATGTTATTATTTAAATATGAATGTTATAACCGAACTATTCAATTGGGGGAATGAATTGTATTAATATAATTATGAAATATATACAAGTTTCCGACTAAATGAAAAATAAATGATTAATTCTTAGGAAATAATTACTCAATTATCACTAATGTTATTTTATATTTTAAAAATAAATTTGATTTAGAAATTAGTTTAAAAAATTTTGTGAGAAAATATTATATTTTTTTTTGATAAATTTAAGATATTTTATTTATTAAAAGAAATATAATTTAGGAAATAATCTAATCAAAATTATCTTTGGGTGAAATTTCGGGGTTTTTATAAAATGAATAATATTCTTTTGAATCGTAAAAAATACCAAATATTATTCGAAAATATATTTTTTGAAAAAGTTAGTAAGTAACACATTATTTTAAAATACTTTAAAAGTAAAATTAGTTCAAATATTCAATTAATAATCCAATTGAGTTTATTTTAATCAATTTTATTGTTGAAATTGGCCTAAAAACATTTTTATACATAAAATGAATTTATTTTAAAATTAGTTTTTCATGTAATTTTATACATTTATAGATAAATTTATTTCTATAAATTATAGAAATTTAGTTTCAAAAAATATAATTTATCAATTAATTATTCAATTCAAATTTATCCTAGGTTATTTTTTTGACATTTTATTAATGAAATTAAATTTCTAGTGCATTGTAAAAAATACAATTTTTTTTATGAAATACAATATTTTCTATGATATCACTAAGAAATAAAGATAATATAAACATTTATGAAACATACTGAATTAATTAACTCTGATAAATTAATACAAATATAACATTAAAATAATTATAAAAAATATAAAAATTATAATTTATTCCACAATAATTTAGAAAATCATTTTTTGTGTCGACGCGAAGCCTATACTACATTGGAAAAGTCAAATTTTGTGTTCTAATGATATTATTTGAGATGAGATGGGTCCTTGAACTACTTGGTTATTAAATATTTTGTATGTTATATCATTTTTATGGTTATAAATGATTTTTTTAGTTACATATCAAGTTGATTATCCAAATGATTCTATAATGCTTTCCTAAGACCAAAGAATTTAAAATAAAATATTAAATAAGATTTCATGAAATAGATGTGAGTTACAATAAATATTAAAATATAAAAAAGTTATATTGATAATAATAAAATTATTTTAATTATTATAATTTATTTAAAATTTTTATTTAATAAATAAATACCTTAAATTATTTCACAACACTGAAAAAACATTTATATAATTAATAGAAAACTAAAATAAATGATTTTAAAAATAATAAAAATATTATAATTTGAAACAATTAATGTGTCCAATGAATTTTATATGTATATATGAAATTTTTGGTAAGTTTTAAATAATTATAGCATAATTCCCATATGTCTTGATGCATTTAATTTTAAATTAAATGAATATTTTCAAAATTTACTCTAATAATATTTTATCAAAATAATATTTTTATTAAATTATTTAAAGTTCATATTTTTTTATATTTACCCAATAAAATGGAATATTTCTGAAAAAATCATCTATTTTCAACTTATGAGTCACTTTTCTATTTATCGTAACATTATTTACCCTTTGTGATTAAAATAGTTTTTACAGTAGCTAATGTAAAAAATAGTTAACCAAGGGGTTAATAAAATCAAAAAGGTTTATAATGATATCAAAATGTGTATTAATTTCATTATATAATGTTAATTAAAAAATAACCAATTTTTTATCTATTTCATGACCATTTTAAGGCGTTTATATTTAAAATAGTCTAATTATATATTAATTTTTTATGAAATTTCAAAAGTGCCCCTCACCTCAATTGTAAAAGGGAACCACCTCCCTGAATATTTACACCACATTGAGTCATTTATTTTGACCATAACCTTCCGAAATATCTTCTAAATATCTTTATATAAATTTCATAGGTTCTTATCTCCTCAAAAGACTAACCCTATGTTCCTTAAGGAATGATCGAAAGGAGGTCTCCTGAAGGAGAAGTAATTGTCTTACCCGACTTCATTCAATTTATTTCTTCTTCCAAGACATATAAATCTATATTATTTATCATAAAATTTTAAATTCATTATAATAAAAATAATGAAATTTTCATGATTCCATATCTTCTATTATCCACCCTTTTCCCCATAATATGGGAAGTGAAATTATCCCTCGTCCGTACGTACAACATACCATATCCACGTAGCGATACAATTCATTTTTCATTAACTTATTTTAAGGATGGGTATTATGATGAGGTAAAATTTTATATATAATAATTATTAAATAACTATAATACTATAATGATAATAAAATATAGACCCTCGTACCATCCAAACAATTGGTAAATGATAACGCTGCTCGTACGTACGTGTGGACTACTGACTTCATGAAGTGATGTGATTCATTTTTCATTTAAATTTTCCATGGATGGTAATAAAGATTAATTTTTTGAATATTAATAGTATATATTATATTATAATGACTATATAAATTATAATTATTATTTAATTTTTTTATTTCATCTTTTGAACAGTAAAACAACATTAATTTATACATACGACTTACCGTCTCTATGAATAGCGTAATCCATTTTTATGTATATAACTTTTATTGGTGGAACTAAATTTTTATATAAGTAATAAATGTTATATTTATATAATTATTAACATTCTAGAGATTATGTAACCTTGATCCAAAAGAATAGAATGAAATTACCAAAACAAAACATACAAGAAAAATGAACCAGTTGCAACATGGAACTGTGATTTTAACAAGGAATTGATAATAAATGTGTGATAAGATATTATAAATAATTCATATATGGTATGATTTATATTTATCTATTTATGTAATATATTTATAATAAATCTATATTTATTATATATAAGATTTGAACATGTACACGAAAAATCAAATATAAGGTAAGGTTTTATTTCAGAATCTCATCCTTATTCATGGTTTTTTATTTTTACATCTCAGCTGATTAATATTTATCTTCCTTATGAATGTTTTCTAAAAAGGTATTATAAGTTTTTTTAAATATTCTCTAATGATATTGAATGTAATTTTTCAATTTTTCTATTTTAAAAAATGATTTTAAAGTAATTTTCATATCATTTTCTAAACATTGTACTTTTTTACTTTTCTCAGAAAAGTGTGTAAGGAATATTTTTTAACCTATACGACATGAATGAAATTTACCAAAATATTGAATCATTAACGATTTTAACATTAATTTAATGTTTTACATGATTATTTTCAAAGAAAATGATTTCTTTATTACCTATGCATTTGTTTTATTTTAAGAAGACATTTTCAACGTGGAAAGGGAATATTCCTTACTAAATATTACTTTAAAACTTTTAATGAATTTTCATCTATAAAAACAACCTTTATAAATATTATGTTGAGTATATAATCTAATGATACCATCCATAATATTTATTTGGCTGGTTTATATTCAATTTGACAAGGTTAATTTATTGAAATTACGTATAATAGTTCTTTTAATATTTAGAGCTAATAATTATCAAGGAATATTGATTTTTATATATTATTTACTCACATGAAAAATGAATTAGAATTTATTATGTGATCATAACTGGCCTTATGTTAGCCACAAATTAATCTATATGTCTCCTGAGATGAACTATATTGGGTTTTGGCTGAGGGATTACCCATTTTTTATATGTTATGAAATAAGGTCTCAATGATATCTTTAGATAGATTGGAAAAGGAATCTACAAAATGTTTCAAATTATTGACATTATACATTCCGTCATTATGAATTATTTCTTTGTTCCCATGTGATTATATGATATTATATTAATGTATGTGTTTCTAGACCATGTGAATTTTTTATGGAATTAATTTATCTGAATTTATTATTTTTATATAATTTATTCCTTGTTAGATTATTCTGTATTCATACCCATACTAATAATCTGATATCACTCCTTTCTTATTTTTCATTTATCATGGATTCTAGGAAGTGTTTTGTGACTAATGATAAAAATAGTGTTCTAGAATAAAATACTTTTCTATGATTTATATTTTCAAATGTTATGTGTAATTATAGTATATATATAGTTTTATAATAGTATTAAACTATTCAGTTCATTAGGATGTGATTACTCTTATCTTATGATAAGATAATAATGTTACTATAAAATATGGGATAGTAGTGTTAGGTAATTTAAATTTTTTATGAGAAAATGTTTAGTAGAAACCTTAAGTTCTAGATTTAAGAAAACATAGATTAAGGAAATTAACCCTATGATTTATTTTGAGAATAATCTCAAAGAAACCAAGATTATGATTATGATAATAGTTATACATAAATTTCTTAATTTATGGTAACTATTTCACTAGTTTAAAAGTTATACATTATAATTCACAATTTTATGATATAATCTTATGTTTTATATTTTCTAGAAATAGTGAACAGTTGAAGAAATTGAAACTAAATAAATTCATGTAATCCATGTAGAGATTTACCTTCCAAGAATGATAATGAAGCTAGAATTGGAGTTACAGCTAGAACCAAAAAATTATAACTATTTCAGAGTAGATGTCTTGGGTTATGATTAATAACCTTTACTTTATGAATCATTCTACTGATCCATAACATGGCGTAACAATGATAGGCCACTTCAGGAATCATTGACCTCCACCATTTAATGGGACTAAAAATTCATTTTTAGCTGAGTAATAGATGAGTTCCTTAGTAAATATAGTTCTCACATTGTGAACAAATGAAAGGTACATGGATGTCATTAAAGTATAAAATATCTGAAGGGATCCAATTATTTATAGTCATTAATTAAAAGAAAAGTTATGAAGAGTAAATAATGAAAATTGAATGGATGAAATTTAACGATTTTTTTTAATAAAATTATTTTCCTCATTAACAATGAGAGGATATATAGAAACAATTCTTGAGCTTAAAACAAAATGATGAGAAAAATGTTTCTAAGTATGATGATAAAATTATAAGGTTATCCATGCATACTACATACTACATACGTAATCTAAAGAGTAAGATTGGCCATTTCTATGATGTGGTTAAACTAATCCATCGAATGGAACTAGTCTCAAAAACATTCTAATCATATGAGAAAATGGTATCATGTGCTATTATGGTATAAAATTAATTCTCCATGTCAAATATCCTTGAAATGATACTAGATATGAAATGTATGGAAGATAAAAATATGGATAAGGTGGAAAAGAGAAATATTCATTTTCCAACATTTTTTAAGCGTGTAAAGAAAACCCAAGTACTTTCATGAAATAAATGAGTGTTTTTTAGAATTGTGGAGCAAGAGGACACTGAGATCATTATTTTAGGGGAATTAAATAAGATTTGAATGAGAACTGATTTAACTATACAGAGATAGAGATATTTGAAAACAAATTTCTAAATCTGAAAGGGAATATAGATCAATAGAAGAAAAGGGATCAAGGTCGATTTTATACATTTACAATAGTTTAAATGGAATTATTAATGTACTTTTGTATTTATATTCTATAATTATGTATTTAAAATTAATTATCTATCATATTCTAGTTATAAAAATCATTAAATGTATTAGTATTATAGTATAGTAGTTTTTATTCAAGTATTTTATAGAATATGATGAGTGGTATTTATTTTGAAGAAAATTGATTGGTGGCAAGGTGAAATGTTTTAAGAATTCATGAACATAAGAAAGATAACCCCTAATGTATTCTGATATTTAGTTAGTAATGTTTAGCGTTGATAAATAAAATATTGAAATTAAAAAATAGGATGTGGTGGTATTTATTACAATGAAAATGGTAAGTGATTTGATGAAAATGTTATTTATTATTTAGTTTACTTAATTTTTTTGATTTAAGGGATATATAGAATAAGAATAAAGTTAATGGCGATTCATGTTATTAGTACATGTGATTAAGGTATTCGAATGTTTTGAATGTGAAATTATGATCCAATTAATGTTTTCTAAGGATAAATGAATGATCAAATTTTTTGTATTTTCATATGGTTTGAAATATTTTGGAGGACTCGTAAGTTTAATAACTGAAGGAATGGATTAAGTTGAAATTTGAACATTATTATTTGAGTTTAATTTATTATTTTTCAAATATGATAACTGGTGTAACCATTTTACATTTTTCAAAATATTTTAATATTTAAGGAATGAATTATGTGTATTATGATTCGTTAAAAGAGTTTCAGTCCTAAAAAATACATCATGAATATCCACTTCCTGGAGTAAGAGATGATGTGGAAATGGATTAAATCACAAAAAAGGAAGAGATTATACTTATGGTGTGGAATAAAATCAGGTATGTTTATTTTATTGAGTGATTTATCTAGATAGTAAATGAATCCATAAACTTTAGAAAAATAACATTGATTTTTTTTATATGTTTACTTTTCTCATTGAGAAATCAATATTATTTTAATGCATCACAGATTGCCGATTTTGTGATAGTTAAAATTATCATAACCATGTTATCTATCACTCTCATTTAGTTCTTAGGCATTATATTTCTCTTATATTACCATATTTTCAGTTCCCACAAATGTTATCCTATTCAAAAACCTAGTTTTTTGATGACCATTGTATTTCCCTTTTCATCTTCTTAATGTGATGATTTATTAAAACCTTTGATGATATGGGTTTTCCACAGAGGTATTTTCAAATTTCTAAAACTTGATTACCAAAAAATAACAAATTATAAAGAAAAAGATTATTTATGGGAGGGGTATAATTTAATACCCCAATATTTTAAAAGAACACTATGTTCTATAGCGAGGACATGCAACACGGAGCCTAACCCAACCCAACAATATTATTATTTAAATATGTCCATTATAACATAGTTATTAAAATAGAGGGTATAAATATTATTAAAATAATTATGAAATACATATATAAACATCCTAGTCATTGAAAAACCATTGATTAATTCTCATGAAATAATTACTAAATTTTTATTATAGTTATTTTATGTTTTAGAAATACGTTTTATTCAAAAGTAATTTTGATTATTTTTTGTGAGAAAATAATATAATTATTATTTGGAAATTTTATAAATATTATTTAGAAAAATATCATTTTTTTAAATAATCATATAAAAATAATCTTAGGGTTAATATTTATGATTTCTCTAAAATATTGATATTCTAGTGAATATTAAATAAATACTGAATTTTATTAAAAAATATATTTTGTTTGAAATATTTAAAAAGTTACATATTATTTTAAAACAATTTTAAAGTGAAATTAGTTCTATTATATTATTAATATTCTAGTAAAATTAATTGGATTCAATTTTATGGTTGAAATTGGTATAAAAAATTTTTTAACTTAAAATTTATTTTCTTAAAAATCTATTTTACCTTGCATATAATGGATTTATGTTAAAATTTATTTCTATATATTATAATGATTAAATTTCATGTAATTTAATTTATTTTGGGATTTATAAAGTTAAATATAACCTTGTATTTTTTTTTACATTTTAATGAAAAAATAAATTTGTTAATGAATAGTGAAAAAACTAAATTTTTATAAAATATACTATCTTTTATGAAATTTACTAACAATAAACATAATAAAAAATTTTTATGAAACATATGGAATTAATTAATTATTAAAACATAATAAAAATATCATAAAAAATAACATAAAACTTATAAATTAAAATTTATTCTATAATAAATTTGAAAATCATTTTTCGTGACTATGCAGATCGTATGCTGCTCTAGAATAGTCATAGTTGGTATCCAAAAGATAATATTTGAGATAGTATAATACATTTCTGAGCATGTTTATTAAAAATTTAGTATTATAGATTAAATTATATGGTTATACATGAATTTTGGAGTTATATTAGAAGTGGATTATCCAAATGCTTGTGCAATGCTTGTGCATGGTCAAAAAAGAAAAAATAACATATTAATTAAGTTGTAATGACATATGTATAATTAAAAATAAATATTAAATAAATATAAATAGATTGATTAATAATAATAAAATTATTTTAATGATGTTTATTTATTAATATTTTGTTGGTATGAAATAAATACATTAAATTCTAACACAACACTAACACAACATTTATTTAATTAATAGAAAATTAAAATAAATAACATTAAATACACTATAAATAATAAATTTTGAAAGGATCATTGTTTCCTATAAATTTTATTGGTCTATATGACATGTTAGATAATTTTTAATGGATTATATTATAATTCAACTTTGTTTTGATGCAATAAAATTCAAAGAAGATGAATAATGTCAAAATTGACATTAATAATATTTTATCAAAATAAAATTTTATTAAATTATTTAAAATAAATATAAAATATTAACATTATTAATATGAATGTAATATGGTTTAAAAAATCATTCATTTTCCATTTATGAGTCACTTTTCAATTTATAGTGACATTATTAACCCTTTGTGATTAAAATAGTGGTTAACACATTTAAGATAAAAAGTAATTGACCAAAGGGTTTATTAAAAAGATAAGGATTAAAATTATATAAAAACAATTATAAAATTAATTGTTTGATTTTATTTATATAATTTTTAAATTGTCTAATAATACATGAACAGTTGAAACTTTTTTCCACAATAATATTCATATTATATACTTTTTTAATGAAATTCCAAAAGTGCCACTCACCTTAATTTTAAAATTGAACCTCATACCCCAATTATTTAAACCACTTTCGGAATTATATATTTACCCTAACATGAAAAAATCATTCAAAATATCCATATAAATGTTTTGGAGGTGATGGTCCCCTCAAATGACCATGATTATGTTCCTCAAGGAAGGATCTTAAGGAGGACTCCCGTAGAAGAGGTAATAATCATACCTAACCTCATTCAATTTATTTAATATTATACCCCTTCTAAATATAATTAAGTTATCATAAAATGGAAAATTAAGTATAATAAATATACATAACTGTTATTTTCATTATGAAGCAACCACTATCCTCCCTCTTTTCCATCATATAGTTGAGTGAAAGTGCCACTCATTGGTTTGTATGACTTACCATCTCCGTGTACCGATAAAATTAATTTTTCATTACCATTTTTATGGCTGAGTATTCTATTGGTTTAAATGATTATATATGATAACTATGATATAATTATACCTATAAAATGATAAAAATATATCGACCTTCTCACTTTCCAAACCTTTGGCAAGTAATAACATCGTTTACTTGTATGTGTGGACTACCACCTCAATGAAGTTGTGTGATTCATTTTTCAGTTATATTTTACTTTGATGGTAATAATGAAATTTTTTTGGAATATATATATTATTTTTATTATATAATAATCATTCTATAGATTATAATTTTTATTCAATTTGTTTTCATTCCATCCATCGAAAAATAAAAACAACATTTATTCAGAAGCAAGACCTATTATCTCCATGAATAATGTAAATTCATTTTTACATATATAATCTTTATGGATGAAGCTGAATATGTATATAATGAATATATATGAAATTTATATGAGTAAAACTTTGTATATGATTTATCCTTGATCAAAATAAAAGGTCTAAAGCTACCAAACAAAAAAATAAATGAAAAACCAAGCACATATTAACTGAAACAATGATTTTAGCAAGGAATTGATTATAAGATGGTGATAAAATATTTTAATTAAATAATATATTGTATGATATAAATGATTATTTTTAGATAATAGATTTATAATACATAAATATTTATTATATATTATTTTTGAACATGTATATAGGAAATCAAACCCGAGGTAAGTGTTTATTTTACAATCTTATCGTTATTTGAGATTGTTTATTTTTATGAATCAATTAAAAAAAGTATCATATATATCCATAATTTCTAAAAATATATTATTTTATTTATAATTATTTTTAATTGTTTTTTACATTTTTTTTCCTTTTAACAAAATGTTTTACAAGGAATCTTCTTGTCCATTTCCAAATGAGGCACTTTTTGATTTCTCCATCAAAAGTGTGAAAGGAATGTTTTTTTAACTTATAAATCATGGAAAAAATTTCCCTCTATTAAGAAAAATTCAAAAATTTAGATATTATTTTAAATGTTCAAAATATTCTTTTCAAAATAATAGGTTTTCTTTATTACATGTATAATTTTTTTATTATAAAAAATGATTTTCAAAGTAGGAACAATTTTTTTTCCAGATGAAATTTTCCTCTAAATAATTATTAATGTACTTTATTATATATCAAAATCCTTTTATAATATTATGTAGAGGTTATAATATAATTATACCATTCACCATATTTAATTGGTTGGTTATTAATCATTTTATCCAGGGGAAAATAATGACATTTCATATGATAGTTCTTCTAATATGAACTATTAATCATTATTAAAAAATAATGATTCAACTATATTATTTATTCATATAAAAAATAAAATGTGGTTATTAAGTGATGGTATGGGATTTATATAGCCCCTCGATTCATCATTCAATCTCATGAGTTAAAATAGCTTGGGATTTGGCTAAGGCCTTACACATTTATTCAGTTGTCATGGAATAAGGCCTTTATGGTATCATAAGATGTCCTTTTCAAGGCCTTGATGATATGTTTCATATTTTTTTTAATTATTCATTTCATAATTATGAATTTAGTTATTTATTTCCATGTGATAATTTTATTTTATATTCATTTATGAATTTCTATATCATCAGATTATTTAATTGAAATTACTTGATCATCATTTAATTTTACCATATTATTCATTCCTATTATTATTCTTCTGTACGCATACAGTTATCGAGAATATGAGATGACTCATTTTTTTTGATAAATTTACCAAAGAGTCTAGTAATTTATTTATGATTAAAATTAAGGGACATTCTAATATTAATAATGGCATTATATAATATTATGTTATATTGTATTTTATGTTTTCAAATGTAATGTCTAATTTCAATATGTATCTAGTATTTCAATACTACTAAACTATTCAGTCATTTTGGATGTGATTTAATGTATCTTATTAAATGATAATATAGTGACCATTGATTTTGGGCAACTAGAGTTGGAATCGTTACATATATATTACATTATAGTAGATGAATATTCATTACATTACAAAATGGTCCATACCAGAATAATTTAGGTGTATTGAATTTAGACTCATGGATATACAAACAAATGGTTCGTAAGTGAACACCGTCATCTCCCTCTATATTCCTCATAACAAAACCCTTGTAAGACATATAATACATAATATTTTCTTCATAACTAAGGGAAATAAAAAAATAAAAAATGTGAAATAAAATTATTAGTAAGGGTAAAAAAGGAAGATATCAATATAACATGATAATAAGGTCATGAAAATTAAAGAATAAAATTTAAAAACCATAAATAATATATAATAGATCATAAAATTGAGACATGACATAAATAATGTCCACTCATTAGATTTTAATCATAATTTAATCAAAGAACATGACCCATGGAAGTATAACATTGGCATAAGACATTGAATTTTCACATACAAATGCACATATAAATTCTTTTCATTAATAGTCAAGGATTCAATTATAAGAATATAAATGTGGTTGTGTTTAATATAAAAACCATTATAGTGGTCTTTTTTCACTCCCAAATCTAATATAGTGGATTAGGTTCACTCATCAAATGATTTTAATAGTAATGGTTCACTCCTAGGACTGTCATAACAGACATAGTCTCTTACTAAACTGGGATTAATCTCCATTTCATTTCTTTTTATCTCATGTGATATCAATTTATATATAATTAATTGTATTGAAATATATGATTCACCAATCACATAATGAAAACAATACATATCTGTTCCAGAAGATCAAAAAACGTTCATTATATCAGAATCCATCAAAAGAAATGGGTTTCATAATTATTTCATCATAAGATAACCTAAGTAAAAGAAATAGGTTTTATTTACATATAATCATTCCATTATAATAGAACCTCTGAAAAAAGGAATGGGTTTTATAAACATCTTGTCATCATTAAAATAAACCATTCAAAGATATAATAAGAGTAGTATCCTTGGTTTATATCCTATAGTAAAGCATGAGTAACACCAAAGGATGTAATATTAGTTGTAAAATGATCTTAAAAGATTTATTGGAACATTTCATGAGGAAAATATCCATTTATGTATAAAAATTTCTTTTTAAAACAAAAATAAATTCAAAAAAGATTTTTTGAAAATAACATTGTAAACTTATAAAAAAAGATTTAAATATTACATAAAACTTTTCTTGAAGAAAATATATTTTCCATATAGATTTTTTAAAAATAAAATTCTAAAAAATGTTTTGAATTTATTTTATTAGAAAATAACCTTATATAATTATAAATTAATAATTAAATCATTTATCAGTCATAGTGTGTAAAAATTCCGTTCATGTTGTACACGTTAAAAAAAATGATTACTTTAACATTATCAAAAATATTGAGAAGAGCCTAGTTTAGAAAAAAAGAGGATTTCTTTTTTAACATTTTATAAAAAATTAAAAAATAGGTTAAAATGTCTTTAAAAACAGTCATATAATAGTAAAAACGTTATTTAAAACATTTATATTAATCATGGATATGGAAACAAATAGCCTTTTCCCAGAGCGAGAAAAAAATTTGATTTTCTCAAAAAAATTATTTGAGAATAATGATTGTATAAAGTTGTTAAAATTAAGGTAAAATATGCATAATCTAGAAATAATTAGAGGTGAACCTAATTCATCATTTTTTTAATATGTACATCATAAGATTTCAAAATTGTAATCTTAATCATAAACAATCCTGATAAACAATGATATTGCAACATAATTTTTTTACCACTTTGGTATCATTTGAATCATAATTCCCATTAAATAATAATACCAAATTAAACATTAAATTAAATTAACATAAGGGTATTCATTATATAACATGTCAAAGAGACAGTATATGCACCTCTTAAAATAAGATTGGTTTATAACAGAACTTATGTCAAATAGAAGGAAAATTGAGTAAAAAATATGTTACCAAAATGGAAAATTTTGAATCATAAGATTAATTAAACAATAAAATCAACTGAAACATTAAATATCATAAAAATAAGGATATTCAGTAATAAATTTTAAATGTGTAATTACACCACACACAAAAAAGGGTTGTGATTATGGAATATGTTTCCCAGAAATAAAAGAGATACTAGGAATCCTATACCACTTTGGAATCGTTCGAACCTATGCCTCATTAAAGAATAAAATTAAATTAAAATTTAAATATCATTAAAATAAGTATATTAATTAATAAAATTTTAAACGGTTATTAGATACACCACAAATAATAAATGAGTGCTGAATATGACACATATCTTTCTAAAATAAAAGAGATACTAAAAATTCATTACCTTTTGTATCGAATACCATTGTTTATGTTAAAAAATAACATAAAAAAATATATGTTAGTTTTTAATATATTAAATAAAGACAATAATTTGTATAACACCATATATTATTTATTTATGACCTTTTATGAACCATTTATTAGCATTTCCTTGTTAAATTCACATTTCAGGTAATAACTGATTCATTTTTCTTTTATCTATTGGTTTGGTATCTTTTGTCCTTTTATTTTGGTAGTGTTCCATATTAGTCATAAATTTAATTATTATTTAAATATAAAAATATTTATTTATATAATTATTTAGAGTAATGCATTAAATATAGAGATAAAAAATGGATTACACTGTTCATAGAGACGATTGGTCGTACGTATGCATGACCACTGTTTCCATTTACTCAACAGATGAAATGAAATGAAGTTAAATTATATATTAACTTTTAAAAAATAGTATTTATGAAATATATATCAAATATATTTATTAAACTTATCTTTATTATTTCGATGAAAATCATAAGTGAAGAACGAATCAGATCACTTCACGAGGCGATAGTCCCCTGTACACATGAGTGATGTTATCATATTCTCATTGAATGAAATGTAAGAACCTATATGTGATATTATAATTATTTAAGTTTAATTATGTCATAAATATCATATAAAATACATCATTATATCCATAAGTTATATGTGGTGATGGAAAATGAATTACATCGGATCGTGAGGTGATATACTACTGTACACATGATCGACAATATCATTTTCTATTTGATGGAAGATGAGATGAATATATGTAATTACATAAAATAATAAAATATAACTATAGGTTATATAATTTAGTTATTATATTATAATTAATATAACAATAATTAATTTTTTAATAGAATAATTAAGAAGGAAGAGTTTAATGAAGATAATTACATTCGCTTAAAAGAACCCCATCTGGATATCTTATTAAAGACCTTAGGGTTGGTCTTCAAGGATAAAAATAATAAATATAAAATTAATAATGTTTTTATGAAGGTATTTTTCAGGTTTTTTAGAGACATATGTCTTAATACTTGTGAATTAGTGAGAGGATATGGTGTCTTTTTATAATGAGGCAGGAGTGGTAGTTTTTTAAAAACCCAAACGTATTTAGTAATTGGATGTTACTGTCATCCCCAGTCTCCCAAAAATTGATAATTACTGTATTTTAGATAATATATTGTCTATGTAAACCACCATAATAAAATAAATAACATGTTTTAAACATGGTATTCCTCAGCCTTTAAGTTTACATAATTTTCACATTTTAGTTTTCACCATGGTAACTTGGATATTTTTATTTACGTAGGTAATATAACATTCATGAATATTGTTAAAATGATACTCATTAGATAAATTAAATTTTCCAAAAAAATCTATAAGTGGAAGTAATTAAATTATTATTTGATCATAGAGAGTAATAAAAATCACTTTTTGAGAAAAAGGTATTTTCGAGTCATATAAAGACTTTACAAAAACATTAGTATTTTTTATTAATATTTTTTATTTATATATTAAATTATACTTATTTTTTAAAAACTATATTCATATTAATAATTATATATTTAATAGTTGTGTTATAATGATTGTGTGTGTATAATAATATTATTATTATATCATTGTTCATTAAAACTCAGGTTTGTGTGTAACAAAAGTGATCAATGAAATTAAATTTATTCAAAAAAGAATATTTCATAAAAATAGTGGGGGTGTCAAAATAATAGTTAAATTGCATTATATTTAAATATATAATAATATCATATATAAAATATTCCACAAACTTATCAAGTTAATATTTAATGACTCTATTCATTTAATATATAAATATATAAGGGCATTTGTTATACCAAATTGAATCACTATAAAAAATAGTATCCATACCTCATACAAAATAATTTCTTGGGAATATCCTCTTTTTTGAAAAATAATTTATGATATGTAGAACAAAGTTATATATTAGAAAATTATTAAGCTCCACAAAGGTGATCAAATTAGTCATTAATACAACATGTATGATAGTTTTTCTTGATAGTTTTTTGGTTATGTTCTTTCTAATAAATGAAAAGTCACATTGATACATATATATTCATAATAAAAATAAATATTAGACCCTATAGTGATCCAATTTTATGAATGAATCCATTTTTAATATTCTCTTGTAGTTTCTTATTCATTTTCAAAAATGTAAGCATGCCCATTATATTAAGATTCTTTGAAAAAGCTATAAAACTGGGTTTGAGTTACATTGAGAAATAAACTTCATGATTTGGTTTAAGGACAAAAACTATTCTAGAAATACATCAAAAAACACCCATAGAAAAGGAATTTCATTAATGAAGAAGTTCTCCCCATCCGTCTGATATATGAAACCCTTTTGAATATGAAAACAGACCAATAAAATGGAGGTGATTTCCATCAAAAATTCATATTTATCATCACATTAATATATGATCATTTTTTTTTGATATATTGAAAATGACTTCCCTTCCTCAACAATTAATGTTTTATATATATAATTAAATGAAATAAAATTGTATGATAACATCAAACATAACCAAAGGGAGAATAAAATATTATTTGAGGGAAGCACATTCCTACAAACTTAAGAGAAATATCATAAACTTGAGATACAATCATTAAACCAATAGGAGTTTTTATTCATAGGTCACCATACAAAATCTAAGATGTTTTTTTGATACCCTTAGAAAATTATCTAGGAAAAAATATTGGGTATCTCTAGAAACAAATAATACATTAATAGTTATAGAGTAAATAGTTAGTGTATATTTCACCACCTCATTATCATAACCCTCATCAAAAATAGCCATCATATGATATTTCAATTTATTTGGGATTAATAGGTTATTAACGTTGATCATTATCATAAACCTTCTTATTTAGGCACTTGTTAGAATAATTAATATAGAAAATTTATTTAAATCACTAATGTGTGGGTGATTAATTGTGTGGTTATTTATATTTATTCATATCATTAGTTAACTTATTCCCATCACTTCATCAATCTAATTACTAATGACCTTCCTTTATAGACTTGAATCATTAAATTGTTCCCTTGAGATAATTTCCTATATGTTTCCTTCCACACTTTTGTCATAACGAAAATATCAACTTATTCTCTCTATCATTTTTAAAATTGACTTTGAATTCCATAATTATTATCTAATCAAAACCATGAGATTTATGGGTATATCTAATATAAATCTACACCTTGATAGTGCATCAAATTATTTATTCATAGAAATTATATTCTATTATGTAAAACTCCATTTGAAGACTCGGATTTAAGACACTAAAGAAACAATCAACATTACTTTTAGGTTGGATTATAATTATATTAACATTCCATGAATGTCTTGTAAAATCTACCTCATAGGTACAAATAGATTCATTATCCTTCTATATAAACTCAAGGAATTACGTCTCTATTTTTGAGTGAAGCATAAGTGGAAAGTAATTATTTAATAATATGTTCCTAATCTCATACCACATTATTGTGTGGATTTATTGTCATTTCCTCATGTTCTTTATTAGACTAAATCATTGATATTCATCTATTTATAAACAAAAACCAACCAGAATAACATTCCAATGATTCATAAACTATAGAATGTAAAATATATTTTCAATGGTATTGATTCATTTCTCAACAACCAGTGGATTATTAGACCCACTAAAAGAATGTGGATGTTTCATAATGAAGGAATTAAAAGAATATTGTTCCCTACTTTTCTCTTTCAGAAGCTCAGAGTGATTCATAGCTTATGAAAATTGTGTGATCATTGAAACAAGATTTTTCATTCCATCTCTAATAAAATTCAGTAACTTTAGTGAACAATCATTTCATTATTCGGAACATTATTCACTAAATCAATTCCTTTATAATATAACCATCGACAAAAATAAAAATAAAAGGTGTGATAAATAATGATTATATTTGAAATCCACATAATAATGAAAGATAATTTATAGGATGTCTAAACAATGACACCTTATTCTATGAAATATTAGGTTTAACATAGGTAATTCAAGATGATTATCAAATATTGACCATGTTATTATATACATAGCCCTATCCCTGGGGTTCCCACAGAAGTTATATCATCATAGTTTCTAATGGTTAACTAATCCTTTCTCTGATACAAATATTAACGACACATAAATTTCATATATAGATATCACATCTTAGTATATGAATACACATTTCATAACATAATGATCTGCACCATTAATTTATAGGTATGGATCCTTTAGAAAAAACAAAACATAAACAATTAGTCTATAAAAGATCTACATTATATCCCACTAATTTCATCATTACTAACACCAATCCTATGGATATAATACATCCTAACCTAGGGAAATGAATCATAAATGGGGATGAAATTAGATGATTTGTAATGGTAGAAAAAGAATATATCAATGATCACTTGATCTTAAAAAACATATGGGTATAAGAACATTAGTAGAAACTTTGAAAATCATATCCTACATATCAAAGATAATAATTTTCATAAGGAATGAATTATAAATTAATCAAATAATATAATCCCTAGAAGCATAACATTGGCATAAGATGTTAATTTTTTGCATATAAACTAGAATAGAAAATAATTTCCTTAGTAGTCAAATATCATTTCCAATACTATCATATTGTATTGGTTTCACTCCCTAAACCATAATAGTAGTAAAGGATCACTCCAATACTATAATATTAAAAAAATACATTATTAAAATATGTTCAATCCCCATTAGAGTCCTATTAATATCATAAGATATCAATTTTTACTCAATTAATTGGAGGGAGATATAGGTCTCATAAATTATATATTGAAAATATTACATAGTTGTGCCACAAGAACAAAAGAAGTTAATCATATCAGAACACATAAAATAAAATGGGTTTTATAAATATTTCATCATGTCACAACCTATAGAAAAGGAATGGATTTCATAAACATTTCACTATTTTAATTTGGCATAACATATGGGAAATGAAAGAGTTTCATAAAAATATTTTCATCATAAACATAAAATATATTGATAAAGAATAAGGATTGTATCCTTGGATCATATACATAGTATATTATAATTCAAATCAATGTATATTGTATCTGATGAATAGAAATACCAATAAAACATCCTTACAGTATTATTGAGGGATATAAACATTACATTTGGAAATAACTCCTTTAAAATCTAAAATTTTCAAAAATATTGTGGAAATATTTTTCATTTAAAGTAACCATCATAACATTTAAATGATTCTTTAAATCATTTATAGTTCTTTATGACATTAAATTTCATTCATTACATATAAGTTAAAATAAAAACATTATTTTTACACTTTTGCAAAATTACTTCATCCAGAAAAAATGAATATCTTTTTAATCCATTTTTTAAAACATCATTCATGGGTAAAAATAACATTGAAATACCATACGTAAAAATTTAAAACCTCCTTTTAATTGTTTTTAAAAAAACATTGATATGGAAGAAAAAAAATTTCGATTGAGGAGAATAAAAAATTATATTTTCATTAAAAATCACTTTTGGATATCTTGAGTAATAAATTCGAGGAAAATTAAAGGAAAAAATATATTATTAATAAATCTAAATATTATAAGAAAATATATGTGTTTATTGAGTTTTTATATAATATTAATTTATCATTGGATACTTAAACATAAAAAATATCTAGAAACTTTGTGATTGTAACATAAAACCCTTACCACTTTGGTGAATTTTTAATAATAACCATTATGAAATAAAAAATAGTTATGGATATGTAAATACCAATAAATTTCATTATATTAATCATACAACACTTTAAATGGACCTAAATACTCCATATAAACAAAACAAGTGGTGAATGTGACTTATGTATCATAAAATAAAAGTGAGATGAAAATCATTAAATTAGATCCAAATTCTATCACATGCATTGGAAAATACTGTAAAATAAATAGAGATATATTATAAAAATATTAAATAAATATAATAATATATATCATAAAATGTATTATTTAATTATATCTTTTTTATCACTCATCTTTTAAAACTTATTTATTACAATTACTTATCTATGTGATATCTTATTTGTTTTTCTTTAATGTTTTGGTTCAGTAGTTTGGTCCATTTATTTTGATTATGGTTCCATCATATAAATAATATTAATAATTATATAAATATCGTATATATTAATTATCTTCATGTTTAGAGTCATTCATAAAAGGTATATATATATATATATAAATAATTAATTACACCATTAATAGAGATAGTAGATCATAGGTAAGCATGAAAGATGTTTCAATTTTTCAATAGATGGAATGAAAGAAATAGAAATAGTAAATCACCTTTATTAAAAAAAATTTATATCGTATATATCCTATATATTAATTAAATATATCGTTATTACCATCTAAATAAAACATAAATGAAAAAAAATCACATCGCATTGTGGAGGTGGTAGTCCATATGTACGCTTGATCAATGTTATCATTTTCCAACAGTTTTGAAGTTAAGGTGACAAAAATTATATTATAAATAATGAATTATAATATTTTAATATTTATAAAATAGAAAAAGAAAAAATATCATAATAGATATACATATAATATGGTTATTACATATTAATTGTATCGCTATGTGGAGATGGTAAGACGTACATTCACATGAGCGATATTTTCACTCACCATTTGATGGAAAGAGGGTTGGTAAAGGTGGTTTAATGATAATTATAATATTTATTTCTATTAATGATATGGAATTTATTATTTTATAATAATATATCAAATGTACAAGGGGTAAAATAATAATTTAGAAGAAAGTGATCGATTAAAGTGATTACCTATTATTTGAAATAACCCATTAATATCTCTTCATAAGGGCTCTATGGTTAGTATTTTGGGAATAATATAATATGAATAATTTTGATAGATGAGTGTATAAGAAAACATGGTAGATTTTGGATTATTTATAAGGCTTAATGTGGTGTGACGAAGTTAAGGGAGTTGTGCCCTTTTATCATTGAGGGAATGGAAACCATTGAAATTTCTTAAAATATTAAAATAAATTAAATTATTTATAAATAAAATGGTGCAAAATATTATATAAATGGAAAATTATACAATTTTTTACCATATATTATCCCCATTTACTAATTTAATATTTTTATAATTTCTAATAAATTTAATAAAATATCATTTTTATAAATAATGATTATTTCCAATTTAAACACTATTCAATTAATTTGACATAAAAATAATGAATAAAAACTTATAATTAAATCATTAAAAAAATACTTATATATCATAATATTCTTATAAATTCGTGGAATAGATTAGATCACTCAAATTAGATCACTTTTAATTTTTATAAAATAATTTATTATATATATATATTTTTTAATTTGAAAAATTCTATATGAGTGTTGCATATGCTTTAAAGGTCATTATATAATTACAAAAAATTATTAATAAAATTATTTAAGGAATATAATTTCAATTATTTAAACATATACAGTTATATTCATTAATACCTTGATTGTTGTTCATATGTGGACACAAACGTTATATTTAAACCTAAGTGAGTGACATTTCATAACTTTTTTTATATATAAATTATATAGGTCATTTGGATGGAAAAATATCGATTAAAAATATAAAAAAAATTCTATTATTATAATTATTGAATTAAATTAATCCAATATTAATATTTATGAAAAATTATGGTATAATCACTTATTTTTATCATAGATTAACCTGATTTACCCTTTACTATAGTGATAAATTTTATAAAACTTACTATTCATATTGACAAATAAATAAAAGGGTTTTGTTCACCAAAATTCAACTCAAATATTAAAAATATCGAATCTATTTTATAAAATTCAATTTCATAATTTTTAGAAATCAATTTTAAAATAAGCGTACAACACCCGACGAAAACTGTTGTATAGAAAAAGAAACTTTTAAAATAAAAATTGGTTTATTATTATCCCATGCCTATAAAAATATTCAATGTATTTTTAATTTTTCTATTAACTATATATTTCCTTAAAATAATTTAAAAATATTTAATAATTTAATTTATTATGATAAAAGTACATTATGGCATAAAAACAATTTCTCAAACAATAGCTCATTTTCATTCAAATGGTTTTTATTATAATTTATAACTAATTAATAAACAATGAATTAATTTTATTCTTATTTTAACAATGTGTTTTACATAATTTATTTATTCCCATCATACCATCCAATTAAATGGTAAGGCGATAATTTTTACCTTTAATAACAATCTTTAATAGTATATCGCGGTTTATTTAAACTCATTGTTTCTTATAATGTTAGCTATCGAACACATAACAATTATATAAAAAACATTTCATCAAATATTTTGGTGTTATAATTATCACCAGTAAGACTATAATGGAGTATGGAGTCCTATAGTGGATGGGGTTTACATCCCATTCCCATAAACAAAGACGACATAGTCCTATAATGGATTGGGGTCACTCCTCATTCCCTTTTATATTACCTAATTAGATATCATGATTTACCCAATTAATTTTTGGTATATATATTTCAATGAAGACCCATAAAATAATAAAAAACATATATATTTGTGGCGAAAAATAATAAAATCATACCCTATTTCATCATAACATAATTAATCTTTGGGAAGGAAATAAATTTCAGGAAAACATGATTAAAACATTATCACCATAATCAATCCATATAAATAAAGTGGATTGTATCATTAAATTATATCCCTATTGAAACCTAAAATTTATTAAGTGATTTTTACATAGATAACAATTCTTTTCTAAAATAATTAGAAATATTCGTTGAAATACAAGGGAAAACATCAATTTCTATTAGTGACTTTTTAAAAACAAAATTTACCTAAAAATGATAATATGATTATATTCTTATAGATTTTTATTATTTAAAATTAATATTAATAATGAATAAATAAAACTACCATACTATAATTCATTAATTTCGTAAACATTGAAAAAACATTATTTTTACACTTTTTTAATGAAAGTAAAAACTGGCCTGTTCAGAAAATGAAAAAATGTTGCTTTTTTGAAATGAAGTAAAATATAATAGAAAAATACATTTAAAAATAATTAAAAATTATATAATAAAATCTTTAAAACAATTCTTAAGAACATAGTCATGGAAAAAAAATATTCGTAATAAAAAATGAAGAATACAGTTGCGTTATGTTAATTTTTTTGGGTCTTTATGAGTTGAAAATTGAAGGAATATAGATGGAATAAATGAAAACCCCATTAATTACCATATGATAATAAAATTGTTAAATTTTAATAAATAAATAACATACCATTCCCTCAATATAAATATAAATATAAATAATCTCGATACAAAAATGATATTGTAACATAAACCCTTAAATCATATCCTAACTTGATTTGTAAATTTTCTAACCCCGTATATAATAAATTTTTATTTATTATAAATAAAAAATCTAACCATATTCATACTTATCATATCATATATCATTCACATATAATTTCAAAGTTACCCATTTATTAATAATTCTTTATTAAATTCAATATTTGGTTGTCAACTGTTCTATTTTACACATATGATTGAATTTGGTGATTAGGGTGTATGAACCATGGTCATGGTTTCATAATATATAGAATATTAATTATTTAATTTGGATTATATTTTTCATATGTAATCATTTTTAGGACCATCCATGTATGGTGGTTATGAAAAATGAATTACATCAATTCGTGGAGGTTGTACTCCGCACATACACATGAGTGACATTTTCGTTATTCAATAGATGAAATGTATCAAAGGTAAATAATAATTACTCTTTCTAGAATCTTAATTATTTTATAAATATAATATATAATAATTATTTTTATCTATAAACCCATCCATAAAATATGATAGTGGAAAATGAAATATATTTTTTCATGGAGAAGTTAGTCCAAACACACACATGAGAAACACTTTCATTTTACACTATATGGATGAGATGTGGATAATTAATATTCCATAAACACAATAAAAGTTAATTATATTTATGACAATAATTTCATAATTTTATGATGTATATTATTTATTGAAAATCTGGGGAAGAAGAATTAAACTTTAAAGAACATGGTTAAGACAATTACCGCATATTTTGATATCCCCATTCTATTGAACTTAAAGACTTAAAAAATAGGTTTATAGACATAATATGAGACTCATAAAATTGGTTTTAATATTTATTTGGGATGATTTTTTATATAAAACATAACTCATATGTGTCTTTGGAAACAATAGTTTGAGTCCCTTTTAATAGGCAAGAATAAATTGAGTTTTCTAAAATATTATGTATTTATGAGTCAAGAATGTATTTTTTATAATGATAAGATTAAAATAAATAAGAAATGTATTTTATTTAAACCATTTATAATCTAAATTTTCATATTATATGTTTTTTTATTTTTAAATAAAATAGTAGTATATTTTTTAACATTAAATATCCTTAAAGTCATTTTCAAGACTATTCATATAATTTTACTTTAAAATCATCAAGATAACTTTAGATTTTGAATATAAACACTTAAATAATCAATTTTCCTTTTATAATTATCTATAATATTTATTTAACACCATAATTCCTTGAAATAATACCAAATTTTCTCATTTTTAATATCATTTAATTGATTTTTTTCATACTTTCATATGCGTTGTGGCGATGCTACCAAAGGATTAAAAAAAACTAATTATCATAAAAAATTAAAAATAAAATAAAAATTTAATTTATTATCAAAAAATATTATTATATTATTACATTTAAAAATTTATTTTATCATTATCATAATGATGATAAAGTAATAAGGGAGTGTGAATGAATTTTTTTAAATATTAATTTTATAATATAAAAGAAATTTCATAATCCAAGAAAATGTCATCCAATGGATAATGTTTAAAACATCAGATAATTAAACATATAAATACACTAATAGAATAATATTTATCAAATTTCCCAGGTGTATTTTACCTTATCTCTTAGTTTAACCAAATCATTAACCCTTTAAACCATTACCATGGTGACATTTTTTTGTTTTTCCATGCTATATTTTCATTATAACCAAATATAAAATAGACCATATTACATATTTTGAATATTATGAATTAAAATTTTAAAATAACTTTAAAATATTCAAATTCTATTGGTGGTAAAATCTATATTCAATGTAATTAGGAAAAATTAAATGAAAGACTATTTTTTAAATGAATTTTTGATCCTAAAAATGAATTTTAACCAAAATTATTTATAGATTTTATCTCCATGAAATTTACTGCATTATTGATAAAAAATAGATTTTTATAATTTTAAAACAAATAAAAATCCAAATGGATTACTTTTAATACTTAATTAAATGTAATGGAATAAAATTGTTTTTTATTTGAATAAAATACAACTTAGGTTCAAAAAATTTAATAATGGGTTTTCAAATCCAGAATAATAGTTTTTTATTATTTATTATTCTCTTCAAACAAATATTTTATAAATAAAAATGTCTAATATATTTTTATTTCATTCTTATATAACAATTATTTCATAAAATTTACAAGATTTGTGAGAATTGTATTTTTCATTATTCACCGAAAAATCAACCATTATAGAAAATACCAAACAATATCTCTAAAGACCATTTTTTAATTATATAACCAAAAATTAATTTATTTTTTTACTAAAATTTAAAAATTCAGAAGTGTATGTTTTAAATGAAATATATAATATAAAACAAAAAATGTTTTAAAATACATATTTTTTCACCAAGAGTAATTCAGTAAACATTATTTATAGTTTCTTAATCATTTTAATTTTATTTAATAATAATTATTATTGTTATATAAATAAATTTTATTGATATCATTTCATAAATCTATTAAAATTAACATAAATATATAATTCATCAATAATGTTTCACCAAATTTATTGGTATTTTCCAAAGTAAAATGGAACCACATAAATATTACAAAATATATTTTTTAATTATTTTTCATTTAACTTTATAAAGATTTCAATAATTTTTTATTTTAATAAATCATGTTTCACTAAATTTCATTTGTGTGCGTAACATAAGCTTTTGAGAATCGTATTATTTCAAGGAGAATTGCATATTGAATTCTTAGGGTGTTATAAGCCAGAAAAAATTCCACATGTTTTATGTGTCATTTTATATTCCTATTTGAGAACCTACCTATTTTTTACTTATATAATTTAGATTATTATTAGTGTATATCATGAATCATATACAATTATGTATTGATGAAAAAAGTGATAATATGTACTATGGGAGAGGTAGAATATGTTAGGATTGTCATAAGTGATATAACATTAATGAATAATTCAAGAAATGATTTGACCCATCCATTTTAATAGAAGTAGATATCTCTGTACCATTGAATAGAATAAAACTATTTTATTAAATATCTAATATATTTTGTTTAAGAGTTCATTTTTGGAAGACAAAAAATTTAAATAACATTGGTTGAGGGCCCATGTATGCAATTTGTTTGATGAGATATCGATACATATGGATTATATTACATAGTGAGTATGAACACGAGCCTTAGTCCAACTGGTGAGGACTTGGAAAGTACATCAAAGAGACCAAAGATAAAATTTAGGTGGAGAAATATTTATGGGCTACTGTAGTAGCTACTGCAGTAGGTACTGCTTGGAACTGTAGCAGCTAGAACTACTCATCCATCCGGGCCTTTAAGCCACTAGTTTGGTCCTTGGGTATTTTATGGATTTAGGGCCACCCAAGTACGTAGGGAATGTTATTTATCAAGGCCATCAGGCCACCTTAAGGCCTTAGGTCCATCCCAATGTCTTCAAACCACATGAATGAGTAGATTTACATGTCAAACTACAAGGGGCAAGGATCTAGATGAGGTTTTAGAGCAGGTACATTCACAAGAGCAGATCTAACTAGAATTGGAAGAATGAGAGGGTATGAAATTTCCATTGGTAAAAGGCTTGTGCAACTCTGCAAAAGTCAACTAGCAGACCATCCTTTCTGAGGCGGAGTATTGATATTATGACATGTTCTTGGGAGGATCAGTTCTATGTTTTCTTATCTAGGTGATTTCCTCTAAGACATACATATCAAAAAATTTTCTCTAATCCATCAGGCCTCATAAAGGTTCCACATCACCCCTTGAAAGGTGGATTATTAAAATAATAAAAAAAGAAGGCCTTTGGGCCATTCAGGCTTAGTGAGTGATTATTTGAGGATGTTGTTGGTGTAACATTAACATTTTTCTCTATGGGTTCCATGATGTGTTACTAAAGGATGATCTTGGATGTTAGGAAAATTATCCAAATTCCCTTAAGAATTATTATTCTTGGGACACACAGTAAATGTATCCAGAATGTTGGTTAAATTTCAATTGCATTTAATATTGGAATAAATATTATTCTCAAGTCCAAAGAATAAAAATTATTTAGGTTATGTTGATTACATTGATTCAATCACTGATTATTCAAAATAATAAATATGCGAGTTTAATATTAAATTAATATTAATTTGGTAGTTAGTAAATATAATATGTATTTACATATTTGAGAAAGAATATTGGGATATTTATTTATTTTTAGAAAAAGTTATTATTCAATGTTAGGTAAATATTGAAGACGGTTGATGGGTCTAGTTATTTGTCCATAAGAAATTATATTTAAATATCCTTATGTTTTTTCACATGAATTGAAAATTAAAATATTACTATCATTATTATTTTATTTTGGGTTTATATAGGATTTATGAATTTGTTTAAGGCCTTTATGAAATAACTAATTCTCCAACCATGTTATAAACCCAATTATTTCATTTTGTGAGAAAGATAAATTTATTCTAAAAAACATCTATAGATTTATTTCATGAACTATAGGGAAATTTTAAATTATAATTCCATGTAGGGAGAGTGATAATCATCCTTGTTCCAATAAATATTGAGAAATCTAGAATAGAAACATCAATTTGAGAAGGAATTATTATTACAATCAATGATATACCATATATAAGTATTGGTTCTTATTAGACAACCCCTAGATATCTAATATTGATGTTCCATGGTTTTTGGGGAACATGTGGTTACAATTGGAGGGATTATACACTTGTATCCTTCATCACAATGGCTATATTACAAGAAATATCAATCGATTAAAATAATGAAAAAATTACAACAAAAGGAAGTTCTTAATTATATGAATTAATTATAACTTATATGTTAGAATAAAATATATTATAATCATTTAAGTTTTAAATTTTTAATTTAATATGATTTATTTGAGGAAATTCATGATTTTTTTGGGAATGGGTTTAACCACATCTGCAAATCCCTAGAACCTTCATGCAATAGTCACACTATAAGGATAATCTATAAAAGAGAAAAAATATTAATGGTGGTTTTACGGGTTTATTTAATATTATCTCCACTAATATTTATTGGTTACTCTCATGAGATAGAGAATGAAAAATTAGAATGAAAGGATAAAAATAAGTATATCACACTTTAAGCAATAGAACATTTTTCATATATATAAGTTGGTAAGTGTGATGCAGAAATATAGAAAGCTATGCTTTGTGGTAAGACTTTAGGGTAAAAATCAACTGAAATATGGTTGGATGAGGATGAAACCCTTTTTATCCGAGGTACGTGATCATATAATAATATTTCCATGGTTTTTAGTTATTTTTGGAGATCAAATTTTAATCATATAGGTATTTAAAATGAGTTTCTAACTGATTTTTTGGATCTGATGTTTAATTTAATGTCACATTGTAATGTTGTCTTGGATGCTGTAATTAGGTGGCTTATAAGTGAATCCAACCATAATGATGGATGTCGCACTATGATATAAAAATTGAAATAAGATTCTAGAATTTGAATATATCTCAAACTTGGTAATATTATATTTAACTTTGATGGATTTTTTGGGAGAGTTATATATTTTTTGAAGGCCCAATTAATATGTAAAAAATAGAAAATTTTGTGGATATATTTTTGGAATATAAAATTGATGGTATTATAATAGTTGAGTATGATAAAGAGAAAATAAGACCACAAATAACATTTAAACATTTTTAAAAATAATTTAGAGATTTTTTGAAGGATAATCCATTTATAATCTAAATTTATTATGGAAGATAGAGGCACAATGAACAAACCCTTTCTTGTTGGGGGGTTAATATCTTAATGAAATCACTATTAAGTATCATTTTGGAATATATTTTTTTAACAATTTCATAATGAATTTATTGTATAGGTAGAAAGATAGAGTGAATCTATAATTTTTAGTTCTCCCTTCTTAAGAATGTTAATCAAATTCATTTCATAGTGAATTCCCCCAGCATGTTAACACAATATCAATGTGTGATCATTACTTCAACCATTATTGGTGAACCATATAAAATCTTCTATCTCACAAAATTTGTTTTCAGTAATTTTATTTTTTGGTTATGTTGTTAATTATGATTGGTTCAACTCATTACTTAGAATGAAAATATGAGATAAGTTACATGTTTGAAGAAAAAAATATCCCACCGAAATTTTCTTAAAGGGATTCTCAGATGTTGTGGTTGAAGAAAGTTGAATTAGGGATACAAGGTACAACGATGGTGAATATTTCAACATTGTATTTTCATCATTATAATTATATTTCCCATGTTAATTTATTCATTCACCCTTAAAAATTATCTATGATGACTAAAGTGAATTCCTAATCCCCAGGGAATATATACAAGTACCGATGGTAATAAATAAAAAATTTTGGAATGATTTCAACAACAAAAATAAATAAACCACATCATTTCAGAAAATAAAAAATTTCATGACACATTCATGTATTGAACATCCCTAAATATAAATAATTTTATTTAATAATATGAAACAAGAAAACATCATAATGCAATAAGGATAACTAAACATCCAACATAACATTCTAGTCCATAATTAAATTGAGTTACAACATTAAAATAATATATAAATCTCAAAAAGTTAAAGATAAGGTCATATTGTATGAAACATCAATAATCTGAAATCACTTCTTTAGGATCCATAAAATTCACCACATGAGCCAACTCCTCATGACTCATTTTCACTACTAAACATAACATCACGAAGGATGATAGTCATGAAGAAATTAAACCATTAAATGTTGATTCTTTCCTTTTTATTTTATCATAGACAATCATATCTACAAACACCCACATGATATATATATGGTGTGAGGAAAAATCATAATATATTACCTTGTAAAATCAGTGTAATATCTTTCATAATGGAATATGTTAATATAAGTTTCGAAATATAATTTATAAAAAATAATTTTTAGGAAAATATAAATTTTTCATAAAATATGATATTGGAAAGCCATTTGAAATCATTTTGATTTTAATAAAAGTATCCCAAGATTAAAATTAAGAAAGAGAATAACCTTCATTAAATATAACTAAATGAAATTCAATATAGACATCACGTATCAACATGACTATAGACACATATTAATAATGGATATCATGTGATATAATCTGTGAGGATAAATAAGTAATGGTGCGATCAAAGGCCTCACATGTGAAACAATTTGTAATTATCTGAACTTAAAATAACTAACCCTAACATGGACTCACTAGGTGATATCCCATATCCCAAGACCAATCTAAATCTGTTAATTAAATAAAAAAAATCTAAACTAGCATAACACTCTTCCAAAATTCCCATATTCATAGCCAATATTCAAATGTAAAACTCATCAATAATTAATTATCATAATATAAAATATATCATATAATCATGTTAAGAAACATATCAATCCACCAAATAACATTGTTAAAAAATTGTATAATATCAATCTCAAATATTCACATAGTCGATAAGACATTACGTCTAAAAGGAATATAAATCAAGGAAACATAATAATTTTTCAGTATTAGTACTAAATATCCCTTTAGAGTCAAAATACACCTCCAAAAACTTTATTAGACACCACATAGTCATAAAATTGGAATTTTAATTAAAACTATGTACAACCCTAAAATTTTCAATAAAAAGGAACTAAACACTAGTAATGAACATACATTATACCTGAATAACTCATTTTAATCATTATATAGTCATAGAATGCATATAAAATGTAATTAATTAAGAGTACCCAAAGGGAGAGATCATTATACAGAGACAACTACCACAAACTCATCATAACCTCATCTCAATATTCAAATACTAAGAGATTCAAGAGAAGATATCCTTAAAAACCCTATAAATGCAGGGATTATACATTTGAAAACTGTAATTAGACATAATATTGTCCACAAATTCCTACTTGTGAAAATAAAAAATAATGAAATAGAAAACAATAAGGAACTAAGAAAAGGAGATATAAGAAATAATCATGAGTTATATTGAATTTTCTAAACTATAACTCAAGAGAGATCACCTAAGATGAATAAAGGAGAAATAACCAAATGATGGGGACATCTATTCGATGAAAAAGGGGATTATGAGAGACAAATAGAAGATAACATAAATATTGGAAAAGTGAACTTTCAAAATTTCATATTATGGGAATATCACATGGTTGGGGAAACCACACACCAACAATGTATTTTATATTATAAGGAACCTCATATGTATGATTTTATACATGATTTTAGAAACCATGCACCAAATAAGAAAAACTCCATAAGAATATCCCACTAATATAGTTAATGTGAACAATTAGTACTAACATTGTGCTAATCATGTGCCTCATCTAGCTTCCCGATTTTAAACCTCATTAACTAACAACTGCAAAAAATTCCATAAATTCAAATAATTAAATGGAATTAATAAATTAAATATTTAAATGTGACAAGGGAGTTTTCATAATTCTCTCAACTATGAAAATTTATACCCCCTAAAATTTAATAGAGATCCTTATAAAAAAGCAAGGTTATTAGTCTCTTATCAAGGACTTATTCTACAATAATTAATTTCTATATCAAGAAAACAACTATAGAACACTGAAAAATAGAATATATTTACCCACCAAACACTATCATCATAACATAGATAGGTTACTCAACTATGGTGGTGCCAGGTTCCAAATATTTATACCTTTACTCAATAGCATGAGATATGCATAGATGATATTTCTATAGCTGGGATATGTAAAACCAAACATGAATATAATTCATCTTGTATAGCAATAGAAGTTGGTGTAAACTTCCCTGAGATGATACAATATATGAAATGTCTAGATATAATGTAAAATTAACTTACACTTATTTCTCAATATATGATACCTTTATTGAAGATAATCTCAGATAAATACTTAATCACCAATAATGAATTCCAATGGATAAAAATTGGTCAACTATTTTTTTTGATATATTTTTCTCTCACCATTATTTTCTAAACCAT
Organism: Viscum album; assembly: GCA_963277665.1. Taxonomy (NCBI): domain Eukaryota; kingdom Viridiplantae; phylum Streptophyta; class Magnoliopsida; order Santalales; family Viscaceae; genus Viscum; species Viscum album. The sequence goes on from OY728150.1 coordinate 305,111,920, forward strand.
ATAAAGCTTATCAACATCTCTTAAATGATGCTCATCCCAAAAAATGAACAATCAATCGATTATAAATAATAATGAGGGGATCAACTAGGTCATCCAAAAATATATTTGAAGACTGAAATATTTATTGAGTTTTAATAAGATTTATTAATAGAAAACTAATCTAATTAAAGATATATCTACCATTATACATCAAAGTCAAGAACTAAATATCAGATAATATCATACAAAATAAATATAAGACACTCAGTTTTAATATCCATTTTTGAATGATAATTCATTCTTATTATTATTTTGGAACACATTTATCCTTGAAAAACTGTTCAAAAATGGGAAGTGAAGAATGAGAATATATTATAAATAATGTTCATAAAATTCTAATCCAATTTATATTCTTTCACTCCTTGGGTTGGAAATATTTTTATCAAGCTGTAAACCACAATATTCTATTACTAGTGTTAATGGATTAGTCAAAATAAATGGTATGGAGACATACATTCTAGTGCCTCTTCTAATGATTAAAACCCCACTAAAAGAAGATACAATTCAATATTTTATGATAAAAATATTACGTAAAATTATCCCCCAAAGAGATAATGTTTAATTTAATTAATTTACGTATCAGTACTGTAAAATCTAGGTTGTTGGTGGGGTCATTCTTCTCATGATAGCATAATATATGAGAGACATATTTTACAAAATGTTCATTATGTATCAGAATACACCCCAAACCTATACTTGAAATATCAATTATACCAGACTAACTTTAAACCATATCTAGATTAATTATAATGTAATATAGTGTCAATATTATTTTTAATCTTTTAAATGACATATAACACTTATAATTCAATTCAAAAATCACCCCTTCTTAGAAAATTCAATCATGGGTGATGACAAAATAATGAAATTGTGAAAAAACTACTACTAATATCTTTCATGATCTAGAAATATTCTGATATCATATAAATTACTATGAATTTCTAAAAATATTAAATCTTATTCCTTCTCAGGATCTATAAAATATTCTTTTCGCTAATACCAAATCTCCTATAAATTCTTTTTCTTATATCAAAAATTGATATTATGATGTATTTCAATATGATAAATGATCCATTAAGGTTACAAAATAAATATATATATAATATTTAAGATCTTATTTCATCATCAAAAAATCTAGTATATAATCCTTGAATACCACAATGAAGGTGTCAAGATATTGATGAAAGATATTATTCATCAAAGAAGTGAAATTAGAAGGGGTATTTTTAAATATAAATGGCATAACAAGATGAGAAAAATTCACATAACTACTTATAAATGTGGTCTTAGGAAAGTTCACTTACTTTACTCTAAGATATGGTCATCCCAATCTTAGGTAAAACATAAGAAACTATATATCTATCACTTGAGTTAGTAAAAAGATCAAAAATATAATGGAACTTATACTTATTCATAACAACCGTATGATTGATATTTTAATACTCAATGTAATGTTAGACACTTCTATCCCTATTATTTTTAATTATTTATAGTGATGCCCATAATGAAACATAAAATGAATAAAACCATTTATCTTGAGATCAACTAACTAAAAATTCAATTTCATTATTACATCATGACAATTTGATGATAACACTTATAGTGTTGTGATAAATAGAAAACTCTATATCATATTTTGGTTGAAAACCAGATAAATAATATTTAAAAAACAAGGGATACCTATCCACTACCTGAAAAAATGACTATCTAAACAATTATCGATAATATTAAAAATAAAAGTAGATATATAACATGAAATCAATTCAAAATATAGGATAAAATGTCTTTAACTACCTAATATTGGATCCCTGTCACCACTGAAGATGTGATTGTTTCTATTGGGAGAAAGGAATAAAAACTTTTATTGGTAGCAGTCAATATGAAATTTAGAGATAACCATCCAATCCATTACAAATATAATATTAAATATATCTAAACCATGAACAACGAAACACACACAATCTCAACACATTCATTTATCACAAGACATATAGGGAACATAAATCCTTTATTCTCTCTATTTTCTAAATAAGTAGAATGATCAATCCCAAAATATATATACATAGATCAATGTCCCAGTAAATCAATTATATTGGATAAAATGAAGGAATTGGAAACACATGTATCATATAAATCCAAGTACATAGAATAATTTGTAATGATCATACCTATAATCGTCTCTCGAACAATGTTAGATCCCTTGAGGACATGATATACTACATATAATTGCCCATATTTAGGCCCACTCTATAACTTATTGGTAGGGTAAGAATATTAATTCATATAAGGAAAATACCATGATCAATTAGATGCATATGACTACAAAAAATAGATTTTTTATTAGAATATGCATCCTTACATCTCTAATAAGGTTTCAAAAAATAATTCTATAAATGAACCAACTATAAACAAAAATTTCATGTCATGTGAGACTCATGGAAATTAGGATTAGTGTGTCCCATCATCCCACATTGAAATAACACTATCGACATGCTCTCGAAGGTATCTTTGGAGTAAAATTTTAAGGATGATGAACATTCCCCCCACTCCATCATTGATATTCCTCACACATACTTGTTTTACCATAGGGAGAACATTGAATTCCACCAATAGAAGTTTAGGAAACACATATTTTGTCATTTCTTATAAATCTGTCACATCCAAAACTACCTCATCGACTGACAAAGAATAGATCAATAGATAGAAAAGAACACTACTCAATATTTTATCTGGTCTTAAATACATCTAAAACCACAAATTCTATATGTAATAATTCTCTATGAGTTTAGGGAAAGGTAAAAAAACTCAAAAAAATTAGAGTTATATTCTATCACTAAATGTGCCCCTTCTTTATAGTCCTTAAATTTCTACCCTTCACTACTTTCAATGTTTCTAGGTAAAACCACTAGTTGAAAATATCCTTAAACATGTCATCAAAAGTAATGTACTCATGTATCATAGTATTTTTGATGGATTCCCACCCTTTAGTGACTAATAAATCTAGTATATAGAAAGAAAATCCAATCATGGAAGTATTATATGACCAAAGAAAACCAAATATGCACCCGATATTATCTATCTACTCATTAGGTTTCTAAGACACTCAGTTTTCAGGGAATACATATGGATTTTTCTTTATAAAAAACATTACCGAATACACAAATAGATCTAGTTTTCACTGGACATCCCACCCTATAGAATGGATAGTTTAATTAATAGACCCAATAAGAATAAGGGCTACCTGAGGGTATCATATTGTGTATTTGTCACATCTCCAACTCTAGGATCTTCTAAAGAAAATCTTCATGAAATTTTATTTAAAAAATTAATAATAAAACTCAATAAATATATAATTGAAAAAGAAGTTTTATAGATAAACCATTAAAGCTTACCCAATAAATAGTAAGTAACTAAAAATATAAAATAAAATCAATATAAAATACTAATGGGGAGAAATATTAAAATATTTCAATTTTTATCACTATTCATGGTTTGATCATATGGTTTGGAGAACCATGTACCAAATATGCGAGGGTCATAGAAATTTATATTGAACAAGCTGCATATTTACCACATGGTTTTCCACACTATTCACCTAAACCATGTGTGTCTAGTTTTCATCACATTTCCACCCCAAAACATGAAATTTACGAAAATAGATCATGAGATTCCCCCCAAACTCATAATAATAGAAAATAGAATAAAATCACAACAAATAATATTATTATACCTAATAAAAAATCTGAAAATAAAGACAAAATTCCTAACCACACATGGTAACTCAAGGCTCATCATAAAGAACGTTTTCCTATGAACTACCCAACACTAACCTTTAAAATTACAACGGTCTTACATCACACTAACAATAATACTTTAACATTATGGGACCATTTATATCATTTTAAAATGAACTAGAATGTGTTAATATATAGTTTCATTCAATATTACTCTCAATATTGTTCAAAGAGTGTTCTCGATCACTATATAATTTTAACCTGCAATGAGGGTATAAAATTCAACCATTGTGAATGATTTTGCCTTTAAAAATAGATAAAACATAAAATAAATTTCACATAGAAATTTTTAATTATGTATCAATCTCATAGAAATCCATAAACATAAAAAAATATATTCAATAATAGGAAACAAACTTAACAGATCATAACACCTCAAAGATAACTAAACTTACAACATCACTTTTTAATACATAACTATTTTGAATTAGAACATCAAATTAATTCAATAATACTAAATGGTAAAGATAATTTTAGAGTATCTTATAAGTACAAACCCCAAAATCACTACTCAAGGATCCCCAAATACCTCCACATGACCCAAAATATCATGTATCATGGTCTCTACTAACCAACATACCTTAAATGATGAGAGTAATTAGGAATCACTTCAATGATATGTTTCTTCTTTCTCTTTACCTGCTCCAAACAAAATCAAGTCCAGATACACCCATAGGATATATGTAGAATGTGTGAAAAAATACCACTCATAATATACTATTGATCCATATAATATCATTCCCAATGAAAACAGTTAGTATTATTTGAATATAATATTTTAATAAACCCATTTTAAGAAATATTGTTTTCTAAAATAGATTATAGTAATCCATTTGAAATCCATTTTTTTAGTAAAATTAAACAAACTTCAACAGAAATAATTAAATTAAAGGAATAAAACATATACAATGAAATATAATATAAACATTAAATATCAACATGATTAAATATTTATCTTAATAATTTATTACAACGGATGTAACCTTTGGGACATTTAAACAAAATAAGGAAAATGATAATAAAGGACCATTCTGATAGAACACATGGAACATTGAGTAACCTGTATAAACTAACCCAACATTTACCTTTAGCCTCACAGTGTGATATTCCCTATCCATAGAACACTCTATCATAAGTAACTAGTAATATAGCTATATAAAATTTAGTAAAACTTTTACATAATACCCAAACATATACCCTAGGTACTCATTTGAAGCTCATCAATAATCAATTATTATAACATATAAAACATCATATAATAATCTCAAGAAATGATAAAATACACTAAAACTATTGGTTGAAAATATATATAATATCAATCAAAAATAATCAAATAACTGATAATATTTTACATGAAAACAGGACTTATAAAACAAGGAAATATAATTATCTTCAAAGAAGTCCTATAAAAGACTAATTATAGTATAAAGACTATTTAATATATTTCATAAAACACTTTATAGGAATAAAAGTAGTTTTAGTATGAAAAAAAATTAAAAAATAACTTTTTCAACATAAAAAAACCAAGGAATGATCATAAACAAGTCCTCAATAATTTATTTTAAGAATTATATAGTAAGAGAAACCATAAAAAATCTCATGTACTGAGGGTATTCCCTGGGATGGGTTACTATGAAGTTACACTTACCTCACACTCATTCTAACTTTATCACATTATTCAAAAAACAATAAATTAAAAGAGAAAATGTCCTTAAAAATCCTATAAACTAGGGGATTCAAACTTTTAAAACTATCTCTATACATAATCTTGACCACCATAACCAACAAGGGAAAACATATGAATTAAATGAAATAAAAATGAAATAGGGTAATTATAATAAAAAAAGAAAAATAAACAATCATCAGTTACCTTAAATATTATCCACTATCACTCATGGGAGATCACAAAAAAATATAAAAAAAAATAACACACTACCAGGGATATCTAGGTTGAGAGAATGAGGGTTATGGTAATGGGAGAGCAATTACATGAAAGTAGGAAGAAATTGATATTTGAATATTTAAAATCATGAGTACGCCACATTGTTTTGGAAAACATGAAAACATCACTTATTTTTAACATAAGGTTTAAACATGGTTTGACAAAATGGTCTTGAAAACCATTCACAAAACATGAAAACTTTACTAGAAACTCCAACCCCCTTTGTATTGTTACAGTTTATGGTTAACACTAACTGTTCACTAACCATGAACCCCATCCAATTTACCCAATATTATAATCTTAAACATCCAACTCCAAAATATTCATATAATTCATATTTATAAATCCAATTTTAAAATTAAATGCATAAAAATGACTATGAGGTATCAAATTCATTTAGAATGTGGTCAATTAAAAAGTGGAACCAGAACATATTTAATAAACCTTCCAATTTTGGATGAAATATATGAGGTCATAACTATGGTCTCTTATAAATTATGCGTTCTAATATTCTATTCATGGAATCCATACATGTGATGATATAATGTTGTTAATGTCTTAAGTTGATACCATGTTTTTCAACTTTGATTCCATAATAGAAAATAAATTATATGGAGCCATATCAAATAAGATTTATATAAAGGTTATGAGTTCAATATTGATGAAATCAATATGAGATAAACTCATTGAAATTTATTAAGGGGATAAAAACATCATGTATGTGCACTACTAAGTGTTTCATAAAAATATAAATTACTTAATGATAAGAGAAAATTAAAATGTTGATCATTTAATAAATAACTTCATTAAATTTATTTGATCTATTGATGAATATGTGTATGAAATGACTAATTGTGAGATTATAAATAATTTAATATATTATTAACATAATTCAATAGTTAAATTGTTTTGAGGACTGAAGAGTTAATCATATATGAATTCAATTTTGATTATATTTATAACATGATTTCTTATTTTAAGATATGGGTTAATTTGAATGAATATCAATCCATTCATCAATGTAAATGGTATTCAAATATATGAAGAGACATGTTATTTATGATTTTGATGAATCTATTAGTGATGAATTATTATCACTTGGGAAAAAATAATCTTGTAAAAGGATGATTTAGTTGGAAGCAAACCCTTGAATAAATAAATTTTGGATAAGTTATCAATATTACTATAAAATTTTAAAAGAAAGATAATGGAAAAGTTTATGGTGAATTAGTATAAAAAATATAATTTCTACCCCAAGATAAAAATTGAAATATTTTCTTACATTTAGAAAAATGTTTCAATGAATGATATTAAAAATAAAATAAAAATATTAAGGAGAGGCATGTTCTATAGATTATGAGTTTTTGATTTAGATATAGAGGATGAAATTATTTCAATGGAAAATAAGAAAATTATGAAATCGGGGAAGCAAATAAAATATAAGATGTTTTTTACATGAAGGTTTAACTTAAAGGATCATATGAGGATTTGGATTCCTACCATTAGAATAAAATAATATTATAAGGGTATTGTTGGATTCAACATAGTTTTTTGATCAACTTGATGATTAAGTCACATAGATAGAGATGATTATTAATGATTATGGGTCCATTAATGGAATTTTATAATATGGTATTTATTTTAAATGAAAATTAAAGGGCTTTAATATGGTGATTGATGAACATAAGGCATATATAATATAGTGATAAAATATGATTTAATATTTTAATGAAATAGTAGTGGTATTATGAAGGAATCATAATTCGAGATTAAAATTTAGTGGTGAAAATATTTCTTCTTTTATTAAACTATGAAGTAAAATAGAAGGAAAGTGTTAAATGAGGAATTACGATTGTTTAGAATATTTTATATAATCAAATTATCACAATAAAAAGTTATGGTTGATTAGGTTTTAAAGGTGAAACATAAAATTGAGGGAGTCGTTAGAAAGGCGAAGGGAAGAAAAATATAGGTTATCAATCTCAATCATCACGTGATTATCTATAATGAAGGAGTTTATTTTCAATAATTAACATGTGGAGATGAAACGGTGATATAATATTTCCCCTTATATAGTGGAAATTATTTATTTATCTTTCCCACCCAATGAAACATTAGTATTTAGTAAGGAGTTACATGGATGGATAAACACTCAAGAGTAAGAACAAAATATAATAATAAATCATAAAAAACAATTAAGGAATAATAGTTTTGGATATTTTAATCTTTATTCTAATATTGGACAAAATATTTTTAATTGATGGTAGCATTATTCTCAAAATTGTATCTACAAAAGTGAAATGATTGTAGATGTAGGAAAACTAAACATAATACCAATGGAAAAAATCTCCCTCCCTTAGAATAATATGTGTAGCATGATCCCAATACCCATGTTGATGAATATGAATACCAACAACATTATCACTCAATATAATAAAGAATTTATTGGATAAAAAGTAAATATATAGTGAAGTAAATTCGTGATGAAATTGATTTCAAATCTATAAATAACAACATCATATGGATCATTGACATTTGATTCTCATTGCATAATACTTTTAACATGAGACTCTAGAAAAATGTCCATGGTTTTGTTAATGGTATATTTATATTGTTAAATAATATATCCTTAAATATAAAAGGAATAAGAAACCATGTTTTGATGTAGATTAGTTGAGAAACAAGGAACTTTTATATATGGATGGTCTAAAATATAATCTTTTGTGTTTTTTTAAAAATAGAATGACTTGTTAAATGAAGTCACATTTATCAAAAGGGAATAATTATCCATATAAAATATAAAAACCCATTGATGAAGTGCTAGAGGAGAAACACCAAACTATGATGATGGGAAATCATGTAGAAAACTTGTCCCTATATAGAGATATAGGAAAAAACTTTTGGAATATGAGGTATATCCACATATATGACAAAGGTATAAAACATTTTGTAATATTTTTAGTTATTGATGAAATTCATAATTCAAGGAATTGATGGAAGAAGACAAGTGAGGATTGTGTGAGTATTTGAGGCCTCTGAGTGGTGTCTCTATTTTCCTCTCACCGTCCTAGGGTTTTGTTTCGGTAGTCATTCACATCCCCCTACGGTGTGGCTCGAGATGCACGACGTCGGCATCCTGGATCTCATTTTGGAAGCTGCATGGCTCAGTTGTGCTCTTAGGCTTCTTCGGGGCTTTAGTCTGGCGTCGGTGCAACTTTTGGTTAGATCAGTCGTAGTGTGGACAGATCCAGTGTCGGTGTGGCATGTAGGCTGATCCAGCACAGTGTGGTTTTTTGATCCTTCGGGTTCATCTCAGCGGCGTTTTTCTCGCGGTCAGTTCTTCCATGGAATGGATTCAGCGTGTCATATGGCCAGATCCATCAAGGCTCACACAGAACTGACACCAACGTGGCTTGTAGGTAGGTACAACACAAAGTGGTCTATGACTTCTTCTATTTCAGATCGTAATCGGTGTGGCTCACGGACCGGTCTCCCATGTGTGGCTTTGACTTCTAGTTTGGACGGAGTCGGTACAGCTTGTGGTCAGATCTGGCATGGAACGTCATTTTCTGCTCAGAGCAGCTCAGAAGGGTAAGGCTTTCAGGTGTCTCTGGTTGGTTTTTGCGGAGTCATCACTGCATGAGGTTCTACCAAGGTTGACATCGCAACAGGTTGCAATATCAAGATGAATTTGTTCTTCCTGGATCTGTCTCATTCATTGGCCTTCTATGGGTGTGTTATTCTAGGATTATTTCTGGGATGCCGTATCACGTTGTTGGTGGGTGGGGTGTTCTTTTACTAGAGCTCACCGGTGGGTTTGTGATTTTGGGCTGGTGTCAATGGTCACACTGGTGGGCGTTCGTGGAGGTTGGTTCCGAGGATTGTTCAAGCTTTTTGGATGTTTGTGTTTCTTGGTTTGTGGTTTCCTCGACCTTATCTCTGGTGATTTCGGCTCTTTGTGTGAATGTTTGAGAGGTTTAATGTTGGAGTTGATTGATTTGGTGTGTTGAATGAGTTATTTGGTTGGTCTTAATCATTTGATGCATGATATTTGTACTATTTTAAGTTGTGAATTCTTTTATGGTTTAACACTTTTCCCTAAAAAGGGTTTGACAGTTTCTCACTTTTTCCTCAAAAGTTTTTTGATAATAAAAAATTTAATTTTTAGTCAGGCTTGTGTGATAAAATAAATGGTAATAAATTCTTATTATCCAATGAATAAGAGGAAATAATTAATTCTAAATTTACTTAACATCGATGTGTGTGGTCTAATGAAATATATAAAAAATGTGGCTAGAGATATTTTATAATATCTATTTATGATTATATTATAATTTCAACTGTCATGTGTTTATATTCCAAAATAAGAAGTGATAGAGTATATAATGTGATATTGGTAGAGATTTGAAAATGAAATTGGGAGAATGATCAAAATTTTTTAATTAGGGAGTGGCATAGAGTAAAACTATATTAAGGAGAAAATATACCCAAATAATCATGGAATCAAATATGAGGCCTCATTGGTGAGGACACCACAACAAAATGGATTCATAGATAGGTAGAAACAAACGGTTAACAACATGAAAAACATATTTCCTATTGAAATTTTAATTTCGTTGAACTATTGGGATGAAATTGTTCAAGTAGTATATTACATGAAAAATTATGATTTATTATGACTTATAGAGAGGAATACATTTTAAAAAGGCGACATGATAGGAAGTTAACACTAAAACAATTTAATGGGTTTTGAAGAAAGTGATACATGAAGAATAATTAAGGAAACCAAGGACAGTATAAATATGTAGCAATGAAGGGATATTTTAGGCTAATAATTCAAGGGTAAGGTGTAAAATGTTTCAAAAAGTGGTTGAAAAAATTATAGAGATCAAATATGTGAATATATTTTAGGATAAAAAATGGAATAACATGAGATTTCGTATTTGATAAAAAATTGAAATGAAAATGAAGATGCTGATATAAATTTGGGTGTTTTCATAATTCTATAAAAAAAAATTCTCTAAATTCAAATTAAAATTTGATGATGATATTGAAGAACGTCAACCAATGAATCAATAATGGATAATAACAAATCATATTATTGAATTAAACATTATCATAGAAAAATTAACTCCTACCTAAACTCGATGAATGTGATATGTTTAGTATACTATTCTAGTATCTCAAGAGGATCCATAAATATTTGAATATAGATAAAAGATAAATCTTGGTTCAAACACTTGAATGATGGGTTAAATCAAATTATTAAAAATTAGACATAAGATCTTGTGAATAAGTGACATATAAAAACATCATTGGGATAATGTTTCTATTCAAAAAAACATCTGATCGATTGGATAATGTTGTATGAAATAAGAAAAGGCTAGCTTTTATAGGCTATGCACAAGTAAATGGTTTTATGTAGAATAAAATTTCATATTGGTATAAAAAATGGATCAATAAGATTTATTTTTTATATATAAATTCAAAAAGATTTCATAATATATCAAATGGATGTTAATAAAACATTTTTGAATATATTTCTCAAAGATAAAGTGTATATTAACAAAACATTAAATTTATAAATTTATATATTTATTAAAATGTGTGAAAATCAATGAAATCACTCTATGGATTGAAATAATGAGCTTGGTCTTTGTATGCCTGGATGAGCAACTTATTGTAGAAGCATGAATATAAGAGAGGTTGTTTTTATCAAAACATGAATATGAAATCAACTAAGGGAAGGATGTTTATGGAGATAATTTATAACATATAAATGATATTTATAATCACCAAGTTGAAATTGGTGTATAAATTATTACATTTAATTAGTACAAAATTAAAAATGTAATTATTTGAGAGATCCTATACTTTATCCGGATATAATTAAATAAAAGGTTTTATATACAATTTTATCTCAATAAAAATAAGTTTTGGAGGTGTTTTAGATATTCAAATTGCGTGATTACATACCAATTTTTCCAAATATTATCATTATAACTAACCTATGGAAGTAAGAATATGTAAAATAAATTGAACCCACACTTTTTTATAAGATGATTTAGATATTTTTTATGCCTAAAAATAATGAGGTCCAACATTTTTATTCTACCATATTGGGGGTTTGATTTATGTTCAATTTGATGTAATTAATTACCACTATTATAAAGATAATTATCTTATAAACTCAATTCACACTCAATTTTAGTTTGGTGTTTTGATCATGGAACAATTTATTCATGTATACAAAATCATATATTGATTGAGATGAATGTTTTGAATATAAAATACATAAGTGGTGGAGGTTTTTTAATTGGGATGAAATTTATGGGATGTACCATAATGGATCATGGGATAATGCCTATTTTCATGAATTATGTAGAGATAATCTTATATAAAAATGAATGTACCCAATTTTTGTAAATGAAGTATTGATTAAGGGGTAATAAAAAATAGGTGAGGATGTATATGGTTATTTATTGTGATATTATAATTGAAAATTTTATGACAAACAGTCTATTATAACATTATAAAATGAAGCATATTGAGATTAGATATCATTTTACCCAATACAATATGGATAAATGAATAACTAGGATGGAACATGTTGGAACAAATCAACAAGAACATTTATTGCATCAAGATTTGTGAAGCAGTAGTTGATCATTAGTGTCCAACCACCACCGATTCATCTAGGAGGATTAGAAAATACTCTCTCCCCATATGTTTTCAATGACTAATGTTGCTCATTTTTGGATAATCATAAACTCCCCTCTTTGGGTTTATTGTTAAAGGGGGGAAATGGAATGAAAGTGTAATTTAGTCTAAATTCCTAAAGAGAAATTTTAGTATAATAAATTATAATCTTAAGGAATATTTTACCTGTGAGGGGATTTTATTGGTTTGAATGAAAGGGAGAGATATATAATCCATGGAGATGATTTTGAGGGATTTTTATATAGTATATTTCAGGGGTATTTTGATGGAATTTATGAATATCATAAAAATTTTCTTCCGATGAATTCCTTTAAATGGTTAACATCACATTATTTTTAAATATATTAATATAAAAATAAATAATTTCATATATTTACATAGAGTTAAGGATAAAAAATGATATCATTATTTTATTTATATACTAGAGTTTATTCTAATTGAAGACACTTTGTATTTTCAACACACCCATAGGGTAATTTCATTTGAACCAATGTTTTCATTGGGTGAGTTTGTTAAATAAATAGAAAATGTTGGACCCTGATGTTTTCATTTGGTCTTCTAGAATTATATTTCATGTTATTAATAATATTTACTGAGGGTTTCATATGGTCAACAGAGGCTTATGGAAATTACAATGTTATTGGGTGTGAATTGGCGTTATATCTTTCCAAAGTTATGTAATCATAATTTAATCACGTAGATCGTACATTGAGGATATGACAGATAAAATTAATAAGGTTGATGGTTGTTTGAGGTGTTCTACCAAAATGAAAACCTCTTTAAAGAAGTGGTTTTTTCTCACAACATCAAGAAATATTCATATTTGTAAACTGATAAAGATTATTGGATCACATCAAATGAAATATATTACGCAAAATCAATGTTGTAACTAGGATATATGATTCTTCAGTATAGATTTTTGCTCAATGAGAAGTTTGTTTTGGTTAGAAATATATGGAAGTTAGTTTGACTGATGACGTGTAACGTTTGTTGGAGTTGGTGTCCTAGAACAATCTGTTTATACATTTATTACATGATTATTTAATGTTTTTATATATTAAAAATCTCACTACATATTTTTTATTGTTATGCAAGAATATAATGTAATAATGTCATTGAGTATTTTTCAGATTAAAAATGTTATAAAAGTTCCCCGATTTGATGAGAAAATTGAAGTTCTATGAAAATATTCTTAAATATAGTTTTGCGGTTGATTATGTACTATGATGGGACACATAGTATATATGCTTTCATATTTGAGTACTCCTATGAAAATGATACTTCTTCTAATTACGTTCACTTTTGTTAATATCTATGACGAGAGATTATGAGAACAGACATACCAGTAAGAATTCCACATGTTTTGGTGTCATTAGATATTCTGATATGCAAGCATGTGTAATGGTCCTTAGAATTTAATATTATCATTAATATGTGTGATGACTAACACACTTATATTTTCTGATGAAAATGGGCATTCCAATTGTTGGTGGTAGGTAGGGTACGTTGGGTACGTCATGAATGATATTTTATTAACAAATATGTTGAGGAAGGATTTGTCCCTTCCATTTCTAGAAGATCATATCTTATCCCTTTGATTTAAATATAACGTTTTCCCTAAATTAAATGTCCATGGTGTTACAACGAGTTTATTTCAGGTAGTCATGGAATGAAATATCTAGCATATAGGTTGATGACACTATCTTGAAAACTACATGATGATAATATTGGGACAAAGGTATTATGTTACTTTGTGAGCATTCCTATGTGGATGTCTTCATTATGATACTAAGTTCTTTATATTGTCTTCCAAGACCCATTTCTAGATAGTAATATGGGACTTTAGGCGTGCCCGCTTAATTCCATCAAGAATAAATCCTAAAAGGACCACAGACTATGCGTTTATGGTGATCTCAATAAAATTCTATTTAAATTTAATTAATGGAAGAAATATTATTATCAAGAATGGGGAATAATTTTATTCAAGATAAAATGATCCTATAAATTAAATAAATATTTATTCACCAGATTATGAATTAAATATATTTATATATTTTATAAAAATTTAATAAATATTTATTTACTATTTTTTAAATAAAAATATATATCTAATTGAATAAAATATTTTATTCGGGTGTTCAATAAATGAAAGAGAAGTTAGAACGTACCAAGATCATGTGCATTGATAAATTAATTAGTTAGTAGATAAAAAATAATGTTTATGTAGTTAGAGAAATAAAGAAAAATAATACTATTATCATTATGTGGCATGTGATTTTATTTAAGGATCCATTTTGCGCCTGTTGGAACACAACAAATAATGGTGCTGATATTATTGTTATGTGGTGTGGGTTTTCTCTAATAGTTATAATTTCATTTAATTGATGCTTCACAATTAAATATTATAACTAAAACCCCATATCTATTAATAGGTAGGTATTTCTATTATGCTAAACCCTGATGAATTGAGAATTGTTGATCCAGACATTTTCTCTATTGAATCATCTCATCTCTCCCTCTAAAGAATGAGAGAAGTTATTCAAGTCTGAAGAACAAGCGAGAAAGAACGATCGTTGCAAGTCATTTCCATCCATCCAAAGTAAATTTTTATTAAGAGAAGAAGAAAATACACAAAGAGGACTACAGAGGTCTAAAGAAATGCAAACCAAGGGCATCCCCTCCAATCAAATCAACACATTCCGCCTTCAAACTGTTAATCCGTAAAATTTGTGCGTCTGTGGAACTATGGTCAGCCATGGAGGCCAAAAAGTCTGCAACCTTGTTCCCCTCTCGATAAATGTGAGAAAGAGTAGTGTTACGACCAAGCATATGATGACAGTTCCTGATCACGTACTCTATGGGCCACGGAGTAGAGCGTTTCTCTTTGAGGCAATCTAGGAGGACAAGTGAGTCCACCTCCACTTCCGAGATGGAAACCTCCTCCTGAATTCACAAGGAAAGACCTGTTAGAAGAGCCCAGGCCTCTGCTAGAATAATGAGTGGCGTTGATCATAGACGATTGGAGCATGGGTGGATCACTGCTATAGGGATTCTAATTTGGATCCTTGCAAGAACAATGAAGTAAATCTGGAAGGGTCATTTCGGATGATCAATGATCGTCAACGAAGAACGTACTAAAGTCCCATGTATTTATTTTCTTGAGAAAAAATTAAATTAATTATAAACATGAGGTTCAAGACCCTCTTTCTTAGATACGATTCTATTTTATTATTTGTCTAAATCATTGATTTCAATCCATGGATACTGGCATTCATCATTATATTGATCCCTGATTGGTCATCGATTACGGAAAAAGTAATATTGAGCCCTCCGAACCACCATGCTTCCGCTGTTTCTAGATCCATAAAGTGGCATCAGAGTGCGATCATCATCTGATTTAATTATTTAAATAATTCATTGAATATTTATTCATTAATAATTTTGTTTTTTAATTCATGTTAAATCATTCTTGTAATCTAAATTTATATATATTTTTCTTTCTCTCTTCATTTTGTGCATATCTAATAGAAGCAAATAATTTATTGATTAAAATTAAATCGAGGATCTCATCAAGAGGCAATGAAAATTCTATCCAGGATTCACAACATAACACACCTTGTATTATTAGTTACACACAATGGAATCATCCACACACGTCGTGTAATCTAGATTATGAACTGTGTAGTTGTGTGCCATGCATCAAGAGTAATTCAGCAATTACTCAAGCTATGTTCATTAATTACATGTGGTGTAGTTAATTCTTACACCGCATGGTGACCAAGATAGACTGAAACATGGTCATCTAGATTACATTCCTTATGGCCCACTGTACATGGTGTGTAGTCCCTTCGGGTCAAGGGCCAAATGGTGTATCCCATACATAGCTAAGTCGACCGGTAGCCATGTAACCCGGAGACAACACAGTGTGTGGCCCATTGGACACAGCGTGCACTCCAAAATTTCTGAAAGACACCTCACACGTCGATTCTCGAGGCATGTACTTTAGATAAGATGGTGAATTTAGTAAACCCCGTGTATTCAGAACTACACACCATGTACTTTACCTAATTACACAGAATTAAAACTTTAATGTTTTTGTAATTCTCAGAATAACATATCATGTGGATTAAAATGTGTGTTCACCATGTTACCTTCAAGGTTATGGATGAGAATATCAAGGGAATTCAAAAGAAAACTATGATAAAAAAATTGATTCAATAAAGATAATAATTATTCAATTCAAGAGCGATTTATCATAATATGAACTATTAAATAATGTAATGATAATTGTCAAGACCCGTCCCAGTGGGGCCTGATCCTCAACACCCCAAGCCCGACTTCAATAGTCCATGGGATGGTGACTAGCACCGAGTAGGCATGCCACTAACAAGGGGGGAATTGCCTATAAAATTATACACACACAAACACATATCCAAGCCCACAAAGATGAATGTAAAAACTAATAAAAATGAATATACCTAAATACACTAAAATCCCAACCAACATAGTATGATAGGAAGGTAAAGTACATTAATGTAAACCCCCGGGCCAAAATTACAAGCCCACCAAAAGAGAGTCTGTAAAAAATTCTAACCTATAAGAAAGGTAATGGTACTTCAATCCATAGCTGTAGAAAGAAAACTTGGCCTACCTGATCTCACTAGGCACCGTCCGGTCCTGGTCCACCTAGAATCCTATTAAAGGCTTGCTCGTATGCACAAGACACGACACGTGCGGGAAAAGCCCGTGCATGTGTGAGTATAACAATACCTAGTAGGACGCCCCAAAAAACATAAAAGAATACAACAAAGTAAATACCACAAAATAATGATACAGTCAACTCTACACAGTATATGTTTACAGAACATTTAACAAGAATATCCAGATATAATCATACTTGATCGACTATCGCGAAACCACCACTAAGATCAGCTCAAAGATTCCACTAAGCACACAACAAGGGGAACACACTCCTAGGTCTGAAGAGAGAGATACAAAGTTCTCATTCCAGGAGAACACACTCCACAAGTACTTTAGAATACGATGTTCAGATGAGGATCACAACCAATAGCTATGGGGTGATTCCAACAACTCAGTCTGAACTAATTCGCTAACCAGAGGATCGGCGCCCGGGTAAAGTTGGTCACGTTGATACCAAGAACTCTACTTAGGGTTCCAGGAATGAATAGAGGATCAGGATCTAAGTCTCACTAAGGGGATTCCAAAAACTCTATTGAGGAAGTCCTGCTGAAGGGATCATACTCTTGTACATAGTAAATGATACAAGGAAACCTTCAGGGGAAAGGCCAAGGGGATGAACCCTAAGGAAACTAGTCCAAGTCAAAGAAGACCACTGGATCAAGCCATGTAAAACAGGTTACACAGAGTGTAGTATGGTTATACCCCATGTTCCTTGTCTCTGGGTACTGCCCATGTAAATGGCCCATCTCTCCAGTCCAGGTGTGTAAAACTAGACTACACGACCTGTAGTAGGATCACACGCTGTGTTCCTTGACTCCGGGTACTTCTCGTTTAAAGGGCCAGTGTCTCTAGGCTTGTCATATAAAAGTAACTACATGGCATGACGTAGGAATAAACGCTATTTCTGAGCACCCGGGGTTCACTCTGTGTACACTGGCCATGTGCCCGTACACAGTCTCTATCCGTGTCGCCTGCCCGTGTACCTGTACACGGTGTACCCCGTGTATCAAGCCTGGTTTGGCCGGGGAAGGGGATACACACCGTGTCCTTGGCTCTGTACCCAACCCGTGTCCGTGTACTCCCGGAGTACATGATAGGTAGTTGGATAACGAACACACGCTATGTCACCCATACCACATGCCGTGTTGTTGGGATATCTCTAGAATTTCTTTCTTCCTCCTTGCAGCTCATCTGGATCTCCAGATCATGTTTCTCTTGTCCTTTTGCCGTAAAACTCAAGATCATGGGTCGACTCATCATCGTGATGCCAAATCCGTGGGTTTCAGGCCTTCAATCGGATCTGAAATCCGATTCCTGTCATCCATGGGGAAATCGTTCGAAGAACAATATCTTCCGATCCGCTTCGATCTGACCGTCGCCACCACAGCCGCACCTCCGTGGGGTTGTACCGATGCCAGATCTTTAATTTGGGATCGTTGTGACACACAACAGATGTGCAATGATCCATCCTTAGTATCTCTATGAAGAACATGTAGAACACCCAAAAAGAATGCAAGAAATTGGGGAAGAAAGGAATGAAAATCGAGAGGGACGAACCTCGATCGATGTTCATGTCGATCTTGGTTCGACACCATTAGAAGATTAATGAACAAAAATAACTTCATGAATCGAATCCCCAAAATCCCCGCAAAAATTCCCATCCCGCAAATATGATCGATACATGGGCTAATCCTTTCGTGGATTAGTCTGCGTTCATCATAGGAATCAAGAACAGGAAAAGGAAATCAAAATCATATATCCTACCTAGATTCGTGGCATTCGTTGGAGAAGATCCGGTCGCCGCGTCATCGTTGCCAGTGAAATTCGTCAAGAACGTCGTCATCGTGTTGGGGGTTTCCTCCTGTTCTTTCCCAAAGCCTCCAGGGGTTTTAGGGTTATGAGATCTATAACCCTGGCCCCTACGCAAGACTTTATTTAAAAAGGATAAAAAGATATTTTCTGCCACATGATTCAATAAAATATTTTAATTAAATATTTTATTACAATTGCGTCTAAAAACTGGATTTCACCACCGACCTGTGCCAGCTGCTGTTAGGTCTCTCCTAGGGTAAACCTAATTCTCTGGAAGCAGCGGTGCCCTCAGATTTATGATCGGAGCACCCATTCAGGATTTATCCCAATTTTTTAGGAAAACGACAAGCACATGTTATTTAATTATTTAATTAAATTCAAAAATTTGTTCCAGGATCACCGGGCCTCGGAACTGCACGCTGTCTCGAAGCCTGATCTCGAAATAGTTATCATATAGTATTAAAATAATACATGAAAAAATATGTGACATTACATCACACCCTCCTTGGGGCTTTACGTCCTCGAAATGACAAAACTAAGTCTACTAAAAAATATGTGGGTACTGCACATGAATCTGAGCCTCTCGCTCCCACGTGCTCTCTTGGAGATTCCCGTGCTGCCACAAGACATGCACCAAGGGAATAACTGGACCACGGAGGATTATCTCCTACTGATCCTCGATCTCTACTGGGTACTCAACAAAGGTCACTCCATCATCGATGTCCATCTCGCCCCAGTCGATAAGATGCGATGGATCAAGAACGTACCTCCACAGATGCGACACATGGAAGAAGTTGTGTACACGGTCCATCTGAGGGGGTTGAGCCCAGCAGTACGCCACCTCGCCAACCCTACTCAAAATCTGAAAAGGGCTGATGAACCTCATAGATAGCTTTTCACCTTGTCCAAATCTCTGCAATCCCCGTCGAGGTGAGTCCCGAAGGAACACATGGTCTCCCTCATCAAACTCCAAGGGCCTCTATCTCTTATCGACACTAGACTTCTGCTGACTCTGTGCAGTCTTCATCCACTCCTGTATGACCTGCACCTTCTCCGTAGTAGCTCACACCATCTCTGGACCCATGAGTTCTGACTCTCCTAGGTCAGTCCAACAAAGTGGTGACCTACAAGTTCGCCCATAAAAAGCCTCGAACGGTGACATACCGATAGTGGAATGATAACCGTTTTTATAACCAAATTCCTTCATTGGTAGGTGATCCTCCCAGCTTAGACTAAAGTCAAGTGTGCAATCTCATAACATATCCTAGAGAACCTGGATGGTCCGCTCTATCTTCCCATCAGTATAAGTATGAAACACTGTGCTCAAGCGTAACTGAGTCCTAAAAGATTCCTACAATCCCTTCCACAAACGAGATGTGAAACGAGCATCATGATCAGAGACGATCACTGATGGAAATCCATGAAGCCGAACTATCTCCGACAGGTAGAGGTGTCCCAATCTCTCTACTAGACTCTATTCCCATATGGATAGGAAGTGGGCCGACTTGGTGAGTCGGTTAACAATCACCCAAATGGAATTGTGTCCCCTCGACGTATGTTGTAAACACCTCACAAATTCCATGGATATCCTATCTCAATTCCACTCTGGAACCTCAAGGGGTTGAGTCAAACTTGCTGGCTCATGGTGCTCAGCCTTTACTTGCTGACATGTAAGGCACTGAGAAACAAACTCTTCCACGGTCTTCTTTTTTCCTGGACACTAGAACTGACGTCGGGGGTCCTGGTACATCTTTTCCACTCCAGGATGCACCACCAAAGGAGATGTATGGAACTCTATCAGAACCTCCTCCCGTAATGTCACTAGTATTACTGTGCACTATCTAAAAAGAACAATGTGCTCCCCACCTCATTAATATCCATCAGCAGCATCACCTGTGGATATCTGAGCACGCAGAGTCTCACAGCTAGCAACCTCGCGCGGCGCTTCCCTGACTCGCTGTAAGAGTGGAGGGGTAACAACCATCCACTAAAGGTAAGATCCCTCATCTATATCCACGATGGATAACTGAAAAGAGGCCAACTACCTCGTCACCTTATCCAGCAAATGCGAACTGGATTTCATGCTGAGAGCATCTGCCACAAAGTTCCCCTTCCCTGGAGTATAAACGATCTCAAAGTCGTAATCCTGGAGGAACTCAAGCCACCGCCTATGCCTCAAATTTAGATCCTATGAGAAATGATATATATGAGACTCTTGTGATTAGAGTAGATGAAAAATCGCTCGTACATTAGGTAGTGCCACCACATCTTCAAAGAGAAGACTACGACTTCCAACTATAGATCATGGGTCGCGTAGTTATTCTCATGTGGACTCAACTGAAGTGAGCCCCAGGCAATCACCACTTTCCTCTACATCATGACACAACCAAGCCAGGTTCCTGATGCGTCGCAGAACACTACGTACTCAAAACTCACTTCAGGTAGTCTCAAGATCGGGGCGCTCGTCAGACTCTGTCTCAACTGCTGAAAAGCCTGATGGCATCTCTCGGTCCATACAAAAGGCTGTCCCTTTCGAGTCAAGGATTTCATGGGTGCTGAAATCCTAGAGAAATCAAGGATGGATATCCGATAGTAGCCTTCCAACCCAAGGAAACTCCGCACCTCCGTCACAATCCGGTGCGGCTCCCATGCTAACCCTGCATCAACCATGGATGGGTCTACTGCTACACCATTTGCTGAGATAATGTGTCCCAGAAAGTGGACCTCATGTATCTAGAATTGACACTTCGAGAGTTTACCATACAACTGGTGCTCTTGGAGTGTGTCCAGAACTATCCTTAGGTGCCTCGCGTGCTCCTCCTCTGACATAGTGTACACAAGGATATCATCGATGAAAACCACCATGAAAAATCTAGATAGGGCTGAAAGATATGGTTCATGAGTCCCATAAACACTACCGGGGCGTTTTTCAATGATGAAGGGCATCACCAAGTACTCACAGTGACCGTACCGACATCTGAAAGCTGTCTTCGGTATATCCTCATCCTGTACTTGGAACTGGTGATAGCCTGATCGTAGGTCAACCTTCTAGAACCATCGTGCCCCTATTAACTGGTCGAAGATGTCATCAATCTTCGGTAGTGGATACCGGTTCTTCACGGTCACCTGATTCAAGCACCGGTAATCACACACAGCCGCAAGAGCCCATCTTCCTTCTTGTAATACAATACTAGGGCCACCCAGGGTGAAACACTGGGTCTCACGAAGCCCTTCCTCTGCAAGTCTTTCAGCTTCACTCTTAGCTCAGGAAGTTCTGCATGAGCCATCCAATATACTGATACTGATATCAGTGTCATCTCGGGTTGCAACTCAATGCAGAAATCTATATCCTAATGGGGAGGTAGTCTAGGGACATCTTCCAGAAAGACATCCTCATACTCAGCCACTACTACTGGAAACTGGAAACTCCTAACATCTGTTGCGCTAAGGGCTAGACTAGCCAACTGATGTGAAATCGGCTGTACCTTCCTACACACAAGTCCATCCTGTGCTGTCTGGGTCTCCTTTTAATTGATGAAGGAGATCATCATTCCATCGCTGTGGACACACCACAACCTTCTCCTAAAATAGTCAATATGAGAATGAACTGTAGATATCCAATCCATAACAAGGATGACATCATGAGGCCTCAACGCTACCAACAAGAGGTTACAACCAAAACTCTCTCCTCCAAGGGTCAGGTCACACTATCTGTAATGGTGTGTGATTTCTGAATCTTCTCCAGTCGGTGTTTCTAAGAGTAAGGGTCAAGTCAAAGTCTGAATTGGAATAGCATGGTCTCGAACAAGATAAGTAGCCAGAAAATAATTACTATCAACTGTGTCTATGCCCATAACAAACAAAGTTGAAAAGACACGGATTGTACCTCTAATAATTCCGAGAGTACCTAGGTCATAAGCCTCTACTGCCTGTAGCTATCCCTGCCTTTGTCCACCAGCTCCCTGAACCTGGGGTGGACCTCCTAGGGGAGTGGTGGTGGTAAAAGTTCAAAACACCGACCAACTCCAGCTGCTCTCGTAGCTCCTGTACCACGTCCGCCACCCCACAGATATATCTACTCCACACGTTGCCTCTGCCTCGGTGGTCCATCCACCACTCCCATGTTAGTATTATGGCAGGTCGGATAATCTCGAGCGAGATGTCCTCTACCATCACATGAGTAGAATCGCCTCTCTCGAGGATGGCTGAATGTGCCCTGTGTACCCTGTACGGTGGGTCCTCTATCCTGGGATCTCCTCTGAAAATGTCTTCCACGCCTGGGTCCCTGATGTTGGCTCCCTACTTCCAAGGAATCTACTTCATCTCACTCACTACTGACAACTTTCAGCTGTCTCTGCTCTGCCAAGAAGCTCTCAACCACTAAATCCTGCTCGAGCACCCCATCATAAGTATGAATGATCATAGGGATGATGCTAGCTGAGATGTCTCTGCGCAATCCCCACTCAAAATTACGATCTCTGAAGTAATGATCCTTAACCATATCCTTTGAGTACCTTGAGAGGTCGGTAAACTTGTGAAAACTCCACTCTGAAGAGATTCTCAAATGCTGACCACACAAGTGTCGCCTCATCGTGAGTCTCGATAACCAAAATCCATCATCACCCTGTCGATCCGTGCAGAAGGCTCGCTGCCAAAATATCCATCTGATCTACTGGTGTCCTGACCAAATAAAAGACTCTGGTCAAACCCTCAAGCCATTCCTCTGGTGCCTAAGTGTCAGGCTCGCCTAGAAACCTGATGGGTCTCTGTCTCTGAAACTCATGGTGTGCACTCAGCATGCGCTCCTCCTCTACTGGTACAATGGACACTAAACACTGCTCCACAGGTGGTGGAACAACTGGCACACCACCCAGAGTTAAAACATAGGGATTTGGTCCTTGTATCAAGCTTCATCACTAAGGGGGTCATCCTCATGATCAAGCTTCTTGATCCTAGCGGGTGCATGTCGTGGAGGAATCCTGTAATGAAACAAGGTGTATCTCAGTCAGTGAGTATATCTAGAGAGCTGACTCAAGAAGGACATGGAAACCACAACCCATTCTTATATGTTTCATGTACCATTATTTCCCCCTGTAACTAGTGTTCTCTTGTTCTGAGTTGAAAAGAAAGTAATCATAGTCCTGGTGTATGGATACATCAGCCGCTCGGACCAACACTGGGGTCCTTATCCTGAATGCCGAACTCGAAACACTTAACACTGTTGCCCCAAACAAAGTCATATAATTTCGGTCCTAAGTTAGAAACGACCACCTCTGATACCAATCTATCACGACCTGTCCCAGTGGTGCTCGAGCTGCAACTCCCTAAGCCTGCCTCCAATAGGCTAGGGGCTGATGACCAGCACCGAGTAGGCACACTACTAACATGGGTGGCATTGCCTATAAACTTGTACACATGCACACACATCTCCAAGACCACAATACCGAAAATTTAAAACTACTAAAAATGGAAATGCATGCATACACTAAACCCCCAACCAACAGAGTACGACAGTAAGGTAAAGAACAATAATGTAAAACCCTGGGCCAAAAGTACAAGCCCACCAAAAGAGAGTCTATATCAACTTCAAACCTGTAAGAAGGGTACTGGGACTGCAATCCAAAATCGTATAAACACACCTCACCCAGACTAATATCACTAAGCACCGTCCGGTCCTGGTCCACCTAGAATTCGGTCAATGGATCGCTTGTCTGCACAAGATACTACACGTGCGGGCAAAGCCCGTGAAAGGGTGAGTATAACAATACCCAGTAGGACACCCCGAAAACCACAAAGTAATAAAACAAAGGAAATACCACGAAGGAATGATACATTCAACTCTAAACAGTATATTCTTACATAAAATATAACAAGAATATCAAGATATACTCATACACAATCGACCATCAGGAAACCACCACTAAGATCCAGCTCAAAGATTTTACTAAGCACGTAACAATGAGAACACACTCCTAGGTTTGAAGAGAGAGATAATAATTACCTGTTCTGGGAGAACACACTCTACATGTACTTGAGAATACGATGTTTAGATGAGGATCACAACTAATAGCTATGGGGTGATTCCAACAACCCAGTCTGAACTAATCCGCTAAGGAGAGGATCAACGCCCTGGTAAATTTGGTCACATCGATACCAAGAACTCTACATAGGGTTCTGGTAATGAATAGAGATTCTGGCTCTAAGTCTCACAGAGGGGATTCCAACAACTATATTCCATAATTCCTGCTAAAGGGATCATACACCTGTTTATTGGATATGATACCAGGAAACCATCAGGGGAAAGACCAAGTGGATGAACCCTAAGGAAATTAGTCCAAGTCACAGACGACCACTGGCTCAAGCCATGTAAAATAGGTTACACGAAATATATTATTATTAAACACCGTGTTTCTTGACTCCAGGTATAACCCATGTAAATGTCCCGTGTCTCCATTCCAGGTGTGTAAAACTAGACTACACGACCTCTAGTAGGACCAGACACTATATTCCATGACTCCAGGTACTACCCGTGTGAACGACCCGTGTCTCTAGGATTATCGTATAAAAGTATCTACATGGAGTGAAGTGGGATTACACGCCATGTCGGAGCACCCATGGTATTCTCTATGTACGCTGGCCATGTGCCCGTACACGGTCTCTGTCCCTTTCACCTACCCGTGTACTAGTACACGGGGTACCCCGTGTATCTGGCCAGATCTGGCTGGGGAAGGGGATACATGCCGTGTCCTTGGCCGTGTACCCAACCTCTTTTCGTGTACTCCAGGAGTATATGAAAGGTAGTCCACCGATGAACACACGTCGTGTAGCCCATACTACACACCATGTAGTCAGGATCTCTCCAGAATCGCTGTCTTCCTCCCCGCGCCTCGTCCAGATCTTTGGATCACATTTTTCTTGTCCGTTTGCCACGAAACTCAAGATCATGGGTCACTTCGTCATCATGATGCCAAATATGTGGGTTTCAGGCCTTCAATCGGCTCCAAAATCTGATTCCTGTCATCCGTGAAGAAATCATTCGATGAACGATATATACCGATCCACTTCAATCCATCCGTAACCACCGTAGCCGCCACTCCGTGGGGTTGTACAAATGCTAGATCTTCAATTTGGGATCCTTGTGTCTCACAATGGATGAGTAACGAAACGTAGTTCATATCTCCATGAAGAACACGTAGAAATATCACGAAGAACGCAAGAAATAGAGGAAGAAAGGCACCACAATCGAGAGGGATGAACCTCGATCAATGTTCATGTCGATATTGGTTGGTCAAAATTAGAATATTAACGAACCAAAATAACTTCAAGAATCGAATCCCCAAAATTCTCACAAAAAAGCCCATCCCGCAAATATGATCGATCTGTGGGCTAATTTGTTCGTGGATTAGTCCACGTTCATTGTAAGAATAAATAACGGGAAAAGGAAATCAAAATCAAACAACCTACTTGGATTCATAGTATTCATTGGAGAAGATCCGGTCACTGGGTCATCATCGCCGGAGAAATTCGTCAAGAACGTCGTCACCGCGTTGGGGGTTTCCTCCAGATATTTCCCAGAGCCTCTAGGGGTTTCAGGGTTATGAGGTCTGTAACCCTGGAAGCCTACGCAAGCCTTTATTTTAAAAGGATAAAAAGATATTCTCCACCACAAGATTTAATAAAATACTTTAATAAAATATCAAATTACGGTTGCATCCAAAAACTGGATTTCACCACTGACTTGTGCCAGCCGATGTTAGGTCTCTCCTAGGGTAAACCCGCTTCTCTGGAATCAACAGTGCCCTCAGATTTTAGATCTGAAACCCATTCAAGTGTTATCCCAATTTTTTAGGAAAACCACACGCACGTGTTATTTAATTATTTAATTAAATTCAAACATTTTTTCTGGGCTCACCGGGCCTTGGAACTACATGCCGTCTCAAAGCCTAGTCTCGAAATAGTTCCCGTATAATATTAAAATAATACATGGGAAAATCCAGGGCATTAAAATAATTTCATTAAATGTATAATTTGTTGAATGTATGTCGATGATTATGAGATAGACCCTACCTTTATATGATATTGGGTTCCTTTTAATTTATTTTAACTTAAAATTTCTGGCCAACATGCCGTCTCTCCTCATTAATATGTAGGGATTGTGTGCCCATTGTTTCATTTATGTAAACCCTTCTTTTTACACCTCACCAGAATGTGATTTAAAAAAAATATTTAATGGATGGAGCACTGAAGATTTTGGAGGCCTATCAAGTAAGGAGCTGAGGTGATACCAATCCCAATAGATTCAAAGGTGGATAGTTGGAAGATATAGACACAAACCACAAATTGTTCAAGGTGTTTCTCTGCTAGGTCAGCGGTTAGTTTATCTACCGCTAGATAAACTAACCATTAGACGAGATCATGATCATGCCCTTTACATTATATTATTTCTTCCAGTTGCATTGTTTTTCATTATAGATGTATTATCGCAACGATACAATTAATGAATTAATAATCATGCAATATTGCACTAAAATAAACCAAGATTATTCGTAAATATTATCAAGACATGGTTAATCAGTTATGTAATTTCCACAAAATATTAATGAGCATGTGATAATGATGATAATAAAATTTACATATTAGAGATAAAATTCCCTCGATAAAATATTATGTCAGGCTATGCCTTCTGTTACATGATTAAGGGAAAGAATCAATAATACTATTTTTTTGACCAACCCTTTTTGGGACACTTACTTTAATACAGGATGACCTTAGGAATGTTTCGGGTTGACTTTACCTTATTACATAAAGAATAGTATCCCTTTGTTGACATGGGGTAATATTAGAGGAATGTGATGCGGAAATCCAAGTCAGAATTTCCCAATTAGGGAGTCCACTAAACTAATTAGGGAGATTCAATCTTGCAGTTGGTAAATAAATTCCCACCTAAATACCTTCAAATTGATTTACTAACCCATTTGGGGTTATGAGAAGTGGAAAATGGATCCTTTACACTAGAATGTCTAAGATGATAAACATTCTATATTCAATAGTTAGGGCCATTGGGACTTTAAAAAATAGTGGGATACTTAATAAAATTAATTTATTATTTATCATAAAATTTAATCAAGAATGTACTAATTATATACTCTTTTAATTATAGAATAAAAATGAAAAACAAGTCAACCACCCTATCCCTGTGATCAATACTGAATAAAGGAAACATCTTCACTAGTAGTAACTTTCCCGAATGGTTTATATTCCTTTAGGGCATTCTACGACCTGAATGGAAATATTACATGTTAGAGTCATCATTACATTATCCACCTACCTAAGAGGTGAGCGATAAAGAATTATTTTTCTATGAAAAATATATCAATGAGTCTATTTATGTTCAATGTTTGATGTTATCATCAATTTCTAGTCAACTCATGAAGTCTCACAAAAATGTGGATTCCAATAGCATGCATGAGAACCTCTACAGTATTTATTAGGAGAGAGAATGATAGAATCAATTTCAGATCTCTAATGTACTCTTTCAGAGTAATCTTAGAGAGGGTTTCCCAGTCGGGCCACACGTAGTCAATCTCATTTGGTATATTGAACTTCTAGAGGTTCTAGGGTATAATTTCCCTAAATAAATGGGTACCAATCTCATTATCACATCACTTCCTCATAGTTTACCCTATTTTGTTTTTTGAATTTTAATATGAAAACATTCAAAAGTCTCTACGAGATCTTTTTATCCTCTTTCGTCATGTGGGAAAAGACATGAAGTGAAAAAAGACTTCTGTCCTTATGGTGAATAAGAGGATAAGGAAGGAGAAGATATTTATGCCCAAAGTTTATTTACACCCTTCCATGAAAAGGAAGATAAAGGGGGTAGAATGGAACAATAAGATATTTGTTTCGCATTTGTAAATAAGGGCCACTAGAAGAAAAACTACACCCATCTATAAGAGCATGGGGAAGCTTTAGGTGTGTTTGTGATAAAGTGAAATTTATCTATGTCTAAAAATTGGAAATTAGATATAGCATATGGTGCTCACATATGTATAAAAATATAAGAACCATGTAGGTTCCTGAAAATTTACTAAGGTGATATAGATCTACAAGTAGACAATAGAGCTAGAATTGCTGCTGTAGCTGTTGGGGACTACCACCTCATGTTGTAGATTAGGATAATCATGGTATTAAATGTTTTCAATTATTTTCCTTTTGTAACCAAAAAAATTATTTCTGTATCCAGACTACATAAATATGGATTTATTTTCAATTTTGGAAAGGAATGTTTCTTATTTTATAAAGACAAAATATGTTATGGTAAGGCACATTTATATAACGACCTTTATGTGTTGGATAACACAAACCACGTAATGGTAATAAATAACGAATCTTCTTCACATGAATCACACCACACTCGACTTTTGCATCACTATCTATGTCATGTAAATATGAAATTATTTTAAAAGTTACATCAAGATGGATATTTGTATTTTTTAAAACTAAAACCACCCGGTGTATGTCACGAATGTTTACAAGGTAAAATGACCAAATCCACATTTAGGGGGAAAAGTGAAAGATCCAAATAAATTCTTGTATTGGTTCATACCGATGTGTGTGGACCATTTCCATTTGATGGAAGGGGTGGGTACTCATAAATCCTAAATTTAACTAAAAATTTTAGTAGATATGGATATATCTACTTAATGAGGTTTAAGTCATATTCTTTTGATATTTTTAAGGAATTCAAGAGTGTTTTTAAGAAACATCTTCGTAAGAAGATTAAGAAACTCCACTTATACTGATGTAGAGAATATCTTTATCAAGACTTCATTGATTACTTATAAGGGTTTCAGATTCTATCCCAACTCACTCATACTTATACACTCTAGTGTAATGTAGTAAGTGGAAGGAGGAACCACACCTTGTTGGACACAGTGAGATCAATGATGAGTCATACAAGTCTTCCATTATTTATTTGGGATATTTATTACAAACAATGGCACACATACTAAACAATGTACCACATTAATCGATAAGTGGTTTCCCATACAAGTTTTAGAGTTGAAGAAATCCATGTAATTGAATTTACATTTGTGGGGAAGTGAAGCATTTATTAAGGAATATTCCGAAAACAAACTCGCACCCCGATGCAGAAATGTGTAAATTTTTAAGATACCCTAAGGAAAAAAGGGGATATTACCTATAAAAACTATCACACAAAGGTTACAGTGGATAAACACACCATAATCATTGAGAGGGAGCACATATCCAAAATATATATTGGGAGAAAGATAGACTTCAATGAAGATGAGGCTCAAGGTACACAAGATTTGGTACAAAAGAAGACACCACAAATCCTCATGCAAGAATGATCTATTCAAGAGACACAAGTATTGTGTAGGAGTAAAAGAGAGGTTAGAGAGCTATAATGGTATGGTTTTCTTGTTACCGAGGATGATGACTCATTATAAGTTAATAATATCCATCCTATAACCAACAAAGAAGTAGTAAGTGGCACAAATTTTTCTAAGTGGAAAGAAGCCTTGAATTCTAAAATGGATTCTATGTACCAAAAAAAAGTATAGATTTGGGTAGATCCTCATGTTGAGGTAAATATTGTTGGATGAAAATGGGAATTCAAGAAGAAACTGGACAAAGAAGTACAACTCTGTACCTATAAGGCACTACTGGTTGCAAAAGGGTTCAAATAGCATTAAGGTATTGAATATGATGAAACCATTTCACCAATAGCGATGCGAAAATTCATCAAAATTATATTGTCTATTTCTTCTAACCATGAATAAGAGATTTGGAAAATGGATTTCAAAATAACCTTTCTTAATGTGAACCTTTAGGAAGAAATCTATATGACAAAACATGAAGGTTTTGTGACTCCAAATGATTCTAATAAGATGTGAAAGTTACAAAAATAAATTTATGGATTAGCGAAAGAATCCAGGTCATAGAAAGTTTTTTTATGAAGCCAGAATAGAATTTGGGTTTATAAAAAATGAATATGATCCTTGTATCTACAAATGATTTAGAAGGAGTGTAGTCATTTTCCTAATAGTATGTGTTAATGACATATTACTTATTGGAAATGAAATACCAGTATTACAGTCTATTAAGGAATGGTTGAATAAATGATTATACATGAAAAATTTGGGTGAGGCATCATATATTCTCTGGATCAAGATCCATCATAATAGATCTAATCAATTTTTGGGTCTATATCAAAGTACATATATTGACAAGATACTTAAGAGATTCTGTATAGAGCAATACAAGATGGTATTACTGCCAGAGTCACACATAATTAATATTTTCAAGAAAATGTGTCATTTGACACATGAGGAAAGAAATAGAATGGAAATGATTATATATTCATCATTGATTGGGTAAGTCATGTATGTCATGCTATGTACTAGGCTAGATGATGCCAACACATTGAGTTTGGTAAGGAGATATCAAGCTGATCCAGATGACCTCCATTGGATAACACTCAATACTATCCTTAATAATCTAAGGCATACTAAGGATATGTTCACAGTTTATAGAGGAGATGAGGAACTAGTAATCAGAGGATATGAAGATGCTATTTTCCATACTGATCAATATGAAATGAAGTCCCAAAATAGATACATCTTCACATTGAAGAGAGTATATGTGAGATGTTAGAGCTCAAAGTAAGGTGTGTTCAAAGATTCTATAGAACATTCCATGTATATTGTAGCTTATGAGGAAGAAAAACAATCAGGTTTGATGCAAAGCTTCATCCAATAATTGGATGTCGTACCCAGAAGTAAAGATTCCATCATTCATTATTGTGATAATACTATAGTGGTGGATCATTCCAAAGAGCCAAGGTCACATCAGTGGACAAAGAACATACTATGCATGTATAATCTCTTAAGGGATTTTTCTCAAAGAGGTAAAGTTTTAGTTAGAATTATTTCCATAGAAGGCAATTCATGTAACCCCTTGACTAAATACTTGACTCAGTAGAACCATGCTCATCATGTGAGGTCTAGCGGACTGAAAGTCATAGGCAGTTGGATTGAGTCTATGTGGGAGTTTGTTGTAGTTGGTGTTCTAGAACCAAGTAATTTTACATTTATTACATGAATATTTAATAAATTAAAATATTAAACATCTCATTATATATTGTTATTATTTTGTATGACTATAATGTAATAATGTCTTGGAGTATATTCCACATTAATAAGGTCATCACAGTTCCCCGCTACGATGAGAACCTTAAAGTGCTATAAAAATATTATTAAATACTATTATGCAGTTATATGAAATACTATGATGTTACATATAGTATAAGAACTGTTAGGTGTGAGTACTCGTAAGTAGATAAGAATTTTTCTCATGATGTTTTCACTTGTTAATCTCCAAGATGAGAGATTATGAGAATAGAACTGCCAGTATAAATTAAGAATGTTTTGGTGTCAACAGATATTCTTATATCTGAGCGCATGTAATGTTCCCAAGATTTTAATATTATCCTTAATATATGTCATGAATCTCAAACTTATATTCTCTAATTAAAAACATCCTACCATATGTTTTTCGGAAGTAGGGTACATTGGGTGAGTCACAAATGACATGTTAATAATGGACAAGTCGAGGAAGGATTTTTCCCTTCCATTTATAGAAGTTGATATATCGGCCCTTTGAATAAAATAGAACTGTCAACCTAAATTCCGTGAACATACTATAATGATGAGTTTATTTCAGGTAGTAAAAGAATGATGTATCAAGCATATAGGTTGATGAAACTATCTTGAAACCTGATTGATGAGATGTTGTGACAAATGGATCATATTAGACAACGAGAATTTATATGTGGATGTCATCATTATGACATTAAGTTCTTTCTCTTGGGTGGCTTGACCTATTTCAAGATAGTATCTTGGACTTTAGGCAATCCAACCTAATTCTGATGAGAACGAATACCAGAGGGTCACACACTATGTGTTTCTGGTGGTATTGATTATGTTATGTTTTAATTTAATTAACAGAATAAATATTATTCTAAAGACCAAGGAATAATTGTATTGAAGTTAATATGATCACAAAAATTAAATAATTATTTATTCACCAAATTGTGAATAAAATATATTTATTTATTTTGTTGAACATTTAATAAATATTTATTTGCTAGTTTTTAAATAATAATATTTATTTCAGAGAATATAATATTTTATTTAGCTATTCAATAAATGGAAGAGAAGTGCGAACAGACAAAGACTGTGTCTGTTGATAAATTATTTACAAGTTAGTAAATAATGTGTATCCAATTAGCATAAGAAATAATAATAACACTATTATCATTATGTGGAATGTGATTTCATTTATGGTTCTATTTTGTGCCAGTTGGCGCACCAAAAATAATGGTGACGTTATTGTTATTATGTGGGATAGAGTTTGTATAATAGTTATAATTTCATTTAATTTATTTTTTTCCATTAAATATTATAACTGAAACCCCATGTTGATTAATAGGTAGGTACGTCTATTATGCTAAACCTTGGTGAATTGATAATTAATGAACCAAACATTTTCTATATTGACTCATCTCATATCTCCCTCTCAAGAATGAGAGAAGTTCTTCAAGACCGAAGAATGAGTGATCAAGAACGTTCATCGCAAGACATTCATTCCTATG
Source organism: Viscum album (assembly GCA_963277665.1). NCBI lineage: Eukaryota > Viridiplantae > Streptophyta > Magnoliopsida > Santalales > Viscaceae > Viscum > Viscum album. The sequence continues at coordinate 305,145,608 of OY728150.1, forward strand.
TGCTAGCACCCAGAGAATGAGTGGCATTGATTGGATACCATTAGAGCATGTATAGTTAAATGCTAGAGGGATTATACTTTGGATCCTTGTAAGTGAAACGAAGGAAATCATGAAGCTTCATTATGTACGGTCAATGATGTCAATGAAGAAATTATCGAAGACTCATATATTTAATTTCTTCCAAATTATTAAATTAATTATAAAAATGATTTTCAAGATAATATTTCTCAGATCCAACACTATTCTTCTCTTTTTCTAAATAGATGAGTTCAATATATGGATACAATAATTCATCATCATATTGATCCTGGATTGGTCATCGATTATGGAAAAAACAACGTTGGGCCCACCCAACCTCCATTCTTTCACTGCATCTGGATCTTTCATGTCTTATCAAAGTGGGATAATAATAATTTAATATTATTTAAATAAGTCGACGATGATTTACAATTTAATCATTTCTTTTCAAATCATGTTTAATCATTATAGAAATATGAAATATGAAATTTGTTCTTCCTATTTTCATTTATCATTGATATAATAGAAACAAATATTTTTTTGACTAAAATTATATCAAATAGCTTATAAAGAGGTGCCAATGGTTCTTTCCAGGTGACACGATAGTACATTCCATGTATTCGTTGTTACGTACTGTGTAATCCTCCATACACATCATGTAACCCAAATTACACACCATGTAGTTGTGTTAAATTCATTGAGAGTAATTCGAGAATTACTCAAGATGTGTGCATTAAAGACATGATGTGTAGTTAATTATTACATTTTGTGTTTACCAAGACAGACTGGTGCACAGTTAGCTGGATTACACGCTATGTGGCCCACTAGACACATTGCGTAGTCCATTCGGGTGAAGGGCTATACCGTGCAACCCATACACGACTAGGCCGACTAGTAACTGTATAGCCTAGGGACAATATGGTGTGTGGTCAATTGGAATTATTTTGAACACCAAGATTTCTAAAGTACACCTCACCCGACAAGTCCCTATGTGTCTACTTCAGATAAGATGGTAAAGGCGGTACATAACATTTAGTCACAACTAAACACTATTTACATTAAAAAATTACATAGAATTAAAACATTAAAGTTTGTGTAATGTTTAGAAATACATATCATATAGATTCGAATGGGTGTTCACCATGTTACCTCTAAGGCTATTGATGATAATCTCATGTAAATTCAGAAAAGTTTTAAGAAAAAAGGATTGATTAATTAAAGATAATAATCAATGGGTTTATGCACGATTTTTCTCAATAATAATGATTAAATAATTGAATTCTAATTTTATTAAATGAATAATTCATTTAATGTATATGGATTATCATGAGCTAGACGATACCATTATATGAAATGGGTTTCATTTTAATTTATTTTAAATTAAAATTGTTGGCCTATGGGCCATTTATCCAAATTAATATGTACGGTCTACATGCACATTTTTTCTTTTATGTAAACCTATATTTTTACCCCTCAAATACGAGTGAGTTAAAAATGATATGTAATAGATGGATCTCCCTAGACTGTTGAGGCGGTTCCAATAAAGAGCCGAGGTGAAACCAATCCTAGGAGATACAATGGTAGAAAAGTTGGAAAGCTATAGACATAGACCATAAATGGTTCAAGGTGTTTCTCCCCTAGGTCAGCAGTTAGTTTATTTACCGCTAGATAAACTAATCATTAGAAGAGCTCATGAGAATTCCCTTTACATTATTTTATTTATGTTTGTTTTATGGTTTTTCATTATGGATGCCTTTTCATGACTACATAATTAATGAATTAATAAACATGCATGATGGAACTATAATAAACTAGGATTATACTTGAATATTATCAAGACATGATTATTCACTTAATTATGTTCCACCTAATATTAATGAGCATCTGATAAAGATAATAAAGTAATTTACGTGTAATAGATTATAGTACCTCCATAAAATATTATGTCAGATTAATACTTCCATTACTTGATTAAGGGAGAGACTAAAAAAAACTATGTTTTTGACCAACCCTTTTTGGGAAACTTACTTTAATATAGGAATCCCTTATGAAGGTTTAGGGTTGACTTAACCATATTACATCAAGAGGAGTATCCCATGCTAGACTTTGTGTAATATTGGAGGTAGGTGTTGAGGAAATCCATGTCAGGATTTCAGGATTGGGGAGACCACTCAACATATTAAGGAGATGGAATCCTGCATGTAACGCACCGACCTGAGTTACCCAGAGTCGATTCATTATTACATAACATTGGCATGATCGCAAATGAACAAATCCTGAAAGAAAGATCGGTTTACTAGACGTGGATGTGCAAGATACATACATAAGTTTTACATTACATCATTGAATAAAAAATGGTGTCCCCTTTTGAACACACTCATATCCTTGGCCTATCCCTGTAGGTTAATCATAATATACTTCATCACATACTTGGAAAATGAAAACATAATAATGGGGTGAGCTCAAATGCTCATTAAGGATAACAATATAGCGGAAAATTTCATAAATAAGCATAAACAATTAAGGTAATGTGTAAGACTAAACAAAATATTTTTAAACATAAACTTCACCATAATATGGAAAACATAAATCAAATAATTCCATTTACTTATTCACAAGAATATTCTTCTAGTAGAATAATCACATTCAATATCAATAGCCAATTTCATTATGATGGAATGCATAATGTCAGACATCATAACCACATAGTCAAGGCTTTGTGCCAAGACTATAAATAATATTTATCCAAGGACTTATACAAAGACACTGGATTGTCTCATGAGACCTACCGATGCATCAAGGAGCTATAGTGGGATCCAATCATCACATACTAAGTCCAATTCATTCCTCATATGAAAAGGAAGAAATATAACATAAACATTCATATTAAAACTTGCATATAAAATCTTAATACTTTAACCATAAAACATGAATGGTATAAAAATAACACATCCATAGTCAAACATATCACAAAACCATCAATAAAATATGGAAGATTGTATCATAATAAATCAAATTCAATCAAGTTTAAAATCCATCAACGATATTGACATAAATGATATCAAAACTATTTAATAAAAATATCTCTTTCTATTTTGAAATAACTTAAAGTCGCATAATTATAAAAGATTTTTTTTTAAAAACATTATTTTTTGTTTTTAGGGAATCTTTGAAGGTGTTATAATGGAAAAACATAGACATACCTTCTGTATAAGTTAAAAAAACATGTTTACCTTTATTTATCGAAAAGGACATAATCTACCTTGTTTTAAAAAAGATGGAAATATTCCTTTCAATTTTTTCTTAAAAATTAAAAGAATGGTATAAATGACATTAACCCATAATATATTAAATATTAAAAATGTTTTGAATTACATTTTTAAGATACACAGATTTGCATGATAAATTGGTCCTAGTAGATACTTACGTACAAACAACCTCAGATAATAAAGAGATTGTAAAATTAACCCTTAACCTGTACTTTTACTTGGTCGAGGGTATGTAAAACAACTATATAATAGATAAATATTTTTTTATTAAATTATACAAGAACCACATACAGAAATATGATATCATATATGATCTTCAAATATTTCTTTGTTAATAATATTTCAGTAGTATCATTGTTTCGAGTGTTTTCTAATTCATTTTACTTTATATGATTTGTTACATAAGAAATATTTGTTTGAGATAGGATATATTTGATTAGTACCCAAAATGATATTAATATATTAAAAAATTCTTTTAATCATAAAATAAAAATTATTTTTGAATGGTTATGATGGGGAAATGAATCTTATCATGTTCTTGGAGACGATCATCCGTACGTACGAATGAGAGAAAATATAATTATATTGATGGTAAAATAGTATGTAAATGGATGTTATATCATATATAAATAATAATAAACATGTTATATTTATTATTTACATAAATTATACTCATTATTATACCCATACATATAATGAAGTGTTGAATAACAAAATACACCACAACGTGGAGACGGTAAGCCGTACGCACTCACGTATGGTGAATTTGTCTTTCGTAGGATGGATTGAATAATGAATATGGTTGTAACATATTTATAATAACATAATATTTTGTATAATGTACTGGAGTTATTATTTTGGTATAGAAACAACAAAGAAAGATGATGTAGATGAATAGAATAATTTTGAAAGAGGTGGTGAAATTATTACCTTTTCTTCGGGTGCTTCCTTTTTATTTGATCCAAAGGGATCCTTAGGTTAGAATCTTATCAAATTAAGGAATCTATGTTGTAGTGAGGGTAGTTGGGAGGATATTTAAGAATGGTATGGATGATCCAAATGGGTTTGGAGGTTTTATTTTGAGAGAAGGGTGAATAGCCTTTTATAATAGAGGTGAAGGTCCCTTTATGAAAAGATTGAAATATTAATTTATTATACAATAATATTCAGTTTGTAATGTCTCAAAAAGTATTTATTTCTAGGATAAGGTGGGTATGCGTTGGAAACACCTCAACCAATATGTTTTAGATAGGTTAAGTAACCATATTAATTTTATATTTTAGATTTAGCTCATAGTTAAATAGTTTATCTTTTACCATGTATTCTTGTATTATTTTAATAAATGGTTAATAAACTTAGCCTAAAAAGAAAATAGATCCCCAAGTTGTTCATTATTGATATATATAACCTTATCTATGTTCATTTTCTGAAGAATAGATTTTTAGAAATATAATATCAATTAATAATATAGTATTTTTTTAAAACTCATTTATTTCAATTTTGACACTATTTAGTATTTGGTTTTTATGAAAGTCATAACATCTTTATCAGTTAGAAAAAATTTATTTAATCAACACTAACATGTAATATTAACATAGAAAATATGTTTAATAGATCAAATGTCTCACTGTATAATTATATTAATATTTATAATATCGATTTTTTTAATCTTTCAATCATAATGTAATTACTGTATCAATATTGTGTCATAAATAAATTAAATTATTTATTAATTAAAAATTATAAATAAAATTCCATTATGTAAGAAATATTTTTATCTTTATAATGAATTCATATAGTAAAATTTTTCTTATATGTAACCTTATATTAAATTGTTTTAGCTATTAAAATTTGAATTTAAGACTTTTAACTCTTCTTTAAAAATCATAATAATAAATGTTCTAATCTAATCCATGTGAACAAAAAGGATCATATTTTATTCCTAAGGATGTTTTTTTTGTCAAAAATAACTTATCCAATAGAATTAGGACATGTGTTAGGGTACTTATAATATAATTTTTTCCTTTAATTACCCTATTTACTTTTAATCGTGCTTAATAAAATTCAAAAGTTTCTATTCACCAAAAATTATTTTCATCCTATTGAACCAAATTATAATTAATAATTTCAACTGTGTATCTATGATTTTTGAAATTGAATTTATAGAAGTTGTAAAATTACATTTTATGTAAATTTTCTAATGTTCCTAGAAGGTGGGTAAAAGACGTTAAAAAATTGAATAAAATTTTATACATCTAATATTATTATAAAATGACTTCAATGAATTACATTTAACTAATATATGTATTATGTATCAATTTTTAATTAAAATAAATTTAAATAAAATAAATAAATATTTATATAAAAAATAGGTTTTAAACAAGAACGCAGTGTTTTTCAATATTCATCAAAAAATTGAATGTTTTCAGAAAAATCACAAAAATTCACCCTAAGATAATTTGGATATTCAGAATCCAAAAACTAATTCCATTTTGATATATAAAATTTATATAATTTCAAAAAGAGGGTATTACTATTCATAACGGCTAGATTGGTTGGTCGTGGTGTGTTAGAACTCGATGTTTCATATAACACAAGCTATTGTATTATTCAATGAGAAGCGTACTATTGAAGCTTCGGGTGTTACACTGCAGTTAGCAAGGAGAAAGGATTTAGTCACTGAAATTTGGAAAGGGTCATCTCCTATGTGGGTGACTACATCCTTGCTCTGTTCTGAATGTTTTAAGACATAATTATCCACTAAGAATCAATCAACCATTACAAGTTGGTTGGTCAGGTATAATCCTAAAAATATTTAAACCTACCCACAATGGTTTCATCATTGTACTTAACGAACCCACATGTAATTGATGATTGATTATTAGTGAAGAATCTATATCTCAAATCATCCGTAATAGAGAATGGATATAGTCACCCATGTCAGTGATGGACCATTCCAAAAATATTTTGTGTTGTTATTCATTTACTTTATATCTTAAATGTGGTATATTTTTGTTTATATATATGTGTGATCCATTCTCTCTAAAATGTTCATAGGTTCAAATTAAAATGGATAAGAGAAAATAAACTAAAATTGGAAAAAACTAGGGCACAATAATCCACACCCTCTGAGTGTACCTACATGCTCCACTATTCACTTCACTTAAGATCAATATCATAGAAGTTTTATATTTTTGAATATTTAACGAATAACTATAAAAATTATGTTATTTAAATAAATACATACCTAATTGAAGGCATTTAAAATGAGATTCTGGAGGGAGGGGGTTGATGAGTAAGGAGGAATTGGAAGAATGATGACATACCCCAAATAGATCATTGGAAATTCCCTGATCATGCTTAGAGGATATTTGGGGTTGTCTATACTCAATGAAATCATCCAACTCCAAAGAGAATTGGGTATTTATAAATTTAAAATGTTTAAATAGTCGAAAAATTCAATACCCTAATTTAATCTACTGTTTCACCAAAACAATGATGGCAGATTCATTAAAACTATCCCATTAAGTTTTTCCAACTAAAATGGGTCTAAATGATTGAACTGTAAATGTTTAAGATTAATAAATATGATTTAATGGAGGGTTATCTTTGAGCCTTGAAGATGAAAAATATCACAATTAAAATAATAAATTTTATATTTAACAGAAAAATTAAATAAATTAATTTAATGTGTGGCCTAACCAAATGAAAATTGTGAACAAAACTTATGCATTTCCTAGGGTAAAAATCACATTCCAGACCTCACATTGGTTTCATATTTCTCTTATGACACACTGTTTGAGAAATATTAATTATTTTGTATTTAAAAAATAGAATAAATAATTTATTAAAAATAAAAAGTGTCTTATTGGGTGTGATGTTAACTAACACCAAATGAACATAAATTTTATAACCATCCCAAGGTAAAACTTGATTTCTTTACATAAAATTGGTATTATATTTCTCATACGATACACATTTTGAGATATATTCAATTTTTACAGAAAACAATAATAGATAAGAAATAGTAAATAACATATCCTCATGAGAGACTTGACCAAACATCCGATGCTCACAAATTATATACATTTACGTGGGTAAACACCACATCCTGAACAAAACGGTGGCCTCATATTTGTCATATGATGCATCATTTGGGAGATATTCAATTATTTTGGATAAATCTATCATTCATAAATTATATAAATAATATTTTTATTATGTATATGATAAGGCTCTCTAGGGCCCCAGAATCTAACAGTTACTCAGCACCAGACACAAAATTTTTAAATATAGAATACTTCGAGGTGTTATTTTTGATTTTAACATGAGGGAAAAAATACTTAAATTAGCAACTAAGTGATATTTATTGAAAATTTACATTTTAATGTAAAAAACTTATAAATTATCTACATAATGTTTTTTGTTATCTTTAATAATTATAGATAAGAAAAATATCCACTAAAATTGACTTATCTTCCTCAAAAAGTATCTATTATAGTGAAGCTCAAACAACTCAAGAGAATAAGCTTGAAAATTAGATTCCCATTCCAAAACTTTTTCATGGATTTGTCCATGCTACCCATGAATTCAAACTAGTGGTACCTTTTTTCCTCACAGAACCTTTTCACTTCAATCTACGATCCACACCTGATGCTCTTCATATGATGAATCAACCTCCAAATCAACATCATCATTATAAAAAACATGTATATGGTCGAGTATATACCCATGAACTGTGACAGTAGAACATGTCATATACCTCGATAATAATAAGGGAGGTCCAAATGATAAACCATTTCCACTATTATTTTTGTGATCTAAAAGGGTCCCAAAAACAATGTGCTAGATTTCCCTATTTCCCCAGATGTGTGTACCCTAACCGAGGAGTCACTATCAAGAAAACATGATTTCAACAAGAAAACGCATAGGGTCTCCTCTTATGGTAGTCATATAATCATTTTCTTCTTTGGGCGACAATCCAGTTCATAAAAATTAGATGCACTCTAATGGAGGCCTCTTGACCCAAATTAGTCCCACGAATGTTGCGTCACCTACGTCATGCCAACAATTGGTGATTGTAATGGTCTACCATAATGAGACTTTTAAGGATCCATATTGATCTAAGCCTGGTAACTATAATTGAATGTAAACTCAGCAAAGGCTAGGAGATCATTCCAAGATCTATAAAAGTCAATCATGCATGCTGAAAGAATATCCTCCAATATGTGTATTGTGTACTTGAACTACCCATCTGTTTGAGGATAGTATACCATGATGAATACCAGTTGAGTCCCTAGGGATTTCTACAATCGATACCAAAAACAAAACATATAATGTGAATCTCAACCAATCGCCTCTCTCTTGTGTTTAGGTCCCCTTTCATGAGTATATAGAGAAGGATCTTTTGGCCATTATAAAAAAAATATCTCACCCAATATATAATGTCACCAACATTTCAGATCATAGAAAAAACTTCAAGATCCATGTCACATGTAGGGTTGTTCGAGTCTTGGGATCGTAGTGGACAACACTCATAGGATACTACATTCTATTTTTTCACATAATCTCTACTCACAAGAAGATGCCTTATGGATCACATTATATTGAATAACCAATCACACGGTCATAGAGTGTTAATATTATGATTATTGTCAATATTCTGTTTAGACAATGGAAACCATCTTCACATTGGTCTGACCATTGCAATTTCACTCCCTTATCTGTTAGTGCTATCAAGCAAACTAAAAATCAACAGAATTACTAGATTAATGGTAGATAATATCCCTCTAAACCTAGATATATCATAATATCAAACATGTGGGTAAATTTATAGTACATGAATACCTACACATTCTATGTACCTCTAGATATACTAGTCTTAAACACCACAAGTCCTAGGAACATAACCTCTCAAATCAAGATTTTATAGTTTGATAGATTGGTTTAATTCCGATGTGCTTAAAGCATACTCAGGACTATCTCTAGGATCCTAGAATGTATATATGGTTTCTGTGAGTAGATGATGATTTTTTTATCAACACCATAATGAATGAGTCCATGTATGGATGGATGGTTTTGTTCATGAGGTCCATGAACACTATCCGTTTGTTTTCCAGCCTGAACGAAATTACCAAGTACAAATACAATCAATACCTTCTCGAAAATGGAATCATTTAAATATCTTATTCTCTAAATCAAAAATGGTGATAGTATAATGGAAGCTCATACTCTGAGAACCACTGGGCTTCTTACAGCTAATTAAAATGATCACTGATGAAGGGAAATGAGTATCGGTTCCAGACCATCACTAGAATCTGCTTCCTGTAATCAATTCATATGTGAATACTACAGTCTGCCTTCTTCGAAAAAAATATAGGTGAACGCCATGGTGAACTACTAAAGTTTATGAATAATTTCATTATAAGTCATCTGACATATCCTTTATCTCCTTTAGCTTAGTTACCTTCATATGATATGGGGTACCAAAATATGAAGCCAGACTGGAATGAGTATTTTTCAGCTTAACATACTAATCCTTCATAGTATCTACTGGGTCAGATATCCACATCAATTTCAACCGATTACCAAAAATCCCAAATGCCTCTAGTTCCTTTGAAGGATGAAAAATATTTCTGTAGAGGTAAGGGAATATTTGACAATATAAATGGAATCCTATTCATATGACATGAAATAAGAAAACATATTTTAGTTTAATCAGCCCTTCTACCTATACCAAAGAGTATATTTAGGAAAAAAATCAATTTTAATCTCTTACACATCTAGTGGCAATGATAAAATATCCCTCCTTAGGAAATTATTTCATCCATATTCTAATGTAGTTCCCTAAGACTACATCGAGGACACATCTTCTGGAACATGATGGAATACACTTTAGAAAAGGAACAGATTCATTAGGAAAATCCCTGACAAGTTTAAGGTGTCAGAAAATGTTTCTATTAACCAGTCTAAGGGATCAAACAAGGAGTTCCTAGGAGTGTACCCTTAACAAAACGTATACACCTCCTAGAACTAACCCTTATTTCCATCCCTACAGATTAGTCACAATCAACATATATATAGTAACAAAACAGAAATTTTAGTTCAACTAATCAATACAAATGAAGATATATCATAATAGAATAAAACTAATATATCAAAGAAGGATAAATTAACCCAAACCTATATCATAAATCAATTCATTTAATTTATGAAATACCATGCAGAACAAAAATAGTTATATATGGCATGTGAACCTACATACCAAGACATGATGCATGAATACAACCAAAAAACCAAAAATAACATATGAATACCATGTGCATCACCAAAGGTGAATTTAATCAATGGTCAAAACAAAACACAATTTACCACTTATGAAAACATAGAGGTATACTATGCAGTGTTGTCCACCTACTAATATAGTTCCTCTACACGATTCAAAATGTCATATCTTCTATCTAATCTATCCAAACCCAAATTTAAGAACACGATATATATTCATGGTCCTATGATACCATTGTATTAAATCCCGAAACGAACCATGGGGTCGAAACCATAAGGTCACATGACCTCATGAACACCTCATGGTATGAAAGAGGCTTTTGACATGTAGTGAGGGTCGAAGTCTTTTATTGGGATACTATACCCTCATTATCATGTCATAAGAACTATAATAAACAATAACCAATATAATAATTAATCATAGTAAACAATCAAAAAGGTAAATATGTGATACATTTCAATCAAATAAAGTAGCTATTAAAGTAGAATGCATAACATGTTTTAAAAAATAAGATAAATAAACACATGATAAACTATATGTCTCACCGGTGTCTATCCTATCCAATGACCTTCTCCAAATTACTTATCTCAGAAGTCAAGCACATGTTCTTTTCTCTTCTCTAGATTCCCCATGAAATATACAAGTCCACTAAAATTCCTAAGTAGATTATGAGTACAAGACTCAATAGGACACCACCAATGCATCCTTAACCTTATTTTATCAACTATGAATGTGTCTTCTATAGTAATAATAAATGTGTACCACTCATAGAACCACATAACCCAAAATCGAGCAGTCATGCGCTAACCAAATCTACTCAAACCCTCTATCGTAGCTACTTCACCTCTATTATAGAAATATAATATATATCAATACGCACCTACACTATCCACAGGGAAGTTAGAGAGACACTCATAATTCACAAGGCATTCAGTGAAAACAACCTACATAGAATCCATAAGGCATCAAGTAATACTCAGCATCAACATGACATCGAGTATGTTTAACTTTCCTGGAGTCTATAAGAAATTTGGTAACACTCAGAATCAACATGGAATATTGTGTTGACTATTTACTGAAAATATTCAAGTCTTTTCTAGATTCCAGGTTAAAAGGTTACCATGTTGTGCCATCATTATTTAAATGAATCATGAATACAACCCTCAAGGAGAAATCATGCCACGATGACCACCTATCAAGTATACATATACCAATCCCCTAGAAGCAAAAATAAAAATTCCTATCATGATAACAACCACATAACACATCATGATAAATATAGAATCATCATATAGATTAATATGTGAATCAAACATTGTCATTGAATCAAGTTATCACATTAATCTCATGAAATCAATAAACTATATCATGGTCTAAAAAACATAGGACATCATAATAAGTAAGGTAGAACAAAAATACATTTGATTAACATCGAACATGAATAAAAAGAAACAATGTTCTCATAGAAAAGAGTGTCACATAATGTTTTCAAGGATACATAAACACCAATATAACATCATACATCTAGCACGATCATGAAATATGACAATGCATAAATCATATTTAGGAAACATGTGTAATAAATTCCAAAATGTAAGGAACTTCCTACTTCAAATATCATCAATGTAAATTGGTAGGGATAAAATAGTAATGAACACCTCTTCGTGGTCTTATTATCCAAATGTTGACACTCGAGGTTCTTTAAGTGTTTCTAAAACCAGAAAAAATTTATTTTATTCCAAAAATAAAATATAATATTGCATGTGATGACACTTTCTTTGGGATAAATAATTTCTAAATGATCCTTTCAGTCAAGGCATGCAGGTACAATATTCTCATAAAAAAAAAATTAACACTTGATAATTTTACATAAATTATCATTTTATAATTATCTTTTAAAAATTTTATATAAATTATCCTTTATGATTATCTTTTAATAATATATCATAAATTACCATTTATAATTATCATTTAAAGATTTCACCATTATCATTTTATAAATTTATAAATTATCCTTTGATAATACATGTAACTATCATCTAGAAATTACAATAATTTATACCTTAACAAATCGATGTGATTTTCAATTCATATTTTAGAAATTATATTATGATTTTATTAATATATTATCCTTTGATAAGTTTATATAAACATATCTAGATAATTTATTACAATTATCATTTATAATTTCATTCAATTATCTTCAATAATCTCACAATCGTGATTTCACAAAAAATACCATTGGATAATTATTTTCTATATTAGACAAATTAATTCAATGTTTTATCACTCTAATAATTTTGGTAATTTATCCTTCTATAGAACATTTTAACTGTCACTTAATGATTTAATTATCATCTATTTATAATTTTGTTAAACATATATTGATAATTTATTTTAAAAATAACTTTTTATAATCTAAATATAATAGTAATTTGATAATTTTAAAAAATTATACATAATATTTGAAGTAATTATCATTTTATAATTCTGGTAATTAATAATTTGATATATTTTTCATATTATCCCTTAAAAAATGTAAAAAATGGATTAAACATACTTTTATGTTGTCAAAAACAAACTCGGGATTATATTTTTTCTCGTCAACATGAATCCAAAGACACTGATGACACATAATTCCCATCAATACTACAGAAGATACCGAATTTATAATATTGAAAAAATTATTTTAAAAAATTATCTAATTAAAAAAAAAACTAAATTAAAGGTGGTGCATGCAGGAAACTTGAGGGAGGTGGTAGACGCCGATGGAGGAATAGAAGAATGACCACACACGATGAAAAGATCACCAGAAATTCACCGATCTTACTGGAGGATATATGAGTTTTTCATGACATGACTTCATAATCCAAAATCAACGATATTTAGGTATTTAGAACCCTAATACTAGTTTATAGTTGGAAAATTCAATGCCCCAATTTAATATAATGTTTTAATAGAAAATTGATGGTCTAGTCATTACAAATGTTCAATTAAGTCATTCCAAACTAAAATGGTTAGAAACCATGGAAATATGAAGGTTTTGGATTAAGGAATATGATTTAATGGAGATTTATATTCTGGTAATGAATATAAAAAATCAAATTGATAATTAAATTACTAATATAAATATTTAACTCAAAAATAAAATAACTTAATTTAAAGGGAGACCTGACCAAACTCCCATTGAGCATAAAAGTAATATCCCTCTTAGGGTAAACCCCAATTTCTGAACCTATCATTGGTCTCATAATTCTCATATGATACACTGTTTTAGAGATATTAATTATTTATTATATAAAACATGTAATACATAAATACTTAAATATTAAAAGGGTATCATTTCATGTGATTCTACCAAACACCGGATGCACATAAATGCTACAACCCACCTAAGGTAAAACCTGTGTTCTAGAACAACCAGTGGTCTCATATTTCTCAAAAGAAGCACTTTCTAGAAGATATTAAATTATTTAAAAAAAACAATAAATTTAAAAAAATTAAATAACAGATTCTCACAAGATATCAGACCAAACATCCAATGCTCACAAATGTTATACCCCACCTAGGGTAAACATTACATCTCAAACCAAATGATGGTATCATATTTCTCATAAAATGAACTGTTTCAGAGATATTATTTTATTTTTGATAAAACATGTGAATATTATTTAATATATTTAATATTTCTATTCCATCCATGATGAGTATTTATAAGCCTCATAATCTCTCAATTACGTAGCAAGTTACTGTGAAAATATTCGATAGAATATTACAATGTGTTAATTTGGTTTAACCGTAATGAAAATGTTTTTCAAACATTAATTAAGTGATTTTATTTAAAAATTACATTTTCATGGAAGAATAATTATAAGTTATCAACAAAATGGTTTTAATTATCTTTAAAATTTTGGGATATTAAAGTTATTAGGATTATATTAATATAATTTTAGAAAAAAACACAAATTGTGGGTCTGATGAAAACTCATCACATCTAGTAAGGTCTCGAGGCTTAAACCCACAACCGATGATCTATAATAGTTCATTTTCTACCACTATACTACATGTTATCTTTTTTAGTATAGAATTACATGTTTTATTTAAACTACACGTAAAATAAATGTTAATTTTGTTTTTTGGAACATATGTTTTACTGTATAGACAACCATGAGATTGGAATATGATTTAGTGTTAAGTGATTAATGTTATTTTGAAAGACACTCACTATTTTAAGAACCCAAAATGATTAAGGTAAACATAATATTTTGGAATTTTATTTTTGGAATAAAATTTAAATTTTCTATTGGAGGCTTGTACGATTTTATTGTATATTTATGGGGATTATATTTATTTATGGAAATGGTTATATTATCTTGGGGATTGTATATTTAAGGTTTTCACATTTTTGGAGATAAATAATAAACTTATCTTAGTGACTATGTGATCAAATACTTTTGATTTCTGGGTTTCAATATTAGCATGGAATATTTAGTGGAGTTTTAAGAATAGTTATAGATTAAATGATCTATGTTGGACTTTTTTATTACTATTGAACATTATATCTCAAAGTACATTTTTTATATGAAGGTTTATAATTTTTTGGAATCATCTTATCTTATTCTAACTATTTTGGATTTTATAAGATTAAAATTATATGATGAATAGGTTTTCATTCTTTTTTAATGTTCTAGATCCATTATAATTGGATTTTAGTGATTTAGGTATTAAAATATTATATTAAATACTCATCATTTGGAAAAACAATATATGATATTATGATAGAAAGTTATTAAAGTGATAAATCATACTTGTTAAGTAAGTATGTTTTATCATGTTCTTAGAATAGATAGTAAATTAACTCCTTAACTATAAGAAAATGATATTGAAATAAAAATGTTTTCCATTTAATTTTTATATTGAGAAATAAGTGTCCATTGAACCCATCACATATTTATAGTATTGTGATGGTACAATTTCACACGACCATGTTCCACATCACTCTATATCATTCTTAGGCATTATTTTTCTCTTGAATACCCAAATTTTCACTTACCAAAAATATTTTCCTTTATTGAAAACTTGTTATGTGTTATACCATATAAACTATGTACACCCCTTTCTTTATTTTTAATTGGATGTTTTATTGACCCATTTATGATGTGAGATTTCAATAAAGGTATTTTGAAAAGTAAAAACCCTAGTAATCAAGATTGAGTTCAAATTATGAGGTTTAAATATACTATGTGAAATTAATACCGTTAAGCTTTTAAATGGAAAGTCTTTATTCAACAACATAAAATATACTCAACGCTGATCATAAATAGACTATATAGAAATATTATTTAAATGTGATAATTATAATATATTCATTATTTATGAAGGTAGGAATATAAATAAATTATTTAGGAAATAAATATAAATTTGATAATAAATATAAATCTAATTAATAATTTTTAATAAATAATTTAATAATCTTTTTAATGTCATTTTATTCTTCAATAATATTTTTCCATTAAAAATGAGTTTTTTTTGTTTTTGTGAGTAAATATTACAATTAATTACTTGAAATTTTAGAAAAAGTATTTGAAATATTTAATTTAATTTTCGAGTTTATCCTCTCAAAATAAACTTAAAATTAATTTCTTGGCATTTTCTCAATATATTTTATTAATTAATATTAAAAATACTAATTATTATTGGAAAATTTATTTTTATTTTAATGTATATACAATGTAAAATTATATTTTGGATTATTATTAAAATTTAATTAGTTCATTTTTATTTAAAATAATTCATTTATAATTTTTTAAATGGCTTTAATACATGCGTTTAGTGTAGAAAATTTTATATTTAAAAAGTAATGTTTTATGAAAATTTGTTTTTTGTTTTATTTTAGAATTTAATTTTAAATTAAAATATGAAAATTTTTTGTGTTTAATATCCAAAACTAGATTCCATATTCCTAATTAGTGAGTCCTAATTTACTATATAGGTCCATTTTACTCTTTAGTCAATATAAATTGTAAACATAACAATTTTTGTTAGCACAGTAAAGGGTAAACTTGGAAATTAATGTTTAAAAATTAAAATTATAAGGACTATAAAATAAAATTAACACCTGAATAAAAATTATTTGATTGTTATATATTTTCATTAATCATACAAAAGATTAATTAATGTTCTATTTGGGCTAATTTGATGAGATTATGAATTTTATAATATTTGATTTGAAATGAAAAACATGTCACCCTCTTTATTATAACAACTATAATATATTTTACATGGGTTTATCTTGGAGAAATAATTGAAAATTAACATTATATTGAAATATAAAGGTTTTATATTCATCATGGTAATTTATTTTTCATTTTTAGGGAATAAATAATTATCTAAATATCCTACACAACACTGATGTCGTAATTATTCAATAAATGAAAGTCAAATAAAATAAACAATATTATAAGTATTATAATAAATAAATTTTCAGATCAATAATGTGATAAAATAATTTTCTAGATTAATATGACATGTTCGTTATTTAATAAAATAAATAGTTTTAAATGTATAAAATTTAATGATTTCATTAAAGATAATGTATTGAATACTTCAAAAAATTTATATTATTGATATGTTATAGTATGTAATATTTCACTAAATTAATAAAAATAATTAATTTTAAAAACATTATTAGTTTATGTTTGAAAATATAAACTATAGACCATTTATGGGTTTCCGGTCCTTTTATTATAACTATATTTATCCACAAAGTGTAAAAATTCATGTTGCTGTGGTAATAGTTAAAGGGGATAAATAGGTGATATAACCAAAAGATAATGGTATAAGTATAGTCAATTTTTTTTATTTTTACTATATGAGAATATATAGACCCGTAAACATATTATCCTCAAAATAACTTGAATTGGATCCATTTTAAATTGAATATTAATTTAATATTTTGAGAAATTATAGGAGTTATACTCCCTTATCTTACTATATAGATACATGATCCGAGAAAAGACGCTCGAAAAATTTATTAATAAAAAATTAAAAATACTTCATTAAGAATTATAAGAGAGTTTACAAGTACATGGATGAACCATACCTCACATATCATCATCCACCAATGATTCACAATAGTCATGGCTTCTGAAGGCCCATATCATATTTGGTTCCATGATCACCCACAATGAAAAATCATCCTCTACATGGTTGCCTTTGCGATATGCATGTTCAATTGTCACATTATGTTGAGTTACATGGTAAATATAATCTATACAGTTAGGTAAAAGTTTCAATGGGATATTCCTATATCTCTCCTTTTGGTCCATGACAACTGTATCAAAATAATATTCAATCCACATGTATGTCCATTTGTGTTGGAAAAATTGTTTGATAACATACATAATCGCCCATAAATCAGCCTTATATCCAGTTCTACTTCTAATATAATTATAAATAAAGCCTTTGTGAAAAATCCCATTTTGGGTTTGGAAAATGCCTCTAAAACCCAAATGTCCTGGCATGTCGGAGGTGGAAAAATTAACATTAGATATTATCGAATAATTAATAGAAGGAATCAAACTCACACATTTAAGAACCAAGGGATGCTTTGAACTATTTTCAACTCCGAAAATAATTAAAAATATTAGGTCACTCATGTTATTGTGAATTTATCCCACTTTAGTAATTGTAGCAACATGAAAATACATGTGTAGGGACACTATTAAATTATGAATGAAGGGGTATTCATCATCAAACAACCATCCATTTCATTACCTCCAGATCAAGGAAATGATAAATTCCATGACTTCCATGAGAATATAATTAATTTGGTTTCTCTTTCCATTTTCGCAGATGAAGTCCATATGCTCTTCCAGTTTCCTACCAAAATCTATCTGATGTCCAAATACCTAACCAACAAATGTCAATAGAATACTTTCATATTCAATAATAATAAAAAGATTATTTATAGTTTATTAATCTCCTTAACATAACTGTAAAGTTGAAATAATGTATTGTACATCCTTCTTCATTTGATCATATGTTCGAAACCTATTGTTCTATATTTTAATTACCAAAATTAATCTTGAGGGTTTTAAGAAATTTATATTGTAATTTGGAGAGCCATGTTGGTATCATGGTGGAGCTATCACTTTACATGTTATATTATTCCTTGACATTGAACTTCATATTCTTAATAGGTTTCCAAACTAGTGTGTTAGTTTCTATGAATGCATGATTTTGAATTTCAATCACAGCTTGTAAGGGGACAATGACAAGGCTATTGTATTGTGTAATAAAGGAATATATGGTCATCATAAAACTATTATGTGGTATGATTGATCTGTCTTTTAGTGGTTGGTCAAGACAAAGTGGTTTTCAACAATTGAGATCAGAGTTCCTTCTATCCATTCATTCAATGTTCTACAAGATATCATTCAAGGAGTGGTTGACTGAGGGATAGAAAGATTAACCATGATAGTACGATTACTAATCAGGAAACCTCTTATCGAAACTTCTTGATAAAAATAAATGGAGGGATCCTTATTAGTTTGAATGTTACATTCAAATTTACCAATAAGACCATCCTTGAAGATGTTAAGATCCTTGATTCCAAGTCACCCAATTTTTATGGGTTCGACACATTCTTTCAATAAAAAGGTTATCAATTTTCTTTCATGAAAAAACATAATCTATATAAAATAAATAACAATAAATTGTAGCTCCTTGATGAGTCTTCTTATCCACCTATAGACAGAGAATTAATAAATTAATTTAGAAGTGATGACTAAATTAACATAGAACACCCTCCCAAATTGATACATGGATTTCCCTTTCCATCTATCCGGTTGATTGATAATACATGAGATTATTACTCTAAGGAATTTCCTCTTCACATTACCCCAAATTATTGTAACACATCGATAGTTGAAAGGGGGTGACCCCTTCTTAATCAATATATTTCAGTTATCTTGGTATATTTATCCATATATAACCAATCACTAAACATAATAATAGATTTTTCATAATTGATATCCTTCCTAACCACTTCATCATAATGAGTAAATAGATATTGGATAGTATATATGGTTATCTTTGAAGCCTTCCCATATAATACAATGCCATCTACATATAATTGATGTAATTTAATGGGCTCAACCCTACTAGCTTTAATTTTATTTTATATGATTATCCGAGTAAGATCATGGATGATTCTACTTAATAAATCATTAGCAAGTGAAAAGAGAAACTCTGAAAGTGGATCTCCTTGAATTAAACCCATGGTTACATAATAATATCATATGGGGCCCATTGATTAAAATGGATATCCTTATAGATGGTAGAATGGATATTTTCAATTTAACATAAGTGTTTGTGAATCCATATCCCCGAAGGATATTGAGAATAAAACTCCATTCAAGGGTTTCAAATTCCATGGATATATCAATATTAATATAAAATTTTCCATCTTTCACATTTATCTTCATTATGTTAGAATTTTGGGATATTTAAATAATTAAATTCATAATGTATGATCTATGATAAAAACCATACATATATTTGTGATGTGATTATTAATAATTACCCCACCCTAGACATCATGATTTTACTAATGATTTAAAGAAAAATATTCCAAAGGGTAACCATTATAATGTACTCGATATCAGCTGTGTTATATTTTATGAGAATCAAGTAAATAATTTTGTAATTTAGTCCATAAGGAAAATATGCATGAGTAAATAATTTCCTTACTACACTTACCAAGTCATCCTATAGAATGCCCTAATAAAACCTGAAGAATTTATTCTGGAATCCATTTGGAACAGAAACACTCTCTATATTGAGATAGAAAAAAGATTTAATGACTTCATCCTTATTTGGTTCAATGATAAGACTTCAGTTCTATTTCTCTTCAAGGAAGGGAAGAATATTTTTAGTCATCTTTGGTGTATTTTCTATCCCATAATTTGCATATATCCCCCCAAATTATTCAACTACTGCCTTTTATACATCATTTTTAGAGTTATAAAAAACCTATTTATACTGATGACATTATTTGATTCTTCAACTCCCTTATCTCTATATAATATATGGAAGTATATTGATTTCCTATCTCCTTACCTCAACCATTTGACATTTAAGTGATAATTTTCTATCCTTTATTTGATGGTTAGAAGATCATCCAAATTTGTATGAGCTTAAAATTACTCTATATAAGGGTTATTAAGAATATAATTTCTTGATTGAATTCTTGATATATGACTTTTATTATTATTAATTTCATGTTCATGTTTTGAGGATGTTTTTTATTCCATTCCAATAGTAGTTTCATAGTGTGATTTTATTTCTCAACAATCATCTGATGTGGGACTCCCATTGGAACATGCTTCCAAGCCTCCAAAACAGTTTCGTTACGTCCAATGATAGCAACCCATCAATTAATTAAGAGAAAAGGGTGAGGGTATAACCTTGACTTTGTGAATAGATCCATAATTATGGGGTTGTGGTCAAAATAATTTTTGGGAATGGTGTAACCTGAATGTCCATAGAAAATACTTCTGTCATCCTTTTTTAAAAAACAGCTATCAAGATTTCTTTCTTTTCATTCCATTAAAAGTGTACCTATTAAATGTAAATTTAGCACCAAAAATTTTATCCTTAACAATATTTCATAGAACAATACATGTTAAAAAATCAATAGATGTTTTCCTTTAGAAATTGGATCTAGATTTTTCATCTGGTTTCATGAATTTGATAAAGTCACCTATAATCAACCACTTATTAATGAAATTCTCAGAGGTTTGCTCATGTTTCATACATATATTTCTTTTCTTGATATATGATTTCGATCAACACATAAAATAAATATAAATAGTATGGAATGAAATGTTGAATGTGACAGTTATTGTCTGATCATTATGATTACATGTGAACATTTTAATGCTTTCATTACTAAGAATCTAAAGGTGGTCCACTCTTCAACTATGGATGTTCTGAGAAAAATATATTATATCCCATATATTCCCATTTTATGATCTTCTAGTTCTCAAATATAATTTATATTCTATTCTAATATGCGTTGTATTGTTGTTCATAATAAGGTTCCTAAGAGTTTTGGCCCTTAGGGGGCTCCTTATCCCTTTGAAATTATAGTAGAAGAGATTCATTGCTCATGGTCCATTCAAATTTTCACAAGTCCTACATCCTTTTCCATCATAACATGGCCTTTCCATTCCTCTTTTTACCATTATTCTATCTATACATTGTTTTTGTCTCCATTCTTGATCAATTCATTCTTCAAAAGCACAATATGTTGTTTTGATCAACAACTATCATACATTGATTCTTTTCTTCATTACTGCTAGTATCCATATGGGGTTGTGGATATTCCTCTTCATCATCCCAAAATATTACACATAATAGGTTGAATATATTTAAGGAGTATTGAGGTTCACATAATTCTTTTTAAATATTTTTCTTCCATAATTCTTAGATGGAGAAGCCTGTTAGAAGGACTCGTCATATTATTGATGTCATAATATTGAGAGGATTGAATTTTAATCTACCTAGAACTATGATATATATCCACTGGGCACTCCTATTTTTCTCTTGCACTTTTTTGAATATTCATACCTCAAAATTCAATCGTTTTTTTCTCAATAACTATAATTTGTTGAGTTCCAATAGGAGGTATTCTATGAGATATTATTTTCAATTATTTTTTCTCACACAAACCTTAGGTAAAACTTATCTAATCACATATCTACAGGTATACACACAACATGTATGCACTTCTTGGCTAGTAGGGGTGAGAAGAATTTCTGAGTGACCCCTTCATGATATGGTTTTTATATATTTATCACATTATTCCCCTGTTATACATCATATGATAGATCCCTAGGAGTTCCATCAAGCAACATTCTCGTAATTGGATTCCTACAAATTCAACTTGGATGAGTAATCCCCTTTGGAATACCTGAATAACTGGCTTCTGTATCTTCATCGTATTTGTACTTCAAGGTCCATATGTCCACCTCCAATCTAGATATATGCTATTTAGGCATATCATTCACTTTCCCTTCAGTTTTAGTTATCAAAACCTTCAAAACCTCTATAGTCTGACTCATACCAGTATGATTTTTAAAAAAGGCGAGATAAAGAATCCAAGAGTTTCCATACATGTCTTCCATATAGGATGTCCCTATATTTTCCACATACTATTTCATTTTCACATCCTGCACATCCTAAATGATCCCAGTGTTGGTTTCATTAGAGGATGATGGTGGATGACCAGAATTCCAATAGGCTTCATCCACAGATTTGGTATTTATAGTTTCATTTACCATCCTTTCCATATTATAAGGGCCAATGGTGATGTTTCCATGTGTAACAGGAGGTAGTATCTCATCCATTCTATCCTTTATTCTAATATAAATAAAATCATGGCCCTTAACATTAGAGAAGTTATGATCTTTGTTCATATTTTATTCATATGTGATATTCCAAAAAAAAACATGAAACTCATACAAAACATTGGAATCCTTTCATACCAGATCATATAATTAATTCTGTCATCCCTTTTTATTTATCACCACTTCTTCCACAGGGTTGTTAGACATGTAAGCATCCACCATAATCATAGTATAGTGACCATATATTGTATCCAAAATTTTCTTATCCATTCAAATTGCATTCCCCATTGTAGAAGTTATGCTCCAAATAAAACACATATTCCAATATAACAAATTCAGTTTTCATATTTGAATACATACTTGTGTATGAGTGTTACATAATATATTTGGGTGGAAATTCTTATCCCATTCCATGATTCATAGGATTAAAACCCTCAAGGATAAAAAAAAAACTCCAATATCTTCTCTTGTAGTCATTAGAGGGAAATTCCACATGGTAATACCATCCCCGCATTACAATCATCTTCCCCTGACCAAATACCCAGTTGTTGAAAATCATTCTAATGAGATCAATAAATGTTCATAACATCTCTCTCTTCTGAATTAAAAATTTAAAGATAATGGAGTGAATTCAAAGGCTTACCATTTCATCCATAGCCTCCTACTTCAATGAAACATGCATTGTACATTTTTTTTCTAATAACCCTATGTGGAGGAGGTAAATAAAAATTTCAGAAGTAGGGGTTGGCAGTAGATTTAACAACTTATGCAATGTTTTTCTTCAAGCCAACATCCTTATCATATGTACAATATTCCTAAAATTTTCTGATGTAAGATAAAAAGTACTTATGTTCAGCATGATCATATAGTTATCAACACCTTGATTTTTAACAGGTTTATTCTTCTCACATTCATTGAGATCTCTTGATTTAGGGTTTCCCCCAATATCCCTTTACTACTCCACCCCCTATCTTATAAAAGGGAATCTATTATTCTCATTAAATAACAAATTAAAACCCAATTTTTTACCCATTACCTAATCAAGTTCCCTGATATAATCCATCCCATTATTCTAGAGGATTTATTTTAGGCATAACACAAACCTTAGAATGCTTAAGGTAATAAATTTTCTAAAGAAGAGGTATAATTTTTATTTTCTTTTTTAGATTTGTTTCTTCTTCCTCCTCCTTAAATTTATATTCAATAATGATAAAATATTACAAATATTATAATACATATACTGAGATATTATTACATTAATTTAATAACCTATATTAATCACTAACATCCATTATATGGTATAGGAATTCATGATTCATGTGTACAACAGACTACCACCTCACGGGATGACATAATTCATTTACCATAAATATCTATCATGAAATGTTACAATGATGGAATTGATGTTAATATATGATATTCAAGAAATATTATTCATTCTAAAATGATAATATATCATTCACCTTCCTGAAATTACGTGAAATAAAAAATGATAATGTCATTCGTGCTTACATGTGGACGACTGCCTCCACGAAGAGATGTGATTGGTTATTCATTCAAATATCATATGAATGATATATAAGTATATTTTATGAATTAATAAGATATATATTATGTCATGAAAATTCTAGGAAGATAAAATAATACTTATCTTATTTCAATAATGATCATTGAAAAATCGAAATGGTACTCATGCGTACTAACACCCACCTATCTCTATGACTATAATGTAGTTCATTTTTCATAACCATATTTAATGGTTTGATTTAAAAGTATAATTTATTTAAAAAAAATAAAAAACATTTTTTAATTATTATCATATATATCATTGAATAATAACCACTTTGACTATAGTCAACCAACTGAATACATTCTATGCTTATAAACCAAATATCATGAAAACATACAAAGTGAACTTAAATGATTATGTAACGATATGTAACACAAAAATAAGTGATATAAAAGGATTAATAAAATTTTAAAATTTTATTAAAAAATTATAAATTAATATATATTTATTATATGGGAATATAAAAACATATACGCGATGAATAAGACTCAATGTAAGGGATTTTCATCTCACTTTTATTTTTGTGGGACACTTGCCATATACACCATATGTTTCTATTGTGTGGTGTTTGTACAACCCATGAATATATTTTATGTTTATTATTAATAAAATTATGGGATATAAATTTCAATATTATGTTTTTCCTTTATGTTCCTTTTGATTCAAATTATACTAAATAATTAATAGTTTATTTCACAGTCTTATCATTATTCATGATTTTTTATGTCTCCTCTATGAAATATTTCTTTTATATGTCCTTGTTTTACAAAAAAAATTAGAATGTTTTTTAATATAATCTTAAAATTTTTCCAAATCAATTTTTCCCATGTCTTAATTTTTACATATTGGTTTGTAATGAATATTTTTAACATTTTCCTAACGAGGTACATTGTGAATTTTATAAAAAAAATACATAAAGAATATTTTTTATCATATATATCATGAATGGATTTTATTTTCTTCACAATTCATTATAGATTTGTATCATTGTATATAATCGTAATGTTTTATTTTCAAATAAATTGTTTTCCCTTATAAATGTGGGTATTTTTAAAAAAATATTAAAATTGATAAGTTATTATCTTCGAGAATTATTCGAACTGGTTTTTAAAAATCATTTTTAATATAATTTTGAATCCTTTGGTGATACTTATAATCTACTGGGAATATGATCTAAGGATAAAATCCTTATTATTTCCCCATATGTTTTTTGTTTTTATTGAAAAGATGACTTTTTTATGAAACTCATTTATTTTCATGGGTTCTAATATGATGAATGATTAATGATCCTATGACACACATAAATATTGTTTTCATTATGTTATAGTGGGACCTATATCTCCCTTTAACACATTAGGTAATATATTATATCTCATGAGATAGATATAAGAAACAAGTCAATGGAGTTTATCCATTATAGGAAACATGTGTTTATTAGAGATTTGATGGTCTAGGTAATAAACATTGACATATGAAATGATAAATATAATTATGATGATGCATCACACATTTATGATATGAAATTATGGTCCATGATTGAGTTGTGATTAATTATCATTATTGTTAATCATTTATTTTGAAATGTTAATTGTTTAGGTAATAAATCATGTTTATGATATTTTACAATTAGGTAGAATTATCTCAATATATGGTCATGATATTATTCCATTAAGATTATATAATTATTTTACATGATTATATATTTATATCTATCATGATTTCCATTAATGAGTATCTAAACTCACCCATTCTTAAGTTACTTTTTCCCCGGTTATGAAGAATTATGCTAAATGATTTCTGTTTTCGAAGGTTTTATATGTGAATAATTTTATGGGAGATTTCAAAGGAATAACATAAAGAATGAAAATATTGGTAAAGTGGGATATTATATTGATCTTTATAAACAAGTTTTTCTAGTACCCAATATGTTAAATTTTTTTCCTAATAAACTAAAAATCATTAACTAAACTTGTCATGGATTATGTAAGTGATCCAATATTTCCTTTTGATGCTGTAAATTTTTTATGTTAGAAATTAGGTATCATTTATCTATAAAAAATCCAGAAATGTAATATTTATGGTTTTATCACCAAATCTAGAGGTTTATGTTTCGAACAATTACACATTGTTCCTTTGAGAAACCTAAAGATCCACTTAGTATTCTCTTAATTATCATTTCCTACATTTTCTACAAACCGTCATTCAACACTAAGAAATTGAGATATAATAGGAATGATATATATTATATCATACATCGGGATCTACTAACTTCTTCATATAAAACATTTCTAATATACTAATCCTCCTCATTCATTTTAGGTATTTTATGATTTTTCTGTCTGATGTATCTATCAATTAAAGTGATCACATGCTAAAATATTACCATTTTAATCACATAAATTATTTCTATATGCATTATATCTAATAAAAAATTGATATTTGGGAATAAAAATTAATTTCTATACACACCCATCACATATTATTATCAAAATCTTGATATATCATTAGGAAACATAAAAAAAATTACAACATCAAAGATTTTATCCTTTCTATAATAAGTGTTTCTAAGAGTATTTCTTAAAATTTGATAATATATAATGACTTCCACTATAGTATCCTTAATTAATTTGTTACTTTATTACCTTGGAACTAGATTAAATGAACCACATCTAGAAGGGACGAATAATTTTATAGTATTTAAGAACTAGATAAATAAATTATTATGATGTTTCATTGGAAATATAAACTACATAGTATAAAAAATCCTTCAATTCATTATATTATTCATACCATCCATCTATATATCCTTGGGAAAAGAAGAAAAATGAAAGGATGGGATTAGATGCATAATAAGGGTTACATACAATGAAAGCTATCAAGATTAAATAAGGAATAATAAATATGAAAAGATAAATAACTAAAAACAAATTAAATTTAATGAATAACTTGAATAAAAAATATAGGCATTGATAATATAAATATAGTAATATAATGAATAATAATAGTTACATAACTCTCAATAAATGAAAATCTTAATATTAGACACCAAGATCTTAAACATCATGGTATCTGTATCATTGAGGCATTGTGCCAATACATTTTAAAACTTTGGGTAAAGAACCATTTAATTTGGCTAAATTATTTATCTCATGAGATGAAAAAATGCATCGAGGGGCTACATCATTCTGGGCCCCACCCATCAGTATGTGTCCAATGCATCCCCCAAATATTTAATGATATATTTAATTTGTAAACAATGTTCCTTTTCAAATTATATCTATATTGAATAAATACTGTAAATTTATCCATAATTCGCCAATAAATCATATACATTTAATGAATAATGTAATATATAGACATGGTATATAGTTTAGGTATTAATCATGAAAATAATACAAATAATATGGATATTTAAGAGAAATTTAATATCCAATGATCACAAGTAAATGAATGTTTAAAATGGGAAATACAATTAAAACATATATCTAATGAAGGATAATTATTAAAAAGGTATTTTTATGATCTATATATTGAAAATAAATTTAAAAAATTTTAAAACATCTTTGAGTAAAATAAGATTTCTATTTTTTCTAAATCACTTATTTAAAAAAAATCCTTTTAGTTAAAATGTAAAATATTTCATTTGAAAATAACCTTGTAAACATGTAAATCTATCTTAAAAATATAATATTCATGTTATAGAGAAAATAAGATTATTCCAAATGATTTAATAAAATATTCCTTCCATATATAAATGAAAAAAGTCATAAAAACCCTTTTTTCAAAAAACTATAAAAATATTAATAACAAACTATTTTTTGAAAATTCAATAATGGGATACAATTTATTTCGATATATCATTGAAGATGTGTAAAACTATTATTCTAAATCTTTTTATATAAAATATGGTTGTGTAATAAAAATACATTGATCAAAATATAAATAATATCACTTATCCTATTAATCATTTCTTTGCGTGATTCATGTCCCAAATAGGAGAGAAGTTAAAAGATAATATGGAAAATATTTAAAAGAATAAACTTTAAACGACCTTTAATAACCGTGACTAAATATATATTAATTTTAAATAACTCATAGGGGTTATTTATTAAAATTTATAAAAAAATAGGTGTATAATACCAAATATATCTCAATAGAGTGAAAATTGAGATGAAATCCCTTAGCTCAGGTCAGACCAGTCATGTAGGTGTTCTAATATCTTATATAATAAATTTATTTTTATTCTACCTAAATAAAATGGAAATATTATTATATATGATATCATATATTATTCATTTATAACATTTTATTACTCATGTATTAACAAATCATCGTTTAAATCTTTGTTTCGTGTGGTAACCGATTCATTTTTCATGTATGATTTGGTTAAGTAGTTTCAATTTTTTCCTTAGATCAACCATGAATCATCTATAAAAATTTCATAATTATATTAAAATAGTATATATTCATTATATATTTATTTTATTAATCCAAAAAATTTATATATATAAAAATTAACTTCACCGTTCAAGGAGATGGTAGACCCTACGTACACATGAATGCTGTTTTAACTTTTCAATAGATGGAATGAAAGAAAAGAGAATAATATTAAAATTTAAAGAACACTAATACTTTATTAAGAATTATATATATAAATATATATATTAAAACTATCATCACTATAATTTATTTAATATAGAAAATAAAATGGAACCCAATCGCTTCATAGAGGTGGTAGTCCATAGGTATGGATGATCAACATTATCATCTCCCAATAGTTTGGATGTTAAAGTGGTATATATGATATTATAGTTTAAAAATAATATATATTCCATAAAAATCCTAAATACATATTACTACCATATATATATATATATATCCATTAATGTAATTGTTTTATAAAAAACTAATTTCATCGCTATGTAAAGATGATAAGCCATACGTATGCATGAGCGATGTTTTCACGTTTTTTTTGAGATAAAAGAGAAGGAATATGATTTTAACATAATCATTAAAACATATAAGTATATTTATGATACTATATTTATTATTTTATTATGGTTATAACAATTTAATTGGATGTATAAGAAAAGATAAACATGGAGGACTTAGTAAAGACGATTATGTCTTCTTCAGTAGAAGTCTAAAAGATATCACATTTAGTGACCTATGGTAGGTATTTTTGGTATAAGATCACCTCAAGAATTTGTATAAGTATGTTTATAAGAAGAATAGTCAGGGTTTTGTTGACATATATTTCTCAATGTGGTTTTAATAAGTGAAGGAAAGGGTTCCCTTTTATAATTGTGGTGCAAAGCACTTTTTTAATTTCTTAAATAAATTAAATTATAATAAGACAATTATAAATAAAAATGATTCTAAATGTTAATTAATTATCCTAAAATGTATTTAGTGATTAAATAAATTAATATTATTAAATTTATACATATATTAATATAATTTAAACCCATATATTTTAGATTAACTCCTTATTTAATATTTTGACACTAAAATTGGTAACCACTATTTTAATTACAAAGGTTTAATATTATAATTATAAATAGATAAGTCCGTTATAAATGGGACATGGATTATTTTCATAACTACATTACACTCACATAAAGTAAGATAATATTTTAATAAATTTTAATAATTTAATAATAAATTATTTTGATAAAATATCATTATTATAAATTTTGATACTATTCATTTAATTTTACATTAAATATATCAATAAAAATGTTATTTTTTATATAATAATTTAAAATAAACCTAAAAATTCATATAAAGCTACATAATTAATGGTACATTGTATGAAATTTTAATTTTCTATATTTAATAATTGAAATATCATTTATTTTATTTTATGTTTAATTAAATAAAAACAAAATTAGTGTTTCTCAAGAATTTAAGGTAATTACATAATTCTTTAAAATTATAAATAAATAAATATATATATATATATTTAATTTTCTTTAATTATTGTCAAAATCTATTTTTATTTTCGTTCATATCTTGTTGTTTCCATATATAGTCAAATAATTGATATTTAAAACTAATATAGGGAGAATTTGTAACCTTCTTAGATTTAAATATTATAAGGCTTATTTTCCTAGAGAAATATATATTAAAAACTATATTTATAGAATAAGGTAATAATTATAGAAATATATTCATCTAATAAAAATTAAGATGAAAAATTATGGACTTATCACTATGTTTTCTCCTAGATTAACCGAATTAACTCCTTACCATGGTGATAACTTTTTCCATAGAAACTATTCATATTAAAAAAAATAAAATGTCTCTACAAAATAAATCAGAAAATACTGATTCAAAATATGAAATCTATTATTTCAAATAAAATATCAATAATTGGTTGGAATTATTTTTAAAATATTTTCATAAAACGTGAGGAAAATCATTTTTTTTAAAATGTAGTTTTTAAGCGTAAACTGGATTTATTCTTATCCCATGGACAATGAAAATATTATATGAATATAAAAATATTTTATTTAATATATAATATATATATATTTTCAAATAATTTTATAATAGTGATCAATTTTATTAATTAAAATAAAAACATGTTTCATGCATAAAAACTTGTTTTTTCAGAAAAAGGACCCTTATATGTATAAAAATGTTATTTTAAAAACATTAAAAATATAAATGATTGAAATAAACATAATTTTATTATTAATTTTATAATATTACTAATTTTTACTCTAAAAACCTTTAAATTAATATTGAACTTGGTATATAGTTGAAAAAATTTCGTTTTCAATAAAAATTTGTATTTTTCTCTATTCACTTGAAAATGAATATTTTTTCAGGGAAATCAAAAACATTTACCCTAATTTTTTTTGATATGATGATTTCAAAAAATTCCTTATTTGTATAATTTATAATTTATTATATTTATATAAATTAAATATGGTATTATCTCACAAAAATATTATTTTGAAAAATATTTATCTCTAAAGAATAAAATAGCCTTACTGAAAATTGATTACAGATTTTATAAGAATTAATAAATGAATTTTTAATAAGAAATTCAACTATATTTATGTTCTATAATTTGGAAAATTATATTAATAATCTCATATTAAATTAAAATGTGATAATTATTAAAATAAATAATTTTATTGTAACTGTATAATGGGGTTCGTTAAGACTCGATGTTTCATGTTTTGTACTCTTTAGAATATTGTGTTATTATTTTAAATTCATGGCGTGTTACATATCCCCCCAAATAAACTTCAACCTCATAATTTTAACATGAACATGGTAATAAAGGGTTTTAAATTTAAAAGCTCAAATTGTAAAAAGGGTTAATAAAACATCCTTGTTATTAGGGGAAAATGGATGTTTAACGGTTACTAAAAAACTAGGTTTCAAATAAGAAAAAATCAATGGGAAGTGAAAATATGGACATGGAATATAAAATTAACACTCAAGGATTAATATAGAGTGCTAAAGAAAAAGTTCCTTATAAATTTAAGAATAAAAATTCTATGATGGGTTAAAAGGAAATTGATTTAATAGCATGAAATGTAAAAAAATAACATTTTTATTTCTAGGTACTTTTCCTAAAATTGAGGTATTCTATTACAGAACCATTAAATCACTTGGTAAAAAATTGATTTATTTCTAGGTTTTAATAAAAATATTATTTTTTCATTGTGATTTGATCAATTCATAACTCACCTCTTACACTAGGAAATGGATGCTTGAGATGAATGTTCTATACTCTTGAAGAACCTTTAATGAATCATCAGATCCATATGTCATTCTTTCATGCTCAAAATATTTATCAAAACAAAAATTGTTAGCACAAGTTTTCTAATATGATTATTCAAACTTTAAATTCCACAAGAATATCTAAATTTAAACTTAATCCATCCCATAAGTAGTTTACCTTATGAAACCATTCAAATAATTTCACCGAATGAAAAACCAAAAAATATAAAATATTTGATCAAGTAGTTCAAAATGTCACATTTAAAACATTTCAATAACTTGATAAAATATTATAGTATCTTAAATAACTATTAGATATAACCTTATTACATATATACTATAAATCCAAAAATACTGTAAACTATAACATAAATTTCTTTTTCATCAAACAAGTAACTATTTTTACAGTCACCAATACTGTAACATTTAATTAATTAGCATCAATATACTCTATAACCCAACTAATCATTTTTAATGCATAATTAGGAACATATTTAGGGTTATCTTCGCCTTATTTAAATATTCACCAAAAATTTAATATTAACTCTGAATCCATTTTCTTGGTTATCAATACCATTGGACATATGATTTAAAATCCCAAAATAAAACTAATTTAGAAAAATCTATTTATATTCCATTATTCTTCTAACCGAAATATAATTGATAATATATTAAAAAAATAATTATTGAATCCAAATACACAATCACTATATTCATTCCTCTTCAGGAGCAATAATAACATAATATTGAACTTCACCTCTTATATTCTTCTATGGTAAGTTCCCTTGATGCTTAATTCACTATTTTGAATAATTACCCATCTCTTCATACATGAATAATTAGATAATAGTGACTTATTTATTTTTCTTATAGTAATTATCCAAATTTTCCTTATCTCAAAACATATAAAATCCTTTATTTCACTTAAATAATTTCATAACATGTGTCCTTCTACAATTTTCTTATGATGTAAATTACATCATTTTCTTCTTATCCTTTGATGATATTCATTTTTTAGGTGCTCAGTAAACCTATTATTCTCATTATTTCAATCAATGATATGCTATCTATAAAATTAATTGTCTATATTAATGGAGGTTGATATTATATCATCATAAGAGGAATGTTGTTGAGGAACTAGTACCTTTACTATACTAGGCTTAATTTCATCAATGAAACAATCAATCCTTTTTTCCATATAACATATATAGTTTAGGCATGTGAGGATAGTTTTATATTTTTATAATCATACTTTGAAACACATTCTTCTTCCTTATACTATAAAGTGAAGAATTTTATCTCCATTTCATATCATTTTTCTTGAGGGAAGTATTTCTTCATAAAAATAAGTTTAAAATTTCCCCATTAAAAACATTCTATTTCTTTATAATCTTTAGTATTATAGATTAATGAACACAATGGATCATAATATTCATTAGGATAATAAACATATAGAATTAAATTTTCATTATCATTAAATTACAAAGTTAGGAATATTTTTTTGATATATTTGATACATTTCTCAGCTACAAATGGATTATTTGTTCCACTAAATGATGGGGGATTATGTCATATGATGCAATCCAATATAATAGAATTGCGATGTGGAACAATAGGTTGTTCCTTAGAAGAAAGGTTATTTGTAAAAACCTGAGTCAAATTCCTAATTATATCCTTGATATTCTCAATTACGATAACATCAATATTGGTTTTCCTAATAGGGAAATCCATATATTTAATACAGTGTTTTATTCTCTTTCTTCCATCAGGCACCATTACTAAATAATGGAACACAATGATTTATCTCATAATCATCACAAATATTGTGATATAAAATAAAAAACCAATAATGGTAAGAGTAATCAAATACTAGAAGGAATTATTATAATTCTTATGTAATTTATGTTTATTAAAAATATAGTCCCATGGATTCTACTAAACATTCTATGATACCCACTACAAATACCCCAATTCCAATGTTCAAGAGTCGGTGGTTAATTTATTAAATTGGACCTAAATATAAGTATTCACATCCTAATGGACTTAATAATTTAGTATTATTTAAGATATATATACATACATGATTCCCCTTTTACATTTGAAATATAAAATACATAGCATAGAAACATTTTTTTACCCTCAATATTATTCACAAAATCATTCTTCATGTCCTGGGGAAAAGAAGGAAAATATAAGAGTGAGATCAGATTCTTAGTAAGGGTTATATAGAATATAGTCTATCATGAGAAATTAGGGAATAATTAACAGGTAAAGGTAAATTACCAAAAAACATTCCAATTAGTTAACAAATTTTACATAAAATGCATCCATAGAAAATATCAATGCATTAATGTCATGATTGATAACAATAAATAATTTTTCAAAAAATGTGATTCTTAATATTGAATGTAAGGATATCAGACATCATGGTAACTATACCATCAAGTCTAGGTGGGAATATAGTTTAAAACCATGGGTACAGATGCATTTAATTTATACAATTTATTTGTATCATGAGACCTATCGATGCATTGTGGGGTTATATAATTCTGGGGCCCACCCATCACTGCATGTCCTATTCATTCCTCATATATCGAATGACCGATTTAGTTCACAAACAATATTTATTATCAAAAAATTCCTATTGAATAAATACTATGGATTCATTAGTATTTACCCATGAAATAATTTATATTCAATGTATATCTTCATATATTTTAATGATAAATAATTTAAGACTTTACCCTATACATGATACAATGAATATGGGTATTTAAGAGAAATGTATTATCCAATGAGCACAATTATGTGAATGATACAAAAAGTTGGTATCACTAAAAAATATCCCCAATGGTGGATAGGTAAAATAAATGTTTTTAGTCATTGATGAATATAAATTCCATTAATATATTATTAAAACATTCATGAGGAAAACAACTCTATTTTTATGAAATCACAAATTTAAAATAACTGCACAATTAAAATGTATCCTTATAAAACAATTAAGAAATATTAAAAATTATGATTATTCACAATGGTGGGAAAGTAATATCATGATTTATAAGTTAAAAATAACATTCCTTGCATACTTTGATTAGATAATTCATAGGGTATCTTGTTTGGAAAATGAAAAACAGATTCATTTCAAATCATTTTATAAAAAATAATTTTTTAATTAAATTTATATTGATAGATAATAATAGATATTTAAAAACATTTTTTATTTTTTAGGGAGAATATGGATACATGAGAAAAATATATCTGATAAAAAAAGTTATAATATATTTTTTTTCTTTTACACATTTTTTCATCAATCGTGTTCTAAAGAGAGGAAAATTTAAAAGAAAATATGAAAACTATTTAAAAGAGTAAATTTAAATGAAAATTAAATTTCATTAATAAATATATATTAATTTTAAATACATTATAGTGGTCTTATATACATCACATAAATATAAATAGGTGCATAATAACAAATTGGTCTCAAAAAAGTGAAAATTGAAATGAAATCTCTTACACCAAGTATAACTTGTCACTCAAGTGATCTAAATTATTGTATAATACATTTATATTTATTATAGTTACATAATTTTATTTATTTATTTCTATTATATAATATATGATCTATTAATAAAATTTTATCACACATGTATTAACATTTCATTTTTAAAATCACTAGTTCGGGTGGAAAGTTTTTTGTTTTTCATATATGATTTATTTATTTAGGTTTACTCCTTATAAAATTTTCAAGGTTACATCATATCCAAAATTGAATAATTATATTTAAATAATATATATTCATTATATATTTATTTAAAATAATCTATAAAAGTTATAGATATAAAAATAAATAACACTATTCATGGTGACTGTAGGCTCTATGTGTGCATGAACGTTGTTTTAACTTTATGATGAATATAATGAAAGAAAGGTGGATAATAAGTCATAATTATAGAAATAATATTAAGTATTATAAATTATATATATTTACAAAACCCATTTTAATTACTATCTAATTAAAATATAAAAAAAACAAATCACATCACTTCGTGGAGGTGGTAGTCAACATGTACGCACAAGCGATGTTATCGTTTCCCAATGGTTTGGAAGTTATAAATTTATATTTTATATTGAATTCTATAAAAGTTTTTATTAAATAAATATTATTAAAATTATTAGTTAAATTTTTATAACCATACAAGTAATGTGGGGATGATAAAACTTACTCTGCAATGTGGAGATGATAAGCCGTACGTATACATGAGCGATGTTTCCTTTTTTTTCTATGATTTAAAAATGATGGGATATGATTGTACCATAATAATAACAACAATTCAATATATTTATAATAACATAGAAATATTTTATTATGTGTACAACACTTTAATATGAATTATAATAAGAAATAAACATTATGGACTCGGTAAATATGATTACCTCTTCTTCGATAGAAGTCCTCTCGATCTCTCAATAAGGGACCAAAATTAGTTATTTTGAGGATAACAACACATAGAAAACTTGGAAAAAATGTTAATGATAGTAATATGTAGTTTTTTTATATATTTACTAATGTGGTGTAAAGATGTGTAGTAAGGGTTTCCCTTTTATAACTAAGGTGAAGGGTAGTTTTGGAATTTTTTTAAAAATTGAATTATTATAAGACAATTCAATATCCAAAAGATTCCAAATGATCAATAAGAAGAAAAAAGTATATAGGGTATAAATAATAAAATTTGAAGTTATATAAGTTTTATATCTTTTTAATCCTTATGTTATTCACTAACCCCTTGGTTATGTATTTTTGACATTAACAACAGTAACCACAATTTTAGTAATAAAAGGTTTAATAATTTTATTAAAAATGGAAAAATTACTTAAGTATGGACCATGGATGAAATTATAAACCATTTTAAATTCAAATATACGGTGATAATGGTTTTAAAAATTTGAAATAATTTCATAAAATATTATTTTGATATTATATAATTGGTGTAAATTTTAATATTGTTCATTTAATTTGAATTTAATGACATCAATAAAAAAGTTTAACTAAAATATTATAATTTAAAATTACTCTAAAATTTTATATAGATCTATAAAATATATGGTATAAATTATTTCATTAAAATTACATCAATTTAACTATTTTTAAATAAATGAATGTTATTTTATTGTTAATTGAATTAATACTTAATTAGTATTGCACACACATTTATTGTAATTATCTAAATTATGAAATTTATAATTTTTTTATTATGAAATTAATTTAAATATTATCAAAATTGTTGTTTGTTTTCATTTATATCAATATTTCTTCCTATTTGGACTCAAAATAGATATTTAAAACTAGGAGATTAAAATTTTGTAAGTTTCTTTGATGAAAAATAACAAGGGTAATTTTCTTGGATAAGTGTCCATTAAACAAGTCCATTTAGAGAATAAACAAATAATGGTAAAATTATATTAATATAATAATATTTTATATGAAACATTATGACTGTATGACTTATTTTTGAAACAGAATAATCAAATTTACCCTTTACCATGTTGATAATTTATTCCACAGTTACTATTCATATTGATAAAAAATAAAGGGGGTATATTTACCAGATTTAAAAACATGATTACAAATATGTAATTAATTGAAAAAATTAAATACCAATTGGTGTAAGGAATTAATTTTAAAATAATTTTAAAAGATGTGATGAAAATTACTTTTTAGAAAAATGTAATTTATATCCATAAACCGCATGTATTCTAATCCAATTCACAGTAAGAAGAATTATATGAAGGTTAAAATTTTGGTTGAAAATAAAATATTTAAATTTTAATAAAACAATTCAATAATATTGATCTATTTAATTTATTAATATAAGAATACATTATGTGTATTATTTTTTTTTCCAAAAAATCCCTCTTTATTGATATAAATTTTTTTACCTAAATTTGAAATATAATTGTTTCAACCGAAGTTAATTTTATTATTAAGATTTTAATATAAATATATTTATTTACATTTAAACCATTTTAAAATAAATTTTATCTTTTGAAATGGTTGAAGCCAAAATACAATTTTTTGTAAAAATTGTTATTTTCACTATTCACTGAATAAATAATATTTTTATAAATATTTCAAAATTTCATACTAAGAAAATTTTGATAATCAAATTTCAAAAATTATATTGTTTTTATAAAATATAATTTATATAAGTTCTTCAAAATAATTATGATATTTGGTCCGAAAACTAAAAAAACATTTTTTTTAAGAAAACTTACTTGTTAAAAATAAAATAACCTTACCGAAAATTATGTACCAATTTCTGATGAATTAATAAATATATTTTTATTTAGTAGTTCAATTATATATATATATATATCATAATTTAGTTAATAATATTAATATCTTAAAATTAAATGGATTGGTGATAGTTATTACAATAAATAAAAATATTTTAATATTATATCGGCGTTTGTTTTAAATTAGTATTTCATATTGTTCATGTTATTGAAAATTTAATTCTTATTTTAAATACTATGGGTGTTAATAAAGTAATATAATGAAAATATCATCAACATACACCTTTCTGAAAAAAATGATATGCCTTTATTCTAATGATTTTTTTTCTATTTTGAAGATAATAAACTTCAGATTCTACTATCTTTGTGCCTGATTAAGCATATAAAGCCTTCTTTTATGCTTACACACTAGGCCATCATTCAATTTTAGTATGAAAACTTCCATTTTATACGTATATTTATTTTCATACAACTCCTTAGAAAAATATTTAGTCTAGAAATCTAGTATTTCATGAAATTCATATTTCATGCCCACCATACTGAGAACCATGAGAATTACAATGCGCATAACAGTAAATAATCTAATTTTAAAAATTCCAAAACATTTGATTTTTGAAATCCCTTAAAAAATAGTAAAATATTTTATTAGACTCTACCATCCACTTCCAACATTACATGTTAAGGAATATTGTTCTAAATTTTCATATTACGTATTAGTAATTTTAATAGCTGTCGTGAAAAAAAATTGAAAAAATAAATAATATATGACTTCATTTATAACTTCTACTCCAATGAATCATTATACCTCTCTAATATCTATTTTTATGTCACTTATTATTTTTTATAATTCAAAAGGGTAAATCATGAATCAAATTCTTATTATATCCTTTTAACTAGGGTATACAACCTCAACTACCAAGGTTTATATCTTTTCATGCATCAGCTTATAAAACTCTCCCCAACCTTCTAACATCCTACATTATTTTTCATTAAATATTACTTCTAAAACATTATCCACGTGTAATATTATATAACACCATTATGCCTCTCCAAATTAATTTTTAATATGCCATGAACAAACTCACACACCTGAAAGTCTTCTAGAATCATACTTAAATTTCTCTATTGGTTCTTTCCTCTAAGAGAATATTTTTACAAATTAATTTCTTTCAACAATATCTACATATTTAATATAACATTTTCCACTCTAATAAACATTTTTTGATTGTTATTCGAGATTCTAAAACCAATTTTGTTTTTTAAAGTATCCAATAAGAAATAAATAAAGTACATAACATCCAACTTGTCCATATCTTTATCATAAATATAGGGTTATTTGATATAACTAAAATCATTTATATAAGTAAATTCCACCTTTCTTCATAAAAAAAATTCTTTCAAATATTTATTCTCAGTTTTTTATTGGGGATTTGATTCATTATTTTATTCACACACTTAACCTCTTCAGCCCAAGAATACATTAGGTATCCAAAACATAATCACATGAAAATAAATCTATCATTAAAATTCTCATTCATAAATTATACCATATCATGTTTAATTGTTTTTTTGATCAATAAAATCAATATCTTGATTCCGTTTATCTAACAGATTTTCCATTGCGCTCTTCCTCTATACTCACCTTAATTATCACACTTAATGGAACTTAAACATAACTATAGACTTTTATTATACCATGTATCTCAAAAAAATTATGAAAACATTATAAATATTTTTGAAAGAAAACTCCAAAAAAATATTCATATAATTTCAAATGAAGGTAATACAGTACTATGTGCCACCATGAGATCAAAGTAGCGTTGTAATTCATAAATCTTTATAAACCAGCATGAAAAAATGATTCTCTACTTCCTTTCAATCTAAGTTGAACAAAAATTTCCATTACTTACCTTAGATTTAACCTTTTCATGTCCCATAATCCACACTATTTTTCTTTAACAATCATTTAATAGATGATGTTTGTAAACATTTTCATGAGTGTAATAAAGGTAGTCATTCCACAACATCAAACATTGAAAATTTTTACTTCTATATGATTTATAACTTCTAGAACTACCATGGGTTATAATGTTATCTATTATAAATGATAGAACCAATCCATGAAACCCTGTGTCATTTCCCATAAACCATTCACATTGACTAAATAGAATCACATATCATTAAACTAGATAATTAATTTGTTTCTTCTTTAAAACATGAAAAATATTGAAGAAATACAATTTCAACAGTCATAAATTCTTTGTTTGTGTGACACCGGAATGTTTTTATAGAATATTTTCTTTAAATAATTTTAATTCTTTAATAGATTTCATGGCACAGAATCACGAGTTTAAATGAATCATGAGACACCATTATTACAAAATGACCATTATAACATAACTGTTAGGTTAGTAG
The DNA here is from genome assembly GCA_963277665.1 of Viscum album. Taxonomy (NCBI): domain Eukaryota; kingdom Viridiplantae; phylum Streptophyta; class Magnoliopsida; order Santalales; family Viscaceae; genus Viscum; species Viscum album. The sequence continues at coordinate 305,186,618 of OY728150.1, forward strand.
GAAGAGATATAACTAACTTATCAAAAGGAATGGTGAATTAATTAGATTAAATTATTTATAAAAAATATAAATCAATTATATATTTTTATTTTTTATGAATAAATTTAATGAATTTATATTAGTAAATGAAATTAATGAAATATATATTATACACAGTTAATTTAACATCGTAGGTATTTATAAAATAATAAAATTTATTAATATTTATGAATAATATATTAATTTAATGTTAAATGGGACACTTTTTCGATATCATACTCGACAAGCAACAATGTGTTCCTCCAAAATCATACGTTGCACACAACTTTGAGTTATACAGGAAAATAACACAATAATAATATTATTATTTAAAATAGTTGTTAATGCCTAGCCATTTTTTTGGAATGAATGAACAAAACATACTATAATATGATTACCCATGATTTTTATATGTTCTTTACATTCATCCAATAAATTTTGGATAATTAAAATGATAATTAATCAAATTTGAAGCATAAAATACTCTAATATTTTTAAATTCTAATTTTACCACCTTTTGATGGAGAACCTTTTTTAAATATTGTTTTTTCACTTTCATATGTTCTATTTTAAAAATTAAATTTATTATTTTAATGTGGAAAATCAAAATATACTTTGGTTAAAATTTTGGTATTTTTCTGATAAAATTTATATTTTAATGAATATTGAAAAATATTGCATTTTTATTCAAAACTATCTTTTCATCTAATTTATTTATATAGTTATATTATTATTTGAATTATTTTTAAAGTTTAATTGGATTATGTTTTTATCAGTTAATCCAATTTTTTTCATTATAAGCAATTTCACATCTAGATTGTACATAAACACATGTATATCTTTTGATAGTTTTTACTTCATAACACATGATTTATGGTTTTGACAACAAGAATTAATTTTAAATTAATTACTAAAATTTCAGTGTTATGAATTATGAAAAAAGGATTCCATATTTGGAATCATAATGCCAAAATTATGAAAATTGGTTGCATTTTTTATGGATATTATGAACAGTAATTTCTATAATTTTTTTTAATTTACCATGGTTAATGGGAAAATCAGGTAAATAAGGGTAGAAAATAATATTATAACAATATAAAAATACCATAACACATGTCCTAGTCTTATTGGATGAGTAATTGGAGACCAAAAAATCATTAGGCTGAGCATTTGGAATTTGGGAGCCATTTGGGTGTGATAATGACATGTTATAATAATTAATTTATAGTAAATAGAAATATAACATAAACATGTATCTTTTATTAAAACAATTTTAATATAAGGTTATATAACTGATCAATTTGACCATAAAAAGTCATTATAATGTAAAAAATATTTCTTACATCATGTTATTTTTTTTATAAATTTTATTCATTAAATAAATAAATTTATTTATGAGGCAATGATGATGTAGTGATTACCTTATTAATGAATGATTAAAATAAATGATGTTATAAATATAAAAATAAATTTAATTTGAACGTTTTGATTACATACACGAATTTTATTTATGATTATGAGATGTTATATTTTATATAATATTTTTTTTGATATTAATAATGTTTTTATGACTTTAACAAAAGTCAATTACTAAATACTCCCAAAATTGACAAAAATGAGATTTTTAAAACAAACACTATTTTATTAAATGATATAATAGTCATTGAAATATAATATTCGTCCAAATGACTTATATAATGTTATAAATTTTATTAATAATATCCTTGTGGTTCTCTTATAATTTTATTGTATATATTGCAACCATATATTAAAATAATAAAGGAATACATGGTAAGAGTTAATGTTTTTAACTAATGGCTAATGCTAAACGATAAGGTTAATTGTGTGAACTAAAAATGTATAAAACCTAATAGTTGAGAGTATTTTTACCTATTAACATCTTATCATATAAATCTATCACTTTTTAACTATTATAATTAAAATAATATTTTTTAATAAAATAATATTTCATGACTTTCCTAAACTGCCCCTCCTCCCTATTATAAAAGGCCACCAGCTCTACATACATACTCACACCCTCAAGCCACTTGTATCACACTAATTATCCTTAAATAAAACCAAAAAATCCCCCCATCCTAATATAATCCTTACCTTGGGCATAATGAATCTCTAGGAAGCATTTTTGATCAAATCAAAAAGTGTTACCCGATTTAGAGGAATATAAAGAATGAACGAGACAAGTCAGATTCGAGGTAAGGTACTTCGTCTCAATATCAATTAATTGAGGAATATTTTGATGTTATAAACATCATTATTTTTTAATGTATATAATAAACCCATTTTACATTTAATTTCATTCAATGGGAATCTTTTTTCTATGAAGCGTTTTCGAGAATGACAAAAAGGAATGTCTTTAACGCATGCGGCTACAATGAATGCTCCACCACTATAGCAATTATTTTATACTTGTATAACTCAATAATCCTTAATGTTATTAAATGGAAAATAAATACATTATTCGATTTTTTGGGTGTTTTGGTACTGAAAATGTTTTTGAATGTGGATTTACTATTTCAATATCATGGAATGATTTCTTGCGATTACAAATGACATTTCATAAATGAAATGTTGATAATTGAAATATTTACATGGTATGATTATATAATTGTGTTTAGTAAATTTATGGGAGGTTACATGATAATCCAAAGAGAGGTGGTTACGTGCTAAACTGAAGATGGGTGGTTACGTGATAAAAAAAAGGATAGTTATGTAATAAACCAAGGATGGGTGGTTACATTATAACCTCCAATGCATTGGGAATGGAAGTCAACCGTGTGGATATTAAATTTAGTGATATGTGTGGAAGTAAAATATATAGTTATTCAATTTAATTATGTTTATATCACAAGTTACCTTTATTCTTTTTTATGTTTCTTTCTATAGGATTTATAATAATATTTTGGTTATAAAAAGATTATGAAATGTGTTTATATTCAGTGAAGTATATTTACTACTTTTAATGGTGAAAAGTATTAATTTATGATAAAGTATTCATGGTTTTAATGTTTTTCGAAGACTAATATTTTTCATTCTTTTTGTATCCCTTACTAATCTTTTTATGCTCTTCTCTTGTTATGAAATATTTTTACAGGACTTAAAGAGGAATAGAGTCAAGGATGGTATCAAGGAAAAGATATGTTGATAAAACATTAAATGATACCATGTTTATTTTTGACGTTTAAAAAAAATTGATAGTGAGTAAAAGTGTCTACTTGTAATATTTATGTTTCTATGTATGAGTTATGACCCAATTCTCTAAAGCTGTAAAACTGAAAAGATCCATGAAGTTAATTAAAATAAAATTATTAAGTTAACTCAAGATTATATAACATTTAATATTGGGACCTTAAACTTAATATATCTTTTGATATTAACCCAATAGATATTTTTTTCATAGGGTATGAATAAACCCAATTTGATGTATAAAACATATATTTTTTTAAAAAAATCAATTTTCTGCATTTTAAGGGAGAACCCTTTTTAAATTATAATTTTGACAGATTAGAAATATTTATAATACAATATAAAAATTTTATTTTAATGGAGGTTATAAGAATTTTCTTTGTATGGATTTTTGATTTTTTTACGTTTTGATGAACAGTAAAAAATACAATAAATTTTAATAAAAAACAACTTATTTCACAAAAATAAATTCTATGGTTTAATATATTTATTATTTAATGGATTTGAATTATAAATAGAATATATTTTTATCAGTTAATATAATTTATTTCATTGAAATTAATATTACATTTAATTCATATGTAAAACAATTTCAATTTTTGTAATGTTTTAACTTTTAAAACGAATTCTCTCTTTCCGATAATGAGATCGATTTTAATTTAATTACTAGAACTTATTCATTTTGAATTTTAAAAAATTGAATCCATATTTAGAATTAGTATATATAAATTATTTAAATATATTGATTTTATTTTCTATGAATTATTAATTGTAACTTTCGTAATTTTTATTAGTATAGAAAAAGGGTAAATCTGGTAATTAAGGGTAAAAATAATATAATATAACTACCGTAAAACTTATCCTAATATCATTGGATGATTTTTTTCGACCTAAATCAATCTTTGGTTGAAATTTTATCCTTTGGTATCCACTTAAATGATATTAATACAATTAAGTTATTTTTTTTAAAATTAAATATGTGTCACTCAAATTTCAATAACTAAATAAATTTTAATATAAGGTTTTACAAAAGATAAATTAATTTATAAATACTCATTTTAAATACAATTTTTTTTTATTTATCATGATAATTTATTTTTAATTTTTTATGATATAAATAATTACCTTATAGGTTTATATTTTGATGATGTATAAATTATTTATATGATAACAAATTAATAAACAAATTATTATTAATATTATAATAACTATTAAAATATACAAAACCTTGGACAAATCTTATCTTAAAACTATATATTGACTATAATCCTTCAAGGGTAGATTTATTGATCATTTGGAGCCATATGAGAAAGATTATGACACTTATAATATTTTATTTAATGTGATGATAATGATATCACATTCATGTTTTCATTAATATATATTTTTTAAAGTATGATTGTACAAAAAATATTTTTTATTTTAAGTATTATTATGAATTTTATTGGACTTTACTTTTCGATTTTTTTGATTTATATTATATAAATAATCATATTAAAAAATTACACAAAATTTTGTAGTAATTATTTTATGAAGGGTAATATCAAATAAATATTAGTGAAAATATTAAAATAAATATAATTTCGACTAAAAATAAATCAAATAAATTTTATATATGACCTTATCCTATTAGTAATTTAATAAAATAGTTTGTTCCACATTAACTTGTTATATTATTATTTTTAAAAACCAATAAATTGAATAGTGTCAAAATCAACACTGTTGATTGTTTATCAAAATAATATTTTATAAAATTATTTAAAAATCACAAAAAATTTGTAAAAAATATATAATAATTTTTATATGGTCTATAATATTCTAAGGTATTTATTTATGGTATAATTTAATTGTAATAAATAAATATTTTTCTAGTGTAATATTGAAATATTTGTTACCCTTGTTAAAAATTCAATAGAGTAATTAAGTGTTACTTAAAATGACAAGATTTAAATTGATATAAAAACTTGTTTAAAATTTATTGGTCAATGATATTACAACCCTATATCATCTAATATTTAAAATTTGGGTAATTTGGAGGATTATTTTATGTGGTTTGATTTTATTCTGAATTTTTTTCTTTAGTGTTTTCAAAAGATCCCCTCACTTCAATTATAAATGAGAAACTACTCCATCATTAAATCACAACTCATCTAGGATTCATGAATACATGTCCCTTGATATTTTCCATTATCAACATATATAGTAACATTATAGAGGTTCTAGTATTCTTAAAAGAACAACTATTGTTTTTAAGTGGAGATTTAGAGGGAGAACGTCGAAGAAAAGGTAATCTCCTCTACCAATTCATTCAAACAACTTTTTCATATACATACTATTTAAGTGTTGTATAATTATAAAGTAATTACTATAGTATAAATTATATAAAAACATATAGATATTATTGTGAAACAACTATATTACATCTTATATCCATCCTATGAAAAATGATATCAGCACACACACGTATGTACGACTTATCGTCACCACGCCAAAGTGTAATATGTTTGTCACTATAACCTTACTTGGATGGGTATAAAGATTAAAATAGAAACTATATATGATTATTATATCATGATATTTATTCTATAATCTTATACCCCATCCACTTAAACACCATTAAATATTTATTGGAATGATATCGTGGCTCATGCGTACGTACGACCTACCGTCTCCACGAGGTGATGCGATTCATTTTACATGATCTTCATCAAGGCATGATTATATAAATGCATTTAAGGAATAAATATGATATGTATTATACTAATATAATTTTTTAATTCATATAACTATAACCTAAGAATAGTAATAATAACTTATCTGAAAAAACATGTGTAGAAAAAAGGTAATACCTTATGGATGAGTAATAATGTCACTCAAAAATAGATTATAATATGATCATATATGAAATCCTTAAATTGAATATGATTCTGGAATAAATCAAAGGCATTATATAAATTATTATACATTTGTTTTATACTCATACAATGGATATCATTCATATGGTCAGGGAAAATTTTCCAATCTCATTATTATCTGAGATTTTTCATACGTATGTATATAGATGGGTATATTTGTCATCAATGTACATGTTTCCTAAATATGTATTAAAAAATATTATTTCTATCTTTATAAAATTATTTAAAATCAATTTTCCCAAATTGGTGAATTTTTATTGAACATTATGAAAAGAATCTTTTGTCTTTTTCCAATACCAGGTACTTTTTGACTTATCCGATAGAAGTATTAGGGGAATGTTTTCTTTTAGATTATAAAACATGGGAGGGTTTTAAATTTTTATAATACCTTATTTCCATGATTATTCCTTTTCAATATTTCAAGGATATTATAAAATAATTCTTTTATTTTAAAATATCATCGAATTTATTGAAAAGAAAATGTTTATGAAGAAGAAAAAATATTTTTCGCAAGAATTAATTTGAAGTGTTCAATTAAAATTATTTTCCTTATAAGATTAAATTAATTTATAGGGTTATGTTTCATGTATACAATACCTATTATTCTTATGGTTTTATTATGTTTTTAATGGAATTATATTTATAAAATCCATTTTTTACATAGTTTTTCTTATGATGGATTGATATTTAAGAAACCCATTTTATTAAATGGTTTATGATATGTTTTTGTGGAACATGTATGAATAATTGCGTTATGAGATCAGTGAGACCTATATCTCACTCAAATTAATTGGGTAAATATTTATATCTCATTAGACAGATATGGATATAAAATTAAATGATCTTAGTTCAGTATACAAGGATGGAAAGAGGAGTGAGCTCAGATCATTAAGGGACTTTGTCCGCTATGATATTATTTGAAATGATCCTTGATAAATATGAAATTATTTTATATACTTATGTGTATTAAATAATTTACATGACTTATGTTATGAGTTTTGGGATTATATTCCTGTATTATTTTAATCTTTTATGATTTATCCCATGACATGATATCACAATCTTTCATATGCAGGATAAGAATTTAAAATGATATGTTCTTATGTGTTATTATTATGATATGATTGATATCTCCCTGTTTTTCCTTACTGAGCATCATATATCACTCATTCATATGTCTCTTCTCCCTATGTCATGAATAAGCTTATTAAGTAATACATGTGAAAAGGGGACTAGTTATGAATGAACATGTGGGAGAAAATGTAGATGTCTTATAACCTAGTTTTTTATGTTTCCCCATTTCTAAAGACATAATACCTATATGGTACTATCATGACTTGGTTATATTTTTTAATGAATATTATTCATTATTGAAGTAATATCTTTGTATGTAACGTATGGGTGCATTTATTTTCTATCAATGGAAATGTATAGTTAACCATTGGAAACTAGGATGAGAAAAATATAGGAATAATCGTAATGATATGACGAATTACAGGTTATAATCCATGTATTTTAGAAATGATCATGAATATCTTAGAATTACACCTGAAATGTAATGAATTAAAATTTTATTCTTTATTATGTGGTTTTTCTATTATTGTTCATATTTCTCATATTATGAATCTTTGTTTTGGTCAATGGATTGAACCTTGATGATCTGTGTAAATATTGAATGTAAAGGGTAATTTAATTATTTTCATCCTAAGAGACCTAATGTTATAATAGATGGAATAAAAAAAATATTTTATTGATTCTCACACAACATTATCAAACTATGAATCATTTTGGACATCTAAATGAGGAATAGAGGGAACATCATTCTGTTGAGTCCTTCATGATGCAATATCCTCCATCATTTTGTGGGTCTTATGATATATCAATGGCTGAACAATGGATTAGTAAAAATAAAAATAATTTTTTAGTTCTTTAATGTTCAGAATATGATAAATAAATCTTGGTAGTCTATATTATGGATGGTTAAGCTGATCAATGGTGGAATCATATCAATAATATGAGAAAAAGAGATGAAATTGACTCTATGGATTGAGATGATTTCAAGAACATATTTTTCAACAAGTCTTTTCTCATATATTTCACACAAATATGGATAAGGAGTTCCTTGAGATTAAGAAAAATGACGATGGAACCTTTAGTAACTAAAAATAAATTTTAAAAGACTTACAATGTCTGCTTCTGGAATTATTATCTAGCTTGATAAAAAAATCAATCGATTATTTCATCAATTAAAAACATTCCTCTGAAGAGAATTATCTATAAGGGACTTCAATAGCTATATGTAAAACGTTCGATGTGATGTCAAGGATGATATAGTTATTAGAATGATGCATCATTCCCATGGGTTTGGAAAGAAGAGAAAAATGTAATTCTATGAAAAATATATAGAACACATTGAAAACATATGGGTTTTCTCTTCATCTCAAATTGTGTAATGAAACATTGATGAAAATTTCCTTAAAGGCACTAGAAAATATTTCAAGTGTTGGAGAGAAGGTCTAGAGGCAGTTGAATGCTGAAGTGATAGGAAAATTAATTCTAATGATGTGAATATAGAAATGGGTACAAAAAATGCACCGCATACACTTCAATGTTAACAGTTTAAGGAAATGGGGAATTATTCCAATCAATTCCCTAATATTAGTGTTATTGATGATGATATATGTTATAAAACTCTTAATGCAAAATACAAATGTAATTCACATTTGATCACTATCAGTGATGTGGAGTATGATAATGAAGTGATAAAATATACACTAACCATCCACTCTAAAGTAGAAAATATTTTATTTGATTCTTGATCCACCCAATATTTTTTATTTCTATATAATTTTCTAATGGTATCTACATATTACTTAAACAATTAGTTGTTGAGTTAGTTGTGACAACTCCCAATGGCACAAAAGTTTCATCAAAAGTTTTTAATTATTCTTCAGTTTAAGATGGTGGGAAAGTGCATAATGAAAATCTAAAAATACTTCCTATAGTGGAATTTAACATAATTATTGGCATGGATTAGCATTCTTTATATAGATCTCATATCAATTTCTGAATAAGGGAAGTCACATTTCATATTATGGATCAATCTATGATCATATATCGATGAAAGTATGATTATAAAATTCCAATATAAATTTCATCCATATTAAAGTTCATGTGTCTTATAAAATAAGGTTATCTATCTCAAATTGATTGTTAGAAACTGACAATTAATAATACAACCATTTTACTAATGTTTGATGATGCCATTCTAAAATAATTTCAATGTATTCAACCAAATCGTGATGTTGAGTTTTCAATTGAACTCATACAAGGTGATATGACTATTTCAAATAAGACTTAGAGAATTGTGCGAATTTAGTTGGAAGAATTGAATAAGCATAACTAATATAATCTTGAAAAGGGATTCATATTCCCTAGTGCGTCACCATGGGGAACACATGTTCTATTCATTAAAAACAATGATAGATCAACGACACTCTTTATTGACTATAGATAAATTAACAATATCATTAACAAGAAAAAATATATTTTCCCCCCATTTATGACTTATTCAACCAACTACGCATAGAAAAATACTTTTCTACGATTGATCTTTGTTCATGATATCATAAATTATGGGTCATGAAAGATAATATAAAAAAGATAGCATTCCATACACGGTTTGTACACAATGAATTTATAGTGAGGTATTAGCTATTACTAATTCTACCACTATATTCGTGGATATAATTAATAAAGTCTTTAGATACTATCTTGATCAGTTTGTTGTAGTATTTGTAGTTTATATTCTTGTATATTGGAAGAGTAAGGAATATAATTAAGATCAGTTGCATATTGTAATTAAGACACTGAAAAGTAGAATATATATGAAAAATTTACCAAGTTTGAATTTTGGATTTAGAAAGTTTTATTTTTGGGTCACATAATCCCAATAGAGGGGATATCTGTGGATCCAACAAAAATAATAAGTTATTTAATGTTGGCTGAGACCATCCACGGTAACTGAGAACTGACATTTTATTGGTTTGTTTGGATATTATTGATGTTTTTGAATGATTTTAATGATTATATATTAAACTCACCAAGTTGAATCAGAAAGGTACAATGTTCTTGTTGATAGAGGAATGTGAAGATAATTTCAAAGAACTAAAAAAACTTATCCAATGCACATGTGCTTAAACTGCCTTATAATGGAGAAAGCTTTGTGATCGGTAGCGATGCATCCAAGAATGGGATGGGTTGTGTTCTCATGAAGAATGATATGGTGATATCTTATACCTCATGAAAATTTAATATCCATGAGAAAAATTAACCAAGTCACGATTTGGAGTTAGCCCCAATAATCTATGAAGTGACGATATGGATACATTATCATTATAGTAAATGGTGTAATATTTACACTAATCATTAAAGTATAATGTATATATTCACAAAAAAGGATATGAATATATGTGAATTAAATGATTGGATTTGATTAAATATGATGTATGATCACTATATTACCAAAATAAGAAAGCAAACATGGTGGAAGATGATTTGAGTGGAAGGGACAATACTAGCCTATCTATGATGAGGATCGAAAAATATCTAATATTTATGGATTTTAAAAGTACGGATCGCGAATTTTTAAAGGGAGGGGGGAAGTCTTATGTATATGAAATGAATATTCAACCACATATACAAGTAAAGATTAAGGAGGCATGAAAGGAATATGTTAAGCTATAAGATAATGTTAGAAACGTTCCTAAATTCAAACTTCATTATGATAAAATAATAAGGTTCAGGAACTGGGTTTTTATACATCTCATACCAGAATTAAAGAAGGAATAGTAAGATGAGGCTCATAATTATTCATTATCTATTCATCCTAGAAGCACAAATATGTACAAGGACATGGAAGAGTATATCTAGATGGAAGAAATGAAAAGAGATATTGCGGAATATGTCTCTCATTGTTTGGTTTTTCAGTAAGGTATGGCTGATAAAAATAATTCTAAGGTGATGTTACTACAAATACCCATAACAGAATCAAAATAGGAGAAAATCATTGTAGATTTTTTCATCAGACCTCTCAAAATATCTAAATTCCATAATGTTATATGGGTTATAGTCGATCTTCCTATGAAGTCGACACACTTCATTTCTATTTGAGAAAATTTATACCTTCATAATATTTCCATGATATATGTAAATGAAGTGGTAATATGGCAAGGAGTATAATTTTACATAATATCCAATCATGATCTAAGGTTTAGCTCAATGTTCAAGAAAATAATTCAGTAGGCTCTGGATACAATGTGTTGTTTTAGAACTGCTTATAATCCTCAAATAGATGGTCAGTGTAAAAGGACAATTAAATCTCTAGAAGACTTACTGATAGCTTGGTCTACAAGTTTTAAATGTAGTTGGGATAAACACAAACCATTGGTGGAAGTTTCTTACTATAATATCTTTCAATCCAGTATTAAGATGGGTCTTAATGACTTCATCTATTGAAAGAAGTGAATAACTGCAACTTTATAGGATAATGTCAGGGAAAGAATGATATTAGGACATAATCTTGTTTATGAAATGGCATAAAAGGTAATATGTATTCCATAGCACAAAATATAACCCAGAGTCGACAAAAATGTTGTGCTCAAAAAAATGAAAATAGATATAGTTTGAAGTGGGTGAAATGTCATTTCTATGAATATCTCCATAAAATATAGTAATTAAATTTGGAAATAATGGGAAACTGAACCCTATGTATATATGTCTTTTTGAAATTCTGGACCATATATGATGGTAGCTTACAAATTGGTGCTTCAATCGAATATCTCTCAAGTTCCTAATGCGATCCATGTATCTCTAATGTGAAATTACATACCTGAACCTTCACATGTACTAAACATAGAAGTTGTACCATTGGAGTAAGATCTTTCTTCTTAAGACCAACCGATAGAGATAATGGATTGTAGAGATAAAGTTCTACAAAACAATAAGACTCTATTTGTTAAATATTTATGGTGGAACCACCAATTTGAATAAGCTACAAGGGAATATGTGAATGTGATGAGGAATATTTATCCACATCTATTTTTATTCAAGTGATTAATTTCAAAGGAGAAATTATATTTTAGGGGGTTAGAATTTAATACCTAGATGTTTTTATTAAATATTTTCATTAAATAATTTTAATTACACAATAACATTTATTATATGTAATCAAGAGCTTAAACAAAACATGAGACACCCTTATTATAACATGTCCATTAAAACATAGTGATTAAGTTAGAAGGAATAAATATAACTACCTTATGAAAATGTATTGTGAATTCATTGGCTACCAATTATTTATGAAAATATAAATGAAATATATATATTTGTATTTTCTAATGAACAAATAGAGTTAATTATTATTAGTAAATGAAATTAATGAAAATTATATTTTATATAATTATTTTTTTTATATTCATCAAATATATATTTTTCATATTGTATGAATGAACCCTCTTTGATGTATACAAACCTACATTTAAAAAAGGGTAATTTTCTACCTATTAATGGAGAATCATTTTTCAATTAAGAGTTTGAAACATTAATAATTTTTATATGACAAAATAAACATGTTATTTTTAACCAGTATATAAAAATTTACTTTGGATGAATATTTGATAGTTTTCTAGTTATATTGAATATTAAAATAGAGTAAGTTTAATTTGAAAACAACATTTTCATCAAAATACATTATGTGATTAAATTATATTATTTAATGGTTTTACTATATAAATAGAATATAATTTTATCATTTAATATAATATAGGTAATTTGAATTAATATTACATTGAGTTCAAATATTAAAACATTTCAATATTTTAAAATTTTTCAACATTCAAAACTCATTATGTTTGTCCCAAAATGTGATTAATTTCAAATTAAGTAATTAACCATATGTGTTTTGAAATTATAAAAATAGATTCCATATTTGGAATTATTTGGTAAAAATTATGTAAATAGATTTATTTTATTTTTTGGGTTCCTTGAATAATAACTTTGGTATTTTTTATTAACACGGTAAAAGTGTAAATAAGGTAATTAAGGGTAAAAAATAATATTATAAAATTACTGTAACCATTGAAATAATATCATTTTATGATTATTTTAGACCTAAATCATACTTTGTTCGAAATGGTATCCTTTGAAAGACACATGAATGAGATTAGGACATTTAATTTATTTTATTTAATGAAACATTAAATATGTCTCAAACAAATTTTAAAAAAAGAAATAATTTTTAATATAAGGTTATAAAAAATATAAATTCGATTATAAATTCTCACATTAAATCTAAAATGTTTTTCTTTATCATTTTTATTTAATTTTAATTTTTTTGAAATAAATAATAACATTTTAATTTAATATATTGATGATGAAGAAATTATTTAATTGATGAGAAATAAGTAAACTTATTTGTATTAAAATTATAATAACCATTAAAAGACAATAAAACATGAAAAAATAGTTTATTATTATTATAAGTCATTAATAATAACCCAAAGTTCCAGTTATTGACCATTTTGATCCATATGAGAAAGATTATGACACTTATAAAATTTTATTTAAAGTGATGTTAAAGTTGTAACATTCATGTTTTAAATAATATAACATTTTTAATTTTGGATTTTAATCAGAATATATTAAATTATATGTTTTATTCTGAAATATATAGGAATTATATTTTTCATTGTATTTTATTTTTACTTTTTATTCAATAATTAAGCATATTAAATAACTACACAAAACGATGGCAGTAATTGTTTTATCATGGGAAATATCAAATAAATATTATTATCAATATTAAAATAAATATTATTATGACTAATTAATGTATATAATTAATTCTTTATATGAAACTCGCTACATATTAATATAATAATATAGGTTTTTCAAATTTAACTTGTTATATTAATATTTTTTAAAATTAATGAATTGAATAGTTTCAAAATTGAAAATAATGAATATTTATCAAAATAATATTTTCTTATTTATTTAAAAATAATATAATATTTTCTTAAAATAAATTATAATTATGATATGGTCTATAATTCTGTAAGGTATTTATTAATGATCTAATTACATCAAATAATTAAATATTGTACCATTTTAATATTGAAATGTTTCGTACCCAAGTTAAAATAAAATAGAATAACTTTGTGTTAATTAAAATGACATGGTTTAAATTGATTAAAAAACTTTTCTAAAAATTATTGGCTGATGAGATTAAAACCTTATCTTATATCATCTTCAAAAAAGGTACATTTTAGAGGTTCTTGGATGTGGTTTTATTTTATTATAATCTTTTTGGAGTTTCAAAAAGTGCCACTCAACTCAATTATTAAAGGTAACTCCTCCATGATTTATTCACAATTAATTGAGCCTTCAATATTTTATATCCCATGAAATTTAATATTATAATGTTTTATAGTAACCTTATTGAGGTTCATGTCTACTTCAAAGTCTAACTCTAGTGCTTTAATATGATATTTAGAGGGAGCACGTCGAAGAAGAGGTGATCTCCTCTTACGATTCATTAAAACTTCTTTCTTCTTCAACTGACTCTTCATGAGTTGTTTAATAATAATTTAATACCTCTATAATCAATTATTTAAGGATATATTATTATTATTATTATGAAACAACCATATTCCTCCTTTTATCCATCATACAAAAAACGAAATCACCACGCGTGCGTACGTATGGCTTACCGTATCCACACCATGGTGTAATCAGTTTTTACCACCACATTACTTGGATGGGTATAATGATAGAAATAAAAACATTATAAGACTATTATATGACAATCATTATTCTGAAATATTATACACCATCGAATTCAATACTATTCAATAATAATGGGAGTGATATCATCGCTCTGGTGTACGTACGACCTAACGTCTTTACTATGAAATGTGATTTATTCTAAATTATCATCATTAAA
The DNA here is from genome assembly GCA_963277665.1 of Viscum album. NCBI lineage: Eukaryota > Viridiplantae > Streptophyta > Magnoliopsida > Santalales > Viscaceae > Viscum > Viscum album. The sequence goes on from OY728150.1 coordinate 305,201,756, forward strand.
TAATAATTATATAAATGAATTGAATGAATAAATATTATTTATATTATACTAATGTAATTTTTTTAATGATATATTTATATCATAGGAAGAGGGAAAAAACTTATCCGAAAAAACATGCATAAGAAAATAAAGAACTTAATAGCTAATGGATGAGTAATAATGTAAGTAACAAGAAGATGATAATATATCCATATATAATATCATTAAATTGACTATGATTCTAGAATAATTTAGTGAAATTATTTAAATAATTATATAGGTCGTTCAGATACATACATAGGATATCAAACCTATTGTAAGTGATAATTTGACAATCTCATTATTATATATGATTATTTATATATAACTATTTACTGGGTTATATTAACCATCCATTTCCTTGTTTCTTAAATATGTATTGGAAATTATTTTATTATCCTTATATAAATGTTTAATGTCTATTTTATGAAATTGGTCAATTTTTTTAACGGTTTGGAAGGAATATTTTGTTTTTTTCAATATGAAGTACTTTTTGACTTATCCAAAAAATTATGAGAATAACTTCATATTTTAACATATACAACATGATGTGTTTTAAAATCTTCATAACAATATATTTCCATGAATCTATATAATATTTCATGTTTCATTAAGACAAATTATTTTATATTAAAATTGCGTTTCATTTTGAGAAAATAAAATGTTTGTGAAGAAGAAAATATATTTTCATCACGAATTAATTTCAAGAGTTGAATGAAAATTGTTTTCCATATAACATGTAATTATTTAATAGGGTTATGTTTCAAGTATACTACCCCCATAATTATTATGGTTTTTTATATTTTGTGTAATGAAATTTATGAAATCCATTTCCAAAATAGATTATTCTATAATGGAATGGGGTTTAAGAAACACATTTTATTCCTCAGGATATGCTATCTTTTTGTGGAAAATGTAAAAATAATTTTATTATGAGATGGGTGGGACCTATATCTCACTCCAATGTGTTGGGTAAAGATTTATATCACATGGGACAAACAAGACTGGAATGGGAAATGATCTCAGTTCAATAATAGAGGGCTTGAACAAGGAATGATCTCCGTTCAACAATGATATTTGTTTGATATGATGGTCTTAGTAGTGAGCCTTGACTAATACGAAATGATTTTATATACTTACGTGTATGCCACATTTCATATGTTATGTTATGAATTTGGGATTATGTTTTTTGATTCTTATGAAACATTATGACTTATCCCCTGGCATGATATCATTATCTTTCATATGTAGGACCATATTTTCAAATGACATGTTCTTATGTGTTATGATTATGATATGATTGATATGTACTTGTTTACCCTTACTGAGAACCTGAGCTCACCCTTTATTATGTTTCTTTTACACAGGGCATGTAGAAGGGTATTAAGTACGTTATGTCAAAAAGGGGTCCAATTATGAATGAATAAGAAGGAGACAATATAGATGTCTTATGAACAAGTTGTTTATGTTTCCCAATTCCTAAAGACACTATACCTATACAGTCCTATCATGAAATTATTATATTTTTTAATTAATATTTTTTATTTTTTATTTAATATCTATGTATGTAAATTATGGTTCGTTATAATTTGAATTCTTACTTATCCTTATTTAACAACCTCAAGCATAAATAACTCTAAAAGGTAATCCTTTCTATATATTCTATATACAATGTTGTATATAATTTCTTTTTTAATATTTGAATGAAATATATATCTAAAATCATGGATTCATTATTCTATCAAACTCACGACACATATAATCAATGTTCCAACCACCCATTCATCCATCGATATTGTGGATAAAACAAAATCATACTTTTTAGAGTTGAATTTAATTTCATTGTATTCTATCTGAATGTTACCCTTCTTTTCAAAATGTCAATATATAGAGTCACCATGACTATCTGAATTCCCTCATTATTTTTCTTGTCTACTTTTTCTTTTCACTGTTTGACTTCGTCAAGTACAGATCCCCATGTATTTTATACTAAGACCACTTTTAGTAGAACAGAAAACATTATTCATCAAGTTATATTATTTTAATATTGAATCATAGATTTCCATAATATTTAGGTTATTGATTCTGTTAAAATTACTTATAGTATTTACAATCATATCCCATGATTCGAAAAGTGACAAAAGATAAATTAATGCCCATAGACATTCAGTGAACTACGTAATCATTTATTTTATTTAAATTTGATTCATATTAATGAAATTTGAATGATCCACCACTAAATTATCTTTTAAATTTTTTTTAAAATAATTTCACAAAAATATAATGTCTTTTTTCATTGCGGAAGGATTATCATACATTTCTATACTATCTACCATTAAGTCAACCCTTTTATTCACATCAGAAATGTTAAAGGCCATTGTTGATCCAAAAATAACTTATAAAACAGTCCCTAAATTCCCATTAATTCTTTCTCATCCCAATTTTTAGTTACATCTAGAAAGTTTCCAAACAATTGAAAATTGAAAAACATCTAGAATAGGTATTCATACACCATTGTCTTCTAGAAATGAAAATATGATCTATAAATCTTATACAAATTCACATTTCCCTCTTCTAATCCCATCTTCCATAAAAAATTATCCAATTTAATTTTAAAAGGGTAAATAAGAACTAACTTATACTTTGTATATGATTTATATGATATAACCCTAACAACTCTAGACGAGGATATGATACATCTTGATATGATAGGTGGATCAATTTGAAACTATAAATCTCAAGATTCTAAAACCATTTTATAAATGTAAATTAAAAATCAAGGATATAATAATGTTCAAATGATCTATTTCATAGATAACTATATCAAGAACATACAAAACCATTCACCACAACTATATACCCTTCAGACACTTTTTCATTCCCAATAGGAAACCCGAATAGAAAAAACAACTAATGTAAATATTAAACTACATGAACAAAAGGATTAACAATGTTTATAACACAAACATAATCCAAATGAAACAATAACTTAATTATAACCGGAAAAAATAAATTATAGTGTAACAATTCAAAAAAAACATAACAGAAGATAATGTTTGAATAAAATAAGTTACACACAGATAAAAATTCTTGTAACCCCAATTTGTTTATTTATATATGATAATCCAAACTACTATCTCATTAAATTACTTCCAACATCTTATGATCTTCACATATGAAAATCTACTTGATCATAGACACCTATAATGTGTCGCTGCCTCAACATGCATTTCTTGTTAATTGTTCGAGCATTCAAAAATGAAACTCTTTACCCGGACACACATCTATGATGGTAACCTTATATAGAATTTGGAATAAATTGTTTTAATTTTATGTATCATTATTAGATTTATTATTACATGAGTATTGTTTTTTCACATCACTATTTGAGTTCAAATATTATTATTTCTTTTAGAATTCAGGTTCAATTTCCCTATTATTTATTATGTTTCCATGTGGGGTTCCAAAATATTCTCTTTTTCATAATTGAAAACACTTATCAAAAAGATAAACCCTCATACACAAGACTAATAGATATAAAAAACTCCTCATATTTTTTATAATTTGAATAAATATCTTATTTAGTTGCATTATCATTGCCTTCCGAGTCTTGATTTACTATGTTATGGGTTATTTGAAGACCAAATTAATAAGTAAAAATTGGATAATTCAAGGGAATATATATATAATATAATTGTAATGATATTATAAGAGTTTATATAGAAGAATAAATAAATAAGTTTCTAATGAACATTGAAACATTTGAAAAAGAGTGGTTATTATTATAATAATAATTTGTTCATGATCCAAATTTAACAAAATAGATTTAAGCAAAACGGAATCACCCTTGATGGTTTGTGAGTTAATTTATAGCTTAAATAATTTTTAAAAATCATTTTTTTGATCATTTATTATAAAATTTACTTGATGTTGTGATAGAGAAAGGATTAGGAAACCTTGGATAGGCATTACACTCCTTATAGCCACAAAAACATTATGAACATGTGTGATAACAATTTTTGTTCTGATATATTGTTAAATAATAATTTTTCCTAAAGAACAAAATATAAATAAAGATTGTAAATATAGGATGTATAGTATGTACAATAAAATATTTGGATATATAAATTTCTTGATCTATTATAAAATTAAATGGATCAATAAATTTGCATACCACTTCACTATTAAAAAATAATATGAAGGCATTAAATTGGGATGAATATCTCTGAATCTCTAGGGTATTATCAATGTATTTTTCATATCCTAAAAACCAAGAAGCATAAAATCATATTATTTCCATATTATTTGACAAAGAGTAAATGTATAGTATGAATATTAATAAATTTTCCCTCCCATTGAGGTTATTTAACAATGATGGAAGATACAAAAAGTGCTTCTATATATAAATCTAATAATGATTTAAATTAGATTCTTCTATATGAATATGATTCATAAATATATAAACTGAATAAATTATATGATTGATAAATTATATGGAATTGGTATGAGTGTTCATATTTACTAATATTTTTTGAATAATATAAAAAATTATTTAATAGAATTATTAATCTTAGTGTACTATATGGAAATTTGTTCTTCAACAGATGTTGGTAAACTAGATCCTATATCCTTATTAAATCAATTTATTTTAGTAGGTTTATTATCCTCAAAATTAGTCTTGTGTTTATCCATATGATAATGATATGAGATAATTATCCCCTTATAGACAATTGAGGAAAAGTGATTTTTCTCTAGAGTATCACCTATAGTCTCAGGAATACAACTATAAATAATAATTTCTAAAACATATTTAGCAACATTAATTGATAATTGAGAATTAACAAAAAAATTAATTTAGTAAGTAAATATAGAGAAATTATTGATTCATAATCAATGATACAGAATAGAATCCATTATCAAGAGCCACATTGCTAAATGTAACCTTCTGGGACGAAACCAACCCTTTAACTAAATTGGGAAAACATGAAAAATATAAAGGCTCTCATCATATATTATATCACTCATAAATTTATTTGATGAAATTTATGCTATAACTTCTTTAAAAATATCAATATCTTCATCTTCTTCCTCAAATTATTCCTCATAGATAACATTAATATCAGAATGAGTTATAACATCTCATGTAATTCAATAATTTTATCTAGACCATGACTATGATCACCAAATACAATTGGTAGAGGGGGATACAAAATAGTATAAAATATGTTTTAATTATTTTTTGATTTAATGAGATAATGTTGTCTCTATGAAAACTAATCTACTATCGCTAGATTTTAAATTTTTTATTTAACACAGTTTCCCATAAAAGGGGTTTTTCTTGCTCCTCCCTAAAATACCAATAACTTATCCCATAAATTTTGTAATTTAAGACATGGGAATGATAAATTATTTAACATAGTAGTGGGGTTTCATACCAATTCCCTATGGGTCATCAAGAATATTTAAAAAATAATTATTTAAACAACACACATAAGAAATAAAAAAAATATTATTTAGATTTCTCAACACACAAAATAAAATTTCTTATGAAAAATAAAATTATTGAATTTTTGGTCAGAATTTAGTTCTCATAACATAATTTACTAGAATTTAATCTTTATGGATATGCATTAGTTATTATAATTTCTAATTATTGTATAATTTCAAAATATAGATTACCAATATGACATAAAATCTTATAGTGTTTAGTGTATTCTTTGTGTGGCACTCTATTTGTTTATAGACATTTATTTGAAGTCATTTTCATTTTTCCTTATCCAACATTGATTTAATACTACCATTTTTTTCCCAAAATGTCAAAAATAATATTACAATAGAATTTATTTATAAATAGTGGGTAAAAAATATATTATATAAATAATTTTTTTAATTATATTTGATTAACACATTCAAATATATGTTTTTAATGATTTAATTCATTTCAAGACATTAAATTATCTAGATCCAAAATCCTATAACTTAGATGATGACCTTACACACCCGTAAATGTATTTTTAAACCCTTTAATTTATTTGATGGAAGATGATTTTCTATTAAAGAAGAGTATGGTTATTTTGGTATCATAATACTCATCGTAATGATAATGTAATAATAAGAAGTAATAATAAAATTACTACATGGGGATTTCAGAGGGAGTTAGATGAAAAGAAATCTTGAAATTATATATATTGCCTCAACCCCAAGAAGAAAAGAACCAATACCTTAATTTATTTAATTAGCATGATTACAAGAAATAAAATCTCAATGATTGATTAGTTTAACAGTTTTGGAAAACCAGATTACATACATGATACCCATTTTACATTGGGAATAGAATACATAAAAGAATACATAGCAAAAGTGTATAAACTACATCCTTGAAACTCATTCCTAGAATTCATATCTATATCTTGAGGAAAGAAAACCAAAATAAGGTAGAGATAAAACACACAGTAAGGGTTGAGTTCCATATAATATATAATGAATCAATAATTAATAATCAATATAGAATGTTAAATAACTAAAAAAATTCCATTTAATTAATAATTTTAGAATGAAATTTATCCATAGATGTTGTCATAGTGAAAATACTATAGATAATTATCTCTTAAATGAAGGAAACGATTAATTAATGGACTTAATGTTTTTGGAAGATTAACCACTATACAATTAATACCTATTCTCAAGACAATTTATTTTTGTGGGTAGAAACTGATCTAATTCTGCTTGAAAACAAACTCAAAGGGGTTTTCCCCAATTGATTTCATCTCATGAGACCATTGATGCATCATGGAGATTTCTTTAATATCTCCGAAAATCATGAAATGAATGACCAAATCATTAATCATATATATAATTATCAATTTAATTCATAAACAATGTAACATATAAAATATCAAAATTGAGTAAAAGAGAAAGATTTATCTATATTCCCAATATTAATCTAATAACATTAAATGTGAAAAACATATGTAATATTTGAATATAGTTTAGGATATATTAATATCCATAATATAATATTATGTATATTTAATAATAATTTCATTTCCAATGAAAAAATATCATAACAATGTGATTGTTTTCAGAGAAATTTAACAATCATAAAAGAATGTGAGATTCCTAAGATAACATTTACCACTTAGTAATTATAAATTCAAAGACCATTGGATGAGATCATTCAAATTAATATGTAAAATAAAATGAATATAAAAGTATTAATGATATAATATATCAAAATTGGAAGTATATACACCACACAAAATAATTAATTGGTGAATATTCCAATTATTTGACAGGTGTAACCAGGGAGATGATAATCCCTTACCCTACACTCCTATTTGGTTGAATGATATTTAAAATCATGTATAATATTTTAATAATATTATTAACCTATAATATAACCACATTAATATTTATGATATCATATATAATACTTTAATAACATATTATCAACCATTCATTAATAATTTGTCATCATTTTCATCGTTTCTGGTGTTAAATACCTTGTTTTTCAAGCATGTTTTAACTTATTTTTTATTCATATTACAAATATCATGATTTAATCATCTAAATAATGTAAAAAATGATATAAAAATTATATATATCCAGTTTATATATATATATATATAGTAATCAATAATGTTTTAGATAGGAAATTAAATACATCGTTCATATAGACCGTAAGTCATACGCTCACATGAAAGCTACTTCCATTATCTTTTCGTATAAAAAGAATAAAAAATAAATTTTATATATGTATATTATAATTAAATTATAACATTTATGTTATATAAATAACATATTTTTATTTAATCCCTCATAAATATATTCCATTCAAAGCATGAACACATCACATAACTTTGAAGAGGTAGTAGTCCAGACGTCCACAATCGATGTTATCGTATTCTCAAAAAAATGGTCATATATAGGTATCTGTCATATAATTATTAATAAAAATAACTAAATTATAAATATAAATTATATCATATATAAACTATAATTAAATCATTATTTTACACCTTGAAAGGTGGTAATGGAAGAATTAACAACATTGGTTCATGAGTTGGAAATCTTCCACACACGAATGTGTATTGTGTATCCCATTTGATGGAATTTTGTAACAGTGTTGGTATTATCCTTAAGATAAAAAATATAATAAAATTTAATATAATGAGTTTATTATATAATAAAGATACAAGAATAATTGATGTGGTGGAGAAAGAAATAAAACAAAACAGCACATTAAAGAACATTACCTATTCTTCATGTAACACCTTTTGGTTAATACCCAATATATTACATTATTTTATTTAAGGAAAATTTTAGAAATATAAGATGCAGGGAGATATTTTTTGAGATTAATTTTTCTATTTTTTGATGATAAAAATTTCTTAATAAGTGTGAAGAAGATGTGGGGTGAGTTCTTTTTTATATTGGAGGAGGAGTGGTATTATTATAAATGTAAAACTGTACTCACTATTTAGACGACTCCCTTATATCATTTGCATAAAATAATGAAATAAATTCTATAATATGGCTTATATGGTTGATATATGTATATAAAAAAAGTTATTTACATGTTTATAGTACATTTGGTCACTTAAGATTAAATTTTAACAACTAAGTGAACTGATTTTTAACTTAATCATTGTAATTAATTTTAATTACTTTTAGAGATATTTTCACTAAAAAATAATGTTTAAATTTCTTGAAATTATAAATTAGTATTATTATAAATATGGAATACATTTTTTTCAAATTTAATTAGATTAATTGGGTAAAATTAATTTAAAATTATTCTCCTAGACGAAATGGGAAAATAGGGTATTAAAGTAAAAATGTTCAAACATTTGAAATGTTTTTATCAAAAATAAATATAAATTTCATCCCAATAGAATTAATTGTATTAATAGATTTAAAATTTATCTAATTAAATTTTTAACCAATAAAAATATACTTTTTCCAAATAAATTATATAGATGATAAAATAGTTTTCAATTAAAAATCAGTGTTTTTCATTATTTATCAAAAAATAAAACTTTAGAGACAAAAAAAATTCCCCTAAGATAATATTTAAATTATTAGTTCAACATTTCAGTTTATTTTTTAAATAGTATTTATAAATGTATAAAATTTTATATTTAAAATAGGTACTCCATTAAAAGGTGAGTAGACTATATTTAAAAAAATCTAGTTTTTTATGCATAAAATTATATTTTTTCTTATATTATACCTATAAAACCTACTACATTAATGTAAAAAATAATTTATTGAAATATATATATATATATATCTTTAATACCATTCATTAATAGCAATTAATTTAATTTTTTGATATAAAACGCCTTTTGGTGTATAAAATAGTTTCCTTATTAAAAAATTTCCTTTATATTAAATTGGATTCTATATTCATTTATTTCACCAATGAATTATATGAACATATGTATAAAATATTTCAAAAAAATTAGTTAATCCTTTCCGCACATTTTATTTAAAAATATAGTTGATAATATTATATTAAATAATAATACTAATAGTATATTCGTGTTTTTTAAAACTGAGTCTTGCATGTAACTAAAGCTTTCAAAGAAACTTGATATTGTTTATAGTAAAATAAAAATTAGTGTTGTGCAAACTACAAGCTAAAATAATTTTTTTGGTAGCATAATATTAACTTGGTGTTTTTTATAAATCAAGGTAGAAACAAAATAAATTTATTCTAAAAGGAATATATTGTAATGTCTTGGGTTGTTATGTTCTAACCAATTTAAATAAATCAGGTCCTGACAATTCAAAATTGAAATAAAAAATCAAGGGTTTAGTATTTGAAAATAATATTTTTGAAAAACCACACTGTAAATTGGTTAAAAAGTCTAATTAATAATAGGGATGTGAAAATGATAAGGAGACCACACACCTTGTATTTAGAATAGAAGAACATTAGTGAAAAAATGTACACGAATGAAAAGTCTAAATATCATGTTATAATAGAGAGTGATAGAGAAAATGTCCATGAAAATGTTTTTGAGCACATTTCATTGAACTAGAGGTGTGAAAAAGGTCTTTGATATCAGAAAAAAGGATGATAATATGTAATATTTTTGTTTTAAACCCCTTTTCCTTAGATTTTTGGAATTATTTTAGTCTATTCCCTATGTAAGAAAAAATACGTAATGGATACATTCTGATTTCTTAAAAAAAATATTATCCTTTAGTTGTACCTTGAATTATTTATAATTCATTTATTAGTAATGGTTTTTTCAAATTTTGAAGCAATACTTTTATCTCTAAAACATTATCAAAAGATCATCATAACCATTTCATAAATGGTAAAATATTATTATACAATAGTTAAGAACCATTTAAAAGGTTATTAGTATAACCCAAATTAATTTATCCACATTAATCACATCTTCATAAAAACATCATTACCTCAAAATTAGAAACATATTAAGGAATATATTTCCATCAACAATGTTTAAAAAAAAATAAACTTACTACATAATCACTTTTATTGGAAATTGGTACCAATCAACACACACTTTCAAATACTTAATGAAAAAGTACTATAGTACAATCCTTATAAATTACATAATACTTATAATAATTACATCATTAATAAAATACTTTTACAACATTATTCAAGGATCCAAATATTAGATAAAAGTATTCATCCATCTTCAAATATATCATTATCATAAGATTGAACATGACCACTTAGATTATTCTAAGGTATATTCTCTTTACTCTTGGGGAATTGGTGTACAAATATGGTTTTTAGATTACAATAATTTAAAATATTTCTGCATATATTTCTAGAGTTATGTTATGAGAAGATGTATGATTCGGAGGCCTAGTGAGCCTATAATTTATTTAATAAAAAATAAATTTATTTTATATTATGTTTTCTAGAGTTATGTGATGAGGCGACGTATGATTATGAGGCCTAGTGTGCCTATAATTTATTTTATAAAAAAATAAATTTATTTTATATTTTTTGCTCACAACTTCATAAAGAAAATGGGATAAATATTAAACAGTTGATCAGATAAGAAATCTGAAACCATGGTTGAGTTTCGAACACAATGTTTGCCCTATGTGTGAAATAAAATGTTTTGGTGTGGGATGTTTTGATCCATCGCTCGTTGGCGGTTTGACCAGTGAAACAATTAATTATTCAATTAATAAATTAAATCACTTTAACATAGTTTAAATGTCTATAAATTCATTTTTATGGATATCTTTCTCGGTTTGGCCTTATAATCATGAAATTTATGGTGAGATCTCTTTTCCACTTCATTTGGCTGATATTGACGAACGATGATGGAACTACAGATCAGATTAGATCAAGACACATGAAATGTAAAATCTCATCTAAAATTATTAGAGGATGTGTTGTTCCTCAACCATAAATCCTTAATATATGTAGTAATCATTATATTTGGTTTTCCACCATTATAATTAAATTTAATAAGTAAAATATTCACTTTTCTTAGTTATCTACCCTATTTTGGCCTTTGCATGAGCCTATATACCTTTTTTCAATTTGATTAATTGTTTATCTAAATATGGATCACCAATTCTGATTATTATCTAAAAACTCTTGGAAAAAATGGTTCAAACATTATTTTGGTACTTTTATCCCTAATCTTCTTCCCATTTTTAACCATATGGACAACTGTGGTCCCGAATCAACTTTACCAGGAGGTACTGAGCTCAACTATAACCCTCAATTCGTAGTGGATCAATGAAACAAGATAATATAGATGAGAAAATCTTTATTTTGGGTTCATTATGGGATATGCATGATCAATTTTATACGATGAGGCCATATCATCCCGTGTTGAAGCAGTGTGAGCATGCTGAATGAAAGATAAAACCCTTAATATTCAATGAAGCTGATTTCTGGAGTGTAGTGTTCGAGATATGAAATTAATGGCCTCATTAAATGTTTTCATATATATTAAAGGTATAATCAGAAGCGTTATTAAATAATTTAGAAATAGGAATCAGATCTAGGATTTTTGTTATAATATAGACTACACGTTATGTCCCTAGATAAAAACACAATGTGTATCCCTTTAGCAATGAAATCTAGGGTTTTGGAAACCCATAAGGATGGAAAGATTTGTACCTCACCAAAATTATGTGTACCACCTTCCCATGTGAGTATTCCATGTGATGAATCAAACATTTAGGCACATAACATGTTCCAAGTACATTACATAGTAAGATAACATGGGTGGTATGTTGTGTGGACTGGAAAGTGTTGGACCAAATTATATGAACATGAGGTCTGGTACATAGAAAAAATGACTAGGACTCGACCCTCGTTATCTAGGACATGTTTTGAAGCCAACCTATATGGTGTGTAATACTATATGAGATGAATTCATGTTCCATATCGGGACATAATTAGGATATGAAATTAGGCCGCATGTTGTGTGGGTCCCCCCCACATTGTGTACCCTTTGATGTCTTTTATGATAAATTTTAACATTCATATCTCCTTCATTTGAACATGTGTTTTTTCCCAAAATTATACTATCCTAGGATTTTCACTTGTGTAGTGTGATGGTTCCCTCAATTATGGATTTAATGATATGATGTAGAATTTTTTTCTCGTGAATCATTCTGAGAAGATTCCTGATGAAAACAATGGTTAGGAAGGTTAAACAGAGATAGACTCTTGAGTGGAACCACCCAAAAGGGTTGGGAATGGGTCCTTGACAACTTCAAGAGTGGAAAACTTCAATTGGGTTGGGCATGGGTCCTCTACAGACCTCAGCGTCGAACCCTCTAATAGGGTTGTGCACGGGTCCTTGATGGAATTGAGTGGAACCCTCTAGCTAGACTAGACATGGGTCCTCTACAGACTTCTGGGTGGAACTTTTCATTAGGGTTGGCCACGGGTCTTCGACGACCTAGAGTGGAACCCTCCAGCTCAGCTAGGCATGAGTCCTCGACAACCAGAGTGGAACCCTCCTATAGAACCAGATATCGGGTTATCTAACTAGTAATTTTGGTTCATTTACTATGTGTCATAGTGAAGATATACGATTTGATGTAGAATTAGACTTAAAAGTAAGTGGGACACATCCCACACATAGAAAATTTTTCGAGATGCGACTAAAACTGTGATGGTGGGTTAATGCCACCAAAATCAGATAATACTAAGGTGTGGTAAATAAGTTCCTTAGATTTTTGGGTTCAAGGAAGACATTTGAGATACTGAGCATTATTGATGGAATTTTAGAATTCTGGGAAACTATTCCTCTAGGGTTGACTAGTGGTATAGTGATCCACTTATTCCCTCTATTGAGATTCTTTTGACTGAGAATATATATATAAATCTATATCCTTCTTCTGTATCCACTCCTTGTATTTTGGTTTCTCTCTTTCCAAAACATGTGAAGAATCATGAGACATTCCACACTATTTCAATGTATATATTATCATGGTTGGATGATTCAACTCTTCTATTATTGATGGAAATGAGTTGACATGTAGCTCATCCAATCGCTGTATTCTAAGCCATGTTATTAGGGGAGCTTAATTTCACTCTTTATGGGTTTTAGCTATACTATTTCACTATTCCCATCACTATTTTATTTATTTAGATTCTATTTTATCTCTTACCGCTCCCCTTTAAATTTCTAGGTGTCCTACTGAGTATGTTTATACTCACCCCTGGATGGGATTTTCTTACACAACTCAAGTCATATACAGATGATGGATAGATCGACCATGTCTTCAGAGAAGCTTAATGATACTGGGTTCTTAGACCAAATATGATTTCCATTGCTTGGGATTCATGACTTATATTCTTTTAGTTATTTTCCATTTCCAATTTTCTATCAGGATATGAATTATTTTTGATTGGGAGTGCATTTTCCCCTTTATTTTTTTGTATACACTATCATACTTTTGTACTGTCTGAAGGTTCATGCATGCTTGCTATATTTTATAGTAGTATGGTATATTTTCTTCTTCCTTTTTGAACTTCTGTATTGATTTGGATCTTTCCGTGTGTACATGTTTTTAGGAAGATGCCTCCCCGAGTAAGTTATTCATATAGAACTTGTCACCACCCATAACCTATGGAGGCAGTCTTGGGGTAGTTTGGCTCGAGCCCCAATGAGGGATGGGTCTTCACAATTTGTTTGCGTAGTGTCCCATATCCATGTAGTTGTATACTAAATAACGTCATTTTTAACATAACTTTTAAATATGTTTCTAAATAAATATTATCTCCATACTTATAAATAACATATAATCCCTTCAAGCACTTCCTCGAGTGATTATTTCCAAAATTATCACATGTCGGAAAATCCTCCATTCCCTTCTTACCATTATCCATATTTATTTTTATCATTCCCTTTTTCTCTTTCTTCCCATCAAATTCGTTGGACTTAGAGAATAATTTCTCTATATTGAAAGAATATAAATGTGTTTAATAGTATGAAGAAAATTTTAGGGACACATGTATCCTTTGGAACTTGTCTTAATCCCATCAATGAAATGATCAACCTTTTATTTTAGGTTTCTTATGAAAAATGTAGTATACCTTCCCAGCCTTCTAAAGGTTTATTCATACTCTACAATAATCTTGTACTCATTTTTCATTAAGATATATAAATTTCACATCATATCAGTTTGTTTCTCATAAGGGAAATATTCAAAGAATGTATCCTAAAATATTTTCATTTCATGGGTTAATACTCCTCTTCCTCCTCATTAATTTTTATCAAGGGCCACTATATATCTTCATCGACATTGAGACAATATACTTAAATTGTAATGTATTCCTTTTCAGTACATCCCAACACCATACATATATGCTCTAAATGTTTAATACTTTAATCAAATACATTGTATCAGTAGTCCCACTAAATTATGGGGCCCTCTTCCACATAATACAATAAAACATCAGAGAATGTCACAATGAAACATTTTTCTCCATCTGGGAAAGGTTTTGGTCAGAACATGATAAAGCTACCCTAATATATCTATAACATGATTATTACAACACCATATATATTATCTTTATTGGTTGGGAAATGTATACATTGGTTGTGAGTATTGATACCCTTTTTTCTTATAGGTTCTATTTCTAAAAAATTGAATATACTGGATTGGATCATAAAATTATGAACATTTTATAATTATATATATATAATAACATAAATTAGATAATTTATGCTTATATAAATTCATAATAAAAATAAGGTTTTCTTTGGGATGATATTCCATACTTATCCTTAAATTATATCATAGGGTTACTTTCATTAATAAATTTGTTTCATAATTATAGTTTCCATGTTTTCTAATAAACATTATATGATACCAACTATAATGACCTGACCCTAGAATCCAAGAGATTTTTCCATACTTTATTCAATTGAAATGATTACATAGAATCAAATATTGAAGGAATTATTAGTTTAGCAGTTTTGGAAAACAATAATACATACATGAAACCCAATTTACAATAGGAATAGTAAATTAAATACAATACATAAGAAAAGATAATAAACAACTTCCTGGAAACTCATTCCAATAACTGATATTCATATCTTGAGAAAAAGAAAAAAATAAGGGTGATCTCAAACAATATGTAAGGGTAAAAAACAGTGGATGTTATAATGACTCAACAAATAAATAATCAATATGGAGAGGCAAATAGATAAACACACATTCCCTTTAGCCAATAACATGAAATTAAATTCATCCATAAATGTCATAGTAAAAATAATCTAGAAAATAATAACTATAATGAGGGAAATTCATATCTATTAAAAATCATGTATTGGGGAAATTAACCACTATACCATAAAGACCTATTATCAAGATAGTTTATGTTTGGGGGAAGAAATAGTATGATTCTCCTTGAAAATGAACTCCAAGGGTTTTTTTCCGACTGCTTTCATCTCATGAGACTACTGATACATTTATGGGATTTTATTAACTAGTCCCCAACCCATGTCATGAATATACAAAGTGTTCATAATCTAATGAATAATCAATTGAATTTATATAAAATTCACCTTATCAAATATTCATATTGATTAACAGATACAGATTTACCAACATTACTCTAATTAATCAAAAGACATTAAAAGTAATAACTCTATGTAAAATGGAATAATGTTTATGAAATAACAATATCAATGAAATAATAATTTTTATATTTAATAATAATATAAATTCTAATGAATAATAATAACTATAATGTGATTTTTTCTGGAGAATATATACAATTATAAAGTAAATTGAAATTGCAATGAGAGCTTTTACTACTTGGTAATTTTCAATTCAGATATTTTTGGATGAGATAATTCAAAGTGAGACATAAAATACGATAATTATAAAAGGATTCATGATATAACACATCAAACATATTAGTATATATAGTACACAAAAAATGTAAGTGTTGAATATGACATTTATCTCACAAATAGTAAAAGTGAGATGAAAATCCCTTGCCGTACACTCCCTTTGGGTTGAATTATCTTTAAAGTAATGGTTAACAACAGTAATCATGTTATTAAATTATTAAGGATTTTTTTAATATTTATTATATCATATATAGTCAGTTTATTATATATCATAACATATTTATTAACAATCATTCATCTCTTTTATCATTTCGGGTGTTTAATGAATTTTTTTCGAGTATGTTTTGTATTTGTTTTCTTGTTCCTAATACATGGATCATGATTTAATCATATAAGAAATGTATAATGTGATGATAAATTTATATATATCCAATATATATGTACTTATTGTAATCCATAAATTTTGGAGATAAGAAATATAAGACACCATTCATGGAGACGGTAGACTGTATGTATGAATGAACACCGTTTCCAATTATTGTCATATAAAAAAAATGAAAAGTAAATGATATATATGAATATTATCACTATATTATAATAATTATATCATATCCATTACATATGTTTATTTGATCCATAATTAATAAATTCAATGGAATCATTGAACACATCACATCGCTTTGGGGAGATGATAACCCACATGTTCACAAACGATGTAATCATATTCCCAAAAAATGGAACAAATTCATGTAAGTGTTATATAATAATTAAACAAACCAAAATAAATATTAAAATATCATATATAATATATATAATTATAAATACCTCATTATTTCTAGCCCTGAAAAGTGGTAATGGGAGAAAAACCGACATTGGTTCATGATGCAGGAGTTCACCGTACACACGAACACTGATTGCGTATATCATTTAATGGAAGCATGTGAAAGTATAGGTTCTAAAATTAATATAACAAAATAATAGTATATTTAGTATAATTTGGTCATTATTTAATAAACCCTTAATATAAATTGATGTGGTGGAGAAATAAATAAATCAAAAGAGCTTGTTGAAGAAAGTTACATCTTCTTTGAGTAACTCCTTTTAGTTTTTACCAAATATATTGCATGGTTTAATTTAGGAAAATTTTGGGAATTATAGGATTATTGTATTGATTTTTTAAATTATATTTTTTTGGTTTTTATGATTTATTTGTTTTTATAATTGTGAATAAGTGATACAGGTTAGAGACCTTTAATAGTGTAAAAGGAGTTGCATTATTGTAAATATAAAAAGGTAAACAATATTGCAAGGACTCATTTTCATAATGTTCCAAAAATAATGAACCAAATTATATAAAATGGAATATATTTTAAAAATTATTCCATAAAATATGGTTTATTACAATTTTATAGGTTATTTTTTCACTCAACTTTATAGTTTAACCACTAGGTTGAAGAAATTTTACCTTAATCACTATAATTAATTTTAACGGTTTGACTAATATTTTTTGATGAAAACTATGTTGAACATAATATAAAATATAAATAATTATTATTAGAAATATGTGATAAATTTTTCCAAATTAAAATTACAAATTTGGTATAAATTAATTTAAAATTAATCTCGCAGACGGAATGATAAATCGTGTTTTTAATTTAAAAATGTTCAAATAGTTGAAATTTTTTTCATATAAATATTATATATAAAATTTATCCCAATGACCTAAACTAGATTAAAATACATAAAATATCATTAAATAAACATTAAAAAAATTCAAAAAATAATTTATCCATATAAAATATTTACATGAAAAATTAGTTTTTAATTAAAATTCATTATTTGTCACTACTTATCAAAAAATGAAACTTCAAAGAAAAAATTAAAAACAAATCACCCATATATAATTTTAAAATTATTCATTAAAAAAGGGAAATAATTTTTCAAATATAAAATTAAATTGTATTAATATTTTGATTTATAAACTGAAACATTAAAAGGTGGAAAATATAACTTTAGAAAAAGTAGCTTTTGTGCCTAAAATTGGATTTTTTATTATCATATTAATTTAAATCCTATTAAATTAATGTAACAAAAATTTATTTAATAGTATTGAGCCTATCATACCAATAATTTAGATATTGATTCAAAATATAAACATAATTATAATGTTTTAATATATGATATAAACATTTATGATTTTGGGATATTTGTCTATTTAAAAAACCTATTCGTGAAGAAAAAAAATGATACTCTTATGATCCTTATTATAGTTTGAAATGTTGTCATGTTGTATAAGTTAAAAATATTCAGATATTATTAACTATTACTATTGGGGAAAATGTTTTTTCATAATCAATACATTATTCAATACTTTATATTAGAAATAAATTATTTCTAATCAAATTACGTAACTCATAAATTTTATTTATGAATAATCACTTGGTAACAATGGTCCTCAAGTCGTTACAATATTTCCAAAAACTTATTTATAATAAAATAATTGACCTCATTTTCATGAATATCAACCTAATTTAATCACTAATAAAATTAATAATGTTATTAGGTTCAATATGAAAAATGTAATTTTGATGTTCAACTGAGTTTTTGTATAATGTAATTATTTGGATTCTTTTCCCAAGATCACCTACTATAATATCAAGATGATTAATTTTTGGGATCCAAGTTATTATTAAAGAACTTATATTTGAGTTTTCCAACTAATACTTAAAAAATATGATGTTCTATTGTTTACTGAACTGTGATTTATCAATAAAATAAATAAAATGTTAATCATCCTTATAGACCTCATTAAAATTCAGATTAGGCATGTCATCCCCATAGTCTACAATAAATGTTCTTTTCTAATATGGATTTGATTCATAAAAAATCTAATACAAATGATTCCATAAAATTTTTTCACATTTTAAATACTCAGAAAGACTTACAAGATATTGAATAACAATGAAAAATATTTTGATTTGATCATGGTTAGTGTACTTCTAATTTCTCCTCATTATTTAGAATATATAATTATTATTCATTGGTACTGAAGTAGTTAACCAAAGGGATTACACCATTATATTTCTTATTTGAAGTTGACATTAAATAAATCCTAATTATAACTCTTTTGATTAAATATCCTTCCATATTCAAAACTATAAAAAAAATAAACATTAGACTCATAATTATTTTGAATGGGGAATAATTTTTATTGGATATTATAGTTTCTCCTTTCATGAACCTCATTATCTCTAGGTTATCCATGGTTAGGGAAATTAAAACTATAATCAGGTTTTTATAATATAGATAGAAAACGTTTGTTTACAAAGACAAAACCACAATAGATTCTCAGTGTTTTTATTTTATATCCACCAATTATAAAAATTAGTTTACAAAGCATTAAATATGAGAAAAATACCATTTTTGGGAGATATAAATTTTACCTAATGAAATCATGAGGGGTAATCAACTACCCAATTTCCAAAAAATAAATTCAAACGGTATTTAATTTCTATATGTTTTAAATAAATATAGATAGAACATCCTTTGTGGTTGATATGTGGATGACACTTTCTTTTAATTAAATGATATTTTATATTACTTAGTTATCTCAATGTTTTATTGACATTATTGGTTAGGAATTCATAGTTTATAAAATCACAATGTAACACTCTCTTAGTATGTTGCATATATAAGTGCACACTATAGTGTATAAGTATATTCTACTAAAGAATTAATTATATATATAAACAACGCAACGAAAAAATAAATTTAAAAAATAGATAATTGAAATATATTATGTAAATATTCTCATTTACACTTCAAGAAAACATGGATCATTCTCTATAGGTTAATTTTTATCATTAATAATTTACTTACATAACATAATAATCATAATCTCATATATTCTTAATAATAATACGACTATATTTTATGCCATCAAAACATCAGACATTTGAAATTAAAATAAAATTCCAAATACCAACTAATCTTAGGCTAATTATTATTCAACTATTATTTTCTCCAACAATAATATATACTATATGAAAAATTATAAGGATTCTCATAATGGATTATCCACAAGTAATTTTTCATGATCATCCACTGTCCATGTACTATAAAAACATATTGGAAATCTTTATAATATTAACCTAAAAATAATAAATATTAATTATTTTTTTTAATAAATTTTTTGGGTCTGACATAATTATTAATCATTTCATTAGGCCCCATTATAATCTAATAATTTGATCATATGTTCTTAAAATAACTCTTAGGACTATACCATTGTGAGTTATTTTACAAAAAATAACTTCAGTATTTCTGTATAATTCAGAAACATAATTTATATAAGAATTACATCTATGATTTATATGTTTACCATACCAAAAATAATTTATTTAAAAAACATTTTACATTATAATTAAAAGCCTAGTTCAATAATTGATCTACGAGTTTTTTAGTGTATTTTCATATTATGTATGTATATATTTCATTATAGAATATAACTATGATATTTATATGATATGAACACATATCCGTGAATTTGTTAATATATATTAATTTAATACACATTATAATTTTTTATTTGAAGTCATATTTTTCTATATCCAAAAACACTGTTCTGTTTTTATAACTTTTAAACTAAACCATCATTTTATTAATTATTAACCAAAACATGGTAAAATATTGATGTTATTACTCATCTATAATAAAACAATTCATTATATGTTCATTATAGAAAGAAATAAATTTTTAATTCAACTCATTATGTAGTGTTATAATGATTTTATTTTCCTTCTAAAATGGTTCATCTCTATCTTTTTGTTTTTCTAAGTTGATTTTAGATATGACCGAAGTTATTCCTAAAACATATTAATAAATATATAAAGGTAGTTCAAGTATTAAAATGGTGTTTTCAAAGGTAGGAGTGGATTTCACCATGTATTTTATCATCCACCATTAGTAAAAAATAGTATGGGATCTTAAAGGACCAAAGATTACCCGTTTCCATAATCAATCATTTTGATAATTCATCCAAAACATTATTATCCTCCCTATAAACTCAGGAAACAAAATGTTGAAATGGTTCGATTTTTTAATACAAACAATCTTCTGTGGTAGTATTCTCCTCAAGAAATTCCTTCTTCTACTCTTTAGGGATTCAATAGAAAGTTGTGAATCACTTTCAATCAAGAAAATATTATAATTATGATGTAGAAAATATTTGATAGAATCTATCATGACCTAAGGTTCAGCTACACGTACTTTTCTAATTCCAATAAAATGGTGAAATCATATTTTGATAAATCCACACTGATTGTAAAATTCAAATACATATCATAAGGGTCCTAGCATACTAGAATACTCTATATCCACACTGACCTTAATCCATGATGGGATCGATAGGATCAAACATATATGTTTGAGTACAAATGGGGTTTTGGTCCAACCTTCAACACCAAATAATCATAAGATATTGACACCAAGAATGTTATTATTCATAGAACTTATTTAGACATTAGATAAAGTATAGGCCTCCCTGTGTACGGATAATATACTGACATATATTAAAGGAAACTAAATATCCAACACTATTACATTTCTTATAGTCCATAAAAATACAATGTCAGAAGTTGTAGCCACCCAAAAAACATTTCAACAAATATTCACCCATTTTTTCTTTATTAATTGTTTCTATGAGATCTAATAGGTTAGTATGCATACATAAGTTTATTCTAAAAATAATTTCAATATATTTCCATGGATTTTGAATAATGTTGTAGGCTGTGAATAGGTGAAGAGCAGTTTCCTCATCACTCAAGCATAGTCTCTATGATAAAATAATATGCTGACCATATTTCCATAATGGATAAAGTGATTGAAGCATGTTCTTAAATATTATGTAGATGAGTATAAATCATAAGGGTTGAATGAAAGGGGTATTGACCTTCATCGACCTATGTGGTGGCATATTAAATCCATCAAATCTCATTCTATTTTTCTCTTTTGAGTTGAATAACCAATTTCTATTTAGATTCCAAATAATAGTTTAATTTTCCTTGAATACATACCAATGCATCATCATGATGGCTTGTGAAGGGACCATATCATAATAGTGGTTATAATAGGCCATAAGGTCAAAAATGGATATCATTTACTAGATAGAAGGGAAATCTATGATGTATTATAAAGGTCAATCCATCCAATTAGAGGTCCAACATTTGAGGTTATAGTACATTCTTACCAACCATTTGGATTTTCTAATAATTTAACTAAAAGAGGACATGCATGTAAGAAAAATAGATGATTTATGATTGTAGGTGTATCCTTAAATGAGGATTACAACAAACCTTATTAAATGAAAATAAATTTAAGAGTCATTAGACATGAATATAATCTCAGTTATGTTTTGAATAATACCATTATTAAAAATCCTAAGTTCCATTATTCCAATACCTCCCATATATGTAGGTTTAATGCATTTTATCCAAGATATTATTATCAATTTCCTTTCTTGTATAGATCTAGTCCATGGGGATTTCCTTATTATTATTTGAAGATCATTTATTAGTCTTATACTCCATCCATATATAGATATAGAGTACACAAATTTTAAGGTGATAATAGAGTCAACCAAGAATACCCTTTCATTATAGGACATTGGATTCCCCTTCCTTTCAATCGGTTTTTGGTGATTAAAAAGCATATGTTTTTCTAGATAAAAACATCTAACCATTAAATAAAACATAGGGAAACCATGATAGTGGAAAGGGAGGGATCCCCTTTTCACCCTAAGAGATATGGGGATCCAATTTTTCTTAGTCACAAGATCCCCATCTCCAAAGCCTATAAAATAATTTTTCCAACTAATTTATTTTTCTATCACATATTCATAATGATCAAAGAGATATTTCATAGATGAAATAATATTAATAGTGGGTTTTCCTAAAAAAAGGTTGTCATCAGAATATAGAAGATGTTATGGAGTTAATAATCCCCTTTTTGACAGGATTTCATGGTAGATTCCAACCTATAATAGGTTATTTATTCATAGTCACATGTTGTACTATCATATTGAAAAGATAAGGCCGAATTTTGTTCATCTTTATCTAACACCTCTTTTCAATTGAATAAAACATCTAGGGGATACATTAATGATAATGGAAAACCTTTTGAAGATATTAATGAAACTAATAGGTCTGATAAAAGGATCATAAAACCCAAATTTTCTAAGGAAAACAATGATGAAGATCCATTTTAGAGTGTCAAAATACTTGGATATGTCAATTTTGAGGGGAAATTCCCATAATTTTCACTCCTCTTCCTATGGATAACACTATCCAAAGCTGTGAAAAGATAGTTTTCGATACTTATCTTAGAAAAAAATCAAAACTATTTTGGAATGATGATTTCTTTTCAAATGCCTCCCATTCTAGTCATATCGAATTTACTAATAACTTTATGGACAATGTTTTCTAGAGAATCTGACATAAAGTATTTGATATGAATAACATTAAATTTGTTGGTAATGAGAGAAATAAATATAAAATTGTTTCCATATAATATTGATGCGTGAATGTATAATTCCATCATTTCTTAGGTAACATCAGCATATAAGATGTCCTAGTAGAACATATATTATTTATTAGTAACACTATCTGAGCCAAGCGTGCTATCACTAATAATAGATAAAAGATCTTATTTGTCTTTCTCCTTAGATGTTTCCATGATAAGAGATTTATTTTTTTGACCATCAATAAAAAATAAAATTCTCTCAACCATATTGTGGGTGTTTTAAAACCCATAAACAGAATATAAATCTTTAATATAATTCACCGATAAACTATAGATTTCTTTATCGGAAGTGTGAATACATCCCTTTGGGGTGATAACGTCATTACATAGCCTCACTCCATTTTCAATGTGAAACTGATGGAAAAGAATTGAATTTATATCACCATAAATTAAAATTTTCAAATTGAATTTATTTCAAATCAACCATTATTTTATAGTAAATAGGCCATAAAGGATGGAGAGAGAATGAATATTCTCTCTTGAGGGTGTGGTCCAGATTTGGTTTCTATTTTTGTAGAGTGCAAGGTTCTCTACAACTTCCATGATATGAAGGTCCAGCTTTGAGAAATATTTTTTTCACCATTCCATTAGAAGGACTTTAGCATGTTTAAGATTCTTAGAAAGGGATTTTAGAGAGAAACCATAGGGATCCATATTCCAACACTCATGAAAAACTTCCCAAACAAACATGAGTAACAACCCATCCGTTGTTTAATTTAAATGGAAGATGAAGTGACCTCATTGAATTAGATGAGATATGAAAAATAAATGAGTTCTTATATGAGTGATTCTTGTGGAGGGTAATGTTAGAGACCCTTGAGGGAGAACCCCTATCATCAATCTAGAAAAATAACCTATACAACATACTTTCTTTTCTTCTGTTCATGGTATGTATAATTCATGTGAAATAATAGACAGTAATTAAAACCTTACCATGGTTTCAGTAGACAATAAAAGTGAAGAATTATAGAGAATCAGCCTTATTGAAGGTGAGGTAAATTTTCCCTTTCAAGTTAAAAAATAATGTTAAAATCCCCCCAAAAGATCCATTTTTGGTTAATATTATCCAATGATACGTTAATATCATCCTATAAGTCTCTTATTTTAATTTATGAGTTCGAAGTATAAATAAAATTGAATGAAATGGTGCAATGATGATTAAAATAGAGACCGAGATACTCTAGGGGAACATGATTTATAAGATTTTTTGTATGATTTCATGATTGAGAACCCATAAATGTTATATATTGGTAAAATTAATATTTTTTGAGACAAAAGTGTAACCAAGGAGTACCCATTTGAATGCATTTTAATTCTCAAGTATCAGATTTGGTTCTTTAATTCTAATTCGATTTGTTTTGTATGAACAAATAGAGTGTCTAAGGGATATGGACAAGAGAGAGTTCCCTAAACATTGAAAATTATAATATAAAAACATTATTTCTTGAGATATTTGTCCATTTTGAGAGTCCCTCCTTGTTTTGACACCTTTTAATTGTTTTTTACATTTTTGAATTTGCATTTCTTCAACCTTTCTTTGTCTGTTTCAGCAATCCCTCTGAATTATTTTATCCAGAGGGATTCCCTTATTGTCTAGTAGACATTGGGTTAAAATCCCTCATTATTACCATTTCTAATTTGTTTATTCTTAGGTTTCTTGGAATATTAAACATATGCTTCCCAAAAAACACCTCTCAAAGTAGTAAATATATTAATTAATGGAGTGTAGAGACTCTGGAGATTTGTCTATAGGGTTGTTTTACTGGAAATTATTGAAGAGGGTAACTGTAAAAAGAGAGACTTATCAATCTATAAGATCATATTGGAATCTACTTTAGATATAATCCTTGTTAGTTTTCCATATAGCTATCAAATCAGTGAGCATATATTGACAAGCTCCATCTCATTGAGGTTCCTATTCTATGGCTATGTTTTGACCGAAAGATTATTCCAAAATGTCTCATATGATCTATTTTCTAATAAGCTATATGTGATACAAAACATATACATTCCTATCCTCAATGAAATTCTCATCAACATCCTTCACATCGAAAATGGAGGGTTGTCCACTTGATCCAGTTTATCTCCATCTACATTAATATAGTGTAATTTACAATGGAATTATTATAATCACATCTTATATCATCTTGATGTTCCTTTGTGAATCAATGTATCTATTATTTTAATTTTTGAAAAATAATTATTTGTTAGTAAAAAATTTAATTATGTTGTATAAGTTGGTTGTTAGAGTGAGAATCCACCCACAAAAGATGATGAAGGTGCCACCAATAGAATGTTGTGAAAAGGGAAAATGTGATGGATACTTGGTTTGAAACCCCTTGTAACATATTATTAGAGACATAATACTTATTATAAAGAAGATTTCTAAGTTCATAATATTATATATAATAATTTATAATTAGTTTAAAAATTATTGGATAAATTTTTCCATTAAACCAACATTGGAAAACTAGTATGGTAGTATATAAAAAGGTTTAAATATGTTATGAGTATTGAGAGTTTCTAGTTGATGTTATGGAGAAATGATCTTATAAGGATATAGTATGAAGGATGATGTTGATATTGATAAAAATAACATATATAAAGGTTGAATTTTCCTGATTTTCAAGTCAAAAGGGTAAATGTAGTATGTTTTATGGAAATATAAAATATAAAATATTTAACATTATTAACAATACATTGTAAGATAAATAAAGAGTTTGGAATTATTTTGATAATTCTCATAAATATTTTTAGATATTTTTAGGTAATTTGAATTGACTGATAATCCCCTGAAGTGAGTTTCAAAAGTTTTTTCAATGTATAGATAAGTATGGATATGCTATAAATAATTTGAATAAGACACTTTATAAGATAGAAATACCATTTTTTATTATAGGCAGAGAATACATTTTCAAATGATATTATTTCTTATGAAAGTATCACATATGACCGTTGAGGTTGTAAGAGAAAAACATATTGTCATAAAAATATTTCATAATCCATAAATACACCACATATGATATGTTTATAATGTTTCCCTTTTTTATTCAAAAAATCAGAAAAAACTAAAAGGGGGTTTGAATCTAGATAAATAATTAATATAATTTTTTATTCAAGATACAAAATAGAGGTAAAAGATGAGTAATTATAGTAGATTTAAAAATATTTTAGATAGGGAAATTCCATAATTTGATGAACAATTATCAATAAATCCCTTGAATTTTCTATTATGTTTGGAAAATACTAATTTTTTTAATGATATAGGACCCCATAATGGATTAATAAATATTTGATGAGAAGTAGATAAATTATTTCATTATTCAATATATTTGAATTGAAAACCAGAATACTTGAAATTAATCATTCAAGATCTTAATACTTAAATAAATATTATAAAGTTGTCAATTTTCATTAATGTTTAAAATATATAAAATTACTATGATTCTAGCTAAATGTGAAGAGAAGGGTAGTTGAGATACTATCTACAATTTATAGTTTTAAGATTTAAATCTATAATGGTTTTAATGAATTTGTTATTAGTGAATGATATAAGCTAATTAACTACTCATTTTATATATGTATTTTATACATAGATGGTTATTTTTAGGTTATATATTTATTAGTGGAATATTATTTTAGAAGAATAATATAATAAAGTCTATTTAACACACATGCATGATCTATAAAACTGTGAGAAAAAGGAAAAAATGGGATATAAAATGAGAAGGGTATTCCTATAAATACAATAACTCATATTGCCTATAGTGAGGGATTAATTTATTACATTAATACCAAATATAAGAAATCACATCCCAAAAGATTTAATTGTTTAGTATTAGTGGAAAATGTGATACATACTGAAATCCCAAAGTACATTTAAAAATATAAATTAAAATATAGTATTTTATTAGAGGTCTTCATTATTACCTATAACATATCACTAGATATCATCATACATCGTATCAATGAATCTTGGGAAATATAAAAATAAGAAATGAGAGAGTTAAAATTCTTCGTAAGATAATTAATAGAAACAAATCTAATACATCATGAATAATGTGGAAATAATTAATAATGATCAAATAATTCCATTAAAATAATCAAAAGGGTTTGGAACGTTTCTCTGGATATAAAAAAATGTTCAAATAAAATTAATAAAATTAATAACTATTTTCATAATGCTGTAATTCATATTTCCAAACATCTAAATATTTTATCATGGCCTTGTTTCAAGACTTCTAAATATACAATCAATGTCTTATTTCAAGTCATCTATGTAAATGGGTAATGACATAGATAAGAAACCCATATTGTTTGTATCATGAGAAATAATAATGCATGAAGGGGACATAATAGGCCCATACATCATTTAATAAATAAAATTCACCCATTATATGAAAGGGGAGAATGATAATTCAATAAACAATTTAAATAATCATTTGTATTGGAAAATAGTATATGAAATGCTAATATTTTTTATATACAAACTAATCAAAAACTATTCAGAAACATATGGTGGGTGATATCATAATATTATAACTTTAGTAAATTATACGATACAATAAAGGATGTTGACATAGAGAGAAATAGTTTTATCAATTCACTAGAAAAAGTCATGAGGAAAATAAAAATTTTCACTTAAAAGCCTATTTTAAATTAATGAATTTATAAAATATTAAGGATAAAATTTTATTTGAAATGAAACTTGTAAAGTTTATAATTTATATTTATATAAATTAGTTTTCATGATGAATAAAATTACATTCATGCAATATAATGTAAAAATTCATTCATTTCATACTTTTATTAAAAATTTAAAACGTTCATCATTCATAAAACAAAAAAATAATATTAAAAAATTATGTGAAACAATAAAAAATGGAAAAAATATTCATTAATGAATTATTATATAATTTTAAAAAATTCCTTTAGATATTTTATAAAAAATATGTAAATGGAAGAGAAGGATTCGTGACCATATAAAAGAAACAAGGCAAGTTTTCCTTAAATATTATATCGATATATGAAGTACATAAAGAGAGGAAAATTAAGGGAAAACCTGTAATTTATAGAAATAACAACATTGTAAAAAATATATTGGGTTTAATATAGAAATATAAAATAATTCCTCTAATAGAGGCTTAAATATAAACAATCTTGAATTATGAAAACATTGTAAGGTAAATAATTTCCTAAAGTTTGACATATTTTATATATGGATAAACCTCATTTATAATCAATATATATTTATTATACATATATTCCTTAACCATAATCATATGTATCATTCCATACATTACTTACTTATAATATTTTATCACCAGTTTATTAACAATTATTTGTTAAAATATCTATCATGGGAAATAACTTCCTTTAATTCTATATTTTTTGATTTATTAGTTTCATTTTTAAATTTTTAAGGATAAATTATCACTATAATGTTAGACATGATCAAAATATCATATATATTTATTATATAATTATTTATAGTAATAAATAAATGATAGATAGTGAAAAATGAATTACTGTTTTCATGAAGACGGTAGATCATACATACATATGAATATTGATTTCACTTATAAATGGATGAAAAGAAAGAAAAGTAAATATTATTTTAAAATTATAGAATAATGAAAATATCATATAAAAAATATATAATCATTTATTATATAATTATTAACATCCATATAAAATGGAATTGAAACATATTTCACATCGCTTTGTGAAGGTTATAGTCCACACGTACGCATGAGCAACTTTATCGTTTTTCCACTCATTGTAAGGTAAGTAAGACGATATGATATTATAATTCTATAATTATCTTTATGTAATAAATATAATATATATTAAAAAACACATCATAATATCCATTCATAAAATATGGTGATGAAAAATAAATTATATCTCTCCATGGAGATGGTAAGCCGTATGTATGCACGAATGATATGTTAACTTTAAATTTAATGGAAAATGGGGATTAGATTAGTTAAATAATCATAATAACAATTAATTATTTTTATGATATTTAATATATTATTTTTTAATAAATATCATATATTTAGGGGTCGTAAAAGTGGAAATAAATTGAAGGAGGCCAGTTAAGATGATTACATGTTATTCAACAGACCTCATTTAGATATTCTCTTATAGAACATAGGTTTGGTATTTTGATGTAAAACTAACCAATATAATGTGTATAATGATTCATAGAAGTGAAATATGTATGTATCAGTTGATGTATATTTCTCAAAACGCTATAAATAATTTATGTAAAGGGTCTTCTTTTATAATAGAGGTAAATGACACAATTGTATTTAAAAAAATATTAAATATAATTATGTAATAATTAATAAAAATTATTGAAAATGGATATAAAATAAAGTATAAGTTAGGATAATATATTAATATCATGAAATAAATATTTGTATAGGTGTTTGTAGTATTTATACATTTTCTTATGGTTGAACACCACTGTAAAAATATTTTAATCTTAACTGCGTTAAAATATTTTTCACTCTTGAAGAATTATAATTTGACTTATAAGGTATAAATTTGTCATGAAATTGAAAATGGATGAAATTTTATACTATATATATTCCCCATTAACCACTTTAAATATTTTAATGATTTTTTAAAAATTTAATAAAATATTTCTTTCATAAAATCTCATTATTATCAGTTTTGAAACTATACATTTAATTTGACTTTATATACAAAAAGGAAGGTATTAACTTAAATATTATCCATTGAAATATCCCAAATATGTTATATATATATATATATAATTCATGTCTCATAATAACTCACCTAAATTGTTATACTTTTAATATTTTTAATAAAAAATATTTTATTTTTCCAATAAATGAATAAATAATATATCTTCATTGCATATGAATTTATGGTTTCTATATAATACGTTTAATATTTTAAAAAATTAAAATAGTATAAATATTTTTATTATTATCAAAATAAAAATTTATATATATTAACCAGTCTATTTTTTCTCCAATGAACACATATGAGATATTTATAAGTAAAAAAGTGACATTTTGTATTTTTTCATTAACGTAAATATGAAATAATATATTTTCATGGTAATGTGTCCCTTAAATACTAAATTTCCAAAAATAACTGACAATAGTATAATAAAACTCATATAATGGAAATTATGATGAATAATTTTGATATTAACAAATATTTTTAATTGAGATTAATCCAGTTTACACTTTACCGAGGTGATAACATTTTTCAGAGTTACGATTCATATTGAAAAAAATAAGAGGGAAATATTTACCAAATTCGGACATCTTAATTATTAATATGGTATCCATTTTTCCAGATCCAGTTTCTATAAGTTATAGTAATAAATTTAAAATCAAACTGCAAAGGTAATGAAATTTTTTTTTCAGAAAAATGCATTTGGGTATTAAATGTTTCTCTATGAAATTAAATCATAAAATTGATTTTAATAAACATAATTGATCTTTTAAATATATAAGAAAAATTAATTTTATGTTATTTTAAATAAATGTTTAAGTTTTTAATTTCTTGAATCAAAAATACAGTGTCCAACAAAAAACATGCATTTTTCACTATTCATTGGAAAATAAATATCTTTAGAAAAATATGAATATTCAACAATAAGAAAATTTTAATATACTAATTTGAATGATTATTTTCTTTATAATACAATTTATATAATTTATAAAAATTATTTATAATATTTTCTCACAAATATAAATAAAAAAATTTTTTGAGAAAAAATTATTTTTCAAGAAAAAAATAACTTTTCTAAAAATCTAAGTAATTATTTCATAATAATTAACCAATTTTTTAGAAGGTCATTTATATATATATATATTATTTAGTTATTACAATTCATACCCAATAATTCAATGGCTATTTTATAATGATCAAATTAAAGAAATAAAAGTTTATGGTTCGTTTTGGCTCATTGTTGCATTCCATATATGCTATCAAATTTAGTATTCATTTCAAATATCAAGGTGTTATATCATCCGTATTAAATAAATATTATCCTTAAAATATGTAATTATTCTTTATAATCAATGGTTATAGATTTGAAAATTTATTTTTTGAAAACCCAAATCATAAAAAGGTTAATAAACATCCCCCAGAAAAGAGGGATATGGAAATATGATCGATATCTGGAATAACATATAAATAGTTTACCAAATAAGAGAAAGATAATGGGAAGCTAAAGTATCTATATGTAGGAGAAATATAATTCTCAACGACTCATAGACAATGATAATGAATATGGTTAGAAGATAAATGGCTACCACAAACCATAAATATTTATGTTTTGAAAAAAAACTTTAATTCATCATAATTAACGGTAATATTTTGTTTTGTAAGATCCTTGTTCCTAGAGTTGAGGAATTGATTTAATATCTAGAATAATATCATAAAGGAATATTCTTACTTGAAAAATATAATTTCATCCTTAAATCAATTTCCACCCCAATCTTATCTTTTTCTCCAAATGATGATAATTCAATATGAAATTTTTATTTTTAAAGATCTAAAATCAACATCTAATAGATTACATAATCAAAAAAGGATAAAGATTTATCCAATATATATAGAAAATAAACATAAACAATATGGTTATATTAACGCAATATAATTCACAGTAGGAATAAACCTTCGTACAAATAATATATTCGTAAATCTAAAAAATATGATACTAATGCCTAAGTTTCAAACTAAATAATTATATGAATTTAACATTTATATATAATTATTTTTTTACTTAAATATTTACATACGCAAAATTCTTTATTCTATAATCAAATAATTTCCATGATATACTAATCATCTATATAAATAGTAGAATAAATATAAATCCATATACCGCAATATTAGAATGATTAAAACCTAAATATTTAAATCAATATAAAGTAACATAACCAAAATATTTAAGACTAAGATTAAAACCCAATAATTATAATGATTTTATAATATATTATTCTAATTAAAATTTAACTTTATTTGTAATCAAATTTTTTACTTAATGAGACCAATACCGAAAAATGTATATTCTATAATCATATTATCTCTAATACTTACTAATAATTTCCATAATTAAATTGAATCACTATAAATTTGAGTCATATTTCTTATAGAATTATAATCCTCCATTTATTATTAAAATTAAATCTCATAGTATCATATAATTTACACCAAAATTATAATGATATTCATTCAAAATAGCATTAAACACTTAATCGCTGAATTAACTTTCAATACCATGGTTATCTAAAAGATAAATAATACATACCTAACATTAAATTAATCCATATCTATTGAATCTATTAAATAAAAATAATTAGTATCATAATAATAATGGAATAATGAATTCATGTGGTAGGAACAACACCCTTGTCTCCATTAGGCTGTCGATTTAAGCCCCACATCCTTTCCTAATAAGGCAAGTTTTCCCATGGCCAGTAGGTTATCCTTTTACTAAATCTATTTTAATATAATTGTTATAAAATTCCCAAAAATTATAATGATTTTTTAAAATTTATCCAAAAATATCTTCACCATTTATTAATGTATTAACTGAAAAAATTATCTCATACCTTTCAGCTTTCATCAATAAATATATCATAGTATTCATTTTAAATAATACTTCAAAATGGACCTAAGGGTAACATATAACTCCAAACAATATTACAAAACCTAAAATATAATTAATTATTATGAAATCTAATCACATAAAGCCTCAAAATTGGTATGGATTCTTTTAATCACATGATTTAAAATATATTTATCATCCCTAGAAAATTTTGGTTTATCCCATATCACAATGGAATATCAAAGTCTTCTATAGGTTATTATTAGATAATTTATAAAAATTATTTCATAGATAAAATCTATATTAACTTGAGAATAACTATAAGGAGTGTAACACTAAATGCACAGTAAGGTTACACATATAATGCATCAGAATGATGGATATGATATAATTTTATAACCCTTTTCATGGTTATTACTTAAACATGCATCTCTTCAAAATCCATAACAACTTTTAGTATGTAGAAAATGATGTATTACTTGGAAAACCGCATAGTATCTACCTTACCAAAATGTTTATAATATTATTCTGTGCAGACTTATCTCCGAGATAAGTCATATGGCTATGTTCTGTAATCTATGTTTCATAAAATCTAGTTCCCAAGGTTTTGAGTAAACATAATATAATACCCACTATAAATACCTTGAACCTATTATCCCAAAGCCTATGGTTACATTATTATATTTTCACTATATTTAAATAATCAACTCTCAAATGATTTAATTGTTATGTAGTATGTGTAAACTAGATAAATACATAAATCCCACATGATATTAGAATACATAAAATAAAATAAAATATTTTATTTGGGATCATCTGTATTCCAAATAGAATAACCCTTCATATCAATCACAAAACATTTTTTTAGACTCTAAGGAAAGGAAAACATAATATAGGGGTTAGATAATATTCATAGTTAAATAATTCATACAATGGTAGCTAAATATTGCATGAATAATAAATAAAGAATAAATTATGAGAAAATAAATACAAATAAATAATAGCATGAGTTTTAGATTATAACATTGATATAAAATATATTCAAATAAACTCACAGACATCAATAACTGATTTTCTAATAATATAATGCATAATATCTAACATCTTAACTTATCATCGATGTCTTTCCCAAATTAATCTGCAAAGTCCATCAAGACTTCATTCCAAGACATAAATTTGAATGGTTAATGATTCGACCATGTACCCAATATCGTTTTTCTCATGATTCCCACTGATACATATGGGGGCTAAATAGGTCACAATCCATCACATATTAAGTCCATCTTATTCATCTTA
Source organism: Viscum album (assembly GCA_963277665.1). Taxonomy (NCBI): domain Eukaryota; kingdom Viridiplantae; phylum Streptophyta; class Magnoliopsida; order Santalales; family Viscaceae; genus Viscum; species Viscum album. The sequence goes on from OY728150.1 coordinate 305,236,592, forward strand.
TGAAATAAGAAAATAAAAATTAAATGTATAATCAATATAAAAATTCATATAAAAAAACTATAATGTGAAATATAAATAATTTCCCAATCCAACTGATCGTAAACCATATATTGAGATATGGTTAATGGTATCCTAAGTGAATTATTTTAGTAAAGAAAAATATTAAAAAAATTATGTTGATATAGTTAAAACTACATTCCAAAACTCACTGGAAAATTTCTCAAGGGAAACACAGATTTTCTATTTGAAAAAAAAAATCAAATTTTGATAAGATACCAAATAATTCAGAAATTTTTTATTTTAATATATAATTGAAAAAATTTAAAGGAATATTAAATGTATTGTGATGTTAATTTTGAATGAATTTTCTTTTCAAGTTGTATAACATAAAAAACATTACATTAACATAATTATAAAAAGGTAAAAAATAACCTCATTCAGAAGATGAAAAAACAATTAATTTGAAACCAATATATTAAAATAAAAAATTATGTCTTTATTAATTATTTGATAATTTTGAAACATAATTATATATATGTAAATGAAAATTTTGATGTAGAAAAGAATGATTCCCAATCGAGTAGAAAAACAAGGTCAGTTATCCTTGAAATATTATTTGGGTATATTGATTAATTAATTATAGGAAAATAAAATGAAAGCTTATAATTTCTAGAAATAAACATATTATTATACTATATATTATTTTTATGATATTGTGTTCAAATAATTTTTCAAATGGTTATTTACACATAAGAAATCCCAAATAACGATGAGATTGTTAAATAAACCCTTTCCTCTGGATTGATTTCCATTGTATGTTTATAAAACAATTTTATAATAAATATATATTTATTATAATCAAATTAAAAAACCATACTAATATATATATTATGATATATTATTTTTTTATAATCATTTATCAGCCGTTTATTAATAATTCGTTGTTAAAATCACTGTTTCGGGTAATAAGTGCCTCATTTTTCATATATGTTTTGATTAGGTAGTTTTAATAATTTTATTTTTTTACATGGGTCCAAAATATACATAATTTTAACCATGATATAAATATCACATATATAAATTATTTATCTATTTAGGGTAATCAAAATAATATATAAATAGAAAAATGAAATACACCATTCAGGGAGATAATAAGTGATACATACACATGGACACCGTCATCACTTTTCGAAGGATGGAATGAAAGAAATGTAAAAAATAATTCAACATAATATAATACATATTATATCATATAAAAAATATATATTCATTAAATATATATTTATTCTATCTATATAATAAAATTTAAAAATGAATCATATCACTTCTTGGACGTGGTAGTCCACATGTATGCATAACCGACAGTATTGTTTTAAAAATATTGAATAGTTAGAAGGTATATGTGATATTATAATTTCCTAAGAATAATAATTTCATAAATATAATTTATAAACATTAAACCCATCAAAATATCCTTCAATAAAATATAGAGATGAAAATTTTATTATATCACTATGTGGAGATAGTAATTCTTACGTATGCAGAAGCCCTAATTTCACATTACATTTGATGGAAAATAGGAAGGATGAGTTTGGTTTCATAATAATAAGAAAATTTAAAAATGTTTATGATACCTAGGTATTATTTTATGAAAAAAATATATTTATTTGTGGTAAAATAAAAAATAATTTGAAATACGCCAGGTAAGATGATTACCCATTTTTCAAGAGTCTTTCTTTAGATCATTTTTAAGGAACCTATGGTTAGTATTTTTTGAATAGAAAAAATATATAATTTATATGGATGGTTATAATATAAATTGATAGGTCTTTCTTGATATTGGTTTCTCAATGTGAAATAAAGAAGTGAAGAAAGGGGCCGCATTTTATATTGTAGGGAATAAACACACTTGGAATTAGAAATATAATTAAAATAAAATTAAATCACTCTCATGAAAAATGATTCCAAATAGACATATATTTGGATAAAATTAATTATATTTTTAAATATAATTTACCAATAAATGTTTTAATGTATTAAGTGATATTTTTAACTTTATCCTTTGGTTTTAAACCTTAGTTAAACTATTTGAATCTTTTCCACATTATTATCACTTTCGATCTTAAGGGGTTATAATTTTAAAATTAAAGTTAAAATTGGATCATAAATGGATATGGTATAACATTTTAAAAAATATATTATCCTAATATTCATCATTAAATATTTTAATTATTTATAAATAATTTAATATTTTTTTTCATTATATATCATTATTTTATTGTTTGAATGTATAAACATAATTTGATTTAAATACATCAATAAATAATTTTAATTATAATATAATACATTAAAATATCTATAATATGATATATTTAGCGAAAATATTCACGAATCATAATAAATCACCAAAATTTTGTTAATTTTAATATTTTTAAAGTCTTTTATTTTAATTTTCCATTAGTTGATAAAATACTATGTCGACATTGCATAATAATTTAAGGCAATTATATAACACCTAAAAATTATAAATAAATTTATTCCATTAAAATAATTTTATTATTATCAATATCCAAATTTATATTCTTTCACAACATACTTTTGTCTCTATGTGAGAAGATAAGATATATTTAAAAGCAAGAGAGTGAAATTTTGTATTTTTCATTTTATTAAATTTAATAGAAGACATTTTCATGGAAAATTGTCCCTTAAACAATTAAATAACCACCCTTAGGTTATAAGGGTATAATTACCATAATCCAAAAGTATTTTTGATGAAAACTGGTACCCTTAACACTTAGTTTTAACCAATATTTACACAATTTTCCCTTTACTGAGGAGATAAATCATAACTCAATTACAATTCATTTTGAATATAATTAAAGGAAATATATATACCAAATTTGGACCTCTTAATTCGAAATATTAATTCCCTTTTAACAATTATATTTCTATAATTTTATGTAATTAATTTAAAAAAATGAGAAACACAATGAAAATCAGTTTTTAAAAAAAATACCTTTTGAATAATTTTTTTTATATCAAATTCAAATGTAAAATAGATTCATCTAAAAAAATTGGAATATTAAAATATAAAAGAACTAATTTTATTTCAATATAATTTTAAATTAAGTGGAACATCATAAATTCTTGAAACCAAAATATTGTCTTCAACAAAAATATTTATTTTTCACTATTCAATGGAAACAGAATATTTTAAAAAATATTAAAATATTTCACACTATTAAATATATAGAAAAATTCATTAAAAATTAGCAATCATTTTTAAAATAAAATTTAGATATGTCTTAAAAATTAATTAGAATATTTTCTCCCAAAAAGCAATATAACTATATTTCTTAAGAGAGCATATTTATGAAGCATAAAAACATTATTTAAAATTTGAGTACTTATTTACAAAGAATTAAAAAATTAACTTATATTGAGAATAACCTTAATATATATTTAATTATTTGGTTAATACTATTCATACCCTCTAATTCAATGGTTTTGTTATACAAATCACATTGGAGTAATAAAATTTTCCGTTTGTTTTGGATTCATGTTGCGTGTAGTATATGATATTGAAAATAAAGTTCATTTCAATTATCAGGATTTTAAAATTCCAATAATTTTATTGGATATAACTGGGTGATGTAGAAATTAAAGAGATTTTGTGGGAAATCCATGTACAAACTATTGAGAAAAATTGCGAGTAAAAAAAATGATAATTGGGATCACAAAATTTATAGATATTTGATGTGTTGAAAATATAGAAAATATTATTAATCGTGACCTACATATAAATGCAAAACACATATTGAGATAAGTATGTAGTCAAGAATAATTTAGATATTGTGTGACATGAGAAAAGAAGAGATAACACTAAAAGGAAGAAGGTGAGGTTAATCCAATGTGGAAGAATATTAATTATATTGAAATAAAAGTTAAATGAAGAACAAAACCATGTAATATTCATTGGTACAAAATTTTTAGAAGAAAGAACTATGTAAATAAAAAATATATTACTGTTATTCATATCCACAATATATATCCTTTCAAAAAGTATGAATTTGTTGGATTTGTGAAGCTTTTATTAGTTCAATATTTTGTTGATAAAGGAAAGAGAAAAAATAGTGTTAAATATATGAACATTAGCTTTGAATAAAGAATGACATTCATGAATTATTCACATATATATTCTTGAATTCATAGTCTATTCCAGCAGATAAGGAAATATAATCTATGGATATAGTTATATCCTTGTGCCGATCATCGATCAAATTTAGAATGTCTAGAATAAATCACTTTTATTTACAAAGTGGGAAGATGTGGAGCCAATGGATCTATGGGAGTATAGGGATATCGTAGTTTGGATCATTAAAAATAGCGATAAATAGATGTTATTGTATTCACTATGAGAAGAATTGATATTCTATGATGAATAATGTTTTATTATAGACTCATTGTATTAACACGATTTTATAGTGGACAAAAGAATCCATGATTGGGGTGAATATCCAATCACATGGAGAGTATACTTCCAATGAAGGTTCCAAACCTTATAAAAATACAACATGACACACTTTACTTTATTTTCTGTATTGTATGTGGTTATTTTATATTAGTAAGGACCTACCAAAATTAATTTCAATCTCATAGGTAAAAATGGTTCATATTTGGAATAAGATAATTAAAATGGACAAAATATTTCAAAAAATTTAAATATACTAGAGATGTGATAAAATTTAGGTACACCTGATTTACGCCCTCTCAAGTGTCTGTTATCTATACTTTGGGAATTATCAACCTATATTAAGCCATGGTCCACTCTATTTTGATTTGAGTTTTGTTACCTAAGAATTTTTTTTATAATTGAATGATGTGAGTACTGTTGATTTTTAAAGAAGGGCCTCATATAAAAAATTTAGTTTCTATCCATTTGAAAATATGAAATAGAGGTATAATCTAAGAACTTGAAAAAAAGGAAGAAATGAAGAAAAAAATCATACAAAACTCTAAAAGATGAGAGTGGAACAATCACAATCTGGATGGAATTATAGTGTTATTTTTCTTGTTGAATATATTTATTAATATTTATTTAATTATGTATGTTATAGATGTAATGCAGATGATTTTTTTAGTAAATCAATTGAAGGTTTTTATTTTGAATTCACAAGTAATATGACTATCTTTTCTGATGATGTTTTGGATATATATTATCACATATTAATGGAATAAATTGTGACAATTATAGATTTATAAGGAATATACTGATACAAATGATTAATTAGATAACAAGTTTGGAATATATAACACCCTCACAAAACATAAGATAGAAACTAATTACTTTAAACCAATTTTGAATGATGTATTTTTCTTTTGTTTATGAAGAGTTTAAAAGTGTTTATTAGTGTCAAAGAGTTGATTTCAAAAATTATTAGTCATGTAATCCATGAATTAGATATGTTACACAATTAATAACTAAAATTCAAATAAAAGCAGCTAAAAAATAATGGAATTTCACTATTTCATGCAAGTATAGTAGATTTATTTTACATTAAAATGAAAAATAAGGAATGATAAGGGATATTTTCCTCAATCATTGTTAAGAATAACAAAACCGGTATAAAAATGAATAACATTGAATCAACCAATGCATGACCTTCCAATGTTTTTAAGATGAATTTTACTGCCACTCAATATTCTAAGAAGTTTTTTCCTTTAAAAGGGACTTGTACCAGTGGTAAATATATATTCAAAGCATCTGTATAAGCATCCACCTCAATCATAAAGAAAATGTTATCTCTCTATCCTAAAAAAATTATTTCAACTTAATCTATATTAAAAAATAGTGTAAGAAAGAAGTCAATTTTTATAAATATATTGGTAATAAAAAATGATAAGAAGTATGTCAATGTATGATGTATTTATGTGAGAAATCATGATAAGGTAATCCCCCAATATTTATTCAAATTAATATGGTTTTAACCCAACAATATCATGGATTAAAAACATTTATGTTAGGATATAATATTACCAAATAAAAAGAAAAGAGTTGTGTTGATGATGATGGAGATTTTAGTGGTTTTCATTTATTAAAATTGATTATTATAAAAATATGCTAATGAATTATAGTTAGAGAAGGAATAAGTCAAGAGAGAAAAAAGATATAAAGATAAGCAATCCTGTTGGTTTTAAATAGGATGCACAGATGAAGAAACATTTATATTATATGAATATGTTTTAATATATAGAACATTTATCTGAATATTTTAAGATAATTCACCACTATATTAAATTATTTTGGTATAAACGAACCTAATATAACTCATATGTCACTAGGAAAAGAGGAAAACATCAGTAGGTAAAGAGAAAAAATAAAAATATATCTTCCTTGAGGAGTAAAAATGTGATGAGATATTCCAAGAATGTAACTCCCAATAAGTTTGTGATAATGGAAATGACATATATTATTCCAAAACTAAAAGAATATTCTAGTGTTCTAGGGGATTCTACATCCTTGTACATTAATGTGGAGATCAATGGTCAAGGGTTAATTCTTGAACGGAGGTAATTAGTCAAGGAATGGAATAAGAATATTTACATGATAGAAGACATATCCAATGATGATTTTAGTAGTTTTCATAATAATGGATTTTCACATGATGTTCAAGAGGTGCATGGAAGGTTCGATAAAGTTTTCTATGTAACCACTAAATGCATGATATGGATTCATGGGAAAAAGGAGATGCTAAACAAAAAATTAAAATTAATAATGACTAAAAGATCTAAAAAATAAGTTTAATATCTTATGTATACACAATAGATAATGGTTGATCAAGTTGACAATTATATATTAATCATATGGAATGATCTTAGGGAATAGTCTTGGAATTCATAATGAAAAAATATAAAGAAATTTCCTTCATTTCTAAATAAATTTACACCAATATATATAATAACGAAGTTAAAAAATAAAAACAATATTCTACATAAATATATAGAATATTTAATGTCAATGAGAATACATGAATGAAGAGTTCCAGACCCATTACAGATATAAATAAATGTGGTTTTTGGTAGATAAATAACCATTATTCCATTTTATATATTTAATTAGTTAATGAAGAACCAAATTATTCCAATAAAATGATGAATGTAAATTTTAATAAAAGGACGTCATTGATGTTTAATCATTACAAAAAAAGATATGGAAGGAATTGAGTCCTATAAACCCAAAAATAATATTTCATTGTGTAATGAAATTTAAATTAGTTTTCATTTATAATTGGTATTAGGAATCTACTAGTATCAAGACATGTTATATTTTGTTTATGTATGAAAATTTCATTCGACAAGAAATATAGAAAGTATTCAATGAGGGGGTTATACGAAAGGGTAAAGCTACCAGATATGGGACATTTCTTATTAAATTTAGAATCTATTAATCCCTGACACATTTTTAAATTTGAGGTTTGATACACACTCTCTGTATAATTTTATAATAATGGAGGGAGTGATTCTATAACAAAATGGGGAGAAATATACTTTCAATTTAATGTTTCCAATGTGCTTTATAATGTTTAGTTTTTTTCAATATTTCTATAGTTTTTTATAGAATCCTTTTAAATAAAATTTTAGAGTTTTTATCATAATAAGTAATGAAAATGGACAACATTATTTCTTCGTTAACATCATTCCTGTTTCTTACAATAGTTTATCCTACATAGAATTATAGTTGACTTACATAACCATCATTTAAAATAATAAATTTTCAGTTACATTATTTAATGAATTTAATTAAATCTCTGAAGGAATGGGAGAATTACTAATATTGATGATCAAAGGGGAGAAGTAGTTACAATGAGAAAATGGGGGAGAGAAGTATTTTTTTACTCATGTTCCCTTAGAATACAAGTGTTAGAGATAAAATTTCCAATACTTTATTTGTATAATGAAATTATTTAATCCTCACCAATTTAATAATTTCATCATATTTGTATCAATTATGGATTCCGTGTGTGTTTTGGGATAAAAAGAGAAAATACCTTAAATCTGCCATTTTAATAGATTTGTATCAAAAGGGTATTTTGGCCATTTAGATTAAAACATAATTTCATATTGAGTGATTCATTTTTTTGAAGTCTAGGCCTTATTTCAATCAACTACTTAGGGTGGGAAAAGAACTGATTTGAAGAACATGAGGCCCAAAAAAACCAATCAAGTTAAAAAAATAGTTTTTGCAGACATAGTGAACTCCACCTCTATAACCGAAGTATAACTCAACCTAACACCTCCAATTTCAGTGATGACAAAATTGGTTAAAATATTCCATATAGCATCTCATATTGAGTGATTTTTAAGTAATTTTTTCACTAATTAAGGGTGTAATTGGACATTAGGAATTGGAGGAATAATTTTTAATTTCTCAAAAAGATGTAGGAAATATTAGTATTTAATCCATAACATAATCTAGATGTTTCCAATCAATGTTAAATTTTGAGGAAGTATTCATAACCTACTTTCGAACCACTTTTGTGAAGACACATATTAAAAATTATGAAATTTAAGGGGTCATAAATGCATATACATTCAAAGTAAATATTTTGAGAGAGAATTATTCACCCATGAACCTACAAATATGTGCCTCTTCTCCCATTTTAGAGGATATCCAATTTGAAGAGGATTGGAATGAGATAGAATGGTAATGGTGGAGTCATGCTTTAAAAGAGGATTATTACATGATGTAATCAGTACATGAAGGACTAAACGTCGTGCGAGTGTGGGCAATGAATATTTGAAAGCATTTACCTTTTGAGTTTGTGTTTCTTATTATAAACTATTTTATTTCAATTTATCACATAATTTGTTTGTTTGAATGAATGAGGTATATTTATATATAGTTTTAAATTTATTCTATTTTATTCTATAATATTTATCAACTTATGATTTCAAAATCGTGTCTTCTTATTTAAACTTATTTGGGAGAGGTCTCCCCATTGAGAACAACTAGTATAAATCGTTTTGATTGATCAAAGGTATTTGGGAAATCAGATCTCATTCCCAAGAAGATATACAACCATGTTTGAGGTCTCAATATGATTTATAAATAATATAGGTTTATGAATTTTTTTCTTTAGTTATACGTTTGATAATTTATGTGGAAGAAATATTTTTTATATTGATAAAGGGAGTGTCCGAGGATCGATGTTTATCCCCCACTGCCTTCTTTAAGTTTGTTTTCTCCAGTTTGATTTCCTTCTTAACGTTAATTAGTAATATAGAATTAGTTTATCAATCAGATTTTTTTTAAATAAAAATAGTTCAAATCATTTGTAACCCCCATTCCTAATTATAAAGTCAAAAAAATTATCAAAGTGGCAGTTTGATAACTTAGCATGCAACTTCCTCACAAGAGAAACCCATGGTCACCACTCCACTATATTTTTAAGGGGAAAAATATTTATTAGATTTTCATGAAAAACACCATTGTCAATTTGGCAGTTTTTCTGGGGAGGATTCCTATGTTTTTATTAATTTTTTTTGCATTTTTTTGATGTTAAAAACTAATATAGAGTCTTAAGAAAACAAAAAAAAGGATTTTCATAGTGACTACTCCTATTATTGTCCTGGTGATTGACAATATGTCGAGTCTATTCATGCATAGTTTTTAAAACTTCAAATCCAGTATAGTTATTTTGTGCTTCATAATCAATATTATATAATTAAATAATTTTGAAAAAATGGATCTTCTTTCTAATTATTTAAATAAATTTAATTAATAAGAAGATCAAAATGATACTCAAGGAATGTAAAACCACATCCAACCCACATCTAATGCTAATAAACCAATTGTGGATGAGATGAAAATTAATATTGAATATTCATTTTCAAATTTAAAGGAATATATTATCAATGACGCACCAGCTGATTGGTCTTTTCGAAATAGAGTTACTTTGAAAAATTATTCTGATGAATTTGTTGAAAATAAAATTTCATGTGAAGAACCACCTTTTGAAATAGAAAATTCAGAACCTTTTTTATGAAACATTTTCTAAAGTGGAAGAGAAACACAATTAATTCATTTTTATATAGTGTATGGGGGAACCTGAGGAACTCCCTAATATAAATAAAACTGTCTTTGACTCAAAGATAGAGTTAGAACCTGAGAATCCAAATGGTGATATTTGAAATCTTCATACATTTTTCCTAATTATTTTGATATAAACATGTTAGCTATATACCCCTGTGCCGATTTAGTTCCCATTTCATACGAGTGGTATGATTTTTTAGATGAAGATGATGGAAATGCTAAGATAGAAGAAAGAACAGTGTTTCCAATAGAAGAGTACACTATTTCTTATGAGGACGGTGGTATTGTGATTACATTCATAGAAGAAATGATTTTTTAAGATAGAACTACCAATGGAACACATCATTGAAATGATTTTCAATAACAAGTGAAGGTTTTTTGTGAGAATCAAGCCTTGTAAAGTAGATTTTACATTCCCCCACTTTTAATAGATTATTGAAAAAAAAATACCTTTAAAGGAAAATGAAGATATCCAATTTTGGGAGCTTTCACAAGTTGTGTTATCTGAATAATATTAGAGAAATTTCATTATCTTGGTTAATGAGTAAGAAACTGCACCCACCTTTTGATTGGGGATAATCAGTTGGAAGTGACTTACTTGGGGTAATGAATTCCTTGGACCCACTTAGGGGTTCATACCAATTCTATTTTCCCTTATATTTAAATTCATTTTTATTTCCTAACATTGAATAAATTTTTGAGGATTTGTTTTGATTTCATATAGGTTCCCAAGTTGCATCATTCAGGAGGATAGATCAAGGTTGATACTAATCAATAATAACCTAGTTGTCTCTTTCCGTTCAACTTGTTTTGTCATGTATTATCTTTTGAAATTTAAATTATTATATAATTTATTTATAGTGAAGATATTGTAAAAACTAAGTGTGGGAGAGGATCATTATGGGTAGAATAAAATTTTCTGTGTTTTCTTTTCAATTTATGTATATTTTTTTCGAGGATAACGAGGATGGTGGCTCTCAAGGGTCCTCTCAACGAAACTGGTTGAATACCTAAGAAGGGCGATGATGTTGAGATTTATAGGGAAAAGAAGGTGGTTGATGTGGGTGATGAAGACCGTATTGGTCATTCTGGTCTTTTTAGCCTCTGTATGAAGTAAAGAACTGAGAAATCGGTGCTCAAGGATGCCTCTGACCATTGGAAGAGCTTTGTAGATGTGGGAAAATTGGCTGGAGGCCTCTCTTTCATGGATTGTGAAGTTGGTAGCTCAGTAAGAATCATATGAAAGGGCCAGATTGCGCTTGTATCGGAAAATCAAGCTGTTGTTGAGGAAAGGGTAAAACTATGAAAATTATCAATTATTTCTCGGGTTGTGATTCCAAAAGGTGTACGACCTTGGAAATTTCATGATTTCACAAGAATATTGGCGGAGATTTGGGGATTCAGTGACTGGAAGATGATAACCATGGGGTAAGGGTTCTATCATGTAGTTTTTACCTCTGATGAGTGCAAAAGACGCGCATTGAGTTTAGGATCTGTCCCTCTACATCCTGGGTTACTTCAGTTTCACGAATGGGATCAGAATTTTGATCCCAGATTGGTCAAGAACACCTTTTCCCAGGAATGGATACGTATTCATAAATTAAGTTGTCTTTATTGGCACCCACAAATTTTGTGGGATATTTCTTCCTCTGTTGGGAATCCGATAAGGCTTGATAAACAAACAGACAATCCTTGCATTGGTCATTATGCTAGGATTCTAGTGGAAGTAGACATTTTAGCTACTTTAGTGGAAGAAGTGGTCTTCACCACTAGGGATTATAGCATGAACCTTCAAATATGATATGAAAGGAAGCCAAAATTTTGTTCCAATTGTCAAATAATTGGGCATGTACTTTCCGAATGTAATTGGAATATTATTTTCTCCTCCTATAATATTAAAGGGAATGATGTTGGGAGGTGTTGAAGGAAGACAAAAAATTAGGTCCCCTCAAAATATGATACTAATGTCAATAATGGATAGGGTTGGATTGGCAATGTGGATACTCAAGGTGCATCCTTGAAACCCAATGGTGATATCGTCCCTACTTATGAGGATGGAAATTTTTGTATAGAGAACCCATCACAGGATCCTCCCACTCTGGATAAGGTGGATGATGTTGATGTTATTGATGAAGGGAGTAAGAAAAAGGGCATTCAGTTTCACACTTAGGATGATGTTCCTGCTGGTGAGGATTCAACAATGCATTATGCTTCTGATTACAAACCCATTGAGGAGAGTTAAGAAAGGCATGAGAATTATAATCTGTCTATGATAGAGGGATCTGGTGCTCGGATCACAAATGACTCTGTTATACTAGACTTACCCTTGTGAGGAGTAAAGTCGGTATAGCCCACTAAGGATTAAGTAGGATAATTATCACTAATACCTTCATCTAAGGTTGCAAGAATAATGTTACCTTCCATGATAACAATTCCCATCAATTCGGAAAATAGGTTTATCTATCTTCCTGATGATGAAGTTGAACCTCTCAAGGATGGAGATGCATCCAATGAAGTACATGATGAGTATATGTTAGATCCTGTAGAATGCTTAGTTCTAAGATATGCTGGCCCCTACACTTGATAGAGTTCCTCTAATCAAGGAAGATAATTTTCTAGAACTACCAGGGTCTTGGGAATTCTCCCACGGTCAGAACCCTGACCCATATTATCATGCCCAATAAATCCATGTTATTGGGTATTGCTGAGCCAATATTGAATTTTGAAAGATGGATGGCCTTTAATTAGAATGTCCTGGGATACTTCCATACTGAAAAAAATCAGCAGTAGAATGAGAATGAATCTCTATGGGTGCTAAAACACAGTAGTGTTATCATTGATTCCGTTCAAAATGATCAACAACCAGTTACTTTATTTTTCTATTTTCAGTCCAACTATATCTGTTTGATTTTAGTGTATGATTTCAATTAGTACATCAGGATAAGGTCATTATGGAACACCTTACTCACCATTTCGGACATCATGTCTACTAGATGGATTCTACTTGGTGACTTTAATACCATTTTTGAGGCCAGAGGAGAAAATTGGGAGCAACTTTTTCAGAGCTTCGACCATGGACTCTTCTTCCTGCATTTATTATTGTAGGTTGAATGAAGTTTCCATTTCAGGTGATGATTTTACATGGATAAGATAAACTTTAAATGGGAGGCAAGTAAGTAAATTAGACATGCGCCTTGTGCAGATGGATGATAGAAGTATTATGATGGATGTTTCTGGCATGACTCTTCCCAGACTCCATTCGGATCATAACCCATTATTGGTTGGCCTATGTTTTAGTAGCCTGAGATCTGCACCTTTACACTTTATGTTTAATAATAATTTAATGGTTGTGCTTGGGTGTAAGGAAATAATCATGGAGGCTTGGAACACAGATGTCAATGGTAGATCTTTGCACATTCTGACTTCCAAGCTAAAAATTGTGAAATCTAGACTCAATGTGTGGAGTAAAAAATATTTCTCAAACATTTAGAATGAGATTAAAGAGTCTAAATCTCATTTGTTAAGTTGTTATCATGGGAATATGCAACAGGACACTCCATCTCAAGAAGTGATACAAGCTTCCTCAAAGTTTGATAATCTCTTGACGCTTAAGGAGAATCTGGATCAGAATCAGTTAAATGTTAATTGGATTAATGATGGGGTTAGGAATTCATGTATTTTCACTGCATGCATAGGGAGAAAAAGGTTAAGATATCTCTCAAGGACTTAATGATTGACGACACCATGATCACCTTTGAAAATGAAATTGCTAATGGTGTGACATGTTATTTTGAAAAGTTATATTCTGATTATGGGGAGAAAAACTCAAACAAGATTATTAGATGTGATGAATCCACATTGGATGACAATCAAAAAAAAAAACCTCACTGAGACTCCTACCCAAAAGGAAGTACATTTTCCACTTTTCTCATTATATATGGACAGTTTTGCTAGTCCTGATGGCTTCAGAAATAAATTTTTTATGTTCTACTAGGATATCATCCACATTGAAGTGATAAATTCTGTAAAATAATTCTTTTGTCATTCCTTTATGACATTTGGGATGAACTCTAATTTTATTGATCTAATTCCTAAGAAGGATAATGCTTTGGAAATAAAATATTTCTGGCCTGTTCTTATTGGAAATTCCATTCCCAGGGTAATTAGTAAAATCATGTCAATCCGGTTAGGTGAAGTTGTTAAAAATCTTGTCTCTTCTAATTATATTGTCTTTGTACCTGAGAGAAATATTCAATATTTTCTCTTTACTGCCTTAGAATGTATTAATATTATGAAAATCAGAGTTCAACATGGTGACATGGCACTAAAGGATGATATATCAATGGCCATTGATACAATAAGGTGGGAATTTATATTCAGAATTATTAAGATGCATAGATTCTAAGAGAAATTAATTGGTTTGGTCTATTCCATATTGAAAAGTGCTTGTTTATCCATTATTATTATTGGATCCCCAAGAGGATTCTTCCAATGCACTAGAGGGGTTAATCAAAGTGATCCTTTATCTGGTCTTCTATTTTTTAGGGATGAGGATTATCTGAGTGTGTGTCTCCATGACCTTGTCAACATTGGTATATATCAAATAATGAAGGAAAGTATGAACTCTTTTTCTCCTTCACATTTATTCTATGCTAATGACATACTTTTATTCTATAAGACTGACATGAAAAGAATCTCTTTAATTATAAGTATCTTCTCACATTATGAAGAGGTAGCAGTCCAGGTAATTAGTAGGAATAAATCCTTTGTTGTCTTTTGAGAAGGAATTAGAATCTTGGAGTAAAACATGGTTGCTCATAGGCTTGGTGTCAAGAGAGGTACACTGTCCTTTAATTATCATGGGATTCCATTGTTTTGGGGAAGGGTGTAACATGTCCACTTAGAGGGTATTGATCTAAAAATTATCAGTCAGCTGTAAAGATGGAAAGGAAAGACCATGTTCTAGGCTGGTAGAGTTTTCCTTGTCATCTTTGTCATCAATTCTCTATTTGTTTACTCATTTTTTGTTTGTAGATGGCCAGCTTATATTCTTAAGGAATTGATTGGAATGATACAAAATTTCATTTGGATTGGTTCAACTCATCAGAAGGAAACTTGTTACCATTGCCTGGAAAGACTGTATTAAGCCAATTAATATGGGAGGAATGGGAATTAAGGATGTTAGAATTTTTAATAATGCGCTCCTTCAGAACATCACCTGGAGGCTTCTTTACAAGCCTGACTTTTCTCTTGAATATCTTGTTGGCAGGTTTGTTGATAGACTTCAAAACAATAAGTGTTATTACATGGAATCGTCTGTCTAGAATTCAATAAAGAGTGCATACTCAATTATCATGTCTCAATATATATGGTTGGTATGCACTGGTTCTCATCTTATATGTTGTAATATCCGATGGAAATCTTCCCCATTAAATGATTCCATTATTATTCCATCTATTATGAGAAATCTGTCTATATCTGATCTTCAGGAAAACTCTGATGCTGATGATATCATTCCTAGTAATATTCATATAGAGATTAATAACTATGCTTATGTTGATATTGATATATTAATCTGGAAACCAGCTCTTAATGGCTTCTTTTCTAGCCAGGAATATTATAACCTACAGTGTGGCATACCTTCTGGAATCCCTCTATGGATGGAAGGTATTCGTCATCCCTAAATTCCCCCCAATGATGCTCTCTTGATTTAGAGAATGTGAAAATATAGAATTCCCATTCAGTGTATGTTGTAGTGCACATGCCTCAATCTGGCCTCACTGTGTTATTCTTTCATTAACAGTGATGAATCTCGAGCACACCAGTTTATCCAGTGCAGTTTTTCTCCTATTTTATGGAATTATGTGCAATCAGATTTTCCCTGCTACCTTGACTTCTGCTCTATTGAATCACTACTCAGTTCAGCCTTTAAGATTGATTTTAGTGATCAAGTTAAATCCTTTTTTATTGCTGCTATTTTCTTGGTTTTTCCCTATATCTGGAAATCTCGGAACAATATTGTTTTTAACAATGTCAAGCCTTATTTCCGGGATGGTGTTCTGGTGATACATCGAGGCATTAAACTTTTTTCGATGAACCAAACTGGGTCTATGAACAATGATGTTTCTGACCTTGTACTTTTGAGAACTCTTGGTGTTAGTGGTAGGGAATGGAAGCCCAAAATGGTCAAGTACATTCGGTGGATTCCAAAAATTTTTGAGTGGTTGAATGTGAATGTAAATGGGGCGGCCTCCGGTGCACCGGGTCCTGCTGGATGTGGTGGAGTCTTCAGAACTCATCAGGGCTTCATTAAAGTATGTTTCTTCCATTATGTTGGGTATGCTCATGCGATTGTAGCATAATTGTGAGCTATGATCAAGGCTATCAGGTATGTAGCAAATTATGGTTGGCGTCGAGTATGGTTAGAGTCGGACTAGTCTGTTGTTGTGCAGATTCTGAAATACCGATATCATAATGTTCCTTGTAGGATGATGTCTACTTGAATCTCCTGACTTAGCCCTGCTAATTGCTTATTCCTTTATGTTTCTCATGTCTATAGAGATGCTAACCAGGTTGCTGATGCTCTCTCTAAGAGGGCAATTATGGAGATTGGTTTCAGTTGGTCGTTTGTCCTGCCCTTTTATTGTGATAGTTTGGTTAGCAATTATAGGGATGGTGTTTTCTATACACGTCTTTGCAAGGCCCCATGTTTCTGAGTTGTTTTGTACTTTTTATCTTTTTTTATAATAGTTTGTTGGGACCAGGTTTATGCCTATCTCTCAATCCTTTTGTCTATGTGTATTTTATATGGAATTTTGTGTTAAAAACCATTTGATCTTTAAAGTAATATCCTTTTGAAAAGAATATTTTTTTCAATTGAAGGAACCAACTAGATTCATGAAACTAAACATAAATGATTGCTAAAATACACTTTGTTATGGATTCAAGTTATGGAAATTAATTAAAAGACCATTTAATTTTGTATTCAATGCCATGAATGATATCATATACTAAAAATCACTTGCCCATGATGAATCTAAACAATATTTCTCATATTTCTCACATTCACCCCTTCTTGATTAAACAAAAAAATGATTTTTTACAAGAACATTCCATTTTTTCTTTCAAAACATTTCAACTTCATTGAAATTGTTTTCTAAAATATTGAGCGATTTATTTGGATTTTTAAAGCCCCTTTTAATGAATATATTTTTAAATGTATATATACACTAAACATTTGACCATTTAGAGCCCTTAGTATCCATGCACTGTCTATTAGATAGGCACATTTCAAGATAGTTTCCCTTTCTATCCTTATTTTGAATTGAATTGAATGATTTTAGTAAAGCTTAAGTGTGAGGGAGCTTCTTTGTAGCATGATACATCATTTGGTGCTATGTAGGGTGAAAATTAATTTTTTTAGATATGTCCACGATGATAAAATTACTTTATTGAATGCTATACCCACTTGGAGATTTCAAGGAAAATGGGGTTGTGCCCTTGTGGAGCTCCCTAAGAACTAAAGTTTTTCTTATTTGAAGCATTGAAAAAACCCTCATATTTTGAGAAGAAAATGGTGTGAGATATCTGCTAAAATTTTGATGATTTGATATATTCCTGAAATAAAATAAAGTTGTTTTAGAGCGTATTTTATTCTATGATGAAAGCTTAGTTGAATACAAGAATCATGAAATCTTACTTCAATAAATATCCAAGGCATCTCTTTCTACCTCACAATTTTTCACATTTGAAACCCCACCACCATTCAATCAATAGAACAAGACTTTATATGACCTCATGATGGATACAATTATTTGACTCAAATGGGTTTATATTTATAAATATTTGAAGCCTATGATGAATCTTGCAATTATTTTGATGAGAAAATATTCCCACACAATCAAAATCATTTGATGAGGGAAAAAGAGTGGTAATAAAAATTGTGTATGGAAGAATGAATTAAATGGAAATGGGATCAATTAACAAAATATATAATTTGTGATGGAATCATTTGAAGTGGCATGATATTTTGGTTTTCTTGATTTGAAACTTTTTAATTTCATTACCATGTTATTAATTTTCATATAAAATTTATTAGGAGTTCTTACTGGTCCAGGAGCCCAAGTTCTAAGTGTGATGAAATTGATTGAGATAATATTTACAATATTTTTAATGTATATATATATGATTTACACCCCACTAAATTATCAATTTGAGCATATTTTGAACAATTTTGGATTTAGAGTGTGTTTTGGGTTAAAAAGTGTCATAATTCATGAAATTTAACAGACTTTTTACAAGGGTATTTTGTTAATTTACATTAAATTATAATTCTATATTGATTGATTCCTTTTTTAAATCATGGATTAATTGTTTCAATGTTACCTTCTAGGAGAAGAACTAATTTGAACAACATTAGGCCCTAAAAATAAATCAATTTGAAAAATCGTTTAGGATGATATGGTGGACCTGACCTCCAGAACTAAAGCATAACTTGGCCAATACACCTCCAACTGAGGTGAATACAGAAGTATGTGAAATAGGATAAATAAACATGCCCAAAAATGAATTTTATTTATTTTTTCAACAATTAAAGTGGAAATTGGATGTTATGAATTATGGGAAGAATTATGGAATTCTTAGCTAGAAATAGTCATGGTCAGAATATAATATATAACATACTCAAGACATGTACAATAAATGTAAAATTTTGTGGAACAATTCATAAAATATTTCTGGAAATTATTTTTAAAGAAATATATTACAAATGAAAACATTTAATCGGTCATGAATGCGAAATATTTCAATGTAAATATTTTTAGAGGGAATTATTCACCCATTTACCTATAAATATATTCCTATTCTCCCATTTCGGATGATATCTAATTTCAAGGGGGTTTCATAGATGAAGAAAGGGAAAGGTGGAGATGCCGTGTATAAGAGGAGTATTACATGATGTAATCAACACATTAATATATTAACTCAATGTGGTGGGGGGTAGCGAAGATCAGAAATAATTTTTCTATTGAGTTTATATTTCCCATTGTAAACCCTTTTCTTTTAAATTATCCTAGAATTTGTTGGAATGAATGAATAAGGTTTATTTATTAATTGTTTTAAATTTATTATATTCTATTATTGAATTTTGTATCATATAATTATTGTAAAATATTTGTCTTATTATTTAAACTTTTTTGGGTGAGGTCTCCCCATTGAGCACAACAAGTTTAACTAGTTTTGATTGCTCGAAGGTTTTTGGGAAATCAAGTCACATTAATAAGCGGATGAGAACCCATGTATGAGGTATCGATATGGTTTCTAGCCAATCTAGGTGTATAACTTGAGGTGTTTAGTTATAAATTGGATAATTTAATTGGAAGAAATATTATGATAATGATAAAGGGAGTGTCTGAGGATCAAAGTTTAACCATCGCTTCATTCTTTAAGTACTTTTTCTTTAGTCCGAGTTTCTTCTAATATTCGATCTGTAATGTAGATTTATGGTTTAAATCTATTTTTTTTAAATTTAAATAGTTTAAAAAATTTAAAACCCACATTCATCGTTATTAAATATAACAAATACAATTTAACAAAGTGAAAATTTGATAACATATCTTGCAGCCTCCTCGTCAGACAACCCCTTGGTAACCACTGCACAAAATTTTTAAATGGAAAAATATTGTATAGATCTTCATGACAAATAATGTTTCATGAAAAAAACCCCAACGTCAATGGGGGGAGAAAAAGTTTCACAAATTGAATTTATTATAAATAACAACCATTTTTTGAAATTTAATTTATATGTTATTTGATATTGATAAGAAATCCTTAGATAGTGATTAAATTTATTTAGTGTAACATACCAAACTCTAGTATAATAGATCTGATGTTTAATATATTAAATTACCATAATATAAAATCAATCTTATACCATGTGATCAAATTGATTATTAGTTTTTAGAGATTATAAAAATAAATGATTCCTATATTAATTTTTAAAACATGAATTTAAAATATAAATTATAGTCGTAAATTTTTAATTTCTTCTAGTATATCCTTATTATCATACAAATTTCACTCATGGTCACCCTAGAGAAATGAAACATAATAAAATGGTTACATTTTATTCTCACTAAGGTAAAGCACAAAAAAAATCTATCATAGAATAAACAAGGAATGAAAAATATGACACATATAGACAATTATCAAATATTATATATAGATAACATCATGGAAGATTATTTTATACATGGATTGACTAAAATTATAAATAATCCCATGGGTAATAATAATTATTTTTATAAAAATATATTTTATTATATATGACATCATAATTTTATAATCATGGATTCATGACAAGATATCTTATGTAAATTGTTAATGTACACAGAAAATCACTAAATTAGTTTCTCCCATGAGACCTATCAATAAACAATGTCACTATCTAATATCCTTAAAAAAACATAAATTACTAAATCCAATTCATTAATATTATTAATTTAGTGAATGAGATGTTTAATATATAATTAATATTCCTTCTAAATAAACATTCCTATTAAAAACATGCATAATAATTTCTCATTTACTCTATAGTTAATATAGAGGCCAACATGATCACATTATATAAACAGAAATAATGTGGATGTAATAATTATAGAGTATTCCTAGTTAAGAATAAGAAACTTTATATTAATTTTTCATATATTAAATAACACCTGTAAAAATATATTTGTAGTTTCTTTGAAAACAAGATGAGAAACATTTTATTAAATAATTTTTTTAACAATTAAAATATAATAGAAAATTAGTAATATTATTTTCATTGATAAAACATAGAAAAATATAAATTAATATTATTAATTAATAATTCCACTGATGGTGGAAATAGAGGAGCATGTAGTAAATGTTAATAGATATTCTTTCCATACACTTTCATAAAGTCAAATATGGACCATATGGAAAGTGATTAGAAAATTTCATTTAAAATATTAAAAAAGTAAGTAAAATATATCAAAAAATTAACTTAATAAATAATATATATCTATAAATTATCATTCTAAAATCGTTATTTTGAATATTAATGAAGAGAAAAATGATTGTTGCCCAAAAAGAAATATAGTGTATTTTTTATAACCATTCTTCATATTTTTTGAGTACCAAAGAAGGAGAAAATTGGAATAATAATTAAAAAACAATAGAAATAAATAGGTAAAACAAAATATGTGGTTTTTAATTTTAAAATATAATATAATTCCCCCAATGTAAATTTAAACATATATAATCCAACAATCAAAATATGATTGTAGAATGATCCATGACCTTGAATTCCCCCTGGTCGGGCACATTGCAAAAACCAATATAATAAATTAATGTCTATTAGTTATCAAAATGAAAACTAAATTAATGTATATATTTTTATAAATTATTTATTAACAAAATATTTTTACCCATTTTATCGTAGTTCTTTACTAAAAAAATTATTTAGGTGTTAACTATTTTTTCTAATGCATGTTTTGATTCGTATAATCCTCTCCATTATCTATATCGACAATTTAATCTCTTATATATTGTTCATAATTAAATATATAAATATAATATATTATAATTTAAATAGTATTTTTTCACCATTAATGTTAGATGGTTATTGAAAATGATTTACATCATATCATGGAGGTAGTGGTCCACACGTAAGTATGAGCGATTATTTCATTTTCCATTAGATGGGAGGGAAAGATATTGTTATTTTATTATCATTATATAATAAAAATTAAATAATAAATAAAATATATATTCATTAATTATTTATATATAACAACCCAGGATTGGCGATGATGATAAATTATAAATATCATTTCATGGAGGCGGTAGACCACACACATGCACGGGTTACGTTCTTATTTTCCATTAGATGGATATGAGATAGAAAATGATTATAAAATTAAAATAAATACATTTTTTAATATTAAATATAATTATTTACTTTTTTAATATGGTTATAGGTGATTCAGTGGAGATTTAAAGAGAATAACATGAAAGAGTTTGGTAATAACTTATACCACTTCCTTGAAAAGTGCCTTTTTAGAAACATAGAATACACACTTAAATGGGTCCACTGAGATTAAAAAAAACCTATATGTCATAGATAAGAGATTATGAAAGTTATTTAGTTAGATCTCGGTTGAGATATGGGAATAATTTTGTGTGGATAAGTGACAGGAGGATGTGACCTTTGAAAATTTAGGGGAGTGACAATCATGTACATTGTAAGAAATTTTAAATATAACAAAGGAAATTCATAAAGAAATATGATTCAATTTTGTCCAATTTTGAATATATGACCCGAAAAGGTTGAAATCCACTCAACCAATCAGACTTATTCATGTTTTAGACATATTTGAATCCTTATCCATTAATTTAACCCCCATTTTATCACTTTTAACCCTTACTATGGTGATAAAATTTATCAAAGGAAACTTGATTTTAGTAATAAAAATTTTGTTGAAAATATTAATTTATTATTATTATTATTATTAAAAAATTTGAATTCATTTTATGATATTATATTTCTTGTGGATGTGAAAATTAATTTTAATATAAATTTGTAAAAAATAATGAAAATAATTTTTTTGAAATATTTATTTTAAGTATAAAAACCAATTAACAGAAATATAATATATAAAATTGATTTTTATGAAATTAATTGATTTATAAATAATAATATATATTTATGTGACTATATAAAAATTCAAAAAATCACTATAACATTTTAATTATATAATTAATGAATAATATAAAAATAGTTTTTTTATTACAATAAAAAATGACTTTGTTTTTAAAATGACAATAATAGGTTTTTAAATTTTAACCACCATATTTAAATTATTCAGTTTATTTTTTTAAATTTATATAATTTCAATAAAAAGGATTTTATAATCTTAAATGTAATTGTTATATGATAATGATGTCATCAAAGTTATAATATTCATAAAATGGGTATTTTTCACTGTTCCCCTAAAAATCTACATTCCCAAAAATAGAGAAAAATATTTCCTATGGTAACTTGGATAGGAATAATTTGGAAATGAATATAATTTCATTAAATTAAAATTATAAAACATATAAGTTTTTCTTTTAAATGAAAAACTAAAATATAATGAAAATCTAGATTTTATAAAAAATGACATTTTTAAAAGTATTGTCTTCATAATATTATTTAATATCAACATATAATTAATTTATTATTAATTAAATTTTAAATAAATTGAAATATTTTGAAATTTATCAATTTGTTAAAATATAATGCAATTAAAAAAATTAATTGAAAAAATACTCCTTTTCACAGTGAATGATTTTAATCAAGTTAGATTAATTACGTATTTTCTAATTTTTAAATTTTATCATTTCAAATAAAATATTATAGATTAAATATCATAATTTATTACTACATTTCCCTTTAATAATGGTTTATTATTATTGTAAAATTAATAATCCTCAAGTAATTTTATTTAGGTGTCACATTGGTTACAAGATATTCAACAAATTATAAATTTAATGGAAAAAATGTATTAAAATAGTGGGGTCTTATTTTCAAACACTAAAACAAATTTGATTTGGGAAAATTTCTTTTATTCTTAAGACATTAAATATTTCTTGACAATGGAATAATCATATATGTAGATGAAATCTAGATAAGAAATATATTAGTTATTATAAAGAATATTATTGGTTCTTAATTCAATTTTTATAAAACCATATAAATACCATTATATAAACAATAATTTTGAATGAGTTACCGAAGTCATACTTTGATTGATTGGAAATATTTCAAAAATTAATATGTGATGACATTTTTTTATTCGTTAGTGGTTTTGAGAAACTATTTTACCATCAAGATAGATAATATGAGAAAATATATTTAATTTATTATTTTCAAATATATATGACTAATTTCATCCTTTTATTTTGTTTCTATCTGTTTTTTAAATATTATTCATCTTATATTCAAAATAATGAATTGTCATGATGATTTTTACCTTCCTAAAGCATAAAAATCAACTTTTAGTTGATGAAGTGAATGAGATGTTATTCCTCATTAATTTTATCCACATTCAAAAATAAAAAATGTTGAGTGTGTTTAAAATGAACATCTATATAAATTCTAACCTTAAAATCGTTTATTTTTAACTTTTATAATAATTTAAACTAAATTATTATATATATAATTCCAAAACTTCTTAATCCTAAAATTTAATTAAAACCCAAAATATGGATTATGAAAAATTAAATCATATGTATAACAAATTTTTTTACAAATAATTAATAAATAATTATCTTTATAGTGATAACCAGATATATTCTCATTCTAACTAGACTCACCTTACGTATGTTAATTAATGAATCCTTCCAAAATGTTTCAAGGGATTATTCAATAATCTATGTAAACACACAAGATATAAAAGTTTTTATTGATTTAGAATCAACTACTACATGAGTTTATGATACATACTATCACAACATAAGGGATTTCAATATTAGTTGTATTAATTTCATATGATTTGAGTTCCCCTTGGTCTGTTCTAAGGTAAAATTTCATAAAAGTTTGTAAATTTATATGAGTAGTTCCTAATATATTTATTGTTGAAATATTAGACCTTTATTATTCATTCATGACATTTATGGACATTATATACACACACACACAAAACAGACAACCGTTCCCATTAATAAAAACCCAGATTGGTTCATTCTAAAAGTATTACATATTTGAAATTACACTTTTCCCCTTTACCCTTTTTCAAAACATCCCTTAACTTTATGATTTACTATTCTATTTTGATATTTAATTCCTTTGAAAATATAATTACGATACCATTCTTTTACTATATTGTGGAAACATGATACCATATAATAATATGGTGAAAATGGTTGAGAGAGTAACACCCATTAAAGAATTGGATTTATTACATTAAATAAACAATTAATATTAATTTATAAATTATTTACATAGTCCTCAGCATGCCTTTATATTCTTGTAATTTTTGATTTACACAAAAAAATATTTTTCACTTCCTTCTGTATCATATTTAGGAATTTTATTTTGTTAATCAATTCACTGATCACAAGGAATGTATTTCTCTAATAATATATCATTAAATATATCTCATTCAATATCATATATTTCCATTTCTTCCATAGTTTTTTGAATCAATTAACTCAATTTATTAATATTCATATTTAAAACATACACTACTAGAAAATAATTTACCCTTTCATTACATCCCATAGAATGAAATATCTTTTTTAGAGACATTATCCATTGTTTAACTATAAATAGATTAGTAGATCCATTAATGGATTGAGGGTTATTCTATGTGATGTGGTATAACGTCATCTTATCATGTTTTGAAGAAACCCCTTTCTCTTTATCACAATTTTAATTAGTCAAAACATTCTTAATATATTTTTATTCATCTTTTCTTGAACTCATATCTTATAGAGTTATTTAAGAGGGAAATACCAACCTAGAAGACTTGGTCTAATAGAGCCTCCATTTCTTCTAGTCAGTGTTATTTCTATAAAATTACATATAATAAACTATCTTAAACAAATATTAATTTTAAATCATAGTGTATATGTCTGAATTTTGGAAAACACTTATAATAATTAAAAATATACACACAACTATTCCTATAATCACAAGCATAGTGTGTTTGAGAATATCCTAAAATCATAACAATATTTTAAAATCTATTAAAATGGTTCATAAATAGTGTGTGAATAAACCAAATCATATTTCTTAGGAGTATCAAATATGGTGTGTAGTTAGGGATATTTTTTTTACATTAACAGAATATAGAATTAATACCCAAATATGATTTTCAAAGTTATTACGCCTAGGTGTATCTGTTACAAAGCCTACATCCACTTATTTTTATCCATATGAGGATTTATGTTTTATATGTTTACCACTATATACATTAATAATATTTTAGATAATTTTCCTATACTTAATGTTATCTCTAAAGTCTATTATAATGTTATCTTTTATATTCTATCCTTTCCTAAATTTATTTCCATCAATATTTAAAAAATATTATTTTTTGTGAACTATAACGATGCTAATTATAGTATCCTAGAGATATTTTTTATTTTATTAAATTGTAATTGGATAAAATATTTTAAATACCATGTGATTAAATAATTATGGGGTCTTCAGATACTAGATATATACCTGATTCTTTTATTACATTTTAAAACAAAGAATACAACTTAAAATTCTTGTTAGAAATTTATTATTTTGTCTAGAATATCTCCAAAATAATTCTAATTTAAATTATGGATACCGTAGGTATAAAATAATATTAGGCTGAGCTTTGATTCCTAGAAATGGAAATAAAATATCTGAAGCTATCAAAGAATAAAAAAGGTATCAATAATAAATCAAAGATAAATGATAATAAAACATGTCATATAATTAATATCAGGAAATTTGAATAAACCAATAAATAACCTATAAAATTAAATAATCATATGGAAAATAATTACATGTCTGATAATTACTTAATGAAAAATTATATACATCATTATCTTATCATAAAGGCCTCGTTCCAAAATTTCTTACGTAAATAGGTAAGAAATATTTCAAATTCCCAATTTTAATTTTTATCATGAAACCATCCAATGCATCATGGGGATACCTAATATTAATACACAACCATTATATTCTAAGTCCAATTCAATTATCATATTAAAGTAATAAATAAAGAAGACATTAGATAATCATCACACCTTAGTAATAAATACTTTTATTTGAAACCTAACATAAACAATTCCCATAATTTCCCTATTAAATAAATAGAAAAGAATTATCATATTAAATCTAGAGAAAAAATTTGGATGGTTTCATTAAATCTTATTCCTATTTAGTGACAAATTCATTAAAGGATTTTTACTTGGATACAAAAATAACATTTCAATATATATAGATAGTTCATTTAAAAAAAGAAGAAATATCTTTTTCTTTTTGAATCTTCATAAAAAGAATAAATTCCAAAAAACAAACAGGATCTTATTTAAAAACCATCCTAAATTTTCATGAAATTTTTATAATTATTAACCATAATTAAAAAAGAAAAATGTGGAAATGAATAAAATGTTAAAAAAATTCATTTAATAATTTTGTAAAAAGTCAAATACGACCAGTATAGAAAATCCTAAGATGATCCCATTTAAATTTTTTAAAAATAAAGTCATATTTTTCATAAAAAACTTATGGAATAATTTAGTTATATAATTTATCATTATTTAATGTTATTAGAAACATGGAATTTAAATAAAAAATATTCCCATTATAATTTAAATAAAGTTAATTTTTCATAAAAATATTTTTATAGACTTTTTGAGTAAAACATAGGGGGAAAATAGAGTGAATAAATGAAAAATATTGAAATAATAGGAGGATATGAAAATTAATGGTGTCTAGGAGAGAAATATTATATAATATCCCAATAAAAATCTAAACGTAAAAAATCTATAATAAAATTGAGATTGTAAAATAAACTCTTACCTAAGATCCCTTCTTGGTCACACGTGTTCCAACCTCCTGTATAATAAATTTATGTTTATTATTCATCAATATTTTATTTATATTTATATCAATATTTTTTAATATCATTTATTCATAACTTATTTTTACGCATTTACGCATAGTTCTGTGTTAAAATAAATTATTTAGGGGTTAAATGTCTTTTTTATTATACATGTATTGATTTTGAAGTTCTAGTTATTAATAAACTGTCATAGTTTAATATCTTATAGAATGTTAATAATGTAATATATATCATATTTATACATTATATAAATTTTATAACAAACAATTAAAATTGTTTAGGGAAACATAATTACATCTTGTCATAGAGGCGGTTGTCCGTACGTACACATGAGGGACATTTCCATTTTCCAATGGATGAGATGTAATGAAACTACAAAAATTTTAATCATTAAATAATTATAATAATTTTATAATTGTCATATAAATTCATTAATGTAACACCACAAAATGATAAAGGGTTAAATGAAAAAATGATATGAATCATGTCAACAAGGTGTGCCTTCCTTTTCAGGAGCCTATCTGATTAGAACTCCATAGTTAAGCGTGCTTGGCCTGGAGTAGTGATCAGGATGGATGACCTTCTGAGAATTTTCTAAGGGTGTGTGTGAGCGGTGACAAAATACACTGGAATGGAAAATTTTTGCCATGTGGGGATAATCATTAGTTAGATGACCCATTCAGGCACTTGGGTAAGCCCTAGGGTGGGGAACAAGGGTGTGTGCGAGTGGTGAAAAAATACACTCGAAAGGAAAATGTGTTGGAATGTGGGGACAATCATTAGTTAGATGACCCGTTTAGGCACTTGGGTGGGCCCTAGGGTGGCGATCACATATCTATGGGGTAACTGGGGTACCTGGGGTAGGGTGTATGTGCTGTCACCAGGACCCAGTTGTTACATTTGGTATAAGAGGTGGTACCCAACCATAAGTGTGGTGCACTTCCTAGGTTGAGATGTAGGGCCCAAAAGGAGGACGTCGTTCTTTAAATGGTGGTGATTGAAACACCATAGAATGATAAATAGTTAAATGAATAAAAGATATGACTCATTTCAATAAGGTGCACCTTTCTTTTCACTAGCATCTCTGATTAGAACTCCACACTTAGGTTAGCTTGGACTGGAGTAGTGATCAGGATGGTTGACCTTCTGGGATGTTTTCTAGTGTTTGTGTGAGTGAGTAAAAAACCAACTGGAAAGGAAAAGTGTTGGCATGCGGGGACAATCATTAGTCACATTACCCATTCAGGAATGTGGGTGGGCCCCAGGGTGGGGACCATGTGTATGCGGGGCAACTGGGGTACCTGGGGTGGGGTGTTTGTGCTGTCACCCGGACCCAGTTGTTACATTTGGTAACAGAGGTGGTACCCAGCCTTTTGTTCGGCGCACTGCCTGGGTGGAGATGTAGGGCCCATAATGAGGAAATTGTTCTCTAAAGGGGGGGGGGGGGGTGATTGTAGCACCCCAGAATGATAAAGGGTTAAATGAGTAAATGATATGACTCATGTCAACAAGGTGCACCTTCCTTTTCACTAGCGTCTCTGATTAAAACTCTACAGTTAGTCATGGGGTGGGGTGTATGTGTTGTCACCAGGACCCTATTGTTACATTTGGTATCAGAGGTGGTACCCAGCCTTAAGTGTGGTGCCCTTCCTAGGTTAAGATGTAGGGCCCAAAATGAGGACGTTGTTATTTAAAGGGGTGTGATTGTAACACCCAAAATGATAAAGGGTTAAATGACTAAATGATATGACTCATGTCAACAAGGTGCACCTTTCTTTTCACAAGCCTATCTGATTAGAACACCACAGTTAGGCATGCTTGGCCTGGAGTATTGTTCAGGATGGTTGACCTTCTAGGAAGTTTCCCAGGGTGTGTGTGAGTGAGGAAAAAAAACACTGGAAAAGATAAGTGTTGGCATGTGGGGACAATCATCAGTCAGATGACCCCTTAATGCATGTGGGTGGGCCCCAGGGTGGAGACCACATGTCTGCTGGGAAACTGGGGTACCTAGGGCAGGGTGTCTGTGCTATCACCAGGACCGAGTTGTTACATTTGGTATCTGAGGTGGTACCCAGCCTTAAGTGTGGTGCATTACCTCGGTTGAGATGTAGGGACCACAACGAGAATGTTGTTCTCTAAAGGGGGGGTGATTGTAACACCCCAGAATGATTAAGTGTTAAATGACAAAATGATATGACTCATGTCAACAAGGAGAACCTTCCTTTTCAATAGCCTCTCTGATTAGAACTCCACTTTTTGGAATGCTTGGCCTGGACTAGTTATCAGGATGGTTTCCCTTCTGGGAAGATTCCCAGGGTGTGTGTGAGTGAGGAAAAAACACACTGAAAAAGAAAAAGTGTTATCATGGTGGAACAATCATTAGTCAGATGACCAGTTCAGGCATGTGGGTGGGCCCTAGGGTGGGGGCCATGTGTCTGTGGGGCAACTGGGGGACCTGGGGTGGGGTGTCTGTGCTGTCACCAGGACCTAGTTGTTACATTTGGGATCAGAGGTGGTACCCAGCCTTAAGTGCAGTGCACTACTTGTGTTGAGATGTAGGGCCCCCAACTAGGACATTTTTCTATAAAGGGGGGGTGATTGTGAGACCCTAGAATGATAAAGGGTTACATTACTAAATGATATGACTCATTTCAACAAGGTGAACCTTTCTTTTCAAGAGCCTCTTTGATTAGAACTACACAGTTAGGCGTGCTTTTCTTGGAGTAGTGATCCTGATGGTTGACCTTCTGGGAAGTTTCCCAGGGTGTGTGTGAGTGGGAAAAAAACACACTAGAAATGACTTGTTTTGGCCTAGGTTGAGATGTATATCCCCCAACGAGGTTGTTGTACTGTAAAGAGGGGTGATTGTAACACCCCAGAATGATAAAGCATTAAATGAATAAATGATATGACTCATGTCAACCAGGAGGACATTCTTTTTCACTAGCCTCTATGATTATAACTCTACAGTTAGGCGTACTAGGCCTAGAGTAGTGATCTGGATGGTTAACCTTCTGGGAAGATTCCCAGGGTGTGTGTGAGTGAGGATAAAACACACTGGAAATGAAAAGTTTTGCTATGTGGGGGCAATCATTAGTCAGATGACCCGTTCAGGCACTTGGGTCGGCCCCATGGTGGGGACCACATGTCTGTGGCGTAACAGTGGTTCCTGGGGCGGGGTGTCTGTGTTTTCACCGGGACCCAGTTTTTACATTTTCTATTAGAGGTGGTACCCAAAATTATGTGTGGTGCACCGCCTCGGTTGAGATGTAGGGCCCAAAATAAGGACGTTATGCGATAATGGGGGGTGATTGTAACACCCTAGAATGATAAAGTGTTAAATGACTAAATGATATGAATCATGTCTACAAGGTGCACCTTTATTTTCAGGATACTCACTGATTAGAACTCCACAGTTAGGCATGCTTGGTCTGGAGTAGTGATCAGGATGCTTTACTTTCTGGGAAGTTTCCCAGGGTGTGTGTGATTTAGAAAAAAACACACTGGAAAGGACATGTGTTGGCCTGTGGGGACAATCATTAGTCAGATGACCCGTTCAGGCATGTGGGTGGGCCCCAGGGTGGGGACCACGTGTCTGCGGGGCAACTGGGGTACCTGGGGTGAGGTGTCTATGCTTTCACCAAGACCCAATTCTTACAATTAAATCCATATTTATAATTATCCATGATAGTAGATGATAAAAATTGAGATACGTTGCTTTATGGAGGTGATATTTTGCATGTAAAGATATGCGACATTTTCATTTTCTATTTAAAGGATATATCATAGAAAATTGTTCTATCATTAACAAAAAAATATCCATATAGTATCTATAATGATTTATTTATATTAATATTTTAACAAAATATTTTTATGGGATTTAATAAAAAAATTAAGAGAGTTTGGAATGAAAAAATATGCCTTCCTTCCATAATCTCATTTAACAACATAAGTTCCCATAAATCCTTTTTTAGGAAGACCAAAACCTATTGGTCATATAATAGAGTGTTGGGAAGGTATTTTGGTATATATTAGTTGATATAATGGTCTAAATTTATAAGGACATGTTAGGAGATGATTTTTCCCATTTGTAATTGAATGAATTGAAACAATAGTAAATATTAAGAACATATAAATATATTACATTTAATTAAAAGATAATTAGATCCAGTTTAGTGAAATTAAAATGATTAGAAATTTAATGATCAAAATAAAATCAAAAAAATAAAATTTAGAAACAGTTTATGTATATTTTAAGTATTATCTCTTACTTTAACCCCATGCTTTTCCTCTTAACTATTACCATGGTGAGAAATGTTTAATATGGTATGTTATGTTTACGAAGAAAATTGTTGTTAAAAATATGACTTAATAATTTTTATTATAATTAATAATATTGAATCAATTTAATATGATGCAATTTCTATATGTTCTAAAAATTAATTTCAATATAAGTACTCAAAACATAATGAAAACAAGTATTTAAAATATTTTCATTTTAGGCATTAAAGAAATTCCTCAAAAATATTTTTTATAACATATTCTTATTAAATTTATTATATTATAAATAGAAAAAATAGAGTTCTGTTTATTTAAAACTAATGAAAAATAAAATTTAAATTCTTAATTATTTAATTAAATAAAAGGATAAAAATAGTTCTTTTATTAGAATAAAACATTACTTAGGTTTTGAAAAGTCAATCATAGGTTTGAAAAATAAAAAGAAAATGTTTAAATGCATCATTCGAAATTTTAAATATACATTTGATCTATAAAAAATGTTTTAAAGTATTTTAATTGTTTTTATAACATAATAATTTATTAAAAGTTAACACATTTATAAAATTAATAATTTTTATTATTCTCATAAAAATCCACCATTTTAGGGAAATACCAAAGTACACCCAAATTTTTTTTTAAATAATTATTTTAAAAAATAAATTTTATTTCATAGAAATAATATTATAAAATATAATTTTTTAAATATTTATATATTAAATATATATATAGTAATTTTATAAAAATTACCATTTTAAACATCTTTTGTTAATCACATTTCATATCAACATATAATTTATTTAGTAATAACTTATTTTTTAATTAGTTAAATTATTTTAAATGTGATCAATTTAATAAAATAAAAAACAATTGAAAATGCCTTATTTGAAAAAAATACTCTCAATTTAAAATTGAATGATTTTAATCACATCGTATTAATTATTTATTTTATAATTAAAAAATTTCACCATAATAAAAATAAAAATAAAATTATCATAACAAATTATTATTAATCAATTTACTAATGATTTACTCTTCATGTAATTTTAATATTTCATGAATCGATTTAGTTTAATGTTTCATGTGTTAAAATCTATTCTATAGAGTACTTATTTAAATGAAAACATGCACTATAATTTTGGGGTGTTACACCTAGTGTATTGATGGAGTTTTTTGTATTCCTTTTTTAGTTTTTTTTTCATCTAGTCAGTAATCAATGCCGTTGTGTTAGAGAAGTAGTATGATGTAGGGAAAATCCACCCAAAAAAAATCATTTTTTACCCATAGAATTTTGTAAAAAGGGATAGTGAAATGGACACATGGTGTGCATCCTAAAACATTAGATTCTTGGTGAGATTATTCTAATTACAAATTCAAGTGATAAGTTTATAGTACTATTTATAATAGTTTACAACAAGTGTGGAAGCTTAGGTTAACGTTGAATGATAAAATTGGATTAGAAATCATGTATAATTATATAGAATGTATTTTTAATCATTTTTAAGTATTGATAGTATATATATTAAATTATAGAGTTGTATGAAATTATCTTTAAAAGGGATTTGTAACCAACAAAAACTCCATAGGTGGATATTTAACCACCCTAGTGGATTGATAGAGATGTTGTGGTATTTTTTTCCAACATTTTTAAGTTTATTTTAATTGTCATTATGTTTGATAAGATGGCTGATGGAGTGAGAAGATACCAAATGTATAAAATTAACATGTTCCGGATAAAATTTAAGGCAAAGAGATAATAAGATAGATGCTTTGTTTTTAGTCATAAATATTTGAAAATTAGAGAGATTCCCCTTATGTTAATGTAATGTGCTAATGTTGGAGTACTGTCTAAAAACGTATACAATGATTGTAGAAGATGTGGTTGATTATTGTTTTTGAAGATGTATTGTAAATAATATATAACTATATTTAAAAGTGTTAAAATTGATTTTATGTATTAATATTATCTAGTTGAAGTTATGGAGAACTCATCATGTAGCGATCTACTATAAAATCTATTAGTTATTATGATATAAAACATATGGATTATGGCTGATGTAGGATGAGTTAGAAGATATAATATTAAGTGCTATACAGATCATGGAAAATTCATATATAGAATATCTAACAATCATCATAATATATTGGAGGAATAATGATGATTTTTTGAATTATTCTAAAACTTAAGATAAATATTTATATATATTATTATGTAACATGAAATTATATAGAATCAAATGTTGTTAATTTAATGTATTCTGAAATATTTTGTAGACATTTGGAAATTATCTACATAGTAATAAAATAAAACATTATAAGATAGATATCCCATTTTCATATGATTGTTTAACAACATAAGATACAACCAATACATATAGAATAAATATCATATGATATGTATTTTATCCCACATTTTTATTACATAAAAGTTTCATTATATTGAAAAAACATATGAATTTTAAAGATTAGATTATTAGAAATTTTTATCATAAAATGAGAAAGAATAACTAATTATTCTAATCCACATTAAAGTACTGTTTATGGGTTCATCCGATGTTATTTTTACTAAAACTCATATCATGGAGTCATACATCAAAGTAAAGGGGAGAGCATGAGCCCAGTAAGGGAATAAACAAGAGTGATATTTATCACATGATCATGATTCATAAAAATAAGAACATGAGGTATAACAATATAATATGATTAAGTGAACCTGGTTTTTATAATGTTAAAAATAAAATGAATAATAACATGTAAATGTGACTTGAACATTTAAATCAGACATTTATAAAAATATCACAAAGGATTATCACAAAATTTAGATAAATGAATGATATTAAGTCTATTAACTGTGGTATTGTAAAATATGTCATCTATAAAGATTATTTTTATTTCCCGATGCATTGGAGCACTATCAGGGTGCACCCATCATATGTATAAATTTTTTTTATCCACATAGATTATAATGAATTAAATTATAAAAAACCTGTTGAGAAAAAATGGATATCTTATCAAAATAATGGTATAAAAAATTAAATAAAGACGTGATCATTATATATTTATTATAACATTAAAATAGAATGTGGGTATCATATATCAAAATACCTAAATCAATAAATAATTTTTACAACTAAGTGAATACCAATTGAAAAAGAACAAGTCTGAGTAGTCATAATATAAAAATGTCTCAAGTAATAGAGATAAATTGTAATGGAAATCATGTATCATGGATTTTAAAAGTAAAAATAAGAGATAAACATGGGATCCCATTAAAAAAATAGTAGTAAGCCTGTGATAAAAATTATAATAAATGTAAGTAACATACCATTTATAAGTCATATATAAAAATTAAATGAATGGAAGTTAAGATGACTAGAATTCCCTTACCATGAAGAGATGATCCAAAATATTATTGATGGGACATTGAGGTATTAAGGATGCCTTAGGGAGACTCATTGGGAGGAAAAATGATTATAACATCAAAACATATGGATTGGCAGTGAATGTAACACCCCTAAATTCTAATGTAAGAACCCTGTATTTGATAGCATGTATGACACAAAGAACCAAGAACATAATGTAATATAATATATATATATACTTTATAATATATTCACTATTTAAAATAGATTCTATAAATTTTAATACAAGAGAAACTTAGTTTGCATGCATTATATGTAAGGGAGACATCTTTGATGGCTTAGGTTACACGCAAGACTGAGTTTTACCTAATAATAATAAATTACTAAAATATTATTATTTAATATTATTAGCTAAAAACTAGCAATGATTAGCTGTATTAACTAATTTATGAAAACTTATGGGTTCTATAAACATATAATGAATTCATGAGTTAGAAGTTAATGAGAAATGAAAATAAAAACAAATTGTATGTTAAAAAATGTTATTATTTTTATGATTCCAAAATTGTTTTATATTAATAAACAGAATTAATTAAAATTAGTGAATTATTTTACTGAAATATATATGTTATATATTCAATCAAAAAGTTTTGATATTCATCTATTAGTTTTTATAGGCATAAGATAAGAACAAACTATATTTTACATATTAAATCATAATTGTTATACATTAATTTATTTAATATGTAAAAATAAATATATATTTTGAAATAGAAACATAAAAATTAAGTTTGGGTGAATTTTTTATTTTTTTATGAAACATTTCATTTTTTAATGAATAGTTAAAAATACTGAATTTTATTTCAAAACTACTTTTTCATGTAATTTATTTATAAGGTTAAATAATAATCTTAAATGGTTTAAAATGTTAATTAGATAATATTTTTATCTATTATTAAAATTTATTCCATTTAAATTAAATTAACTTTGATATTGATAATAATATAACATAGCAAAATTTCAGACATTTTTACTTTAAAAACCCGCATTGTCAACCCACCTACACGATGACTTTTAAATTAATTTCATCCACCAATATAATTGAAATTTGGAAAAATGGATTAAATATTTTGAATCATCATAATTTAAAATTTCTAATAAAAATAAATCTTATTTTTTCACCAACAATATTAGTGAATGAAATTAAAATTAATTACAATGATTAAGGTTAAATTTAGCTTAATAAGGGAATAAAAATTAACCACAATTCCAAAAAAAAACCTATAAACTTTTCCAAAAGATAATGGATAGATATATTCCAACAATATATTCTATTTTATTGAATTTTATCTTTTAGTATATCCACTTGCATCATGAAAAATGTGGGAATAATTTCTTTGTCAAAATATTACAACTAATCCACTCCTCCTCCACTAGAAAAGGACACCACTTATCCCCATTCCTAGTACATCTCAAACCACTTTGGTTTTGATATTATATTCCCAAATAAATTCTCAGAATCCCTCCCATATTACTTGAATCCTTCCTTCGAGAATAATCCCTTCCAAGGAATCCCTTTGGTTTAAACTAAAAAGAGTTACCCGATATTTAAGGTAATCCTTTCAAAGGCTATCTTTTCTTTCATTTACTACTAGGAACCTTAAATTAGTTTCAAGTATATCATATATAACGACATGAATATTCTAAATATATTATTATTATGCTTTATTAATTGTTATAAATAAAATTACCCCTCCATTTAAGGGGAAACGAACATACTCTTAATGTGAACGTCAAGCTATTGCCTCTGGGAATGTTGATTGTTCATTGTTACTTTACCAACTCTAATGGTGGTCATTATAAAGGAAAAAAGTTAATATATATTATATGTTATATTTATTATGTCCTTATAATTTACTAATTATTTTATAATACATATATTTATAATTTTAAGTTCTTGTAAATATGATAACATCATTTATAGATGTGTGGACTATCACCCCCTTCAAGAAATGTGATTCATTCACATGCCACATTAAATTTATAAAGGATGGTTTTAATTTAAAAAAGTGATAAAAAAGAAATATTATATACATTACATAATTAACTTTCTGGAAATATACTATATACCATTTTCATTATTAACCTTTCACACATTTAAAATGTGATAATGTTATTCTCGGACAAGTAGACTACTTCCTACTCAAAATGATGTGATTCATTTTTCATCATAAGTATTATTTATATAGGTATATATGATTATATAATATGGTATTTATGATATAATTAAAATTCTATTAATATATAGTGTTACTTACCTTCTTTCCATAATGATTATTGAAAAATAAGAACGTTACTCATGCGTACATATGGCCTACTACCTCCATGATTTTAACATTGAATAATGTTTCATAACCATATGTTTTGATTATTTTTTAAAATATAATTAATGTACAAATAATATAATAATGTCATTATTTTTCTATGAAGATTTATATAATAACGCTTTTTACCATATTTGACCTACTAAAGTTGTTTTTGACACAAAAATAGATTTTAAATTATTTATTATTTAATTATCAAATCACTTTTAGAGGATAAGTGATAAACCCTAATTCCATCAAAACTACCAAAAAAAAGCACAAGAGAACCCCAAAAAAAATAATGGTTCTACCACACCCCAACAACTCATCATTAATAAGGCATCCACCAAAGCATGGGAACTCGACAAACAGTCCCGTGCAATGATGCACGAGCATGGAACCGATGGCCAAGACATACCCTCTAATCATTGAAGCATCCTTTTCAGTTCAAGAAGTTTAATTTTAAATTATTTTTGTAAAATTTATTTTCAAATAAATAATTTTTGAAAAGTATTTATTCAAAAAAGGATATTTTACTCAACAATTATTTTAAAAGATGTTTTTTTAGTATTTCTATTCATCAACTACAATAACCCTGCATTTTTATTTCATTTGGTATTTATTTTATTGATACCATAATTATTCTTCCTATGCATGGTTTATTACTAATTGGGCTAATGATAGTATCCTCATTCACTTCCTTGAATCATTTGTTATTCCCTTTGAAATATTCAATCTCATTTGATCATTGAGAATTGAATTTACACTAATTATTCTTATCCCTTATCATGTATATTACTATTTCCTAAACCATATATAATTTTACATAGTGATTTACATTGAATGATATTTTATTTACTAGGGAATTATTGACAAATACTTAATTCTCATTCAATACGGTTGTTTGATAAGACATATTATCTAATTTGAATATTCAGTTGGATGAATGCTTTGGACTGGAAATGACAGGTGGGACATGAAATTGTTATAGACCCTTTAATTATTTTATTTGTTATCATGAGGAAAATATGTTGCATAAAATAAAAAGGTTTCTATCCGTTGTGTTAAACTGTCTAGTGATAGGTTTTCACGGAATAGGTTTTCATGTTCCATAGACGTGTCTTCCATTAAGAAATAACTTCCCTAATTTAGTTTCAGTTATTATTCATCCAGCATATTTTTAATTGAAATATATATAGATACATTTCATTTTCATTTCATTGATTAAATGAAACGTGTTTCAGTTTCTTACCATTATATATATAATTTTACATATCTAGTTCCCCAAGGTGCTTCACAGTTGGTAGGTTACCCTTAGGTTCTCAGGGAGGTCTCATGTTTGAGTATTTCTGAGTTCTTCCCTATACTTCCTGTTGCATTATTTTATTTGTAGTGTAGCTCCTTCTCCTATTAAACTGAGGCTTTACATTCAAATTTTAATTTTACATATATAGTTATTTAAATGGAGTTTGTTTATAGTTATTACATATTGTCTAAGAAAATCCTTCTCAGTTAATTGCTTATATTGAATGTGTGTTCAGTTAGTTACCGTGTCATAATTATTATTCTCATTTATTCATTTTTACATACATCATATTTTTCCCTCATTGAGCATTAGAGATCACCATTATTATGTTTTTTCAATAGGAATCCAAAATGATTACTTTGAAAGATATGTATGGATTTACTATATGGAATTAATTTATCCTCATATTTATGTATATGTTTATAATGAAAAAATCAAGTTATAATTAGTGTATTCTTTTGTAATAAATGAATCATGAATGTATCTAGTTTTTTAAGACTACTAGACTCTCTAGTTCTTCAGGATTTAATTCCTTATAAGAATTCCATTGTAAGAGTTGCATACACCATATCTGAGCTATCTACAGTGATTCCATATAGTTGGTATTAGTGGATGTTTAGTGGTGACCTTGGGAACTGGATTTTGGAAATGAAAAGTTAGAGAACATATCAATAAGGCATAATTTGAGGATAAGTATAGAATAATACCATATAATTTTGTTAAAATAAAAATAATTCGGGTCTTCCTAGAAATAAAACCTAATCTTGATACAAAAAGTTGATGTAATTTTGGAACATATGTACTTAAATGTAATAACTCTGACAAGGTGTTCTAGGCATGGATCAGGGTAACCTATTACATGACAAAACACATTACTTCACACATAGTTTGACAATCCCAAGGCATATTATTTGGATAATTCATATTTTATTTTCATACTATTATGAATAAGTTGAATGGATAATGATAGAAAATGGTAGAGGTTAAACCAAAAAAGTTTTATAATTAAAAATAATGTGTCATGATATAGATATATTATAAAGAATTATATATATTTTTCAAAATTACTATTGTTTCTCAGAATATTCTTTCAGGTTTTAGTCAATTGATGGATCCTGAAGGATTCAAGTTAACATTGAACCTGAAGGAAAAGGTGGTGAAAATGACCAACCAAATGAGGTGTTTATAAGAGTGAAGGTTATCTTGTTTAGGCCAAATCATTTTCCCCAAAATATTATTAACAATATTTTCATATAACAACACCCGAAACACCAAATAAGTGAAGGATGGAGTATTCAAAGATCTCGAGTAGTGGAGAACATAAATAAAATAAGTCTCAATTTATGACATGTGATAAGTGTGAAAAGAGTTACCTAATAAAGTGACTCAGTTGAAAAAGTAAATTCTTTATGTGTGGGAAAGATTGACACAATGAAATGGTTTATTGAGGAAAAAAGAAGAGTACGATGGAAGGAATTGAAACTCAACATAAGAATCCATTTGTACTTCTTAACTTAAATATGAGGAACATGGGAATTACCCAAGTAATTCCCTCTTTTATAGAATAATACCTAAGTCATGGAAGTATTTATATAGTAAAAAAATGGACAAAATAAGTTTATATTGAGGATTTATAGAAAACCAATATTAAGAGTGTATTTAATGATTAAAACTCGATGATGTCTGTTTGAATTATTTCAGAAAATATATTAATTTTATTTTAGAAATGGTCAACCTGTAAATGGGTGACATCCTATCAAGTCTAAAAAAGCTTTGAGTTTTGAACTCATTTCCAAATGAAGAAAAGAGATTTATTCTCACCATTGACCTACTAAATTTGCTGGTAAATGATTTATTATTTTATGTTAATCGAATTGATGAATTAATATTAATTATGAACCAGTAGTTCAATTTTTTAGGTTTAGATATTAATGTATTATCAATATTGACTTTGGGGAATAGATGAAAAAAATAGTTAGAATTTCCATTCTTTTATGGGCCTTACAAACTGTTAAATGTTTATTTTATTTCTTCAAGCTTCTATGCTAATATTTGGATATCCATTCCTTTAAGTAAGGGATAAATTGGAATTTTATCGAAGCACAACCAAAAAATATAATTTTTTACATGAATTGGAAAAGTATCATTTAAACAATTTCCCTTATATTTAATGGTAGTAATAGAATTACCCAACATTAGGAAAATGGCATAGAAATAAAATGTTTTCCTAATATCTTAATTTATGATGAACTGATGGTTTTCTAAATCATCCTAGATTTATGAATTTTGTGATATCATATTTAAATTTATCTTTAACTTGTTTATGGATAATTACCTAAATCACTCACTAAAAAAATTAAAAAATTTATTTTATGTATATATACCCACTTTACACTAATGTTCTTGTACATAGTGACCTTTTTATTTATTTTCCCATTTGACCTTTACACATCCAATTCTATCATTTCAATAAAATTTATTATGAACCCATATAACGATGTGGAATTAAAAGATATGAAATATTATACAATATCTAACCAAGATAGAGTTTAATTTGAAAGGAAACAATTTAATTAAGCTGGCAAGAATATAACACCCTTTAATTTTGAAGTAAGAACACTGTATTTGATAGCGTCTGTGAAACAAAATGCCAAAGCATAATGGTATATAATATCTATATGTGTTATAAGATATTTAATAATTAAAATATATTAGATATATTTAAATTTATGAAACACTGAGTTAGTTTTCATTACACACAATTGTTACCTTCTTCGATGTCTTTCTTTACATGCAAGACTATGTTTTACCCAAAAATAATATATTATTGAAATTTTACTATTTAATATAATAATATATAAAATAACTATTATGAATAATAATAACTATCATATTAAAATTCTTGTTTTATATAAATATAAAATTAATTCTTGTGTTACCAAATAATGAGATACGAAAATAAGAACTAATTGGATTAACAAAAAAATATTATTTTTTTATACTTCTAAATGAGTATTATATTAATATATAAAATTTACACCACTAAGTGAATTATTTTCATGAAATATATATTTTATTTATTAATAACATATATTCTATATTCACCCATTAAGTTTTATAGGAATAATATTAAAAAAAACATTTTTTACATATAAAAACCTATATTTTTATAAAGGAACGTTGACAACCATTTAATAGATAAACCATTTTAAATATGATTTTTTAATAGTTTAATTAATTAAATATGTCTAAATTAACTTTTTTTTTGAAT
This sequence comes from Viscum album, assembly GCA_963277665.1. Classification (NCBI taxonomy): domain Eukaryota; kingdom Viridiplantae; phylum Streptophyta; class Magnoliopsida; order Santalales; family Viscaceae; genus Viscum; species Viscum album. Next base: position 305,278,874 of record OY728150.1, read on the forward strand.
TGGATACATCAAAATTATGTTAGGGTGATTTTTTATATTTCTCTGAAACATTTCATTTTTAAATGAATATTTTCAAATACTGAATTTTAGATCAAAACTATTTTTTCATCCTATTTATTTATAAGGTAAAATTATAGGATTATTTTTTATATTAAATTATATAATATTTTTTTAATTAATACAATTTATTTCATTGAAATAAAATAAAATATGAAGTTTATTATTAAAAAAAATAAAACAATTTGATTTTTTAACTTTAAAAACCTGCCTTGTCATCCCTCTTATGGGATGTTTTTTAATTTATTTTTTCCACTTATATGGTAGTAATTTTGAATAATAGATTTAATATTTAAAATTATCATAATTTATAATTTCAAATGATAATTTTTTTTAAAAAGGATTAGTGAAAGTAATTAAAATTAATTTAAATGAGTAAGGTTAAATTAAGCTTAATAAGAGGAATAAACCTCAATAATAAGGAATAAAAGACCTATAAACTTGTCTGAAATAAATTTTATATACATATTGTGACCCTATTCACTCTTGTATTAAGTTTTTTCCATTATTGTATCAACATGAAAAATGAAAAATGTGAGATGAATGCCATTATCAAAATATTAGAACAGTTTTACTCATTCTCCACTATAAAAGGCCCCCACTTCTCCCCATTGCTTAAACCTATAAAAAGAATTTGCATAGGAAATTATATTCCAAAAAATATTACCAAAATAACTCCAATATACCTTAAATACTACCTTTTTATGAAATCCTTTCAAGTAATCCCTTTGGTATAAACCAGAAAGAGTTACCCGATTTTTAATGGTAACACTTTCAAATGATCTCTTTTCATTCATTTACTCCCCCAACCCTTAAATTATTTTTGAATTATGATTATGTATTGAAACTATTATACTAAATATTATATGATATTTTTTATTATAGTTTCTTGCTATACTTACACACACCATCATCGAATGGGTGAAAAAGATACTTTTGATGGGAACGACGAACTACCACCTTACCAAACGATGATTATTCATTCTTCCATTACCACCTCTCATGGTAGTCATTATAATTAAAACAATTTTGATATTTTAAAATATTATATTTATTATGTCTCTAATGTTATTTAATTATTACAAAAAACATATCTTTATATATTCCATTTTGTGTAAAAATAATAACATTTGTGGAAGTGTAGAATACTTCCCCCTTAAGGGATGTGATTTGATCACAAGATATATGGAATGTATAAATGATAATATTAATTAATCATCTGATAAATAAAAAAATTTATATGATATTAATGAAGTAATTATCTTTATGGAAATATTATATATTATATTTTTTGTGTTATCCATTCACACACTTAAAAAGTTATAGCATTATTCGTAGACATGTGGACTACCACCTCATTGATTTGATATGATTACTTTTTCATCTAAGGAATTATATATATAACTATAATTTATTATATAATATAATATTTATGAAATAATTATCATTATGTAATGATATGGTGTTACTTACCCTCTTTCCATAACTATCATTAAAAAATAAGAAAGTTACCCATGCGTACGTATGACCGACCATCTCCATGATTGTAACATTGATTGATTTTTCATAACATTATGTAATGATTGTTTTCAAAAGTATAATTGATTTGTAAATATGAAAATTATTTCATTATTATTATTCTTTATATGATATATAATGATCATTTGATGAAAGTTGATGTAGAGAATTTGTTTTTGACACATAAACCTAATTTGGCTAAAAAAAACTCAATATAAACATAATTGTTTATATAGTTGTACAAAACATAGTAATATTTGGAATAAAAGTAATGATAAAAACTAAAAGTTTATAAATAATGTATAAAATTAACATAATTTTATTACACAATAATTTTAAATTCATTCACCTAAAATAAAACTCAAGGCAAGAGATTTTCATCTCAAATATTTTTACTTCCGCGAGACAAATGTCAGGTTTACCACTTACATCTTTTGTGTGGTGTATCTAATGCCAATTTTGATTTATTATATAATTAGTAATTTAATATTAATGGTATTTTTATCTTTAACTTAATGTTATTATTTCATTATGACTATGATTTAAATTGATTTAAAGAGGTATGAGACACTTTGGAATTATTAAACAATATTTTACTCAACATAAACATTAATGACATTTCAATTGTACATCTATTTAAAGAAATTATATGAAAATTATTCAATTAAACATTTAATTTTAATATCCTCTAGTAACTCATCACTTTTTTGAAGTATTATAACCATTGTTCACTCTTTGGAATTTAAAATGTTTTAGAAAATGTTTTTAAGAAAACCGGCATTATTTATATCTTTAGTAGGAGAACCTATTTTCATTTAAAAACCATGTTTTATTAAAATTTCATCAAAAATGATTTTAAAATGATTTGGTAAATAAATTTTACCTTTATTTTCTAAAACCAAGGTCTTCATAGGAATATTCATTACATTTTCCCAACAATTCATTTTGTAATCTATTTTTACCAGGAAAAAGGATCTTTTATTTACCTTATATGATAGTTATAAATTTACTCAAAATAATTTCATTGAATCATTAATCACATTTCAAAAAGGATACTTTTAGAAGAATTTTTTTAGAAGTGATTTTAAAATAAAAGGGGTTTCATAAGGTTTTACAAAAAAAAATATATTTTATTCAATAATGATTTTAAAAGATATTTTTATTGTATTTATATTCATCATAAAAAAACCCTTTATTTTTACTCTACTTAGGATTTGTTATGTTGATTCTTCCCTTGATAGTTTATTATTGATTTAGAAAAGGATATTATTCAAAATCACTGATTGAATAATTTTTTATTACCCTTAAAATATTCTACCTCATATGATCATTGATCATTGGATTTAAAATAATTATTAATATAATTTATAGGGAATATAATAATTTCAAAATCATTATACCATTTTAAATATGTTGTTTACTTTGATAATTATTTGATTAACTAGGAATTATTGATAAATCCACATTTCGGATTCAATACGGTTATTTGATAAAGTATATTATTAATTTTTATTATTCAATACGAGGAATTCATTGCACTGGCAATGATGGGTGGGGTATGAAAATTATATATCCCCTAAATGAAACAATAAGTTTTAATGAGACAAATAAGTTGAAAAAATTAAATTTCATTCTATCGATAGTTTTAAAAAATATTATGAATGGTCGTGATGGTATGTGTCTTTATTTTCCTTTGACATGACGTCTATTAAGAATGAATTTCCCTTATTTAGTTTAATTTTTATTCATCTATGAGATTTTTCATTGACATATCTATCGATATATTTCATTTTCAATGAACTAATTAAATGTTTTGTGGTTTAGTATCTTACCTTTCCATATTTATTTCTCCTTATGTAGTTATTTCAATGGCAGGTGTGTCCAGTTATTATGATTCCATATTTTCTACCCACTTCCTTCTTAGTTTATTAATTATATGGAATATGAGTTCAGTTATTTACCATACAGTAATTATTATTCTCATTTATATTAAAGCCACTATATTTTCCCTTTAATGATCATTTAAGCACACCCTTATTTTTTTCATTCCCCATGAATACTCTAAGTTTAATAAGAATGATATGCAGTGATTTACTAGATTGAATTAATTTTTCCATGAAGTTATTTATTTATTTATATGGGAAACAATTATGTCCTAATTTGTGTATTATTTTGTAATAAAAGACTCATATATTTATCTCGTTTACCAAGACTAATAAACTCTTCTGTTATTCAGTAATTAATTCCTTATAATAATGGAAATTTAAAATCATCAAACATTATATTTAAGCTCTTTGGGGAAGGTTCACTATAGTGAATGGGAATAGAGAAATGTGTTTTAATTTATATCAAAAGTAGAGGAATTGATTAAAAATTTACAAATATCATTCTTGGAAATAAAGGGTGTGAAAATGAAAAACCATTAAATTACCCATGATTTTTTCTCTTGGATTTGAAAATTTGGGTCGCATTTTATGATATAATAATCTATTGTAATGGATATACATTTTTTAATTATTATTTTCTTATGGAAAAATATATTTTCCATAATGTGTTATTTTTAAAAACAAAATTTAAATTTTAGAATTTGGAAGGTCACTTATATGTTTTGAAATTTATTAGAAGATAATAAATTATGAGATATTAATAAAATAAAATATTTTATTTCATGGATTTTGTATAATTAATTATTATATCATTATGATATATATATGAATTCATAAAACATACAAAAAAACAAAAATCTCAATTTTTACTATTCATTGGAAAATAAATTATTTTTTAAACATAAATAAATTTCACCCTAACATAATATTTACATTATGATTTTATATATAATATTTATTTCATAAAAAAAATTCTCAAAAAAGTTTAATCTTAACTGTTAAATATAGATATAATTGGTTTTTGAAAGAATAGATGTTTTATGCCATAGTCAAATCTCTTAAACTTAATAAAAATTTCAAGGATATTATAAAATTATATTATATATTACATTTAAATTAGTGTTTTTTCAAAGACTTTTTCATTAAAATGAATTTTTGTATAATACCTAAGCTAATTATAAAAGCATATATATTTTTAATAAAATAAATTCACAACTTACTTACATCTAAAAATCAATTTATCAAATTGTTCTTACTTAAAAATCTATTTAATTTAATTTTTTTTTTCATAAAATGGGAATAATGGAATAAAAAATCTATTTATAAAAATAAAATTACCGGTTATGTAACTAAGTCGTGCATACGTAACAACTTATTACACCCACATGCATCCTAAGGATCAGGTGTGTGATGGTGCTAGTTAAATGGGGTTACTTAGCTAATATTGACCGATTGGTAATCTTTACAAATTGGGACGAATAATTAGGATATTTCATTAAATCCTCACATGTTGAATATTAGTTTGGTCTTGGTTAATGTTGAACCTTTTTGACTATACCTCATTTAAGAACCCAAGTCTTCTTTTTAGGAATGTTCTTCCTTTTTCTGGAGTTTTTGAGAAAAGATGAGTTTCTGGAAATTTATGAAGTACACGACATGTACTTTGATGCCGCTCTAGGCCATGTGCTGGCTGTGTCATGACCATGTACATGGCCATGTAGGGGTGATGTGGAGGCTTCCTAATGCGGAGTATGGAAAAGGTGAGTACATGCCGTGTACTTCAAAAGTAAATACCGTGTACTTTGTTTTTCTATTAAACGCACTGGGGTCACGTCTTAACCCTATAACAATCTTCATATCCATCTTCTTCATTCGAGAGCATCCCATGCGGCCGCAAATCACCTCTGAGACCTCGAGCCTCTATCCGTTCACTGAATCGACTGTCGTCGATTGTGTTGGAACCGCAGCGGTAAGAACTTCCTTCTTCTAGAGCATCACTTTCCAATTCCTCTTCTTTTGCAAGTTATAGTGGGTTGAATCTTTTGTGTGTTTTCATAGATCTACGATTTTCTAAGGAGATTCAAGCCTCTTGGTTCAATTATATTGATCTCATAGCATCAAGGTACGTGGTTTGTGCCTTTCTGTTCGATGTCTTTGAGTATTATGTGCAATTTCCACCAATACCTTTGAATGAGGTATTGCGTGGTTATTATTTTTCCCCTGTTGTGTTTCCTACCTTGATTATATGATTGTGTAGAGGTAATTTGGTTATGTATGAGGATAATTTCTATTCTTGGATATTTTTCCCATGCCTTGTTCTATTTACGACCTTTTGGTCATGTTCTGTCTATGGCTATTATACCTGTTTTTGATGCCACGTGACCGCAGGATAAAGTATCGTTCCCTGACATGCTTGTTATGCTATAGAATGGTTATCCAAGTAGCTCTATTGGTTTACATTGGTCATATTGCATTATTATGCACTGAATTTCATGGGTCCTGAGAACCTGGATTTATAGGCTTAAAAGGGATAGACCGAGTGAGCTTTTTCGGAGAGTCTTTTTTTGTTTGAATTTACATAAACCATTCCAGGCTATATGAGGAATTGATCGAGTGAGCTCCCTCAGAGAGTCTGTGATTTACCCGTGGCTATAAGAAGAATTTACCGAGTGAGCATCCTCAGAGAGTCTCTAGACCTTGGGGCTATAAGGGGAATTGACCACGTGATCATCCTCAAAGAGTCCCTAACTACCTTAAAATATAAGGGGAATTGAATGAGAGTGCTTCCTCAGAGATTCTTATAATTCTTATGACCAAACCAGATGGGTCAGGTTGAGTGTAAAACCCAGAGGGTTGTTGGTACGTCTGGGATAGGACCAGAGGGGATGACTGTGAGTACTTCCAGAGAGATTCTTGTTTGAGGTTAGCTATTTGCTTCACTACTGCTTGTTGATATGTTGATTGTTTACTATCGTGTATCATCCTATTTATTAGTTACTGTTTACTTCTAACTGTACTTTTACCTGCCATATGCTCAATGACTCTTAGGCATAGATCTTAGGGTGGTATTCTACTAGGATATAGTCTCACACCCTATTTGGGTCATGTATTTGGGCCCAAACAGATTATATTATTTCATGTATGGACAAGGTCAAGTGCCCTTCGACTTCAGGTACTTGATTGCATTGGAGAAGGAGAGCATGGGACCAAGCCTAGGCTTGCGATGCTAAGGAGTTGCTTATCTTCTTTCTTTTGAACTTTATTTTAGTGTTGTATTCAAAATTTTGACTTGTTTGGATGCTTTCCTAAACATATATATCATGCATCATTTTATATATATGTTTGTTCCCCAGTTGTCTATTATTTTAGTCTTCCACTATTTATTATTGTTGGCTGCCTCCTCTCTTGTATGTGTTGTTTACTTCTTCTATGTTCTCTGCAAATGAGGAAATACTTTCCCCACTAACACACCCAATTCCCTCGCCACTAGTTAGCAGCCTCTGAAATTCGGGGAAATGCACTTGAGGCCTTTTGACCAACCTGGGACGGGGCACCTCTGGGTGGCTCCTGGAACCGGGACGTTAGAAAGTGGTATCAAAGAAGATTATTTTTTCTTGACTTACTATTTGGTGGATATAGGCAGGGATAGGATGAAATAGTTTCATGGTAATAAGCTGTTCCTGGGAGTAGCTAACCCGTGTATAGGGAAAATCCATATGACCAGGTTTATTTTAGTTTTACTGGTTTTCACTTTTACAGTTGATTTGATTTCACCATTTGGTGATTCACATGGTTTTTGTTTTTACCGTTATTATTATTATGGTTCTATTTCTGTCGCAACTCGATGAGATGAGGGTATTCCATATCTTGCATCATATAGGCACTTGTTAGAAATCGCATACCATGTATTCTTTCCATGCCATCTAGGATGAATTAGCGATTACATGTTGTTGTGATAGACATTGTGTAGATTATTCATGCTGTTGTGATAGATGCTTTGATAAAATCTCTGTTGTTTGATAGAGAATTTTTTTGTATAGTACTTTGCTTAAACAGACGCCAATGTTTGGTTCTTGAGGTGTTATAGTCCCTCATGGACCGATCTTTGGTGGATTATTGCCGGGTTTCCTTGTAATGACTTGTATATGATGCCAATATTTGATTCGCGAGGTGTATGGGCCCTCAAGGATTGGAATTTGGCACCTTAAGTCTTGTTTTCTGGGCATCAGAACAGTTTCTGAGCTTCTACACGGAAATTCCCTGAATACACGACGTATACATTATTAATACACACTGTGTAGTTTCTAAACCATGTCACTTACTATGTGGGAAGAAACAAGGGGATGTGAAAAATCTTAGAAGCACACCGTGTATAGTAAGTACACACCGTGTTATAGTGACCATGGGTCTACCCACGTGGCTAATGACACCGATGGATGAAACTTTGACTATACACGCCGTGTCCTGTTATCACACGTTGTGCAATGTAACCTATGTACCCAGTCGTTTCACGAACAAAACAGGCGGGGGAAAACCTTAAAGTACACGCCATGTTCTCAGAGAGCATGATGTGTAGAGTGAACCTTATAGATGGCTATGTATCTAACAACATGGGTCATTGAAACCTTGTCTAGTACACATCGTGTCCTTCGTGAACACGCCGTGTAGTCGAGGATTAAGAGGACTGTGTGGGTCTGCCATGTAATGAGACTCGGGAAGGGGAATAAAGTTCAAGTACACAATGTGTGTGGGGACAACACGTCGTGTGGTTGGGGCATTATACGACCACTTGTGGCAGAAGTACACACCCATGTGAATGGCTTAAAAGAACACACCATGTAGTTTTTATACACGCCGTGTAGTCATTTTTTGTAAAACATGAATGTTTTTCTCATATTCCCCTCTTGTACTCTTGTGTTATCATTCTCTGATAATTCTCATTTAAGGTGTTCTTCGACCTTTCAGAGTTATTCCACCTAAACGTCCTATAGTTGAATGTTAGTTGCTAGATGGTTATTAGATACCAGATATGGCCGATCAGGGAGCCCTTGCAGATCCTCTTGTTGTGCCAGCTTTGGAAAAAACAGTCATAATAGTTGTAGGCGCTAATGCATATTTTAGGGAAGAATTTTTGAGGATGATGCAAGCCTTCAAGGTAGCGCCACCTCCTACCCCGTCGATGGTAGAGTTGATGCAGGTTTTCAGTAGCAACATCATTCTACTTTCTCAGGGGATGTAGGGCCTCAGGCTGCAGATTCATGGCTAGAGGCCACACTGACAATTTTAGAGCATTTGGAGATACCCCCAAATAAGAGGGTGAAACTCGCTATTTATATGATCTGAGACTCTTCCAAGAGGTGGTGGGAGGTGATCTCACAGTCAGGGCACCAGCAGAGTATGACTTGGGATGAGTTTCGGCGCATGTTATACGATTACATCTACACGAAGACCTTGAGGGCCTATCGATCCTGGGAGTTTATGAGTCTGGAGTAGGGTACCTTTTCAGGTGTTGAATACTCGTCTTGCTTTACAGAGCTGCAACGTTTCATGCCTATTCCAGGAGGCGATGAGTTGTTCCTTATGTGGAATATAGAGGATGGTCTAAGGTACAACATCCTCTCATAGGTGATCATATTCCGGTTGACTTCTATATCATCTATCCGCAACAAGGCGCTGATCACGGAGTGCAATTTGAGGGATTCTGGAGCAGTGAGCCAGGGTGGTTTGACATCCAGATTTAGTGTTTCTCCTACTGATAGCAGGAAGCACCGTAGGGAGTCTGCTTGAGGAGACCAGAGTAGGGGGAAGACATCTTTGGGCATCCAGGTAGTATGCTACCGGTGCGGGAGGAGTAGGCATACTAGGCCTCAGTGCCAGAGAGACATGATGGAGTGTCGATCTTGTGGAAATATGGGCCATCTTCAGTGTTTTTGTCAGATCATATCACCTAAAGTTGGGGGTAGGGGTTCTTTTATGACCCCACGTCCAGGAGATGCATCTCCAGTTTCCGACCAGTCTGGGAACTGGAGTTCTTCCAACCGTTCGGGTAGAGGTGGAGGTCGCGGTCGTGGTGGTTAGCCACCATGTTACCAGCAACAGCAGAGTGGATCAGCTCAGAGTGGTCAGTCAAAGTCGTAGGGCCGCAGTACAAGCCAAACTATCACTGTGGAGAAGACTAATTAAGAGCAGGATCTCGGACCTTATACAGTTCAAGGTATGATCTTAGTAGCCTCAGTTTTATCTCCAACACTTTTTTATATTGGTGTTACGCCTAGCTTTATCTTCGTTGCTATTGTGGAGAGCCATGGGCTCTGTATCTTTTCCTCTGCTGATACTTTGACTCTAGACACACTGTTGGGGACTAGACCGGTTAGCGTACGTCAGTGCAGAGAGTTCCCTCATGAGGTTGCAGGGTGTCATGTCTTATGGGACCTATATTTCCTAGAGATGACGAGCAATGATGTCATTCTCGGAATGGAAAAGTTAGTTCCCTTTTAAGAAATCGTCGACTGTTATTGCCGTTGGGAGAGTTTCATATCACCAGATGGGGGATATTTTATTCATAGAGGTGAGTGGTATGTCCAGGTGAGTCGAGAAGGACCCAAGAATCATGGTCTAGGAGGAGTTAAAGCCCAGATTTCTAGTCTTTATCTAGATGACCAGGGGACTTAACAGTTATACGTTGATTTACTGGTCGATCGTTTCAGGGATGTCTTTCCAGGGGACTTCTCAGTTTCGCCTCCAGAGCGAGTGGTAGAATTTTCTATTGATCTTGAGCGAAGATCGGAACTGGTGTCCATTCCTCCGTATGGGATGGATAAACCTAAGTTACATTAGCTCAAGAAGCAGTTGGAGGAGTTTCAAGAAAAGGGTTTCATCCAACCTAGTACATTTCCTTGGATTTCGCCTATCCTGTTTGCGAAGAAGGCAGATGATACCTTCATGCTTTGCGTGGATTATCAGAAGCTATACCAGTTGACAGTCAAGAACCGATATCCCTTGACGAGGATCAATAATCTCTTCGATCCGCTTTGAGGAGCCCGAGTGTTCTCGAATATTAACTTGAGTCATGGTTATCATTAGTTGCATGTCATACCATCTGATATATCACTTATAGGTTTCCGGAGCAGGTATGGTCTTTATGAGTATATAGTTATGTCGTTCGGTCTCACAAACGCGCATGCAGTATTCATGGAACTGATGAAAAAAATGTTCCACCCATACTTAGATTCCTTCGTGGTGGTTTTCATGGATGATATCTTGGTGTAAACTCACACTAGAAATGACCATGCTACCCATCTTGAGATCGTACTGAGTACACTTAGAGAGCATCAGTTATATGCGAAGCTCTCGAATTTCCACTTTTTGATAGACCAGATTCACTTTTTGGGCCATGTTATCTCAGAGACAAGAGTATCAATGGACCCAGAGAAAGTGAGAGCAGTAGTTTCATAGGAGCAGGGATACTTGAGGTGTTTCATACAGGACTTTTCACACCTAGCAGCACCACTGACAGGTTTGGCCAAAAAAGTGGCGAAGTTCTTATGGTATGATTCTTGTGAGTCAGCCTTTCAGGATCAGAAAGGGGGGTTCACTTCAACACTGATAATAGTCTTTCCAGAGTTTGGGAAGAACTATAACCTTTATTGTGATGTTTCTAGTATCGGGTTGGGAGCTGTGCTTATGTAGGGAGATGGATTCATTGCATACAGGTCTCAGCAGTTGAGGCCACATGAGAGGAACTATCCAACGCATGATCTAGAGTTGGCAGCAGTTTTTCATGCCTTACAATGATGGAGACATCATCATCTGGGAGAGAATTTTTTGGTTTTCACTGACCACAAAAGTCTCAAATAAATCTTCATTCAGCATGATCTGAATCTGAGATAGCGCAGGTGGGTCGAGTATCTTCAGTCCTTCGATATTGAGCTTTCCTATACACCTGGAATGGGAAACACAGTGGCTGGCATGTTGAGTAGGGGATCTCAGATATAGGTAGTTCAGGCAGCCAACAGTGAGTGGATGCTTATGGATCTATACTCCGAGATGCATCTGGAGGTGCACGAGAGACAGGGAAAAAAATTTCTATCTTCTGTAGCTATTACATCCACACTTCTTGATCGAGTATGCATGAGGTAGCTATTAGACTCATAAGGCCTAGTACTGCGGGAGGGTGTGTCAGGGGAGGACCCTCTTCATGGATGGATAGTAGGAAATGATGAGATCATGCATTTCTAGGGACGTGTATGGGTTCCAGAAGACATACGTGAGGAGTTGATGTAAGACTTTAATTCGTCAGTTTGGGTAGTTCATCTTGGCATCACCAAGATGTATCATGATCTACACTGCCGATATTGGTGTCCATGTATGAAGAGAGATGTTTCTAGTTTTGTCCTGATGTGTTCTACTTTTCAGCAGGTGAAAGCAGAGCATCAGCGACCAACAAGTCTTTTGCAGAATTTACCCATTCCGGAGTGGAAGTGGAACAATGTTGTGATGGAATTTGTGAACAATTTTCCGACGTCACCTCGAGGAAATGATTCTATTTGTGTTTTCATTGACATTCTTACAAAGGTTTCTCAATTATTGTCAATCAAGGAGACCTTCAGTGTTGAGGAGCTGGGACGGTTGTACATCCGAGAGATAGTATGTCTACATGGAGTTCCACACTCCATTTTTTTAGACAGGGATGCAAATTTTACATCTCGGTTCTGGAAGGGGCTTCGGAATGATTTGGGTACACAGGTACTTTTGAGTACTACATACCATCCCCAGACAAATGGCCAGTCCGAGCGTACAATTCAGCTGCTTGGGGATATGCTCTGAGCTTGCATTCTAGAATTTGGAGGTTTGTGGGAGAAGAATATACCTCTTGTGGATTTCGCCTACAAAAACAGTTTTCAAGAGATTATTTATATGTAACCTTACAAGGATTTCTATGATAGGCCATGCTGATCAGCTTTATGCTGGCTGGAGGCAGGAGAGGCGGCTTTCTGGGACCTCGTCTTGTTCAGGAGACCTCAGAGTAGATAGAGTTGAATTGGAAGAGGATGGATATGGAATATTACCTAAAGAAGTATTATGTTGATCAGCAGAGACGAACTCTAGAGTTTAAGGTCTGGGATTAAGTTTTCCTATGTGTCGCACCGAGGTTGGGACACAAGAGGATTCAGAGACAGGGTAATATTTCACCAAGGTATGTTGGGCCATTTGTGGTGTTGGAGAGAGTTGGGATGGTCTCCTATCGGTTGTAGTTACCTCAGAGGTACCGGGCTATGCATGATGTCTTCCATGTTTCCCAGCTCTGACGTTACTTTTTAGACCCATCTCATTTCCTTCAACATGAGGAGGTTGAGCTCGAAGTGGATGCATCATTTGAGGAGCATCTTATCTGAATCCTCTATCATAGTACGATGGTTCTCCGTGGCTGGTCTTTTCCTCTAGAACGAGTTCTATGGAAGTATGGGTAAGTACATGATGAGACTTGGGAGAGGAAGGTCGATGTACACTCACAGTGGCCAGAGCTGTTCGGGGTTTCTTCTTCTATGCCTCTCTTGGGAAATTCAGTCACAAATTTCATTAAAGTGAGAAGTTTGTAAGAACCAGACCTTTTTTTCAGGTATGTTTTTCTTTTTTCTAGAGTTCTTGAGAATGGAGGAGTTTAGGAAATTTTTTAAGTACACATCATGTCCATTGATGCATCTTTAGTTCGTGTGTTGGTCGTGTCATGAACATGCACATGTCCATGTAGGGGTGATGTGGAGGCTGCCTAAAGAGGAGTATGGAAAAGGTGACTATACGTCGTGTAACTCAAAATTAAACACCATGTACTTTGTTTTTATTCATTAAATGCACTGGGGTCGCGTTATAACCCCATAACCGTCTTCTTCTCTAGCTTCTTTGACCGAGGGCATCCCATACGACCACTAATCTCCTCCAATCCTCCGAGCCTCCGTACGTTCACCAAATTGACAGCCGTCGATTGAGTTGGAACTGCATCAGTAAACTCTTCCTTATTTTAGGGCATCTTTTTCCAATTACTCCTCTTTTTCATGTTATCGTGGGTTAAAGGTTTTTTTCATTTTCATAGATCTACGACATTTTAAGGAGATTTAAGCCTCTTGTTTCAAGTATATTGATCTTCTAGCATCACGGTAGGTGGTTTGTGCCTTTCTTTTTGAAGTCTTTGAGTATTATTTTCAATTTCCACCAATACCCTTGAACGGGGTATTGCGTGGTTACTGTATTTCCCCTATCATTCTTCCTTCCTTGATTGTATTCTTGTGTAGAGGTAATTTGGATATGTATTAGGATAATTGCAATGCTTAGATGTTTTAACCATGCCTTGTTCTGTTTACGACCTTTTGTTCTTGTTCTACCTTTGACCGTTATACCTGTTTTCGATGCCTTGTAAACATAGGATGGAGTATTGTTCCATGACATTCTTGTTATGATATAGTATAGTTATCCAAGTAGCAATGTAGGTTTACTTTGGTCATATAGAATTATTATGCACTGACTTGCAAGGGGCCATGAGAACCTAGTGCTATTGACTATAAGGGGACAGACCGAGTGAGTTTCCTTGGAGAGTCTTTATTTTGTTTGAATTTCCTTAAACCATTCCAGGATATAGGAGGAAATGACCGAGTGAGCTTCCTCAAAGAGACTGTGATCGACTTGCTGCTATAAGAGGAATTGACCGAGTGAGCTTCCTCAGATAGTCTCTAGAACATTGGGCTATTAGGGAATTGACCGCGTGATCATCCTCAAAGAGTCCCGGAATACTTTAGACTATAAGAGGAATTGACTGAGTGTGCTTCCTCAGAGAGTCTTATAATTCATAGTACAAACCAGAGGGGTTAGGCTTAGTTTACTGCCCCGAAGGTTATTAGTACTTCTTGGATAGGTCCAGAGGGGATGGTTGTGAGTACTTCTCAGAGGGGTTCCGATTTGAGGTTAGCTATTTGCTTCACTGTTTCTTGTTGATATGTGGATTCTTTACAATTGTGTATCATACTATTTACTGGTTACTGTACTCTTACCTTCTATATGCTCACTGGCTATTAGGAAGAGTTCTTAGGGTGGTTTACTATTGGGATTTTGTCTCACACCCTGATTGGGTCATGCTTTTTGGCCCAAACAAATTATATTGATGCAGGTATAGATAAGGGAAAGCTCCCTTCGACTTCAGGTACTTGATTGCATTGGAGTAGGAGAGCATGGGACCAAGCTGAGTCCTGCAATGTGGAGGAGTTTCTTATATGATTTTTTTTCACTTTAGTTTAGTGTTGTATTCAGCATTGTGACTTGTTTGGATGATTTCATAGACATATGAATCATGCATCATTTTATATATATGTGTGTGATCCAGTTGTCTAGTGTTTTAGTCTTCTATTGTTTATTGTTGTTGGATATTTTCTACTACCGCTATTGTATGTGTTGTTTACTTCTGCTGTGTACTCTGCCAATGAGGGCATATTTTCCCCACTAACACACCTAAGACCCTAATTGCAAGTCAGCAGCCTCTGGCATTCATGGAAATTCTCTTGAGGCCCTATGACCAACTCTGTACAAGGAACCTCTGGGTGGCTCCTGGAACCAGGATGTTACTCCTCCCTCCCATGTTCTGACATATGGTCTTGAAATGACGTGACTCTAGTAGTTGTGGCTGTCATATCTCATATCCACAACAGTTATCCTTTATAATTTCTACTTATAATCACTAATTATAATGGTAAAAATATTTCCAATGGGGACATTTCCAATGGTCAAATAGATCAACGATTATATTAACTAGTATTCATATTTGATAAATGATCATATTAAAATTACCATGGTAATATTTAACCTAATAAATACCATTATTTCACTCAATTTTATTTATAATTCATATTAAGGTTATATTTCATTTTCTAATATGTGCAATGGTTTATTAATATTTTTTCTATAGTGTTATCCATGGGGGTAATGATTATAGAATATTGGTCTGATCTATATTTTTCCATTTTAATATTTCTATTTTACATTTTTCCCATTGTACATTTTGAAAATTTTAATGGTTTGAAGTACAATTTAATAATATTTTTAATGATATAATTTTTTTTCTTCATGAATAAAATTATATAATATAGAAAACATTTTCTATGGAATCAAATATCATTTAAATGCATAGTTTGTCACATTCTTCCCCCCTTTATAAATTTTATCCCTAAAGTTTTCACTAATATTATTGTTTTAAAATTGGTGAGGGTACTTTTATTTCATTCTTTCCATTGGATAAAAAGTCACTTGATCATAATTATAGTTCCTCCAAAACACTATGACCTAGTTATTAGTCTATTTATGTTGAACTGTGTCTCTATGGTGCAAGATCTCCACCCGTTTATCCTCATAAGAGAGGCCATGTTCCAATTGTTCCACCTTCAGATTAAGTACTTGTGATGGATCAAGTGTGTACTTAATCAAGAGATATACATGGAATAACTTATAAATTGAGATAGAATTTATGGAAGTTCTAGATTATAGTCCACTGCTCATATGAAATAATGATTTCAAATTTTCAAATATACCAAAGACTAAGAATCAGTTTCTTTTGAAACTTAATGAATCTATTCAATATTGATATCTCATAGAAATTATTTTCTTCAACATCATACTCCATTCCCATTAAATGGTTATCAGGATAACCCTTTTACAATCTCTGAGTAGTTTTTATATATATTTTTTGGTGGAATGAACCTTTTCTATTATCTCTTTCGCATGATCGAACCCGTGTTTCTTTCTCTCAAGAAATTCATCCTAACAAGTAAGTGTTATACATAACTTCCTATATAGAGCTTCTTAGGATTACATTTTAATAAATGATTGAAATATATTATTTTATTATAATTAATGTAATATTAGGTGTTTATAACATACAACTTATAATTTTATTGAATATGTGATTAGTATTTCCTCAAGCGTCTGAATAGTCCTTTTATATTGGACATTAGGTTAGGGGTAATAGGTCGTACTAAAATTCAATTATGATTTTAGATCATGATGAATTTTTATATAAACTTTATTTGTGAACATTGAAACATGAAGAAAAACAATTGATAGTGGCACCACATGAAGCCTCACCACTTTTGTTATGTATAACATAGAATGTTTTTCAATAGATTAGTCTTCTCAAATTTTGATTAATTGGGTAGTCTTAAGGATTCAATCTACTATAATCCATATCAAATAATGTTTTAGATGATGTTGGTAGAAAATTGATAAATTCCATAGGGATAATTCCCCACTTCCATGTCAGTATGGGTGGTGGTTTCAAAACCCGTTTAGGAAGTTTTCACTCTTCCTTTCCTTTTTCACACACCAAGAACATTTAGTGTATTTGAAAATATTTTTTTTCATTTTATCCTTCATTTCCTAATTAAGAAGGTGCTTATACATTTTATTTCTTTGAAGATGTATAAGGAATGTTGTTTTACGATATTATTTCATTATCTCTTTATTTATCAATAGGATATATGGGACACAGAACCTTATACAAAATTTGAATACATCTTTTTATCATTATTAAACTTAGGAAAAGTCCCATTATTCACAGCCTTTATATTCCTATGTATAAAAATATATTCTCTTTAATAAATATTTATCTTATTTTTTAATGATGGTTGAGAAATAATTTGTGATAAAATTGAGGATTTACATCCCCTTATAATTCCCATTTTGAACCTTACTAAGATCTTAATCATTGGATCTCCTTGAATCCCCATCATTTCTAAAAAAACATGATATTTCTATCTTACTCCATTAGAATATATTTTCTTATTCTAGGGTGATAATGAATTGAGTTTTTAGAGCCTTTAGGAAGTCTTGTACATATCTTTTGTACCATGTTAAAATACTTTTCTGTTATTATATACATAAATCATTGTTGGTATGTGTATATGTCACATTTCTCCCCATAAAAATCATGCCTCCAATCATCAGTGAAAAAATGATTGTAGAAAAAGTTTGGTTATGAATATGATAATTGTGATCATTAGGATTTAAATATTAATATGCATCGGTGATCTCCATTTTATATTATATGTGTACCACCCAAGATATTGTAGTGATTCTACACTACAAATAAAAAATCCTTCTCTGAAAGATGGTAGAGTTAAAATAGTTTCAGTAACTAATATCTAATTTAGTTTATAAAAAACATTATCCACCATCTTTTATTAAGATGATCATAGATCATTTTGAAGTTAACTTTGTTATTCAATTAAAAACTCATGAAAAATGTTTCCGAAACATCTTATAATAGCTTTATAAACCAAGGAAAATTAAAATCTCATTTACCATTGTTGGATGAGGCCACTACACCATATCCATTATCTTGGAAGGGTTAAATGAGATTCATTTAATGGTTATAATGTGAACTAAAATTGAATCTTTTTTTAAATAAAAATTCTCATTTGATAATTTTTTTTGAAAATTTTATCCTTTCTAAATGTTTTCAATATAAACCTTATATAATCATTCTGTTCCTCAAAAATTTTAGAATATATAAGAATATAATTAATTAAAACTATATGAATTGAAGATGGTAGTAATTTAATAATATATTTATAGAATCCAAAAATATATAAATAACATTACTCAAGAATAATGGAAGAACAAAAAAATCGTAATTCCCATATCTTGTTTGGAATGATGTATTTGGAATATATTATTTATTTAACCAAAATTGATGATAGCCAAATCGGTGTTCAATCATAGAGAATAATTCATCCCCATGAAGATGGCCAAATAAATCCTCAATACTTGCGAGAGGATACTTATACCTCACTATGATCTAGTTAGGTTCTCTATAATATGTTCATATCTGCATTAATCTATCCATATTACTTTAAAAGATAGATGCTCCCCAAGGAGATAGAATAGGTCAAATAAATACCTTCTCTAAATTATATTTAAGGTGTTTATTTAGTCCCTACAACTCCATATTTTCATTTCTATATGGGTCTTTGATATCAACATCGATATTGGATTGAGTTTAATAGATAAATATACCTTTCTTTCTAAGGTTGGTCCATGTAACATTTTATGATATAAAATTGTGTACTCTTGAATAATTGGGGCAATTGTTTTTCTTATTATTTCATTTATATCTCCCTCTTCACAAATCATCTTCCTAAATAATCCTATATAAGGTTCTTCAAGACAAATCTTATGATGATATATATATCATTTAAAAAAACTAAAGGTTTTACATTAAAGAATACTAATATTTCCTTACTCTTAAATGTTTTCTTAGATTTATAATTTGGGATTTAGTCCATCCCTAGAATACTATATAATTACACCATGGGATTGATAAAAATATTTTTAATGACATTGTACTCACTAATGTTAATAATATAGTTCTTATACAGTAATGACTATAGGATAATACCTCATGTATTATTCCCAATAAATATAATTCTAACAACTTAGATATTGATTCCATAATCATTACATTTTATGATAAAATAATGGAACGTGTATTACCCAAATCAAACTAAGTACTTAGTATCATTGAGAACACAATGAATGTAACAACAACCACATAATTTCAAGCCTCTAAATCAGTCATCACGATAGAAAATTCTCAACCTTTCTCACTTGGCCTATGCTGATGTTTATGGTTTTTTCCCTCAATCATCTAATAATATGGACATTATTTAGAGACATTCCTTATTTTTCTAAACTCGAAACATTAAACATCAGTATGTGTGTGAAAAAGCTTCCTGTTTTCCATAGTGTTAAGAATTTTAGGATTCAACTATTCATGAAATTTATAAGTTATATTCTTATATCTTCCTCACTTGTAGCACTTCAACTCCCCATAATGATGTTCTGCAGATTATTCTTCTCAAATTTTTCAACATAAGATATTGTATTTACTTTCCTATTACAATATTAATATTATTCTATGAGTTTGGATTCATTTTTAACTTCTTTTTATTTTAAATAAGTGATCAATGTGTCTATGTAAACTCCAATTAGACATTTATATCACTCATCTCTATCTCATCATAGCTTAAATAATCCATATTTTATAAATTCCTCCACAAATGGTGTCTCAGTCAACTGAATAATTTATTAGCCTTTCCAACATGATCCATAATAAATATATAGGTGTATCAATAAATCCTCATAATTTTTATTTATTATCTTCACAGTGATTAATTTCCACTAATCTTCTCATATAGGAATTCTCTCCCCATTTTTGTTCACACTGAATGTAAAAAAATTTATTAAAAAATATTCCACTAAATTATTAAGACCCCATAGAATCAATATCCATTATCAGATTCATGTTTTTAATCATTTTACACAAATGATTAATATATAATTTTAAATGGTATTCTCCAATAGTAACATTCCCTTTATTTAAACATTGGAGTATATAAAAGATCTCTTCTATAGAGTAAATCCATTTTTCAGCAATAAATGGGTCAGTATGTTCACTAAAAGAGGTTGTTCATTGATGTATGAAGATCTAAATGTAAAGTTATACCATTTGAGGAAAATCTGGTCACTCAACCTAACTCAAGTTATTAATAAAATCTCAAGATAGTTGATTTATTTTTTACATGATGTTTTCGATTACAACATTCATTGAAAGGCCATTAATGCACCATCTGTTCCACTCACCATTTAAGTAGTTCCTCAAATTTATCGCTATTTTTATAAAAGAAGAAAACAATAGTGAGAAACATGTTAATTTTATGAATATTATAATTCTAAAATGTTTTTATGTCTATAAACATCATTCTTAAACATGTTATTCATTAACAATAATTAAATTTTTATAAATCACATACAATGGTTCATAAATACATTAATATTAACCAAACATATCCCCAAGGAGTGTAAAACTGAGATTTCATCAATGAACATTGTTATATACTAGTTAGAATAAAATTTTATCCTAATATCGTGTTTTTTTGGTTGTTACCCCTAGTTACATCTTTGCTAGATCCACATTCACTTGTAGTATTCACAATGAAATTTCATTACTTGGAAACCATTCATTTAGTAGGTCGCCAAAATTTTAGGATCTTTCCCAATATTTAGACATATCCCTGTAGTAATTACTATAGTTTTAATTTCAAAATTTAAACAAATAACTAAAAATTCTTGTGATTCAATTTATGGAATCCCACCTTTTATATATAATTTTTTATTTATTGGGAACAGAAGAGAGGATTTTTAAAGTTTAGTTTATTAGTAATTAGGAACATAATACAAGAAAAAATAAAACATTCTTATAATTCATGTGAATGTGTTTTTAATGGGATAAAAATAAGTTAATTATACTATACATTATATCCTATGTCCATACAATAAAGGAAAGTGTTGAGCATGATCCTAGTAATGGAGTAGGAAAGGGAGACATTTATCACATGACTATGAGGCATATCAATATGAACATGAGGTATAACAATATAACATTATCATGATAACATGACATGTATAATAATAAAATTAAAATGAATAATAAAATGGAAATGTGTATAAAATATTTAAATGACCCATTCAGGAGAATTTTTTGAGGGTTTATCACTTGGTGTCAGAAATTACAATTTCATGGTTATTCACCATGCTTTTACAAAACCATCCATATATAGAGGTCAAATTATTTTCAAAATTAATTTGTTTACAATAAGGTAGAATCATTAAAATTTATTATTTAACGAGATCCACATATATCAAAATAAATCATTTCATTAACATCCTATTGAGAATAAATAATGCTTTTCTTATCAAAATAATTGTGTATAAAAGTACATAAAGACATGACCATTACATCCTTCTTATCACAAGAAATGGAATGAAAATCTCATTTATGTAAACTAATAAATAAATAAATCATTTTAATATCTAGGTTAATACCCAAGGAAAAGTAAGAGTATTTTTCATTTAAATTATAGTAAATTCTAAAGTAAAATATAGAAATTGAGAAGTAAATTTGGCTTTTTGATAGGTACAAAATAGAGATATCAAAATAGAAAAACATTGAGAGAACTAAGGTCTCACATTGATATAAAATTATTTTATAAGTAAAAGCACAATTAAAATAATAATAAAAGGAATTAAAATACCCCATATAATTTATATAGAAATATAATTTTTTGAATGGAAATGAAGATAATGAGAATTACCTTTCTATGATGCGTTTCCTTTAAATATTGAGGTTATAACCACTAGGACATAATGAAACCATATGAGGAATCTATAGGAGGAAAAAATTACTAAAAAATCATAGAGGGTGTATTGGTATTGCATGGTAAAGAAAAAATATGCGGGTATTTATTTCAAAAGTGGAGAAATAATTTAATAATTTCCTTGTATAGTTCTTCAAAATAATGGTTGTAGAAAATGAAACAACATTAGATTTCCCATGGGGGTTTTCATGATTTTATACCTTTGGGTCACGTTTTATTATATTTTAATCCATTAGAACCAAAAAAAATTAATACTTGTTTTGAAATTGAAAAGTAGACTTTCTACAATGTATTGTTTTTAAAATCAATTTCTCCATTTTATATATTGGAATGTCAAGTATAGGATTGAAATTTGATTAAAATATATTAAATACTTCATATTTAAAAAATAATATATTTCATGTCATAGATTATTGTTAATTACTTATTAAGTCATTATTAAATAAATATGAAGTCATAAATATACAGAAAATTAAAAAATAATTTTTGATATTCATTAAGAAATAATTTATTTTAAGGAATTATCAAAAAATAACCCCAACCTAATTTGAACATTCCGATTAAAAATATAATACATATTTTAACAAAATAATTCCTTAAAATATGATAATTTTAGCTTTCAAATATAGACAACCTTATTTATTTATAAAATACTTATTTTGAGGGATAATGAAATTTCTTACACTTAAAAAAATGTCATAGGAAATTATAACATTAATATATTATTTATAGTTAAATAAGAATGTTTTGAAGTACTAATTCATTTTTAAAAATATTATTTCGAATAAATAAGTTTATTATAAAAGTGTATTTTTTTTAAAATACCATTATGTTTTATTTTTATCCAATAATAAATTTATCAAATGTTTCTTACCTAAACAAATATTTTTATCAATAAATATTATTCAAAATATTATATTGATGGAAAACCCATTTTTTTATAAAAAATTAAATTAAACTTTTTGTAACTAATTCCTTGAAACATGCCACCTTATTACTCTTGCGTATTCCATAGGATAAGGTCTAAAATAGGGGTAATTTAATGGGGTGGCTCAACTAACATTGATTGAGTGGAAATCATTACCAATATTAACATCTCAAGTAGAAATGTTCATTAAATATTCAATTGTTGAAGTGTGAATTGGAAATTTCTAAGGGAAACTATAGTGACACTACCTCCCTCCCATTTTTTAAAAAATACGCTTCAAACAATATGTCACTAATGGTTTAGGCCATTATCTATCTTTTCTACATGAACTATCCTTGGTCATTAATAAATATGAAAACTATTTAGAATAGAAAACTTATTATATTTTTTTAAAGATCCAATATTAAATTAAACCAAGAGTTATATAGACTAATAGTAATATTTGACCAATGGTTATTTTATTATTCCAATGTTCATATTTTTCTCTATCAATACTACATCAATATTCCAATCAATTTTAATTAAAATTCCTCTTAATTTTGTATTTATTTTTCTATGATGTGGATTTCATTAGTAATGTTTTTATTGTAAAGAATGTTTTTACTATTAGGGTGATGATTCTAACTTATTAGGGAAAGAATATTTTATCCTTTTAACTTTTATATATTTTTATAATTTTAATATTTGGAATTTTTAACAGTTTCATAGATGACTAATGTAATAATATTTATCAATGAGATAAGGTTTCTTTAGTTCATGTATAACATTATATAATATAACACACATCCAATCATGAAAAAGTTACATTTAAAATCTTAGTTCATAATAATAGAATACTTTTTATGACAATCCATTTCAAATTATATAGGTTTTTGATAGGATGAGATACTGCTTTCTTATGTGAGGCCTAGAGTCCATTCTCATTCGATATGATATTTTAGAATAGGTTAACATATGATATTCAAGCTAATATGATACATAGATCAAATAAAATCGAGAACTGTTAAGATATTAGTCCACCACATATGGTACTATAATCTTATAAGGTGCATGAGCTACAACACAAATTATATGTTTAAAACATATCTCCTAGGAAAAATATAAATTCTATTTTATGATATTGTGATGAATAAAATGTTATTTGAGGATTTTATAACTATTTATTTTCACCTAAATATCACAAAAATTTAAAAGTTTATGTAATTAATGATAAATAATTAAGAGAAGGTTATATTTAATGTGAAAGGGAATATCATTATTGTTGAATTAATGAAGATTTAAATATATCCTATTTTAAAAAATTCTAGAACATGATGAAAACATTTCAGATTACTCTTGATCAGTTCTATCATGATCAAAACATTATAAAACATAGAGTATCTAGGATTCAATATTGGATTGAGAAATATTAGACAATAAGAAGATAAAGAATATAAGTATTTTATATATTGGAATATAAAATGAGAATATTTAAAAATCATAATTTTTGATTCGAATTGGGAAATAAAGATGATAATGCTGGACAAGTTCTTCAAGGTTTAAAATTTCAATAATGATATACATTCACATTTAGTGGGTTGATAAGTGAATCTATTACGTTATCTAATATTTATAGATTCATTATTATCTATAATAAACTTATTAATGAATATTTGAAGTAGGGAATGGGATAAACTATGCTAGAACATGTATGAAGTTTTGTTTTCATACAGTCGTGAGGGTTTTTATGTGACAGATATGTAAGAGGGATATTGTTGAGATGATAAATTGAACTGGTATTTTTAAAGACCCAAAGAAGTAAAATTTAGTTTTTAGAAAAAAATAAAATATGAGTATATAAATAACAAGTGTACACATGTTGTTTTATTAGAGAAAATAGAGTGAGGAAAAAAGTAAAGTGCTCATGGGAGACACCATGTAAAAACCATTGATAATAGGTGAGAGGAACAACAAATAAAATAAGATTAAAAAATTTTATTTTTATTTTATATATTAAAAATTTAGAAAATAAAATTGGCCATAAAATATATATAAAAAAGAAAAATATAAAGAGTAATGTAATTATGTGTAATAAAATTAGAGCTTATAAAAAGTGAAGAATAAGAGGGAACTCTTTATGGAAAAAGGTGACACTTATCCTATGTTAAATAGAAAATTATATTTTTATAAATTATAATGGATGATGAGGACCCTTCTAAATCCATTATAGTATATGTTTGAGAATATGAAACTATAAAAAGACTGATTATGATGATATTGTTCAACTCTAAAATGTTGGGAACCTTTCAAATTGAGGATTTTATAGATTATTGATGGTCACATGTGTCAAGTTGAGAAATCACAGTGAATAGATTCTATGTAAAATGTATGAATTTGAGAAGTGAATAGAGGCTAATTTAAATGCACTTTTTTTTAAGATCTCTTAGAATTGAAGGACTCTATATATAAATGTAATGATATATTATTTTTATGTTTTGACATCCCTATACTAATCAAATACCTTCTTTATAAGGGAAGGATGGAAAATATTATATATATATATGGGTGGATTACTTAGAACCAGTGTGACTTTGGGTATGGATGGAGGTCATGATTGGAATATATGACACTGGTGGTATACATGAGATACTTTATGCACTATGATAAGTATTGAATTTTTGTAACATTATATTGGATTTCAAATACACATTGGGTTAATCTAATTTTATATTATAAAGTAAAAACAATTATTATGGTCAATATCAAATCATGATATAGAGTAAGTTTCAATTGAAGGGACCACACCAAGTAAATATATTATGTACTATGATTTTAAATTAGTTTATTTATTACATGTAGTTGTGTAATTTTTGGTAAGAGTTAAATGATTATATTCATACACTAATTGGTTACAATGGTTTTGATTATTAATAGAAGATTTAAAATATGGAAAATATTTCATGATGTTTTTGTAAACTATTAATATCATAAATGTTAGGGACACTATATTCACCCCAATCATAGGTATTTTCACTATATCCTTTGTCTAATATTCCATTTGTTACACTAATTATATAAAATATTTTTAATTGTATTCACTTATTGTTAAACTAATTAAATATAGAATACAATTTATTCATATACTTATCACTACCAACATCCTCATTATCAGTACTACATGACTGTATAATAAATTTATCTCCTTTTGTAAAGAATATAATGGAATTATTTTTCTTTTTTTAGGTTCATCCTCATCTTTACATATTGAATTGTTTTCCTACTAACTCATCAAGTTCATTCAAATGAACAACATTATGTTTTTTAATTTTGAATGATTCTCATCATACTAAGGTTAATATTTTTTACTTTTCTAGTATATATTTTAGTAATCTCAAAAAATTTATTATCTATATTAAGTTATATGTTAGAACTATAGTACATAAAAGGATTAATGTATTTAATTAATCATATAATGAGTATAATATTGGATCAATGTTGTTGATTTATAAATCCCCAATACCATGTGTCGTGTATTTTATAAATATATGGTTATAAATAAATTTTTATGAGTTATATATGGAATGATATGAATAATAGAGAATATTATATAATTATCTAAAGATATTGAATTAATTTTTAATAAATTTTTATAACACCATGTGATGATGGAGTGGACTAAATTTTGGTTTTATGAACTATGATGAAGAATAATGATTATGATCATGGTCAAATATTATTATTAACTAATGATTATATAGTCCTTGAGACAGTAAACCAAAACAAGATTCGAGTAATGATTTAATATAGAATGTGGAGGACTTAATTATATTAAGGAATTTCTGTTCATGATTTCTATTCAAGATAAAAAAATGGGGAGCTTCTTCGATACCTGTTACAGAACTAGTCATTTCAAAATGAAATTTTTTATTGAGTTTTTGTTAGAAATGGGGTTTAAGGATAAAATTAATCTTTTGGTTGACCCCTTTTGTAATAAATGGAAATTAGGTAATAGTTATAACAACAAATCATCATTTTTCCTAGACAATATTTTATAAATAAAAATATGATTTTAAAAAATTCATTTACTTGTATAGACAAAAATGTGATTGGTTAAGATATAATAACATTATAAGTTTAAATGACCACATAATTCAAGAATTTTTAGTATATAATTCATTGTTATTATGATCAAAGTTATAGTGATGCGTTTTATCATAATACAAATTATCCATATATATTATTTGAAATTAATATTTTTTTTGATGATATAATTTTTTTAATTAAAATCTTATTCAATATCTATTAATGTTTTTCAAAACATTAATTTATTGAATGTTTTTATGAAAATGATTTTTATTATTTGATTAATTGGTAAAATTATTTCATTTAATTTTAATATCTTTTAAGAACTAAATTTTAGTGTTTTTATAGAATAATAATTAAAATATAATTTTAAAACAATTAAGAGGAATTAAATTTTTGGAAATCAAACATTTAAAACTGCACTTTTATATTTACACTAGTCATTGTCGGTGGAGAATTTAATCATTATTATTTTTATGTTGGAATGTATTAAAGTATTAATTTTTAATATTAATTGGTAAATTTATTAAAAAATATGACTCTATTTTTAGGTAGTTTAAATTAAATAAGGATCAAATCCACTTATGTAAGAATTAGTTTCTACCTGTGTAAGAATAAATTTATATCCTATAAGCCTTAATTTGGTCTTATATAAGTATGCATTTTTTAAAAACACCATAAGGATCACAAACTCTCTTTTTTCATCATTATTATTTTTTATAAGGATAGATTGAAAGGTTATTATTGTTCCAAATATACCATTGTAATTTTTTATTATATTATTGAGTGACTTCATAATTTACAAATTCCATTAAGGTTTCCCACGGATCGAAAACAAAAAAGTTTAATAATACATTGTATGAAAAAATTCAACAAAGGTGTATAACAATTTGTTCTTATAACATAAGAAGGTATCCCACATAAGAAGTTATATGCATAAATAAATGTCGCATTAGATAATGGAATTTTATACTCATTAATTTAATTTGATTCAAAATGTCACATCGTCTATAAATTTCAAAAAATTCAAAACAAATAAAAAGTATTTTGGGACTTAAATGATGATTTTATGGTTTAATCAAACAAAATATTTCATAGCAGAGGGGATAAATTGAATTGATAAGGGATTTTTATCAATATTCTTTAAATATTATGTTAATAATATATTAATGTGGTAGTATTGAATTATTTTAGAGGGATTATTCTTGAGTCACATGGGAATGAAAATTAACAGTGATGGGAACTAAAAGGAGTGATATGAATGGAAAAAGGCATCCATAGACGTGAGTAGTTTCATGAATGTTATTATTAATACTCTTCAATAGTGGAATCATGAGAGTTATTGATTTATATTTTAAACATTAAATTATTATCTTGAAGAATACTTGGGGTATAAATAATAAGAGGTTGTGGAAGTGAAATGGGGAGTTGAAGTAAGAATAATCAACTATTTAAAGGGGATCTAATTTAGATTTTTGAACTCTTTCCACTATATTGTTTATTATTTTAAAGGATGCATAACTGAGATACTCTATTTCGATTACATTTATTAGGTAAACTATTTAAATGAAATCATATTTCTATAAGATTCCATTTTTTGTTTGATTTTCATCATTTCTCTTCTCGTTTATTATTATTCTATATTTTAACTTTAATAAAATTTTATTTTATAATGTTTCAAGATTCACTGATTATTTATCTTGAATAAAAAATAATGAAACTATTAAGGATCAGTTATTTTTAATTCATTTGAATGATGAATTTTCAAATAACTAAATAGAAGATAAAATTTGAATCACTAAATTGTTTTTTTGAAAATCATTCTATCCTTTTCATAGTGGAGTTGTGTTATATAGTTAGAATATATAGAATATCCATAATGACATGGAATTTTTTTGATAGAATATTTTTAAACCATTCTATATAAATTATCAATGATTTACCCTTTAAAAAAATAAAATGAAGTAAAATCATTTCATGACCAATCAATTATGATTTCTCATATTATAATTCACTAGTATATTATTCTTCTACTTTAATTAATTCAAATAAATTTTTAATCACCCAATTATACATTCGACTAAATTAAAATTGTATTCCAAATTTCATCCATCATTATAAAATCCAATTTTTCTTGGTTGTTTTTATTGTTTTTTATTTTCGTTGAATCGATCCAACATTTTTAGATTTTCTCTCCAAGTTCAACCTTACTCACTATATACTCAGGTAGTCAACAAATATAAATAAATATTTTGACCTGAACCAATTAAAAATTTTAAAATTCAGCATTTTTTTGGTGAAGGATTCATATAACTTAGGAAAAATAATTATATTTTTAAAAATAAAATATATTAAAAATTGAATATAGAAAAATAAATTTAAAAACACAGAAGAAATTTTTAGAAAATATTATAATGAATGTTCCCTAGATCTAAAATGAATCTTCAGATCTCTTTGATCCAGATATTGAAAAACATTTCTATGAACTAAACAAGAAAATGATAATCAAAATAGATGACATTAGGGATATGGTAAATCACAATGAAGGCATAAAACCACATATACATTGATATAATGTAGTTAAGAGACATATTCTTATATTGTTTTAGCTGCATAAAACTTTTAATAATTAAAATTAAATTACAATAACTCATATTTCATGGAATTATAAGCTTTAAAGTCCCATTTTTATGAAAGAATCATATAATGTATTACCTAATGAATAATATCAATAATAGTTTAGGTATATCAATAGTATACTGCATGAAATTACACTTCATAGATTGATTGATGAATATTTGTGACTGAGATACTTTTGATTATTTCTTAAGCATAATTCTTGGAGTTGGTTCCCAAAACTGGATGAGGTTAATTTTACACATGGATTTAGGTTATCAGAACTTTTAAAATGATGTATTATCATTATATAACAAAAATCATTATTATACCCAAAATTAGTGTTTTTTCTCAAGATAAATGGGAGATATTCTATGAAACATAAGAAATATTTCTAGTTTTTCTTCGGAAATATCAAAACATATAGTTAAATTAACATCTCATAATGGAAATATTTTATAATGTTCTCATCCAATACCATAAAAAATATTTGAAAATATTTATAGATGGGAATTATTTTATAAAATAGTGGAGTCAATTAACAAATTTTTCAATTCCATTGCTCAAAATTTTCAACACAAAAACAGTTGAAGAAGAACCATAGATAGAGATGAGTCAATTTATATCCACAAGAAACATTATTAGGATTTTAGAGTTTTCAATGATAATTTATATAGACAAAAATTTTAAATGTATGGCATGTTTAAATTTTCAAGCACTTTCTGTAAAAACATTGACTTGATTTCCTAACCCTTTAAAGAAGTTATTTTTTTGGGATTGGATGTAGGATAAAATATAGTCATGTTTCATTCTCAAATAGTTATAATAATTAATATAGGAACCATTTGAAGGTTTTTAGAAGGATTAATGCGAGTTTTACTTAGCTATTACCCCTAGTATCCCCCAGAAACTAATAGCACATTTTAAAAAACATCACATGGTTGGAACCTCTAAATCCTAAGGTAATCTTGATGTGATTAGCAGAAAATTATGGGGGGATTTGAGTCACAACCAATCATGATTTTATTCCATGGTAATGTTGATATTTGATTTTGGGGACATGGGGAATGAAAAGGTATTTTTAAAATTACAAAATAACCTATATAGAATGGAAAATACTCTAGATATTATCTATTAATTGTTGATGAACATATAAGTGAAGAAGATGAATAAATTTTATGAATCATTGAGGAGATCAATAGTAAACCCATACCCACTGAAACCATTTTTTGAAGCTACTATAGTATGGAGGAGGGAACCTTAGAGGAATATAAGAGAGGAATAATGGAAAAACGAGATGATTTTCCTAAAGATAAATGATAAAAATAAAATTTTATTGTTTGAGAAGAAATTTTTTTTATGAACATCATTGAAAAATATAATGATTCCATATTTTATTAATTTATAATTAGTAAATGCATTGGAGACTCTTGACCTCCTAAGTCCCAGAGTCATGTATCTATTTATGTATCACTACATTGGAAACTTAAACCTCTCATATATGAAATGAAATATTCATTTTTGGTTTGAGATATGGGGTTCATATTATAATATCAGTTAAATAAATGGGAAATAAAAATGGAAAATTGTTAGTTATCTTATTTTTTCTTAGAAAATTTATAGACTAAAACATTTATGATATAAAATGGACAATCCCACTATACTAAATATATTGGATCCTAATGAAACCTAAAAAAATAGTTGTGAAAAAATTATGGTTAATTCCAAAATAATGAATGTATATTGAGAGTAATTGATCATGTTACTATATTATTTAATTATTTAGCCCATATTGGGACTCACATAGGTCATCCTTATCTATGTAACCCCTTTTAAATAAGGTTTCACAATTGTAATCAAATAATAGAATGAAGAAAATACAAATAGGTATATTAAAAAGAGGATGTTCTATACATATTATAGAATTTTGAATTATATAAATATAAAATATCACATTTCCATCCAATTTTTTGATTACATACTTGAGAAACAATCAAAAATTAATTGTTTTATTTTATTGATATATATAGTAGTTATAACTATATTTCAATAGCCCGTGAAGATCCAGAAAAAACCATATTATCATGCAAATGTGGAACATTTGGTTGTCGAAATATTCCCTTTGTCTTGTGTGGTCCCCTAACCACCTATCGAATATTCATTATGTATATATTTAAATATATGATTGGGAGGATAATAGTGTTCTTCATGGATGATTTTTCAATTATGGAAATAAAATATTAGTTATGTATAGAAAATATATAATTAGTTCAATTAGGATACAGATAGACCAATATTGTTTTGAATTTGGGAAAATAATAATTTATGGAAAATGGGGGGATTGGGAATAGCTATAAGGTCTAAAGGATGAAAATATAAGTGGAAAATGATATGTTAGAGGTGATCCAAAATCAATCCTATTTGACAGATGGAAAATGTTTTATAATATTTTTGGGGTATCTTAATTTTTATCAGAGGGATATTAAATATTTTTCAAATATCAAAAATCCTATTTGTAATTTTTGTTCTACTATGATCCCTAATTAATTGATGAGAAATTTTTACAGTACTCTAATATTTTAAAGTAAAAACTGACTTATTCACTCATAATCACTACCCCCAATAACAAGTTACCATTTTAAATTATGTGTGCTTCTAGTTATATAACTTTATGGATTTCATTTGCGTAGGTAATGTGTAGGCGGTTTCATGTGTTCTATTAAGATAGTTGTTTTCTAGATGATGTCCCAATGAATTATAACATGAATTAGAAGGTAATAATTGATATAATCCAATCTCTTGATTACATTAGTCAATATTTAATTGGATCTACAATCATAATATTCATATATAATTAAAACATATATTTTCTACATTAAAAAAATAGGCTAATCTAAATATATTTAGGTGGATACTCCTCTATAAACAGTTTGACATGGAAATTTGAGAAAAATAGGGTTTTGACTAAAAACTATATTTTATTTTACATTTAAAATTTTATTTTTCGATGACCAGGAAAATGACAATACATGAAATTACCAAATCACCAAATTGAAAAAACCACTTAAACAAAATCCAATTTAGATTCAAATGTCTAAATCAGTGTCACAACCACACTAGGACACCTTGGAACAGGAATCCTCAATCAACGAGCCTCCATGAGCCCCACCCTAAAATAGAACCACCTAATCATATCCTTTAACCCATTTTTTATACATCACCGATGAGAACCCATCATCCATCACCATCGTAGTATCATACATCATACAGAAAAAACGGTCACCACATCATCAAACCACCATCACAGAATAACCTACCTATTCAAAACGTGACCATCATCCACTCACTATTGTAGATATCATATGACCACTACCAAAACAATAAATAACAAACCCTAGACCAAATCATTGTCTCAACAAAAATATCATAGAAATAAACCATAAACAACATCACTCATGCTGAGGAAATATTGAACAAAATCAATAACCCAAAAACTATCCTTGACATTTCAATTTGATGAAATACCATCATCGAAGGTCTGTGTTATGAAAAATAATGAATTCTGAACCACACATCCAAAAATATCATCATTTCCACTACTCTCGATCTTCCATGGAGGGACAATAAAATTTAGACCAGAGCAGGGAGAGTAGTCGAGGAATAGGGTGTCGGCACCGTCGATGAGGCAGTAGACCCGAATCCATCAAATCATAGGAAACTGACTCAGGAAGTGCATGAAATCCATGGAATTACAAACTATAGAACCCAAAACCTCTAAGGTGAAACTGCTTTAGCTCTGACTTAGAGATACGTCGAGGTATAAGAGGTTAGAGATGGGGATGTGTTTCTATTTTCTTCATTAGAAACATCATTTGTCAGGCCTCTAATAAAAATTTAAATCCAAAACAAAAAATTATAGGAGTGAGCACTGATGCAGCCACCGAAGACAATACAAGGTCAATGAAAAGAAATAATAGTACAGAAGGAGAGGATGATGGAGGGTTGCACAATAGCCTCCCCCACTATGATCTATCGTTAAGGAGAAACCCTGTCATGAGAGAGAAAATATATATTTCTCCACATTTATAGGAATCTAATTACACTAAATAAAAACCCAAGGGAGATTAATTCCCCCTTTTTATGAAAACTAATTGTTATGTCAACTAGACTAACCAATGAGAATGTATTTTATTGAAATTTATTAACTTTATGAGTCATTACCTATGATATTATATAGAACCAAATAATGAAATTTATCTCTGTGTAGAATGAGTACTTGTGGGATATGCCATAAATATTTAAAATAAGTGTCTATTTTATTATGAGGAGAAGGTTTTACCATTTTAAAAGCTTTCCCTTCATCAAAATGGGGTTCCACCATGGCAGAGAATTGAAAGTCTTGCTTATATTTCATGATATATTTTAATGGAAAACAATATTTAAGGATGAAACATAGTTATTAGTAGTATGTGATAAATACCAACGCATGTGAATTGATGATAGTTAAATGAACTAAATCATATATGTTGTTGAAATATTAATGTTTTGACATTTGGTGTTTGGTATTTATTTGATCATTATAATATTATCATGGAAATGTGTATATCTTGGTGATTAATTATTATTTTACCTTGTGGGTGGATGTAGTGGATCTTCCAAACCATATAACTAATAGTTTTTTCAAATTTATCATTAAAAATTTCATTTTATGATTATAGATCCTAAATAAATTGTTACTAAAATGGAATCTATTTCAATATGTTTAAAATCCTAAAATTAATGAGGAAATATGGATGCATTGAAAAAACAATATCATACTACCCCCCAATAAAATATAAAATTTGAAATATATAATAAATATTTTAAACAAAAATATAAGAAAACTATTTTTATTACAACGAATGACTGAAATATGAAAATAGATAAAGATTTTTGGCCTAAAAATGATTTATACACTCCAATAGGGAAATGTATATATAGAGTCATTTTTGGAAAATCATATAACAAACCTATGTAATTTCAACATAAGACATTCAAGGATATGATATTTTTAAGAAGTAAATTTTAAACTATAAAAAAATATTATTATTAGAATTATATGAGTTGTATGGCATCATAGAATATATTTATGAAAATTTTAGAATTAAAAAAATGACTTTGAGTTTTTATAAATAACCCATTCAAAGAAGAGTTTTCATGGTTGTTTATAAGGTGATAATTTACAATTCCAAATATTATCTATTTCTTATGAAACTATAGAGAAAATTCATTATACTATCCACTATCCTTAGAGTGTTATATAATGGGGATATGGAACTAGTTGTTGAGTAGAACATGTCATTTTTAGATGATTTTTAAAGTATTAAACATTAAATTGAGTTGAAGTCAAATGGAATAGATTATATTTATGTGTTTTTAAATGGAGGTTTCACTATTTTTAAGAAAAGTCTTAAAAAATGTGCTTCTTGGGATTCAACCCCTAGTTTTCATTTATTTCATTTTTGTTTTCCCATTTGTTTAAATAAACATGAAATCAAATTCATTGTTTTTTGTATAAAGGAAACATTACATTAACAAAATAATTTCTTGGTAAAGTTACTATATTTTACATATTTCACAATCTTGGTTCTCTCTCTTAAAATTTTTCATTTCTATGAACATAAATATTTGTATTCCATGATGTTTTTTGAATGTTAAATTAGTTGTAAAATATCAAGATGAACACAAAATCAAAACAAATGGATTATAATTCAATATATTTTACAAATACATAGATATTATTTATTACTTATCCAAATTGATTTCCTAATTTAAGCATAAACACTCGTTTCTATTTCTTCCATATTTAATATTTAGATTTTTTATATTAATATTTTGATCCTATAGGTAATGGAAATAATAAGTTAGAGGAAATTCTTAAAAAAGCAGAGTGCATTATTGACTGAAGATAAATAATGAAGATTCTATGTCGAGGGAGTTATTATTTTAAATCATCACCTTTTTCTTATCATCTTATTTACTCATTGGATAATATTTTTACTCAGATAAACTATGTAAATTTATTTGAGTGTATTAATATGTAGAAAAATCACATGGAAATTCATTGTGATTACTGCTCATTAGTTACTAAAATAATATCCTTGTATGTTGCTTTCTATTAAAATGATAGAGTTAATTTGAAATTCAAAATTAATAGCACTCCTAGAAATAAAAATAAATAATTCAGATAGATATTTTTTAAAAATTTATATCTTGAAAACCTTTTATATAATGGGTGGGGAATATTGGTATTTTTGAGTGGAAATTTTACTTTTCTCTCATTCTGATAACCCCTTAAACAATTTTTAACTGGTTTATTGAAAATTTATTTGAACATAAATTTATTTTATTATTATTTATACTTAATGATAAATTCTAGAGAAAATGTTGTGTTTTATGTGTCAGGGAGTGGACTGAAACATTATAGAACTTTAATTCATTTAGATTATATTACCATTATTAAAAAAATATTAATATCAAATTCATTGTATATTTATTTAAAACTTTCAATGGATATGTTTTTCTCAAGTTTATAGTTTTTTATTGAATTTTTTGGGGTTAATATTTTTTATTTAATTATGTTATCAATTAGGTAAATAATTCAAACTTACTCATTTAGAAGAAACTTTTTTCATGTTAAATATGTTGAATACGTTTTATATTCATAACTGAATTTGATTTTATTGATTGAATTTGAACCAATATTATTTTAATTAAAATGAATTGAAAATTAATACTTGATCCTTGTTGAAATTATTTCTATGCCATATATATTGGATGAGTTAATTATGATTTGTGGAAAATATTATACAAGTTCATTAATTTATTTATGTTTAACTAATGTTATCCTTAAAATATATGGGTCTTATCACCAAGGATATAAATTTATGTTTTTAAGAGTAATTTAATTCAAAATATATTTGTTCATAATTTTAAATTTTAAATTCTAATCATTTTTATAAAATTTTAAACCCACTTTTCTCTACTCACATTTAATTTTGAGAGATTAGTCTTACATACGTGATAATTTCATGGAAGAGAATTTATTGAAGATCACCACTAGTTGGAATTATAATTATTTGACATAAACATATATTATTGACAAAACTATTTTTAATTAAAGAAATATTGAAAAAATTAATTTTTTAGAAACTATATTTTCACTAATTTTTTTTAGGAAAATCGATATTTTATGTCATTAATTTATTTAAATTTATTTTAGTTAATTTTTAATATATTTTAAGAGTTTTCTTAATTTTTGGAGGAATATTTGTTTTGAACCATTCCATAATAACTCAAATATGATGTATTACTTTATTATATTGGCTTTAGATACAATGAACCACATATTTAAGGGAATAATAATACAACACTGTTGGATAAATAGGTACATATGACATTTTTATATTCCATTTCAAAATAAAAATTAAAACATATTTTTTTCTATGAATAACATTATTTCTTATAGAATACATTTTTATATAAATAATATTAAAATTCCTATATTCATGGGAAAGTAAAAAATAAGGATTAGATCGAATGATAACTATGGGTTATGTATAGTGAAAGTTATCATGATTCAATAATCATTATCAATATCGAAAGATAAATAACTAAAAAACATTCAATTAAAACAGCCATAATGTAATGATAAGATAAGGAATAATCAATATATAAAGGTAAATAATTGATTACACATGAAATCTAGTCAATAAATTGATAATGAAATGAATTCATAAATAATATAATTGTGAAAATATCATGGATAATAATTATTGAATTATTATTGAGTAAAATTATAATCATTTCACTTCAAGTTCTCATGAAAAATAAACCTACACTATTTATACATTTCATGAGGTGGTTAAATACAATAGGTAAAAACTAATTTAATTGTATCTCACCAATTTGACTCATGAGACTACTGATGCATCAATGGGCTATACAATTTCAGACGTACCCATAAAAACATTTATAAAGTATTTCTCATATATTTAACGATCAATTTAATTCATGAAAAAATGTTCCTTATAAATAAATATCCATATTTACTAATGAATATAGACTTATCAGCATTCCACCATTTAATCAAACAATTTTGAAAGTAAAAAATGGTATTTAAAAATGTTATATGTCTTATACAATAACTATATCCATAATAAAAATATTGTTATTTACTGGAAAGTTAAGGTCCAATTTCACAAGAATGTTATTATTTTAAGGGAAATTTAATGAATAAAAAACCCCAAGAAAGTGAATCAATATATTTATAGGTAAAAATGATAATAAATCATTGATATAATGAATTAGGATTGTATCAATAAAATATATCTTAATTGGATGATAAACACAATAAAGGGTTTACACTGTTGATGAATTGAGTGGCTATAAAAATGTCATTGAAAAAATTCATGATGAAAATAACCATTTTTTGTTGAAAATAATCCTAGAAATAAATGATTATAAAATATTTTGAAAATAAAATTAATATAAAATAATCATTGAAACTAATGAAGTATTTTTTTATACATTTAGTGGTCTTGAAGATAGGAAGTTTTTTATATACTAAGTACATTAAGATAAACATTCCTTTAAAATTTTCATTAAAAGAAAATAACCCTTGTCATGATAATGACAAAAAAATTACTTTTAGTAAATCATTACAAATTAAAAATGGTTAAAAATTATTTACTAAATCCTTTATAGCGGGTTACAAACATTTTCTAAATCATTTTTAGAAATCATGTTGTTATAATAAAATTGATTATTTACTTAAAAGGGAAATGAAGTAATATTTTATTAAAATCTATTTCACAATTAATTTAAGTAAAAATGAGTAGAAAAAATAGTTTATTAATTTAAAACATCACGAATAAAGTGATATGAATAAAATTAATAGTGTTTATTAGTTAATTGTCTAATAATTTTCTCTAATGGAAATTCAAGTAGAAACAATCACAATTAATATGAGAATGTGAAAGAAACCATTACAAAGATCGTAAAGTTGAAGTGAGAGTTAATTAATGAATCATTTATGTGTGTAAAATGTAAATCCACAAAAATGTAAAAATAAAATATAATATAATGAAAAATACATAAAACATAATATTATAGTATCAATGATAATAAATAAGTAATATGAAAAAGTGAAAATAAATTAGGTTATTAAATTCATTACCACTTGGTAATTTTTAAGTCAGATTCACATGGAAGAAATAATTGAAATTGAAATTGAAAATTCAATGAAGTGTGAAGGATTTATTATATTACGAGTAAAAAGGTAATTATTTATAGAATATAAAGTAAATTAGGTGAACAACTATAAAATATTCCTTAATGATGGGAAATTTATATGAAGTCAGTTACCTCAAGGCTTACTAGTCACATACATTATTTATCATCATAAATAATAAAATTATGTCAATTAAATATTTTCATAAGAACCATTTTAATTATATTATCCTGTTTATTTCAATTTTTACCATGTTATATACAATTACTTAATCAATAATTTTTATGTCCTGTGTTTCGATGATATTTGGATTATATGTCAAAAATACCATCAGTATGTTGAATATTTGTCAAATAGGTTTTTATTTAAACATTTACAGAATATTAATAATAAAAAATAATAACATTTAAACATAAATTATAAGTTTAATACCAATAATTTAGGGTGGTATTGTAACACCCGAGACTATTATGAGAAATATTTTGTTTTTATGTTATATAAATCGTCAAAGGAATCTTTCACTACACACAACATTAGCCTGGATTTCTTTACACGCAACCGCGACCTTCCTCAATAGCTTGCGTCGTACGCAATACCGAGTTTCACTAAACAATGATATGCTATTAAAATATTATTAAAACTAGCCGTTATAAATAGTAATAACAAATTTTTGAAATTTTATAAATTCTATATTTCAAAATGGACTTCATTTTTGGATTCGGAATATCGAAATTAGCCTAGGGTGTAATATTGGTATTTTTCTGAAAACTTTCAATTTTTGATGAATAGTGAAACCACTAAGTGGTAGTTAAAAAAACTGAATTTTTCATAAAACTTAAT
Organism: Viscum album; assembly: GCA_963277665.1. NCBI lineage: Eukaryota > Viridiplantae > Streptophyta > Magnoliopsida > Santalales > Viscaceae > Viscum > Viscum album. The sequence goes on from OY728150.1 coordinate 305,318,303, forward strand.
TTTACAGCTTCTGTGAGTGGAATTTCAAAAATCCGAGAGACACGGTTAATATCAAGGACTAAAATGTGGTTCAATGAGATGAAAATAATTTTTGGTGAATAGTAACTTTTTACTTTTTTTACCACGATTAAAAGTAAATAGGGTAATTAAGGGTAAAAGTGTTATTACTATTACCCTAACTCATGTCCTAATTCTACTGGATAAGTGTAATTTGACCAAAAACAACCTTATGAATAAAATATGGCCATTTAGGTCCACTTGGATTAGATTAGGACATTTATTATCAATTTATTTAAAGAAGGGTTTAAATAGTTAAAATCAAAGTTTAATAAGTATATCATTTTTAATATGAGGTTATACATAAGATAAATTCGACTATAAATATTCATTAGAACTCTAAAACAATTTCCTACATAATGGTATTTTATTTGTAATTTTTAGACATTAAATAAATTAATTTATTTATGTCACAACGATGATGCAGTAATTATCTTATTAATGAAATATTGACATAATTGATGTTATAAATACCCAAATAAATGTAATTTGAGACTTTTTATGAATTAAAATAATTTTCTAGGTTACTATGACATGTTATTATTTATTTACATAACTTTTTTCGAACTAAGAATTCTGTTATGAGTTTCACAAAAATCAATTACTAAATAGTGTCAAAATTGACATAAAATAGATTTTAAAACAAATATTATATTATTAATTGTTATTTTATTCCAAAAAATCTAAGGTTCGGCCAAATGACTTAAATAAGGCTATATATATTAATGATAAACAACTTGGGGTTCTTTTGTCTTGTTATAGTAAGTTTATTATCCATATAGTGTAAGAAAACAAGAAGACACGGTAAAAGATAAATTATCTTACTTAAAGTTAAATCTAAATGATAATGTTAAAATTGATACCTAATATTGTCTAAATTCTATTTTATGAGAGGATTTCGACCCATACCCACCTTATCTTCGAAATATATCAATTTGGAGCTATTAAAAACCGAATTTGACTTTATAATTATTCCAAAGGTGCCCCTCTCCTCCCTTATAAATGGGCACCTCTTCCCTCTCTTCCTCACACCACTTTGAGCCTTCAAGCTCGTCAAACCCCTGCCAATTTATTCTCTCCACTTACCTAGAGACATCCTAGAGGTCCTGGTCTTCTTCAAAGACCAATTTTTGTGCCCTAAAAGGAGGTCTCAAAGAAGAACTTCAAAGAAGTGGTAATGTCCGTTACCGATTCTTTCATATTTATTTCTTCTTCCACTTCTTCTTCTGTAGTTGTTTCATTATAAAGTTATAACTTCAGTATCCCTCATATACTGATATGTTATTATAAGTGTGAAACAACCCTATTTCACAATCTATCCATCCTACGGAAAATGAAATCACCGCGCGTGCGTACGTACGGAATACCGTCTCCACGCCGTGGTGTAATAAATTTTCCACCACCACCTTACTTGGATGGGTATAATGGTCTAAATAATAACTATATATGATTATTGTAAAGTGATATTGATTCTGAAATAGTATATATACACTCCATTACAATTTCACGATCATGGGAACGATATCATCGATCGTGCGTACGTACGGAATACCGTCTCCACGATGTGATGTGACTCGTTCTACATGATCTTAATTGCATAATGATTATATAATTGAATTGAATGAATGAATATGATATATATTACACTAATACAATTCTGGAAATGAGGTATCTATAATGAATAAGTATTTATTCGACAACACACGCATAAGAACAAAAAGTAATAAACACCAGAATAACAAGTAGTAATGAAATATTACTAATAAAAATATAAGAATATGACCATATATAATATAATAAATATAAGTATGATTCTGGAATAAGTCAATAACATTATTTAAATCATTATACAGGAGGTTCAGACACATACAAAGCAAATCGGACCTAAGGTAAGGGGAATATCACAATCTCATTTTTATCCGAGATTGTTTATACTTTGGTATTTACTGGTGTGTATTTTATCATCCACATCCATGTTTCCTCAATATGTAATATTTATATCCTTCTAAAATATTTTATATCCGATTTTACCCTTCAGTGAGTTTTTAGTAAAAGATATGAAAGGAATCTTTTGTCATTTTTTGTACGAGGTACTTTTTGACTTTTCGACAAAAGTACGAGACAAATGTTTTTTTTAAACTTATACGGAATGAATGTATTTTTAAACCATTATTTCCGAGAAGCTTCCCTTACAATTTTTCAAGTTTAATTTTAATCAACTTCTTTTAGTTTATAACTGTATGACATATTAAGAAAGGAAAAGTGTTTTTGAAGTAGAAAGGATATTTTCTTCAAAAATGGAGTTCAAGTGTTTTATCAAAATTATTTTCCATCTATGATAATAAATGGTTCTGTTTCTATCCCTATTATTACATTGATTTGACTATGTTGTGATGGAATTATTTTTATGAATTCCTTTATCTTATATGAATTGTTTTATGATGTCATGTTGTTTAAGAATCCCATTTTTATTACATGGGTTATGCAATGATGTATGATTTATGATTTTGTGGAACACATAAGAATGGTATCATTATGAGATGTGTGGGACCTATATCTCCCTCCAATTAATTGGGTAAAGATTTTATATCTCATGAGATAGACATGGCTGGAATGGCAGGTTGAACCGGTTCAGTGAAACAGGACGGGAACGAGGAGTGAACTCGGTTCAGAAATGGACATTGTCCACTAAGATAGTCACGGCCATGAGTCTTGACTAATAAGAAATGATTATCTATGATTATGTGTGTATGCCACAAAGTTTAATGTTTTATGTTATGATTATTGGGATTACATTTCTCTACTATGATTTATCCCATGTTATGAAATTATGATCTCTTTTGCAGGTTATGATTTCCAAAAGTTATGTTCTTATGTATATTATGTGATTGATATTTCTTTTTTTACCCTTACTGAGCATTTGAGCTCACCCTTTTGTATGTTTTACTTCGCCAGGTCAGGAAGAAGGTTATTAGGTAGGATATGCCAAAAGGGACTCTAGATATGATGAAATAAATGGGAGGCAAAGTATATGCTTTATGAACCAGTTATTTATGTTTCCCAGTTTCTAAAGACTCTATACTTATACGGTCCTTTCATGGTTTTGTTATATGTTTTAATAAGTGTGCTTCAATTCTGATGTAATAACAATGTATGTAAAGTATGGTTCGTTATAGTTGGTATCAGAGGAAAGTTATAGTCAACCTTTGGAAACTAGGATGTGAAAGCCTTAGTAAGAACCCTAAGGATAAGTCTAAGGATAGAACACAATCATAGTGTTTTAGAAATGGCCATGAATTACCTAGGATAAGACCTTAAGTGTAAAATTTTATTCTTGATTATATGGTTTTCCTATTATAATTAGTGTTTCTCACACTATTCTTCTTGGTTTTAGTCAATTGATGGAACAAGAAGGAACCGTGTTAAAGCGGAATGCGACAGGCAATGCAATGATTGTCCCCCTGAGCAACCAAACGTTATGGGAGCTGGAATGAAAAATCATGTAGCCATGCTCACACAACTTTCTCAAGCTATGAATCATGTAAGACTTCTAAATGAGCAAAGGAAGGAGCAACATTCTGTTGAATCCTTCATGAGGAAGCGCCCACCTTCAGTGGGTCTACTGATCCATTAATTGCTGAACAATGGATTAGTACTACTGAAAATATATTTTCAGTTCTTCAATGGTCTGAACATTATAAAGTCATCCTAGCAGTGTATCATTTGGAAGGAGATGCTGATCAATGGTGGAATATTATTAAGAATACGAGGAAAAGGGATGAAATTGAGTCTATGGAATGGGATGAGTTCAAGAAATTATTTTTCAATAAGTACTTCCCTCGTATTCTCCAAACAAAGATGGAGAAAGAGTTTCTTGAACTAAAGCAAAAGGATGATGAATCTATTGGTACCTATGAAGAAAATTTTACAAGACTTGCAAGGTATGCTTCTGGTATTATTATCAAACCTGAGAGTAAGATCGATCGATTCTTTAGTGGCTTAAAATCAATTCTTCGAAGGGCCTTATCCATAAGGTACTTCAATAGCTATGAGGAAATAGTTCGATGTGCTCTCAAAGATGGGATGGAGATTGGAGTAACCCATCAGTCATATGGGTTTGATAAGAAGAGGAAAATGGAATTCAATGGAAATTCTAAAGAGCACACTGAAAAGAATATGAGCTTTCCCTTATGCTCAAAGTGTGGAATGAATCATGGAGGGAGTTGTCTTAAAGGGACAAGTAAATGTTTAAAATGTGGAAAGGAAGGTCATCGGGCATTCGAATGTCACAATGATGGGAAGAAGATGTCTATTGATGCAAGAAAAGGAAGGGACACACAGAATGAACCTACTACACTGCAATGTTTCAAGTGCAAGGAGATGGGTCATTATGCCAATAAATGCCCTAATCCAAGGGTTGTTGATGATGATCGACATCAACAAAATCTTAAGGCTAAAGACAAAGGAAAGTAACATGCAATTTCTATCAGTGATGTGGAGTACGATAACGATGTGGTGAAAGGTACACTTACTATCCACTCTAAAGTAGCAAATGTTTTATTTGATTCTGGGTCTACCCACTCTTTTATTTCTGAAGATTTTTCTAAGGGTATCACTGTATTACCTCAACAATTAGATGTTGAGTTACCTGTGACAACACCTAATGGAACAACAGTCACATCAAAAGTTTATAATTCTTCCCCAATTGAAGTTTGTGGGAAAGTGCTTCCTGCAAATCTTGTGATCCTTCCTATAGTGGAATTTGATGTGATTCTTGGCATGGATTGGCTTTCTTTGTATGGAGCTCATATCAATTGCCAAAGAAGGGAAGTCACATTTCATATTCCAGATAAATTTATGATCGTCTATCGATGCAAGGATGAGCATAACCTTCCAGTGGAAATTTATTCCATCTTATGGGTCTTGATTCCACTAAATGAGGGTTATTTATCTCAAATGGTTGGTGAGAAACTCAAAATTAAAAATATTCCCATTTTACGGGAGTTTGATGATGTCTTTCCGGAGGAATTGCCGGGTCTTCCACCAAATCGTGAAGTTGAGTTTTCAATAGAACTCGTACCGGGTGCTTTACCTATTTCAAAGACACCTTATAGAATGGCCCCAATTGAGTTGCAGGAATTGAAGAAGCAACTCCAAGAGAATCTTGATAAGGGATTCATATGCCCTAGTGTGTCAGCTTGGGGAGCACCTGTTCTAATTGTTAAGAAGAACGATGGATCAATGAGACTCTGCATTGATTATTGAGAACTTAACATGATCACTATCAAGAACAAATATCCTCTCCCACGCATTGATGACTTATTTGACCAACTACACAGAGCTCAATACTTTTCCAAGATTGATCTTCGTTCAGGGTATCATCAATTAAGGGTCAAAAGGGAGGATATACCAAATACGGCTTTCCGTACAAGGTATAGACACTATGAATTTATAGTGATGGCATTTGGTCTGACTAATGCCCCTGCTATCTTTATGGACATGATGAATAGAGTCTTTAGAGACTATCTTGATCAATTTGTGGTAGTCTTTATAGACGATATTTTTGTCTATTCAAAGAGAAAGGAAGAACATGAAGATCACTTGAGAATTATATTGAAGACCCTGAGAAAGGAGAAGCTTTATGCCAAATTTACCAAGTGTGATTTTTGGCTTCAAAAAGTTTCTTTTTTGGGTCACATAATCTCAAAAGAGGGGATATCTGTGGATCCAGCAAAAACAGAGGTTATCGAAAGATGGTCGATACTAAAAACAGTAACTGAGATCCGAAGTTTTCTTGGTTTGGCTGGATATTATCGACGTTTTGTGAAATATTTTTCACGATTATCTAATCCACTCACCAAGTTGACTCGGAAAGCAGTCATGTTTGTTTGGACGAAGGAATGTGAAGAGAATTTCAAGGAGTTGAAAAGAATGTTATCTAGTGCACCTGTGCTCACACTGCCTTGTAGTGGAGAAAGGTTTGTGATCTACAGTGATGCATCCAAGAAGGGATTGGGGTGTGTTCTTATGCAAAATGGTATGGTCATACCTTATTCCTCACGGCAGTTGAAAATAAATGAGAAAAATTACCCAACTCATGATTTGGAGTTCGCTGCGGTAATCTTTACATTATAGATTTGGAGGCATTATCTTTATGGAGAAAGGTGTGACATTTATACTGATCATAAAAGTTTAAAGTATATTATCACAAAATAGGTGCTGAATATGCGCCAAAGAAGATGGTTAGAGCTGATTAAGGATTACGACTGCTCAATTCATTACCACCCTGGGAAAGCAAACAAGGTGGCAGAAGCATTAAGTCGACAAGACCATGCCAGTTTATCCATGATGAGGATCACAAAAGATCCAATATTTATGGATTTACAAAGGATGGATCTTGGAATTATAATGGAAGGGGGAAAAACGTATCTTTCTCAAATGAATGTTCAACCATCTATACATGTGAAGATTAAAGAGGCGCAGAAAGAAGATGTAGTGTTAGAAAAGAAGGTGAGAAATATTCCTGAATTCAACCTTGATTGTGATGGGATAATAAAGTTCATGAATTGGGTTTGTGTTCCTCCCATCCCAAAATTAAAGAAGGAGCTGCTGGATGAGGCTCATAGTTCTTCATTCACTATTCATCCTGGAAGCACGAAGATGTATAGGGACCTGAAAGAGTACTTCTGGTGGGATGGCATGAAAAGAGATGTTGCTGAATATGTCTCTCGATGCTTGGTTTGTCAGCAAGTTAAAGCTGAGAGATAGAAGTCTAAGGGGATGTTACAACCATTACCCATACCCGAATGGAAATGGGAAAACATCACTATGGACTTTGTCACCGGACTTCCTAAAACATCCAAAGGCAATAATGCTATCTGGGTCATAGTTGATCGTCTTACAAAGTCTACACACTTCATTGATATTAGAGAGGATTTCTCTCTGGATCAGCTTGCCAGGATATATGTAAAGGAAGTGGTAAGATTTCATGGAGTACCACTTTCTATTATATCTATTTGGGATTCGAGATTTACCTTGAAGTTCTAGAGAAGTCTTTAGCATACTCTGGATATAGAGATGAGTTTCAACACTGCTTATCATCCTCAAACAGACGATCAGTCTGAGAGAACAATTCAAACTCTAGAAGATATGTTGAGAGCTTGCTCTATGGATTTCAAAGGTGGTTGGGATCAGCACCTACCTTTGGTGGAATTTTCTTATAATAATAGCTTTCACTCTAGTATTCAGATGGCTCCTTATGAAGATCTCTATGAAAAGAAATGCAGGACTCCAACTTGCTGGGATAAAGTTGGGGAAAGAAAGCTATAAGGACCTGATCTTGTTGATGAAATGGAAAAAAAGGCCAGATCTATTCAACAACACATAACAACAGCTCAGAGTCGACTGAAAAGTTATGCCGACAACTGAAGAAAAGACCTAGAGTTTGAAATGGGTGATAAACTGTTCTTACGAATTCCTCCCTGGAAGAGGGTTATGAGATTTGGAAAAAATGGGAAGTTGAGCCCTATATATATCGTTCCTTTCGAAATACTCGATCGTGTTGGAAAGGTAGCTTACCGATTGACGCATCCACCAAATATCTCTCATGTTCACGATGTGTTCCATGTATCTCTCCTGAGAAAGTACATACTAGATCCATCACATGTACTCAGCTCATAAGTTGTACCGCTGGAGCAAGATATTTCTTATAAAGAACAGCCGATAGAGATTCTGGATCGTAGCGAAAATGTCCTACAAAACAAGACCACTCGATTGGTGAAAGCTTTATGGAGGAACCACCAATTAGAAGAAGCTACATGGGAGCTTTAGGATATGATGAGGGAGCGGTATCCTCATCTTTTTGTTACAAAGTGACAAATTTCGAGGGAGAAATTCATTTTAAGGGGGGTAGAATGTAACACCTGAGACTTTTATGAGAAATATTTTGTTTTTTATTTTATATAAATCATCAAAGGAATCTTTCACTACAAACAACATTATCTTGGCTTGCTTTACACGCAACCGCGGCCTTCCTCAATAGCTTGCGTCGTACGCAATACCGAGTTTCACTAAAAAACGATATGCTATTAAAATATTATTAAAACTAGCTGTTATGAATAGTAATAACCACATTTTAAAATTTTATAAATTTTATTTTTCAAAATGGGCTTCATTTATACATTCGGAATATCGAAATTAGCCTAGGGTGAAATTATGGTATTTTTCTGAAAACATTCAATTTTTGATGAATAGTGAAACCACTAAGTGGTAGTTAAAAAAACTGATTTTTTCATAAAACATATTTTTACCGCTTCTGTGAGTGGAATTTCGAAAATCCGAGAGACACAGTTAATATCAAGGACTAAAATGTGGTTCAATTAGATGAAAATAATTTTTGGTGAATAGTAACTTTTTACTTTTTTTTACCACGGTTAAAAGTAAATAGGGTAATTAAGGGTAAGAGTGTTATTATTATTACCCTAACACATGTCCTAATTCTATTGGATAATTTTAATTCGACCAAAAACAACCTTATGAATAAAATATGACCATTTAGGCCCACTTGGATTAGATTAGGACATTTATTATTAATTTATTTAAAGAAGGGTTAAAATAGTTAAAATCAATGTTTAATAAGTAAATCATTTTTAATATTGGGTTATACATAATATAAATTAGACTATAATTATTCATTAGAAAGATAAATAAATTTCCTACATAATGGTATTTTATTTGTAATTTTAGACATTAAATAATATAATTTATTTATGACACAAAGATGATGTAGTAATTATCTTATTAATAGAATATTGACATAATTGATGTTATAAATACCCAAATAAATGTAATTTGAGACTTTTTATGAATTACAATAATTTTCTAGGTTAATATAACATGTTAGTATTGATTTAATTAACTTTTTTCGAACTAATCATTCTGTTATGATTTTCACAAAAATCAATTACTAAATAGTGTCAAAACTGACATAAAATAGTTTTTAAAACAAATATTATATTATTAATTGTTATTTTATTCCAAAAAATCTATGGATCAGAAAAATGACTTAGATAAGGTTATTTATATTAATAATAAACAACTTGGGGTTCGTTTGGCTTGTTATAGTAAGTTTATTAACCTTATATTGTAAGAAAAGAAGAAGACACAGTAAAAGTTAAATTATCTAACTTAAAGTTAAATCTAAATGATAAGGTTAAAATTGATACCTAAACTTGTCTAAATTCTAGTGGAGGAGAGGATTTCGACCCATACCCACCTTATCTTCGAAATATATCAATTTGGAGCTATTAAAAACCGAATTTGACTTTATAATTATTCCAAAGTTGCCCCTCTCCTCCCTTATAAAAGCGCACCTCCTCCCTATCTTCCTCACACCACTTTGAGCCTTCAAGCTCCGCCAAACCCTGTCAATTTATTCTCTCCACTTCCCTAGAGACATCCTATAGGTCCTGGTCTTCTTCAAAGACCAATTTTAGTGCTCTAAAAGGAGGTCTCAAAGAAGCACTTCAAAGAAGAGGTAATGTCCGTTACCGATTCTTTCATCTTTATTTCTTCGTCCACTTTTTCTTCTGTAGTTGTTTCATTATTAAGTAATAACATCAGTATCACCCATATACTGATATGTTATTATAAGTATGAAACAACTCTATTTCACAATCTATCCATCCTACGGAAAATGAAATCACCGCGTGTGCGTACGTACGGAATACCGTCTCCACGCCGTGGTGTAATCTATTTTCCACCACCACCTTACTTGGATGGGTATAATGGTGTAAATAAAAACTATATATGATTATTGTAAAGTGATATTGATTCTGAAATAGTATATATACACTCTGTTACAATTTCACGATCAATGGAACGATATCATCGCTCGTGCGTACGTACGGAATACCGTCTCCACGATGTGATGCGACTCGTTCTATATGATCTTCATTGCATAATGATTATATAAATGAATTGAATGAATTAATATGAAATATAATACACTAATAAAATTCTGGAAATGTGGTATCTATAAAGAATACGAATTTATTCAAAAAAGCACGCATAAGAACAAAAAGTAATAAACACGAGAATAACAAGTAGTAATGAAATATTACTAATAATAATATATGAATATGACCATATATGATATCATAAAATTAAGTATGATTCTGGAATAAGTAAATAACATTATTTAAATCATTATACAGGAGGTTCAGACACTTACGAAGCAAATCAGACCTAAGGTAAGGGAAATATCACAATCTCATTTTTATCCGAGATTGTTTATACTTTGGTATTTACTGGGGTGTATTTTATCATCCACATCCATGTTTCCTCAATATGTAATATTTATATCCTTCTAAAATAGTTTATAACCAATTTTACCCTTCAGTGAGTTTTTAGTAAAAGATATGAAAGGAATCTTTTGTCGTTTTTCGTATGAGGTACTTTTTGACGTTTTTGACAAAAGTACGAGAAGAATGTTTTTTTAAACTTATACGGAATGAAGGGATTTTTATAACATTATTTCCAAGAAGCATCCCTTACAATTTTTCATGTTTATTTTTAATCAACTTCTTTTAGTTTATAATTGCATGACATGTTAAGAAAGGAAAAGTGTTTTTGAAGTTGAAAGTATATTTTCCTCAAAAATGGAGTTCAAGTGTTTTATCAAAATTATTTTCCATCTAAGATAATAAAAGGTTCTGTTTCTATCCCTATTATTACATTGATTTGAATCTGTTGTGATGGAATTATTTTTATGAATTCCTTTATCTTATATGAATTGTTTTATGATGTCATGTTTTTTAAGAATCCCATTTTTATTACATGGGTTATGCAATGATGTATGATTTATGATTTTGTGGCACACATAAAATGGTATCATTATGAGATGGGTGGGACCTATATCTCCCTCCAATGCATTGGGTAAAGATTTTATATCTCATGAGATAGACATGGTTGGAACGGCAGGTTAAACCGGTTCAGTGAAACAAGACTGGAATGAGGAGTGAACTCGGTTCAGAAATGGACTTTGTCCACTAAGATAGTCTTGGCCATGAGTATTGACTAATAAGAAATGATTCTCTATGATTATTTGTGTATGCCAAAATGTTTCATGTTTTATGTTATGATTATTGAGATTGAATTTCTCTACTATGATTTTTCCCATGTTATGAAATTATGATCTCTTTTGCAGGTTAATATTTCCAAAAGTTATGTTCTTATGTATATGATGTGATTGATATTTCTTTTGTTTACCCTTACTGAGCATTTGTGCTCACCCTTTTGTATGTTTACTTCCCCGGGTCAGGAAGAAGTTTATTAGGTAGGATATGCCAAAAGGGACTCCAGATATGATGAAATAAATGGGAGGAAAATTAGATGCTTTATGAACCAGTTGTTTATGTTTCCCAGTTTCTAAAGACTTTATACCTATACGGTCCTTTCCTGGTTTTGTTATATGTTGTAATAAGTGTGATTTAATTCTAAAGTAATAACAATGTATGTAAAGTATGGGTCGTTATAGGTATTGATAAACTATGTATGTTATGATCATGGAGATGATATGCAATATGTGTCCATGATTAAAAGTAACATTTTTCAACAATCATTATACAAACGAGGTAATTTATATTTAAAAGTTCAGGAATGATAATAATATCATAAATACCATATTTGTTAATATAAATATATTTATCATCCTTGTTTTGTGTTGATAAAAATAGATTCACGTCGTTTTGTGAAAGAGGTTTTCTACAGGTACACAAATAAATTTATGATTTTCCAATGATTACAAAGGGGAATAAAAAATGATATATTTTCTTTTAATAATGAAAAATATTTCATTAGTAACATTATTATTTTATTTATTTCACATATATTCATTAAATTTATCTTTATTACCTTCCATTTAATGTTTTATTAAAAAACGAATCACATCTCTTCATGAGACGGTAGTAGGTGATACACACGATCAATGTTTTCGTATCCCCTATGGAAGAAAATGTAAAATATTATATTTATATAATGAATAAAGAGGTATAATTATGTTTTAAATATAATATATATACTTAATATGTATTATCATACCATACCTTGAGAGGTGTTGATGGAAAATGTGTCTAATTGGTTCATGAGGTGGTAGTCCACCGTATACATGAGATACAATATCGTATCCCATTTGAGGGAAGTAGAGAGCGAAATAAGTAATTCCATAAAAAACACATATCAATATATGTAATATAATTGTTTTAATATATTATATTAAATTAATATTATTTTAGGGAGGTGGAAGAAGAAATATAAAAAAACCCATAAATAGAAATTCTACTTATTCTTCAATAGACTATTTTGAATTATACCAAATGTATTCCAAGAATGTATTAATGAAACAATATATATTCTAAAATGAATTTTTTAAATATGGTTATTTATTTTTCTTGGTATTTTTATAACCAAAAGGTGTTTAATATTTTAATAATACACGGGAAGGGTGGCCTTTAATAAGTGAGTTGAGTGGAACACTTGTAATATTTAAGGAAAAAGGTGTACCAACATTCATCACATGACATAGGGGTAAAAAATTGATCATTATAAATCCTTAAAATTATAATGTATAATTTGTGATATTAAATATATTTTACAAAATTGGTAATTCAATTTTAATGCATATCATTTTACTTTAACCCTTTAATAATCCCATTTTTAACCAAACCACGACTATTTTTTTGTTTTTTTACTATTATTTATTGTTGAAAATAAATTTTACACTATTATATTATATTAAATTTTATTATTGAAAATATGTATTACATTTTATCTATTTCAAGAAAAAAAAAATCAAAATATAATTTAAATTTAATCCTATAGACACGAAAATAATGGAGGGGTTTCAAAGAGAAAATGTTCAAAATTTGGAAATGTTTTTATATCAAAATTAATTATAAAAATATTTATAATTACCCATATTAGTTAGTTTTTAATTTTATTGAGTTAATTTAACTTTAAAAAAATCAAAATATAATTTTAATCTATAAATAATTTAAATGAAAATGAAATTTTAAATTAAAATTCATCATTTTAACTATTCCTCAAAAAATGAAACATTATTAAAAAATATCAAAAAATAACTATAAGATAATTTTTATACTATGATTTTAAAAGGTATGTTTTTTCAAATAAATGTTCTAAGAGAAGTAAAAAATAATTATAGTTTAGAAATGCAAAGTGCGACCAAACTACCTTTTAACAAATATAGTTTTTAATAAAACATTTCTTTTTTCCATCAAAGGATTATTATTTTACATCTAATTAGTAGATATCCATTTAAATTATTTTATAAATTTTTAATCCATATAATTTTTATAATTTCGTATCTACTATTCTTACTCACTTATTTAAAATCATTGCTATAATGATAATGTTTAAATAATAATATTTTTATATAGTATGATGTTTCTATTTAAATTGAGTGGTTTGTTAATTGAATGATATTGAATAGATTGAATTTATTTAAAAGGAAATATATCATAATTCCTATAAAAGTTATATTATATTTTATGTTTGGTGTTAGATGTCCTACATGATTTTTAACAACATATTCCTATTTTAAAATATTGGGATGTTATACTATTCCCAATTAAATAAATTTTTTCTTTAATATTGAATCATGTTCTTGGTTATCAAGGGGTTGATTTTTGAAATCACCATAATTGCATTCACTCCTTATGAGAAGAGTTAATTAAAAAATCTCTTATTATGAAAGAATTTGATGACTTAGGGTCATCTTGAATAATTAAATAACATGGTTTCCAAGTAAGAGAACAAAGGAGGAAAATCAAAACATGGAAATAGAAGAGTATAGTAATTCTGATGGATTAATTGAGACTGACATAGATCATTTATCATAATAGAGTGGGTGATATTGGCAAGGTTAATGACTTTAAAACCATAAATATGTGATGAGTTAAGGGATTATTTGATTAACAAAAATTTAAGGTACTATGATATCCAATTTGTTTCAGGAACTATTCATAATGTTGTGGAACTATTTTACAATATATACTGAGAACATATAATAATATTACTACATGACATATTTATATTTCATATGCACAATTTTATATTTTTATTATGATTTGATGATTTTAAAATTCATTTCTTACTTTGATGAATGCTTATACAAGATTAATTGTTTTTATTCCAAATGCTCTAAAAATATCATTTAATGGATTATAAGATATATAAAATAGTAAAATGTTATTACTCATATATTTAATAAAACAAAAATGGATGTAAAATTGTATCCAATGACAAATAATAATAAACATAATCCATTCTATAAATTTTTAAACTTAAGGCTTATCCAATATATATCCACCCAAATTTAGACAAAAGGTAACTAAATCAATAGTATATTCCCAAGACTATATAAATATCTTATTAATTCCATATACCCAATTTTTCAACACATTGATAAACCTAAAAACATATGCAAAACATGAATGGTTCCAGAAATTAAATATCAGTTTGTTGATTATATTTTATAAGAAAATACACACGGTAAACTCTCATTAAGATGACATAAACCATCAAACCTATAACCAATTTCATGGTCTCGAACACTGTTTGATAAAAAAAAAATATTATCTCAACATCAAGAACATATTAAAGGTTATCACCCCTCATTCATGTTTTTTCCAAGAGGATCTACATGTCACATATCACTGGCTTGGTCATCAGTGTCCTTCAACATATAAACTGAAATATTTAAAGATATAGTAATGTAGACCGATCCTTATATGTTTCATGATTATTATAATGAAAATATGATCACGAAAATTTAATTAAAATTTTTTTGTCAGATCTAAATACAAAATCACATGAATCCTTCAACTTTGGTTGTATCAATAGAATAAGCTTATGCTTGATCCCTTACATTCTTCTAAGGTACATTTCTTTGATGCTTGGAGAATTAATTTTCCTAGTTCCCTATATCATCACAGAGGATGCATTTCATATTGGAAGATTCATTATTTCACTCGAGATCACAAACATGGCGGCCTTTTCTCCATACATAAAAAAATCCTTTTCATTTTAAGCATGTACCAACGTGTTTCCTTCCATAAGTATCACGTGTTGGAAAATCCTTCTCCCCCCTTCCCTTTATCCATATTTTTCTCTATAGTAATCCTCTTCTATTACTTTCCTTTTTAATTCATAATACATGGATAATTATTTCTATTTATTGATATCACATTATAATATATCATCCTATTATGAGAATATTTGGGTGACTAGATTCCATTGAAATATTTATCTTAAGCTCATCAAGGAAATGATGATTCTTACTCTTTGGATTACATGCATTGATAACACTCCCATTCCTTATGCTAGGAACCATTTAAAAATAATTTAATACACTAGTTTAGGTCATAAAATTATAAAAAAAATGTATAACCACAATAGTAAAGAAAAATTTAATAAAAAATAAAGAACATATGCACAACTAATCTCATAATCGTAAACATGGTTTCATTGAGAATGTTTTCAAGTAGTAAAAATATTTTCAAACACTTAATAATGGTTTGTAAAGAAAAATTAAATTATAAAAATTATATAAAAATGTATTTTCAAACCATTTGTGTATCAAGGCCCATTGTCATTCACTATGTGATTATTAGGTCATATCCATTCATTCATTTTTAGAGTTATTACCCCAAAGTACATTTGTTCTAGAACTATGTCCACTTTTAGTATGCTTACATAGATTAATTTTCTAGGGAAAACCAAAAAATATCATCCATACCAAATATTAGGATGTTCCCACAGACACACAAACACACACACACACACACACACACACACACACATATATATATGTCTCTAATGTATATCTTAGGGTTATGCTCCCTAATATATGTTATCTTCAATCTAGTTCCATAGACTTGTACTGAACGACAATTTATCGACTGTAATGACCCCACACCCAAACCCAGTAATAATGATTCGGTGTCCTAATTTATTAAATTAACATAAGATACAAATAATCACATAATAAAAGAAAAAACATTATAGTAGTTTTGGTAAACTATATTTATACCTGATTCCCATATTACATTTAAAAACAAAATTTACAACATATTATTTTAAAAGAATAATATTGTTCCCTACAATATATATTTTTATATCAGGTCTAGTACACTTCATGGATTCTTCAAAAAAGAAACAAAACCATGTTGTGATAAAAAACAAATAATGGTTTTTGTATAGTGGAAGCTTTCATGAATCAATAAACAAAATCTACATGGATAGGTAATTAAATTTACATACCCGAAAATAAAATAACTTGATTATCATGATAAGATAACTCATTATCAATATAGAATGAAAAATAACTAAAAAATACCATTTAATCAATAAAATTATAATTAAATGTATCTAAATATAATATTATTTTGAAAAATTTCAGGTATAATAATAACTGAATTAACAATGAAGAAAATGATTAATCAATGTATGTTATGTTCTCAAACACATGATACCTTTACCAAAATAACCATTCCTCCAATGGCCCGAAGGCCTTCACTTTTTTATTGATTTATTATAATACAATTTTCAAGGGGTGATGTGGGACCCTTAAAAATCCTGTAGGCATAAGTATTACATGGCACATAAGCCTTAGAGGAATTAAATGCACGTAGGCTTCAAATATTACATAAAAAATAGAAAATATTCTTGTAACTACTCCTCCCCCGCATTTCATAATGAAAAAATCTCTCCACCTTTGCTTGACTGTACAGCTAAGCATTCCCATGCATGAACATGCTTGTCTCAATGGCAGGTGCTATACCCACTCATTCAAGCAATCCGTTTAGCTTCTTCTGTGGTGAAATATCTTTGTTCATCCTCCATCTGAAGCTTGTTCCCTATAGGTTTTCTAGTTTACATTTGCACTTCAGGTGGCCCGAAGGCCTTGAGGTGGCCCGAAGGGCTCACTGACTCGAAGGCCTGGGTGGACCGAAGGCCTTAAAGGACTCGGGGACCAAATCGGTGGCCTGAAGGCCCAAATGGGGGAATATCCCTAGCTACTACAGTTCCATACAGTGCCTTCTATAGTTCCTACTATAGTACTACTACAGTAACCCATTTAATGTCAGATTATTGATTCTACTCTTGATAACATTGATGAATTAATGGGATATATAATTCCAGGCCCAATCCATCACTGTATTTCCAAATAATTCATCATATATTTAATAATAAATTTAATTCATGAATAATGTGACTTTTCATCAAATATCTTTATTGAGTAAAGAACACAAATTTATCATTATTTAACCCTTCAAAAAAATATAATTCAATATAAAAAACCATATAGAGAATTAAGATATGGTTTATTCAATATGTATATTAGTGATAAAAAACATGGATATTTAGGGGAAATTTAATTTCAAATGATAATAGGAAACTGAATATTTCAATTGAAATTAATGATATATGTCCAGGACCTTAAACATTACTCAATATTTAATTAAGTCAATAATTTGAATTTTAATCACACCAAGGATATTTTCAGGTTTATAGTTTGGAGAATTATGTTATAACTATTACATAATAGAAAAAACATTACATGTCAATATTTGCAATTTGTATCTACTTTTTTCCACCAAAGGAATCCATTTAATCAAAATATTATTTCTTTTTCTAGGTGATAATCGTCATAAATTTATTTTTTCTTTTACCCATCCTTATACCATATGGATAACATTTCAATTATCGTGGGGTGAGCCTAAAAATATCAGTAACAAATATAAAATAAGGTAAAAAATGATAGTCCATGAATATTTAAAACCCATGAAAATATTTTCACAAAATAATAATTCTCACCCATAAAACACAACCCATTTAGCTTATATCATACCATCATAAGATTCCTACTAAACTTAATAGATATCATAAAATATAAAGGTAACTTATTGATTCTATATCATACATACATTGTAGATTTCATAGCTACATAGGGAGTAACCATCATGATAAACTTTTGATTACCCATCATATTATATCCCTTAAATTTATTAGGAGAAACCATATTGTTTAGCACCATCTCATTACCCAATGAATTAGAGAGCTATCACATGTTCTGCTTCCCATAGTTTATTATAAAACCACCTGAAAATATAAATAATTTCCAAGAAACATAAAACAATAAAAAAACATAAAATGAGCTTAAAGGATAAATATAATTTCCAATGTTTCGTTCAAAATATATTATTTCAATATATTAACAAAATCAATCAATTAAGAACACATTTAAAACATTCAAAACGGTGATTTTTGAATCAAATTTTCCCCTACCACTTTCAATATTTTATATTATTTACATATTAAAACTTTAATATACATATAAATAAATCCTTAAAACTATTTTGAAGATATTGAAATCAATGAGAATGATTTTGAAGAATAAATCATTAAAACATTTAAAATGATGTTTTAGTTAAATACACTTTGACCGCTTGTGAAATACACGAATAAAAATAATTTATGAATAAAATTAACCTAAAAATATAATATAATGAGAATAAAGGGATTCATGATATAATATGTCAATGGGATTTATATACACCATAGAGAAGTGAATTGGTGCATAAAAACAAATATGTCTCAGTGGAATGTACATTGAGATGAAATCCCTTAAAAATATCATATCCATAGATTAATGATAAATCGATGAAATAATTATGTGTAAAAATATATAAACACCCAATATAAGTGGATATTCAGTGTAAAATAATCATAGGACATTGACAGATATTCTTGGAAAAACAAATCCATCAACATGGATATTTAAGTCAGTGAAATGAGATTGAGTTAAGATTAACCTTACAAAGTTCATATAAATGACATAAGAATTTATCATTGTATTTATTCTAGGTAGAATAATTATATACACTCAAAGGTAAGTGGAAATTACAATAAGAATAGACAAACAATGATTCCACACATAATTATATGATAATTTAATCAATAATGTATGCATAAAACCAAATGAGTGTAAATTGAGTTTAGAAATTCTCTTACAAAGATAATTTTGTTAATAAAATATATTGATTATGTACATTCAATATGAATCCACATTAAGAAATTATAAACACTAGATAAGATATAAAAATCCAATTCACACATTATTATAGAACGATATAAACATGAAGTAGAAGACCAACCCAAACATTGGAAATTGGAATAAGAAGTTACCTGACCTTGAGTATGAATCATCATATAAAATTGTTATGTTCCTAAATAATAAAAAAAATTTAAATTATACTTTCCTAAGAACCTTTTTTACGTTTATTATTGACGGACCCTAGATAACCATGAGGGGGTGAATTAGGGTGCCAAATATTTCTCTCCTATAATGGATCATGTTCCCACATTGGTAAGAACTTGTTTAACCTTATATAATAGAAATATGAAGTAATTAAAAAAATAACATTTAGAATTATAATACTACCCTTTTACTTGGTTAACCACTAAGGGATACGTTCAAGGAGCATACACTGACTAGTTTTCAATCATACCAAATTAAACAAATATTCACATAGCGGTGGATTCAAAATGTTCGGGCACAATCACTCTATCCTAGGAAGAATGCCTAAAGGTTCAGGGATAGCTCACTCCTTTCCTCAGATCACATTTATTGACTCCCCCTGGATCACTTACAATGTTAATGTCTCACTCAGCTTACAGAGGTGAAGGTTTCTTCAACAGATAAGCATGGATGACTTTGTCTCCTGTTCAACATGAGATATTACTTACATTAGTGTCCTGAAATGATTCTCTTCTGTATTCAATCTTCTCCTTTTGTGAAATAATTGAATACCCTCAATCTCTTTATTCCCTTCATGGCTAGAATCACAAAATCATATTTTGTTGTTTAACCATTGAATATTACCTTACATGAATCGTTAAAATCAATTACTTCCTTTTTATTCATGTATGTATGTGATCATGCATGTATCATTTAGGTTGAACTCTTCCCTTCCTTCCATATTATTTAAATACATGCACACACTTATTTTGGTTCGTTATTTATGTGAAATCACATTTTCAGGTGCATTCATGAAATCATGCACTCTCTTCTTCATCTTCTTGTTGGAAAAACCAAATGGGTACAAACACGACCTCATTTTCCTTTCTCTTGTGAAATTATTTAAACAAGAATGGGTGTATCTATTTAAGCACAGACAAATGGTCTCCTCTCAATTCATTCATTTTATTACTTATCTTTTTTATCTTTCACTTTTTTAAGGTGTTAATTTATATTATATATATGTTTTTTTATCAAACTTGAATGGGTGTAAACACGGTCCAACTTATTATTGCACACTTAAGGCCTCAGGTTCCTTTAAGAAAAGACCATATATGCATACAACCCTCGTGCAAGGTCCTTACTAACAAAAAATCCTATCCAAATAATAAACAAAATGTGGGGTTCTTGCCTTCATGTGATAAAATATCCCCACAGTTCTTATTATTCAAGTAGATAATGCGTGGTTCCACTTTGCAGAGTGTGTGCTTATATTTTCAATAAAAATATGGAGGCAGAGGCTCAATCACTGGATCACAGTGACACCGACTTTGTAAAGAACAATGAAGGATTAGAAACCAATCATGTGTTCAAGGTTACCAATTATTTGTGATGTGATTTGAGAGTGTGAAGCACTTATCAAACACTTGCAGGATATCTTTTCTCATAGCAGAAATCTCACAGGACACTTTTCATGCTCTTTGTGAAGTAATACGCAGAGAGGTGGTCTATTTTTCAAAAACATGAGCTATTGGAAATTTGGTAGAAACCCCTTCTTCACGGCTCATGATCCTCCATTTATAAGAAAGTGAAAATTCTCTTTTTTATTCAAAATATTATGATAATTACACAGAGATCACAACATTGAATGAACAAAACCTTTGGTGTTATAAGATTATTTAAATCCTCATTTGTGATACTCGCAAACTTGTGGCGTGTTTTATTTTGAAATAAATTGGCCTCTTCACCATGATCACTTTCATGGGTTTAAAATAATGAATTAAATATTCTTTTATGTCATCTCTCAAGTCCACATGGCCTCAGAAAATCCATTTTAATTGGCCAAACCTACTTCATCAAGATATCACATGAATGAATGAAAAGATTGCATACATGGTCTTGATATGATACAATAGAATTCATGATGGAAAAAATGACAAGACATGATGGTTCAGGAGATCATTCTTCACTAACTCCCATGGATGGTAGTGGTGGCATGGCACTAGATGTTGAAGATGATGTAGTTTAAATAAGAACCCATAGGAGATTGAATAGATCATGTTCAATTTAACATGACATGAGATGAATGACGACCACGATTAGATCCATATTCCGAGTATTGATAGGATGGTTGAGCAAGATAATAGAACAGATGAACAACTAAGATCATGTCTATGTTTTGTAAAATGTTCCCCACATCAAAATGGAGACATAGTATGTCCTCGGTTTATCAATCAATTCGTCCCACCTACAGCCCAGATTACTTCCTCTCCCTCCTTGGTACCACCTCGTACCGTGTTCTATGGGCATGCTCTACACCCACCATATGACTCCATGCCTCCGTGCTGCACTTCACAATGGTGCACGCTTTATAAGTATGCTCTGCATCTACACTAACACTTATGGGCTAGCATGTCTGGCTTCCTCATGGGTGCGGTCGAACCCCGTGGTCCCGCATGAGCCTCAGGTTGAGGCTGGATCTCTGGATAGTGGGATCACCCCTCTTTGAGTAATGATTATAAAAATAATTACTAGAAAACTAATTATTCAATGAAACTCATGGCCACCTTATAACCCCAAGCCTCTTCCACACCCTCTTCTTCTCATATTCTTTTACACATTCCAAGGAACACTCCAACCATCCATCACTTAAGATGATTCAATTCTTCATGTTGACTATTATTGAAATCCATTAAAACCTATTGAAAACAAATACAATCTTCATACAAAAAGTGGTCCCAAAAATATTTCCCTTGTGTTTGTTGTCAATACATCATAATTCTCTAGAAGAGTGTATCAATATCGATATGAGAATCTTGTATCTTCACTATACCTTTCACTTTTCAACATTCATTTAACTTTCTTTCCACCTTATTGAAAAGAATACAATGTTTATGGTTTAGAGTGTCTCATTCAATAGTTAAAAAATTTCCCATCAATGATTTCACTCTTATTCTACTTGGGGAATTCTCAGTGTAAAATAAAATAGGACTATATCTTGAAAAAAAGTTGTCCATAATTCAATGATCATGATACCTTATGAGATAAGAACTCATATACTTGTCTTCATGGGACTTTCCAGTTTCATTCAAGGTTAAATAGATGGAATCCTTTTAATAAAAATCAACCTATAACTTCCACACTCACACCAATAAATAGATCAATGCATTACAGTGCAATATGTAGGAAAAGTTATTTTGAG
Organism: Viscum album; assembly: GCA_963277665.1. Lineage (NCBI taxonomy): Eukaryota > Viridiplantae > Streptophyta > Magnoliopsida > Santalales > Viscaceae > Viscum > Viscum album. The sequence continues at coordinate 305,340,883 of OY728150.1, forward strand.
GCTCAACCAATTTTATTATGTAACTAATTGATTTAGTTACCCCCCACCCCTTATAAAATAATTTTTATTTTTTTGTATCCAAGGATGTGATATTAAGAAAGGAAATACCTTTTCCAATGAAATTATCTTCAGAAAACCTTCAGAGTAATGGAATTTGGGACCAGCTGAAGTTATTACTAATTGAAATTATAGTTCTGGAAGCTTCTTTATGTGTATCCCCTACAAGGGAACACTTCTTAGGTTCTCCCCATGATATAATGAGTCACCTTCAATTCCATGTATTATAAGAATAGATATAATACACAAAGATATAATGGAATAATTTGGATCATACATGCTTTATCAATGTGAATAGATCGGTTGAGATTGTTTTCACAAACAAGATTCTTCATTTGATCCACTCTACACACATGCATATTTGATTTTCAATTCGGGTTGTGCTTTTGTGGTTCTGACTACTTCAATTTTCCTGACTCTTTCTAAATCCTCTGTCCTAATAACTAATATGTCACTAAAAATTTAGTCATCAAGATTGGATATTTCACATGGCTTCTTCTGTGGTCTTCTCATTTTATTATCTTTTGATTCATGATGAGATGAGGATATACCAACCTTGTGACCACATCCATTTCATACATAGAAAAATATTTTCAAGCATTCCAAATCTATTTATAGTGAAATGATGTTTCTGGACCTGAGGATCATTCTTCCTCTTCTCTGGATTGCTTCCCTTCGAGATGGGCTTGCTTTGTTCTTTTTCATTTTGAAGATTGTTCTAGAAATCTAATGTATAATGCCCAAACCTATTTCATGAATAACATGGGCCCACAAATAGTGACTTCTTGATATCTTCTAGATAAGGTTGTTGGACCATCATCTTGATTTGTTGTGCTCTCAGTGGGGAGCCATATTCCAAATTCATGTTCTTACTGTCCACCCTACCCATGGTGGTAGGTATCTTATAACCTTTCATCATCTATACTTGTTTAGAATTTGTTTTCCAATATTCACTTTTTGTAGAGAAACCTTTTGAAAAATAAGTACTAGATGGTATGGATGGTACCATTACTTTATTAGATACGTTTTTATAGAACATTGAATGAAGCCATGATATTCTTATCACATGTTGGAGGTATTTTGAAAGTAAAATCTTATAGTGATCATTGAGTTCTAGTAGTTATCATTTCCTTCTTTTGTGGATACTCAATATGTGACTTCTCAAAATTGTTCAACCGAGATTCCAATTCAAGACATCTCATATTTAGGATTAATTTAAGGTCTTCAATCATAGTTATCTTCTCTTCATAGGCTTCATTTATTCTTTTAACTTCAACTTCAGGAAAACTAACATTTATTTTTAAAAAATATTATTATTCCTAGAATTTTTGGATGATTATTCTAAATATAAACTCCTAACTTTAGTGATCCTATTCAGATTATCTTCAAGTTCATGGATTTTTTATTCTGGAGTCATATTTTCCACTTCTTTCTTTTTAAATAATTCAGTCTATCTGGACAGACTTAAGTATTCTGAAATATTTCCTATTAATCCAATTTTCACATTGTCAGAATCTCATTCCAGTCAGGTGATATGAACCTGCAAGCATTGAAATATTATATAAATAGCATCAACTATTTCTTTAGGAATATCATGAATATAGGTTCTTAATTTCTCTAGATCACTTTCATGATCATGTGAGGTAATATTTTGATCAACATCACCATATTTATTATAGTCCTTGTTTTTTGAGGTTAACTAATCCTCATGCTCTTTACGTTCAAATACTCGTATTTAATAATTATTGGATGGACATGGTGAACTAGATAATACCTCTTCTTTAGATAAGACGGACTTATTCAATTAGTTCTTCTACTCCCTTTTCTTATTTGACAATGTCTATATGGATATAGTCTTCTTCTCATCGGTAACTGAATAATTAACCAAACTTCACTTAATTATTGAAATAGGAAAGAAAAATTAATGCATTACTGGATAAAATTACAATAGAGTATCCAACATACCAGAACCTTTTCCCTCTGATACCAATTGAAGGACCCTAGACCACCTTGGGGTGAATCAGGGTTCTAGTTTTTTCTATTCTCTACTGGATATTGTTCCCATGTTGAGATGAACAAGTTTAACCCTGTATTATGGATATGTGTAGTAATTAGAATATTCACACGCAGAAGGTCAACACAAAAAATTTAATTGGTTCACCACTAAGAGATATATCTAAAGAGAATATGTTGAAATGTTGTCAGTCATACATAATTACACTAATATTCACTGTGCAATGAATAAAAAAGGATTGGGAACAATCACTCTATCCTAGGCACACTATATAAGGTTTAGGGATACCTCAATTCTTCCCTTATATCACTTCCATTGACTCCCCTGGCTCACTTCATTGGGTGAAGTCTCACTCAGTTTACAAATGTGAAGGTCAATTCAATAGATAAAAATTGATGTCTTTGCCTCTTGTTCAGAATGATGCATTTCTTGAATCAGAGTCCTCAATTGATTCTCTTTTGTATTAAATTTTCTCCTAGTGTGCAATAAATGAAAGCTCTCAATACCCTTTTTCTCTTCTTGTCCAGAATCATAAAATCCTATGTGATAGTTCATGTAATGAAGACCACCTTACTTGGAATCATTAGAATCATTTCATTCCTTCTATTTAGGTATTATTGTGATCATGCATGTGGCATTCAGGCTGAACTCATTTCTTATTTCTTATTCTTTGCACACGTGCTCACACTTGTTTTGGTTCTTTATTTATGTGACTTCATGTGTGCATGTGCATATATGTAAGCATGCACTCTCCTATTATTCTTCTTCATGTGTGAAAACCCTAATTGGTATAAACATGACCTCCATTTTTCATTCTCTATATATATTATTTAATCCCATATGGTTGTAGTTATTTAATAATAGACACACAGTCTCATATCCTTTCATTCATGTTATTCGTTATCTTCTTCTCTTGAACATATTTCTGGTGTTTATTAATATTTTATATATGTGTTTTATAAACATGAATGACTATAAACATAGTCTAACTTGTTCTTTCACACTTGAGGACTCATGTTCATTTATGAAAATCGCTTATATACATACATGTGTGTACGACTCTCGTGAATTCTTATCCAATATCAAAAAATCCCCTAAAAATAATAAAACAATAGTGGGGTGCTTACCGTTGTGTAATTAGAGATCTCCATGGTTCGTATTCATTATGTAGAGTACGTGTGGTTCCTCTTTTCACAATGCGTACAGGTCTTTTCAAGACAATGTTGGAGGCATAGACTCAACCGTTGGATCACAGTGACAAGATGTTCGAAAATCCCATCGGAGTTTTAAAAACCAATAGTTTGTTCATGGGAACTAGTTCTTCAAAAAGTTATTTGAGAGTGTAAAGAACTTATAAAACACTTGTGATATCTATTCTTCATAGAACAAAAATCTTTCAGGACTCCTTTCTTGCTCTTTGCAATGTAATACGTAGAGAGGTGCTCCGTTTTTCGAAAACATGAGCTCTCAGGAATGCGGAAGAAACTCATTGCTCTTGACTCGATCTCCCCCTTTTAAAGGCAATGGAAACTACTCTTCTGCATTCAAAATGCACATGAAATTCCTTAGATATCCCATCCTTGAATTCAACAAATCTCCAGTGTTCTATGATTCTTCAAATCCACATTTGAGATACACTGATACATGTATGGTGTTTCCTTTTTGAACGAGCCAACATCTTCTCCCGGATCACATGCATGGGTTTAAATAAATGCATGAAATATCCTTTTAAATCCTCACTTGAGTCTATGTGGCCTAGTGAACTCTGTTTTCCTCATCCGAACCTTCTTCATTGAGATATCACATGCATGGAAGATGAAGTTTTCATGAATTTCCTTAGTACGATCCAGTAGCCTTCACAATGACAGAAATGATAACACAAGGTGGTTTGGTACATGATTATTCATCAAATATGGTGGATGAAAGTGGCGCATCAGGCTCTGGTGGTTGAATATGACATGGTTTAAACCAGAACTCATGGAAGATCAAATGACTCATGTTCACATTAACACGGTGTGGGATGAAGGACGGCGAAGGTTATATCCCTATACCATGGATTAATCAGATGGATGAGCGAGATTCTGAATTATGTGAACATCCAATACTGCATCCATGTTTTTTAAAATGTGCCCCACATCGAAATGGAGATGTTTCATAGACACCGTTTATCAATCAACTCATCCCACCTATATGTAGATTACATCTTATCCCTACACAGTACCGCCCCGTACCATGTTCTATGGGCGCACCCTTCACCCACCCTATGCCTCCTTGACTTTTTTCTTCCCTAAAAGATGTCACATGCTCTACAGGAATGCTCTGCATCCACTATTCCGCATGTGGGCTAGCCTGACTGGATTGCCCATGGGCACGATCGACCCTGATTGTCCCACATGTGCCTCAGGTTAAGGCTGGCTGGCTGGCTAGTGGTATTACACTTTTTTTATGTATGTAATATAAAAATACATAGTATAAAAATAATTATGCATTTAAATTCATTGCCTTCTTATAATTCCATGCCTATTCTACTCCCTCTTTTTCTCCTTTTCTTTTACACCTTCCATCGACCACTCCATCCACACTTCACTTAGGAGAATTCATTTATTCATGTTGATCATCATTGAAATCCATTGACACCAATTAATTAAAAATATAATCTTTCTAATAAAGGTTTTCCAAACAATTATTTCTATTATATAACTTATTACCATATTATTAAAATTACATAATTATATATGTTCATATTAGACGTTTTGTCGATATTCGATACAAGAGTCGAAAATGAACTTTATTTAATGTAAATATTCCATGTACAAACATGTATATAATATAAATAATATTTTTCATGATTTTAATATCATATATATTAAGTAAATATGTATTTATAAGATCCATAATATTTGGAGATAATAAATGAAATGCACTGTTCATAGAGATAGTAGGTCGTACATACGCCTGAATGCTACTCTCATTTCATTATCATAATAAATGAAAAATAACCAAATGCTATAAATATATATTTTAATTAATGTATTATAATAATGTCATATATTTATCATAGGTTTAATTAAATCACATTTTATACATTCCACGTATATAGGGAATGAGTCAAATCGCTTTTAGGGGGCAGTAGTTCACACTTCCTCAAACGAAATTATCATATTTGAACAACATGGAGAGCATAGAGGTATGTTATAAATAAAAATTATAGAAGAATAGGTACAATATATATAATATATATCATATATAAATATAGTTTAATCATAATATCCACCATGATTGGTGGTAGGAGAAAATGGAACAATCATTGTTTCATGAGGCAATAGTTCACTGTACATAAAAACAGTATGTTATATATCGATTGGATGGATATGTGTGTATGCATAGGTCGAATAATTATCATAAAAACATCCAATTATATTGTGGATTTAGGTTTTGTTATAAAAAATGGAATAATTATAGGTTAGTGCTTTGGATAACGAAAATAAATGAAAGGATCATGAGAGAAGATGTTACATCTAAATCGGGTAACTCCTTTTGATTTGTTCCAAAAAGATTTCTTAAATTTCCATCTTCCGTAGTTAATTATTATAAATGAAGGGATGTATTTTTTAATCTTTTATGATAATATATTGATTGATCTATGAGTCTTGAGGGGTGTTAGTAAGTGGGTATAAGTATAGTTCTTTTATAAGAGGGAGGAGGGACAAGTTTGGAATTTCTTGAACTTTTACTTTATTATAAATTGATTTTAGAATTTTTAATACTTAAAAAGTGTTTTATTAAAATTATAATATTAGTATATATCTAAATATTCTCAAACAATATGTTTTATACATGTTTTGGTAACAAATTTAACCATATCATGTAACATTAACCCTTAGTTAAAAATATTAACTCTTACCATGTCCTCTTGTATTTTCATAAAACATGGTTACTATATTGACAATAAAATGAAAATATAACTACTAGTGGATCATAAATAAAATTTTCAACATTAAATACATTAGTTTTCCGAATATTATAATTTTAGGATTATTAGATCATTTAATAAATTAGTATTTGTTTTGAAAACACAATTATGTCAATTTTGACACTATTTAGTAATTGATTTTTTCTAAAGTCATAAAAACGTGACTCATTTGAAAAAACAACATTACATCATATATAACATGTCATAATGATCTATAAAATTAGTCGATGGCATAAGATCTTTCAAATCAAATTTATTTTAATATGTATAATATCATTTATTTAAATCATTCATTAATAAGATAATAGTTGCATAATCATTGTGTCATAAATTAATTAATTTATTTAATGTCTAAAAAATATACATAAAACTTCATGATGTCGTAAATAAATTTATATTTATAATGAATTTTTATTTTCAAATATATCTATTATATAACTATATATTAAAAAATCTATAGAAAGATACATGTTTATGTTATATTTCTCTTTAATTTAAATTAATTATAATAACATGTCATTTTTACACCAAAGTGGCTCCCAAATGCCCAAGGTTTGGCCTAAAGAAATTTTTGGTCACCAATGACTCATCCAATTTGATTAGGACATGTTTTAGAATAATTTTATGTTATTATAATATTATTTGTTTACCCTTATTTACCCGATTTTCCCATTAAGCATGGAAAATAAAAATAATTACTGAGGTTACTATTCATAATGCCCAAAAATAAAAGAAACATATTTAAAAAATTGGTCCTTATGATCCAAAATATTTATTCTATTTTTCCAAATTCAAAATAAATAATTTGAAGTAGTTAATTTAAAAATATTTCTAGTTGTCAAAATGATAAAATAGGTTTTTAAAAAGTAATAACCATCAAAAGAATGACGTGTGTTTAATTTTAATTTCAATTTGAAATTACTTCCAATGAAAAACACGTGATTAAATGATATAAAAATTAATCCAAATAAGCTTTAAAACAAAAAAAAATTAATATATAATTATATAAAAAAACTGGAAAATAGGTAGTTTTGAATTAAAATCCTGTATTTTTCACTATTCATTAAAAATGAGTTTAAACAGAAAAATACCAAAATTCAACCAAGGAAATTTTTTATTTTCTTATTAAAAATAAGAAGTGTATTTTTTAAAATAGATCATTTCTAATTGACAAAAACATTATTAAATAATGGTTCTCATGCAAAAGGCTGTAAAATGTATTTTTTTAAAAGCAATTCTTTTATATTAAAAAATTGATTTGTTCTTATTTCATATCTAGAAAACAGATAATATTAATTCTAAATATTGAATCAAATATATAAAATATATTCAACATTAACTAAAAAAATATAAAGAGTGATATGATTTTATAAACAAAATTATTGCCTTTTAAATAGGTTTTCACATCCTTTATTTTAAATTGGTTTTTATTTTCATATAAAATTAATTTGGGTACCAAAAGAATCATTATTTAAACTTTTATAAAACATATTTTAATAATTCAGTTGATACTACTCATTATTTCAATTAAAATGTCTTGGTTATAATGGTAACAATTAAATAATAATATTTATCTGTTCTTTTAGGTTCTATGTAGTGCATCATGTATGCTATTGAACATAGTGTTTCTTTCTTAAAACATGGGATGTTACTTCCTCCCCCACAAAATAAATTGCAACCTCAAAATTTTAATTTGGGGTTGGTAACTGGGGTATGATGTTTTAAAATACCTTCATTGAAAACCCATATCGAAAACAGGGTTAATAAAACTTCCACTTTAAAAGATAGAAACAAAAGTACAAAGATAATACAATATAACCAAAACAAGGGTTCCATATAAGAAAACTGGGATATGGAAGAGAATAATAACCTTATTATTCTGATGTATAGTGATATAAAACATTATCAAGAGAATGTTACCAATCATAAAACCATAAACATGTTATGGGTTAGTCCTTATTTGATTTCGTAGTTGGAAAAGTAAATAGAAAATATTTTTGTTTTAAGATCCATTTCATAAAGTTGGGGAATTTATTTACGACCATGAATAAGAACTAAAGGAAAAATACATACATTCCATTTAGAGTTTCATCCTTTAATAAATATCTACCATAAACTCATATTTTTCACAAATGATGATTATTCAAGATTACTTGGTCACACCTAAATAACTAGAATCAACTTATATAGGATGAAATTATCCAAATAGGTTGAACTATATATTTCACCCATCATTAGACATTAACCAAAACCAAAATTGTTATTACAAGATCTAATAATTAAAAAAATAATTATTTATAAAAATAAACACTACTCTTAATCTAAAAAATTCGACAAAACAATACCCAAATTTCAACAAAGACCATTCAACAAATAATTGTCCACATAATTCCTAAAAAACAATACAAACTATGTTTTATTCCCAAAACTAAGAAGGGTTTGATAACTTATTCTTCCAAGACAAATTTGAACATGCATTACTAAAAAACCACAAATACTCTTAGAGTCTCATATTGAAAAGTAATTAACCTAATCATATATTAGCCATGATAGGATAATCATTTCCATAAATATCTAAAATCCCCAATTTTTCACCATAAAAACATAGATTTTTCACAAATAAAATTCAACCATTACTCCTCAAATAAAATCCCATATTATTAAATTTTCATTATGTATACAGGTTTCCCAAAATAGAGAACATATTTCTAAACAACATTTATCACCTCATCACCAAATCATTTTTCTTTACTGAGGATATCCATTTGAAAAAACATAAGTTCCAGAACTAAACATATTCTTAATCCATGGAATCATTTAACTAAAAAGAATAATTCTTACTAAACAGGGACTTCACATGGGCTAGTGGTAAGTGATAAATAATATTTTCACTTAGGTTGTGGTTTTTATTCCCACAGCTTTGTCTCATGTGACAGGTTTCCACACGGTCTGTGAGTTTCACTATTTAAAAAACTGTATAATTTTATAACATTCCAAAAAATGAGATAAAATACTGAAAAATAACAAGAAACTATTTCAACATCAAATATTATCTCAAACCTCTCATTTTACATCCCAAAAACTAATAGGATATAATTTACTCGAATATTAATATCTCAAAAAATACCATTAGTCACCATAATGTTTTAGATTATAAAGACTCCAAAGGGGTTTCTATGACGTTGAGCATATGATATACATTAAAATTATAAACTCAGAATAATATCCCTAAACCATAAGAAAAAATAAAAATCTTCAAAGTTATCTAAAACTCCCTCTGATACCAACTATAAAAACATATCCTAAAACATTAAACAATCTTGAATTAAGTCAATTGTTTTAATTTTAATAACATCAAGGATATTTTTTATGATTATAGCTATAGAGAATTATTCCATAAATATTACATAATAAACCCAAACATTACATGTAGATAGTTACACTTAATATACAACTTTCCACCTAAGGATATCCTTTAAACAAAACATGATTTCTTTTACTTGATAAAAATATTATTGACTTCATCCTTTATCTTAACCATCTTTATACTCTATAGAAAAAATATCAAAAATATTAGGATGAGAATAAAAATATTAGTAAGGTATGTAAAATAATGAAAGAAACTATTAGCCCATGTATAATTAAAACCCATGAAAACTATTTTCACAAAATCATACTTATCACCCAGAAAACATAAACTATTTAGCTTAACTCATGTAATCATAAGATTCTTGCAAAACATAACAGAAATCATAAAACATAAAGGTAACTTATGGAATCACTATCGTACTTACGTTGTATCTTTCATAGCCATATGGGGAGTATCCTTCCTGGTTATGTTTGGAATATCCATCATAGTATATTCCATAAATACCTTATGAGAAACCTTGTTATTTACCTCTATCATGTTACCCAATGCATTGGATATATATCACTGGATCACCCAAACTAAGTTTATCAAGGAACCACCAGTATAGATAAATAATGCCCATGAACCATAACATAATCATAAACTATAAAACTAGAATAAAGGAAAAATAACGTTTCCACATTTTCATTCATAAGATATCATTTCAAGATATTAACATATTCAATCCATTAAAAATTTAAAACATTTAAAATGAATATTTTTTAATCAAAGAGTCCCATAACAATTTTTAACTTTTATTGGAATTAAAATTTTAAAACATTATGTTCCATATAAATAAATCCTCAAAACCATTCTGAAAACATGGAAATTAATGAGAATTATTTATGAGAATAAATATTTAAAACATTTAAAATGATATATTTGTTTAAGTGTCCCTTACCACATGAGAAATAAATAAATAAAACTAAATAATAACATTAAGAAACATATAATATAGTGAAAATATTGATATTCATGACATAATATGTCAAAGGGTAGTATATACACCACATAAAATTGAATTTGTGCATAACAACAAATAAGTATTAATGAAATATAAATTAGGACAAAATATGTTACAAATATCATATCCTTATATTATAGAGAATTAAATGAAATAATCATGTGTGAAAAATATAAATACACCAAATAAATGTTCATATTCTTTATAAATTAATTAGAGGTTATTCACACATATCTTTGGAAAAGCAAAACCAATGATATATATATTTTACTCAATGAAATGAGATTGAGTTAATATTTCCATTACAAAGTACATAAAAATGATGTATGAATTTATAAATAGGGTGATTATTTGTAACAATATTATATCCACACAATGTTAAGTTAAAATTACCATAGAAATAAACAAAAAATGATTTCACACATAATCATGGCATAATATAATCAAATAATTAAGCATAAAACCTAATGAGTGGAAATTGAGTTTAGAAATTCCCATACCAAAATCATTTTGTTAATAAAATAAATTGATGGTGTATATTCATTAAAAATCATAATATGTTAGGAATAAATAATACATAATATATAAAAAGTAATTTTTCACACAATTATTCTAAAACATAATCAATAAGTAGAAGATCACCCCAAAAAATAGAAATTAGCTTAAGAAGTTCCTTTACCCTGAGTCCGACTCAAGGTACTATAGCAGTACTGTAGCGGTGCTATAACATCGGCGACATTGTTCATCAGTGGGTACTGTAGTGGCGGCAGGGCACTGTAGCGGCGACGATACTGTGCGGTACTGCAGCAGCAGGTTACTATTCATAGAATGTGAATTAGCCTTAAAATTTGGGCCTGCGTGCTATATAATGGGCTACAAGCCCCCTGGGCCTTCAGGCTATGTAATGGGTTTCCCTCTCCCTAGTTAAACTAGGTCTTTTCTTTGATTTAATAATAAAAATGAGGCTTCGGTCACAACTTAAAAAAAAAATTAGAAGTTTTGTTGATATTCAGTACATGAGTTGAAAATGAACTTTTTTTGATGTAAATTGTCCATGTAGTCAAAATTACATAATCTATAGAATTTTAATCATGATTTAAATATAATATATATTCAGTATATATTTATTTATAAAATTAATTATATTTGGAGATAATAAATGCAATACACCGTTCATGGAGGCTGTAGGTTGTACGTATGCATGAACACTACATTCATTTTATTATCATATTAAAAGAGTAACAATAAAATGATATAAATGTATATTATAATATCTGTATTATATTTATTTTATGTTTTTTACATATGTTTAGAATATGTATTCATTATATGTTCCGTGTATATGGAGAATGAGTCACATCGATTTTAGGGTAGGTAGTCAACATTTCCTCAAACAAAATCATCATTTTTACACAAAATGGAAATCCTAAAAGGATGTTATAAATAATAAATATATAAGAATAGATACAATATAATTATAAAATATATCACATATAAATACATTACCGTTATAATTATCACCTTGAGAGGTGGTAGGAAAAATTTGAATAATCATTGTATCGTGACGCAATAGTTCACCGTACATAGAAAAAGTATGTTCAATATCCATTAGATGGAGGTGTGTGTAAGTGTTGGTATAACCCTTAGATTTAATATATTATACGATATTTAGGATATTGTTTTTGTTTTAAAATAATGTCATAAATAGATTTTAGTGTGTTTTAAAAGGAAAATAAATGAAAGGAGATTGAGAGATGACATTACCTCTAAATCGGGTAACTCCATTTGATCTCATCCAAAAGGATATCTTGAATATCCTTATGCCCAAGGTAAAAATTATATGAGGAAAGGAGTGATTTTTTGAGATAATTTCAGTATATTTTGGATGATACAAGAGGATTGAGAGATGTTAGTAAGTGGGTATAAGTGGTAGACTTTTATAAGAGGGATGGGGCACTTTAAGAACGCCTTGAAATATTATTTTATTATTAATATATTTTTCAAATTATAATATTATAATATTGATATATTTATAGGAAATAATGAGGATGGGCTTAAATCCTCTCAACCAACAGGTATTAGACATGTTTAGTTCACAATATTAATCTTATCTTTTTTTCTTTTACCATTCGTAAAAAACATTAACGCTTACCACATCTTCTTGATTTTCATAAAATATGGTTTCTATAGTTAAGATCAAAATTCATGTGAACCAAAAGTGGTTAATCAATGAAAATTTTGACATTATATAAGTTAGTTTTCAGAATCATAGATTTTTAGGACTATTAAATCATTATATAAAATAGTATTTGTTTTAAAAACTCATTTATGTCAATTTTGACGCTATTTAGTAATTATTTTTTGTTAGAGTCCTAAAAAAATTATTAATTCATGAAATAAATAGTTAATAAAATATAAAGAGTCATAAAAATAAAAAAACATGTATAGAATCAAAATTTTAAAATTTAATTTATTTTAATATTTATAATATCATTTATTTGATTGTTTAACTAATAAGGTAATCGCTCCATCATCATTGTGTTGTAAATAAATAAATTTATTTAATGTTTAAATTATATAAATAAAATACCATAATTTAGTAAATATTTTTTTATAATGATTCTTTTGTCATAGATATCAGTTATAGATCAATATATGAAAATTATTTTAGTAAAAGGTAAATGTTTTTGTGATATTTCTCTTTACATTAAATTAATTATTATAACTTGTCATTTTCACACCCAAGTGGCTCACAAATGTAAAAGGTTCAGTTTAATGATTTTATTGTCTCCCATGACTCATCTAATAGTATTAGGACAAATTTATGGTAGTTTTATATTATTATAAAATTATTTTACCCTTATTTACTAGATTTACCCTTTAACCATCAGAAAAAAAAATAATTACTAATGTTACCGTTCATAATGTGAAAAAAATAAAAGGTACATATTTACACAATTTGGACCATATGATTAACTATATGTAAGAAATTTTTTCAAATTCAAAACACAAATCTTGTAGTAATTAATTTAACATTAATTCCCGTTTTTGAAATGATTTAACGAGTTTTGGAAAATTAATAACCATCAAAAGATTGGTGTGTGTTTATATATAATTTCAATATGAAATTACATTAAGTGAAATTTTTTTAGATTAAATGTTAAAAAAATAATCATATTGAACATGTAAACCAATTAAATAAATAATATAACTATTTAAAAAAATAGGCGAGAACACAGTTTTGATTTAAAATCCTGTATTTTTCTCTATTTATTTTAAATGAATATTTTGCAAAAAATTCCAAAATTCAACCAACGTAAGTTTTTATTTATTGATTATAAATAAGAAGTTTTTTTTTGCAAATAGAAAATATAAAATTGACAAATAATAAATTTAAAAAGGGTTTCACCATCAAAAGGTGGTAAGAAAATATGTTGTCTTGGAAAATACTTTTCTTATCTGAAAAAATTGGATCTGTTCTTATATAATATCTTCAAAACATATAATATTAATTTTAAAAATGTGATTGAATATATAAAATATATTATTCATTAAATAAAAAAATATAAAGAGTGATATAATTATAAAACACAATTATTCTTTTTTTAAATTGGATTTCCGATCCTTTATAATCAATTAGTTTTAATTTTTATTTCTAATAAATTTGGTAACAAACAGAATCATTATTTAAACATGTGTAAACATATTTTTATAATTTAGTTGATACTATTCATTCCCACCATTCCAACAGCTAGGTTATAATGGTATCATTTAAATAATAATATTTTTTTTTCTTTTAAGCTCTAAATATTACATAATATGTTCTTTTGAACATTTATTTTCTTTATTGAAACTTGGGATGTTACAAATGACTTAAATAATGAATCAATAGAGTGATTATGACTAAATTATAGGGTAAAAATAATCACATGCAATCTATATAAAGAATGACTATAGTATTAATAAAACATATTTCTAGGGGATCAAAATCACAATAAACTGTTGTTGTCATAGAGGTATAGAAATAAAATAAAAATTTAATTAAGAACATTAATGAGGAAAATAACCCTTTTTAAATTAGAAATAATTTTTTACCTAAAAAAATTAAAATAAATTTCATTGAAAATAACCATAAAATACATATATGTTGTTTATAAACATTTGATGTTTATGACGATAAGAAATTTTATAAATGGTGAGTATATTAAAATAAATAATCCTTTCTCATTTTCGGTAAAGAAAAAAGAAGACTTTTTTTGAAAAGGATATGAATATTCCTTTATTTTTCTTGTAAAATGTAAAAATTGGTTAAAATATATTAAATATATAGTTTTGGAAAGGTTAAATTTTTTTGAAATCATTTTTAGAAAAAATTATATTAGATAAAAATGGATTTTTGAATATAGAGTGAAATGATGCTAGATTTTTTTAAAACAATTCTTATTTTTTGAAGTCCCAAAGAGTTAAAAAATAGTAATATTACTTGAAAACATCATGAATTACCACAGGAGAAGTAATTTAATAGTATTTATTAGAAAATGGATAAATAATATCCTTTAATTATGTATAATATATTCATGGTATTAAATTTTAAATGTGTATGATATACACCATATGAGACAAATTATATTCATGAAAATAAAATACCCCTAATTGAAGGGAAATTCAGACGAAATCCCTTACCCTGAGTTTGACACAACACATGCATTATTTATCTTCCTCAATAATAAGATTTTATTAATTATTTAATTTCTTAATAAAAAATTTCATGTTTATTATTCAATTTATTTCAATTATTACCATTTTATATCGAATTACTTAATTAATTAAGATTATGTCAACTACTTTGATGATATTTGAATTATCTGTCAAAAATGGATTCTGTAGGCTCACTACTTGTCTAAAGGGTCATTAATTAAACACATCTATAATATTAAATATTATAATATAATTATAATATTTATACAAAAATTATAATTTTTAGAGAAATAATTCTATATTTTTTTTAGAAATTCTGTATGTTATGATCATGGTTACGGTAGGCTGTACATATGCATGAGTAACATTTCAATTTTTCAAAAATCATTATGGAACATAGTTAAGTAATATTTTACCTTCACATAATAATAATAATATAATAAATAAAATATTATTTCATTAGTGATATTAATATTTTTCATAATTATGGTGTGGTTATTAAAAAAAGAGTCATATTGCTTCTTTAAGATGGTAGTCCATAGGTATATGAACGTAGTTATCGTCATTTTGTTAGTGAAAAGAGAAAGAATAAAATAATATATAATATTTTACTTATAATATATAAGTAATTAATATGATAATAATGTCATTTATATCACATATTTTCACTAAATATATTCTCATTACCTTTCATTTAAAAAGGTAGTGAAAAATGAATCACATGGCTTCGCGAGGCGGTAGTCCACCGTACACAAAACTTCCGTTATCATATACCATAAAAGCAAGAATCTAAACCTCTATATATCATATAATAATTATAGAGGTATAATTATGTTATTAATATCATATATATACATCATATACATCATCATACCCAACCAAGAGAGGTGTTCATGGAAAACATGTCACATCTGTTCTTAAGGAGGTAGTCTACCATTTACATGAGGAACATTATTGTTTCCTATTTGAGATAAAATAAGATGAATATAGTTCATTAAAATAACATAATAAAATCTATTTATATGGTATATATTTTGGGATATTATATACTAAAAAATTAAGTACATTTGAATGAGGTGGAGGAAGAAATAAAAAAAATAAACAGTTACAAATTTTACCTCTTCTCGGACAACCTCGTTAGGATTATACATATAGTATTCATATAAAATCATTATGAACAAATATTATATTAGGATTAAGTGTGAAATTTTTGAAGGTATTTTAACAGGTATTATTGAAACCAAAAGGGTTTAATGATTTGACGAATAGAGGATATATATTCTCTTTTTACACATCAGGTGAGTGGAACATTTAAATGTTTAAAAATAAAAGGTTTTACCAACGTTTTTCACAAGCTAAAAAGGATAAAAATGAATAATAAGGCATATTTTGACATTATAATGGTGAAATTGGTCCATACAACTGATTTTAGACAATTGTTTTGGTTATAGTGTCCCATATAATTTTAGTTCACCCCCAGTAATCCAATTTTTACCTTACCTGTGGTCTATAATTTTTATGTTTTTTTACTTTTATTATTAGTTAAAAATTAATTTGAAGTCATTAAAAAGTAACCTTTTTTATTCCATATGTGGAATAAATTATTCTATATTTCTTTTATATAAGTGAAATAAAATCTACTTCAAAAATAATCCCACTAATGATTTTGAAAGAGGATATTCAAATATATAATGTTATATATATTACAATGTTTCTACATCAAAATTCAATATCAAAATGATCATAATGACTATGATGAGTTAACATTTAAGTACTGTGATTGTTAATGATGCTGAAAAAGTAAATTCTGGTTCATTAAATGAAGTGTCTGTGGACAAGAATTTTATAGCAGTAGTGGACACACTGCGAATTCAGGTTCTGTCCGATGACACTAGGATTCTGAATAACACCAAGGATGCAATTTCGGATCATATGGTTGCAACCGCGATTGTTCCACCTACTGTCTCAATTTATATTGACAATTCAGGTTCTACTAATAGCCCCTATGATTCTGTTTTTAGTATAAAGGGTTCAAAGAACATTCTGGGATCTTCTCAAAATCTTAGAAGATCTAAGCGGAGTAGAGGATCGGGTGGTTATATGAAAAAAATAGGGGATCTTACACCAACACCAGGTGAATTTAATGGATGTATTATTTTGGAACTGTTAGGGTATCGTAAATCCTGATACCCTTTTTATTTTTAAAAGAAATATTTTTATTCATAAACCAAAACTTTTTGCGTTGGATGAGCCCAAAGATAACTTCTCTTTGAAATATCAATGTCTATGTGCGTATGGTTATAACATCTTTGGTTATTGTAAGAATATGGTGAGTGCTGACTCTCTTTGGGTTTTATATCATATTTCTTTACAAACTTTCGAGGTCTATAAGTTTTCTGATCAAATGTTAAAACTTGATTTTAATCTTGATGGTTTTCATGTTTGTTGCTCTATGATTTATGAAAAAATAGATACCACGATCATAGGACTCTTTGGACTGATATTTTAGATTTATCTATCAATATGCAAGGCCACTAGTTGGTTGTCGAGGACTTTAATGACATCCTCTCTCCGGGTGAAAAAATTGGACCCTCTCACTCCCTCATTTCCTCTAGGGAATTTAGAGTTGCTGTTGATTATTGTGCTCTAATTGAAATCAGATTGTTGGGCGCCAAATACACTTGGCATAGGAGAAACTATAAAATGGTCGTCAGTAGCAAATTAGATAGGGCCTTTACTTACCTTTTTACGCTGTACAAGAGGGATACCATATCCAATATCACAATGGAAAAAATAGATTCAGACCACCATCCTATTCTTGTCATCATTTTATCCAATAGGAAAAAACCCATTACCCCATTTAAATTCAATATTTCATGGGTTGTCGATCTAGAGTAATCCAAGATGATTTTTGATTGTTGGAGCATAATGAGCCATCATTCTGGTGCATTTTCTTGTATTAATAAGCTTTATAATCTTAGACAACTTCTAAAAGTTTAGAGTAAGGATAAATCTAACCAAATGGACAAGGATATTACCACCCTGGAAAAAGAACTTATACTAATTCAAACTATCTCCCCCAACTTTGATCTTTCTATTGATCCTCAAAATGAAATAAATATCTCGGGAAAGCTCAACTATCTTATGTTTCTTAAAGAAAACTTGTGCAAGAAAGTGTTTAAAGCCAAGTGTCTTGCAGATGGTGATAGGAACACTATGTTTTACAATGCCATGCAAAGAATCAGAAAGGTCAATAGGCCGCTATCCATTCTCAAGGTCAATGACTCCATATTGGACTCTGAGGCCACCATTACCAATCATGTGGTTTCTTATTTTAAAAATCATTTCAATGGTTCACACATTCATAAGGACCTTGTTCTTGAGGTCATCCCGGTCATAGTGAATGACAAGTGTAATTGTAATCGCCTAAGTATTCATCTTTATCATGATATCAAAAGAACGGTCTTTAGCCTCAACTCAGAGAGTGCCCCAGGACCTTATGGTTTTAACAATGGATTCTATAAAAAATTCTGGGAGATCATCCATGTTGATGTTTGTTATCTTGTCAGATCCTTTTTTGTGCATGGAGTCCTCCCTCATGGTCTCAACATGAAATTCCTCACCTTAATCCCCAAAGTGTAAAATGCCTCTGAAATCTGCCTTTTTTGGCCTATGTCCCTCATAAACTCCCTCTACAAAATCATCACTAAACTGCTTTCCAATCAGCTCTATTATATTTTTAATGAAATCATATATTGGATTCAGTTTGGTTTCATCAAGGGAAGGTCTATCCAAGACAGAATTTATCTGTCCTCTTAATGCACCAAATCTTTAAATAAAAAAAATAGAAAAGGAAACATTTCCATCAATCTTGACTTTAAGAAGGCTTTTGATACTATATATTTGGGTTTCATATTTAAAGTTCTCCAAGCTTTTGGTTTTAATAATTCCTTCATTAGTAGAATTAACACCTTATTTTCTTCAGCCAATATCTCCATTCTTATTAATGGTACTCCTATATGATTTTTTAAATGCAACAATGGTGTCAAGAAGGGTGATCCCATTCGGCCATTCTTTTTTCCATCGCGGTGGATTACCTGAGCAGATTACTTTCTAGACTTGTGGATCAAAACAAGCTCAATCCTATTCAGGCATCCAAAAATATTAATGTGCCAACAAATCTTTTATAAAATGATGACATCATTCTTTTCTTCAAATGTGGCAAAAGAAACGTTCATTCTCTAAAAAATTCATTAGCTCATTACTTAGACGTCTCTGGTCAGTCTATAAGTTGGTACAAATAATTTTTATTTTTTGGGAAAAGCATATCACCTAATAGAAAAAATAGAAACATAAACAATCTAGGCAACAAAGAAGGCTCTTTCCCTTTCATATACCTTGGGTTTCCTATTTTTTGGGGAAGTCCTAAACCCTTGTATTTCAACTTGATTGTGTACCAGGTTATCCATCAACTAGCTTCATGGAAGGGAAAATCCCTCTCCAAGGACGGAAGAGTTTGTATTGTTAAATCTACTATTATTTCTAAAATGGTTTATTCCATGATGATCTATAGATGGCCTACCAGTCTTCTAAAAAGAATAAATGGGTACATTAGAAATTTTGTTTGGTTTGGAAGCATTCTAGTTAGGAAGCTTGTCACCATCTCTTGGTCCAACTGTTGCATCCCTCTGGAGAATGGTGGCATGTTAATTAAAAAGCTCAGTCTCTTTAATGAGTCCCTTCAATCCATGTTTACTTGGAATTTAATTCATAGTTCCTATGACTCCTTTTCCTTACTTAAGAATAGGTTCCTCACAAAGCTTAAGAAAGGTAATTTGAATTATGTGATCTCTTCAATCTGTCCTTCCATCAGATTTTCCTTCACTAGAATCATGAATAATTCTAAATGGATGGTTAGCGTTGACTCCTCCATTAACTTTTGGTTGGATAAATGGACTGGGACCCCCCTTCTCTCTATGTTATCTCCTAATTCTACCCCCTAATATAACCAATTGTTCCATTAAATATGTGATGCAATTGAATGTTTCCAATCATCTTAATAATATCATGAACGTGGTTGAAAATTATCCTTTTACTCACACTGATGATTTCATTATTTGGGAACCTTCCCATAATTCTATATTGAACTCTAAAAGTTTTTATAATCATAATTTTAATTCGAATGACTCTAATTTTTATTGGTTGAAATATTTTGATAAGACATGGATTGGACCTTCTAGGCTCAACTTGATTTTGCGTATTAACCACAACCACATTCATACTGAGGTATGTCTTCAATGTTTTGGTATTCAGATTTTCTCTAAATGTCTTTTCTTCCATCAACGTAGGGAAGATACCAACCTCCTTTTCTTGTCCTACGCCATGGCTTCATCTCTTTGGAATTATATTACTAATGTGTTTGACTGTAGATGGTTGTATTTTGACTCCATTATTTCTCGAATCAAAGGCTGTTTGGCACATGATTTTTCTCTGCAAATGAAGAACCTTTTAACAATTGCTGGTGCAGAACTCCTCCATGTTATATGGTATGTAAGAAATTATTTTATGCACAAAAATTACTCATTTCATCTTAATACAGGTAGGATACAAATTATTATTGCCGTCGGGGAGGCAGCTTTGATGCAAAATGCTCCTTGTAACAACATTGTTGGAGAACTGATGATCCTTCGACAACTTGGAATCAAGGGTCTTTACAGGAAGCCGAGGCGCACATTTGAGGTTTTCTGGAAAGCTCTTATTCTTGGTTGGATCAAACATAATGTGGATGGTGCTTCTAAAGGTAACCCAGGTCCTGTTGGATGCAGTGCTATTTTTAGAGATTGTCAACGTCAAACTCTTGATTGCCTCTTCACCAGTTGCAGTTTGGCCACCTCGTTAGAGGCAGAAATGTTGGTTGTGATCCATGAAATTGATTTTGTTAGACAAAAGGGATGGAACAACATTTGGATCGAAAGTGACTATACCACCATTATTCAAGCTATTTGGAATGGCACATTGCATCTTGCTTTCCCGCATACCACCTAATGGATGAGCTGCCTTGATTCGCTCTGTGGGATCAATTACATAGCCACACATGCCTTTTGTGAAGTGAACATGGTTGCGGATGGTCTTTCCAATAAGGGTATCAACCAGGGACTCTCTTGGCTAGAGGAATTACCAATTGAGTTACTCCCCCTACATGAAAAAGATTGTAATAAGATTCCCTCTTTTATACTTATGTAGTGGATTCGTAGTTTGGTAATAAATTTTGTCTTGTTCTTTGGCCAAGACACCACCTTTGAAAAAAACAAAGATTCACCCTACGATAATTTTTATTTTATAATTTTAAAAATGATGTTCATTTTTTCAAATATATTTTCTATAAGTGGTAAAATTAAATTATAAATCAGGTGTCCAAATCACAAAAAAAAAACAGCCTTTGCGAAAAATATGGGATCGTATAAAACATTTACTTTACATTTAAATGATTTTTATTTGATTTATAATCAATATATATAAATTTATTTTATTTTTTCATGTGAAAACAATTATAATTTTCATAACTTACTTATTATTATTCATACCCTTTAATTTAGTGGTAAGGTTAAAATGATCATGATTAAATACGAATATTTTAATAGAGCCTTTTGTTTTGTTTAATCCTAGTGTTGTGTGTATATATTTCTGTTTAAGATATTGAATTTATTTAAAAATAAATATGTCACAATTTCCTAAGAATTTATATTTTCTTCTACGATTTTTTGTTTTATGTTATACATGTTATAAAACCTCATACTCTTATTTTAAAATCCTGGGATGATATAATTTTCATTAATATATAATTTTTAATCAATTTTTAAGAATTTTTATTTAGTATGTTATGTTTCCAAAGTTCAATTTATAAATATTTACCGTTAATTTTCATAGAAAATTTTAATTCTTCTTTTGATGTTGGAATATATTGTAGTATTTTATTTTAATTTGAATTGAAAAATTTTAAAAACATTTTTTATATTTATTGGTTGTTTAAATTCAGTAAGGATCAAATCCACTAATATAAGCATAAACTCCAAATAATTTTAATATTATTCTAGTATTGCGTATTAATTATTTGGGAAAAAATCTTAGGGGCCACTAACATTCCATAATAATATATTTTTTATTTCACAATGATGAACGAAAAATGGTATAAGGTTCTCAAGATCCCTTCTTAAGGTTTATTCAGTATTACTAAGTTAAATAATAAAGAATAAAATATAATAAGTTTATCTTAATAATGTTACTTAAGGACAAGTAATGTAGGATTGTAATAAAAATATATAATAAGTAATCATTTTATAAATTTACGACATAATATTTTCTACACATATATAAATATAATAAATGTTAGAAAACATCCATGTAGAGAGAAGTTGCATATGATGAAATCATTTTACACTTATAAATTTCATTAAATTAAAATATAAAGGTTATCAATTTTTTTATCCAAATTTAAATTAAAAAAGGATCTTGAGAAATCAATGATGGCTTTAAAATAAATGAACAAGAATCATTTAAATGAAGTAATGCTGATGTGAATTGAGATGAAAATTGTATTGAAATTCATCTTTCATGAAATATAAATTTTTTCATTACTGGAGTAATTCATTTCGATAGGTTTTATTAGTTCACTTATACTAGGGGAGAAGATAAATACTAACATATGATACATGGAGTATTGGGAATGGTTGAAATGTGTAACTAGTTATGATGAATTTCATGATAATTCTTCCATATAGTCATGGTTTATTGCATCAAGAGTTAGATATATTCACTATTTTAATATTCTATCACATTTTGGGAGAATATCTGAGTTATAAATACTATAATATCATAATAGTTAAAGCGTTATTTAGTCGAAGGACCATCAAATCTTTAGAGGATAAATTTTTCTATAAAATATAACTTTCCAGATTCTTGTTACATATTTCAATGATTAAATTATTATGATATATAATTTCTCTTACGATTTCATTGTTAAAATCATAAAGACCGGGAAATTTAAATGAAATTTTTCCTTAATTTTCTTTGGAATTTTAAAAGAGCGTAGTTTCTAACGGCACCTGATTCTGAGGCCCGGTGTGCCCGAAATCATTTTCCAAAGTTTAGCTCGGGTACGTTCAGTGAACGGACGAGTAGGTTTTTCTAACTTTTGAACCGGTGCTCGGAATTGAAATATGAGGGAATTGATGAAACTGTAACGCCAGTAATTTCATAAGAAGGCCCTTTCCGGTGTTGCGTTTTCTCAGGTAGAGTTTTACTTAAATGGGTTAACTAAAGAATAAAATCAAATATTGTGCAACGAATTTTATTTTTATTCAAGGAAGTGTTAACCTAAGCTAAGTGGTTGAGTGGGACCCACATCCTAACTAACCCGCTTTTAGTTAACCACCTAGGTATGATATTTGTGGGGTTGGGCCCACACGATCCCCACCTTTTCAACTTCCTCGAAACCCCCACCATTAATTAGGTAACGCACCTGCACCCCCCTTTAAATGAAGTCAACTCGTGCATTTAATTAAATATTAAACACCACTATTAATTGGGCGGTTTAAAATATTACAATTAATTGAGTAAATTGTTTGATTCAATTTTTGAATTTCAAACTTAGGGCACGAGTAATAAAATAAGATGGTGTCTTATTTTATTATTGTTGGAGCTTGTTGTATAGAGATTTTGGAGAGAACGACTCTAAGTCTTGAAGTTATTCCTCCTCAATGAATAACGCGAAGAACGCCAACCTCCGATGATGAAAGATGGTGAGAGATGCCTTCCCCGGAGATCGACGACCCGACGCGCATCTCATCGTTCCTTCTTTCCGCGTCAAAGGAAGGGAGACACCATTCCTCTGCGACGCGATGATCCGCCTTCTTCCGCGACATTCAATTCCACGACGAGCCTTCGTTCAACAACACTTGAGGTAGGTGGATTACTTCTTTTGTTCCTAATTACGTCCATCATTGTTTATCGTCTTATTTGAGCTTCCTAATATCACAATAACGGGAGGAGGTCAGACCGCATGAACACGACCGACCCTCCTCCCCCCTTGGTTGTTGATTTTGTTGCCGCACGTGTAAGGCGATGCGCTGCCGTTGCACCGCAGGGAAGCTATGAGTTTGGGTGAAGAAGCGCAGCGCCGTCGCGCCGCGCCGTTGAAGACAAACAAGTCGCAACCCCGTCGCGCCGCGCCGGGGAACCTGGAAGAGACCGCGGCTGGGGCAGGGCCGCGACGGAGGGGCGCGGCGCCGTCGTGCCACGTCGGACAGACCAAGGTCGCGGCCTTTGGCCGAGGTAGAGCAGGGAGGGCGGCCGGCTTCCAGTCGCCAGCGTTGGAGCAGGAGGGCGGGACCGCGGGGTCCCACGGCAGCAGACCGGCCGGCCAGCCGGGCCGGTCGGCATCCGAGAAGAGTCGGGGGTCGTAACCCCCGGCTGGACAGCAGGAGCGGCCCCGCTCATGGGGATCGCGGTTTCACGCGGGGGGCAGCGCCCCCCCCCCCCCCCCTCATTGCTCGGTCGTTACGGCAGAGCCGCCAGGCCGCGCCCAGGCCGGGCAGTGTCGGACCACGTCGGCCGGGCTGCACCCTATTGGGCCGGACCCGGACCCGGGTTGGGTCGACCCGGTTCGGGCCGACCTCGGGGGATCGGGTTGGGTCGGACCGGGCCCGAACCCCCTATTCGCGGACCTCTTCGGTCCTTTTCCCATAACATGGGCTATAGACCTATAATCGATGCAACGTCATCTACGATACGATCCTTGGATCGAGAAGGTCATTTCGGTATATTACACTCAAGGTTTCAGAGAACTTTGAGTATGGACGGGTTGGTTCGGATACGGAACCAACCGGGCCCTCGGAGCGGAAGCACTTATATCTTGAACTCCTGACGTTCGATTGACGTGCCGTAAACGTTTTTGGATTCCTATTGATGAGATGGAACTTTTGGCATACTTCGCATGAGTTTTGGTTGCAGTTGGATAGTGTCCGGGTTGGATTGTACCCGAAATCCAACCGGGCCCCGAGAACGGAAAAGCTGATAACTTTCAGACCAGACGTCCGTTTGATGAATCGTCAGCGGTGTTGGTGATCACGTTGAGAAATGGTCCCTATGAGCATACCCTATGAGAGTTCGGGGTACAAATGAGATACGACCGGGATGGTTCGAGCTCGAAACCAACTGGGCCCTTGGGACGAAAAGGCTAGTAACTCACAGACCGGGCGTCCGATTGACGCGCCGTCTATTGTGTTGAGACCCCTATAATGAGGCGGTCCATTGAGATACTTCTTTGTGGGACTTTGTAATACTTGTAGTATCGACCAGTAGCTCATGGAGCGGAACGTCACAGAGACGAGCGTGCGGAGTTCGGAGACCGTGTAGCCGGCTGAGACCTGACGACCTCTTGACCGACTCGAATTGGAGTGAGTCGACTAGCCCAGTGGACAGAGCCCTACATTATTTGGGTGCAGACCCATGGCAGACGGAGCACTAATTTGTTTGGGTGCAGACCCGCGGTACTCCTCTGGAGAGTACCTCTGGAGGCTACTATGGGGTGTGCACTACTGTGTTTGGGTGGCATACCCCAGAGGGAATCACTACTGTGTTTGGGTGACCGGACCGCGGTACTAGACAGGTGGAGTACCTCAGCAGTCTTAGGTTAGTGAGCAGTACCTCGGAGTCGTGACATGATCACTTTACACTCTTGAGACATGGCTCTTCAGTAGTTATGGTTTCGATAATGAAAATCCTAGTTTGAGATGAGTCTTTGACCTTTGTGTTTCCTCATGATTGAGATGGGTCACTTGATAACTTAGATATATGTATGGGCATATACCTGGGTAGTGGTTATCCATTGATTTCATAATCTTTGTGTTTCCTCATGATTGAGATGGGTTAATTGATAACCTAGGTATATGTATGGGCATATACCTAAGTTGAGGTTATCTATTGAGATCTTCTTTGTGGTTAACCTTTTTGGTTTTAGTGAGACCTTAAGGGTCTCAGGGTCCCTACTGAGTATCGTTATACTCACCCCTACACGGGATATGCCTGCACCTCGTTGTGTTGTTTGCAGACGTCGGGCAGCGCTGACAGAGGCCGAGTGTTCAAAGACTGGACGATACCCAGAGGTGGACCTCTCGACGAGTCAGTATCCGGAGGTGGACTTCACGACGAGATTATAATTGGAAGAGGTTGACGGGAAAGAGCGTTGTGGAGGCTATCTGTACCTACCCTTCAGGTAGGATCCGAGGTGGACGATCCAGGAGTTGCGCTATCTGTACCTACCCTTCAGGTAGGATCCGAGGAGGAAGACCCAAGGGCTGCTTCGATTCTTCCAACTGTTGCCTTTTTCTATTTTAATTTCATTCAGTTGTAGCTATACTTTCAGTTGGGTTTGTATTCTGGCCCACTAATTTTTCAGCACTTTCTTTTGTTCTTAGTGTATTCTTTCTGCTTGTACTCTGTGTGTTTGTTTACTTTTATAAAGGCAATTCCTTACCAGTTATCGGGATTTACGTTTTTGGTGCTAGTCACCAGCCACTGGCCTATGGAAGGCGGGCTTGGGGTAGTCACGACATGGTCCCCGAGGACAGGTCATGAAAAATTGGTATCCGAGGAGTTCGGTTCTACTGCAGAACTTATAACTCGGATATTTTCATTCTGTGAAGAGACATTGTTAAGAGTACCGAGTGTGGTTTTCAGTTTAGGGAGTCCAGTGTTGGTGCAAGCGACCGACGTATCCATACACCAGGACCCTGACAACTAATTTCCATCTTTGTGCACGAAAACACTGATTACATGTGTGTCTCCATAAGTTTTAAAAGTCAGCTCAAACCAAGTCAGGTCACCAGGTATAATCGTTTAATTGTGTCACGTCTGATTCTTTCAGGATTCCTTATCACGAACGACCAACTAGAGCCCAAAGGGATGTGCGTACTGACATCCTGTCGAGCGATGAAGCTTCAGTACATGGCCCTCTTGCTGTTGAGGCACCAGCGGAGGCACCAGCGGTACTACCATACGTTGGGCCACCGATTCCACCAGCTCCAGCAGTAGGCGATGCACGCTGCTTGAGCACGCTGCACGAGTTCCATTGCTAGAGGCCACCTAGGTTCCGGGGAGAGACGGACCTGCTGGCGGCTGAGGATTGGCTGGAGGCTGTGGTGAGAGTCTTCAGGCTAGTGGGGATGCCACCAGACTTCATGGTGATCTTTGCTGCCAGCCTTCTTCAGGCAGCATCAGGCAGGTGGTGTAGCCACTTGATCCATTTTTGTGATGAGATGAACTTCACATGGGGAGACTTCGAGACCTTTTTCAGGGTGGAGTTTGTACCAATAGCTCTACACCCCGAGTGTGTTCATGAGCTGATGCCTTTGTTGTAGGATTTTCCATCAGTAGACGAGTCATCTGCAGGCAGTAGAGAGATGATGCAGAGGTCCAGGAGGACCGTACCAGCAGATGGGTGATCTCGGGTTTTATGATCGGTGCTGCGGGGCACCCGGGGTGGGGTCAGAGCCAGGCGTGCCAGAAACGGACAGTGTTACTCCTGCGGTAGGAAGGGTCACATGGCACGTGACTGTCCGACCCCCAGCACAGTTGATCCGTGGGTGTTGGAGGAGCCATCGAGGCAGAAGCAGCGGCGGGTGTTTGAGAAACAGCCGAGCAGTGGACAAGGCAGTAGAGCTCTGGGAGCAGGTGAATAGGAATGGAACTAGTGTATTACTTTTGTTCTTGGTACTTTTAGTACTATTTTTCTGTTATATGTGTGTCTTTTTACTATGATATGCAATAATAAAGAGACACTTATCTTTGTGGTGTTTGATTTCCTGTCCTATTGTTCGATTGATACTGAGAGGTCCCGGTTAAAAACTGTTGACTTGACCCTCACATTCGAGATTTCTACTGGAGGATACACAATGACCTCACACTGATGCCGACAGTGTGACTCGACCCTTGTAGGCGAGAGTGAAAGTTGTATCTCTTGGTAGTTATGTCGATGTCTTGCGACGTCATCCATGGCATGAATGCATCATTCATGCCAGGATTGACTTTATTAGGAAATGAGTGTGGTTCATCCGGGGGATGAGACTTAGTTTCTCTTTTTGGAAGGGGAGAAATCTTAGCAACTCATTCAGATCGTAGGAAAAGAAGTTGCAGACTATCCAGGAGCGGATGAAGACTGCACCGTGCTGTAAGAAACCGGAAACTGGTGTCAGTCTCAGAGACTTGGAAGTGTAAATGTTTCATGTAGAGGAAGTGAAAAGGACAGACGAATCTGCAAGGTAGCAGATGTGGAAGCAGAGATAAGAGAGCAGCATGGGGTGGTGAACATTTTGACATGTTGCAACCACCCTCCTTTGTAATCCCCGCTAGGCTCAGGGAGCTGGGGGGTGGGGGAAAGAGTAACTACATGCGGTCAATAAGTGTGACCCAAAGGCTCTAAGAATGATTCGAGGGACAGTCTGTGTCCACTACTAGCTTCCATAGTAATAGACATTGATATGAATCACTCCTTCCTTCCATGAATCTTGTCAGAGACCTAGAGTTTCCGGTAAGCCATGGACTTGACCCTCACTTCTGGAGATACCTTGGGAGGAGACTCGATAATCACACTTACTCCGATAGTATGGTTTGACCCTCGAGGAGAGAGTTTTGGTTGGAATCTCTTGGTGGAAGCATCGAGGCCTTACGACATTGGTTTCGGTATGGATTGGATTCACAGTTCATGCTCAGATTGACTGTATTAGGCAAAAAGGTTGTGGTTTAACTACGACGTCGGGATGGGTTTTCCTTGGTTGGCGGAAAGGAAACCCCAGGTAGCACAGGATAAACTCATGCATAGGTGGGTGCGGCAGATCACTCTTGATTCGTCCAACCTTACCCTCACGGCAGCAAGAGTTTTTAGTTTCAGTTCCAAACAGGAATTGGATACCTCTAGAGTTCGAGGATGGCGATCACGCACTTATAAGGGTCTCGCCTCAATGAGGTTTATGGAGATGTGGCTGAGGTGAAAATTTATATCTGAGGTTCAACGTACCTTTCTAGGTCCTCAGCAGGGTAGGCGAGGTGGTTTTCTGCTTGGACCATCCACCTCAGCTGCACCAGGTGCACGATGACTTCCATGTAACTCAACTGAGGAGATATGTGCTTGACTCAATGCATATCATCGACCATGGGGAGCTAGACTTTGGCGATGGGGTGACTTTCACGGAGGTTCCAGTGGGGACCGAGGATCGACAGGAGCAGATCCTACAAGGATGGTCGATTCCTCGGGTGCGCTTTTAGTGGCAGTACGAGAACCTCTAGGTGATCACATGGGAGCAGAAGGATCAGATGCATGATCAGTACCGCTTTTGTATCCCTAGTTTGTGTTAAAGCTTTACGGGGATGTAAATCCCTAAGGTGGGAGTAATGTAAAGACCCGAAAATTTCAAGGAATTTTTTTTAATTTTCTTTGGAATTTTACAAGAGCGCAGTTTCTGACGGCACCTGATTCCGAGGCCCGGTGTGCCCGAAATCATTTTCCGAAGTATAGCTCGGGTACGTTCAGTGAACGAACGAGTGGGTTTTTCTAAATTTTGAACCGGTGCTCGGAATTGAAATTCAAGGGCACCGATGAAACCGCAGTGCCAGTAATTGCTTAAGAAGGCGTTTTCTAGAGTTGCGTTTTCTCGGGTGGGGTTTTACTTAATTGGGTTAACTAAATAATAAAATAAAATATTGTGCAACAAATTTCATTTTTATTCAAGGAAGTGTTAACCTAAGCTAAGTGGTTTAGTGGGACCCACATCCTAACTAACCCGCTTGTAGTTAACTACCTAGGTAGGATATTTGTGGGGTGGGGCCCACATGAGCCCCAACTTTTCAACTTCCTCGAAACACCAACCTTTAATTAGGTAAAGCACCCACACCCCCCCATTAAATGAAGTCTACTCGTGCGTTTAATTAAATATTAAACGCCTCTATTAATTCGGTGGTTTAAAACATTTCAATTAAATTAGATAATTGTTTGATTCAATTTTTGAATTTAAAACATAAGTATTCAGTAATAAAATAAGAAGGTGTCTTATTTTATTATTGTTGGAGCTTGTTGTGTTGAGATTTTGGAGAGAACGGCTCAAAGTCTTGAAGTTCTTCCTCCTCAATGAAGAACGCGAAGAAAGCCGGCCTCTGATGATGGACGACGGTGAGAGACGCCTTCCTCGGAGATCGAAGACCCGACATGCATCTCCTCGTTCCTTCTTTCTGTGTCAAAGGAAGTGAGACACAATTTCTCTGTGATGTGACGATCCGCCTTCTTCCGTGACGTTCAATTCCGCGACGAGCCTTTGTTCAACAACTCTTGAGGTAGGGGGATTATTTCTTTTGTTCCTGATTACTTCCATCGTTGTTTATCATCTTACTTGAGCCGCCTGATATCACAATAACGGGAGGACGTCAGACTGCACGAACACGGCTGACCCTCCCCCCGCCTTGGTTGTTGATTTTGTTGCGGCACATGTAAGGCTGTCGCTGCCGTTGAAACGTGCAGAAACTATGAGTTTGGGCAAAGAAGCGCGGTGCTGTCGCGCCACGCCATTGAAGTCGAACAAGTCGCGGATCCATCACGCCGTGCCGGGGAACCTGGAAGAGACCGCATCGGGAGTGGGGCCGTGACGGAGGGGCGTGGCGCCGTCGTGCCGCGCCGGACGGACCAAGGCCACGACCTTTGGCCAAGGCAGAGCAGGGAGCGGCGGCCGGCTTTCGACCACCAGCGCCGGAGCAGGAGGGTGGGACGGCAGGGACCCGTGGCAGCAGCAGGGCCGACCAGTCGGGTCAGCCAGCTTCCGAGAAGAGTCGGGAGTCGTAACCCCCGGCTGGCCAGCAGGAGCGGCCCCCCTCATGGGGGTCACAGTTTCACACGGGGGGTAGCGCCCCCCCCCCCTCATTGCTCGGCCGTTACAGCTGAGCCGCCGGGCCGGGCTGCGCTCTATTGGGCCAGACCCGGACCCGGGTCGGGTCGACCAAGGGGGTATCGGGCCTGGTCGGACCAGGCCCGAACCCCCTATTCGCGGACCTCTTCGGTATTTTGCCCGTAACATGGGCTTAAGACCTCCGATCGATGCATCTTCAGTTGCGATGTGATCCTTGGTTCGAGACGGTCGTTTAGGTATATTACAAATAAGGTTTCAGAGAACTTTGAGTACGGCCGGGTTGGTTCGGATACGGAACCAACCGGGCCCTTGGAGCGGAAACGCTTATATCTTGTGCTCCGGACGTCCGATTGCCGTGCCGTCGACTTTGTTGGATTTCTCTTGATGAGGTGGAACTTTTTGAATACTTTTCCTAAGTTTTGGTTTGAGTTGGATAGTGGCCAGGTTTGATTGTACTCGAAATCCAACCGGGCCCCTGGAACAGAAAAGATGATAACTTTCAGATCTGAAGTCCGTTTTACGAACCGTCAGCGGCGTTGGTGATCACGTTGAGAAACGGTCCCTATGAGCATACCCTATGAGAGTTCGTGGTAAAGTTGAGATACGGCTGGGTTGGTTCGCACAGGAAACCAACCGGGCCCCTGGGATGGAAAGGCTAGTAACTCAGAGACCGAGCGTCTGATTGACGCGCTGTCTATTGCGTTGAGACCCCTATGACGAGGCGGTCCTTTGAGATACTTATTCATGGGACATTGTAATACTTGGAGTATCAACCAGTATCTCATGGAGTGAAACCTCCCGAAGATGAGCGTGCGGAGTACGGAGACTGTGTAGCCGGTAGAGACCTGCCGACTGTTTGACCGAATCGACTTTGAGTGAGTTGACTAGCCCAGTGGATGGAACACTACTTTGTTTGGGTGTAGACCCATGGCGGACGGAGCACTACTTTGTTTGGGTGCAGACCTGCGGTACTCATTCGGAGATTATCTCTGCAGGCTATTAGGGGGTGTGCACTACTATGTTTGGGTGGCATGCCCCGGTGGGAAGCACTACTGTGTTTGGGTGGCCGGCCCATGGTACTCGATAGGAAGAGTACCTCAATAGTCTTAGTTTAGTGAGCAGTACCTCGGGGTCGTGATAGGATCACTTTACACTCACGAGAAGAGGCTTTTCAGCAGTTACGGTTTTGATAATGAAAATCCTGGTTTGAGCTGAGTCTTTGATCTTTGTGTTTCCTCATGATTGAGATGGGTCACTTGATAACTTAGGTATATGTATGGGCATATACCTGGGTAGTGGTTATCCGTTGATTTCATAATCGTTGTGTTTCCTCATGATTGAGATGGGTTACATGATAACTTAGGTATATGTATGGGCATATACCTAAGTAGATGTTATCTATTGAGATCTTCTTTGTGGTTAACCTTGTTGGTTTTAGTGAGACCTTGTGGGTCTCAGGGTCTCTACTGAGTATCGTTATACTCACCCCTGAATGGGCTATGCCCGCACCTCGTTGTGTTGGTTGTAGATGTTGGGCAGCGCTGACATACACCGAGTGTTCGAAGACTGGACGGTACTCGGAGGTGGATCTCTCGACGAGTCAGTATCCGGAGGTGGACTTCACGACCAGACGATACTCAGAGGAGGTTGACAGGAAAGAGCGTTGTGGAGGATATCTGTACCCACCCTTCAGGTAGGATCCGGGGTGGGCGATCCAGGAGTTGCGCTATCTGTACCTACCCTTCAGGTAGGATCCGAGGAGGATGACCCAGGAGCGGCTTCCATTCTTCCAGCTGTTGTCTTTTTCTGTTGTACTTTCGTTCAGTTGTAGCTGTACTTTCAGTTGGGGTTGTATTCTGGCCCACTTACTTTTCAGGACTTTTTTTTGTTCATAGTGTATTAGTTCCGCTTGTACTCTATGTGTTTGTTTACTTTTATAAAGGCAATGCCTTCCCAGTTATCGGGATTTACGCCTTTGGTGCTAGTCGCCAGCCCTGGCCTATGGAAGGCGGGTTTGGGTAGTCACAGCATGGGCCCCAAGGGCGGGTCGTGAAAAAAATGATTAAAGTAAGATATATTTCACTTATATACCAATTTTTTCTTCAATTTTTACTATCTCTATTATAGGATTCTGTCCATCATTATGTTTTATTTTAAAAAAATATATTTCCAATGGTCAAATATTCAGTTATTTTGGAACTAAACACCAAATAATTACACGATTAAACAATAGGTAATATTAAATCAACATATAATTTTTTTAAATCATTAAAATATAGCAAATAATTTTTATTAATGATATTATTTAGTGAATATCCATCCATTATTTTCAGATAAGATTTGTGTTTTGTAATAGATAAACTACAAAAATATCTTCTATTTCCATCTAATATATTGATAAAATATACTGAAACCATTACAAGTATTATAGTATAGATTTTTAATATTTAAAAATAAGTAAAACACAAGATTTTTATGATTATAATACCAATAATTATTATTATATTAATTATGTTTTTTAATATTATACTACTTTGATTCATTATAATGAAATTTCACTAAACCATGTTAACATTAGATAAAATTTAAATTTCATTCCAAACTTCCGTTTATCATCATTTAATCTTATATTTGTTTGTTTTTTTAATTTTATTCTTATATCCCAAAAATAGAAAAATTCATTGTAGATTTGAACCTACTCACCACAAACTATAGGTAATAAGAAAAATAAATAAATAATTTGACATGTCCTAATGATACCTGTGAAATAGCATGGTCAAACAATTTAATGGTGGGGTACGACTATGACATAGTCATTGAGGATTTATTAATATTTAATATATTTTCATATTTGAATAATTTAATTATTTTGATCATAGTAGTCTATTTATATCAACAATAATGAATGGATTAGGGGGGATATATAAGGGATGCATTGTGGAATTTAAGGGGGTATTTTTTAAAATATTGAAATAATGATATTTGGGTAAAATTATTTGAGGTTTTTAGATATAAATATTTTTTAATAGAGTTGGTAACTTATTTGTGCACATATTGAAATTTGGTAGAGTAGATAATTATATGAAAAAAATTATCCATGATCTATATTTGATCTAGTCAGATAACGAAAAATACAAATAGCCTTCTAACTTATTTTTTGAATATTTTATTGATATTCAGTAAGATACAATTCCAAATTATATATTCTTTATTTTAACACCTCAAAATATTAAAATATAAACACCATATTCGATAATGTATATGAAACGATATAGAAAGAATAGAAAAGAATATAAAATATTGATACATTATGATATATTTACTATTTTAAATAAATTCAATAAATTATATATATTTTAATTCATGAAATGCTATGTTTGTCTTGCATTACACATGAAAAAATGCTTCTTCGATAACTTTCATTACACACAAGACTGTGTTTTATAGAACAAAAATATACTATTTATATTATAATATAATATAATAGTCATTACCTTGCCATTGGAATGGAGGGTATTAATAGGATAAAAAAATAATTAAAATATATAGTCTACGCAAATTTATTGGTTATATATTGATTATAAATATTAAGAATAATCATTTAAATAAAAAATATATGTTTTTAGAAAAAAACCATTCTCTAAAATTATGGTATAATAATGTATGGAGGAAATAATTTAAATTTAAATTTTATCATTTCTAGATAATATATAAATAAAAATAATATTTATTTTTAAAATTGGAATATCCAAATTATATCTCGGTAAATTTTTGAGATTTTTCTGAGATGTTTAAGGTTATGATGAATAGTGATAAATTCTAGATTTTATATGAAAACAACCTTTTTCATCTTAATAATTTAAAATATTAATTATATTTTTAATTTTTGAATGACACAACAGTTCATTTAAACATATATTATTCCAATACAGGTTATTAGAATTATTTTCCTATTTAATTTTAATATATAACCATGGTAAATGCTCACATATTTTTATTTTAAAATCCATATTTCTAATAACCTTTTTGGTATTAATTTAAAATAAAATTCGACTACTTATGATGGTCTAATGTTTCAAAATGGTTTCCACCATTATAATTAGATAAATATATATAATATAATATGTTTAAAATTATTTTAGATTATAATTATTAGTGAAAACAAATAAAATTATTTACAACAATTATGGTATAAGAATAAAAAAAACTTGTCAAAAACTCTTTATCTAACCATATAAAACATTTTCCCTTCTAGTGTTGAGAACTAATCATTATTGGGACCTGTTTATGTGTAAAAAATCTATTTTAATTAACTCTTTCAAAAACATTATGAGTGGGCCACTCACCCCCTCACCTCCCAACATCACACCATAGTACCACTTGGTTCAGTCAGTCCCTACAAAAATAAATTCACTACATTCATCCCCTAATCCTATATACATTAGATTTTATGGAATGAAAACATTGTAAGGGTTTAGTGAAAACCAATGGAAGATAAGTGAAGAAGAGGTAATATTCTTCAACGAGCGTCTTTATTTTAGTTCTTTCTCCACCTCCTTAAATTTCTAGTAAACCATGATTATATAATTATTTCAGTATGTTCAATATATTTGTATTATTTATAATAATTTAATTGAATAAAACCATATAAACATACATTTAATGGGTTAGAAAATCATCATTCTTGTTTTCGGTGGACTACCACATCACGAACCGATGTAGTTCATTTTTCCATTTTCTACTCTCAATGTTGGGTAAGATGATGAATCTTAATTAATTATATGATATTTATAACATATTTATCCCTCTATGATCACTATATCACATATACATATTTTTACCTTTTGTTCTGTAGGATATATGATAACATCACTTATGTATATAGCAGACTACCACCTCGTGATGCGATGTGATTCGTCTTTCACAATATCATCACTTGGACGGTGATAATAATAAATTTAATAATTATATGAGATATAAATATAATATTAACTAAATTATAGAAAACAATTTCATTATGTAATGATAAAATAAAGAATTGTTTCTTCCATTTTTAGTCACATAAGGATGAAGACATCATTCTTGTACCTGTGGACTACGACCATCAAAAATTGATGTGAATTTATTTTCATCACTATAACACATGGATAAAATATTTAATAATATAACAGTATATTAATGAAATTATTACCATTATACAGTGGTGAAATATTACATTCATCCTTTTGACAATGATTGGTGACACATTTATATCTTATCCATGCATACGTATGACCTACCGTTTCTATGATCGTAACCTACTTTATTTTTCCAAATCATTATTCTTGATTGGTTTTAAAAGTAAAATTTATATAGAAATATGATTATTATTTATTTATTATTATTCATTAGATGATATAAATATTTAATTTGGTCAATAATCATATCTTTCACAACAAAACATGTATGAGAAAACAAGGAAATTAAAAGGCAAAATAATGAATGTAATGAAATATAATTATCAAATAAGTTATTAAATGTAATTCAAGGATCCTACATGATATCATAAATATTAATATTTTTCTTGAAAAAGTTAATAAAATGTTTAAAATCAGTATATATGATTTTAATGTAAGTTTAATGAAAAGGAAGCATAAGTTAAGGGATTTCATCTCAATTCCATTTCATTGAGTCATATTGTAATGTTTTAAACATAATTAATTTATATATAGTGTATATCATTCCATTTTTACATGTAATGTATTTAATAATTTATATTTAGGGTATCATAAGTCTTAATGTTTACTATATAATCTATGGTGATTTGAAATTTATGTTACCAAGTGCTAATGAAATTTAATAACTTGGTTTATTTTCAGTGGGTTATATTACTTATTCATTATTAATGGAATTATATTATTATATGCATAATGACATTATAATATCTATTTTTGTATTCAAAATTGTTTTATATGGATTTAATGTTGATACACAGAATTGTTTTACTGATTATGACTTCAATTATATAATTAGTTTAAGGGTTTATTTTACAATCTAATGCTCATCGATAATATTTATTATTGAATTTCCATTAAAAAAAATTATATAACCTTTTTTTAATATACCCTTTATTTTTTTCTCCTCTGGGATTTATGATTTTTTTCAAGTGATAATACTTTTTACCCACTATTTATTACTTTTAAATTTTGAGAAAATGTTTAAATAAAATTCAACATCATTTCTCTCTTAGAACAAGAAATCTGTTTTCTTCTTAAAATCACGTTTTCGAAAAATGGTTTCAATGTTTTCCTTAACAATTTAAAAAGTTTTTATTAAAATATAATATTAAAAAAAAATTAATGTTTTTCAAAGGAATCCTCTTGTATCATTTTAAACGATTCACTTTTATAACCATTTTACTATGTAAAAAGAAATTTTTTCTACAAAATGTGAAAAATTACGTACAGACATGACCATTAATTAATTGAATATTCTGTTTCAATTTTATAAGGTTCTCTTTAATGAATTTTTTATAAATTTTAAAATCAAAGAAAAGAATTTCCACATTTTTTTCAAAATGAAATGGATATTTTCCACAATATTTTTTAAATGACATTTTCACATTATTTTTACTCATCAAAAACAAAAACAAATTATTATTAATTTAATGGGTATATATTTCATAAATAGAATCATTAGTATTCCTCTGGATAGTTATTGAACAATTTTACCAAGAAAATTATTGAAATTTACTCCCTCGATTAATTTTTGTTGTCAATAACACTCACCTAAAATATTCACTATAGAATGATCATTGGACCTTAAATTCTTCTAAAATAACCTTATTATTATGTGATTGATAGGATTATTTCTGAAACCTTATAAAATTTTAAAATACATAGTTTACATTGAATTCTATTTTAAAAATAGTTTAAATATAGATAATTATGTATTTCTTGATCAATATTGATATTTTATAAGGATAATTGTTTATGAATTAATTCTATTATTTGATATATAATGAATTCATGGGATATGGATTACATGGGATGATGATTGTTTAATGTAAGCCCCATCGACACATCAGCTGTATCATCTAAAATAATTATAGAAATTATAATTTTCAAAGGTTTTAAATTTCTTGAATTGGATAGTAATTTTACTTTATAAGCGAGGCTATGTATGATAGTGTATGCGACATGAAATAATGAGTTTCTATGAAATATTACATTGCACACAAGACAGTGTTATATCAAAAATAATTAATTGTTTTAGTTTAAGTGGTAGATATCTCCTAGGAAATATATTGTTAGGAATGAATAATAATAACTATATTAGGTTTACAGAAGTTTTTTAATTTTTTTTACATTCAACTAATAATTTTTATAGGTTTGAAATAAAATAAATCAAATTTTAATCATAAAAATATCTATATTTCTAAAAGGTAGAATTACAACCTTTTAATGGTGAACATATTCTAAATACAATTTTCAAAATTTTCATAAATTTTATATGAAAAGATAAAATTCATTTTTTAACTATGAATATCGAAATTTACTTTGGGTAAATTTATTTTTAATTTTTGGAGAAATTTAAAATTTTGATGAATTGTAAATAATACTGAATTTTAGTTCAAAACTAAATTTTCTCATTATTTGTGTTTATAGTTCTATTATGTTTTTAATTTTTTTTAAAGTTAATTTGGATCAATTTTCTATCATTTGAAACAATTTATTTCATTGGAATGAAATCTTACATTAAATTTAGATTTAAAAACATAGAATACTTTTGACCATTTTTAATTCAAAAACCAGCCTCGTCATCCTGTCTGAGGGAATAAATTTAATTTATTTTTACAACTTTTGTTAATGGAATTTGGAAAAATAAATTAAATATTTTCATTAAACATAATTTATAATTTATAATAAGTTCAAATTAGTTTTTGAATAAATATATTAAAGAAACATAATTCAAATTAATTACATCGATAAAGAGGAAAATCAGTTTACCAAGCAATTAAGCCATAATCAAAAGAGCCAAAATGTCCAATAAACTTTTACAAATGCAATTTTATATTCATATATTGATCCTATCCTCACATGAATCGAATTTAGACAATTATTGTATCCACTCTTTAGGGGGAAAAGGTGGGTGAAATTACCTTTTAAATAAATATATAATAATGCCACTCCTCCTCCACTATAAAAAGATACTCAACCTTCCCATTTCTTCACACCAATAAAGCCACATTTGCTCTTAAAAAACCAACAAAAATAATCTCCCAACATTGATTGACCACTATAATGGCCTCACCTTCTGAATAAATTCATCCAATAAGTTTAATTTATTAAAACCCGAAGGACTTACTCGATGAAGAGGAAGATAAAGACAGACCTGAAAAGTTAGAATCATGGGAATGCATTTCATCTCAATATTATTTAATTGTGAAATTTATTAATTATATAAACCTTTACTATTTTATAAACTGTATTTATAGACCCTTTATCATTTTATAACCATAATATATATATCCCCATGTTATTTAGTGTTTTTCTAAATCTCATTCTTTTATGTGGATTGTTTAGATGTTCAAAGTCGCATGGGATACAATAAATGTATAAAAATAATATCGA
Organism: Viscum album; assembly: GCA_963277665.1. Lineage (NCBI taxonomy): Eukaryota > Viridiplantae > Streptophyta > Magnoliopsida > Santalales > Viscaceae > Viscum > Viscum album. The sequence goes on from OY728150.1 coordinate 305,380,557, forward strand.
AATATTTTATCACTATCAATATTAATTAATTATTTTAAATATTTATTTGTTTTTATATAAAACAGTTATATAAGAAATTTAACATTAATTTTCAATTGCATTAAAATTATTTCAAAGCGGAATCATTTTGATGTGTTTTATATGAAAAAAATTTGAAAAGTGATACAATAATATTCTATTGTTAGTGCACATATTGGAAATGAATTTTACACTTTCGTGGCCATTATTTTATTTTTTATTACTTTGAAAAATTTCATAATTTCTAAAATGAAACACCAAATTTAATTTGTTTTGAAATTTTGGAACAGAAAATGGGTTTTAAATAGAATGATGTATTTTATTTTGAAAATGGGATTTAAAAAATGCTATTTTATATCTGAAAGTGATTTTCATATGATTCTTGATGAGTTTCTAAAGTGATGAAATTTTTTATTTCATGCCGGGTTTCATAGATATTATAAATTATGGGTATGCCCAAATAGAATCAGGTGAGCCTATTATAGCATAAACGATGGGTGAAACTAGATTGAACTCCAATGTATGGGGTAATGAATATATTTTCTAGAGAAATATATTGGAAGATAAACATATGGTTATTCTAACATGTAAGGGTTCTATAAGTGTTCAATTTGATGATGGACCAAGGTACCTATGTGAAATTTATATGTTTTCTATATAGATTTCATGGAAATAATTTGTTTTATAAAGGTAAAATAAATCATATTTTTTAAAGAATGTTATTTCTATATTTCATTTAATTGTTCTGTTTTCAAGAAAAGTGGTTTTCAGGAATTTTAATGATTGTAAATTGAATAAGTGTTCCTTTTTTAATATCCATAACTGAGATTTTTATACTCATCCCATGTTTATAAATGTCTTTCATTGTATTTATTTATGAGAAAGGGATTGAAATAGATAAAGGTGAATTTTATGAAGATTTTTCATATAATAGATTATGATTTTTTTGAGGAATATTTATATGTTGGAAAAAATCTATACGTATCAGATGTGTTCAAATTGTATTATATATTTTTTCTATATATTATTTTTGGAAAAATTATATAAAAATATAATCATAAAAATTTCTTTAATGTGAATGAAATTAATTTCATTACTAAAACTCATTATTATATGATATTTAATGTCATGGATTTAGAGTTGGTGTAAAAGGTTAGTTTTGATAGCTATAGAGGATAGGGTAATATTATTATCTTTTCCTTGAAATTTTTTATCTTATATTCATGTTAAAATGATATAGAATTTAAATATTACTATGTTTCAAATTATAAAGTATGTTTTTTGGGATGGGTTTCTATAGATGAAATATTTAAGTTGTAGTAAAAAGGCAAGAAGAGGTAAATATATTTCTATATGAACATCTTGAGATGGTTTAAATGAGTAAAAAATATTTCTTTATAGTTATGGATCAATTGAAATTGGCTAGAAATGGTGGTGGTGTCCATGAAAGAGAGAAACCAGATCTACCACAATGGAACATGATGATGGTGGAGTATTTCATGCAACAAAATCCTCATCATTTAGTGTATCATGTGATCTAGTGATATCCAAAGGAAGGATAAATGATCTAGAGAAGATATTTTATTTCATTGCATGTTCAAAACATAAAATGGTAATAATATATGTTTATTGTTTTGTAGGTGAAGTAGATTAGTGGTTGTCAATGGTTAAGAATATTAGAGAATGTGAAAATATTTATGCCTTTAGATAGGATGAATTAAATGATATTTTCCCATGATAGTTTGACTTAGGATGGAAAATAATCATGGATAAGTTTTTGGTTGTGTTTAGAGGAAATATTTTGATATTGTGATGCCCTGACCTGGGTTCCACTAAATGGTGCCCCGAGCTGGTTGGCCACATACCCTCATGTGTGCCTCCCCATATGATAGAGGGAAGAAGACTAGTAGTAGGGGTATAATAAGTCAGTCTTGGGTAGACTATACCATGTTTTACCGGAATAAAACCCGAACAGAAGAAACAAAAACAATAAATAATTGAGGAAGTGTATAAATTAACAGAATAACTCCATGTTAAATAATAGTAAAACAAGAAAATTTAATATTGAACTGGAAGGTAAAACATTCTATGATAATTCAAGAGTCAATCATCTATAATTCAACTAAAATAAAATACACAATGACTCCCAAGAGGTTCCCAACCACATCCGATTCCCTCTCCCATTATCCACTCCCAAACAACAACCTATATAAGGCACATTCCCTTATCATGTCCTGCAACAACAAACTCTTTGTGAGAGCCGATTAGGCGTCCCGAATAGAGTGTGAGTACAACTTAGTAGGCCACCACCAATGGTGTCAAAAATGAGTCCATTCAAAATATTGTGCATGCATTTATATAAATAAATAAATACAATGAATAATTAAATAGTCATCGTATTGTCATTTAATCATTAATCATCACATTAGGCCCAGTTCTAATTCATGTTTCCCATTTGAATCACCATTCATTATAATCATTCATTTAGGGCAGGTCACCATTTCTGATACCCTAAAATCTCATTTAGTATAGGTTTTCATGCCTGTCACCCTAAAATCTAATTAAGTGTAGGCTGTCATGCCTATCACCCTATATATCATTAAGTGTAGTTCACCATTACTATCACTGTATATCTCATTCAGTGTATGTCGTCATGCCTAGGTCCCCATAATCACACGATTTGATAACTATTTGGGAGGAAATCCATGTCCAAGTCCCAACATCTAATTGATTTAGAACGCCATGTGTAGCATCACAAAAATATCAGCCATTTAATGATTCCTTAATTCACATGAATTATCCACTTCATCACATTACTAATCTAATGATTAATTAATCATTTAAAATCCCATTAGATAACTAAAAAATTAACTAAGAACATAAAACATTTATTAAATCATAAATTAATAGATTAATCAACACAATTCTCATCCCATAATTAATTCTTCATAATTAATTATCAGTATGAAATATCCACATGTTATAATTAATTATCAAAATTAATAATCACTGATCAAAATTATAGCACATAATTAATTTCCCAATTAATTATCTTTCACAACCGACACCACATCATAATTAATTTTCTCTAATGAAATATATTATCACAATCATATCCATATCCAAATTATAAAATCAATTTTGTTAATCACCTTTCATCTGTTTTGTGATACAATTATCAACTAATCACTAAGGAAAAATAATTTCAATTCCACTATCCTAATTTCACTAATTTAGGAAAAAATCATAAATATAATCTATAAAATCATAAACTCACATAAAAATATCAATATCAATACTATGGTAGTTCGATTTAGACTACATACCTTGGTTTTTTTATTGATGTTAGCCCAACGAAAATCCCCAAAATTCAAGTGTCACAATATCATCGATCAAGCATTAGATTTAAATACTAAACCAAAATTATGAACAAAGGCATTAAGATCACGCAAATATAGATTTAAAACCACAATCATAGATCTAGATCTCAACACAAAGGTTTAGATCCATGAAAATAGTGGAGATATTCCATTAAAAGATCAAGGAATGATAGAAAAAGAATGGGAGGATCAACAAGATGAAATCCACTTACTGGGAATAGAGAAGATCTTCAATCCAGGCTTTCGATATCAAATAATGGTGTTTATATCTCCATTTAATCATTCCAAAAATTTCTAGGATCACCTAAAATTTTCAATCCTGAGCGAATGTCGAAATATGGGAGTCTTAGGGGGTTCAGTGTGTTTAATTTTTTTTCATATAGTAATTTATGCGCGCAAAATTTCATGAGTAGAGGCGCATGGTTAGGTAAATACTTGTTCCAACAATTCAGATCCCTCTATCTATGATTTCATAGTAGGAATTGTTTTGTCACACAGTTTGTCAAACCATGTGCTGACCATATGGATCACTCTGTTGTCATGGTTTACTCACACGGTTTTTTCAGAACATGGATAAACCATACATAGCCCACTGTCCTTTAGTTTTCCTTATAAATTCACCCAAATTAACCCCAAGCCACTTATCTAAATTAAATTTACTTAAAAACTTCAATAAATACCATAAAATGCACTTGGGATGAATCCAAAAAAGGATGGGATCTTATAATCTCCCCACCTTATAACAACTTGTCCATGAGCTACACTCTTGAAATTCTCTAAGATTCTTATCCAAAAAGATGTGGACATTGATATATCTTGTATACTTCCCATTCCCATGATTCCTCTTTAATACCTCCATGTTTTCATAACACATGAACTAAAGACACTGCCTTTCCCCACACCACATTCTCAGTACAACCCTACAAACGAATCAGATTCTCCTCAATGGACGCGTCTATCTAGAGGTCAACCTCTTCTATATAAATCACATGAGAAGTTTTGGGGTGATACCACCATAGTTCTGAAACATAAAAAACGTCATTAATAGCGTAGAATTTTTGTTGATGTGCTAATCTGTACACCACCGGTCCGATTCTCTTGAGCACATCAAATGGTCCAACGAACCTAGGCACTTACATACCATGTCTCCATATGCTATGGTGAAGTAATCTAGGTGACACCCAAAAGAATACATGGCCACCCTCTATAAACCCTAGGGGTCATTTCCTTCTACCATCATATGAATTCTTCATACTTTGAGCTGTATCCATACGTTTCCAAATCAACTGCACATGCTCTGATGTCTCTTGAATGAGACCATGTCGCAACAACTCTGACTCACCAGCCTCTAACCAACATAGCAGTGATCTACAAGGTTTGTTATAAAGTTCCTCATATGGTGCCATGTTTATAGTTTTCTGATTACTGTTTTTACAGGAGAACTCCACTAAAGGCATGTGATTCTCTTAAGAACTACCAATGCCAAGCACACATGATCGCATCAAATCCTGTAAAACATTAATTGCATGTTCTGACTACCCATCTGTATGTGGGTTAAAGACAATACATAATGAAACATGAGTATCTATAACCTCCTGTAGGACCTTCCACAAGTGATAATTAAAGTGTTAATCATGATCTAAAACTATAGTTCATGGCACCCTAGAAAAAAGAACTATCTCACATACGTACAGTTCTCCCAACTATTCAACTCTAAATGCTTCCTTGATTTGTAATAAATGTGTGATATTAGTTAGTTGATCCACAATTACCCAAATAAAATCATTATTTCTAATAAGATTTGGATGTCCTACCATGAAACCCCTCATCACATCATCCCAATTTTATTCTGAAATGGAAAATAACTGTAATAGGCCTCCAGGGCATCGATGTTCTTCCTTCACCTGCAGACATGTGAAAAATCTCATTCTGAACCCCATTGTCTCCTTTTTCATGCATTCCCACCTAAACAATCATTGTAGGTCATGGTACATTTTTTTACCCCATATGTACCACACACTTTGAGGCATGGATTTTTTGTATGAGTTCTTATTTCATACTCATAGGCACAATAACATTATTTTTCACATAGATGATATCATCCTCATCTATTATCACGACTGAATGTAACGCCCCGACCCCAGCTACCCAGAGTCGGTGCATTACTTCGTAACATAGGCATGATCACAAAAGATAAAGTCTCGAAAGACCGATTAGTTTAGTAGCCTTGGAAACACTAGATACATTCATAAGTCTTTCATTACATCAAAAAGTGAAAAACTACAATAACATGGTCTTCATAGTCCACACTCATATCCTCTTCTGACTATCCCTGCAGGTCATTCATAAAATACTTCTTCACATCCTGGAAAATATTAAAACATTGAAAGGGGTGAGCTCAGATGCTCAGTAAGGATAACAATATTGCGGAAGCTTTCATAAATAAACATAAACATTTAAGGCAATGTATAAATAAAACAAAAGCCTTTTAAACATGAACTTCAACATAATATGGCAAGAGTAAAATGAGATAATGCCATTCACTTCTTCACATGGATATTCTACTGGTCGAATAATCACATGCAATAACAATAACCACTTTCATAATGAGGGAATGTATAATGCCGGACATTCTGAAACATTTTGTCAAGGCCTCGGCCAAGACGTCTAAAATGATTAAGGCCTCGGCCAAAACCATAAATCAAATTGGGAAAGGGCCTCGGCCAATTCCACGTCTAGTTGTCTCATGAGACCTGCCGATGCATCGAGGAGCTATGGCGGGCTCCACCCGTCACTTATTAAGTCCAATACATTCCTCATATGAATAGGTTTAAACATATCATAAACCATAACATAATCATATCACATAAAACATGCATAAAGGAAACATAACATTTCCACATTCCAATCACAAGATATCAATACAACACATTGATATAATAAAAACGCTTTCAAAACCATTTTCAATACCAAAATAAAAGTAAGTTAAAACTTTGTATTTATTTTTCATTAAAAAAGAAAATGATGGCTTGTAGAGGAAGCCGAAACTCAAATAATGGTCACGGCGGCGGAGAAGTCGTTGTCGCCGCATAAGTACGGAAAGAAAAACATTCCCTTTTGTCGTTTAGCAAAATGCTTCGTATAAAAAGATTCCTTTTGAATAAACGTAAAAGTCAAAGGGGTTTATACACCGTATAAAAGAAATTTGTGTATAAAACAAAATATGCCTCAATGAAAGGAGATTGAGACGATGTCCTTAAAAAGATCATTTTTAAAATAGAATAGATATATTATGTGTATTCACTATAGGTACACATAAAGAAAGTAAAAATACAAAATAGGACATAATAACATCATGACATAATTTGAAAGTAGGAGATTAACCCAAAGAATGGAAATTGGGTTAAGAAGTTCCCTTACAAGATCATTTATAAATAAAATAGATCTATTATGTGTATTAACTATAAGTACACATAAAGAAAGTACAAATACAAGATAATACATAACAATATCATGACAGAATTTGAAAGTAGGAGATTAACCCAAAGAACATAAATTGGGTTAAGAATTTCCCTTACAAGATCATTTATAAATAAAATAGATCTATTATGTGTATTAACTATAAGTACACATAAAGAAAGTACAAATACAAGATAATACATAACAATATCATGACAGAATTTGAAAGTAGGAGATTAACCCAAAGAACAGAAATTGGGTTAAGAATTTCCCTTACAAAGATCATTTATAAATAAAATAGATATATTATGTGTATTAACTATAAGTACACATAAAGAAAGTACAAATAAAAGATAATACATAACAATATCATGACATAATTTGAAAGTAGGAGATTAACCCAAAGAATGGAAGTTGGGTTATGAAATTCCCTTACCTTGTGTCCGACTTGACTCAACCGTTCTTTAACCTCCTGAATAATAAACTAGAGTTAATATCTACCTTATTAAGAACCATTTTAAATTTCATTATCCTTTTTATATCACTTATTACAATGTTATGAACATTATGTAATTATTTAAGTTAATAACGGTCGTTTTGTCGATCTTTGGTACATGAGTCAACAATAAACTTCTTATAATTATAAGTTGTTCATGTGGTGAAATATCCATTATATCCAGAATTATATTAATGATGTAGATATCATATATATCATATATATACAGTATATACATTCATTTATAATATTACGTAACATTTAGAGGTAAGAAATGAAATGCACCGTTCATGGAGACGGTAAGCCGTACGTACGCATGAACGCTACTTTCATTTCAATTTCATATTTAATGGAACTAAATCATAATGATATAAATGTATAATATAATTCCAGTATAATATAGTGTATAATACCATTTACTCCATCCTTTATACACCCCACATATGGCATTAACGATTCAAATCACTTTGAGGGGGCGGTAGTCCGCACTTCCTAAAATGAAATTATCGCGTTTTACCCATAATGGAAATCATAAAGTATGACATAAATGAGAAATACAGAAGCATAAGTAAAACATAAACAAATTATAAATCATATATAAAAATAGTGACATCTTAATGGCCACCTTTGAAGGTGTTATATGAGTGTTGAACAATCATCGTTTCGTGAGGCAGAAATTCGCCATCCACAGAAACCGTATGTTCTTTAACCATTAGATGTAGGTGTGTGTAAGTGTAGATCGAATCCTTCTTATAACAACATCCTAGTATATTGAGGATACTGGTGTCGTTACAAAAGAAATGAATAAAAAGAGTTTAGGGGGTTGGAGAAGAAAAATAAAACAAAACAACATTAGAAAAGACATTACCTCCAAATCGGGTAACTCTTTTAGATTTGAGCCAAAGGCTTCCTTGGGAAGAGTTCTGCCCAAAGTGAGGCTTCTAGGAGTAAGGGAGGAATGTTGGGAGAGTATTTGGGCAGAGGTTGGCCGAGCCAAATGGCTTGAAAGTGTAAATGAGGTGGGAGAGGTGGGGGCCTTTTATAAGTGGAGAGGAGGGGCACTTTTGGAAAGATTGAAATGTTACATTATTTCACAATGCTTTTTCGGATTCTAAAGGTCCCACACTTATATTATTCGAGCCTAAGTTGATAAGGTTTCGAAATCTCTTCATCCAATAGGCTTTGGACAAGTGTAAGCCTTGGATTTTGCATTATCTTCTCATTTTATTTAAATCGTTAAATAATGAGGTCATCGCCACATCATAATGATGTCATACATAATTTAATTTATTTAATGTCTAAAAATTATAAAACAAATACTATGATGTAGGAAATCTTTTTAGCTTTCTAATGAATATTTATAGTCAAAATTTGGACTTGTGTAACCCTACTTAAAAATTGTTTTAGTAAAACACTTTATGTTAGTGTCATTTTCACTTTAACATTAAATAAAAAGTAATTTATGTTATTTCCCAACAAAAGTGGATCCATGGGGTCCCCAAGTTAGGCCATGGCTTGTCTTGGTCGGCCATGACTCAACCAATGGGGTTGGGACATGTGTCTAGGTCATTTCATATTATTAAAGTATTATTTATACCTTAAACTACACTAATTACCACTAATCGCGATTAAGAACTTAAAAGTTACTATTCACCAAAAATTATTTTGATCTCATTGAACCACATTTTACTTCTTAATGACAACCATGTATGTCGGATTTTTGAAAATCAAATCACAGAAGTGGTAATATTTCATTTAAACGAAAAATCAGTTATTTAACTACCACTTAGTGGTTTCACTATTCATCAAAAATTGAAGTTTTTCAGAATAAGGCCAAAATTTCACCCTAAGCTATAATTGATATTACGAATTCAAAAATGATGTCTATTTTACAAAATTCCAAACATATTAGTTGCATTAATTAATTTTATAATTAATTCCCGCTGTCACAACAAATAGCGTGTTTTTAAGAAACAATTTATATCAAAAGATTGGCAATTGTTTATGTCCAATTTCAATGTTAAATTAATTCTAATGACCGCCATTGGATAAAATGGTAAAAATATATTCTAATTATACTCTAAAACCACTCAATATTATACTTTATCACTATGAATTATTTTGATTAAAAAGGTTGTTTTAAGTATTTTTCACTATTCATAAAAATTTTGAAGTTCTCAGAAAATTACAAAAAATTCAACATAGGCTAATTTCAATATTAGGAATACAAAAATGAAGTCCATTTTGAAATATAAAATTTCTATAATTTTAAAAAGTGGTTATTACTATTCATAACGGCTACTTTGATTTGTCGCGATGTTTTAGAACTCGAAGTTGCGTACAATGCAAGCTATTGTATTATTGAATGAGAAGCGTATCGTGGAAGCTCGGGGTGTTACATTCTCCCCTCCTTCAATAAATTGCGTCCTCGCAATTTGAAATTTTTCTTGGAAAATAAAAGGTTGAAAATAGAAAATACCTTTGTGGAAAACCCACATCGGAAATAAGGTTAATAGAATTTAGTTTTAATAAGAGGGAAAGGGAAATGAAAAAGTCACCACCCAATTATGATCTCGATTAGAAGAACATTGGTGGCAATTAAAGACATATAATTGGAGGAAAAACGCAAATATTTGTAGGGAGTGATTGAGGTCATCAATCACAATCAACTGTCAAATTGAGGGCCTCAAAGCCTTCAATCTATGTTGATTTAAAATATGATCAGTTCAACAAGACATAAGGTATTAGGATAACACATTTTTTTTATTTTAATATCCCTTTACTAAAGTTTAAGAATTAATTTATTCATTGAATAAGAGATAGGTATATATATATTTATGTTTGACAATTAGAGTTTCAAACTTCAACTCATCTTTCACTCAAAAGATTATAGAACTCAAAAATATTATACTTATCCTAATTGTATAAGGTTCCAAATGTTAACACATACCATTTAGATTAGTAAAATTATTTTGTAATAACCGAGGACTTCCTGTAGGCTAGTGGTAGGAAATAAAGGCCTGTCGCACTATGATTGTGGGTTCGATTCCTGCAGCTTTGTCCGACGCGACGGGTTATGCCCCACCCTGCAGGTTGTCCTTTTCCTAAAACTATAGTATCATAATATTCCAAAAATAATCTTCATAAATTTTTTAACCTTAAACAATACTATCCATGGTTCAACTTAATCCATTCCAACCTTAATAGTTATCCAAAATACTTCTGTCCAACTCACAGTCCAAATTTTATAAGGAAGGTAAACATAATGAAGATCCTTTATCCCACGTAACAACATGTGAACACCTTCATCATGTATTCTTTTTAAACATACTGAATTACCATGATCCCTTATTCCTTATAGAATACTAGATATACTCCTTCTATCCAAAAATGTATACAAAACATCAATCAGTTTCAAGGAAGTTAAGTATATCCAATATAATTTATCCAAATCAATCACGTCTTATTCCAAAATCACAATCTCAATATCAAAACCATATTATGGTTTATCTTTCTCTCAACCATATATTTTCCAAAAATTTAACCTACTGTGGAGTCACTTTTCTTGGTTCCACACAATCTCAAGTCCTTGATGAAATAGTACTGCAGTACAATCCTTATATACTCCATAATTATTATGACCAGTACATCATTGATACAACACTCAAATTAAAAAAAATCTTTAATAACAACATAAGAACTCTAATCATTACTCCTCATCTGTGGTAGTATCATAACTTGATTATTATCCAATAACATCATTTGGGGCATGCTCTGATGATTTGGACATTGGTTTGCGTAGTGTCCCCAATCCTTACAGAAGAAGCATTGTACATTTGAAACCATTTTCTTACCCTTGCAGTCACGCACTTTGTGTCCTTTTTCTCTACACTTATAACAAACTCTCATTCCCTTTAGGCAAGTTCCATGATGTTTCTTCCCACAATTACCACATATTGGAAAATTCTTTTTTCCCCTCATCCCTTTATCCATCATTCTCTCTTCCATCCCTTTCGTCTCTTGCTTCGCTTCAAATCCATAGGACTCAGAGAATTCTTTACTTATCCTATTAACACATGATACTATTTCTTCATATGTTGAGAACACATGGGAGACTATTTCCCTTCGAAATGTTGGCTTAATACCTTGAAAGATACTATCCTTCTTACTCTTTGGATCATACGTACTGCTGGAGTTCACATTCCTTCTACTGGGCGCCATTTCTATACAACGGCATAAACTAGGTTAGTTTATGAATCAAAATACATAATTCCATACTTGTAAAACACTTTACATAAATTGGACTATTTATGGATATAATCCATAATCATAAAAAGAAATGTTTTCTTTGAGGAAGTATGTACTCATAACCCTTCATAGTGGTTTGTAAGTAAAATGAGAATTATCCTAAGAATATCCCCCGGGAGTGTCGTAACCAAGAGTGCAGCAAGGCCCGTTGTCGTGCACCAGTTCCCGTTCGAGTCTAGCTCAAAGCGGTGTTTTCGGGTTTTACCCCTAGGTACATCTGTGCCAGAGCCGCCTCTACCTGCTCGTATCCAGACAGGGATGTATTTCTCGGAAAACTCATAACATCTCTATAACACCAAAATTCTAGGAAGTTCTTCTATACTAATCCTCAAAGTCTATCTTTGGGCTATGTGCTCTAATCAGAGTTTATCTAAATCTAGCTTCCAAGGTTAGTACTAAACTGCCTCTGATACCAACTGTAACGCCCCGACCCCAGCTACCCAGAGTCGGTGCATTACTTCGTAACATAGGCATGATCACAAAAGATCAAGTCTCGAAAGACCGATTAGTTTAGTAGCCTTGGAAACACTAGATACATTCATAAGTCTTTCATTACATCAAAAAGTGAAAAACTACAATAACATGGTCTTCATAGTCCACACTCATATCCTCTTCTGACTATCCCTGCAGGTCATTCATAAAATACTTCTTCACATCCTGGAAAATATTAAAACATTGAAAGGGGTGAGCTCAGATGCTCAGTAAGGATAACAATATTGCGGAAGCTTTCATAAATAAACATAAACATTTAAGGCAATGTATAAATAAAACAAAAGCCTTTTAAACATGAACTTCAACATAATATGGCAAGAGTAAAATGAGATAATGCCATTCACTTCTTCACATGGATATTCTACTGGTCGAATAATCACATGCAATAACAATAACCACTTTCATAATGAGGGAATGTATAATGCCGGACATTCTGAAACATTTTGTCAAGGCCTCGGCCAAGACGTCTAAAATGATTAAGGCCTCGGCCAAAACCATAAATCAAATTGGGAAAGGGCCTCGGCCAATTCCACGTCTAGTTGTCTCATGAGACCTGCCGATGCATCGAGGAGCTATGGCGGGCTCCACCCGTCACTTATTAAGTCCAATACATTCCTCATATGAATAGGTTTAAACATATCATAAACCATAACATAATCATATCACATAAAACATGCATAAAGGAAACATAACATTTCCACATTCCAATCACAAGATATCAATACAACACATTGATATAATAAAAACGCTTTCAAAACCATTTTCAATACCAAAATAAAAGTAAGTTAAAACTTTGTATTTATTTTTCATTAAAAAAGAAAATTATGGCTTGTAGAGGAAGCCGAAACTCAAATAATGGTCACGGCGGCGGAGAAGTCGTTGTCGCCGCATAAGTACGGAAAGAAAAACATTCCCTTTTGTCGTTTAGCAAAATGCTTCGTATAAAAAGATTCCTTTTGAATAAACGTAAAAGTCAAAGGGGTTTATACACCGTATAAAAGAAATTTGTGTATAAAACAAAATATGCCTCAATGAAAGGAGATTGAGACGATGTCCTTAAAAAGATCATTTTTAAAATAGAATAGATATATTATGTGTATTCACTATAGGTACACATAAAGAAAGTAAAAATACAAAATAGGACATAATAACATCATGACATAATTTGAAAGTAGGAGATTAACCCAAAGAATGGAAATTGGGTTATGAAGTTCCCTTACAAGATCATTTATAAATAAAATAGATCTATTATGTGTATTAACTATAAGTACACATAAAGAAAGTACAAATACAAGATAATACATAACAATATCATGACAGAATTTGAAAGTAGGAGATTAACCCAAAGAACAGAAATTGGGTTAAGAATTTCCCTTACAAGATCATTTATAAATAAAATAGATCTATTATGTGTATTAACTATAAGTACACATAAAGAAAGTACAAATACAAGATAATACATAACAATATCATGACAGAATTTGAAAGTAGGAGATTAACCCAAAGAACAGAAATTGGGTTAAGAATTTCCCTTACAAAGATCATTTATAAATAAAATAGATATATTATGTGTATTAACTATAAGTACACATAAAGAAAGTACAAATAAAAGATAATACATAACAATATCATGACATAATTTGAAAGTAGGAGATTAACCCAAAGAATGGAAGTTGGGTTATGAAATTCCCTTACCTTGTGTCCGACTTGACTCAACCGTTCTTTAACCTCCTGAATAATAAACTAGAGTTAATATCTACCTTATTAAGAACCATTTTAAATTTCATTATCCTTTTTATATCACTTATTACAATGTTATGAACATTATGTAATTATTTAAGTTAATAACGGTCGTTTTGTCGATCTTTGGTACATGAGTCAACAATAAACTTCTTATAATTATAAGTTGTTCATGTGGTGAAATATCCATTATATCCAGAATTATATTAATGATGTAGATATCATATATATCATATATATACAGTATATACATTCATTTATAATATTACGTAACATTTAGAGGTAAGAAATGAAATGCACCGTTCATGGAGACGGTAAGCCGTACGTACGCATGAACGCTACTTTCATTTCAATTTCATATTTAATGGAACTAAATCATAATGATATAAATGTATAATATAATTCCAGTATAATATAGTGTATAATACCATTTACTCCATCCTTTATACACCCCACATATGGCATTAACGATTCAAATCACTTTGAGGGGGCGGTAGTCCGCACTTCCTAAAATGAAATTATCGCGTTTTACCCATAATGGAAATCATAAAGTATGACATAAATGAGAAATACAGAAGCATAAGTAAAACATAAACAAATTATAAATCATATATAAAAATAGTGACATCTTAATGGCCACCTTTGAAGGTGTTATATGAGTGTTGAACAATCATCGTTTCGTGAGGCAGAAATTCGCCATCCACAGAAACCGTATGTTCTTTAACCATTAGATGTAGGTGTGTGTAAGTGTAGATCGAATCCTTCTTATAACAACATCCTAGTATATTGAGGATACTGGTGTCGTTACAAAAGAAATGAATAAAAAGAGTTTAGGGGGTTGGAGAAGAAAAATAAAACAAAACAACATTAGAAAAGACATTACCTCCAAATCGGGTAACTCTTTTAGATTTGAGCCAAAGGCTTCCTTGGGAAGAGTTCTGCCCAAAGTGAGGCTTCTAGGAGTAAGGGAGGAATGTTGGGAGAGTATTTGGGCAGAGGTTGGCCGAGCCAAATGGCTTGAAAGTGTAAATGAGGTGGGAGAGGTGGGGGCCTTTTATAAGTGGAGAGGAGGGGCACTTTTGGAAAGATTGAAATGTTACATTATTTCACAATGCTTTTTCGGATTCTAAAGGTCCCACACTTATATTATTCGAGCCTAAGTTGATAAGGTTTCGAAATCTCTTCATCCAATAGGCTTTGGACAAGTGTAAGCCTTGGATTTTGCATTATCTTCTCATTTTATTTAAATCGTTAAATAATGAGGTCATCGCCACATCATAATGATGTCATAAATAATTTAATTTATTTAATGTCTAAAAATTATAAAACAAATACTATGATGTAGGAAATCTTTTTAGCTTTCTAATGAATATTTATAGTCAAAATTTGGACTTGTGTAACCCTACTTAAAAATTGTTTTAGTAAAACACTTTATGTTAGTGTCATTTTCACTTTAACATTAAATAAAAAGTAATTTATGTTATTTCCCAACAAAAGTGGATCCATGGGGTCCCCAAGTTAGGCCATGGCTTGTCTTGGTCGGCCATGACTCAACCAATGAGGTTGGGACATGTGTCTAGGTCATTTCATATTATTAAAGTATTATTTATACCTTAAACTACACTAATTACCACTAATCGCGATTAAGAACTTAAAAGTTACTATTCACCAAAAATTATTTTGATCTCATTGAACCACATTTTACTTCTTAATGACAACCATGTATGTCGGATTTTTGAAAATCAAATCACAGAAGTGGTAATATTTCATTTAAACGAAAAATCAGTTATTTAACTACCACTTAGTGGTTTCACTATTCATCAAAAATTGAAGTTTTTCAGAATAAGGCCAAAATTTCACCCTAAGCTATAATTGATATTACGAATTCAAAAATGATGTCTATTTTACAAAATTCCAAACATATTAGTTGCATTAATTAATTTTATAATTAATTCCCGCTGTCACAACAAATAGCGTGTTTTTAAGAAACAATTTATATCAAAAGATTGGCAATTGTTTATGTCCAATTTCAATGTTAAATTAATTCTAATGACCGCCATTGGATAAAATGGTAAAAATATATTCTAATTATACTCTAAAACCACTCAATATTATACTTTATCACTATGAATTATTTTGATTAAAAAGGTTGTTTTAAGTATTTTTCACTATTCATAAAAATTTTGAAGTTCTCAGAAAATTACAAAAAATTCAACATAGGCTAATTTCAATATTAGGAATACAAAAATGAAGTCCATTTTGAAATATAAAATTTCTATAATTTTAAAAAGTGGTTATTACTATTCATAACGGCTACTTTGATTTGTCGCGATGTTTTAGAACTCGAAGTTGCGTACAATGCAAGCTATTGTATTATTGAATGAGAAGCGTATCGTGGAAGCTCGGGGTGTTACACTGAAGGTGTATCCCCACCATATTGAATTTACCTTAAGGATAAACACTCAATATACTCATACTGCCTTTCCCTGATTCATCTCAAGATTTTAGACTCCACTCCAACATAATCCAGAGTTATCCTCCCCAGAATCTCTTGAACTACCACATGCATTTCAACCAGCGAAGTCACCATCGTCCACTTTGCACTTGACTCACATTCTATCTGAGTATGAGTATTCATATTCATTGAATTATCCACAATATTCCCTTTCCTAAGCATATATTCTAGTTTAAAATCAAAGAAAAACATATACTCTGCCCATCTTCACTGTAGAAGATTCAAATTTCACTATGGAATGATATGAATCAGGCTTTTGGGTTCCATAATAACTATAAAAATTTCAACCAAAAAATAGCATCGCAAAAAACTAAGAGAATAAACCATTACTTCTAGATCGGTGTCATGCATAGGTTAATTGCATTCATGTGGGCTCGTCTACTGAGACCCATAAGAAATGACTCGATCCTAATGCATCAACACAATCCTGAGTCAGATCCCATATGCATCACACTACACCATGTACTCTTCACCTAACATAGGTAAGATACAAATTGTGATTGATTTCACGCGCTTCATAAACTCCAAGAAAACATTATCGAATGATTAATTCCAATTAAACCTTATTACTTTCTTTTTTAAACATGAAATCAGAAATTCTAATTGGGAAAAGTCATGGATGAACCTCCTGTAATAACCAGATAATCCCAAAAAGTATCTGTTATTAAAATAATTATTGGGTTTCTCCCAAGAAGTCACTGCCTACCCAATTTCTAGGTCCACTTTCACACCTTCTTCTAAGATGATATTCCCAAAAAATTGTACCTTGTTAATCCAAAATTGGCATTTATATAGCTTGGCATATATACGATGGTCTCTCAGTGTACATAGAACGATGTCAGGATGATGGGCATGATCGTCACGATTCTTAGTGTACAACAACATGTATTCCACAAACACCACCAAAAAATGATCCATGTATGGACGAAAGATCTTGTTCATCAAGGCCATAAACAGTACTGGAGCATTTTTCAACCCAAACAGCATTATAAAAAACTAATGAAGGCTAGAACTACTTCTGAAACAAGTTCATGGTATATCATAATTATGAACTCTCACATCATGATATCTTGTACCCAGATTGATATTCGAGAACACCCAAGCCCCCTTCATCTGGTCAAACATATCATTAATACGTAGATGAAGATATCGATTCTTCAAAGTCATTTTATTCAACTGACTATAGTCGACACACAAATGTAAACTCCCAACAGCCTTATTTGAAAAAAAAATCGGTGGTCCCCAAGGTGGCATTCTTGTATGGATAAAAACATTATCCTACAGTTCCTCCAACTACAATTTTTTCTTATTAAGATCTATCTGTACCATTCCGTATGGTGAAATAGATACCTGCTCAACCCCTGGAAGAAGTTCAATTATGAAATTGACATCTCTCTCATGTAGAAACCCTGAATAGTCTTTAGGAAAGACATCCAAAAATATATCTTCTAATCAGGGATGGACTTATTTCCTACCTATCCCATCATCCAGAAAAATACTAGCATAATGGTGGTGGTCTCTACTAGTTGTTGTGAAATTGGAACTGATCTACCTGCATGGATATACCATTCTCCATCAAGAGGATACCGATCACCCTTAGGAGATACAAAGTTCACTCTCCTACTGTAAAAATATGTGTGGGATCAGTATGCTACTAGGCAATTCATATCCATTATCAGGTCGAAGCCCTTTACATCAAGGACATAAATATAACAAAGGTAATGATACTCTCTGATATCTAGAGAACATACCTTTCATAAATAGATATCCCTTGAATGTTCTCCCAATGGTGTATCGATATTCATCGCCCTACTTATGGACCCCGCCACTAGGCCCAAGACATTAACTAGATTTTATAATATAAAGGAATGAGAGGCCAAGTATAAAAAAGTTAGTAGCTAAAGTATAAGACACTAGAATAGTACATCTCACTGTCGATAGACCAACCTCTCTCCCTACAAGTGTAGGCAGCACTGTATGTAACTTTTCTACCCCTCTTCCCTTTGGTGTCGTTTGACTCCCTTAAGTATCAAAAATATGTTGATATGGGCGCTCATACCTTGAAGAACCCCACCAAATTCCTTTACATTCTCTACTAGTAGATCTCCAACTATGATACCTATAAGGTGTAGAATATCCCCTTCCCACAATCCGACTCTACTCAACTTCTCCCTCAGTACCAGCTTGTCGATGCTTCCTGCTGAACATCTGTAGGTGCCCCATCCTGCCAAAAAACTAACACTCTACTAGTGTTCAAGGATATTGCATACAATAGTGTCCCTGACTACTGCATTGGTGAAAAATCACATGAGAAGGATTTGGTGAAACTATTTCCCCCAACTTTCCACCATTCTTTCCACTGTCCTGACTATTATTCTCATAATGATGCTTCCTTCTCTCAAAAAGCACAGTACCTGATCATTATGTGACAACTACCAATCTAGTACCGAAAGCGTCATTACGGTTCCCTCTAAAATGAGATCCTGATTAACCACATATGATAATTTCTTCATCCTAAAGATATTCACCTATGAAATAATTTCACACGTAAATCCATCCTTAAATTTCTTTTCTTGATGAAGCCTCATATATTTCCAATTATGGAGAAAAATTATTTAAATCCATGAAACATTCCATGTAATCTATTATTGAAATGCATTAATGAGTTAGATGTATAAACTCTGAAGCCTTCTCTTCCCTCAGCATCTCTGGATGGATGTTCTCCAAGAACATCTTCAGAAATTCCTTCCGTAACATATCATCGGTCTGTCCAGATCATATATGAATGTAACACCAGTGCACCGAAGAACGCCATAGAATATAAGAAGCCAACTTGAACCTCCTTCTAGCCAGAGTCTTTAAATGTTTATGTATCATCTATATAGATTCAATCCATAATTTATCTCCCTTAGGTCCAACCTCTATAGTAAATGTAGAAGGGTGATGCAGATGAAACTTTTTTTTCAACTAAGAAATTATTTTTAGAACCCGCCCTGGGTATCTCTACATGAAATGCATGAAACAAGAAAAGTTCTCTCAGAACATCTCTCTTTCCTCCTTAGTTTTTACCAATGGTACCTCATGTTCCCTATCATTAATATCATTTCAGGACACACCCCTTGGTGTCTCCCTCGACAATCATCATGGAGGAATATATATACAACGACAAACAGAAGACTTAGGTTTCATCACGCATCCATATAACATTTACAAAAGTGGATAAACTAATAGAATATGTTTCAACATATCCTTTCTCCCTT
Organism: Viscum album; assembly: GCA_963277665.1. NCBI lineage: Eukaryota > Viridiplantae > Streptophyta > Magnoliopsida > Santalales > Viscaceae > Viscum > Viscum album. Next base: position 305,400,225 of record OY728150.1, read on the forward strand.
TTTCTCACGTCATGGTCAACACTGATGCCTTATCACAACACTTAAACATGCTAATCCTAGGCCTTAGTTATCGAGGGTATATTAATTCTCATTAATTAATCCAACCATTAATTAATCACATTATCTCAAATTAAATAATTAAATAATTAATTAATTAATCATACTAATTTTATCAATCTAGGTTCTCATTAGACACCCATTATTCTCATTTTTCATGATTATTTCAATATGACAACAACAAAAAAAATTTCTTGTTCAACAACATACCCATAACCCTTTTCCCCATTAGTTCCTAGAATGATGCATTTCACAAAAAAACTAGAGTGATTGTAATTATCCATTCATACTCATGTATTGTGAATCTTTAGTCCAAAAAATCAAAATTCAATAACTGTCCAAAAAAATATCACATCACACCACAAGTATGTCACCCAAGGTTAAATTGTATACAAATATAACAATATACATCAATCACAACAATCCCACCCTGGCTACTCAGATTTCCCCTTGTACATGGGTTTAAAACTCCCATGAATAAACTCATTACCAAGCCTCAAATCTTACTAGTCTCTTATCTACCTTTACCAAAATATAATGACAAAAAAAATATATAAAAAAAAAATTTTGATACAACCTTTTGATGCCCTGACCCAGGTGCCACTAAATGGTTCCCCGAGCCGGCTGGCCACATGCCCTCAATTGCACCTCCTTATATTCTAGAGGGTTACAAATAGAAGTGGGGACCTGGTAAGTCATTCTTGAGAATTATATACCCTCTTTTATCATAATGAAACACCAAAGGATGAAACAAAAAAAATTATGTGTTGATGAGTATAAATAACCAGAATATTACAGTGTCATATGATAGTCAAACAAGAAGATGCAATACTCAACTGGAAGGTGAAACATGCCATGACAATGAAAGTGTCAAGGGTCTATAATGAAACATAAAGAAAAGACACAATGACTCCCAATAAATTCATAATCCATGTCCAGTTCCCTCTCTCATGCTCCAATCCTAAACAAAAACTTATCCGAGAGCCTTTCCCTTATTTTGTCTTGCATCAATAATGTATACTTGGGTGCCGATCAGGAAGCCCAAATAGGATGTGAGTATAACTCATTTTTCCTCCACCAACAAGGTCTGAAATGAATCCTTTTAGAAGATAGTTCATGTAGTTATATGAATCAATAAATACAATTCATAATTAAAAAATTTTCATATTTAAATTTAATCTTAAATCATCACATTAATATCAGTTTCAATTGATGTTTCCCATTTGAATAATAATTCATTATTATCATTAATTTGGGGATGGTCTCCATGCGTAAACCCCAAAAAACACATTGAGTGTAACTCATCATGTATAATACCCTAATATATAACTGATTGAAGGTCATCATCCCTAGAACCCTAAATCTCTTTAATAAAAGGTTTCTATGCCTATTCCTCTATATCTCATTCAGTGTAGGTAGTAATGGTTAGCACCCCATAATCTCAATCATGGATAAATATTTGAGAGGAATGCCATGTTAAAGTCCAAACTTCTAATCGGTCTATAATTCCATGTGTAATACAAAAAATCTCATCCATTTAATCTTTAATTATTTTACATGAACTAACCACATCATTCTATTACTAATCCAATGATTAGTTAGACATTTCAAAGGACATTAGTTTACTCAAAAATTAACGAAGCACATAACCCGTTAATTAATTAATTAATCAATTAATAAATCAATATAATTATCATTCCATAACTAGTTCTTCCCAATTAATAATCCATATCAAATCACAAATTGTCATAATTAATTCCCACAATAAATTTTCATTGATCAACATTACGGAACATAATTAATTATCACAATTAATTATTTTTCATAGCTAACATTACTTCATTATTAATACCCCCAATTAATTATCTTATCATAATCAATTCCAGATCTGTATTACAATATCAATCTGAGTAACCCCCCTTCATTTGTTCTCTGATTCAATTATCAATTAATCACAAAGGTAAACTCAATTCAATTCCACTTTCTTAGTTACATGAATTTAAGAAAACTATCATTAAGAGAATATTGAAAATAATAAACTCACATATAAAAATCAAAATCATGACTATGAGAGTTCAATTTAGACAATATACCTCAGTTTATTGATGAATTTTATCCCAACTAAAATCTCCAAAATCGGAGCCACACAGCTTCACTGATCAGGCTTCAGATCTAAATACATAAACCAAAATTAAGATCAATTAAATCAAGATCTTTCAAATCTAGATATAGATCCACAATCTAAGAACAAGTTATCAACTCAATGGTTTAAATGCATGAAAAAGTGGGTATCCATAATGAAAAGAACATTGAAAGATATAGTAAAGAATGAGAGGTTTAACGAGATAAAATCCACTTTCTGGGAAGAGGGATGATCTTCAATCTGGGTTTCCGATCTCGAATAATGGTATTTAAATCACCTTTTAATCCCATCAGAAGGCTTTGGGAAAACCTAGAATCTTTCAAGCCCATGTCATTGTCAAAATAAAGGAGTATTGTGGGGTTCAGGTGGGTTTGAAAAGTATTTTCAGATATTAATTTATGCAAACATAGTTTCCTGAAAAAAGGCATACTTTTAGGGTAAACCGTGCGCCAACTATACAGACATCCTTGTACAGGTTTTCATGGTTGTCATGGTTTTTAAAACTATGCATAAACTGTACAGACCTCTTTGGTGGAATTTTATAGCTGCACTTTTTCTTCAATCCATGCGTTAACCACACACAACCCACTATCCTTTAGTTTTACTTAAAAATTCACCCATTCGCACCCCAAGACACAACTCCAAAACAAAGGTACTTAAAATTATCATAATGTACATAGAAACCTGTCTTAGATGACTCTAGAAAATTCTATGATCATACCTTTAAATTCTAAAATATGGTAGGAACATTAAAAGAGCATTAGTAATTTTTTGAGAACCATAAAGGAAAATAAACTATATGCAAATTTTTGTAAGCATGATGTTTGGTTTGAAAAAAATAACTTCACTGGTCATATTGATTCTATATAAGGAATAAATATTAACCCAATTAAAATAAAATTTGTTCAGGATTGGAAAAGACATAAAAATACAAACAAGATTAATTTTTTTCGTATGTTATAGAGTTATTAACTATGGTTTGATGAAACCTCTTCTCGAATTTCTAGCCCATGGACTATATTAACAGAAAAAGAAGTTAAGTTCAACTGGATAAAATATCATGATGATTTTTATTGGAAACTGAACATGAATAATAGTAAATTAAATTGTTTTGAAATTTATTTTCGAAACTGGAATGTTTATCATCTACAGTGAAGATTTGGGGAATGAACATGGTTATTCTAAAATATTGAATGATCTGGTAATTGTTTATGCTTCATTCTAGTTGAAACCTCTTGAGTTGAATTACCCTAAACATGATTTATAATTAGTAACTATTTTTTTATTTAAAAATTTGGAGGCATCGTTTTAATGGAGTACAATGTTAAATATACAATGATCACAGATGTTTGAAGTAGAGATTCAATAAAAAATAATTGAACAAGAGACAAATAAGTTAGCTAAAAATAATCAAGGACTATGATTGAATGATTCATTATCATATGGGAAAAGTAAACAATGTGGTTGATGATATGAGTTGAAAAATTAATGAAACATTAACCATAAAAATTGTAATGTGACCCTTGGTCAATGATTTGATTAATTTTTTCCTAGTGGTTTTGGATAAAATAAAATCCTATATTTTGTTTCACGTTTTAGTGTATTTGAATTTATCTGAGAGAATTACAATGACTAAGAATGTTGATCAATCATTGAAATTAAATTGTAGAATCAATTAATAATCGTATTTTTCTTTATTTCAATATTGATAAATAATGTTTATTATGATTTGGAAAAAAATTATTCATGTCTTATGATTCATAGTTGAGGAAGTATGTGTTGACTAAAGCTCATATTTGTCTATTTTGAATTAATTTTAAGATCACTAAGATGTATAGAGAAGATTGGGAGTACTAATGGTGGGATGTAATGAAAATAGATATTTTGTAGAATTTACCATGATTTTTTTTACTTTTAAGAAGGTTAAAGAAGAGATATAGTTATCTAAGGCAGGCTTTAGCCTATTCAAATATTGGAATGGAAATCAAGAAAACATATCAATGGATTTCAAGGTAGGATTTCCAAATACATCTCAAGGTATAAAATGCGATTTGGGTTTTTATAAATTATTTAACTAAATCTGTATATTTTTATCCCATTTAAGATACAGTGTATTTAAAGAATCTTTCTAGACAATATTAAAGGGATTATCAGGTTACATGGAGTTCCTCTATCCACAATATGAGATCATGACCAAAGGTTCACATCCAATCCTTGTATAAGACTTCAGAAGTTGTTGGGTACTATATTAAAATTAAATACAACTTTTCATCTTCTATCTGATGTAAATTTTGAGTAGACAATTCAAACATTGGATGATATTATTCATTTTTTCTCAACAAATTATTAGGGATGTTTGGATAAACTTTATTCTGTATGAGTTTTCTTATAATAAAAATTTTCATTATAGTATATAGATGTCACCATTTGGGGAATTATATAGATAGTGGTGTTGAGACCCATCTTTTTTGGAATGATATAGGAGAAATGAAGTTGATGGTACAAAAAATGGTAGAGAAAACATCAACGAAATTTGAGGTGATTTAGAGAAACTTGAAGGATGCTCAGAATATGGAGAACAGTAATGTGGATAACAAGATCAAATATCATTATTTTTTGTTAGGTTTTCATGTCTTTTTAATATTCTTCCATGGAAAAGTCTGATACATTTTGGTAAGTAAAAGTTGGTGTGTCTAGGTTTTATTTGACCATATAAAATCTTGTAGAAATTTGGATCAATTCATTACTAAGTAGATTTAACTCATTGTTTATCCCAAGTAAAAAATGTATTTCATGTTTTTCTATTAAGGAATAAAGTACCACATTCATATCATGTTTATATCATTGAAGTAGTTCAACTATAAGAGAATCATTCTTATGAGGAAAAACGAGTTTAGGTTCTTGATCATAGGGAGAATTTTTTGAATAATAAGGTGAATAATAAGGTTATTTTTTATGGATGAAACATATGCCTAAATAAGAATCTTGGGAAACTAAAAATGCTATCAGGAAAAAAAACTCCCCTTATTTTTTATAAGTGAATAAAATTAAGAGGAAATAGTTTCTAAAAGAGGTAAGGGTGTAACAACCCAGCTAAATATAGAATAATTATTTTTCATATTAATTAATATTTAATAAGTATATAGTAATTTTACCTAAAAAGAGATTCTATTTTAGTTTACATATGTGATATTCAAAAATGTGTTTCCCAGAAATCATACGTTACACGCAGGATAGAGTTATACAAAAAAAATATTTCAATTATTATAATTTTAAGTTGTAGTTTTCACCTAACCATTATATCGATGAGAATGAATAGGACTATCTATATTATTTTTATACATATTTATATTTTTTTTACATTCATAAAATAATTTTTATAGGATTAAAATAATAATAACTATAATTTTAATCATAAAATTAAATATATCATTAAAAGTATTAAAACATTTTAATAGAGAACCCATTTTCAATGTAATTTTGAAACTTTTATTATTTTTATATCAAAAAATAAAAATCGATTTTTAAATATTAATAACAATATTTACATTGGGTGAATGGTTATAAGTTTTCTGGGAACTTTCATAATTTGATTAATAGTGAAAAATAATGAATTTTATTTCTAAAATACCCTTTACATTGGGTGAATTTTTATGATGAAATGATATTTATGAAATCCATTTTTCTTACAAGGATTAGGTTATGATGGAATAAAGCTTAAGAATCCCATTTTATTTTATAGGTTATGTTATGATGAATGATTTATGTTTTTGTAGCACATATGTATGATTTCATTATTTGAATGGTGAGACCTATATCAACCTCTAATTAAATAGTTAAATAATTATATCTCATGATATATATTTGATGGGAATGGAATGTAAATATGTTTCAGTAATACAGGGTTGGAACATCAAGTAAATCTTGTTCCGTAATACAGGGCTAAATCGAAAATTAATCTCGGATCAGTAATATACTTTTTCCACTATGACGGTCCTACATGTGAGCCTTATCTAATATTGAAATGATTTTCTATGCTTATGTGTTTTACACAATTTTATGTTTTATGCCAATTCCCCTTTCTCATGAATCATGTTTTTATTATTTATGCCTTATGAATTACCAAGATTTATTCTATGACTCATAATCTTAAATTATGTTAAAATGGAATGATTTTTAAAATGTGAGTTCATGTTTTCAAATTATTATGATCATGTATTTTTTTATTACGTTTACTACAAATATGACCTCACCATTTATTATGTTTCCATTACTCAGGTTATTAATAATTCTTTTAAGTAGTAGTAAAAAAGGGGATGATCATTATAAGAGATGTTAAAGATCATTCACAAGTAAGAATAATATATTCCACGTATCTAAAGGAATTAAACTATTAAATTCACCAGGCATTAATTTTTAAAATGTATTGAATATTCATCCTAAAACATGTAATATTCTTGTACATCATGATTTGGTCTTCATTGTCGATATTAGAGGAAAGGTTTAGTCCACTATTAGAAACTAGGATGTGATAACTTTTGTGAGATCCCAAGAGATATTTCTAAGGATATTTATTGGTATATCCAAAGGATAGTTATATTAATTGGATACAATACTAGGGATTTTGTGATTACAATGAATAACCCAGGGTTAAACCTAAGATATCAATGATTGAAATGTTATAAATAATTTACCTTAGTTATGTGTTTCTAATATCTCATATTTATTTCTCACTCATTGATTTCTGGTGTTTATCAATATCCTTAACTACATAGAACATAGTAATGCATTGAATTTTTTAAATTTGAAAAGTATGAGAATTATTGATTTACCTTTCTAAAGTGGAAATGTCATGAAGGTAATCATTAAAGTGGTACGAGTGGTGGTCATAATATAGAGGCTAAAGTGATTGTAAATGACATGTGAAGGTATGTTATGTTCTTTCAATATTTATTACAATAAAGCTACAAATATTGAGGTTTAGAAACCTCAAGACGTGATTCATATTTTAAGAAATAATAATATGATGGATCCTGAGTAATGATTTATGAATAATGTTGGATTATTTATGTGTTCATGTTTTGGGATTCGATTATTATGTAATATGAATCGTGAAATATATTTCTGTTTTCAGAATAGGGTTTTCATTAAATATTGGAAATGAAATGTTAAATAGTTTTAAAGAGCTCTAAAAGTTATTTAAGGGTATGTTGATATAATTAGATGACACATGATTAAGGGAAATATAACCCTTAATATGTCTCTTATGTTAAGATAACAACATTTGGATAAAGATATGTTGGATTTTAATAAGTAGATTGGATTATGCTATTTTATTTAGAAATATTATGGATTTTTTAAAAAGGGTTATGCTATCATGGATGATGTATATATCTTTTTGTGACTTAATGAATAAATAAATATGTTTTGGAATAATGAAACATTCATGTTTCTAATAAGGATATATGGTAATTCAGATTATTACCATGAATCAAGAGAATACATGATGAAGGTGTTCACATTTATGTAGTGTGACCAACAAGATATACCTCATAATATTTGGGGGACAAATTTTAAGCCATGTTAGATATCATTTTTCTATAGTTTTATATTTTTATCTTTTAGAATGATAGTAAGGTTATCCCTTTATTGAATATTTAAGTTATACATTGGATGAAATTTGTTAGAATAAAGTATTATCTCAACATAGGTGGAATTATCCATATTTGACTTGTGCTAGAATTTTTTGGATAAGGATAGATGGAATGACCTTTAATTTTATTAATGTACCGCATGATATGGTAACACTTTAGGAATTAAAAGTTCAAGTTAATTCATTGAATAATAGATGGAGTGGAAATTGTTCAAGGAATGAACCACAATGTGATTGTACTGAAGTCAAGTATTTATGTCTTCTAATGTTCTTAACATTTAGGAAAATGATCTTGAAAACAAAAATTTCTATCCTAGTACCATCTTATCTGATAAATCTGGTGTCCCCTATGATCATTTTAGATTTATAGATTTGTGATTTGTAAATTTTTCTAGACCATGTTCTCAATAAAACTCGATCAGAACATGGTAGTAATATTTCTCTTCCAAAACCAAATTTTCAATTCCAACCTATGTTATCTTATATGGAAACCCAATGATGAGTAACTTTGGGTAACAAATATGTTTCCAACATTCCTTTTTAAAATGATGTTTTTGTATTCATTTTTATGATGTGGGTTTCTATGAATGAAACATCCAAGTATTATAAATATTTAACATAGTAAATTTTTTAGGGAAAATCATTTCAAGGGGGCTATAATTCAACACCATGATATTTTTATGAGATACATTTTAATTTTTAATTTTATTGATATCTTCTTTGTACACTACAAAATGATATGATTACGCTATACGCAACACCATATTCTCTTACGGTATACGTAACACTTTGTTAGGATTGTGTGACAAAAAATATCATGTTATTTGATATAATTTATATCAAATAAGATTAAGTACAAGTGAAAAACTAAATATTATAACATAGTCAATATAATGTCAGGTATCAATAGTATTATCATTCTTCTGAAAATCTATTTATATGAAAATATGTTAGTATAGAAAATAATAAAATCACTATTGAAATATTTTATTAATGAAAAATATATGTAATACTAGTACACTGCTAATGCATATGCACAACATTATAAATGAACTGTTATTTTCAAAATTTAATTTTATATTAAAAATATAAGAATGAAAACAAATTAATTTTATGTTAAAATGAGAAAGTACAGACAAATAATATTGAAATATTTTTAGTTTTTGATACTGTTTTATTAAAATAACACAGTTTCAATTATAGAAAATAAGAATGAAATATGATACATGAAAATTGGAATGTTAAATGTAAATAAATGAGACATATATAATAGTAGGTACAAACATAATAATTTCAATGGAAAAACAAATGGTAAGATATGAAATAGTAGTAGAAAGTATATGTTACTCTACGGTGTGCAGATACAACAGAAAAAAGTATGGAAACACATGTTACTAAATTCGTGCAAAATCTGTGAGTTTTTTCTGAGTGCAGATCCTCACCTAAATGTTTCCTTCGCATTATAGTCGACCTCTGTAGCAGGAAAAAAATTGAAAAATAAGAAAATTGGAAATTAGTTTTACTGGAAACAAAAATTTAAAAATCCGAGAATTGGAAATTAGTTTTACAGTGTATCAGTACACTATAATATGAGTAGAGATAAAATTGAATACAAAATTTCTTTTTGGAAATTTAAACTATGAAATTGCATCAAATTATGAAGAATAATACTATTGAAATGGTAAATTGTTCAACCACATGAACTCTGTAAATGCCAGAACTAGTCCAAACATCATAGAAACTGAATGTAATGTACATTGAATATTTGAGAGAACTTCAGGGGTCTTGGGGAAATGTATTGAGATATTTCCTTAGGTTAAAAACAATGTTTTACATCCCAAAGAGAAATTGAAATTAAACTGCAACCTTCAAAAAAAGGGAGACCAACGTGAACTACCGACACTGCAACACAAGGGATACCAATTCCACCCGGTACGTGTTTGATTTTCCCTTACGCCACAATGTAGCTTCTAGTAAAAAACTAGGTCCCTTGAGAGTACTTAGTGGATCTCTTCCATTCAGTGAAAGCACATCAAAAAACATAAAACTACTAAATGTGCTGGTGGCATTAAATAACAAAAAAATTAGGAATATGACTAATGAATACACTAGAGAAACAACTTACTCCACCGATCCACTAAGGATAGAGTCATCAATCAATAGGTTTTACTATTAAAAAACAAAGTTTTTGGAATAATGCCTCTGCTCCCATTCAATATTCCTATCATTTGGGTCCTCTTGAAGAGTTTTAAGTGGTACAAAAACTGCTACATTATGCATTGAAAAGATGATGATGCCTCAATCCTGGTTCTCATGTACATTTCATTCCTGGACATCAAGGGCCAACAATTGATTATAAGTGGTATAGAAATCTCATCAGCAGTCATCATTGTCAACTTTAGAAGGCCGAAACCATTTCCAACTTGTCCAAAAGGAAACATCTTGTTATGAATTTTCAGTCTGAAAAAATATTCATTGGTACAAAATACCTTGAAGATGATTGGGTGTGCCTTGAATTGTATCCTTGAAATTTTCTAGATTCCACCTGAACTTAGATATATGCATCCTCTCTGTTAAAGATCTAAATATAAAAGGTCCCACCAACATTAAAATTACTCAATCCATAAACACACACTTTAATGTATCATTAAACGTATCATAAAAATTAAATGTGATATTATATGTTCATGGTGGAGCAGCAGCTGGCCTAGTTAGACTGGAAGTTGGCTACACATCCTCAATGATGACCTCACTCTGCTTTAAGAGACTCTAGAGCCTGAATGGTCTTATGAGATTTACTTATTTTTCATCCGACTCCATTTCAGGGGAATAGTGGTAGATGCAAATGGGGGACCTTTATGATTTCTATAGGAGTTAGTATTAGTACTTAATCCAATGACACTAAAAAAACTTCCAGAGCCACTTATATAAAATTCAGAAAATAAGAAATAAATTCCTAAATTTAAGAAATGTAATACAAAAACTAAAAATGATAATTTTGAAAATAAATTTAATTGAGAATGTGTAATATAAATAACACAGACCTACTTCAAGAAACAAACACGGACATTAGTTTAGAACTAAAAAAATAAACATAATGACGTATTCAGTTGAAAAAAATCAATATTATAAAAATGTTTCCTTCCAAAGTAAGAGGTTTCTAAAATATACAACCATTATAGGTTTTTCAAATATATATATTGTTTCTACAACATAAAATAAATAGTAAACAGAAGAAAAATTTAATAATTTTATGTTGTTCTGTCATAACTTTCATCTGGTGTAACCTTGCATATCTAGAGTTTGACAAAGAAGACAGGATTGTATTTTTTTACTTTATATTTAATGTTAAAGGTGTGTAATGAAATCAAATTCAGCACAGTTGAATGTAAAGTGAATGTAATGTACATTGAAAAGGAAAACACCAAATTGGCTAAATTTATAATTCCACATGAGTATATGGTTGATGCAAAGTGAAAATCTATGATTGAATCATTTTATGAATGGTCATGTACTAAAATGTGATGTCTAATACATAAATATGGCTCCATTTTAAGAAATCTGTGAAACGAATTCATATGGTTGGTTGGTTTGCAAGAAGTGAACTGGTAAATACATTTTTTATTGAAATCATAAACACTGGAATACTAACAATGGGATATGGGAGAACACACCTTTTTTCGTGGTCTTGATCTATAGGGTTATTGAGGTCAGAAAGTTGTATAGTAATGGTGGTAGACTGAATGAAGTGAATATGTAATTTCTAATTCTTGAATGCAGATGTATTATATAATAGTAGTGAAATTCTGTATGAGTATAATTAAATAAAAAAAATTAGAGCCGAGAATGGAGTTAGTCCACTATGCATATAGTCTATGATGTTTAAAAAAATCAAAGAACTGAACATGGAATATTCATAAATAAAACAGGAAAAATTTATAATGAATGATATAATTTAATCATTACTAAATTTTAAGATGCTTTGAAATGTCAGAATAAATCAATATCAACCATGGAAAAAAATTGATGATGTAAGAATAGCCAAGCAGAAGAAGCATATTCCGTAAATGTGGAACTAGAATACGTGTTGTATAAAAATATTGTCTGAAAATATACTATTAAACTGAAATTATTAAAACTTGGAGAGAATGGGAAAAGTCTAAATAAATTGAGAAGAACACACCTTTTTCTTAGCACTGGGTCTGTAGGGTCTCAGAATACAAACGATCATATAAAATGGTGGAAGATCGAACGTTGCAGATCCCTATTTAATGATCTGTGAAAGAAAATTTATCATATTTAAGCATTAAAATTTGTTATGAATAGAGAGAAATGTGAAACATTGATACTGAATTGGACTAAATTAGATTATAATGAGAAAATTTCCAATCTAAATATATAGAATAAAGCGTAATTTTTTTAAATGATTTAAGAGAAGTAATTGCTGTAAAAAAATCATTAGAATGAAAATTAGGACACTGTCAATTATATTAAGATCCATTTATTTTAGAGGCTACTTACATGGTGCTTATAATGTTTTCTTGTTAAAAATCAAGATTCATGTGTTTTTGGAATATTCATAAGAAAAAATGTTTGAATTCCCCACATATAATAGCACATACCAAAAAAGGCAGGCCGAAACACCTCTGAATCTGTGATTATTATATCACCTGTTCACCTATAGTAGATAATTTTTATTCATTTTTCTAATTCTCTAACATTGTTATGAAGAAAAACCCTCATGAGTGTTAATTTCTAACCCATAAATAATGCTTGAATTAACTACCAACCCATATTTAGTAAATACTTATCAAAGAAGAGAATAATTAACATCTGAAAGCATATATATTTTGGGAGGTGAATAAAATACACATGGAGAGTGTTCTAGTTGTTGGGTGACTATTGGAGTAGAGCAGGAAAAACCTTAGGGTTTCAAAAAACCGTCTAAGAAGGTATACTAAAAATTTGTAGATAAGAGAAATAAAATCCAAAAAAGTTTCTTAAATGAAAAACACAAATCAATATACACTAATATTATAAAATTGTTAAAAAAAACTGCAGAAAGAAAACATATTATAGAAAAATTTCTTGAATGGACCATTATATGTTGCGAAACTAACCTTGAAAGTACCCGTATCTGTTCTAAAACTGATCCTGTGACATTTTAACCAAACAGGGAAACCCCTATACTTTTTAATGAATTATAAAAACAATAATTGTTTTTGAATTCAAACACATTAACATATTGTACATACTAAAAACCTTCATAATTACCCAAAATTTCACTGGGGACAGACAGAAGTCTTGATTCTGAGATGATTGTCTATGCTTGATTGCATCTCTATCTTGATGAATCTGACCAAATAATATCTCCATTCGAAATATCACCACATGCAAATAAATCAGAAACCAATTGAAAGAAATATACATAGAAAAAGTACATGAAACACTGATTTCCTGGAAGATGCATAAAAATAATGTATCAATCAAATATTGATGTCAGACAACAAACGAATTAATAAAACATTATGAAAATGGAAATAGAAATAATAGTCAGATTCAATTACCTTGAATCAATGATACCATTACATTTTAAAGCACGAAATGGTGATAAAGATTCCTGATTCAAAGTAGACATGTAAAGACATTCAACGCCATTTCAATAATCATGCAATGTAAAATAAAATTAGAGAACGAGAATAATATTGCAATTGGTAGAACACGCATTGAATAATAAATTAGTGAATAAATACTAGTTAAAAAATGAAATAGATGCCCTAGTATGGAAATGAATACATGATATCAGAAATATGGTTTCAAAAATTGAAATAGATTATACACATATTAGAGGACTGGTGAAAGGGGTTAAAGAAAATAAAGATGAATTGGACAATGAAAATTGATTAAAAATAAGTGTTATCAAACAGTGCCTAAAAAATAATTATACAGGATAATGTAAATAATAACTTTCCCAGTTTAGATTTCAGCACTCTGTTAACATGTCAGTGTACTCACATATTATTTCATACCTTAACCATTCCGGTTCTGTTATCACATATGAGCAACTGGATGTCCTTTGAATCAGCAATCTTACAATAATCTGTAAAATGGAACGATTTTATTGAGAATAATGAAAAAATGTTTCCCAAATGTATCAAGGTAAAAAAATCCTCTCCCACATAAAAATGATTATAAATTACACAGTTAAAGCTTCTATTACACAGGGAACAATAAAAATAGACATATTTAGTGTCACAAAACAAACAAAAAGCAATTTTTATGATTCCAAGCATGAAATAGTTAGATTATTACATAGATTGATTGAGAAATCCACAGTCTAAAAAAGATCCATGAGTGGATTTTCAATAAAAATTTGATAATAATAAGTCTCACATACCAGTCAAACAACATACAGTCTATAAATTTTCAGCTCCAAGCATGAAAACGACAGATTATTACATAGACTGAAAACAAATCATGGGTAAATATAAATTAGTTTAGAATAACTGAATAGAAAACGAAGTAAAGTTATTAGTTTTCAGTAGATAATATCAAATGCAGATGAATTAATGAGTTACCCGAAGGAACAAAGGAATAGTGGTTGTTGAATGCGTAAAAGACTAAGGTATATCTCCAATGAAGCTGTCAGAAACAGATCTGGGAACAAAATTAAGTCGAAGGGATAAAATTTCGACTGGATTGGGAGAACATACTTGTTGAAGAGATGTAGATCTGTAGGATTTCTGAATATGTTGTTGGTGATGTTAAAGGGGTTCACGAAGTGGTTGTCGCGCGTCATATTCGTTGGTTGAAAGTGGAGAAGATATTGGAACAGAGTAGGTATTTAGAGGTAAATCGAAGGTGCTGATAGATAGAGGAGGTGAAGATGAATGGAGATTTGGAGCTGAGGTGATGTGAAGGATTTCTGGAGTCATGGTTCTGGATTTATATGAACAGAGAGAGATGACAAGATGCGGAGTGCCGAAGACGCACACCGAGAGGGAGATAGAGATGATGATATGGTGAGTGGCGGAGACGCAGGTTGAGACATAGGCGAAGACACGGGCGGAGACGTGGGCGGAGACGGAGATGATGAACAGAGGTAGCTTGATGGGAGTTAATCAGAAACCATAGGCCGCAAGAATGAAAATCGCGGGCGTAAGGGGTTGTGAAATGAGGGAAGAAAGGGAGTGAAATAAGGAGGAACGTCATGGAAGATTATGGTGGTGACACGTCAGTAGGAAAATGCCTGCTTTATTATAGATAGTAGATATTCTATATAAGTTTTTAAATGCATCTTATATGTTTTATAGACATGATATGAGAACAAATAAATATTTTTATAAAATATTTATTTCTTTTTATAAAAATACAGTTTTTTCACCTTTTAGTTGAAATCCAATTTTAAATATATTTTTTCACTTTTTAATATTCAATTTGAAAACAGAAAAATTCTTATTTTAATGAGGAATGTAGAAATTTAATTTGGTTGATTTTTTGGTATTTCTTCTCATATGTTTCATTTTAAATGAATAGTTAATATACTAATTTTAATTGAAAACATTATTTTATTCTAAAGTCATTATATATTAATTTTTTGTTTCGTATTAGTTTTAAATTTTTAATATTTCATTTCTATCCAATTATCATTTTTATAATAATTTTATACACGAATTTATTATAAAAACATTTTCCATTTTAAAAGTGTATTTTTCCGTATATATGTTTTTCGTGACATTTTATCGGTTTTTTTTTAAATTTAATTCCAAAACTTCTGTGTTTTAAATTGTTAATATGGATGTAAAATTTGGATTCATATGGTCAAAATTTATCATGTATGTCCCTTTTATTTTTAACTGATATGAATAATAACCATGTTAAAATCTATTACAACGGTACAAAGAATTTTATGTAATTTAGATGAAAAATAAAATTATAATGAATATAAAATGACCAAAACAAATGGAATTTTTTTTTTCTGGAATGTAATTATACAATTAAAGCATAAGGATTAAAATAATTCTATTTAATGGATATATTTCCAGAAAGTTACTTAAATAATATTTAAATAAAGGAAAGACATAAAGTATAATTTTCTTTTTCTCTAATATCTACTATGTGTCCACATATAGACAAATGGGTGGTAGAATCGAATATAAATGGTACATTTTATCTTGTTAAAAATATTTACCTAATATAAATTTGTTTTTGATGTTTTGGGGCTACTTGTGAGATATTATAGTATTTATAATATTTTATTTAATGAAAATTTTAAAATGTCACATTCATGTTTTAGATAATTTATCATTTTTCAAATAAGGTAATATAAGAGATAAATTCAAATATATATACTCATTTTAATGATTATTATTTTTATCATGTTAATTTATTTTTTGTTTTTAGAAAATAAATAATTAACATAATATTTATGTATTTTTGATGTATAAATTATTTAATTGATGAAATATTAAAAAACTAATTAATATTAAAATGGTAATAACTATTAAAATTCACAAAAACAAGACTAAATATTGTTGGCCGAGTATATATCAATCATAATAAACCAATGGTCGAGTTACAAATAATTTGGAACCTTATAGATGAAACTATGTCACATATATTGTTTTATTTGAAGTGATGTTAAACATGTAACAGTCATATTTTAATAAGTATAGCATTTTTAATAATTGGTTTTTTGAATATATATTCGACTAAAAATAGTCATCTAAAATATAGTATATTTATATTAATCATTTTTTTTATTTCTACATACAAGTGTTTCAAATAATTACAATAAACTGATGTTGTAATAATATTATGAAGGGAAATATATAATTAATGATATTAGTAATATTAAAATAAAAATAATTTTGGATAATTATTATAAATAATTAATTTTTTAGATTAAATTGACCCCATTGGGATATAATAATTATTTTTTGAGGAGAAAAACCTATCTTCATATTTTTAAAAAATCAGGAATTTGATATTGTCAAAATTGAGACTATTGTTGATTTTTGAAAATAATATTTTATTAAATTATTTAAAAATAATAAAACATTTTTAAAAATATAGATTAAATATTATTTTATATAAAATCTTAAAAATTAGTTATTTATAATTCAATATACTTTAAATAAGTATATATTTCACCCTTTTAATATTTAAATATATGTTACCCTAGTTATATTGAAAATGAATATCTATGTGATAAATTGAATGAAACAGTTATAATGTATTGAAAAAAATATCCAAAATTTATTTTTTGATTATATTAAAACCTTATATAATCTAATATTCTAAAAGAATACAATTTGGAAGTTTATTTATGGGTTTTTAGTTTATTATAAATAAATAATTTTGGAAATTCAAAAGGTGCTTCCAATCCCAATTATAAAAGGTCACATCCTCCCTCATTTCTTCACAACTCATTATGCCTAAATGTTTGACCATAAACTATCCATTTTACATCTCCACTTAACTAGTTATATTTTATAGGGTTTTTTATTCTAAAAAAGCTATCTCTATTTCCTTTAAGAGGAGATTTAGATAGATAATGTCGAAGAAGATATAATCTTCTCTACAAATTATTTCAAATTATTTTTTCTTCTACATCATCTTGATTATTTTTATCCATTATAATGTAATAAACACAATATAACGTATATTATTAGATATTATTATGGTCATGGAACAACCATATTTCACCTTCAACCCGTCCTACGAAAAACGAAATCACCATGCGTGCGTACGTACAACTTACTGTCTCAACATCGTGGTGTAATCTATTTTACACCACCACCTTACTTGGATGTATATAATGATAGAAATAATAACTATATATGATTATTATAATAATATATGGATTCTTGAACAATATATATACCATCCAATTCCATACCATTCCCAATTATCAGAATGATATCATCGCTCGTGCGTACGTATGAACTACCATCTCCACGATGTGATGTGATTCATTCCAAAATATATCAATTAAAAATTATTATATAATTTTAAATAATGAATACATATATTATATATTATTTTAATATAATTTTTTAATATATAACTATGAACTATGGAGGATAACTATAACTTATTGGATAAAACATGCATAAGAATAGAGGCCAGATAATACCAGAATTATGAGTAACAATGAAATGTTACTAACAAACCTAGGCTAATATGATCATATATGATATCATAAAATAACTATTATTATTTAATAAGTCAATGAAATCATTAATATCACTATAAAATAGGTTATAAGACATAAAAAATTTAGAGAACCTAAGGTAAAATATTTTTTTGGTTCACTTTTATTTCTTCTTGACATATGCCTTATGAAACACCTATTTTCTTTCTGTGGTGTTTATGCTTTTCATGAATGATTTTATGATTTTTATTATGAATGTTATGATATGTTCATGTTATTATATTTTTCATTATTTTATGATCCATACGCTTTTACTGATCAGGAATTGGTAAGGGATAATTTCTCAATCTGATTATTATCTGAGATTGATTATATGCAATTATTTACTAGGGTATATTTATCATCAATGTCCATGTTTTCTGAAAATGTTTTCATTAAATGTTTATTATTTCTTTTATATATGTTTAATTTCATTTATCTTCATTTTTTATTTTTAGTACTTGTTTTGGAAGGAGTATTTCTTTTATTTTCATTATGAGGATCCTTTTGAATTTTCTGATAAAAGTATGAGAAGCATGTTTTTTTAAATTATAAGGCCTGAATATATTTTTATACTTTCATAACACCTTATTTACAAAAATTATCTACTCAAAATTTTCTATATTATTTTACTAGAAATTAGTTTTTTTTAGAAATGTTCATGGTTTTATGAAAAGAGAAGGTTTTTGAAGAGGAAAGGATATTTTCTTCCAGAATTAATTTCAAGTGTTTTATCAAAAATATTTTCCATCTATGATGACATTTGTTAAATAAGGTTATATTTATACCCATATTATTAATATGATATTATTAAGTTTATTATGGAATTATATTTATAAAATCTACTTGTTTTACATGGATTATGTTATGATGGAATGATATTTTATAAAACATTTTATACATTGTGTTATTTTATGATGAATGATTTATTATTTTTGTCGAAGAAAAAAGTATAGTTTCAATAATGTGAAGAGTGGGAACCATATCAAACTCTATTTCACTGGGTAAAGAATTATATTTTATGATATATACATGACTATAAATATAAGTAAATTCAATTAAGTCATACAGGGCTAGAATGACAAGTAAATCTGGTTCAGTAACACATGGATGAGATATCATGTAAACCTAGTTCAATAATGGAAAATTTATATTATGATGGTCTTAGAAATAATCATTAGCTAATATAGAAATTATTTTATCTGATTTTTTGTTTTCCACAATTCCATGTTTTATTCCAATGATATTTTCTCATGGCTCCAGTTCTTTTTTGATTTATTCCTTATGAATTACTAAGATTTATTTCATAACTCATAATATTGATAATACATGCTATGATTTTCAAAATTTCATTACATGTTTTTACATTATTATATGCATGTATATTTTTTTTACACTTAATGAGAATATAAGATCATCCTTTCTTATTCTTACATTCCTCATGTCATAAATAATGATTTTTAACTGGAGTAATAACGGGGAAGATCTTTATTGGAGATGTTGAGGATCATTCACAAGTTATAAGAATTTATTCCAACTTTCCCAAGTAACTAAACTATTATGGTCCTTATTCATGAATTTTTAAACTGTAATGAATATTTATCATAAAAGATATAACATTCATGTACATAATTCATAGGTTCTTTTATTAACCGCCCCTTATACTATATATGATTAAGTTTACTAAGGAAAATACTAATATTCATTTCCTCGATTCAATTCTATAGTCAATAACCCTCCATTAAAATATTCACTATAATATTACCATTAGTCAATAAATTTATATTAAGTATAAATACTATTTAGTGATGTATATGATTATTTTCTAATCCATATTATTTTTTCAATATAGATTTTACTTTGATTTTTATTTTATTAACACGGAAAATATTGGTAAATCCGTATTCATCACTCAATAAAAATATTTGATACGGAACATTATTTTTCAATTTGGTTTATTATTTAATATATTATTAATTCTTTAGATAAGTATGCCATGGGTTGGGGGCCATTTAAATAAATCTTCTTAGTGCATTAGTAGTCTCATGAGACGAATAAGTTGGCTATACTAAAATAAGTGTTTTTTATCAGGTATTTTTTAAACCATCTTGTGAATGGTCTGGCTGGTAAAGGTACCTTGTACATAGAAATAATGAATCCAATAGTTAGTAATTTCATTCATTTAGAATTTAGTTATTTCTATCTAATAGAAATTCACAATTACATTATCTCTAGATGGATTTCACTGTCATTTATTTAAATGTAATGTTTTTCAGTTATATAAAATTCTATATCTATTATTCATTATCTATTTATTATAGTTATCTAACTAATTAAATGAATTGTGTATTTAGTTATTTACCAAGACATATTTTTTATGTACTTCCTTCTCCGTTTATAGATTACATCGAATGGGTGTTTAAAAATATTTTTATATATTTATTGTAGTTATTGATTCAAGATTTCATCCACTATACATAATACTTATATAAAATTTGAGATCACACTTATAATTATCCTTTCCATATGATTTCATGATGTTTAGTATGTGTAATATTCATTGATAAATTAGATTAGATAATGTTAATCTTGAAACAAAATAAAATCGTGTTTTAATTTGTATATTACAAATGAAATCTAAGACTCATATATACATCTATTTTACCAATAATTCTAAAATTATTGGTCCTTTGGGATGTGATTCCTTTTATCTTATGCCAATGTAATTTTTGTATGTACTAACTCTGTACTACTAGGGAAGAGTCACTATAATTATTAAGATTTTTGAAGTAGTGTGTGGAAATAAAGATAATGGAATTGAAACATGGTTTGGTAGGAATCCTTACCTAAATATTATAACTACATATATTTAGTAGTTTCTTTATTATAATGAAAAATCACGACATGTATGATCATTGGATGTTTCCCATTATGGTGAACCAAGAAAAATCTTCATTTTAGGGTATTTACATTTCAGTTCCTGGATTATTTTAAATGTTTATTAGTTATGATAGGTTTATAATATTATCCTTAATTTGGAAGCAATGTATGATTAAAGTTGAAATGATTTTTGACATCCTATTTAACTCTAATCAAGTTTTTTTGGATTAATGGTTGTTACATGTGGTGTCATATCAATAATTTCATTTCATAAGGAATCTGTCTTATAAGAAGTCGTGATATGAAAAATTCCAGGAATGAAAAAATCATTCTTTTCATTATTTTGTGAAATTATAATCTACCAAAAACTAAATGATTCTGCATTTATGATCTTTTTATCTTGATGTTTTCTCTAATAATTGTCATATTAGTGATCCCATGATGTTTTTCTCAGTATATATGGATGAGAAGATAGTTCCTAATTATAGAAAGGCACAAAATTACTTGTATAGTTCTCGATTATATCAAATATATATGAATGTGTATTTTTTTTACATCTACTAAATATATTCCGAATAAACTAGACAATATTTATAAAGGTGAAACAATTGAAAGATGTAATTATATAATTTTTTAATAAAAAATATTATGATGTGATGATGTACTTGAAAGAAAATGTTGATGTATTTTTTAACCAAATACTTGTTGTAATTAGGTCCATTAATAGAATTAGATATTAAATAATGTATGTAAATATAGTGAATAAAATTTTACATGGATTACCTCATTTATACAATCTAAAGATACAAATTACTGAATAAATAATTTCTTAGAGATTTAAATCAAAAACATAATTAGTATATTAATATAATATGAGATTACGATAAAGTTAAATCTAATGTGATGAAATTTATCAATGGATATGTGATTAAAAGCCATAATTAATCATGATATCAATAAAAAAGGATACATAGAAGAAGATTTAAATGATGAGTTTCAATCAGTTATGTTATGTATATAGAAAAATTAGAAAAAAACGATTGAATGAAAGATATTTTTATTTTTATATTCAATTATATAAGGGTGTCGAATACCATTGAACGATGTTTGGGTTTGCCTTATTGAGATTCTATATTTAATTATAATTAAAATATAAAAATGAATTTTATTCATAATCCAAATTTTAAATCTATAAAGAGATCTAGAAGAAATTTTCAAAGGGAAATTTTTTTTTCAAAGAGAAATATTATGAAAAAAATTATTAGTCTAAGAAGAATCCGAGCTCAAATAAAATAAAGAGTATATAATGATAGGGATATTTTAAATTGAGAAATATAAAATTATTTAAAAAATAAACCAAGTAGAGTTATTTATATGAATGTTTGGATAGAAATTGACTTTGTGGAGTAGAAATCAATATGAAATGGGATTATAAAATTGGGTGGAATATTCAAATAGTATTTTTGTTATTTTAAGCAACTAAATTTGAAAAATAACCCTATAAGAGAATGTAGTTTTTGAAAATTGTTTTATAAAACAATTAACCAACTATATGATATGGATACCTAAAAATTAATATTTATTGAAGAAAAAAGGAAAAAAAAAGATATAGTATTAAAACATTATTGGTAATGGGATTTACATTACCAAATAAAATAATTCCATTCCACAAAAATATTAAAACATATAGTAATATATAGGTAAAATAATGAAGATAACTATTTATGAATGTATTAGGTAGGTAAAGATGTCTCATTTCTCGTGGTCTATGTGAGTATATTTTGGAAGATTCACCTTGTTAGGTAATAATTATAAAGGTTCTTGATTATTTGAAAATTATATGTGATGATGTTTGGGTGGCATCTCTTAAGGGGGATATACTCAAAGAATCCAATCTGCTAGAGTTATATATTTTTCTATTAAATCAATAACATGAGATAGATTTTCGAGTAATGATATTTATACACCTTACCATGTATTAATTATTATTGGTTTTTTTATGATGGGGGATTAATTATAAAAACACATTTGGATGTCATGGAACATGCAAGGTTTTGATATATTTTTTCAGGTGAGGAAAAGATTAAAAATTTTATATAAAATAAAAATATGTTTTCTTAAAAAATTGAGAAGGAAACAACAAGTGTTATATGTTAAAATGTTGGAAACGATGTTATATAAAATTTAAATTTTTTTTCAAAATTGTTTTATCCAAGATATAATTAGAGTTTATTTTTATGTAACATTTCATAGATAAATGTGATTCCATGTCCCAATTTAAGAGTTTATTTTCCGATATTCATTTCAATTTTTCAATTAAAACATGTGAGTTTTGACACAAGTTTAATAATTTATCTCATAGAATTATTAGATATATTGGTTACTAATAAAATTGACACCATTTTTTAGTCTCAGTTGGATTTTGGATTTATAAGATTCAATTAGATTCTAAAAATTCCACACTTAGATCAAGATAGACTAGCTTGAAGACATAAGGAGAGATTATATTGCTAAAGACTCTTGGTGGTATTACTGAAAGTGAGTAATTTTAATGAGAGCCTATAAATGTAGATCAAATAGTACATATTTTCTCCTAAAATGGTACCATATTTCATGTGTTATAATTTCTAGAATTCAATATTTCATTTTATTCGTAGAATAAGTTTATAATTTAAGAATTTATCTCAAATACAAACATTTTAAATTATAGGGAGAATAGGGTCACCCTTACATTTCGGGGGAGACAAATTATGCATATTTTATTTATTTATCAATAAGGTTGTAATAAATGAGATGAACATTTTACTAAATATTGATTTGAAAATAAATCCAATAAAAGAGATTTAAGATCCATTGGGGTTAAGGTTGTATTTATTTCATTTATTATTATTTTCCTTTGTCAATTTTGTTATGATTAATTGATGAGATGGGTTATTTTTTGGAGTATCCACTAATCAAATAAGAATAAATGCTACTCTATGTTTTGATTATAGGTGTTATTATGTTCATATATGATGGGTACATGGGAAATGATATTGAGTAGATACTGTCCACATATTGGGAAAAGAGAACAGTGGACATGGCTTCCCTTTATTCAATGGATGTATAGATTTAATTAGGAAGACCATATCAAAAACAATTCTCAAAATATGCTACCTTGATATCTGTGAAATGAATTAATAGTGGAAAAACCATGTTTCCAATTGGTTGAAGTTATTGATAAAATAAATTAATATAAACCTATTGAATGCGTTTAATTAATTTTTATTAATTTTAAATTCTATAACAAATTGGTTTTTGGTTTGTTCTCAAAGGATTTATAAATTTAGGATTTTGAAGAATAATTTATAAAAAATGAAAACATAGGATTTACACATCAAATACATTATATACATTGTGTATTCCTCATTCACAACATGCATGTAGAGTCACAGAACAACCCATGAAGTATTTACATTATGTGAACAAAATACATGATATGTATATACATAAAACATCATATAGATTTCAAAACCATAATCCCAATGAAATTGAATCACATAAATGAAGTTTAGAGTTTACTCAATATGAAAAAGTATAGATCCAATATAGTAAAATATTCAGGCCAATTTTTTGGAGGAGATTTTGGTTCTAAAAACATGACCTAAATCCTTTTTATAGGACGTGAAGACGTATGACTCAGATTCATAAATCCATTACACTACATAAAGGCTTCACACATCATGTATATTTCTAGCTTATATATATTTGAGTGCTCCTCCAAACACATAAGTTCACAGAACTACTTTTATCTCATTTTCATCTTCCTTTTGATATTTTTTCCCATCCAAATTCGGTTTTATTTTATTTATTTCATTTTTTGGTGAATACTTTTTCATTTTTACCACTATTCATTAGTTCTTCATCTATTATTTAAAAATAAATTATTCTATTTCCCTTTTGATGGTTTTTTACAATCTCAATTTTTGTTCGTCATCGAAAATTATTATTCTTTCTTTGTTTCTTCATTCTATGTAAGTGTTTGATTGGATTTAATTTTTTTTTTATATTTTTCATCTTTTTTGTAGATTATACTAATTTGTTGATTTCTTATTTCTCATCCATTTCATGGTTATACTATGAATGTTTTATAATCCATTTCTTTTGATCAATACCATCTTGTGAGGATAATAATTTTAGGTTTAAGGGTAAAGAGTAGGGGTGTATCTAAACCCATTGAATACAAAAATTGTACCTTGGTAACCATATGGCTTGTAATTAGGTTAAAGTTAATTGTTCACCAAATTATCTTCCACATAATTGACCATGGGATGTGAAATTGAACAAACCTAATTTAATTGTCATTGGGAAGGTAGTGAATATTAACATATTATGATTTTAAATAGAAGATAATCCTAATAAATAAAGGTTGTTATCTATATCATGAACAAGGGATAGATGTGGCATAGGTAGATCTAATTTTTTGACCATAACCAATTAGTGACCATTGGATTTATTTGTAGCCTAAGCTATAAGACTATTCGAAGATATATTTTTCATTATAATTTTTCCAAAATCACTAAAATCAATGCTTATCCCTTCAAAGTTACCTTTATTAAAACCCAAACTACAATTTTATAGATATACCAAATATGATGTGTGAATTCAATGAATCATTTGAAAGGGGTTTTTTGAATGGTTTCTTTTTTCTTGTAATTCATGTGGGTTCGACCCCACAGTGCATCTTTACTACCCCTAGTAGTAAGTGTATATTGGAATAATAAATTTCTAGTCTATTAAATCCCAGAATATATTAAATTGACACATGTGGGAATATAAATGTTTGGCATTATTCCTAAGGAACACTATTTACTAGGTATAATACCCTTTTTTATACCTTTGATTACATCGACCTTACCCATTTCTTACTTTCCCTTCCCCTTTTTTCATTTTACCATTTTTCTCTTATGGAAAATAACCTGAATATTCTTTCTTATGGTTAGTGTGTGCATCAAAGACCATTAAACTCTTCAATGATCCTGAAAACACAATAAATAATTTTTTCGATCAAGATATCGACAAATCAATTTCTACAAGAAGACATTCTGTAATGGCCAACCACAATGATCTTTCACCACCTCGCATGTATAATTCTCAATA
Organism: Viscum album; assembly: GCA_963277665.1. Taxonomy (NCBI): domain Eukaryota; kingdom Viridiplantae; phylum Streptophyta; class Magnoliopsida; order Santalales; family Viscaceae; genus Viscum; species Viscum album. Next base: position 305,426,292 of record OY728150.1, read on the forward strand.
TGGCCCACCTGAAAATTAGGATTAGAATCCAGCACCACATGATTGAATCATTACAATTCATGCCCCTCCATCCATAATCGGTGATGCATATAGCATTATCGCCCAAAATATCCAAGAGCATACATTTGAAATAAGATATGGACAAATAAATACGATCCAAAACATGGATCAATTTAGTCAGATTCAATATGAAGAATTCCATGAAAAGATATCTCATTATTTAGAGATTTTTTATACCATTTCATCCATTTTGTGTTATATGATGAAATATAATTATGAATCTTCCCATTCTCCATGCACGACCGATCCACAGATTTTCCTTGATACAAATATCCCAATTCGATCATGGCATGGGAAGATCATTATAAAAAGTATTTATACATGTACATCTCTAGGATATGAACATGTATTCTCTAGGATTACATTCAAAAAATCAACCATGTAGATGGGGAATCATCATGGGAAACCTAGGACCGATTTAAGGAACTCACAAAAAAATTCCCATATCACTGACTTAATGTGTAGATTACCTTCAAAAGTTATATCAAATGCTCCAACATGATATAACAATGGTAGTGAACACCGCTTCTGATGGAATACATATGTTTGATATTCATGAAGTGGTCTATGACATACTATAAGTATTATTCAACAGTGAATGTTTATGGTAGAGTGATCAAGGAGAACCTAAACATAGAATCCCCCAAGTGGAGGAGATCACCTGCCTCCCATTTATAGTGGAGTCTCTTAAAAAGAATAGGGATTGTTTTATGTTACTTGATGCACCAAAACACCATCATACACCAATAATAAATATTTAATACAGTGATATGTTTAGAGGTCCACCCTCATAACGAGACTAAATGGAAGGTATAGAGGAACCCCAATTCCAAGATTTTTATTATGTCAATTATAATCAACAAAATCAACAATACGAGAAACCCCATCAATATCAACATAAAAATTATGAAGATACTAGATTAACATTAACATCATCCTTTTCAAAGATATTATTTAAATCGGATTGTTCAGGTGCTAGCATGGAATAATAAACCGCCTTGTTACCCACCACATGGTCTACCTCCTCGATCACATCAACAATTCCACAATCAATTTTCTAGAGATTATCACCCTCAATTTCAACAAGCTCTTCTAAGAGAACCATAATAATTCCAACCTCAATATCAAATATTGAAAACCTTATCACTGCCCTCATGAATAAAGTACACTAAAGGATGAAAACTCAAGATAATGTAATGATTAATGACAAGGAATACCTACACAACCTTGAGCATACATTAGGGAAGATCACTAAGACATTATCTGATCAATTACTATGTAATTATCCCTATAATAAAGATTCTTCTATGATGAAGGAGGATAAATATATAATTTTCAGAATTGGAATGAAGATGGACATTCAATAGCAATATAGATATGAGGAAAAGTATCTTGAGTAATCATATAAAATATATTAGGAAAAAACTCAGTAGATATAGTCAAATAAAAAATATCCAAAAAATAGAAACTCAAAAGGGAATAAGTTTATTTGGGAATTCCCAAAAAAACCGCCTCTATCGATTCCATAGATGAGGAATGAAAATAATTAAGGAAAATATAAAAAGTTTCTAAATATCTTTAAAAAATTAAAAATCGCCATTACATTCCGTTAGTTCACCATTCAAATTCTTGTATATGATAAATTCTTGAAATAATTTGTTTCCTAAATATTAATATGGAATACATAGGAGTAATTTACATAATGAATAATGATCTATAGTTTTTAATAGATGTTTTATCAAAAAATGAGAGACCGTGATATTTTCTCAACTCATTTCACCATAGGTACATGTAGTATTAAGTGATCCTTGTGTGATCTAGGTGAAAGTATAAACTTCACACCTATGAGTTTCGTCTAGAAGCATGGAATCGAATAAATAAAACCAATAAGAGATGAAATATAACTCTAGAACATCCCAATGAAGAAAACACACAGATTACATGGAGAAAATAGTAAAATTTATTATATTATCTTTCTATTTTGATTTCCACTTCATAGATATGAATGATGTAAGAAATGTTCCCTAAATTCTAGGAAGACCATTTCTCAACACCGAAAATGTAATAATTTAAGTCAATCAAGGGAGATTAATTTTTATATATGGATATGAAAAAGTTTTCTTTGACTTATAAACAGATGATATTCATGGTGATGATTCACCTAACTATCATGCCATATTTTTTTTTCTGATGAGAGAGTTGATTTTATGACAATAGAGGATGAAAATGAGAGCATGTATGCCGATAAAGATAGAAGCATTGATCATAAGGATGTAAATTATATTGTACCATTGATAAGGGAAACTATCCAACCATTAAAAAAATAATTCTTAAAACCATAAAGAGTCTAGATATAGATGTTAAATGAAGAAATAACTGAGATGAAAACTAGTGTAGGTTGAATAGTCTAGACAAAATTAGTTTTGTATTTAGGAAATTTTAGAGTTTCTGGATGCTTGTTAATATTACCTAGCCCAAAATGGACACAAATGGCCTAATTATCACAGTTGAACCCTTAACTATAATTTACATATCAAATTGAATAATAAAATAGTAGATCATTACATGTCTTTTATATGTTACACGATATGTTACATTCATGGAAATTTAAATCTTTTTAACCCTAGGTCCATGGCCTCAATACCCCTCAATTTCTAAACTCATGGATGATATCCCCCTCTATTAAACATATGCCACCACTTCACCATCCTCCCTCCCTTCCTTCTAGCCACCTCTTTCTCATCCTATTAGTCTATCATCACCTTCACCTCACATATATTTTGATTCTATGATTTTCACAATGACTATCCACACCACTTCTTCTAAACATGAACTGAATCCTGATAAGATCCCTCCCCCACCCAGGCGGTTGTAGGACAATCCTGTTTCACCCCCCACAGATCCTTCCACCTCTTCTTATGCCTCCAACTCTATTCCCACTTCAACGTTTAATGACTCACAGTCTTCATCTAGTGGTTTATATGGAACATCTCTCCAACACCCCTATCCATACCTTCAATTTTTTACACATGAGAACCATATTAGGCTGGTGTATCTAAAAGGGAAGAATATGGGGACCAATAAGTCACTATACCTCATAGTGTTTTATTGGGTCTACATTCATCTGGAGGTCCTAAAACATCATCAAATAACATCACATCTTTCCTAACACCTATGAGCATGAGCTGAATTTTAGAGAGAATTTACCTGAATTCTTTCCCACCTTTGAGTCTGTTATCAACTCTGAGAGGTTTAGAATATATGGTAGGCTGTGAGAGCTAACCCTTGGAAACAATAATATAAGACTTATCACATACTCTTCCAACTTTATCACCTACCCAATATTCTAGAAACAGGAAATGGATCCCAAAAAATATTATGCTACATCGATTTGGGTGAGGGTATCTAGATACAGACAAATCCTTTACAATTCTTGAATTAAGAAGAGAATCCTACTCCATGGTTATTCCTTAAACATTATTCATCAGGACTTATCTATTTCCTCACTAGATATAATTGATTCATATGATATCTTGAGAAATATCATGGCCATAATTCCTACACCAGCCTTGAGTGGCCCAACTATAAATATTTCAAGGAAGTTTAGAATATTCTACTAGACCCAAAAGAAGAGGAATCAAGGTTTGTTGATGGGAGGATCCTTCATTAACCATACATTTATGAATCTTGATGCATTTGACACTACTCAGTCCCACACATACCCTAGCCTCTGGAGGTCACTAACCTCCTTTTTCTTCATAAGATGGGGTGGTTAACAAAGATAGACAACATATACCGGTGGGTGCTAACTTATGTAGAGTATGCTAACAGGGAAGCATTCTAGCATGCAGATGAACCAACCTCCCCTATAAATGTCCCTACAGTAACTACTTATACCAATTTCTCCACATCATCCTCAACCTATGCCACTTTTACCACTATCATACCACCCACCACCACAACCAATGCCCTTAATTTTACAACTACAATCACTCAATCTACTGCATTATCACCCCATATACCCATTCCCAAACACATATTTTCATTTCATTAGGCTATCCTAGAAAACCAGTGCCTACTTTATCACCATATACATATTCTATACACTAACCCATATCACCTCAGCACCCCTCCCTTATCCCCATCCCACATATCATCATACCACCCATAACTAGCATCCACACCCTATTCATTATCAATACCGACACCACATCCCACCTAAACTATTCTACCTTCCAAGATTATCGACCCTATAGTCTAGTAGGAGTACCTAAAAAAGAAATTTGGATGGGGAAATGTCCCCAAAATTCAACCTCCATTATCGACCGATACAGATTCTAGAACCATGAACCCCACCTCTATTATGGATCCTCGGGACCATCCAACCATAGATGACATCTATAATACATGTCAGTTATAGAGACCCACAATTTGGGACGGGAATCATGTTGTGGTTATCATATATATTGATCTTAATATTTAGTTATTTATTGTTTTCTCTACTATTGAACTCTATTAGGGAGTCCATTTTTGTACTAAATTTTTTACATTTTCACTGATTTATAAATTATTTTATATAAATGAGATTCCATTTTGGAATACACAACTTAAAATATTATTTTTATTTTACTGAAGCATTATATTAGACATGTATAGTTCTATAACTTCTTCTCTGGTCACTAAAGACCATGTTAGTTTACCTTCAGGGATCCCCTTCAATGTTAGTTTATTAATTTGATCGTTAGTGTTCATCAATGATTTCAATTACATTGATCATTCTTTATTATGAGTAATCATTATATTGGGGTTACATTTAATTTTAATTATTTATATTTATTCTTTCTTATTCTAACATGTGGATTGATTTTTTCTCAACCATTTGATGATTATTCTACGAATGTTTTATATTATTTTTCTTTTTATCAGTATTATTTAATGTGGATAATACTATTTATATTATGGGTTGAGAGTAGGGGTATTTTGAGCATAATTAAAAAATAAATTGAACCTTTGTAACCCTATGTCTAGTAATTAGGTTAAAAATAAATTTTCACCACATTCTTGTACACAACCTTGACCACAAGAGGTAAAATTAAATGAACCTAATCTAATTGGAGTTGATAGGGTTATGACTATTAGAATGAGATGCATTTATTTTATATAATATGTGTACTTAATATTGGTTGTTAGATATACACATACAAAGGGATAAAATCATCATAGATATATCACACTGGTTTTTCCAAAACCAATTAGTGGCCCTTGAACCACTTTCTACCTAATTCATAGGACTATTTGAAGCCAGATTTAAGATCAACTTTTTTATTAATACCCTAAAATCAACCCTAATATATTCTCAGTGATTTTTTGTAAAATACAAGATACCTAGTTCTATAGAAAAATATAATTTTAAGAGTGAAATTGTGGAATCATTATAACGAGATTTTTTGAATGGTTTCTTACATTTTAATAATCCTTGTGGGTTCCACCCCACACTGCTTATTTACTACTGAATAGTTGTAGGTGTTGTTTGGGACTATAAATTTTTATTTTTTCAACACTCATGTGTATTAAAATGACGTGTTCTAGGAGATCAGTGAATATTAATCGATCATTATTGATTGAAGAAAATTTTCACCAAAGCTGGTGGAAATATTTAATGAAAAAAATATGCTGTGTCTATTTTTTATATTATAATACCTCAGAAGTATTTTTGTGATTATTTAAAATATTAAATTATAATTTTGAGGTAGTTATATGATTATATTAGGATTTTTGAGAATCCCAAGAGAAATAAGAGGACTATTCATTGTTATCTACATATGTCTTCATATTATAGTTCATGAAAAAATGGATAAGTCATGAGTGTAAATATTTTCCTACTAAAAAATGACTCCATGGTATACATAATACTTTCATTTCATAACATAATTATTTTATGACAATAAACATTCATTATATGTATTTGATTCCCATTTCTATTTGTTGATGGAAATGATATCAAGGATTCTATGACTGAGTGTCAGTCTTTTAAGTCCCTAGAATAAATCTTTGGATTAGAATAAATCATATAAAAATAGTTAATTTTAATTTCTAGATTAATATGTGTACCTTTATTATAATATTACGGTCAATTATAAACATTTGAAAATGTAATTAATTAATGTCTCCAATGTTAGAAATTAATACATATAAAAAGTATGGACATTGTGTTGGATGAAAAATTGAGTTTCTAGATTTCAAATATAGTGAAGTTGAAGAAATTAGGGATGATGTAAAATTTTTTATTTCATTTTAAAAACCTTAAAAAAGAATAGAATATCAAGTGATTCAAACATTATAAGAAATATATACATGTCATTATTCATGGAAATGGAAGATTAAATAAATAGAAAAGGTGTGTTTGTATAATTGTTTAAATCATATATGAAAAAAATAATGGCATTGAAGTTATTATTTTGGGTTCAACCCATAATGATATTTAGTGATTCCATGATATAATCTTGTCATGGTTATGATTGAGTGAGAGAGCACTAGTACATGTATTCTTTAAGAAATTAAATTAAATAATCGGGTTTTGAAGAATAATCTAGATGAAGAACCATAAAATCTAATGGTATTGTTTATCTGAGACTACATTTATTTTAACTAATGATATTAAAGTATTAATTAATAACAAATATGGATGTTTGATAAATTGACCATGACTTGAGAAATGATATGGATTTTTTTTTCATGAATATATAAAAGAAGTCAAGTCTCACACTATAGATATGACTGATTTTATCCAATCATATATATTGAATAAATTGAATGTGGATTTTTCTATAGATTATGGGAAGAAGAATCCATGATTTCGAGAGAATAATGGAATATTCTACTTGACATTATTTCAAACATGAGAAGCATTTATTAGTTGTATTTTTGGAATACTCTAATAGTTTGATAAAGTGTGTGTTGGTATTCATGGAAACAAATTACGGGAATTCTATAGTAGTTATTCTTCAAAAAAGGGAATTTTTTAATATACCAATTAGGATATTTTTTAATGAAATAAAAAATTATTTAATATTTCTTTGCATGGGACATATTATGAACATAAAGACCATAAACGATATATAATGATACATTTATGAAGCTTGTTGTGTTTGTGCGATATTTGAATATCTGAGAGAATTGTTGACCATAAAGAAGAAGTATACGTTGAATTATTTAGTTTAAAAGAAGAAGAAAGAGATGACCATAATTATAAGATAATATTGGGAGTGAAAAAGTAGTTATTAAAAGATGATATTATGAAATACATGGGTGTATAATTTTTATATGGTGATTTTAGATATGAAGATCATATGACCATAGTGAATGAGACCACCAGACAAACATATTAATAAAAATTAATGAATCTATGATCTATGTAGTAACCAAGTTTCAAAGAATTATTGAATACTTATTGGCCTTTCATTAACATACCTATTAGAAAAGGGGACCTATTCTATGGATGTCGTGTCATCACTATTGTATTCATAGATTGACTATTAGGGAGGAAAATGAAGAAAACTCTTGTATATACATGGTGTGAATCATTAAAACCATTAGGACTCAGTGTATTAAAGAAAACAACTGTGTGACTTATTTTCTATAACATGAATCTGTTGATGAAGTATTTTGGGAAGCTAGTGAGAGTATTTCTATACAATATAGAAAAATTTACTAGTGTGACTCACGTTGGGAGAGGATTTCAGAAACAAAAATCTATTTATTATTTTTGAATTAGTATGAACTTTTAATTCAATTATATAATTAATTTTGGAAAATACTTAATTGGTGTGTATAACCAATATTGGTTAATAGTAAGTCTTAGTACCATACCATATAAAAAACATTATGTTCCCATGGCTCTATTTACAGTATGATGGAATTGTTGATATATGATAAATGAGAGAGTTGATAAATAAATAATTTGTCTACGAGGATGAATTTAAAAAGAGATAAATGAATTAAATTTTAATTTATCAATAATTCACTACTTCCCAATAGGTGGACCATACTTCATTTGGGAACTTCAGTAATGAAAGAGGAGAATAGATTATGTCATTAAAATATTGACCTGATACATCAACGAATAATATAAATTCATTGCAAATTAAATTATGTTATAAATATTGAATATTGTAAATAGGATAAAGAATAGTTTTGTCAGGGTTATATGTGAAAGGAGATAGAAAAAAATCCTTATAGGAAACTGATAAACGGGGGATCTAATTTTCTTAAAAAAATTTAAACCTGTGTGTTCAGTTTAATTAAACACCCCATAATATATGAATAAATTTACATTTACATATGTATTTTTTACTACATTACATTTTTAGGAATTATGTTTATTCAAAAAAAATGAAGAGGCCGAATACACTAAATTGATTCAATTAAGAGATGAAAATTAAATATGAAGGTAAATCATAATTATTTGATCAGAAAATGACATAGATACAAAGTGTAATTTTGTATTCTGTGATACATAATACTCATTCCATTCGACATGGTTATTGAAGAAAAAATAAACTTAACAAACAAGAGAATCTCAATAGGGATAATCTTGGTATTGAGACACATGTAACATATATAAAATGAATTAGGATGAGATTAATTAATTGTATTTTTTGTAATATGATAGAAGAATGTATGTTTTGATTATAAACTATATTATATATGAGAATTCCAGAGAAAATTAAAAAATTTATTAGTGTTAAATTAATGAGTTGATATAATGGATGGATATAGATAGTTTCAGTACATTTAAATTATATTTATATAAATTAGTAACAAAAATAGGTTAACAACATCACCAAATCCATTTATAATACTATTACAATAACCCAATACATACTCCTAATATAGAACATTCTTATAATGACATTGATTTCTATAAAAATAGATGATTAAAATATTTATCTTTTATTATGATTCAAATGAAATCTTTTATATTTCATCCCTTATAAATCAAATTCAAATTTTATATAAACAGACATAGGCTTCCACGTTTTCCAATCACCGTCATCCTAGGTTCCACTATTTGTTGATAAGAAAATAAATGGTTTCTATATGAGATTATGAACAATAGAAATCATATATTTAACAATGTGAATAATATTTTATTGTTACATCCCCTTTATCCCCAATACATGTGTTTAGAAACCCATGATAAATAATAAAGAGAAAAATTTGGGAAAAATGTCAATGATATCACTGAAACTATTTCTTCTACCTTCAATAATATTACCATGATGATGATAACATCCTCTATGTGACAAAAATAGTACCAAAAAAACATTGTATAATAAGATAACCCAAATTTTGATCTGTCGGAACTTACTTTATCAACTTTTCAACGATGATCATTCTTACCTTAAAATTATGATCATACCACATTTATATTCATTCACATATTCCATCCACATAGATGATTACTACTAAATCCTTCCACTTGCTTCATGTCACATTCTGATACTAGTTCCGCAATTTATTTATTACTTCCCATATTCATGGATGGTTTCTAATTATTAAATCCCTTTATGAATTTATTGATTTTTCTAAATAGATTACACAATGAGATGTATTATTCTATATGTGTTCTATGTTTCTCTTATTCTTTATCAATTTATTTAAATACTACTGTTCCGTTTTCTCTAATTTCTAGTTCATTCTCTCTTGTTCCATTGTTTTTTATATCTCTTAACATCACAATATAGTGATTTTATGTTTTTGAAATTAGATTTGGTTTTAAATTAATTATATAATAACATAATATTTAATAGAAAATGATACTTATTAGGACCAAATCACTTGAAAAAAATCCATATATTTATTCATTTCCATCATCCTCTTATTCTAATGATAATATCAATAATATAATTTGATATGATCATGTTCACATTCCACCATTTGGAAAATTATTTTTTTCTACATAAAATTTAATAATGTAAGCAATGATATACTAACACATATTTTTGAGACAATAAAATAGGAAATACCTAGCCAATGATCATGTGAAATTTTTATCTCTTACATTATTATTTTGATGATGTGAAAAATATGTGTCACTATTTAAAATATATAAAAAAATAAAATAATATAAGATTACCAAAATATATTAGTTATGTTAAATATAATTTTATCATATCTATTGCATATTTTGAATAGATTTAATCATTCCATTATTTCTCCATATTATATTTATTTATCACTGCCAAAAACACTTTTACTTGTAATAATTTTAACATGTCTTAATTAATGATATTATAATTGGAAGAAACATATCTTTATCACTTCCCTAATTAATAACATGTCCTTCCCATGGTAAATGTTATAAGGGTTTCATGGATATGTCATAGCTAATGTTTGATCACAGTTTTATATATGAAACCTTATCATAATAAAGAGGTGAAAATATCATAAGGGATGTAATCTACCATTTCTAGTGTTCTAAATATTTTTCACCAATCATATATCATAGGTAGTGATATATATATATCATTATATAGAAGTATAAATATTATTGAAAAATAGAATGAATTTTTTGTTCTGAAAGATATGAAATATCCTTTATCTTGATTTTAAATTTAATTATAGTTCTTATAACAATATGATAGATCTTATTTAAACTTATATGCATTGATATATTTTAAAAATTAAATTATATCTATTCAAATGTGTATAAAAAAATATTTAATTAATTTAATCACAACTTTAAAATGATTTTACCTGATATCAAGGTTTTATAAAAATAGTTCTAATATATACATTCTATATGAAAACACCCAAAATATTTAATCTCAATGGGGAGAGACTTCTGTAAATCAATAATATATTATTATAAAAAATTAAGTATCAAGTCCACCCACATATATCATCATTCACCCTTTGTAAATTCCATCATAGAAAACAATTCATGTTCAAAACACCAACCATTATATGTTTTTTTATGATATACCTTGAAATGTAATTTTTGAGATAATAATCATTCTTATTATATTTGGTTTTAACTAGTCAGAACAGACAAGATTAAGTATATTATTTTATATATAATTATTTATTTTAATTTTAATTTGTATTTTTATCATTTAATACTTTTTATATAGAATTTAATGCATTCTTACATATATGGTAATATAAAATGTTTTTCATTGGACTAAAGAGTTGAACTCATCAGAGGATATATACTGAGATTATATCTATCAGATGTTGTAGTATTACATTTAGTAAAACTTATACCTTAACTGAATATCACATGATTTAGATGTTTCATATTGTAATGAATTTATTTAAATTGGGTATAGTGATTTGTGAGAAATTATATAACAATTTGATAATGGTAAAATATTTAAAGTGGAATTGTTACATAATCACGTTTCATCGAGTTATTCTACATATTTCCTTTTTTAGTGTACCTTAGAAAAAATATTTGTTTTTGAGAGGTTTATTATTAAAAATAAAATTAATTATTTTCTATTTTTTTCATTTCATAATACTATCTAATCGAGGAGTTTCTAGGTTTATAACATGAAATTATTATGATTGGGGTGATCAATGATATTATAAGAAATGAATCTTTATTGTGAGAACTCTCATATTTGATGTTGTTTTTGTAAAGAATGTGTAAATATATTCATATCAATGTTTTTCATAGTGCTATAGTTATATATTTTTATTGGTGAGATTGTTGTCAAAAGAAATTGTATTTTGAAACAAGTTAATCTATTGTAGATCGATAGTCAAGAATGTACTAGGTTTGAAATTTGGATACCTAGGATCATGTCTATAGATCCTACTTTGATTTTAGATAACAGTGAAGGGTTCATTTCCTTAGAATCATATAGATAAAAATGTAATATATGTTTTCTAAGTTATTATCCAAAACTCCACAAATCATTTTCAAAATTTATTATCCTTTTAGTTTCCATCACATTATTATGTTTATTAGAAATATATTAATTTTTGGTAGAATTTATATTTCTACAATTTCTATATTTTTCAATAATATAACCATTTTCTAAGATTTTTTTATTGATTAGAAATTATATCACTCTATAAAATTAATATTTGATTGGGATGGAAAATAGTATGTTTTTTACTACAATTCACACCCTCTTTTAGTGGCACAACTTCATTTACATAGATTATACATAGTATCAAATATGAAATCTTCATATATCTATATTAATATTGGTTATAAATTTTATGAATTTTTTTTACATATTTATTATTTATTATAATTAATATAATATTAAACACAGTTACATGTATAAGAGGAACAATATTTTTTATTTTATGAATTATTATTGGAACAATTGATAATATGAATCCTAGTTTTTCATCGATCGCTGATGGTGTTGACTATGAATATTGGAGAGATAGTATGGGGGAATTTACACTCATCAAGGGTGATGATAACGTTATTTTTATGGATGAAAATGAAATAATTAAGGGGAAAGGACTATATGTATTTACCCATAATTTTTAGTTGGAGAATTAAGTAAATTTAAAAGTCTGAAAAACCATTCTTTGGTAGATTATGTAGATTATATATAGTCATGTTACATTATGTGATGTTATTTATAGAATATATAGAATGATATAAATTACTCACTTTGGAATATACAAAATACATGAGACTCAAAGTGATGTATTTCATGTTTATTATCAGTATTTCAAATTTATACCTAGTTAATCGGTACTGCAAATGCATCAATGTTTCATGAAAGTTATTAATAGAAAACATTATTTAGTTGAGATGAAAATTACTAAAGATATATTTGTTGAGAAATATATTTATATTTCACCCAAGAAAAAAGAATCCATGATTTTAGAAATTGATGACACTATGAATCTAATGAAGCTTACCCTTAATGATCATATATAGAATCTCATGAAATATAAGAATTAGTACAAGAAAGGTACTGCGAAAGAAAAGATAAATAATGGTGCTAACATATATTCAACTTCAGGTGTATTAACTTATTTTTTCATTTGTAATAACATACTAGAACAATGAATAATAAATATGAACATCAATCAGTCATTATTAATTTAGATTATAGTGAAAAATGTGTTACTTAACTTGTGATGAGTATGAACAAGATTATCAAAAAAAATTTGTTGTATGACTATTATTAGAATAAAAATGATAAAAATGAGAAGAATGAATATTCAAGTATGATATGTTATAATTATAATAAATCAGGTTATATAAAACTTTGTTACTTATGTTTTATGTAGAATAACAAGGATGTGATATTTTGAAAGTGAATGGAATGAAAATAATTCCATGAAAGTAACAATATATGGAGTTCCATTTAGGTCACATCATCAAGATTTTTTTGTGAGTTAGATATATATGTTATATTGAGGGTATTAAAATAATATTCAAATTCTCCAAGGAATAATCTTTTTTATAGGGAAGGTAACTCTTGAATCACTCATATTATTATCAATATATGATAATTTTCCAGTTTCGTTGGATGATAAAAATAGTTCTAATTTTTTGTAGGATAAGGATGATATTCCATCATTAGAATAATTAAGAATATTTACTAATTTACTAGAAATGAAAAATATAAAAATAAATATATACATTGACTTAGCATGGGAATATTTTTCTACAATATAAAATATAATTTCTAAGCACACCCTTAAAATTTATAAGCACAATTATTAGAAATATTCTAAATATAATCATGTTTTGAATCATAATGATCATAGTTTATTTAAAAAAATAATGTTTTAATTAATATACTAAATAAGTTTATAAAAAATTATAATTATGAAAGAAAGAATTTTGAGAAAATCTTATGATAGTTGAATCTAAATAAAAAATATTCTGAAATATGTTTTACTTTAATAAATTCATCAATTATGTAAAATTATTTATACTGAAAATTCATCTTTTGTATTAAATTTCAAAAAGGACACCATTGGAGAAATTATTTTCTTCTAATTTTATTCATTCTCTTAAACATCATAGACCTTATATTTAAAAAATATCATATCAGTAAAATATCATACCATTGATAACATGAGTGAAAATATGATTTTTTTACTGACATTAATAGATCCAAGAATGTATGGTTAACAAAGAGTTATTTATAGATGTTTTAGTAATATATACTACTTTTAAATATCTATAACATATGGTACATAGATACTTCTTGTCCTTTATACATTACTTTATAAAACTCGAATTTATGGACCATTTAAAAAGAGATCGGTGGATGAGTACCTTTTTTATACAATTATCATGGTAATATTATTTTTTTGGGTTGTTTTATTCATTGATAAGTATTTAATTGATTTTTTACATTATGGTTTTTTACATAAACAATAAAAAATTAGTATTAATCTATTATGTGATGTGGGATACTATGTGATCTTTCGGAATGATAAATTTACCACTAAATTTCAAATGAGACAGACATTCTTTCGATGGAAATGTTTGATAATGTCTAAAATTTAAACATAGAATATATATGAAATCATAACAAAACCATTTTAGTGTGATATAAATTATTCTTATATTTGGAATATAATATTAAGATATATAAAATTCTAAGACCTAGGAAATATTTATTTTAAAGTGCAAGTGAGGAAATTTTATTAGATAATATTTAATTCTACTAGAGTGTATAACTATGCCAATATAGTATGTTAAACAAGTCAATATTCAAATCCAATGTTTAAGACTCAATGTTTTATACTTATAGTAAGTCCATATAGAGGTTTTCAGATCTACAAATACTATAAGAAACAAAGGAAAACGTTATGTTTATGTCGATGTTGATGATTACTGATGGTTTACGTGGAATTATTTTCTGAATTTTAAATTAGAATCACCATATTTTTTTAATAAATTGGGTTCCCCATGTAAAATATTTTAGAAACAAACTGATTTTAACTATCTATATCTATCATAGATGTGAGTTTATAAATTCATAATTGGAATTTTTTTGTATAAAAATATAATACTAATAATTTATCAACACTATAAACTCAACAACATTACAGTGTTATTGTGAAATTGAAAATAATCATTTCATAAACAATATGATCATTTATGTGTGAGTATTTGGTTGATTTATATTTTTGGTTGAAATTAGTTAGTATATCTTACTACATTATTTTTTTTCATCTCTTGGTTTTTCGTATTACCCTTTATGAATCGCGAATGTTTAGAAAACATAATCATCAATACTTCAATGTTTTGAGGTGAAACATATTAATTTGTTATAATAAATTTAATATTTGTAAATTAGACATGAAAGATGATGAAATATTTGTTATAGGATACTGTATCACTACTAAGCAGTACGAAGTTATCACAAAATGGATAGAAATCATTGATGAAACAGTAGTAATTATTTTGATGGAAGTGATCCTTATTCAATGTTAAAATATTTGGAGTATAATTGTACTGATTTTATTAAAAATACATGCAGTTTAATTACCTTATGTTTTTTCACATCATTCTAATTTTAATATATTATATGTTATACAAATAAAAGTTATACTACCAAAATCCATCATAAAAAAAGTTTATTCTTTAATATATAATGGTCAATATAACCATTTATATAAAAATAAGTCAACATGAAGGAATTATGGAAATGGTAAAATCATTTTTTTTTAATCATTAAAAACTAAAATTTCCCTCAAAAATAAATGTGAGAATATGGAATTCCTATCCGATTTGAAACCTAAAAAATAGATGATATTTGGTTTAAAGAAAATTTTATAGTTACAATACTAGAAGATATTAATCAATTTGAATAATACATAGTTATAGGCCTTGGATAAGAATCTAAAAAATATTTTTGTTATAAATGTTATATTAGTCCCCCAAAAAAAAATTAAATAAAATGGGATTATTATACAGAATTTATGAATTCCATTTTCTATGGTTTATAGAATGAATGAGGTGCTAGATTATAGAGAAAAAATTTTAATGGTATTTATAGTCATTTTAATTTATATTTTATTCTATTTTATAACTCACATCCAATTTATATTATCTCATATTTATAGAAATAAGGAATTATTTAAAAGGAATGTTTAGGAGGAGTTTTATATTGAATTCCCACTTGGTTTTCAAAATGTAACTTCAATGGAATATGTTTTTAAACTATGGAAATATATTTAAAAATATTAATATGTTATTAAATCATAGTTAATTGATTTTATAGTATCATAAATGAAAAAACATTGTGAAATAAATCTATGTCCCAACTCTTTTTATGTAGATTATTTTAGGGAAATTATTATTTAATAAACATATTTTGATGATTTTATATTCAGTTTAACATAGAATACTCTAAAATATAGTTTCTCAAAAACATAAATAGAAAGATTTTGATATGTTCATAATTCTTGAACATAACTATTTTCTTGGTTATCAAATAAATGAGATATATGAATGAATAAACGTACATAACCATAAGTATAAAAAATATTTGTTTTAACATGAAATATTATATAATTTCTCATGTATTAGTACTCTATTAGGTTCCTACTACAATATTAATCATGATGATGATTATAAATTCATACATCAATCAAATTTTAGAGGTATAATCAAAATATGAATCTACTTAATGTATAGTGGATCAAAAATTATGTTTTCAATCTTCTTTTTCCTGAGATTCTATGAAAATTAAAATGTGTCTAAAATCATGGTTACTAAGAAGATAATTTTCTCATTTAAAAGAACACTAAAACATTGCTTACTCAATTCACCAAAACCAAGTTTATTATTATGAGTTATTTTTATGCATATTTTTATGGTTCTAGAATAGATTGTATGATTACTTCTAGTCTTTTTCATCTTCATATAGATTAATATGTTTCATGGTTATATAAGAATCAAAATTTATTTTACATTCCAGTACTAAAGATGAATAGGAACTGAATGAATGTTATTGCACTGATGTGCTATAGATATATCTTACACACAAAAAACTTGGTTTAATTTACATAAAAGTATGATTCTTTTTTATAGAACAATCACTATATATTTTTCTATAAACCTATCAGATCAATCACATTCAAAGTATGTAGACATAAGAAATCACTTCCTTAAATATCATAGAAACAAGGGAATATTTTTCTCAAGATTATTGAAATTTAATACCACCTTGATGATATTTTCACTAAAAACATAATTCTAATATATTTTCATATTTTTAAAATATGGTATGAATGTATTTTGAAAAAGGATCATGAGTTTCAATTTCAATTTTACTATCACTCGACATTAAGAATAACTACATGAATAAGGGAGTAATGTCTTAGAATATAATGGAAAAAAACATGAATTAATGATACTATATTTGAATGTTTTCATGATATAATATATTATAAAAATATTTAAATTTAATAAGAACCATGATTTACGAATGTTACTTGTA
Organism: Viscum album; assembly: GCA_963277665.1. Lineage (NCBI taxonomy): Eukaryota > Viridiplantae > Streptophyta > Magnoliopsida > Santalales > Viscaceae > Viscum > Viscum album. Next base: position 305,443,802 of record OY728150.1, read on the forward strand.
AAGTGAAATCTTTTTAGAATCAAATTCTATGATATATATTTTACTTTAAGGTTTTTTACTTTAATAAGAAATCTCGATTTTGTTTCAATGTAAAAATATATATTATATGAATAAAAAATATAATATTAATTATCATACATATTCTTCTTGACCTAATGTCCTGACGAATTATAAGAATCATGACTAGTCTATCTAACTACATAATCGCAAATTCTAGATGTTATATTTACAAATAATTGATGCATATTCTATTTTTCCAAGAAAAGGGTTAGCCATTTATTTTTTTATATAATTCAATCATTGTTTGTATTAAATATAGGATAAATTGGATTGAACATTATATAGATCCATCTACGTTAGAATAATAGCATCAAAAGGCATCAGAAGATATCTTAATAAAGGTGGAAAGATTCAATTCTTATCATAGGATGACTGTTTTACCTAATATTAAACACACTTAATTAAAAGGGATAAAAAGATTTTTTACACTAATAATTTCAATAAAGGGATAAACGTGAACCTTATATAAAATGGTAATTATTAGAGAACATATAATCTCATTTATTATTTATTAAAGGTCTTTTTTTCAAAAATACATATGATTTTATTAGAAGAATATATTTTTCTATGCGTTCGGTATTTTTTTTTCAATGGCCTTCTTTGTTTGGTTATTTGCGACGATCGTGATGGGGGATATTTTAGAGATTTTCATATGAATAAAAGATAATTCTTTCTTCTTAAAAGTCGATATGTGTTCTATTCCATTTTATGAAGTGGAGAATATAGAGGTATTAAATTGGGTAAAATTTAGTGATATTCATTTTATAGGGGGATAATTGGTTAAAGTTGTATAATTATTATAAAAAATGATATTTTTAGGTATTTTTGTTATTACAATATATTATGTGAGATTATTAGTAATATTTATTTCTACCAGTATTTGTTTCTTAAAGGATAATGTTAAATATTATTATATGTCATATCATAGTAGAAAATTATCAAGAAATACTGGGATATCCATTTTATATTCATTTTAATTTTATCATATTAATTTATTTCTTATGACTTCTTAAAGGGGTTATTATTTATATAATAATTCCTCTTCATTTCTATAGTTTTAAAATTACAAAATACAATTCATAATGTTTTTTATTTTTATTTTTTGTACTTCTTTGATTTTTTTGTATTTATATTTATTATTCAATCCTTTTTTGTATAAAATTAATATATTATAATATCTATTAATGAATTAAAATAACTGTAATGGATCACAATGTTGAAATAATTTTATAAAAGGTAATTTCTTGGTCAAAGATGAAGACAGAATTTATTGAAACATAAAAAAAGGAACTGCACAAGTCTGAAAGTGGGAATTATTTTACAATAATTTTCAAGGGACATGAAAAGGTCAACTTGCAAATCATCACACCACTTATTTTCCTCGTTTATTACCTTATTAGAAATATCATCAGCCACGGTGTTCGCTTCACTATAGGTATGAGTAGCGATGTATCGGAGATCTAGAAGCGAGTTAAGACAATTCATCCAGCAAGCTGTAAGAGGCCATGAAAGGTGACCCACACCATTCCAGATAGCTTGGAAAATAGTGGTGGAGTCACTTTCAATCTATATATTGCTCCAGACTTTTTTCAAAAGAAAAAAATAGCATGATTCATAGTCGACATATTCGCTTCAAGGGAGGAGGTGAATCCGTAGCTTCCATAGAAACAACCATGACACAGTCCAAGAGAGTCCCTAAAGACATCCAACATCCCGCAGGCCCTATATTTCCTTTGGATGAACCATAAAAATTAATTTTAATCCATCCAGGGAGTGGGGATTTCCAGAACAACACGAAAAAAATCTTCAGTTGAGGGAAGATTTAGTCAACTCTAAAACATGGAAGGATCATAAGGTCACCAACCAAGTTGTTACAATTCACATTCTGAAGCGTGGTAGCATCCCTGATGGAAATAAGAATTCTTATGAAACCTGCATTATGATTAAAAGAGTAATTATTATGATTAATGAAATTTCAGTCATACCAGATAACGTAGAGGAGCTGAACAACAACGAATAAGAATAGATTCTGATTTGTCATGTTGTGTCAAGCTCCAAAGTATGTTTTAGAATAGAGAAAATAAAGTCAGAGCATAACCGTCTACAATAAAATATTTCAATAATAAAATTCCAAATAGAAGTTCTTATAGCACATGATAGAAATAAATGATTGATGTCCTCCCTATGTTGATGAAAATGGTGTCATCCAGAGTATAGTTGGATACCAAATTATTGGAGGAAAACCCTCCATAGGAATACGGTTATGAGCAATACTCCATACTATATTATTTCTTGAGGGTTTAATCGAAGGATTATGAAAAAATGTCAACCAAGAAAAATTATATGTAGAGTTAGTGAGGAAATTATTGTAATACTTTTTCGAATCAAGCATACCATTTTGGGTAGGTTCCCAAATAATAAAATTTGCATCTTTATAAAAAGAGTAATCATCAAAAACCTGTAGGATAGGATTAGGGAGTTCAAGGTAACAAGATTGCATTACATTTTTTATGGTATATTTGATGCTATCCGGATTAGTGTTTGGAGGTAACATGGATATGAGAGGAGATCCAGTCTAATACTCAATCTAGAAGCTCATGGAAAATTCTAATCTAACCATTCATCTAGAATGTTTCCCGATGTAGGAAAAATATCATCTAATGGATTTCCAAATCGGGGAGTTCACAATGTGAAGATTACCAATTTTAATATTCTTTATGAATCTATCTCTAATAAAATCCATGGAATTAGATTTATTATTGACAAGTCTCTAGGAGAGTCTGTTTTGTAGAGCCTTATTAAACAATTTGAGATTTTTAATACCAATACCATATTTTTCAAGAAGTTTTCAACATGTAGACTAGGGAATTGTAACGAGCTTCTATTCAATAATACTACATGTCCAGAAATTTTTTTTATGTAAACATTACTTTTCCTGAGGAGAATATCAGGCCATTTTTAAATCATTAGTGAGTAAAAAATTTTCAAAACAAATAGTAGATTCCACCAAGTAGATCATGCCAGCCATGGAAAGAGATTTCCCCTTCTATGAGAAAAACTGGTTAGTAACATGATCAACAAAAACATTTAAATACATGGATTTAGTCCTGCCCCAAAATATTGGAATTTCCATGTAGGTAAAGGGGATGGATCTTTATTTGATACAAAGGCTTTCAATGATATGATTTTTCCTAGTGGGAGGAAAATTTTTCCAAAATAATATAAAATATTTTCTCCAACCGATAGATTGACCCGAAACCTTTTCATCGTGAGATAATGAATTTTTGAGGTTAATGAAATTTATTTTGCTTCCATTAAGGAGAAAAATTATATCATCAGCATAAATGTGATGGGAAGTAACATTATGATTTCTGGTAGCCCAAATAGGATTGAGTTTTTTTGAATAATTATACCAGTAATACGTCTGCTAAGATAATCCACTACAATGGAAAAAATAGTGGCAGAGAGGGGATCACCTTGGCTATCCCCCTTTGAGAATTTAATGTATTCATTGGGGGAGCCATTGATGAGGATGGAAATAGAGGTTGAATTGATAAAGTATTTTATCCTAAAAATGAAGAAATCCTTGAAATCAAAACTCTTCAGGACTTTGAAAATGAAGCTCCGGTCAATGGTATCAAAAAAATTCTAAATGTCACGTTTAATTGAAATATTTCCTTCCATGGAGCCATTATTAAGGGTTTTAGTGGATTCCAAAGTAAGGAAAATGAAATCCTGTATGGACCTGCCTTTTATAAACCCTAACTGATTCCAAGATATCATTATGCTACACAGAGGGTAAAGTCTATTGGAAAATAGTTTTGTAATGATTTTATAATAGGAATTGATGATGGAAATAGGTCGGAATAAATGTATTTTAGAGGCATTTTCTACCATTGGAAGTAAAGTAAGGAATTGGGAGTTGGAACCATAAGGGAGGTTAACATAACAAAAGAAATAATTAACAAGCTTGAAAACATATGAACAGACAACCTCCCAGTGATGTTGAAAAAAAACCATTATTGAAACCATTAGGACCCGGAGCACTGGCAAGGTTGTGGCTAAATACAGTGGCATTGATTTCATATTCAAGAGGACTGGTCGAGTGAAAAATATTATCATCCTCATGGATGGAGGTCAAAATGATCCCGTCGAGGATATTTTCATTTATATTTGTCCCATTAAAGATGTTGTCAAAATAATTGACCATGTAATTAGCTATGGAAGGTTTATATTCATAGATCTTGTCATTGTGTCTAAGGAAGGGGAAAGGGTGACAGACCTTCTTAACCCATTGAAAGGAATTGTAGAACATTGTGTTTCGTTCACCATCTGATATACATTTAGTTTTGAAGACAAGTTTTAGAATGTTGTCTTTGATAACTATAAGATAATTGAGCTTTATAGTGACATTTATTTCATTTTGAGGATCATAGGAGAAGTTAGTGTTAGTAGATATATTTTTAATTTTATTTTTATTGGTCTCAAGGGAGGATATGTCTTGGAAAATTCTCCTAGATTTATCCATGCACGAACTCTTGAGATATTGATTAAGGTTCATTAGATTAATAACACAAGAAAAATCATCTGAATGATGAGAAATAGACTCCCAACAACTTTGAATGAGGTGAGAATAATCCATGTCTTCAGACCAGGCATTGTTAAATTTGAAAGGTATACTGGGTTTGTCTCTCTTAGATTGAAAGTTAACAAGAATAATATAATGATCAGAGTTTAGTTTAGGTATGGTGATGCTAGAAATGGTATCCCACCCCTCAAGAGCTAGGGTATTCCCAAAATATCTATCAAGTTTTCTAGGAACAAACCTATTATAATGTCTATAGTACCATGTGAATTTGGCACATTTGTGATTTATTTAATCTAGGTTACAATCGATTATCGAGGATCTGAACTCTCTAGAAGAAATATGAGAATGAGAAGGACATAGCTTCTTCACTTGGGGAAATATTAGAATTAAAGTCTCCAATAACCAACCATGGGTCATGGATGGAGCTAGCCAAAGTAGATAAATCATGCCACAGAGGCCTACAGTCTTGATATCTATTCTTATCATAGACAAGAGTGCAAAAAAATGCATGAAATAATGATTAAAATAAAAAAAGAACATTTGATATGAGTAGTTGGAAACATTCACATCTTACAAAGAGGTGTGATTAAACATCCAAAAAGATTAAACAGCTTCTCCATTATTTCAAGAACCAAGGACTTTACTACCAGATGTTGAAAGATGCATAAATTTTACAAAACAATTAGTTTTAGGTTTAGAAAGGGCCATGATATTTGTTTAATGAGTCATAATAATTCTTGTAAGAATAGAAAGAGTGTCAGGGGTTGCTATACCCAGACAATTCGAAAATAAAACATTCATTAAAACCTATTTTTGGAGAAAGCGCTCCCCTTTTTCTTCTTATGACTATCCGAGCCCTTATTCCTCTTGGATCTTCTATGTATTGAATATGAGGCCAATGGTGTCTTCATGTCTTCCTTTCTAATATCAGAAGAAAAAAAATTGTTAGCAACACCTGAGTTATTATTATCCTTGATGTTGTCAGGTGATTTAGAAGGTCCAGGAGTGATGATATGATCATCATGTGTGTCATTTGTTAGTCCAATGCTATGAGAAACATTAGGCATCATAGGACTGGCATGTATGCCTACGGTCTCAACAGCCTCCTAGGGTGATTCCATATTGTTTTTATCATTTGAATTTTCATTTTAAGTATCCACCCTATCAATAATGAATAAATCCGAAGAATAAGTCAATTAATATTATTGCGCAGTAGAGAATTGGAAAGACGAGCTTATGTTTTGGTAGCATCTTGAGAAAAATCATTCAGGACCGGAGCTGTTAGAGGAGCCATTGAACTCTTTGTATTCAAAGGAAACACATGTTTGTGATCATCCAAATGCAAAGGCTCTATAGACCTATTCATAGGTAACGATTGAACCATCAATTCAAGTATCAACAGAGCAGAGGTATCATGCAATGATAAATAATGAGGGTGGTCAGAAACATCTAACACCTCCTATTAATACTTCCATAACTCTAAGATTGATAACAACATTCTCATTCTCCTATACCTAATCAGCCCAGGTGACACCTGAGCACTAAATCAGAGAATTGGAATTCTTGACCCAGACCTCTGAAAGTTTTTTTGGATGTTCAAGGGTAGAAACATGCATGGATTTGATCTTCTTTTTTCACTTGTCCTCGGTCTAGCCGTCTCCAGATGGTTGAACAACCCGACTCTTCACAATATGACATTTCAACAAAGAATGAACGACGTTCTTGCAGTACTCATAGTAGTGGGAATTCGATCACATTCCACCTGGATTTCAGTTATAAAATCGTTCACATTGAAGGAAATTGTCTCCAAGAGTTTGGAAGCGAGGTACACTTCAACCATGACCCTCGCATAGAGGCTCATTTCATCATTCAGAGTATTCTGATCAATATTATTTGGAGTACCTATGCAAGAGGGAATATAGTTTTGGATTTTCTGATGATAGAAGTACCATGTGAGACTATTTAACCTCACACATATCTGAACCATAGTATTCCAGGAAGTGTTCGGATTGAAATCATAGTCCTAATTAGAGAGATGAAAAATTAGAATACATATTTTGACTATATTTCACCAACCTCTTATATTTGAATATCTTCTTTTAATAGAACAAGAACCATAAAAAAATTATCATTTAAATTTCATAGAATATTTCAAATTATTCATTGTATTTAATTATAATTTTCTATCACTTTGTGACTACTCATCCTCACTTATACCTAAATTCCTAAATTTTTTATCTTTTCATTCATTTTGTTTTTTGAAAATGGGTATCTACAGTCTAAATAATCCAATTTTCACCATAATATTATGGATTCTTTCAATACCCATATTGTTCAGTCATAAATTATTCCAATGTTAAAATATTTTTACAGATGATATATGGTTCTATGTGGGTCGGATAATGATAAAAAGAAACCATAAAATGTAAAATTATTGATAAAATTGTAGTAATTACTAATTTTATCTCTCCCATTCTCCTTGAAATACATTAATAATCACTATTTTACCATAGTGCCTCGTAGGTAACCACACTGGAAACGTTTTTTTAAAAAAAATTTGATTATTAATTTCATCCACATAGGTAATAATTTTTTTATTCATGTTTTTTTATTTTCTTTCATTTTATATATATTCTGTATAAATATATATGACATAACTGAATCCATCAAGGTCTCACCTAGGATAATGGTAAGGCATGTGTTTCTTCCTAATCCATCCTACAACAAGATAGAGAATGATGATTATAATTGAGTAGGTATGCCACACTATATGGGAGGCCTTAAACTATATCAACATTCAATAAGAAAATATCTTTATTTCACAACATTAGAACCAACACCAACATAATATATATAAATATTTAAGTAGTATAAATGTCATTCACCAGTAATAAAATACCAGTTAAATTCCCCTTATTCATACCACCAAGGAACTATACCCCCAACATGCCTCTAAATCTACATGTCCCCATATATTAGAAATATCATTCCCATTATTTTTACTTCTATATCAATCTTTTTTCTAAGTGTTCAACACTTCTATCATGAACAACATTCCTCTACCATGGATCACCATGTGTCACATGTAATCAATGCTAAACTACAATCTCTAGCTCCGTGTTCAATGAAACCACCAATTATCCTTTTTGATATATATTGGCTCAAAATATTCACACAAAACTAATATAGGAGTGAGTATAAACATACATAGAAGGACACCTCACAACCACGTAGGTAAAATAATGAAAAAATTCAACTCATACCCTCTATTAATTGAGAGTAATCATAAGGAAGACAATACATGATTTAGATATTATCGATCACTAGAAGTCTCAGGGACATTGCGATATCCCAATCATTTTAATTTCAAACAATTAAGGTAATATTTTTTGATAATTAGGGATTAATGGAGTCCTGATAAGCCTAGAATGTTTAATATTTTTATCAAAGGAACACATCACATCTCAAAAGTAACCAATGGGTGCCTAAGGGGTCAGAAGTCTCGATGTATCTAATTTAAGTGACCATTTAAACATATCCATTTCAATAACATCCCATATATGACATCCCATTACATACTAACAATAAAGGAATTTTTCATGAAATTATCACAAATTATTGTCTTCATTTTCACCACCACTCTAGAATACAATATTTGGAATCTATTCCTTGCCCATGAATTGATCTTAGCAAAGGGAAACAAACCCTTACTGTTATAACAACTAAGATATGACATAAGGAGAGATTTCAATAAATAAGGGAATGTTTTATTCTTCAAAAACGAGATACTAATGAAATTCATTTGTATATCTATGTATCAGAACTTCCAAATATAAGAATCCACATAACCACATTTGACTTGTATTAGAGGTCCAAAACCTCTCTATGTAGTTCGAAATAGGTCATAGAGTATCAAATCCATCGATATAGGACCCATTATATAAGTATGAGTGGAAGTTCTAAATAGTATATCTTGTTGGGAGACATTAAACTAATTTAGGATGATGTTGTACTGACCCCATACCTATTGGGGGGACCCACACCATCATTTTTAAGGATGTACCAAACTCTATAATGAATAAAAGGTAACCTTTCCCAGTCACTCATATGATCTCAAGGGGGTTCCAATACAATGATGGCTTATATCATGTCATTTGAACTCAGTCATTGGCTCAATAAAACTGAATCCTAAGACTGAATATTTTACATTGGAATAAATAAGGATTATGAAATAGGCCACACCATCAAGATATATGTAGAAACATAAAAATAATTAAAAATTCATTTTTTTCTAAACTAGCCATTGATTTGAAAATGGGGTTAAATACCACACATAGATAGTGAGGGCTACATGGTGGCACCGTGGAATGAAACATAGTGTGATGATGAGGATTTAGTAACACTGAATCCTGTAGAGATAGATGGGTGAATAGTTCCCATGTGCATCACGCATCTAGAAAATATTATTCGGGTGAGGTCAGACATACCTGGACCATACTTATCACCCACTCAACCATGTGATTATCCCCCCCCCCCCCCACCCCAAGGATAATGTGATCATGATAACATTCCAGTATAGGCTATTCCAGATGACTCGTTATGGGTTAGAGTAAATACTTTCCTCTATCACATAATGATTGGTTTTTCATATCACCACGGTTGATCAAATACCTTGGGTCAGTACCTTAACCGCCACACCCCCTCCTGTTGGACCTCCTTCATGTATTTATCTCCAAGATTCTACCCACATATTGAAAACTTCTCAGGGTATCATCCACATCATCATCCATTTATGTGCTCGACCATCACTATATACCAATCTTGTTTCCTTAGAAACATGCATCTCTAACTACACTATATTCTCTTGCCGATGTAATGCCTCGATCAATCCATCATACCTAATCCATTTGATATCAAATACTAATTTAGTGGTACCACACAAGCTATGAATCATCATCCCTCTCAAGACACCTTCCCCAATTCTCCTCTTCACATCAGATGATTCCAAAGCAACCACACCACCACCCCAATGCCTTAGGCTTCCAAAACTCAATTTTCCACCATTAGCAAATATTATGGTGTATGACTACCTATCATTGGATATTTTGGAAATATGTCCTCAATGATTCACCAAAACATCATTCATTAAATAATGAAAAATATTATTCCAAATAATTTACATGAATGAAATTCTATAACATATGGTTTTTTAATTCAATATTGATATTTGAAATTAATATCTATATTTGGTGAGAATTTTAAAATCCTCTTAAAATTAATCACAATTAATAAATGATAAACTTAAGATCATTCCATGGAATCACACAAAAATGGTGAAACTTAATCCATCAACTCTATTCCTCAGGATTTATTGATTGTTATTTAAGAATGTATCCAAATACACTATTATTAGTGATAATGACAATTCCATTCATTATTTTCATTGATCTTTCATATTACCTTAATTATATTCCAGAACCCCTTAACTATTTTGAATATAATTATAGGGATTTTATATTTAACCATTGAATAAAAAAAATTAAAATATGTAACACTATATGTTTAATTGTATATTATTTAAATAAATACCATTAGGTATAGTTCTTGAAAAATATTATGAGAATTCAAATTAAAGTGATACTTGGTAAAATACCCCTTCTCGCAAAAAACCATCATCCGTGATTTCACATCAGATATATTGTTTATAATTAATAGTATTATTCTCTAAAATTTATTCACTAGGTATGAAAATTATATATTATTTTTGATATATTATTTTTGAGGCAATAAAATTCAAGAGGCTCTATTCCTTCTCAACACAAAGGTATATACTACACCGTATGGCAAACACAATCCTTACATAAATACATTCATCATATTTATCTAGGATAAATCTACCATTGTACACTTAGATAAGTCTCTAAATTAAAAAAAGAAATATATAGTTTACGATCATAATTGACAAAAACCATTTTCACTACATTCTACTCACCATTAAACAATTTCATCAATATAATATAAAACACACAAGGTCCTAAAAAAGGAAAATAAAAAAACCTCATATAGAAAACAACTTTTCTTTTCGTGAGCTCCCCGCATCTTCAATGATTTGAGATTCAAACTAACTATGTAGACAATTACCCATGAAGGGAACAACCTTTTCAATCATAAATTATATCCATTGTAGCTCACTTAAAAGAAAACCCATAATGGGATTAAAAATACAATATAATTTAGTTATTATAAGTATCAGCACGTAAAATTATTTTATCATCCAAAGGTCATCTTAATGCACGTGACAATGTGATTCCATGTATAATTGAAACTTTTATCGAAATTGGCCATTTTCAATGTTACCTCTAGTTTATATACTCATTGGTTTGAAATTATATTCTCTATCATTTGCTGCCAACAAGGAACCAACACCAATACCACTATCTCGTGGAATAGGAGAAGCATAATACTTCTCTCTTAACAACATTTTAATCATCCAAAATAATCCTCTATCCACATCCTAATCTCTAGTAGGTTCACAACCACCATTGATCAAAGGTTGATTGTGTTTTATCTATCTTTCTTAAATGATACATGATATTAATTGGGTAACAACATACACCCTAATACTACTAAATATCCTAACACTTCCCATCATTTGGAAAAGTGTATACCATACAATATGGGTAGTTTTATATCTTTTCATTTTCTACTCTGTTTTCTCTAGAACCCAAGATAAATCCTTCCAAATATGAGCACTCAAAAACCAAAAATGAAAATTCTTAATAGAATGTCATCATCCTTGAAAATATTATCCTCCATAACATTGAAAAACATTCTTTAATATCATGTTACATTATTTCATTTATCTTTTCATCTAATGTCTTCATTTTCTTTTTTTTGGTTCCCTATTGGATTTTCAAGGAAGAATATCATTTTACAGGGAAAATGAATTAATTAACAGGGTTAATTTTTGTTGTAATTAATGGATACAAAGTATAATTGTATAAAAAGGATTAAAATAATGTACATTGGATTTTGGGTTGACCTAGGGGATCTCTCGATGGGTTTATATTTAATCAATCAGTTGAATGATTTCAAGATATTAAAGGGTTACACAATGAGAATTTTTTTCAAGATGATTTCATGAACTTGATTAGAGGGTGAATTGTTTGCAAAATTTGAAATGGGATTATTCCATGTAAATGTTGATGGGAGTTTTATTTATTTCGAGGAGAAATTATTTTCTTCATATATTAATACCTATTTAATTTACATTATAAAAGAGTTTCAGGCTGTTATTGTTTCATGAATTTGGGTTCTAACTATGATTCACATATTATGGTATTTTTATTTAGCATTCATGTTATCTTATAAACGTGTTAGAGCTCTCCTGGGAGATTTTGTGGATCACCACTCCTTATTCATTTTTTTAGTGATTTATCTTTTTTTTCACTTAATCTCTTTTTGTATGTGAACTTTCTGAATCTTCATTTCCCTTGGACAAGATATCACCATTGTGTGATGTTTTTATATCTGTAAGTCTTATGTTATTGATTATCTTAATATTTTTTAAATCTATTTTTATATATTCATCTATATGAAAACCTGTATGTTCGGTGTGGTGTAGAAAGCTTGTTTCTTTTGGTACATGTTTATTTGTTTTCTCATTTAATGTGTTTTTTCTTATTGAAAAAATTACGAGATGTAAGGATTGATTCTAGAGTCTATGACGTTGTCTTTGTATTACTCCATGATAGTGGATCCCATTATAGTTTTCTGTGGCTAGAATTTGAGGTATATGGTTTTAAATCTATCTTACAACTGATGAACTATTTTACTATAGTTTTTTAAATTGATTTATTAATAAATATTCATGATTTTATTACTTGTGTGAAAATGGTTTTTTGGGAAATAATTTTTTCCACATGTATTGGTAACAAAATTTCAATTTTAAGATAATTTTGAAATGGGTTTATGAAATGGGCATGAAAAAATGGTATTGATGATGTTTTTATAGAATTTAGCACATGGGAATGATTGGGTACATAGGTGTAAGATGTATCAATAGGCCACGTCCATTGACAATTTTAGGGGGTTCACTCATGGGGAGTTCCATTGATCCCTAGTACCACTTTTCAAAGGAATTTTAGACATGTTGGGAGGATGAATTTATATGGTATTCATATGCTCTATATATTACATGCATATGGATAGAGACTTACTGCACACAATTTTCTATGTTTTGGTATAAATTTTCTAGATATCCTGACTTATAGTGGTCCTTTAAATTATTTAACCATGATTTTGTTTTTACTGATTTTGATTTGATATGATATGAGATGTATAATTTTGGTTTAATTCTTTAATATATGTGATATTATTTGAAAAATAATTACCTAGATTATTTGAAACTATTGAAAAGGTGAATATTTTACATTATTTTTTATATAAAAATTGTTTAATTGCTTATCATGAATTATCTTATTTAAGGTTGATCATATTCGGTTTGTTTTATAGAGGCCATTTATGGAACACATGGGTGGGATCCTACTAATCCTCTTTATCTCACACCTTGAGCAGCCATTCAGAAATGTGTAGAATATGTTTTCTATTTCGATGCCAGGAATATTCAGGTGTTGTAGTGAGGACGTTTGTTTTATGTTATATATATTTGGGTAGTTGGTGGTGAGATGATGGGATTTTTCCTATGCTATCACATGGAGTGGTTGTTTTTGTTTATGTTTTCTACTTATCTTGGAATTTTCCTTTATAAATTTTTAGAATTAGTTTTAGTTGTATCAGTACTGATAATAAATTTTTTGGAATACAATTCCCTTTATATGTTCCAATATTTTTCACATTTAGGTATATGTATTCCAGGTTGTATACATTAGTTTGGTATAAATTGTCCCCTCTAGATATTGTTGATGTCTGAGTGCTTGTCCTTACCTTGTGGGGATTAAGAACACCCTTCAGGTATCTGAGAGTTCATGTCATTACATGTTTTAGAGGGTTCTCAGGTCATGTTCATCACATTTGGGTATTAGAGTGAGGTTGTTCTTTGGTTTTGGAAGTTGGTAGACTGGAGATAGTAAATTTTGTACCTGAGGTGTTTGATTGGGATTGTTCATGTCTGTCTCTTTTCGTGATGAGTCTCAAGTCACCATGGTATGTTGTGATGTTTGTCTCCTATTATTACTTCTTCATCATCATCTCGGACATTTTCTTAATTTTTTTTAGATAAAATTGATATTATCAAGTCATCTTATCGTTTATTATATTTCAGTGTGCAGTGGTATGCGTCAAAGAAACCTTAGACATGTTCTTTATTGTGGTTAAATTGATTCTCCTCAAGAGATTTTACATTAATATCAGAATATTTTCAAGGCTATCATGTGGGCGTTCATACTATAGAACAAAATATACCATAACGATAAAATATAGTAGTTGAGGTACATCTAGGAGTTATATATCACTATAGGTCTTATGAGAGAAACCACTGTCTTTTAACGGTGTGAATGAATATAAATTGGTGGATGAATAGATAAATAAGATTAATTATATCTTTTACTTCCTGGATATAGCTAAGAATTTAAAGATGATGTGTATGGCTTTTAGACTTGAGGGTCAAGATATGCGATGGTGGGATTCCATATTACTGGTCGGTACACACATGGTATTGGACTAGAAGAGTTTTAGCACCCAATTCATCCAATATTTTTTCCAGAGTCTAATATAATAGAGATGTATTTATAGTTCCTCTCCTTAACAAATGGAGAGAGTTTGACATCAGTGTACACTAATTGGTTCATAGAGATGGTATTTTTTTATATGTATTAAATAATGACTAGATATAGTATTAGAAGTAAAATCATGGTTTTATCCTAGATATCAAATCAAATGTAAATATATTGAGGATTTCAAGCTATACAATGATATTAGATAAAGAAATGATGGTAGAGATATGTATTGTAGGCAATTTTGGTTATTCTTCCCCTTGTATTCCACCTAGTGGAATCTTTAGTGGTGTGAAAGGGAAAAATACAAAGTGGAATGACCGTCCTAGGAGTGGTCTTGGTTGATCTCATCAATAGACCCCATCTACACCTTCATTTATAATGAATCACATACACCTAACATAATATCAGTGTGGAATGGTTGGGCTCACCCAATGTTCGTGTTCTGCACATGCAATGATGTGTAATAGTTGTGGATTCTAGGACCAAAAACATATATTTTTAATAAGATATGTCCATTACTTGTTATAGAAAAGGATTATCAACCCCAATGGCTACTTTCATGTAGTAATATACTTAAAATTATATTTGGATCCATAAAAAACCACATGATTGAAGCACATTTATGTGGTGGTTGAGTTTTTGGTGGAGGTAGATATAGGACAAGAGATAATGAGAGGCACCATCTATATATCATATTCATTGGAAAATACATTATTTGATACAAGTTTATGACACTAATTCATATATACCTTTCTATGTTCATGATTAAACATCTAATACAGATCATGTATTTTATTATACAGTTAGCAACATATCTTGGGATGAGGAAAGAGAAAGGGTTTCCATTTCCTTTTTTTCCACTCTCTATAGATGTGGGGGAGTTAGAATGAGATTTATAGGTTCAATATCTAGATATATTTTATGTCATCACTGGGATGGATTTTATTATCACTCATCATTCTATGGTTGATTGTTATCATAATCATTTATTATTTCATATGGCTGATGGGAGCTCTTGGTTGTTTCAAAGAGAGTGGGATATGAGGTCTGATCTTGTAGTACCTTATCATATAATGCTCTTTATTTTTTATAATGTTGTAGTTGATATTGATGATGTTAATATTGTGTGTAATCGTCCCTTGGTTTTTAGAATACAACTACTGTTTGGAAGGATCATTCAACATGCACTTTTTGATAAACTGGACCTACTCTATAGTCTCTCGCATGATATGGGGTCCAAGAATAGCAGATTCATCTACCTCTATCCATCATAGAGGTAAGTATAATTTTCTACCGTATAAGGATTTATAACTATTCATCATGATGGTAGCATAAAAGATAATTTTATAATAAAAATCCAAAATAAGAATGTGATTTTACCAAGAACCTATAAAGTCAAGGAAAATTACACAAACCATTTCATCTAGCACATGGACCATAGGATCTGTTTTACCATCAATTTGAGGTTAAAAGTCTCAAATCATAAGTTTTTGCCTACCCAAGGCATTCTAAAACCCCTTCCAGAACCATGATGTGAAACGAGCATCTTAGTCAGAAATGGTAGAACTAGGAGCTCCATGAAGATGTAAAACCTCTCTGATGTTTGAACTTTCTAGATCATCTTGAGAAATGAAATATTTAACATTACTAAGTCTACATCCATCATCAAATTATCAATGAAATTCGAGACTATATTATTTCCATGAGGTGATCTTGTTATACGAGTCACAAAATCCATCGAAACATCATCCCATTTCTACACGAGAAGGTACAACAACAGTAAAATTCATTCCAGTCAATGAAGATATGCCTTCACCTAATGACAACGGAACAGTTAGTTATGATTTTGAAAATATTTTATTTCATTCCAGGCCACCAATACTATCTCTTAATATGTCGATACATTTTGTGGATACTTGGGTGAACCTCCCATGATATGGCATGTAATTCCTACATCATCTCTCCACTAATGTCTTCTGGTAACCATTATATCCCATAGAATAATAAGTTATCATCCAAATGTACTTACCAATCAAAATATGTATCATCATTAGAGAGACAATCAACAATCAAAAGTCCATCATGATCAGATAGATCTCTCATTATCACTCTTTTTATAATAGAACGAGTCACTGCTATAACTAAAAAGATATTCTGATCATTTTCAGTATGAACCTCAATATGAATCTTTGAGAATGAGGACATATACTTGAATTCTCCACTGGATTCATAAAATTCATGTTGCTGAATCTTCTAGATCATAGTATCGGGTACTAAAATCCCCTTAACAGGCGTGTAAGCAATCTCAGAGTCATAAAAATATCAAAACTCAACCCAGTATTACTTTCTGAGATTGAGATCCCGATATGTAAAGATGTATTTGAGACTTTTCTGATCACTGTATACCACAAAATTCTTTCCCAGTAGATTGTATCTCCAATACTGTAAAACATACACAACGACTACAAGATCGATGTCATGTGTTGGGAAATTCCACTCGTGAAGTTTCAAATTATGAGACTCCTATGCAATAGCTAACTCATCCTTTATAAGAGAATCTCTGAGACTGATACCTGGTGCATTTTAGTATACTGTGTAGATCCTTCTTAGATCATCCAAAATCAACAATTTCATTGACGTCAAATGGCCCTTTATCTCTTAAAGAGTTTCTTCAAAAGCTTCTCACCATTCGAATTTCACTCCATTCTTTTTCAATCTCATACATGACAATTCAATGCATGATAAATTATTGATGGAGAGTCTGTAATATTAGGAAATACCATAGAAACTCTAACTATGATATATTTTTATGTGATTCTACATTAAAACAACAACTCTCACTTTTAGTGTGTCTACTAAAACTCTTACTCCAAGACAATGTGACACTAGAAGTGGAATTTGTTGATCAAAAAGTGGAATTTATTGATCTTATAATAGATTTAGTGATCTGTTAGTGTATTAATCATGATTTCAATATGGTTATTAAGGTCTTTTATGGATCTTGAAAAGAACAAGATATCATAAGAAATGGATTTTTTGATGGATACTAGTGGAAAACATGAATCACAAGATCCATGAAAAGTGTAAGTGAATTATTGAGTCCAAATATCATATCCATGTACTTGTATAGAGCACGACTACCCTTAAAAGTGGTATGAGCTATTTTCAATGTCATCAAACACAAAAAAAATTATCCAAACATTAGATCAATATTTTAAAACGATTTCTCTCATTATATTTGATGAAATAGGTTGTCTATTCGAGGAAGAGAATAATGGTTATTTATTATGAAATGATTAAATCAATGAAAATACATTCAAATACTAATGGTACTATCCACCTTCTTGAGAAAAACGTCACGTGAAAACCATAGAGATGTGATAGGGAGTATGAATCCTTTAGCCTCCAAATCCTCTAATTTCTTCTTGAGTTCCAGAAGATTCTTGGTGACATCCTTTAAGTAGTAATGGTTTTAGGTGATTATATTGTTTTAATATAAATGGTAAAAAATACCTATGACACCATAGGTTGAGAAAATAATTCTTCAAGAAATACATATCTGAAATTCTCCACTAGAGGAGAAAAAATAGTAGGTCATAACCTATGATCATCAAGGAAATGATTAGTAATCTGAGCAGTTACATTACCCAGCCTCTACTACTTGGGTCATGCCCATGTCCCACAAACATACCATTCCCCATTATACATCTTCCTAACACCCTATACATACATAAACATCCCCATATGTTGATATCAGTCTACATGATCTTGATAAGGAACTAACCAGTCCATCTGGATGGTTTCATTAAATCCTTCCATGTGAGGAGATAAGGATTCAATATGAAGAGGTAACATTCCCAACTTAAGGGGATAACACCTAAAATAATAAACTCTCTTTGATATGATACCTAATAGGGTGTCTAGTATCATAACACTATCAAATAGATCGATCTCGAGGCTTATACTTCCAGTGATTTCCATAGATATAAATGAGTGAGACATGTTTGCGTCAAATAAAAAATACACTAATGTTGTGGATACAAGAGTAGTACATTGTAAAGTATATTTATTAACTCTCTAATCCACAGGAATAGGCTAAATATCATACAACTATCCTTTACTACTCCCTTAAGTCACATCATGACTACCCTAAGAATGGATGCTCTACTAGAACTGATAATAGTACTTCTAATGACCACTGTCTTAACCGCAACCATGACATATTTGGTGAATGCTATTGATGTTTCCTACCTAGATTTGTCATACTGGCCCCACTACTAATCATTTAGTTGGCATAGATCTCTTATCATAAGGCACTATTAGAATCGTATTGAGGAGACCCTGAATATTTCCCATCATGTAAAATGACCTAATATCTACTAGATCCTGTAAACACTTAGGTATTATGTGCCTCGACATCCCACACTGGTGAAAAATCATAAAACTATCTATGGGAGGAGCCGGAAAATTGATACAACCCTGAGAAACCTCAAAATTATTCATGCACCAAGATGAAGAACCACTAGTATCTCTTGGTGTCTAACCACTCTGGGTCGAAACATCATCTTACCACATGTTTCTCTCTATAATAAGGGAATAGTTCATGATTTCAAAAATGTTCATCAACATAAATACATTAAACTATGATCAAATGGTGTAATCATGACCCTCTTCAATTATCCTAGAGATCATAAGATCATTGCTCACCAGAGTGGGAGAAAACCACTAAAACACCATAAAATAAACAGAATACTCCCTGGAAGACATACTCCCCTCCTATAGGTTCATGAATTATAATGCTCGGTCATCGCTCAATGTTTGGGGAAAGAAGGATTCATTGAATATGGTTTGAAAATCCTTATAGAACATGTCACGTCGATGATCCGATCAGGTGGTAACATCCCTATATCACATGGATGAAACACAAAGCATATAAAGGGCTACTTTTACCCTCATCTCTAGATGAATCTCTAGATGCTCAAATATAGAAAAAATATCTTCAATACAAGGATCCAAAATGTGAGGTTCGTCATCCCACAAAACTGTGGGAGGGTTCTCTTACTAAAATACATGAGTGAAAAGTTCCATACTAAGGGAAGGACAAACTACAACGTTCATATTATGAATCACATGTAGAAAACCCTCTAAAAAGAGGGAATAATTTCCCATATATGGAATAGTATGATTTTCAACATGTGGAACTACATGGGGATTCATTTGAGGTTCAGGGCTGACCAACTTAGCAGCATGGTCACATCCACCTTCATGGAATATGATAAGAGGACATTGTGGCATCATGAAACTATAATTCCCATCACACGCCTCAGAAAATATTTAACCAACTAGAACGTTTTTAAATAGAAAACTAGGTCAAGAGTAAATCCTTTATAAGAATAGATCATACCCCTCGGACTGCTTTAAAATCCAAGACTGGGTAATCGAACAAGACAATAATAGTCTATAAGAACATAAGAGATATGCCACTACCCACTACTATGTCTCTGATTGAGTCTATCTATTTGTTTAAAATGTGTAGGATTAACAATTTCACTTTAGATGTCATATTTGTTTTGAATTTTTTCTTCTTTAGTTAGATAAATCACTTAAAATGGTTGATTTATTTGATATATCAATTTCGATCCTGAAGGGCTCATGTCACACTCCGACTATCTAATTTATATATTTTTATTAAATCTTTGCTTCGGGTTCTCACACCAAGGTCTGGGCTGATTCACAAAGTAAAATCTTTGTCGTTTAATGTTTTTACTGGGTTTCAAGCCCGTGCGTGGTCACCACATGGTGGGCGGTAGCCACGTGATCACCCCAGGTGCCTGTGATACTGTCCATGTCGTCTGAGTTGAGGCGTGCAACTTGTGCGCGGTTTGTTAAGTCATGGGATGAGCACGCAATGACCTGTTTTTTTTAGAGTATGTTAAATAAGCAGATTAAATTTTTAAAAAGAATGTTCGATAAAAATAATAATAATAATTTTTCGTTGTTATTTTTATTATTATTAATATTATTATTACGGGTATTAATATTATTAATATTAATATTAATATTATTATTATTATTGTATTATTATTTTTATTAGTTTATTATTATTATTATTCTTTTTGTTATTGTAGATATAATTGTTGTTATAATTATTATATTTTATGTGTTTTTTCCTTTGCTTTTTTTATTATTATTTCTTTTTTCCCTCCTCTAACCCTAGCCGCCATTTCTCTTCCCCCCCTCCTATTCTCTCTTATTCACCGCCACACAATCCCTTCTCCATCGCACAACTTCACCTCCCCTCATCCCCGTCACGAAGGGCCTCCCCCCTGCTGCGTACTCCCCGCGCAACGCCCCTGCCCTCCTACCCTGCACTGGCCGTCCAGCCCGCCCCCTTCTTACCCGAGCCATTGAAAACCCTTCTCCCCCCCTTCTCTTACCTCCAGCGCGCAGCACCCACATCACTTCCCACCTTCACGCTCCCTCCATCTGTCAACCCCCTGCCGTGCCCCTGGCCAGCCGGCCTCACCTGCGACCTGCCCTCGCTACCCTTCCTTAGCTGCCCGACTGCCTTCCGCCCTCGCCCTCATGCATCGCCCAGCACGCCGGCTAGCAGCGCACCATCGGTTCCCGACCAGCCGTCTTTCCCCTTGATGCACTCTCGACCAGTGGCGCAACCACCCCCTGCCTATCTCCACGGCGCGCACCTGTTCCTGGCGCACCGGGTCGGCGACCTCATTTTAGGTTCCCTTGCCAGTGCTGGCCTCTCCCTCGCCCAGCAGTCCGGCATCTGACCTCCTGCCCTCCTCCTCTCCCTTGCTCTGGTCTGGCATCATCGTTCCTTTCCTGAGAACTTTTTTTTTCTCATTTAGTATATTGAATCAGTTAATCAATCTTTTATTTAGTTATTTATTTATTTATTAATTATTTTTATTTTATCCATGGTGTTTTCTATTTATTCTGGCTAAATCATAATACCGTGATATGTGTTCTGTAAGTTATAATCGCTGTTTAAGGTGTGAAAACGGTTCGTTGAGTGTCGCTCGTCTTTCCGTAGATGTGTTGTTGTATCTGTGCTCAAATTTGAGGTAGGCGAATCTGTTTTTTTTCATTCCCAATTAGTCCACATAATTCTTACGTGTTTTGAATTAATTCATTTACTCGATTCATGCCTCTGTAAATAAATTGGTCAAAATGCTTTAATGTTTTCAAGTTTTTTTAAAATCTATAAATGTGTTCTTTGTTTGTATCTTGTGGTGCGTTAGATGTTTTGAAGTTGTTTTGGTGTGAATTATATTTCTAAGGTGGAGAACAAGTTTAAGTGTTGGAAACAAAATTTTTAATGGAAAGAGGCGATATTTTGTGTGTGTGAAAATGGGTGAGTTATTTTATAAAATGTTTTATGGGTTGGTTGTTAGGTGCGATACATGTTTTGGTGTGATAATTTTGTGTGTTTTATTTTAAAGTGCTTCTTATGCGAAACTAAGTATGTTTTGATGTGAACCTTGGTTTCACCATTTGCAGATGTTTTACAAATTATTCAAATGGTTTATTACTTTAATCATTGGTGAGTAAGATGTTTGTAAAGTGGTTTGTGTGTCTAAAGGTCGTGATTGGATTCTAATATAGAGTTTGGTTGTGTTTTGATACGTGTTGTGATGTGATATTTTCAAAGTATGTCGAGCTAGTTATTTTGCGTTGTTTGTTCGTATGGATTGTTTTAAGTCCATGTTCAGGTATCTTATTTACCTTTTCGGTTGCAGCGTGTTGGCGGGGTAACCCCGTGTTACCGCGATCATCGGTTTGTGTGTGCTTGTGCGCCTGTGCGAGGTGCGTCACGTTGTTGCGTTGTCGCATTCAGCTGATGTCTTTGAGGTAGGTCTCCCACTGCACTTGCTTTTATATTTAGAAATTTATTTATTCCTTGTCATTTCATTATTTTTAAATAAATTATAGTAGCACTGGATAGATATTACTAGAGTCGTGACTTGTTTAAATTGAAAACCTTTTTCTCCATGCATCGCACTGAAAATATTTTCATAGATTTATTTGTGCGTCTTTCGTGTGATGTTGCTAAATGAGTACTTTATGAAATGTGCAAGTCCTGTTGAATAGTGTTTGGAAATAGTCGGTGTGTGTGAAATGGCGAGCATATCGTTTTTGGAAAGTGGTGTTTTCTTGAAAACATGGATAGAAAAAATGCCCATTTGGCCTTTAAATTGGATTTTGGGAACTTTCCTATGGTGGTTAGGTTTTCCTTAAATGAGTTTCAATGTATGTTTTTTTATGGTTTTCAACATGATGGTGTGTGTCATATCTTTTGGAAACGCTTTGGTATTAAATGGTTTAAATGTAAATGATGTGGCGGCCCGGTTGGAACTTTCTTGATTGTGAACTGACTATATATATATATACACACACGTACTTATGGGGAATCTCTACAGGGGGACTTCCCTTCGAGGGCTGTCGTGTAGCGGTGTCTGTGTAAGTGGTTGGCAAGTGCGGTGAGGTGAGTCACGCGTGCGAGGGCCTCCCACTTACACAGTATTATTAAAACCACCGTGGGTTCCTGGGCATCTTTTAGAGAATCGAGTGACGGTTGCTGGATAACCCCGATTAGACGGGTTAGTCCCCCATTGGTAGGTAAGGCCTTGTGGGGCGTGCCACTGGTTGGCTGTTAGGGCAGCCAGTTGGTTATTGACTATGGAGTGCCATGCCGGTAGGTAGTCTAAACCCGAGTACGTCCAAGGGTTTTCTAGGGATGTTTAGGATCGCCCATGGTTACTTGACTTTCCCTGCTTGTTTACATCTAGTTGTTCTTCACAGCTTATACTGTTATACTTTGGGAAAATGGTTTTCAAATAAAAATGTGTTATCCTCTTTGTGTAAAATTTGAAAATGTAACACGTCTTTCACTTTTAGAATGAATTTCGCACCATTGAAAGGAATTCGACTTATGAAAAAGAATAAGGCAAATGTCTCGTGTTTTGATTTTCAAGTTAAACATTATAAAAGCTTAGTTTTATACACTGTAGTTCAAACCTGGAATTTGTAGATTCTTTATTTACTGACAGTTCTTTGGGATTTGTTGTTGGGCTCACCTACTGAGTACTTTTTGTACTCACGCCTATCTTTTAACTTTTCAGTTGCAGGTTCCTTGTCTATGGGTTTTCCTGGTTTAGTCTCTCAGTGTTAGACCGAGGTTGGTTTTCAGTTGGGTGGTGACCCGTGGGGTCACGTGGAGGTACATTGGTGGTGTAGTTTTTGTTTGTCTGTTTTTTTAGTTTTTACTCTTTTACTAATTCTAGTTTTCTTTTGGGCCAAATAGTTCCCACCTGTTTACCTTTGATGCCCGACACTAGTTTCCATCCTGGGGGGATGGGGAACGCCCCTCGGGACTTGCCGCAGACCGGCTCGGGTGACTGGTTCAGGGTCGAATCGGGCTGGTTCGTGACAAAATGGTATCAAAGGCAGGTTCTTGTTATTTAGGTTATCCAGTAGGTGGATATTAGAACTGTCGGGACTCGAGAGGTAGGTACGGGAAGGACGTCATGAACCCTCACCCATTCCACACCTCGAGTCGCTAGGGGTAGTCCGGGAATTGTGTCCTTGTCTCTTTCTGGTTTGTCTGGGATTGAGAGATGACAACAGAGGCAAGCTGACGTTACATCGTGATTTCACATGGAGTAGTGACCCATGTGGAGTCTGGGTACATAGTTTGAATTCCTCATAGTGGTCGACGCTGACTTGGTACATGATCCACTTCCATGTCGCCAGGTTGAGCGTGACTACTAGTCCCTCACTCCAGTGGTTGATGAAAATTTGGGTGTTTCTTTCGTTTTGTTTGGTGTAAGTACGTTGTTGGAAATGAAAAAGGGTTTTTTTAAAATTATTGGACTGGTTTCTTTTAAAAGACATTAAAATGTATGAAATGGATTTTAAAACTGAAATCTCTTGAATTGAAAATTCGTTATTACTTGGAATTGGTCGAGAATGGTTCGAGATGAAACCTCAGGTCCTCTTTGTGAACATTTGCACATGTGTGAGAATGCATGGAAAATGTGTGTTGGTGCGAGTATGAATGGAAAGTGGATGAAGACATGTGCAATGATTAATGGGATTACCTGGGTTTTTATTTGAAATTAAAGGCTTTACCTTGTCTTCTAAATTGGTTTTAAAGGGGAAATGGTTTTGGAATGTTTTTGGTTTGAAAGTGGATTGGTATTTGGAATGTGGTCTTGAAAAAGGGTGGTTTTGAAATCTAAAATGAAAAGGGGATTTTGAAAAGAGAAAATTGGGTAGTGTTTGAAATTGTTTAGTTTTGAGCTGGATGTTTTAGACCAGGATGTTACTTTTAATCATGCTTTGTTTTGATATTGGTCTTAGCCTTGTGTTTTATATGTTGCTGTGGAAATGCCGCCCAGAAAAGTCTCTAAGGATTTTGATAAGTCATGCCCAGTTTTTGGTCCTCCTCAGATTTTTCCTATTCTCCATGGTGATCGGGGTCCATTAGAGGAAGTGGAATGGCTCGAGGGAGTGGTGTGTATTTTTAGAACATTGGGAACTCCCGATAATGTTAAGGTTCGTGCAATTATGGAATTGTTCAAAGGTCCAGCTCTGGACCAGTGGAAGCTAGTTATCCCACCGTCAATGCAAGTTGGGATGACGTGGGATGTATTTAAAACCATTTTCATCCAATGGTTTGTACCTGAAGAAGTGAAACTAAAGAAAAAGAGAGAGCTTGTGCATATTCAATAAGGCCAACAGACGGTGAAGGCATATGTTGACCATTTCAAGGAACATATTTCATTTTCTCTAGAGGTAGCATCACATGAGCTCATGAAGGCCTCTCTTTTCACCGGGGGTCTTCGTCCAGAGATCAAGGAGCATGTCCTACCTTCTATAGACCATTGTTTCGAGAAGTTGGTGGAGGGAGCTTTCTTAGCTGAGTTGGTTTCTGGTGTGCTGGTGGTTAGTACTCCAGCATCCCCGGTTGTTCGTAAGAGTTCCCCCTCTGGTGTGGAAAATACGGTAGAGATACCTGTTCCTAAGGAGTTATCCCCTTTGGTCCCAGCTTCCAGTTCATCAGATCATTCAATGGTATGCTATCAGTGTGGTCGTTTCGGGTATTTAAATACATCTTTTCGCAACCCTCTAAAGACGTTTCATCGTTGCGGCTGTCTGGATCATCTGGAGAAGTTTTGCAGGAAATGTCGCTTGAAGAGGACGATGTGATTTGAGAATGTCCGTACCTGATTGTGAGGCAGGAGAAGCATCAGCCATCAGAGCCCCAGCCACAGGTGTCGGGGTGAAGCTTGCGCATATTCAGGAGTTCCCAAGGCTGTGAAGCATCAGTCTAGGTTTTGTTCTGTGTTGGCGGTGGAACAATTAGAAATCTTTTCATATTTTCTTATATGCTATTAAAGTTTCAACATCGTTGTAAGTACATTGTTTTTCTATGAAGTAATGATGAACTTGTTCAATTATAATCCAAGAAATCTTGTTTGTGTGGATGTGATCTTGTAAGTAGTGTGTCTTTTGTAAAGTGTGTTAGACCTTCGTGTAGGTTGACCTCAGTTTAGCTATGCTCATCGGATGTGGTTATGATATGTGGACTTCAATGGATCATGTCTCCAATTTGATGTCTAGTTAAGTATTTTTTTTCTGTGGGTAATCCATGGTGTTGAAGTTTGTTGACTCTAGTCGAGGGTTCAACTTTTCGACGGAGGTGTTGTTTTGGTCGTACTATAGGAGTCGGTTTGGATCGGTTGTCAGTTTCCGAACTGGACCCGCCTCCTTGTGGTAGTATGTTTTGGGTGTTAAATTTTCGAACCAGTTAAGTTCTTATGGTGGGGAGAACCCCTTTGTGTTCTCCCCTCAACCTCGGACCTCAGTTTTCTCTTGAATCGTTTGGGTGTGACCTGTGTAGAGTAAGGTCATCTCGAAATTCTCAGTTCTCTTCGGTTCCTTTAGTTCCGTTAGGGCATGGACCTGAATCTTGATCGACTTTTATCTTGGTGACTTCTTGGGGGAAGAAAGTGTCTGTGGTGGGGAGAATTTTCACACTACGACTTTCTAATTTATTTATTTTTATTAATTCTTGGCTCCGGGTTCTCGCACCTAGGTCTGGGCTGAGTCACAAACTAAAATCATTGTCGTTTAATATTTTTACTGGGTGTCGGGGCCCTGCGTGGTCACCTCACGGTGGGCGATGGCCACGCAATCGCCCCAGGTGCTTGAGAGACTGTCCATGTCGTCTGAGTTGAGGCACGCAACTTGTGCGCGGTTTATTAAGTCAAGCGACGAGCGTGTAGTGACCTGTTTGTTTAGAGTATGTTAAATAAGCAGATTAAATTTTTAAAAATAATTTTCGATAATAATAATAATAATAATTTTACGTTGTTATTTTTATTATTATTAAGAGTAATATTACAATTATTAATATTAATATTAATAATAATAATAATATTATTATTATTTTATTATTATTATTATTAGTTTATTATTATTATTATTCTATTTTTTATTGTAGATATAATTTTTGTTATAATTATTATCTTTTATGTTTTTTTTTCCTTTTCTTTTTATTATTATTATTTCTTTTTTTCCCTCCTCTAACCCTAGTTTCCATTTCTCTCCCCCCTTATATTCTCTCTTCTTCACTGCCACACCATCCCTTCTCCATCGCACAACTTCTCCTCCCCTCATCCCTGTCGTGAAGGGCCGCCCCCCTGCTGCGCACTCCTCGCGCAACACCCTTGCCCTCCTACCCTGCACTGGCCATCCAGCCCGCCCCTTTCTTACCCGAGCCATCACAAACCCTTCTCCCCCCTTCTCTTACCTCCAGCGCGCAACACCCGCATCTGTTCCCACCTTCGCGATCCCTCCGTCTGTCGACCCCCTACCGTGCCCCTAGCCAGCCGGCCTCACATGCGACCTACCCTCGCTACCCTTCCTTAGCTGCCCGACTTCCTTCCACCCTCTCCCTCCTGCATCGCCCCGCTCGCTGGCCCACATCGCACCATCGGTTCCCAACTCGCCCTCTCTCCCCTTGCTGCACTCTCGACCAGTGGCGCAACCACCCCCCTTCCTTTCTCCACGACATGAACCTGTTCCTGGTACACTGGTCCAACGACCTCCTTCTAGGTTCCCTCGCCAGTGCTGGCCTCGCCCTCGCCCAGCAGTCCAACATCCGGCCTCCTGCCCTCCTGCTACCCCTTGCTCTAGTGTGGAATCATCCTTCCTTTCCTGACAAATTTTTTTTCTCATTTAGTATATTGAATCAGTTAATCAATCTTTTATTTAGTGATTTATTTATTTATTAATTATTTTTTTATCTATGGTGTTTCTATTTGTTCTGGCTAAATCATAATACCATGATATGTGTTTTGTAAGTTCTACTCGCTATTTAAGGTGTGAAAACGGTTCGTTGAGTGTCGCTCATCTTTCCGTGGATGTGTTGTTGTATCTGTGATCGACTTTGAGGTTGGAGAATCTGTTTTTTTTTCTTTCCGAATTAGTCCACATAATGCTTATGTGTTTTAATTAATTCATTTACTCGATTCATGCCTCTGTTAATAAATTGGTCAGTATGATTTAATGTTTTCATGTTTTTTTTAAAATATATAAATGTGTTATTTGTTGTTATCTTGTGGTGCGTTAGATGTTTTGAAGTTGTTTGGGTGTGAATTATATTTCTTAGGTGGTGAACATGTTTAAGTGTTAGAAACATATTTTTTAATGGAAATCGGAGATGTTTTGTGTGTGTGCAAATGGGTGAGTTATTTTATAAAATGTTTTATGGGTTGGTTGTTAGGTGCGAGACATGTTTTGGTGTGATAATGTTGTGTGTTTTATTTTAAAGTGCTTCTTATGTGAAACTGAGTATGTTTTGATGTGAACCTTGGTTTCACCATTTGCAGATGTTTTATAAATTATTCAAATGGTTTATTACTTTAATCATTGGTGAGTAAGATTTTTGTAAGGTGGTTGGTGTGTCTAAAGGTCATGAATGGATTATAATATAGAGTTTGGTTGTGTTTTGATACATGTTTTGATGTGATATTTTCAAATCATGTCGAGCTAGTTATTTTGCGTTGTTTGTTCATATGGATTGTTTTAAGTCCATGTTCCTGAATATTATTTATATTTTCGGTTGCAGCGTATTGGCGGGGTTACCCCATGTTACTGTGATCATCAGTTTGTGCATGCTTGTGCGCTTGTGCGAGGTGTATCCCGTTGTTGCGTTGTCGCGTTCAGCTGACAACTTCGAGGTAGGTCTCCCACTGCACTTGCATTTAATTTTAGAAATTTATTTATTTCTTGTCATTTCATTATTTTTCAATAAATTACTGTAGCACTGGATAGCTATTACTAGTGTCATGACATGTTTAAATTGAAAACTGTTTTCTCCGTGCATCGCACCGAAAATATTTTCATGGATTTAATTGTGTGACTTTCGTGTGATGTTTCTAAATGAGTATTGTATGAAATGTGGAAGTCCTGTTGAATAGTGTTTGGAAATGGTCGGTGTGTGTGAAATGGCGAGTGTATCGTTTATGGAATGTGTTGTTCTCTTGAAAACTTGGATATAAGAAATGCCCATTTGGAATTTAAATTGTATTTTGGGAACTTTCCTGTGGTAGTTCGGTTTTCCTTAAATGAGTTTCAATGTTTGTTTTTTTTCTGGTTTTCAACGTGATGGTGTGTTTCATATCTTTTGGAAATGTCTTGGTATTAAATGGTTTAAATGTAAATGATGTGGCAGCCCGGTTGGCACTTTCTTGATTGTGAACTGACTATATATATATATACGTACTTATGGGGAATCTCCACAGGGGGACTTCCCTTCGAGGGTTGTCGTGTAGCGGTGTCCATGTAAGGGTTTGGCAAGTGGGGTGAGGTGAGTCATGCGTGCGAGGGCCTCCCACTTACACAGTATTATTAAAACCATAGTGGGTTCCTGGGCGTCTTTTAGAGAATCTAGTGACGGTTGCTGGCTAACCCCGATTAGACGGGTTAGTCCCCCCTTGGTAGGTAAGGCCTTGTGGGGCATGCCACTGGTTGGCTGTTAGGGTGGCCAGTTGTTTATTGACTATGGAGTACCATGCTGGAAGGTAGTCTGAACCCGAGTACATCCAGGGGTTTTCTAGGGATGTTTAGGATCACCCCTGATTACTTGACTTTCCCTACTTGTTTACTTCCAGTTGTTCTTCACAGCTTATACTTTTATAATTTGCGAAAATGGTTTTCAAATAAAAATATGTTATCCTCTTTGTGTAGAATTTGAAAATGTAACACGTCTTTCTCCTTTAGAATGTATTTGGCACCAATGAAAGGAATTCGACTTTTGAAAAAGAATAAGGGTAATGTCTCGTGTTTTGATGTTCAAGTGAAACATTATGAAAGCTTACTTTTATACACTATAGTTCAAACCTGGAATTTGTAGATTCTTTATTTACTGGCAGTGCTTTGGGATTTTTTGTTGGGCTCACCTACTGAGTACTTTTTGTACTCACACCTATCTTTTACCTTTTCAGTTGAAGGTTCCTTGTGTTTGGGTTTTCAGGGTTTAGTCACTCAGTGTTGGAGCAAGGTTGGTTTTCAGTTGGGTGGTGACCCGTGGGGTCACGTGGAGGTACGTTGGTTGTGTAGTTTTTGTTTGTCTGTTTTGTTTAGTTTTTACTCTTTTACTGATTCTGGTTTTCTTTGGGGCCAAATCGTTCCCACCTGTTTACTTTTGATGCCCGACACTAGTTGCCATCCTGGGGGGATCAGGAACGCCCCTCGGGACTTGCCGCGGACCGGCTCGGGTGACCGGTTCAGGGTCGACCCGGGCTGGTTCGTGACAGCTCATACACCTTATGAACTAAAATATGTTATAAATTCAACCCATACAATAAAAAATTCTATCACATTTGATGAATGGTATATGGCTCAATGTTCCATAATTGATTTAATATGATGTCTGATTTAAAATATTCATGAAAGCACTGTTAAGATAAGGATACCACTTTAAGTATCAATTATTATTTTTCTAATCCTTGAACGAATTTTTAACACAATTTAATACATATTCAAGGAACTATCAATGTGAAACAGAAAAATGCACACTGAAAATTGGCATGACAAGGAAAAATGTAAGCCATTTTGGAACTAGTGTTCCTAACAAGGATTCTTGAAAAAATGATCAATGACCTCATATCATGAGTCCGAGGATAAAATAAATTTTAAATTAGAACAATAATTAAAACCACAACACAACATGTGCATCAACCAATTCTGAAATGATATCAAAATTAATAGACAAAAGAAAAAACAAAATTGTAATTTAGGAAACTCTGCCTTAACCCAGAACATGGGTTCACGACACTCAATCATGGGTTATGAAGATGTTATAAGAATTCCAAATCTCCTATCTATTGTATCTATATAGTATGTCATGAATGGAACCCTTATGACACCACTTTGTAATGTCTCGAACTGAAATCTACTTAACCTGTTTCCCGAGAACGATGGTCACATTGCATCAAGCGCTCCTCCTTGTATGCTAGAGGTTGTATTATAGATGCAAGGGTTTAAAGGTGGCACAATGGGGATAATATACCATCATATCAGAGTGGGGAACTATATAAAATCATATAAAATCAATTGAATAAATATAATATTAACAATCAGAATAACAATACATAAGAAGAATAAATATAACTATTATAATAGAAAAATGTAGAAGCTTAAAAAAGGAACAACTTTTTTTAAATTCAACTATGTAGTTTCTGATATATGGATTCATGGAATGTTGATACTAAAATAGAACAATTCATAAACAACCATGATGAATATTAGTAAAAAAAGAAAAAAAAATAGTTTTATACATATCTATAATTTGCCAATTTGTCTTCTATGAATCCCCATCTATATGAAAGTCATATCAACAACCTATATAAGGACTATTTCCCTTATCAGTACATCCAGGTAGATAGTCTTCTCAGGTAACAAAGGATGCATGTGTTGTGTGTTAGATATAAATCTAAATAGGCCACCACCAATGGTGTCTACATGTAATCAAATAAGTGATCACAACAAAACATTTTATAGTATAAATAAATAATTATAACAAGGATGAAATAATTAACTAGGCCACTCATGCTCTTAATGGACACCTCAAGGCTCTACCTACTTCATCTAATGGTCAGGAATCATCTAATCAGTCACTAAAAATATACAGTAAAAAGATATATATATATATATATATATTTAATCTACCTGTATTAACCATGTACGTGCGAACGTAAGGGAAAGTATATCTAGAATAATAGTTTTGGCTGCACCTGGTGGTAAATCAGACATCCCTGACCATTCAAATGAGCCTATAATTTCATGAAATATGTTACATTTCCAATATCCCAATAAGAGTGTTAGACATCAGTCAAAAACACTCAGGACGGTGAGTGAGCAATCATGTCATAATAATACCCTTGGAACATGGTTCGTAAATCCCCACATCCATATTGTATCACTACTATGTGATTCCATACTCAACACTCTATGTAAGGGAGTATGATTTTCCTCCATGATCAAAACCCCTAACCATCATACATATCCTCTATAAAGTTGTATAATAATTGTAATGGTCATGGGGAATTACCTAAAATCAATATATTTTATCCAGACCACATATATATATAAGAGGTATAATAATATTTATAATTTACAGTATAAGGAATTACCTCTCAAGTTCCAAACAAGTCAATTTTAATCACATTTTTAACCTCACAATTTATATTAAGAATTTTATAAATCATAAATAGGGGGAATGGACATACCACCCCTTATGGTCATTCCATTTAAAACCACTAGATTCATTTTAAGACAGCAAACCTGACATTCATTATCAATCTCATTTATATCAACCCATTAATTTTACCAAAACATTATAAACCAATTTAAAACTCAAAGGCGTCACATAAAGGGTGACATAGTCATCAATGAAATTTATTCCTTGGGAAATTCAAACAACAAGAGGTGATAACTGAAGAGGTTCCTTGGTTTCCATTTAATACACATGTATTATGGGAAATTGCATTTAAAATATTTGCTTGAAGGTATAATGGATATCTTAATTTTTAAGATAATTATTCATAATGTCCAATTTCACCTAGCTCACCCAAGTGGTGATAATATTAGTGGCATACAAACAATGAACTACCTAACAAGGTTAAATAGGTGCATAATTGGATGAAATGATCAATTTGACATTAAATAATCAATTTAAAGTAGGCGGTCAACAAAATTTAGTGCACGATTCAATGAAGTAATTATGAAACATCAAAACATGAAGGTAATATGATGTGAACACCTACCTCAACATCGTATATGAATCATCTCTTAATATCAATATCAAATTTAATATAGGATGGAAGAGATCTAAGAAACGGTTGAACAACCTAAAAATAGGGACAATGATCTTGAACCTAAATAGCATTATGGATTTTATGGAAAGCATATATAAAAGGAAATATTCTAGGGGAGATTATCGAGTTGGATCCAATGCTTCGGAAAAATTGACAACCAGACACTGGATGATAGATCTAGCGTAAATGCTAATTAAGGATTCGGGTGATCAAAAGAGGAGAAAAGCCATGGATGGATATAGGATGGAGGAAAAGAAAATAGAAAATGATTTATAGGTTAAATGATAGAAAAAATTTACTTTTCACTAAAATGTTTGTGGGTGAAAGGTTTTGGTTCATGGTTTGAAAACTTTGTGCAATCCGTATGATAACCCGATGTAAAAAAAAACTACAATTGTATCACAACCATGCTCCAATGACTGAATCATTACAGAAAATTTCAGCCTATAGGTTTCTATTGTCTATAACTAAACAATTAAAAGTAATTGAGTGGCTTGTTTTACAGGGTTTATAAAAAAATTTCAACCGAGTCCATTATCCCATATTCCGAAACTTCGTTATCTTAATAAGCCTACGACCCTCCCAGGATCTTACTTAGGCCATATTACACCTTTCAAAGATTAAAAAATAGATTAAAATTAAAAAAATAAATGACTCACAGATTCATAAAATTATTGTATGTTACATCTATAATGTCATTGGATGAGTCATACATTATCTTTGAGTTTTAGAGGTTTCTTGGTCTTACTGAATACTACTGACAGTTCATCAAGGATTTCATAATTTTGGTATAACTAATGAAATATCTTACAAAGAATGGGATGAAATTCACAAGATATGAAAAGTGAAAGACTTCTTTCCATGAGTAGAAATGACATCTGACATGTGCCCATATTCTGGTCTTACCTAAGCCCAGTTTGAGGTATGTTGTCTTCTTTGATTATTTAGAACTGGCTAGGGTATCATGCTTATTTATGATACTTATGTGATGATTTATGGATCTCTATAGATTTTAGTTCATATGAATAATTACCCCAATAATGAATTATAGGTTTTAATGGTTATTCATGTGCTTAAATTTGGGTGGAACTATATTTTTTTGTAGAGGATCACAGTCTTCTCAGTCCGTAAGTGTGTGAGATATATCTTTTCTCAGAAATAATTAAATCTTCGAAAAGGGTATTGGGGGGACTAACACTAGATGTTTGTCTTCAAAATCAGCTAAATCATATGAAATGGGAATTTTTTGGAGATTATATCACTAGGAATATACCATCCCAATCTTTTTTGGAAATGAAAGAAGAGATAAACCTTATAGGGATCTTCTCTAAGTTTCACCTGGATGATCAGAGGATGTTTTAGTTATGGTTCTAACTTGTGTTAATTTATCACAATATCTTCATGAGTATATTCTATAGGATCAATATTCAGATTATGATTTCTAGGAAATTTGAGAAACCCTATATTGTGTGGAGACCATTTGATTAATCTCTTCCTATAGATGGTGTTCACCATTTTGGGGCAATTTTTTCATCCTGGTAACTGTGGGGTGATCCGTTTTTTTACTATCATAGCTACTCATGGGACATTAATTCGAGAACTAATAAGATTTATTATGATATAATAATGTGATTTTTCTAAATGATTATGATGTCTGACATTACAATTATCTGTACCACTATTACACATGAAAAATGACAAATGCAGAGAATCTGAAACCATTTGGTTTACTCTAGGATCCTATTATTCCTACATTGAAATGGGATGAAGTGTACATGGAATTTGTTTTTATTAGAACACATTCCAAAACAGAGGAATTCTATTTTTTTGGAGATTGATTAATTTAATTTGTTGTCCGACTTCATTATAATTCAGAACACCACTAAATTTTGAGACCTAGGAAAAATGTAATATTAGAAGATGCGAGGTTACATGGGGTTACCTCTACCATTATTTCAGACAAAGATCCTATGTTTACCTTATGGTTCTGGATGATACTCTAGGAGGTGATGGAGACTCATTCACCATTGAGTAAGACATAACATCCATAGAAATCTGGTCAGATGAAGCTTATTATTCAGATCCTAGAGAATATTCTCCATGTTTGAGTCTTGGATTTTGCTGGATTGTGGGAATGATATATATGAATTGATGAATTATATTCTAACAACATTTATTAGTAATATATTAGAATATATCCCCTCATGGATTTATATTGTTACCCATCAAGGTCAAATATTATATTGGAAGAGGTGGTTGATGCCTCTCGTGTTGGACCGAGTATTGTTTAGGAGATGCCGATAAGGATTAAGTGTTTACATCGGTGTCTAGTTTCGTCATAAAGTTGATTCAAATCATATTTATATCATTGGAATCGTCCATTGGTGTTTTCTCTTTGTCACCAGTTTTTCTAAAATATTATCCTCATTTGGGTCACCATTATCATGGAAAATAGGGAATGTAGGTTTTGAGATATGTTGGACCATTTGAGGTCATTGTGTGAATAGGTATTGATTCTTATCACTAGACATTATTGGTTTAGTTGATATTTATTCATCATTTTTTCTATATATACCATCCATAGATGTACCCTAATGATCCCTCGCATGTCATGATATGTGAAAACGTTGAGTTGGATCAATATTTATCTATTTTAAAGATACTAGTGGAGATAATGGACCCTCAGGTGAATGTTTTTCTTGTGAAGTTGAATTTCTTTCTCAAATTATTATGGTGACATTAATCTGATTATCATGAGCCATAGGAGTATGAGTAATCAATGAGGGGGAAATGGACTCACCTAGATTAAGACACTATTCTACCAGATATCCTCTTGATTGTGGAAGTTATTATGGTAAAAATCTTGTAATATCACATTAACTTATTTCAAATATTATTCGTCTCAAGTATCAATTTCCATTTTTTATTTTGGTACATTTCGACACTTTCAGTTATTGTGAGACTTTTATAGGGGAAATAACTAAATATTCATGGACATGTGTTTGTTGGAATTAATTTATATTGTGTATAATTATTTAATATCTGTTAATAGAATGTCCTTTAGGGTCGATGTTGTTCCAGAGTGGTTTATAAAAGGGTTTCTATAAAATATATCTACTAAAATATTTCACATTTTGAAGGTGATACGTGGAATTGATGTGTTTTTTCGGTAAGGTTGCAAAATATTTCAGAGATTAAAATGTTCACACATCATTAAATGGGATCACATTATGTAAAGTGTTACTATAGTTACATTTAATTATATAAGACACTTGTTTTGATGTATCTTAAAAATTCTTAAAATCATATCGTGAAAGGGTTTCACATAATGAATAATTTTGAAATTGGTTTTTTACCATGATTAATGTTTGATTATAGTTTTATTTAGTGTTAAATATTTTCTTTCAAAACCTATAAACTCTCCCAAGATATTTGTATGATCTATGCTCTATTCGGATAATTTTATTTAGTTATTAATCTTCATTGTGGCTATTCTGCATCACTCTAGGTATGTGATCTTCTTTTCTTCATTAACATTGGACACAATAGTATTGGGACAATTTTTTTTTTCATTTTTCTTATGGTATTGATCATCTTGATCCATTCCAGATCTATTGTGTGATCTTCCTCTAGTGGTTAGCCATTGTGTTGTTTTCCATGAAACAAGTGAATTTCTTAATGTACATGTTGTTTTATCTTATCTACTAACCATTTTTATTGTTAAATTTATTCTATGATGTTAGTATTGATTATTTGGCCTTTATTGTTCTATTTATATTCTTTTGTGTTGGTGTATTTCATTATAGGAATGGGTGAAAAGACTTTGAGGTAGGTGGTTCCATCTTTAGCTCATATTGGATGAGTTGATTTTATCTGGTTTTTATTTTTTTAGAAATGAATTGTTATGATCTAATTTAATGTATGAAAATGGGTTTTGTAGGAAATATATTTTTCCTAATTTTATGGTAAAAACAATTTATTATTAAATTATTATGAAATGGATTTATGAAATTGGGTTTAAAACATGATTTTGATGTATTGGTTTCGAACATCTAGAACAAGGCAATCCTTAGGGGTAATGACCCATTGTTTATTATTACTATTTTTTACTAAATAAATGTGGGTTGTATTATATTATACAATATTATATATGTAAAAATATTAAATAAACAAATGAAAAAATATCTCAGTAATAATTATCATTACATTAGTCATCTAACAAACCAATAAAAATTAACATCATTACAATTAGACAAAAAATATAAATTAGAAATTCTAAAATAAGAAAATATGGATCACCCCATTATTCTAGAATAATAACACCCACTACCAACACTATATAAATGAAACATAATATTTGAAAATTAATCAACACGTCAGTAAGTGAAAATATATAACATTTAGAATAATTTTAGTAAAATATTAACTAAAAGAATGAAGATGTATTTATAGGATGAAATGTGACCATTATAATAGTAATGTGACCATTAAAAATACAACCATGAACATTTTGAATACTAAAAGGACCGTTGGATTAGTAATCGTACCTAAAAATAACAAATGTTGATACATATAAGACTTATCAAGAGTTTTTTAATTAAATAAAAATATTACATAATCAAAAAGTTTATATAATTATTAAAAACCGAAAAAAATATAATCACATTTTTAATATACTTTATTCTGTTGTATTTCATAAATTCGTAATTTTTATATTAAAAATTATATTTACCTTTCTTAGAAATTTATTTTAACCAAATGAATAGAAATTTTGAAATCATATTCTCTAAATTTTCCACATTTGATTTTTTGAAATACTTTAATTTTTAGGTGAATTTTCAAAATACACTTTTCCTCATAACTAATGTATCTTAAATAACATAATTAAAGATTTAATAATGACCAATAATTTATATAACTTCAGGTTTGCAAAAAATATATTTTATTTAATTAATGACTATATGAAATACAATAAACATAATTTTCAAACATACAAATTTTTTCAAGTTCCTATTGTCAAAATTGTACCAATAAAATAAAACAATTTACTTTTTCCAATTAATGTTTTTATTAATTTAATTTAACTAAAGTTATAAATTGGTTTAAATTCATAAATACATTATATTATATTGATATATGACTTATATTTTCCAAAAAATAACTATTACAAGCCTTACCATTTATATAATATTTTATTTAACATTTTAGTATAAAAATACCCCTCTCCTCATGTATAAATAACCCCTATCTATCACCAGGGATAAAAACTCTAGTCACTCTTTAAAAAGAATAATTTATTCTAAAATTATCTCTATTAATCCACTGTCATCCTTTGTGAAATGCTAGATTAAACCAACACCAATTTATTTGTAGTGTCGTACAAGAGAAGCTACCCTGAAAAAAGAGTATGTTTCTATATACTCTTTCTCTTTTTCATAATATATTTATTTTCATCCAAATAAATTTGAAGGAAAAATTTATAACATTAATCAGAGAGTATCATAAAATTATATTAGTGATTGTATCATACTTAATGTTCCATAATTATGACATATATAAAATTCAAACATCTTTTTCCAGCTATTTTGATAGTGTCACATCAAGAGTTGGTTAATCAACATTGATGACATTGAGAATTGTTTTAAAATAACCAATCCTATGGATTGTTAAAATAAATTATTTATTATTTAAAAATGTTCTATTTTTTAAGATTCTATAATTTATACTACATATGTAAAAATTTCTTGGAAAAAAATAATGGAAACAAAGAAAATTAATTTTTTAAGGAATGAGTGATATAAAAACACATTAATTTAATAAATGAAAATTAAAAAATATAATCTATTGATTATAATTTATATATAGTTACCTAAATTAACAAAATTACCTTTCATTTAAATGTTTTAATAAATATCATTTTATCATTAAAGTGGTGTCAATGAGACGAAATAAAGCTGGAATTAAGGTAAGGGGATTATTGAACCCAACTCCTTTGGTCTAACAATTATTCATAAAAAATTTGTTTTGTATATTTCTCTAATATTCCATAAATATAATTTCAATTCTTTTTTATTTTCTGGGATATACATCATTCCACCTTGATTTTTATGCCAAATACATTGATTTTAAAATAAGACTGTACGTTCCAAAACAAATTTTTCTCAACTGGAGTAATTTCTTATGTATACAACAATGATGAGCTTCCTGACAAATAATTTTTCCCTTATTTATTTGGGAACCCTAATTTTGTTCATGAAATCATGTTTTATGAAATTCGTATGGAACACATTCGTTTTTATGGATTATTTAATTACTATGATTATTATACATTTTATGTGACATCCATTATAATGTAAATGTTATGACGTCACAGGTGGGGTTGTAATTATATTATCCTATAATGAATTTTTTAATGTGATGCATATACTGATATAATTGTTTTTCTGTGTCAACATGATAATAGATTTGTTCACAATGATGATGGTATTATTTATGTACATATTTTATTTGTGAACATGCTGCTAGATTTCTTCACAACTATATGGGGTATTTTTCCACTAAGACACGATGTTTTATTTTAATTAATTGTCACATTCTATTCCATTGTAAAATGTATCCATTATGATGTTTATGGTGACCATTCTATTATGATATTATGATGACAATTTTGAACACCCATATAATATTGATTCATGTCTTTTATTATTCCTCTAACATGGATTTTATATCACTCATTTCCTTGATGTATATCCTCAAGTGACTATATAAACTAAATATAAGATGAATGATTTTTTGAGAATTAAAAAAGAAGTATTTAAATAATGGTTTTTTATTACATATATGTTATGTAACCAAATAAACTTATTATGATACTAAATATTTTGATCCATGAATGTGTAAATATTATTTTGTTAAAATGTAAAAATGTTTTAATAGTTATATAAGAAATTTGTTTGAAATTGTTGTTGGAACACAAGCTATTTTATTGTTAATTTGGTATTTTGGAATTGGAGACAATAGTGAAAACCCTTAAGAGAAATATAAGTACATGAAAACATAAATGATTTTTTTAGAAAATAGATATACATTAGGATCACATATGAAAAAACATTATAATTAATTAACTAAAATAATAAATTATTCATGCTTTATTAAATTATGTTTTGTTCACATATTTTATATTTTATAAAATGTTGGGAACCATGAGACACTAGGCCAATAACCTATGTGAGGGATAATGAAATGATTGACCAAGAGACATTCCCAATGACATGATAAGTAACATTCAATACCTAATTTTGATTCATACATAGTTTTATCCAACAATGAATAATAACCTAAAGTATGT
Source organism: Viscum album (assembly GCA_963277665.1). Classification (NCBI taxonomy): domain Eukaryota; kingdom Viridiplantae; phylum Streptophyta; class Magnoliopsida; order Santalales; family Viscaceae; genus Viscum; species Viscum album. The sequence continues at coordinate 305,483,945 of OY728150.1, forward strand.
GGAAAATAGACATTGAGTTCTCTATATGGTAGCCACCACTGACGTTTAGTGGATATTTTGATCTACATATCTTGGAATAGTTAGATAACTCCATAGATAAGATATTTTATATGCTCCAATATTATGATATTGATTAGGTGACTTTGGTCATATATCATTTAGATAGAGATATTTGTTAGTGGTGGGTATTGATAAAGAACACAAAGACAATGTATAAAATGGAAGAGATGGAGTGGGAAGAGTTTAATAAAATATTTCTAAAAAATAATTGACCTCATACTCATCAAAAACATTTAGAGAGATAATTCATAGATCTGATGAATAGTGAAGGTTAATATGATACGACAAATGCAGAAAACATACTAAGGATTACAAGATATTCCTTGGGTTTAATATGGAAATTTCTTGAAAAATAGATAGATTATTTAGTTTTTTTAAACCACACTTTTGAAAGTATCTATCTATCTGAGGCTTTGTGTCTTAGAAAGATGTACCTCAATGTGCTCTGACAGTAGAGATGGATTTTGGGAATAGTCCCATGTTTGTGGAGATAATAAGAGAATAATCAATTTCCATGATGGTGGTTCAAATTAAAATAGATGAAAGATGATCCAAAAAACCACATATCCATAATGTGGTAACAAACATCATTGAAATTTCCTCAATATGATTGGGAAATTCATTAACTATAGAATACAAGACCAAAAACCCATGATCATCAAAGAGACATAAAGAAGCTGACCAACATGATGGAGTGAAGGTAGGAAACACATAATGCACCCCCATGGTTCAATGTTTGACCTAAATGGAGAAAGCGAACAATACAAGATAAAACAGTAAACAATGGGTCCTTGAGGAAAATCGATGTTAGAAACATCCAAAGCCAAAGGAGTAGGGGAAATCATATTCCATAACTAATATTGATGTGGAGGCTAAAAATGAATGAATACAATGCACACATTATATTCACTGAAAAATTGAAAATGTTTTATTGATTCTGGTTATATGAATTACTTTATATCCTAAAAGATTTATAGAACTATTAAATTGATTCCCCAATACCTTGAATTAGATTTTTTCATAAAAACCCAAAGTAGTGAGATCATTATAACCCAATAGTTGGACTATTCTCTTATTAACATATGTGGGAAGATTCTTCCATTGAATCCTAGAAGACTTATCTCAGATGAATTTGAAACAATATTATGCATGAACATTCTCTCATTATATTGAGATCACACCAAAAATTGGTAAAATTAAATTCCATTCCATATTTTGATCCATCCCATTCTCCTATAAAAATCCAAGGAAGATCATGAATTTCCTTTTTAAGTTCCCTCAATGGAGTGGGTAATAATATCATATGAATAATCAAACCATTCCAAAATAGTTCATCCAAATTACGGTATCAATATGGAGGAAATCCATATTATGAGGTAATACACTGATGTATTTTCCATATATTTACATAGACTTCCCTCAGATCAAGAGGGAGTGTTGTTAATATAGCTTATAACTGGAGCCACTCTTATCTCCAAATTTCTCTATAGAATGGTCTCAATCGAATGAGAAGAGATAATGAATAAGCAACAAGATCATTTGACCAAATGGTATAAATTCTCTAGAGAATCACCTTGGGTTATGTATGTGATCTTTTTCAAGAAGAATGATGGATCAATGGAGATGTGTATCGATTATCGGGAGCTAAAAAAGACCACCATAAAGATAAAGTATCTTATTCCAAGGATTTAAGACTTGTTTGATAAACTACGAGGAGATCAATACATCTCAAGGGTGGATATTCATTCATTACATCATTAAAAAAGGTGAATGAAATGATTCGAAATACTGATTTCCATACAAGGAATCATTACAAAGAACATGATCATAGTGATGATTTCGGTGAGTTTTAAAAGAAAAGTCATTAATTTTAAATTTAACCATGGTTTTCAGGGAAAGACCTCAAATTAGAGATTATTTTCATGAAATGTGTCTATATTAGAAATGTTTCCTAAAAATATGGAAAAATTATGGACGTTAACTAAAAAAATCTCGTTTCAAGAGGTTTACTGATAAAATGTGGCTAACATAGCAACAGTTTATAGGAAATTTTTTTAATTTAGCGATGTTTTTTAGAAAATGTCACTAAAAATATAAAAATTTATATAGAACATTTTCCTACATCGATCTAAATCAATATTTAGAATTATTTAAACAGATACACATATATAAAAACATATAATTATATAAATACACATACATATATAAATATTTAAATATATATAAAATTATATTTATATATAAGGACACTAATATATTTTACATTTAGTCATATTTTTGAGAAAATATGGATATTTTAGTGAACTATTTTTCATTTTTTTAACACGCAACTAATTATATATCTATATTTATAATTATAATTATATACATGTATACAACAAAATATATAATGACAAAAACACACACACACACACACACACCCATATATATATATATAAACACAAACACATACACATATAATATAAACACACAAACGCACACACACACACATATATATGAATATATAAATATAACATATATATAGACCGAAAATATTAATATACATATATATATAATATAAAAAATTAAACTTATAAACATATATAAAATATAAACATATTGACATATAATCACATATTATATAAAATATATAATATAAACACACACACAAAAGATCAATATACAAATAAAACATATATTTAATACAAAGATATATATATATATATAAAATCATATATATAATAAATAATCTGAAAATATAAATATATATATATATATATATAATATAAAAGAAATATATATATATATATATAATATAAAAATACTCCCACAAAGAGATATATATATTTTTTAAACATATATAAAAAACATTAAATATAAAAATATGTCCATATATAAAATATAAACATCTAGACATATAAACACACACACAAACACACACACACATATATATATTTATAAAATTAAATATAAACATATACAAAAAAATTTAAAAATAGAATATATATATATGTATGTATGTATATTAATTAATATATAATATATTAATTTTTTATATTTTAAAATATATTTATATATATAAATAAAACATAAAAAAATAATAATATATATATATATATATAATGATCATATGATACTAAAGTACATATTCACATAGGAAGAGCTCAACATGCTTTAATGAAGATTGTTAGAGCTAATAAATGACAATTATTTCCCTATTCACAACCATATCAGAAAGTGGAAAAGGCACTTGATGCTATTACTAGAAAAAAACCTGCTACTTTATCCATGATGGTGATTAAGAAAGACCATATCCTTATTAATATACAAATAATGGATTTTAATATCATAACTACTCAAAATACATACTACATTTCCCAAATGATTAATTAACCATCTATCAAAGAAAATATAATGGAGGCATAAAGGGATGATATGGAGATTCAAAATAATGTTAAAGAAATAATAGAATGAAATATATATAAATTTTATATCAATGACGATTGGTTCATTTGACTTGAATGTTTAATTTGTGTTCTTGCATCAGCAATGATAAAACAAGATCTATTGGACAATGAACATACTTCATAATTCTCTTTCCATCCTTGAAATAAAATGATAAACCATGTTAATCTTGAGAACATATTGTGGGAAACTTAAATAAGATTTCAGAGTATATCTCAAGGTTTTTTACGTCTGTAAGATAATGCAGTGTGAAAAAATTCCAAAGTGACAATGAAACAATTTCTTATACCCACGTGGAAATGGATGAATATCCCTTTATACTTTGTCAGTAGTTTCCCAAATCCATCCAATGGAAAAAAATGTGATATGGGTTATGGTGGATTGAGTCACCAATACATCCCACTCCATCTCGATTCAGGATTATTTATCAATAGATCAATATATCAAAATATCCATCAAGGAAGTGGTGAGATTGTATAAGTGTTCCAATTTAGATCATCTCTAATTTAAATCCAAGGTTCAATTATAAATTATGGATATGTCTTCAACATTATTTGAATATATAAATGAGTTTTTACATGACATATCATCACCAAAATGCTGTTTAATTGAAAAGACTACTCAAATACTCTAGGAAAAGTTGAGATCTTGCTCAATTTAATTTAAATGCTGATGGGATCAACATTGATCATTAATTGATTTATCATAAAACAATAGCTTCACATAAGAATTCAAATGGATCTATATAATGAATTGTATGAGAAATGATGTAGACATAAAAATCGGTGGGATAAATGGAGATGGAAAGCTAAATAGAAATGATCTTTTGTATGATATAACAAAGGGAGTTCTGTCCATCCTACAACATATAAAAAATACTCTATTTTTGAAGAATATTTATGATAAAAACTTTCAATGAGACTTGAATATTGAAGTTGTATAAAAAATTATCCTTCAAATATCATCATGGAAAAGAGTCATACATTTTTTAAATACAGGGAATCAAAGACCATGGTATAATAAAATATTTAAGATCATGGATTTCATAGGAGTAGTGGCCTATCGACTTTTACTTCCAACAAATACGGCTCAAGTTCCTCTCATGTGCTAGAGTTAGTGTTCTATAAAAATACTATTACTATATGTATGTTAAATGTAGATAATACTAATTCAAAAATCATTTTACATGTTTTTCATTATTCTGTATGGATTTAGATAATAATTTCTTAGAGTATTTAGCGCATTAATAAGGTCATATGAGTTCCCTGTTATGATGATAAAATTTAATTGCTATGAAAATACACTTAATGTAGATATGTGAATGAATAATTTACAATTATGGGATACATGATATTTATTTCGTCAGGTGCGAGTACTCATAAAGTGATGAATCTTTATATCATGTAGATTTAACTTGGTAATCTCCAAAAATTGATATTATGAGAATAATTCTTCTAGTAGAAATTTGTAATGTTTTTTAATCATTGGATATTACTATATTCGTGCATGTGTAATGGTCTATAGAATTTATGATCATCATTAATACATGACATGACTTGCACAAATTGATTTAATAAAAAATATTTTCGCATTATAAGTTATCCGGATGTATGGTATGTTGGTTGCATCACGATTCAAATATCATCAATTGATAAGGAAAGAAAGGATTATTCCCTTCCATCATTAATAGGGTTGATATCTTATCCATTTTATTGGAATATAAACCTCTTCTGAATTCCATGGCCATGATGTTTTGATGTGTTAATTTCATATATTCAATGAAATAAGTTTCTAGAAAACATGTTGATGACACTATCGATCACCTTGCTTGATGAGATATTATGAAAAAAATATTATATTACATTGTGATTGATTTTATGTGGTTATTTTTTATTTAAACATTATTTTATTTTTCTTTGGTGGATTAACCTGTTTCAAGATAGTAATCTTGGACTTTAGGCAAGGCAACATAATGCCAATGAGAAAGAATCCATGATAGTCACACACCAAGTGTTTCCGCTGATCTGGTTTAACTTCTATTTGAATTTAATTAATGGAATAAACATTATTTCCAATATCAACTTAGGACTTCATTCATGTTATATTTATTGTAAAATTTATATAAATATTTATTCACTGTCATGTGAATAAAACAATATATTTTTATTTTATTATATTTTAAATAAGTATTTATTCTCTGATATGTGATTGAAATAATTATTTTTGAATAAAATATTTATTTGGGTATTCAATAAATATCTATGAGTTCAAAAAGATTAGGAACACATACTGTGAAAAAATAATTATTTAAAGCTAATATATATTATTTTAAAAAAAATTTCTATTTGGAGAACCACAAAATAATAATAATATTATTATGTGGATTGATTTTTATTAACGGTTTTAAATTCTATTTAATAGAAGAAATGTAATTAAAAAATATTTTAATCTATACCTTAACTCTAAAGATATAAAGATATGTTTATTTGGTATTACAAACAAAACTGAGAATGGAGAAATTTTTCAGAAAAAATATATATATCGAATTATCCTTCTCTCTTCCTTCGATGAATAAGAAATGCAAGAGAGATTTAATCAAGACCAAAAAATAAGTGATCAAGAACAAGAAACACAACAAATTTAATTTTCTATCCTAGAAACCAGAGAAAGATTAGTGTTTCTCAATTATCAGTGGAGAACATGTGGATCACTACTAAAGGGATTCGTTACTTGAATCCACATAGTCCAATGAAGGTAGTACTAAAGGGTATTTTCAGATGATCAACATTTATCTACAAGGATTGTTCCTAAGCCCATGCATTGATTGATTCATATATTCAATAAATTATTTATAAATATTTTTTGTATGATCCTCACTCATGGTTTTAGAAAATGATTATTAAAAAATATTAATATATCACCAAACACTAAATTATTACACTATTCCAATAATGAACAACTCGTATTAGAGTGGTCACATTTAAATTTATAATTATTTATTTTATTATTGATTTATATGAAAATGTGGTTATATTTGAATGAATTATTATTACTTATTTAAATATTATTTTAATTAACATATATTAATATATTAATCATAACCATTGAAGTGTTTTTATTTTTTGTTAATGTTTTAAGAATAGATAAAGTAAAAACGGAGATTCCATTAGGAAACAACCAATTTTTTCCTGGAAAGACTGGGTTACATGGTGTGTACTCATAATTACACATCATGTACCCTAGTGCTGGTATCCATGTGATCAAAGGGATACAAAACACACAACATAATAATTAAACATGGTGTATGAAGCATGTTGACAGCAAATGTTTGCACATGACTTATTGTATTACATGGTGTATATTAGTGTAAACAATGTGTAGGCTACAAAGGTTAGTGGCATAAATCGTACAATGTGTGTGGTCATTATAAATGTTCAAAGCCATGTCATACTAATAGAGTGAATCATTTATAACATAAAAATTGTGCATTCACTATAAATGGGGTGTAGGTCATCAATTCATGCATCAGAAAAAAATTACAAACAATTCGGCAAGAATAACAGAAGAAAGGCTTGATTATACACTGAAAATGTAAATATCTTGTACAGACCATGCAGTCCACCAAGACACACATCAAAGACTATGATGGCTGACCGAGATTCATGGAAAAAGAGATACACAATGTATAGATACATGAACATGCCCTTTATTCTCCCATTAATGTAATATCATAAAAAAAATTTAATTAAATTAAAAAATTATAGCATTAAAAAGTTAATTTATTGATTTGAACACCCTTGCGAGTTAAAATATTTAATAGTGGTTTTAGTTAATTTTAAATTCTCATTTAATTTATTTTAATAAATATAAAATTATTAGTTCTAACATTCAATTTCCCTAGATTAAAATGATGACATGTATCTCTAATTATGATTGGATGATCAGTAAGATAAAATATAATTAAATAATCATTAAGTAATTAATACATGTGTTATTATCATAATAATAATTAAATAAAAAATAAATTCATTCTATCCATTTACGTTTGCCTATTAGATGCATATATGACTGTTTGTGGGAATGACCAAGACATGTGTATGTGATTGATGTTTTAATTTAATTCATTTTATGGGTTTGAAATTATTTTATATTAAATTATATGATGACCTATGAGTCATCCCTCCCCCATTATTATTTGGGACCTACATTCCCAAGGATATTTATGTAACCCCCTTAATTAATCATTTATTTCCCCTCACCTGCAAGTGAGTCATAAATATATGTAATTAATAGAGAATTCCGAGGCACAGGAACCCAATTCAAGAGGGAACAATTAATATTCCAACTAAACATATACATAGGTAGAAAGGTGGAATTCCGTAACTCATAAGAAGATAATCGATATGATTTATTTATCCTTGGTCAATGGATTATTTAATGTTATCTCATTAAATCAAAAATTAGATAAAGCTGATAGAAACACCATTAATTACTTATTAATTTCATTCAATGTAATTATTTATTTTATGGATTCAGGGAAATGATAACATAAATAAATGCATTAATGGGAAATATGAAAATTAAATAATTGAATTATGTTTAAAGGTTTTATCCATCTTGGTTAAATAGTTATGTTAAATCTACTTAAAATTAAAAATATTTGTAAAGTATAAAATTGGTAAAATGCAAGCATAGTAAATTAATATTACTTAATTAAATATTATGTCAGATCTGTCCTTTTATTACCTGATTGGGAAAAAAACACAATAGAACTATGTGTCTGACCAACCCTTTTTGAGACCCTTACTTTTAGAAGGGGTGTTATTCTAAAGGTGTTGGGTTGACTTAGCCATTTTACATCAGGAGGAGAAGACCACTATAGACATGGTGTAATTTTGAGCATGTGTGGAAGAAATCGATGTCAATATTTCATGAATGGGGATTCCACTCAACAGATAAAGGAACTATAATCCCATAGTTTGTGAAGGCATATCTTCCAAAATACCATCATGTAACATTCCTACCCATGTTGGGGTTATGTAAAGGGGATTATAGATAAATTCCACTAGAAAAATAGATGAAATAGACACTCTGAGTTTAATGGTTGGGGAGACTGAAACATGATTAGTGAGGGGGAGATTTTATAAAATCAATTAATTTATTATATCCCATATAATATTTTATCCACAAAATTACTAATAATTTGCTATTAAAATATTTGAATAAATGCAAATATTGTCATCTTAATTACCCCAATAAACTATATTAGATAAATATAACACCCTAAATGAGTGTACCCTCATGGAATGGTATCAATTTCATATGGTTATGCTATTCCATGATCAAAAATCTTATGTTCTAGAATCCTCATTTCCTGATCATCCAACTAAAGAGGTGAGTGATGAAGATTTCTTTATTTATAATTAATATATGAATGAAATATTAGATATTAAAGGTTTTATTCTTTATTATATTGCTATTGAAATCATAATGTCTCATGAAAACATAGATGTGTATAGCAAGCCTGAGAACATATGTGGTCTTTTCTAGGAGAGATCTAGACATGAATGGTTTGAAATTTACAATGCACTATTGTAGCTAAATCTTAGATAGGGTTCCCTAACTGGGCCTCACATAGTCATTATCATTGTTTATATTGAGTAGTTAGGTGTTCTATGGTTTATAATCTATGAAGAACTAGCCATTGATCTCATTCTATAATAATCCCTCAAAGATTATCTTTATATTTTGTAAATATTAATATGATAAATAGATAAATCTCAACTAGATCTTCTTGCACTTATTTTCTAAGTAGATGAATATATGAAGAGTGAATAAACTTCCATCCTTATAGCTAAAAAATAGAAAGTGAATATGGAGATATTTAATCGCAAAGGATTTTCATACACTTCAATGAAGAGGAAGATCAAGGGGAAAGAAAGGTAACAATATGATATCTATTTCACATGTTTCTATAAGGGCATCTAGAAACAAATGAACCCATCCAAAAAAAGGGGGGTTCATGTGTGTTTTTTATTAACTAATATTTATCAGTTTCTAGAAATTGGATATTATATAAAGAATTTTTTTCTCATATATGTATTAAAATTCAGGAACTATATAGATTCAGTATGATTTAAAATGGGTAGGTAGATCTACAAGCATCCAATGTTGCTAAACATTCCACTATAGCTTCAGTGGACTACTACCTCACATTGGTAATTGAAGTGGTCTTGATTTCGAAAGGCTATAATTATGTTCCATCAGTGACCAAAAAACATTTCTTCTATATACAAACATGATACATACGTATTTATTTTCAATTTTTCTAAATAAATGTTTCTTTGTTTTTAAATATATAATTTATTATGGTAAGGTAATTTTCAATAACAGTAATTATGTTTTGGATTACCCAAACTAAGAAATGGAAATAATTAATGTAGTTTATCTACATGAGTAATACCACACCCAAAATTAGCACCACCAAATATGTATTTTAAATCAAAATCAGATGAATAAGTTACATCAAGATGGATATTTATATTCCTTTAAACAAATAAACACCGGTTATGTAATGCATGTTTATAAGGAAAAAAGACCAAGTACCCATTTATTGGAAAATGCGGAAGGGATATAGAGATTGTTGAATTTGATCATACCAATGTATGTGGAAAATTCATTTTTATATAAATTGGTGGGTACTAATTCATCATAACATTTAATAATAATTTTATTAGATATGGATATTTCTACTTAATGAGGTAAAAGTCCCGTTGTCTTGATAAGTTCATTGAATACAAAAATGAAGTTAAGAACCATCTTGGTAAGAGGATTAAAAAACTGTACTCAAAATTTGGTGGATAATAACTTAATCAGAACTTCATTTATTACATATTACATTTTGGGATCCAATCTAAACTCACTCATCCTTAAAAGCCTCAGGTATGTGATGTAAGCAAAATAATGAACCAAACCATTTTGGACATGGTGAGATAACTAATTATTCATGTGAGTATTGCATTATCCTTTTATGGATACAAATTATTATAAAAACACATATACTAAACCAGGTACCAAATAAATCGATAAATAATATACAATAAGAATTCAGTATTGAAAATAAATCCATTTTTTTGAATATATATGTGTGGGTAATGGAAGAATTTGTTAAGGAAACATCATATAGAAACATGTACCCCATGTCATAATGTGTATCATTATAGGATACCTCATGGAAAAAGGGGATATTACCTATAATAAAACTTATATAAACAGATTATAGGTGCATAAAATTCCATTTTAGTTGATATAGATCACATATCTAAAAGAGATAGTGGGATCGAGATAGACATTGAAGAATTAATGTCTCAAGGGACATAAGATTTTGTACATGAATAGATTCAACAAATTCCCATGGATGAAGATACTATTACAGAGTTGGAAGTACTATTTTTTAGTACAACATATGTAAGATAACTATAATGTTATGGTATTCCATTCATTGAGGAAGTTGACTCATTATTAGTTTATAATAATGATTGAATAACCTACAAGGTAGTAGTAAGTGGAATAGATGCTTCCAATTGACAAGAAGAAATGAATTGTAAAATGGATTCCATGTACCAATACCTTATATATATTATATATACTATCTAGTATTAGTAAATACCACTATTTCCAAATGGGTATTCAAGAAGAAACATGACAAAACATGAAAATTTAGTACTTATAAGGTGTGTCAGGTTACAAATTTTTTTAAATGGTGTCAAGGAAATTTACTATGAAAAAACCATTTGACTAGTTTTAAAGATGGAATCCAACATAATTATACATCCATTGTGGCTTTGTAGGATTATGATATTTTAAAAATAGATTTAAAAAAAATTAAATAATGGGAACCTTTAATAAGATGTCTATATGAAACAACCTGGAGGGATTGTTACTCTAAAGGATGCCAAAAGGCATGTAAGTTACAAAGATACTTTTATTGAATAAATTAAACATTCAATTCAAAGAAAAATAATTTCTATGAGGCCATAATATAATTTGGTTTCATAAATAATGATTGTGAGCCATTTTTCTATAAATAGTTTTCAGGAAGTGTGATTGTTTTATTAATAATATATTTTGATGACGTAAACTCTTAGGAAATAAAATTCCAGTCTTATAATCTGTTAAGGAATTATTGAATAAATTATTCTCTATAAAAGGATTGTGAATGAAAACAAATATTCTGATGATGAATATCCATCATGTTAAATCCATGTGGTTTCTCAGACCATTTCATATAATATATATTGACAATATAATAAAGATATTTAATACTTTCCAATCTAAGAAAGTATTTTTTCCATGATAAAATGGAATTAATCATTCCATGAATGTGATTCGTCTATCACATGTGTAATGAAAAAAATATAAAATATTCTATACATGTCACTAATGGGGTCAGTTATGTATGTTATGATATGTAGTTGGAAATATGTTTCCTTCACATTGTGTGTGGTCAGAAGATATCAATCTAACCAAGGTAGGAACAATTGAATGGAAATCAAGATGATCCAAAAGTATCTATGGAATATAGAATATATGTTTCTATTATATGATAGATATATAGAACATGTAATAAAAGGACATGCATATGATAGTTTCGAAACTGATCAAAATGACATGAAGTCACAAATAGGATACATCTTCACTTTGAATGCTGGTGTTGTGATCTAGAAGATCTGAAGGAAGGATGTGTTCATAGATAATATATTGTGGTATGATTATTGTATAGCTTCTAAGGAATCTAAAAAATAATTTTGGAGGAAAAAATTCATCCATGTTCTTAATGTGGTACCTTGAAGTAACGATCTTATCTCACTTTATTTTGATAATACTGTTGTGGTGGATCTTGAAACAGTGACATGGTGACATTAGCAGACAATTAAAATACATAACAAGTATCATCCATAGTGTTATATTTATTAGTGTGGTATGGTTGCAGTGAAATTTATTTACATGGAAGACTGTGTAGTGGGTCCTTTGACTAAATTCTTTAATTAGAAGAAACATGATTTTCATGTGAGGTCTAGAGAACAGAAATTTTCATGCAGTTGGATCATGTCCTTGAGAGAGTTTACTGGAGTGGGAATCCTAGTACCAATTTATTGTACATTGATTAAATTTATATTAAATGAATTGAATATTAATTAAAAAAACTATTATATACTTTTCATTGATACACATGGGTTTAATATAGTAATTTCATCGAGTATTTTTTTCATTGTTAAGATCATACCAGTTACCTAATATTATGAGAACCTTGAAGTTCTATGAAAAAATTATTAATATAGTTATTTTTTTGTATAATGTAATATTATGGGACACGTACTACTTAGACCATCAGGTGTGAGTACTAATAAGAATATGATGATTCCTCTCATCAAGTTCGCAGTTGGTAGTCTCCAGGATACGAGATTATGAGACCATATCCACTAGTAGCAATTCTAGATGTTTTGGTCTCATTAGATATATATATCATCAAACATGTGTAATAATCCTTATACTATAATATAATAATTTATAAATGTAACAACTCATTCAATTTTATTTACTGACAAAAATACATATTCCATATGTTTAAGTGAATTAGGTTACATTTGGTGCATCACAATTGAAATTCCCTTAATGGTTAAGTCGATGACGGATTTTTTCTATTCCATATTTATAAAAGTATATATCTCAACCATTTGATTGGAATACAATTTTTATTAAATTCAATGTCCATGGTTTAATGACATGTTAATTTTAGATATTGAAAGAAATATATATTGTGAAAATCGTATGATGAAACTATCATGAAACCTTCATGATGAGATATTGTGATAAATGAATTATGATATATATTGACTATTAAAATGCGGTTGTCACCATTATGAAATTATATTTTTACTATTGGGTTCCTTGACTTGTAGCTAGAGAGTAATCATTGATTTCATGCAGGCCCACCAAATGCCAATCAGAAAGAATCCTATAGGGTAACACAATATGTGTTTTCATTGATCAAGATTAAATTCAAGTTGAATTTAACTAATGGATTAAATATTGACCTTAGGACCCTAGAATATTTTTATACATGTTATATTGATAACATAAATTAAATAAATATTTATTATTCGATATGGGAATAATTTTTTTATTTAACATTTAATAAACATTCATTCACTGGTCTGTGAACAAAATATTTTTTTTATGAATAAAATATTTATTTGGATATTCAATAAATACTGATTATTTTGAATTTATTGAGATCAAATTCTTTGATAAAATAATTAATTACAAAGTAGTAAATATTATATTATCAATATTTTGAAGTTGGTACAAAAAAATATTATTATTATTATTATTTGGGATGAAATTATTTAAAGGATTAAAATGATAGTTAAAGGAATACATGAAACTAAACAATATTTTAACATAAAACCAATCTCTATAAATAGATGGTTAGGCCTATTGTGTATTTCACCCAAAATTGATAACAAAGAATTATTTCACAAAAAAAATTATCGCTGAAATCATTCTTGTATCTCCCTCTCTAGAACGAGAAACATAAGAGATATTTCTTCAAGGATGAAGAATGAGTTATCAAGAATGAAAAACATAAAACATTAAATTTTTCTATAAGAACCCATAGATCCAGTGGTTTTTTAGAGAGAATTGGATCATGTAACGTCCCTGTTTTCCAATTTTCTTGAGAAGGAAATGGAACATTCTTTGGCCTTAAATAACATCCCCAAGATTTCAATGGCTAGAAATAAATTCTGAAGGCCTTTAATAAACATGGGGGATGATTTTACATATAAGAATAAATCATCTTACCAATGAATACATAAAAAAACAAACCACTATATGATTTATTATAACAATGAATGGAAACTCAAAATTTCATGAATCAAAATCAATCAAAAACCATGTACCACAGTTAATGAATACAATATCAATGTTATATGTGGAAGACCAAAAAACTCACAGACAACTATGCAAACTCCCTGATCCAAACATACACCATGCTCAATCACCCAATAACAACCCAAGTATCATAAAGTAATGCTAATGATGTGTGATATATTACATTTTTTAATGTATCGATAAAAAAATCTAGAAATGAACCAAAGTGACAATAAACATCTGAGTATATAAACTAAGTTGGTTTTCCACAATTTTCATCCCTACTCAAGCCACTAGGATAGAACTAGTTAGTCAAATATATAAAATATTTTATATAAAAAAATTTCTAAATTAGTTTATATCATAAAATAAACAACATTCCAAATAAATCAGTTTTCTATAGATGATATAAAGCTTCAATGAAGGAACCCAAATAAGTTTCTAAAACCATTTCATAAATTCCACTTTCTCATAATTAGTTACCTTAAACATATCCAAACATCTACACATGCATTACTCGTTAGTAAAATTCCATACTCATGAGATGTTTCCCATCAATCTTATAAGTCATCGCAATGTAATTAAATCCCATTTTACATTAAAACATTGGAATTGAGAAAATGGTCATCTTTCAACCAATCCTCATAATGGTATAATAATAGACACAACCATGTATTCCCAAAGAACCATACTAATAAAATCATTCCAAAACTATTCACATTCCAAAAACCATTTCATCCATTTCAATAAAATCGTAATTTTATTGATATCCATTAAAAATAATCATTAAATATCAGTTCAATAATACCATCATTTTATTAAAAACAATTCAATTGAATAATTTAATACAATTCCATAAATTCTACATTTTAAAAATCGACATTTTAAAATCAATAAACCATACCCCTTGAACAACCAATTTCCACAAAATTGACTAATACAAAAATCATTAGTAAAGAAGGTTTCTACCATTCTTTTCACACTAATTACATAATAAATATCCATCAATTTAATCTATTTGACTCTACTCCAATTAAATATAGAAATAAGAGTTGATAGTGTAGCCACCTACCTTGGGTTTTATGATGAAAATGATGAATAAAATGAAAACCCCAACAAAATAGAGTTGAATCATGAAAACCCCACCATAGATCTCTTCCCCTATCATTAACAAAGGTATATATAAACATATTTTCTATACACATCGTTAGATCTACCCACATAGGATGTACATCTATGAAACCGAAATAGAGGGAGAAATAGATCTATGGAAACCACTAATAACCACCAGGATCAATGAAGTTTTGGCAGAATAAAGATTCAAAGAGCCTAGATGCACAATCAGGTCTCTTCTATCTCAGTGGGGAGATTTTATAAAACATTTTAGTGGAAAAATACCATGTTAGGGCCATTGTGGGGAAAAATGAGGCATTAAAACGTTAAAGTGACATAGATCCACTATTTTAAAATCTAGTTTTTTAACAACTCATGGTTTAGTTGAATGAGTGTGTTATTAATTTGCTAGAAATATTTGCAATGGTGATCCTCACATGGGTTGATTATATGGTTTCCAAATGTGCACCAACCATGAAAAATACCATTTTTTCAAGTTTCACAGTTCCTCCTAGGGGTCTTCATTATTTGGGAAATTGTGCACCAATTGTGCACCTTCCCTTTAGCCCTTGTCCAATTATAAATGGTTTCAAATAGGTTTTTCATGGTTTTACCAAACCATGTACCAACCATGAACCTATAGGAAAGAACCCCCCCCAATTCTTCCAAACTCTCCCAAACTTCACTAAATTAAATTACATACATAATAACAAAAATGGATACTTATTAATATTGGGGGTAATACATTCTCCTCACCACTGTCCTTTTTCATCCCAAGAATGTATAAAACCAACATAATTCTAAAATATTTCTTTCCATTTCTCTTTAATTTCATTCTATCACCCCGATTTATCTTCTTGAATCTTAGTATGTTTCCATAGAACCATACTTGACCGATGGGTTTTCTGTAGATGAGATCTTATTTCCTGTCCACAACATGTACTAGAATTTACACCAATGTAACATTCAACTGTAGTTCAACATGATCTTGTCAAATCACATTGTTAGGATTAGGATATTATATTTTCAACTGAAAGGCATGAAAGAAATTATGTACCACATTTTACTATGGTGGAACTTCCAACCAATATGTCACCTCACCAAACATTTCCATTATCTAAAAGGGCCTATGAATTGAGGAGATAACATTCCATACCTCTCAAAGTGACAATATATGAGAATTGGAATGATCCTCAAGAAGACATGATCACTCATTGGGAATGAAAACGGTATTCAAAGATGATCCATATATGATTTCGGATTCCCATGAGATATCTCCATCCATAACCTCATCAATTAAATACTCTTCATTATCTCGTGGACAAGGCTCATACCAACTAGTGAAATCTCACCAATTTCCACCCAATAATGTGGGGAACGATAAGGATTCCCATACAATAATTAAGAAAAAGAAATTTTTACTGAGGTATTATATCTATTTTTATACAAGAACTCTAATAATGGAAAATTTTCTTCCCATGAGGCACCAAAATCTGTTACACATCATGGATCATGTATTTAAAAAAATTTATCTTCCTTTTTAATTTCCCTTTTGTCTATGGATGATACACCATACTCATAATCAACTGACTCCCAAGGGATTTCTATAATGATTTCCTAAAATGAGATGTAAACCTCAGAACACTATTATACACTATATAAAATCGTATTCTATGCCTCTTTACCACTTCTTGGAAATATATTTTTTTATAATCCCTCCACCATATGTGTTTCATAAATTTGAATGAAATGAGTCAAATTTGAGAGTTGATCCCCTATCATCCATATGTAATAGTTTTTTCCGAACCATTCCAAATAGACCTATTACAAAATCCATTGATATATGCTATCTCATCAAAAAAATACTAGGTATATAATGCATCATACCTACTAGCCGTTGATGCTCTGCCTTAACATGATGAAAAGTTGTACATCTTGAAACAAACTCAATCTAATTCCATTTCAAACTAATCCACCAAAACAATGATTTAAATTCTTTATAATTATGTTATATTCTAGGATGAACATCCTATCATGATTGGTGATAAGCCCCGAAATGTTTATTCTAACAAGGCATATGTACGACCATATGATTTTTTAACACCAAAAAAATAACTATCATCCTACATCGTTCCCTCAATGTTCTCCGCACAACTATGTTTGAATGTCATCAACACAAACTATGAATCAGAAATCTGTGTCTCATTATTCATCATTACAAAATTAGGATCCAAAGAAAATAGAACGGAAATTGCAAAATTACCTATCTATTCACATTCCATGTTCATATCTATTATTAATGAAATCAATTACCATTAATCTATGGCCTCTTTTCCAACTAAGAATATGAAATTCTTCTTATTGCAACTGCCACTGACTTACCTTTACCCAGTGTATACAAACTGTAAAATTAAAACAATTAGAGATAGTCCATCCAAATTGTTTTTCTTATGTTCAAATACAGTTGTTATAAAATATGATTCAGTATTTTATGATCTTTAAACATAGTAAATTTATCATATAATATATAATGAAACCATGTCATTATAGCATGGATTGCAATTTTCAACTCCTAATCATGTTTTGGGAAGTTATTCTCATGCACCCATAACTACCATGATCCATAAGAAAAAACATAGTCTCCTTTTATAAGAATACAACTGAACCTTAATCTTATATAATAAAAATATACCTCATTATATTATCCTCATTCAAAAAAAATCAAGGTTGAAGATAATATATGGAAATCATTATGATCTAGAAAATACTTTGGACCTTCTTCGTCACATGGGAATAGAACAATATTCTTAGTAAAAATTCCATAAGTGATATTATTCTAGAAAAATATTGAAAAAAATCATCAAAAATAACTAGACAATAAAAAAATAGTATTTCTCAAATATGTTCTTTGGAGGTTAGAAAGAGATAACAACAACTATCTTTTATGGTTCTATATAAAAAGTGTTTTTGAGAGATCAAATGTCCATGTAATCTTGTCTCCTGTCTCCAAAAATCAAAAAAAATTTGGAATACTGAGGTTGATCTATTAAGATTACCAACACGGTCACCAAGTGTTGTTTATGCACAAACCTTTCCCGTGAATACACTAACATGTCAACCACAAACAAAAAAAAACAAGAATCCATATATATCGCTGAAATATATAATTCATCAATTCCATAATTTACTATGGTTAATTCATAATATCGAAAGTAAATACTACATATTCATAATGGCCCAATATTTTTCTAAAATTTCTCTTTGGAATATCTTCCTTTTGCACATATAATTGCCAGAATAGATCATTAAAGCGTTGATGTAGATACCAATTCTTTATCCTAAAATGGTTATTATTACAATAATTTACACAAAACATTATAATTACATATGAATTTTTAACAAACCAAAATATTACTGCCCATGGAGACATGCCATGATGAATGAGTCATTTTCATTATAGCTCTTCCAACATGAAATTCATCTTCCTTAATTCTATTGGTTCCATTATATTATATGAATGGGAAATATGACTAGTCCCAATTAGAGATCAATCATAAAAACCACTTCCCTTATATGTCCTAACACTGATAAATTTTCATGAAATACATCTGGAAACCAATTTACCACTACTAGAAAACTATTGTCCTTGATCTCATCCACTGATTCTAAGGACAGCACTACCAACAGGTATGAGATAATTCCAACTGCTAGTTACAACATGACTATTGTACCTGTATTTACATTTTTGTCTCCTTGAATGGGATTCTGGATGCCATCTTTAGTCGTAAAACTAACTCATCAGTTATAAAAATCAATGTAAGACATGAAAATTTTCAACCAATACATACCTAGGATTATATCAAATAATCCTTCTCAATCATGTAGAAATCCCAATTTATCTCATCTCGGTAAACAATAATTGAAAATTTTCTACACAAAAAGGCAAGACACTCTCATTGATCAAAAAGAGTTTAATTTTTTTATCATAGAAGGAATCATCTCAAATTTTAAACTCTAAAAATCAACAATAAAAGAATAAAAAAAGGAATGGGATTCTCCAATATAAACAAATACATATGTTTAGATTTCAAAAATAATCATACCTCACACCATAGATGGTCTATAATGATCACCCATAACAACTTGTTCATCTATATATAATTGATTCATAGCTACAAATTATTCATTGTTTCCCTGTTGAGATAGCACTACATCTGTATTTATAGAATTCCAAGAATCACCATGTCCAACTCCTTTTTTCTAATGATGTTGATTCTTCTTCCCACCTCCCTTTTTTATATATGATGCCTAAAACAGCTAAAAAGTATCTCGGACACCCAACCTCTGAGCAACGCGACAATAGTATTGAAGGTGCCCATATTATTTCAATTTTGGAATCCCCTCATTGGTTTCATACACTCTCACATGATGTGGTCGAGTGAACCACATTGGAATAATCCAACCATAGTCGTGGGTCTAGAGGAATGGTTCACCGATCTGAATTTTGGGTTTTCATTCATAGTCCCACCATAAAAATTGGTGTCCCACCTCTACATTTTCTAACCATTATAGTTCCCAACATTTCAGGTGGAAATGAACATGATTCCTCCTCCCATAGCTCATGGTGTGTCTCTTTCTTCTAATGTCACTATATTGAATATCTCTACATAATCGATAATATAGAGTACACAAATATTTGAACAAGTATCCTACATCAGTCATGATACAAATATGCATTCATTCAAGGATGTACGAGTAGCATCCTTGGGTGAAAGGCGTAAAAAATTAATGAATTTAGCTACATAATCTGGCATAGAAATATTTATCTCCTTCAAGATAAAGAATTCTATAATTATTTGAGTTTTAAACTTATAAGGATATAATTTTTTTGAGTAATTATTTAAATTAATCTTATTCCATATCTTTATCTAATTTATCCTAAGCATTAAAATCCCACCAATGGTGTACATGATATTCTACAATTTATGTCCCCTACATGAAATTATGCTCTACTAGTGTTCCTATTAAATCAAAGATACGATTAATCCTACCTAGCCACACCTCTTTATTTTATTGTTCTGAATCAGCATAAAATATGGGTGTATTAAGATTATATAATTGGATAGAATGATCCACATGCCCTTGCTTATCCCTCTAGTTCCCCATATCCACAACATGAAAAGATTTCCCTATACTCTGAACCAACTGTTAGTTATCCTCTGGCTGAGGTGAAACCACATTCTCATCATCCTCTTCCAATTAGTTTCTATGATTCCTACCAGTTACCATTTTCTATACAAACAAAAAACACTATATCTCTCACTCCCCATTATATAAATTATTATCATTTATTATTACACCACATCATGCTATCACAATATTGATTTCCAAAATTCAACCTTTTCCCATATACATCCCCTTTTAAAAGTATATATGTACTTTTAAATATCAAATCATTTTCAAAATACCCATTTTATTCCTTTTAGAAATATCAGATTTGGAAAAAGATATAATAATTTTTGAAAATAAATACATTTGTATGAATTAATAAATAATTTCTTGAATTTATGTATTCACTTTTAGTACAAAGTCATTCCTCTAATGTTTGTCATGATCATCTCATTGTATAAACCCATGAGAATGAAATTCAAATTCTATTAATTGTATGTAAAACACTTATGTTCCAAACACCATGGTAACCTGAAGTTCAACATAAAAATGTTATCTATGTATTTTTATGCTCTATATTTAATGTTCCAAAAATCCTAATCCTTTTTCTTATTCCCACTCAACAAAATGTCTAAAATTAATTCATTTCCAAGACCGAAAACCAATACCATATCAAAGTCCAAGAATATTTACACTTATTCCAAAAATATATTTGGACGGTCCAAGATGATACTACATGTAAAGTCCCTCTTTTTTTAATTTTCTTGCGATGGAAGTGGTACATTACTTGGCCCTAAGTTACATCCCCAAGATGCCAAAGGAAGATAATAAATTTTGAAAGTTTCCAATATAGACAATGTATGATTTTACCTTTATGAATAAAATAAGTAACTAAAATAGCTAAAACCAAGAAACCACAATATGATGCATTATAATAAAGAAAGATATCAGAATATTTCTGTTATCAAAATTAAAGTAAAACCAAGTCTTATAGAATAATACTATAATATCAAAGTACAAAATGTAGGGAAAAAAATCAAAGACTCCAAAGACATATCCTTGCTTTGAACATGGTCCATGAACCATCTCCACAAAACAACCCATGTATCACCATGTACTGGTAATGATGTGTGATAAATTACCTTTTCCCATTTCTTGAAAAAAAATCTAAAAAATGCACCAAATATCCAAATCATTATTGAGTTCTAAAACTCAATAGGTTTTCACAAAACGACTTCCCATCTTATGCCACCAGTATAGATCACATTAGACCAATATATAAAATAGGTTATATAAAACAAATTCTAAAAAAGTTTATATCAAAATATAATCAAGTGCCATAGTAAAAAAATTATCAAGATGATATCATGTTCCAAGGAAAGAAACCAAACAATGTCATAAAAAAATTTCCTAAACCCCACATTGGAATAATCCTTTCTAATCCACATATCCTCACATCTACACATGTATGATTCATTATGATAATTCTATTCACATGGGTGGTTTCTCGTTTATATACCATGTTTTTATAAGAAAACTGAATACCTTGATATGTTACTCAATTTTCCCCAATCAGAAGGTCATATTTCAACTACACCTCATAATGAAATATAAATAAAAACCACTATGTTTTCTGAAATACCACTCCAATAAAATTAGAACAAAATAATTCAAACTCCAAAACTATTTGATACATTCCAATAAAAATGTACATTTATTGAAAAAATTCAAAAAATCCATTTCATCCTATTTTAATAAAACAATCATTTATTTTGAAAAAATTTCAACTAAAGAATTTACCACAATTCCACCCAAAATAAATTTATAAATTCCATATTTTAAAATCTAGAAACCAAAGCTCTAACACAATTGATTTCAAAAAAAATTCCAAGTAATATGCCCAAAACTAAATATGGATTATATTATGATTTTCACACCAATTTTACTATTGATGTCAATCCGTTTAATCAATTTAAAATTAATCATATTTTTCCAAGAATGAGTAGTCGAGATTTTAGCCACCAAACTCACGTTTTATGATAAAAAAATAAGAATGACATGAAAACACCAATGAATCTAGGTTGAATCTTCAAAAACACACCTTATATGTCATACCCTATCATTAAAAATTCCAAATATAAATATTTTTTACATTAAAATACTTTTATATACCAATTGGTGATGCATATGTAAGAAGACAAGAGAGAGGGAGAAGTATAACTAAAGGAAAACACCAAAACCCACCATGAATGACGACTTACCAAAAGAATTGATCATCAACCCACCAAGAAATTCCTACAAATAACTTCAAATTCGGCGGGGATAGGTTCTCCAGCCATTGAGGGGGTAAAATACATATTTATGTCTATTTTGGGTAAAATTCAAGGCATTAAACCCATACAATGACCTAGATATAGTTTTTAGGATATAGTTTTTAATTGCGTGCATTTTTTGTTGTCTGGTTAGGAAAACTGTGCACTAACTGTGTACTATTCAATACATGAAGAATGAAACTCACACGATTGGATCAAACGGTTTCCAAATCGTGCACTAGCCATGCTGAATCCCAATGTCTCAATTTTAATGGTTTCTCCCAGGTTTCACCGTATTTTGAAAAACTGTGCAATACCCATGCACCTTCTCACTAGCCCATGTCTCATTGTGCAATTTTTCTTGTAGGCGTTACAGGATTTTTCAATGCCATGATCCCGTAGGAAATACCCAAACCACCTAAAAGTTATCCAAAAAATCCCAAACTTCACATATATAATATACATACATAAAAAGTATAAATAAAGGGTAACATACTTGAAACTGGTTGTACTACAGACCACCATTTTAGAGATTATAACCATGGATCCTTACATCTCAGCGAAGAAATTCCGAAGTATTATTTTTAGATGATCAACACTCATAATTATAGAAAGTTCATAAACCAATAATTTATTTCCTCAGATATTAAATAAATTAATTATATATTTTATATGAAAGATTGTAACTTGTGGTTTTATGAATGTATTATTAAATTAAATATTAATTTATCTCCATCCACTTCATGAATCTTATATACACAAAACTAAAAAAATATTCCACGTGTCTGTCCTAAGAAAGTACATACCTACAACTTCACATGTACTAAATCCTGAGGCGGTATAACTAAAGAATGAGATCTCTCTACAAGGAGCATCTGGTAAAGATCTTGGATTGTAGAGACAATGTTATATGCAACAAGGCAACTCACCTTGTCAATGTTCTTTGGTGTAACCACATGTATAAAGAGGAAATGTGGGAACTATGAGAAAGAAGGAAATAGAATTTCCCATATCAATTCATTACATGTAATCTGAGTTAAAATTTTGGCATTGAAATTTATATGGGGGGTGAATAATGTAAATAAATGTTCTTTATTAGTAATATATTTTCTGAAATAATTGAGTGTGGTATTATAGTATAGAATATTATACATTTAAAAATTACAGAGAAACAAACAAAAATTATATAATTAATAAAAAACATTAAATTAATTAGTTATGGATTAAATAAATTTTTCAAACAATACTATTTTAGAAAAAATATATAATATATAATCTAAAATTGGAAAATATAGATCGCCCAAAATATTTTAAAATAATCACCCCATTAACTACACAATATGAGTGAAACTAAATGTTAGTAAACCAATCGACATATTAGAAAATTAAAATATACAACATTGTGGGTAATTTTAGTTAATATTGATTAAATGATTGAATATTCATTTATATGAGGCAATCTGGCTATTGGAATAGTAATGTGACCATTGTGAATAATATCACATCCTTCATGAATAGAAATGTGACCATTGGAATAATAATTTATCATAAAATAATAAATTATGATAAAAATAATATTTATAATTATTAATTTAAGTAAATTTAAATATTATAATTTCAAATTAATATATCCTGACTTAAAAACACAATGAAAATTTAAGAAAATTTTTAAAAAACTCAATTTTTATGAATTTCATAAAAATAAAAAAATTTATATATTAAATTTAAATTACCAATGTTATAAATTTATTTATATAAAATATATTGTATTTTTTAAATAATCACATTTATATTTTCCGATGCTGATATTTCAATAATTTTATGAAGTACTTAATTTTTCAGGTTAATAGAAAAAATGCAGTTTTATTGTAATGAGTGTATATTAAATTATATCATTAATGAAGTAATAATTATTTAGTAATTATTGAAATTTCGGTTCATGAAAAATATAAAATTTTTCATAAATTATTCATTAATTTATAATAATCATAATTTTAATACATTAAAATAATTTTCCAATGGCTAAAGTCAAAAGTGTTCCCTTAAATAGTTTTCTTCATTTTTCTACTGTTTTTTCTAATAAAATAACTGAAATATAATAATATATGGGTTTAATATAAAAACACAATCTTATTATATTTATATATGATTTATATTTTCAAAACAATCACTATTTGAGGGTTTTCCAATGATATAATATTTATTTAATATTTTATTCTAAAAATATACCTCTCCTCAAGTATAAATAACCGCACTCCCTCCCCCTAAAAAAAATTCATCTCAAATATTAAAATGAAAAAGTTATTCTAAAATCCTATACCTTATTCAATTTAAATATTTTTGATGTGATGGATTAAACCAAATAAATTCATCGAGGTAGTTTTAGTGTCGTACAAGTGAAGCTACATCGGGGAAAGGGTAAGATTCAATGAACTCTTCTATCTATTTATTATTCTCTTTCATTTCATCCCAATTATGTTGAAAAAAATAATTTAAAAAATAATTTGGATTTATTTCAGAATTATATTAGTGATTTTAACATACTATAAGACTGATATATATGAAAAATATAAATTTCAAACTTCAATTTGATTGTCATTAGATAGTGTCCCATCAACGGTATGTAAAACACCAATGAGGACATTATAAATCCTTTTATTATCAACAAAACTATGGCTGGTCAAAATAAATTATATATTTATATATATATATATATTTATATATATATTTATTTTATTAGTAATTAATTTTTTCAACTTATTTATAAATTTTCTTGAACAAATATTGAAATTTATGAAAAAAAGGGTCGATGAAAAAAGGATATCAAAACCCTTAAATTTCAGCAACAAAAATTAAGAAAAATAGTCAAATTATTTTAATTGATAAATCATAACATTAATTAACATAATTATATTTTGTTTCAATATTTTAATGAATCTAATTTTTTTTCAAGATGCCTAAAAGAGTTGAAATAAAGTGGAAATTAAGAAAAGGGGATTTCCATACCCAATACATTTTCTTTTGGTTATTCCTCATTCATGATATATTTAGTAGGGATATTACCATAATTTTCTAAAAATATAATTTCAATATTAATATATTTTATATTTTGTGATGTATAAGTTTTCATCATAATTTTATATCTTAATACAATGATTTTTCTAGAATACATTTCATTCCAAAAAATATATTTTACTCCAATTATGTTATTTTTTCTTAATAAAAGAATGATTATGTTTATTAAGTTTTATTCCATTTTTAATTTCAAAACCAAAAATTTATTCATTATATATTTATTTAGTAAATTCTAATGAAACCCATTCATTTACATGGGTAATTTCACGATAATGATTGTTATATGTTCAATGAGGCATGTGTTATTATGTAAATACTATGTTCTGACGGGTGGGCATTGAATTATATAGACATCCAAGGAACTTTGTATAGTGATGTATCTCAAGATATAATGTGTATTATTGATGAACATGAATCCCTATTTGTTCATAGTGATGATGTTTTAATTTTTTTTTTCAAATATGTTATGTGTGAACATTATGGTAGATTTGTTCATAACTATGTGTAGTATGTTTTCACCATGACATGAAGTTTCATTTTTATGAATTTTATCACACCATAAGTTTATCAAAAAAATTCCTAATGATGTTGATTATGATCCTATCATTATGATATAATGATGAATTTTATGCTCACTCATGTTATATTGATTCATTTCCCTTATACATCCTTAAAATAGGGTTTTAGCTCACCTTATTCCTTGATGTATATCCTCGGTTACTACATGTAAATAAAATAATGTAAGATATTTGAATTCGATAAAAAAGAAGTAATTAAATATATTTTATATCATAATGAGAAATGGTTTTCTAACCCAACCCATACCTACAAAAATTTATTAAAGAACAGCTAGAGTTACACTTTTCAAATGACGTGTAATGAGCATACACCAAAAAAATGAAACAAAAAGTACACATTATTTCCAAAATATATAGTTAACTGAATATTTCACCAAGAATCATGAGATCCATAGTCACTTTATATGGTGTGATCAACTCTGAATCTTAAATTTATCTTATCATATATCAACTATTTATAATCAATCATAGTACAGATGATCAAAATGTTGAAAACATTTAGAAATCTAATCAATATGAAAGGAAATTCTTTATGAACTATATCATACTAAAAATCCTGATAAATTTAGAAGTTGAGGATCTATGAATAGATAAATTCTAAAAAGTCATGATCAAAACCAATGTGTCTGGAATAAAAATTCAACATTACCCAAGGTGAATATTATGCTTGAACATTCCATGTTTAAATAAACAAGATAGTGAAAAGATAGATACTAGGAACATAAAAGAAACTACATCATCAATAGAACCCATCAATCCAATTCTAATAAAATGAATGGATAGAAAAGAAATTATCACAATTATTCAGAATATTAGTAGAAAATTCATCAAATAACACGTTGAACATGATACAGAAGAAGTCCAACATATCCAAAAACAAAAACCAGATGAGATACATAAATGTTCAGATAAATGATGATACCATGAGGCAACATGAGAAAAAAATTCCAAAACATCCCAATGGATTCCACTAGAATCCAAGAAGGATGTGACCCTTAATTAAGATAGAAACAAAACAATCATTTTGA
This sequence comes from Viscum album, assembly GCA_963277665.1. NCBI lineage: Eukaryota > Viridiplantae > Streptophyta > Magnoliopsida > Santalales > Viscaceae > Viscum > Viscum album. The sequence goes on from OY728150.1 coordinate 305,511,659, forward strand.
GAAAACTATTAACAAAGACATCCCCCAAGTCATGATAAGTTATAAATAAATACACAATGAACTAAAAAAACTATGATTACCAAAACTAGCCTCACATCAAGTGGAATGTTGAAGGAAGACCAAATACACTGAATCTCATAAGATCAGACAACTCACTGTGAATAAAAATCAATTATCTAAAAAATCAAGCAACCAAAGTGTTTGAATATGTTAAACATCATTCCAAAGGAATGACTCTATAGTTGATGTCCTGATTTATTATATATTATTCCTCCATCCTAGTGAACATATGTCTCTTGATTTTAAGGTAAGCCTTAGTAGTGATATAACCGTTATTGTATTCCTAGAATTTATTAGTTTATTTTTCATTGATCCATGCATCATCTACTTCCCCCACTTCTACATCAATAAAGTAATAATATATGTACATAAGGTGGTTTTTTCCATCATAATCTTCCTTATATAATCCAAAGGCTGAAATCTATTGATCAACCACTATTACTCTTATTGAAGGAACAATGTTTTTTTCCTAGATTCTTCTAATTATTTGGGATAAATTTTTATTTCAAGGTCTCATAATCCATTTAATTCAACTTTTTTCTCGTATTTGGGGTAAGGAATACATCAGAATACACCATAGGTTTTTACCTTCATAGTACTATATTTTTAGTAAGATTCATCAATTGGATTAGGTTTATTATCATCCACCTATAAATATTCACTAGAATCATATAGATCACCACGATACTTATCTCATGTATCATGTGTTTCAATGATTTTTTTGATCTTACAATAGTTTCTTTCTAATATAAATAAATAAATATATATATATATACATTTTTTATGTTTTCTTATTTATGATGGCTAAAATCATTCCCTCTGTTTATTATTAATTCTCGGTTTCTAGTCAATAGCTGATGGGTATGACGAATTCCTTTTGGGAATGCGATGGTTTGTGTCACATACTAGTTTTAGTTGATCTCTCAGTCAATTTCATCATAATTTATATGTGATGGTGATACCCAAAATGATCAAATATGTATCCCTCAATGACTTTGGAACTATACTGTGGTTGTTTCTACATTTTATTTACATTGTAATATTTAATATTAACACTATGGTAAGACAATTTCCAACATAGTAATGTTGGATACAAGCTTCTGATATTTATGAAAATCATTAAGGTCTATTACATAAGAATTTTGGTTAAATAAGGCCACTTAATAATCATAAAACTAATCGAGATCTCTTATATAATGGGTGATTATGGGGTTATCACTATTGGATGATGCTTAGAAACATCAACATCCCACACCAAATCCAACTTTACCGAATCTGGATACTCATGCAGAATTTTCAACAATCACTTGAATACTAATCCACTAATATATAATCACAATGTAATACATAAACTTCATGATTACCCCCTCAAATCCATGAACATGGGACTTATAAATACTAAATCAAAACACACATTAATTTTATATTCTTTAAGTGGAATATTTAATACATATCACAATATGTCATGTGTTTGAACCATATATGTTTAGATTCATTATATATTAGATATGTAATTAACTAATTTCTATAATGATATTAAACATAGCCCACAAATAACTTTATATTAGCACCATTATTTAAATATCATACATATAACCTTCTATCAAGACCAAATGATATAATATATAAGCAAGGGTGACCTAAGATACATAGTAAGGGTAGATATGGGAGATAATAATCAAAGGTTATAAGATGATTATAAGAGTATGATAATATTATCATGATCATTTTATTAATGTAAAAAATTATTAAACAAAACAATTAGATCATAAACTCAAAAATCAAGTCGTATCCTAAATAATGATAAATAAGGGAGTCAAATGAGTAATTATCATTAATGATTTATAATATATCCACAAGGAATAATAAATATACGAATTTATAATATTGTAAAAATAGATATCCAAAATCATTTCCATGTATAGCCCAATTATTATAGATAGAATTAATAATACTCATACATTAAAATGATGAAATATCACATTATAATAATTTTCATCCATAATCCTTTGAGAATAACTAGAATTATTTATAATAACACAATAAAATGATAGCAAAACTATTACAAATAATTCCCATTCTTCTAATCATCTGACTTGATATATTAATATCATATTACCTAAAGAACATGGATACCAACCCCTTAAATAAAGACAACCTATTCATATACATTCAATAAGTCCAGGACAAGATTTATTATTTCATCATAATATTACCATTGAAAAAGAAAATGGGTTTAATCAATATTTTATCATCATAATTAGTAACCATATATATGGTATAATTGGATCATATCCCCAGTGAAGCATATTTATTAAAAATAGTTGTCGTCACAGATTAAAATATATTTAAATGGACTTTATAACATTATCTAATCAAAATAAACATTTGATTTTGAAACAATATATTTAAATTGTAAATATTAATATGATATAAGGAATTATAATTTCTTTTAAAAGTACAATGTGAAATTTTAATGTATTATTCAAATAAAATATTAGACATCATAGCTAGAAGAAACCATTCATGCAGTATACATTAAAATAAATATGATACTCATATATTTACTAATAATACCTTATTATGAAAATGAATAGAAAACCCATTTTAAATTTTTATAAAATTTAATATTAGGGTAATACATATTTTAATAAATCTTTAGATAATATTTAAGATATTTTTCAAAATAATTTATAGAGAATATTTCCATAAAAAGAATCATACTTGACTAAAGAAGAAACATAGAAAACTTTTTGTAAAAAAATTCTTTATTATTTTAAGTAAAAAAGATATGAAACATTAATATCATGCTAAAATTACCTTTATAATAAAAATAGTTGGAGCATAGATGATCCAAAAATGATATTAGATTACAACCTTAACCCATACATCATGTGTTTCCCAATATCAAACATGATTATAAAACCTATATAATAAATATATATTTACAACAAATCTATTATAGAACTATACTATAATATATTACAGTATATATTATTTACTTAAAACATATTATCTCCCATTTACTATCAATTATTAATTAATGTCGTTACTTTGTTTAATAACCTCTTCATTTTTCATGCATATTTTGGTTTGGTAGTCCATATACTTCAACATAGATCATGGTTCCGTTATCTATGAAATATTAATAATGTCTTTAATATCATATATAGTCATTAAATAAACTTTTTTAAATTTTCATGTAATGTGTTGATAAAAAGTTTTGTTTATAGATTCATATAGAATGTAGTATGTATGCATGCATGGGTGATGATTAAACTCTTCGATTGATGGAAAAAAAGAAAATTAAATAATATTTAAACATAGAAATAAATAAAAATATATAAAAATATAAAATATATTTAGGAAATTGATAATTATAACCGTCTATGTAAATTTTTGTCGAAGGACGAAACACATCGCTTTGTGGAGGTGGTAGTCTACACGTACACATGATCGATGTTTTATTTTACCATAGTATGAAAAGAAGATTGATAATGGTTTGAACATCATCATGGAAATAATTAAGAAAAATGAATAATTATAATTATTTATATTAAATTTGATACTATATATTTATGATAGGTATAATAATAAATAAAATTTAAAGTACTCGGTTAAAAGTGACAGCTCTTTATTGATAAACATTATTTGTATTATACTGTAATCCTTGAAAGAACGGTATATTGGAAAGATAAAAATCTATAGAATTTGGGGATAGTTTCTATAATTGTATCATTAATGGTAATGGTTGATATATAAGTCTAAAATTTTGTGAATAAGTTATCAGAAGAGGATCCTTTTTATATGTTTGTGAAACGAGAAACATCAAATTACTTAAAAAGACTAAATAATATATATATATATATATCATAATTATTTCATGTGGATAAAGAAACAAATAATATTAATGTAATATGTGATAAGGTCTAAATAATCTCAACCAATTATCTTTTGAAAATATTGGGAGATATTTTTATTTTTATGTCCATGCTAAACCACATTAATCCGCCTTTATCCTTATTAGCGATAAGTTAACAATTTACCATGAGTATTTAATCATATTAACACAAATAAATGGGAAGTTCTATTTTTTGATATTATTTTTGAGAATTTGGAATAATATTTATAGAATTATATTTCAATATGTGGAAAAATAATTTCAATATAAAAAAAGATGTGGAAAATAATTTATCTGAAAATATATTATTTAAGTGTAAGAATAATTTTATAGAAAAATAAAGTAAAAAATTTTCTTCCATGATTTTTTTATTATATTAAAAAAATTATTTTAATTATTGTTATATATTCATAATTAGTTGAACCTTTCAACCATATATTTAAACATAAAGACATAAAAATTATATTAAATTTTAATAAAATATGATTTATCTTTAAAAAATTAAATCTTATGTTCAAATATCAAAATAATTATATAAAGTAGATATTTTAATTACATTAAAATATATTTGTTGAGGAAAAAATAATAAAATATGATAAATGTTTTTTTATAGAGATTTTAAAGCTTTAACCCAATGTTTTAACATAATTTTACCCTAGTCGAGGTAATAAATATTTACCATTGTTATTATTCAAAATGAAAAAAAAATTATGTTGAACCTATTAAATTATTATTATTAATATTTTTAAAAATATGGAATCTTTTTTACTAGAATTTAGTTATAATCCGTATAAATTTATTTTAAAATAATCATGAAATATGAATCCAAATTTGTTAAGAAAAAATAATTTTTAAGCATAATGATGGTTTTATTCTTATTCCATACCTAATAAGAACAAACATATTAATGTTTAAAGTTGATTGAATATATAATATATATATTCAATTATCAAAATTATTTAATTTTTATTTATTAATTTCATTATGAAAAAAAATTGAAACATTAAAAAAATTGTATAGAAAAATGTCATTTTTAAATTAAAAAATGATCTTAGAGAGAAATCATATATAATTATTACACATTTATAATCAAACAGATTATTTCTAATTTAAGGTGACTTATGTTCCTTTAAGATAAAACTCAAAAAATAATCTAACTATCATATTACCCGATTTAATGAAAAAATGATTGTTTTATAAAACTCAGTATCTTTTGATTTCTAGAAGAAAAATAATATTTTTAGAAAAATAAATATAATACAACCTAAAATAATACTGACCTGTTAAATTAAACAAATCATATTTATCCCCTCATATAAAATTTATAAAAATTTCATAAACTAATTATAATGTTTATGCATAAAATATTATAAAACCCACAATTGAAGAGAACATATTTTTGAAGTAAAATGTGAATTATTTAAAATTGAGTAGTTCTTTATTTTGAATCAAGAAAAAAATTCATTATCTAAAAACTTTATTCATACTAGTAATCATTTAACTACGAATATTCATACTTAAAAAATTTATGTATTGGTTATCGTGATGAAATTTAAATAAATAATTTTTTACATCATATCATAATTCACATAAAGATAAATGTTGAGGATTATGTATGATATAGAAAATAGGGTTTTAAAACTAAATATTCAGAGTGTTACATTATCATAAACCTAAATAAATTATTTCCTCATAAATTTTTTCTCAATGATCTTGATTTAAATAATTAAATATACATTTATTGAAACCCCAAATCATAGAAATGGATAATAATAATTCTTTTGAAAATTGGAAGTTGGTAACATAATTATTATTTTTAAATAACACAAAATCAGGTCCCCAAATTAAAAGAACATTAGTTGTAAGTTAAAATATGGTCATAAAAGATAATGATAATATAAAATGAATAATAGAGAGTGATATAGAGCATTATTAGGTGAATGTTAATGGCCAAAAAACCATAAATTAGTAAGGTATAAATTACTCAAATATTTCATTCGAAATGAAGGTAAATGATTTTTTTGAAGATAATTTTACTAATGTTGATGGATTATTTTACAATCACAATATAGAGAAATATGAAATATAATAAATTGATTTATTTCTATATTATAATATTAATTTTCACATCATCTATTACTTTAATAAATTAATATATTAGATGAATTTTTCAATCTTGAATCACTAAAATAAACTATGACATGTCACATGATCTAGAAAATAGTGACAATTACTTCCTCCTATGTCTAAATATTAAAAAAATTATTTTTATAGTTTATCCAAGATGAATAAATTATCATATAGATAAATAATACATTAATATCAAAAACCATAATAATAACACGAACATTTCAAATTAAAATGTTATATAAGTATATAACATTATGACTCCTCCAAAATATTTCAAACCAAATTGAAATCCTAAAAATTTAGAAAAATTGGCCACTAATTTTAAATAATATACTCAAAATTAATCCCCACATAATTTAACTTACTTCATAGTGTCACACACTGAGCACATGAGTATCATTCCCATATACTGCCTCACAAAATTCTAATCCATTCCCACCATAACCTAATTCAATATAAAACCTCAATGAAAACCTAAATTCTTACGAAAATTTATTCTATACTTATTCCTTAAATAAAATCATTGACTATCAAATATATTCCATATATCAAAAAAATGCAGTAAAATATATCAAATATATCATAAATCATTTTTTCATAAAATATCTAATCAAATAAAAGGTCCTTAATTGTATTAATTTTAACTTCATAATGTCAAAAAGATATATATCCAATAAATACATTATTATATCATCATCTAGAACAATTTTTTTTAGTATATCACTCATTCATTTATTTCCCAAAAATATCACCTTAGCACTATTTGTTTTGGTTTTCGGCACCAACCATCATATACTTGTAAATAATTAAAAAAACTAATATTGAAAATTCATCAGTGGCTTCCTAAATTTCATAACTAGAATTTGGTTGACAAAAAATTTATATAATACAATTATACAATCACAGTATATAAAAAATTGAATCATTCAACATCAATGATTGGTTTAACATATGACTTTATTTGGAATATGAGTTATCCATTGGATTAGATAATTAAATTAGATAATTAATACCCCACCATTGGTGGTGGAGTGGTAAGGGCTTGGGGGGTGAGGGGCAGGTCGCGGGGTCAAGTCCCCAGGCTTGCGATTTACATGTAATTTTCTTACTTGTGTGTGTCGCTTTTGTGGTTATACCCAATTTTTTAAATTAGATAATTAATGAGTTCCCCGCACATATGACATTGATCTATAAATTATTCCATAGTGTGTAATTTATTTATAACGATTTAACACTTCATTAATTCTAGAAAATCTTTTCATTGTGAAATTATTTTCCACACAAAAAAGAACATACCATTCCTTTGAGACATTTCCCTAGGTGCTTCTTCCCACATTATCAACATGGGGGAAACTGAACCTTCAATGCTCCATGGTGTTCAAGAAACTACATTTTCACTTATATGGTTTATCTGGAAAGTAACATATGTTGGGGTTTTTAATCATTTATCAATATTTATGGATAATAATATTAAAATTTTATCATATATCATCTCATATTTTATTTAGATTTCAATGTTTAAAAATAATTTATTATGTATCACATTTATTATAAACAAGACTCTTCTTGGTTTCAAAAATGCACTAAATCTAATAATCATAGTGTAGTATCATTATATGAATTCCACTTAAATGTTCCCTAATACGGTGGTCCATTATACCTCATGCATGCCTCCTCAAACAATAGAGGCTTCAGAATACCATCGAGGGCCTTGGGCATGTATGTTTGGAGACTATACCCTCATAGATTAGAATCGAATCCAAAATTTTACACATATAAATAATAAACAACGAAATTGATAATAATAATTATGTAGTAGTGCAAAAAATTATAAAATACATTAAGTATAATTAAGAAATATGCAGAATATGAATAATAATAATAATATAAATTATGATGTTCATTCTAATATAGGTATAAAAATTTTAGTAAGCTTGGGTCTTGGGATATAATAATATACAAGAAGCTAAAAGAATATATAAGTAGGATAAAAACAGTTATATCGAGAATCTCAACCATAAGCTCGGTCCTCTACTCCCATATAAGTCATAGTAAATCAAAATTAATCATGAATTGGATGTTCATTTCCGCTGTTGTCTTTACAAAAAAACCATAAGGTCCACTCGGAATCAAATGGTGCTCAAGGAGGGTGTGAGATACAATCTCAGCCGGTCGATACCCACATGTCTAGTCTATTCCACTTTAGGAAATATAAAATAATCATTATTACATAGTAATTATATTCCAGAACAAAATATGTAGACCTTTTCAATGCCATGGGTTCTACTTGGGTGCCCATCCAATTTACCTACTTTAGCCTAAGCTGTTCAGTCTGAACAAAAGATCCTAGAATCGAAAAATGGGTGAGATAATTTGTATGTGGGTGTAATATCCCCAATACTGTGATTGGTTTTGGGGGACACATTCATACATTTACTAAATCCTAGGATCATTTCTAGTTTTGAAAAAAATGAATCAACTATTTATGTAATTATATTTCATAATAAATTATTAATTATATGGAGTTACCCTTATCCCATTCTAGGAAGACATGAGAGACATTACATGTATTTTTTGAGGGGATTAGTATATGTCAAATTTATAGGAGTATATCCTAGGTGGCTAAAGAATAAAGTACCAGGTGTGACTCTAAGCATGGTTTGAAAAAATAAAAAATCTAACAGACCCACGAGATTGTACATGGTATTACACATAGGGCCATAAGTCTATATAATATCATAGTCCAATGAATTGAACCATTGAGATCATCCAAGGGGTCTCCCCTATAGAACTGGTGTCACTCATCTGGTTGAAAAACTAATAACGCATGGGGATCCTACCTTCAGGATAGCTGATGTCACCCTTGGCATGTTTACAAAGGACTAAAAAGTCTAACTAAGGCATAATAGTCCATCAAAGGGGTCTTAAAATTATAACCTCTTTTATTACCCCCAACACTATGGTGAATTAACTAAACAAGAAACACATGCACACACACACACAATACAAATATATATATATATATATATAATTCCTAGAAAGAACCCATTCATTAAGTAAAGCATTTATTTCCATAGTATTATTTGTGAAGGAAAAACTATTTCCCAAATTACATTCAAGTCATAAGGAATAATAACTTGATCAATTGAAATTAAGTTCATCCAATTCATTAAGAATGGTGTATATGGGTATAGCTGATGGTTCTACATTTAATTCAACTAATCTAACAGACCAAGGACTCAATTATGTAAAGAAACATCGAAAGGGTGTTATTCTAAATTTGAACATGTAATTTTGGCATCTAAGGATGAGTACACCCACAATCACTCAATCATAAAAAAGATCATAATACGAATAACATGACTACTATAACATCACTCAAAAATCACTAGGAAAATATGAATTTAAATTAATGAAATTCACTAATATGTCATGGAATATTCATTGAATGTGAATTATATGTTCCTAGGTTGATTCATGTATCAATAATCATTCCACTAATCTCACCGATCCATGAAATTAAAATGAAAACATCAATCAGAATAATAATAATAATAATCCCATAGTATGTGTATCACCCAAAAGTGAATGGATCTCAATATTAATAGGAAAAAGTAGAACACCAATTATAATTTTAGGAAACATGGAATTTACCCCAAACATGGGATATATATGCCAAATAATGACTTATAATCATGTTATAAATCATTTATAATCATCTATATTATATCTCAAAATAGAAAATCATGAAAAGAACCTATTATAGCACTTTGTGAGAACCCAAACCAAGGTTCCACTCAAAGGTCCCTCAAGCCCAGTTTTCCACATGGCCTCAACCACATCTCCCCAAATTCAAGAGGGTGATGACTAGCAACGAGGTACTAGGGTGTATAAATGTGGATAATATTACATCATTACTAGAGTGGAGAACAATAGATAAATTGAATAAATGGTAAATAGATGAAGTACTGTGATAAATAAATGGAATAATATAAGTAGATATTACAGACACTGGACTTGTAACCCACAAAGACATAATGTTACATGGATAACAAATTAAAGAATAAACTAGTTATAATACAAAAAATATGATGATACTGTATGAAATTTATCTATTAAAAAGGGAAACAAGGATATGAGGCAGTACACACAACCTGATATAAAAAAAGAGAAATATGGTAAAACAATCCAAGACTACCATGATCTAGCTCAGTCATATTCTACCATGATCGTCCTTAAGATAGAAAAAAAGTTATGTTTCCAAATTAGGACACTTCCCCAGTTTAAAACCTGCATACATATAGTATTCCTGAGTATGAATGGTGGACCAGATTGGGTGTGAGAAAGATCTTAGTAGGCCACCTCCAACGATGGATAAACCATTCATTCTATGAAATATAAAATTATTGTGTGAAGGTATACATAAATTTAAAGAAGTAAAACAATGAAAATACATAGATACCTGATTTAGCCTTAGTTGGTAATGAATTTGAACAAGATAATATTTAATTACTTAATTATGATCCATCTTAAACAAAAAATTTATATGAGGCGTAACCAACACTGACAACATGACATGATAATTATAATATGGTTTCAAAAATATAAAAAGGGATCATGTAATGACGATAAAAATGAGGATGATCCAAAGAAATAACCAATCCATCCTTGAACATAGAGATCAATAAAACTCATTAATAATATGTATCCTAGATATATGGTGTCTTCTTGTAATCCAAGGAAAATAACCTATGTAATTCCACTACAATAAGATTATAACTATGTATTGGGAACTCAATCAAGGTAAAATGGGATAAGAAATTTTATGTCCAAATGGGTGTGTACATGGAAGAGCATGTCCACGATGTTAATGAAGGTTCCACGTAGTGTATCAAAGGAATCCAAATATATGACAGATAATGGAGGGATCTTACAGTTTCATTTTGGGCATTCACTAGCAGATAAGGACTGGGTTCCTATTTTGGTATCATCTTTGGAAATAAGTATCAATGAATCAGAATAGCGGAAATGGGATCTCAAGGAATTCCATATGTAATAAATGGCTGGCTTGAGTCTGACCAGTCCTATAATAATGAGTAGGTATATATACAACATGAGAAATATATTTGATTCATTATATGAATTAGTCTATGCAATACTCCCATTTAAAGGGTTATTTGGTTAAAACTATTACCTTTCATTAGCATAAAAATTCATAATAGGAAATGAAAGAATTTAGTACTTTAATTGATTAATCATTAATTATGTTCACTCCACCACCTTCCATAAGTATAGAATGGTGTGATACAAAATTCCAACAATGTCAAATGTTTTCATTCAATATGGAAAATTGACACCTATATACAATACCATCGATTAAAAATTGACATTAATTTATTAATTTTAAAACACATAAATTTTAAGGTTCAAGTGATATATATACTATACTGTCCATTAAAAATTCATAATTAATTCAATTAAAGGGGGATTACCATTATAGGGGTTAATCCCCAAACTCAAAATGGTGTCATAGGTAATCCCACGTTGGTCACCAAAGAATAATTGAGGAAACACCCTAACTGAGGTGGAAATAAATGAGGTTTTGACCTCCAATTGTGTGATGATCATATATAAAAAAAAATCTCGAACAAAAGCACAATGAATAGAAGGAATTAATAAGTATTAAGTTGGAAATACCCTATGAAATCAGTGTGCACAGAATGATGATATTTTATAAAATGGTGAGACTTGAGGGATGAGTCATAGACTACCTAACATAGTCCAATAAAACTCTTCTCATTTATTATCATTCTTTTCTTCGGCATGGATTAGAAAAAATTTGAATAATGTATAAACACCCTAAAAATAGGCCATACGATCCTGCATTTATGTAACTCCTTTTTGGAGAAGATAAATGAAGAATGAATCAAGGTAAATCAAGTGCTTACCTATGTACATCCAATGTGATGAATAAAAATCAAATCAGAAATCAGATGATGGAATGGGAGAAAAGCATATGAATGAGGCACTTGAGATCTCAAAATGGGAGAAGAGACCCTTCGTAGTATTATAGAAAAGAAAATAGAGGGGGTGGGAGATTTTAATAAAAATTTAGAGAAATTTGGTAAATTCCACCAAATTATCTGGGTCACAATGTTTGGCTGCATGGTTGGCTAAACTGTGCGCTAACCATGTGCATCATGGTACTTAAGAAGGGATCCCACATGGCTAGGCCACATGGTTAGGGAATTTGTGTACTCACCACGTGACTCACCTATTCTGTATGTTTTTTTTGTTATTTTCATAGTTGTGTGGACCCATGGTGTGCAGATAGGTAAATCTGTTCACCCCACTTCAACTCTCTTTCCACTACAGGTATGATTAAAAAAAATCATGTGAATAGGACTGCATAGTTCATTCTAGCCTTGATGCTAGTGCTATTTTTCCACCAGTCCAAGTTTCATGCTCCAAAAAACTCTATATACCCCTATAACCCCTATAAACTCATTAGGTATCCATATTATGTCACATAAAAATAATTAGACCATAATTTCAAGGATTCATTCCAAATAAATAAATAGGGTTAATATATTAACATTAGAATATATTCTTCTCTGAGGATTCATAAGGTATATAAAAGAGAATGAAAACCATTTAGTACAGAATTTAGTTCATTTATCAAAAAATAAATAATGTTAATTGAATCCTAAAAGTATAACACTACCAAAAAGTGTTCAAAACAACCCCATACATGCCATGGTACCTCAAGGTTTTTAATAGAAGTGAGTTGGATAAGAAAAATCCCACAGTGCACCTCTAGTTATGAAATTCCTATCTCTAGTCTATAGTTGTCCTCCAAACCCATGAGGGTGATATAGAAGAATGGTAAAGGGATTTACAATAACATTCCTTGATACCATTTTTTTACATTATAACACATGATAACCAATAAGGTCACTTGAATAGACCCACCATAATGCCCAATGTTTGTTCCTAATTTACATTAGATGAAGAAAAACACCAGGTTATCATACAAAGAAACATGGGAATGACTTCACCCTCAATGTAAATGATATAATATAGAAACAATGTATCAATATGTTACTATAAAAATACATCGTATTCCCATAAAAACCTAAAAATAAAGCTAATATCGAAAAGAAATCCAATAAGTACTAATAAATGATACTGAATAAAATTGACATAGAAGCTGAAGAAACCCATGGGTCTATATCTATGTGACTATATAAAACAACCACCCCAACCCACTAAAAATAAAACGTATACCAAGAGAGTTATCCTCTATATGTAACACTTCCATGTACATATATCATGTAAAACAATTTTTAAAAATACCAACAGAAAATGTTAGTTGTGAGTAAAATATATTAGTAGGATACCACCATGAATCCACATAATATCTATCCACATGATTTTTTTTGGCTCTTTAATAAAATAGAAATTAATACATTTCAAAAAGCAAAAATTTTACACATAAATTAATGTTTTTGTTTCATTTTTAAAAACATTTCATATTCATTAAAAAATGAATTATGAAAAAAAATTATCAATGAGGAATAAAATAGTACATAAAATAAGTTTAAATAAACAATATATTAATAAAATGGGAAGAAAATAATATTAAATAACCCATCATTATACCGGTGTACACAACTAAGAAAAATATAGAGAACTTTCTAGAATAGATGAAATCTAATTTCTAGGAACCTTAGTTCATTTGGTAGGCTACCCACTAGAAACCATGGTATCATTAGAACCACCAAAAGTTAGATTAAAATATACTAGGGATAATGTATCTGTAGTTTTCTCCAAATCTAATGTCTTCCAAATGGGATATTATATCATCATTACATTACATTAAAAATTTAATATTTTATAACCATTTGCATGGAAAATCAAATACATTCCCATTTATTTGTTTTAATAAAATATTTTCTCAAGAGATCTTCACTACTCAAATTATTGTAAGAAAAATTTAATTTCAATTCCTCTTTGATGAATTTCCTTACATAGAAATTTAATGCTATATTATATATTCTAATAAAATCACTTTTTGAATATAATTTCATATCCAACCAAGATTTATTTCACTTCTAATATATTTCACATCATCAATTTCATATATCAAACTAATGGAAACCAAAAAATATAAGGAATTATATGTAATAGACCATACGATAGAGACTCCTAACTCAAGATCATTAAAAACCACACTTCCTTAAAAACTATTGATGGGAAAAAATAGATTCAGTCCTCGTGAGACAGGATCTTTAATAAAATTATCAATAATCCATCAACAACATTATATTCTATAATTTCAAGAAAATTGTGCTCAACCATATCATGGGGAAGATAATTCTAGGATTTTTTTTGGGAATGATGATAAATATATAGTAAAAATAAATGTACATTAATGAAACCCAACAAAAAGAATCAAGAATAATCATGGAATACATTAGAGAGTAATATAGATCTTCATAGAGGGACACGTTCGAGCTAATAAAGGATTTATAGGAGTTAGAGTTAATAACGACCAAGTGAACTAGTTTAATTATCCATTTATGACATTTATAAATGTTGAAAAAAATTGGACATAGATTTTAACAAACCATACACCGACCATGTGATAACCTCCTTCTATTTATCTCTTTGTCGCATGGATTCATAAAAATGGTCACTTGGTTTTAAAAACCAAGATCAATTCATATGATAACCCATATTATCATAACAAAAATTCCACATCATTTCTTTGGAGACTCGAACAATTAGACATAACATTCTTAAAACATGAAAATAACCAATGAAACTCATTGATCTATATCATACAGTTATTTCATTTTTAGCACTAAACATACACCTAAACCATGTTCCATTACTATTTTACAAAAAACTATAAATTTTCTATCTTCAAACATTACAATCCTCCTGAACCTGAAAATGGATAAGACATGATTGAAATTAATCATTATTATGACATATAGGGTGTCACATATTCATATTTTCCCAGACCCGACCCATGATGAAGGTTGTTTTATGGACAACGCTAAACAATGGTTTAAGTTATTTAAACAATATTATCCAAAAATAAAAAATTTTACTCATAATCCTGATAATTATTAGAGGGGTTGTTTTGGGATTTGATCCATTAATGATATATATTAATCATCACCATATTTAGAAATTTGGATCAGAACCATGATGAAATCAGACGACCAAACAACGACATTAAATAAATTAAAGTGATGATGTTTCATTGACATGTTTAGACTAAGTATTTTAATTCCCCTAATTATTATTATTAACCCATACTTTATATTCATAAATTTATTTTCTAATAAATATAAGAGACATGTAAATAAATTCTAGAAACATTTCACTTTCTTCTCATGTGTCTGGAAGTAGAGATGTGGCATAATGGTTATGGGTATTGTTTTTTGGTAAGGCACGAAAGTTTTTACATCCATGTAAATTCTAAAATAAATAAATATCATGGATTATATGTATTCTGTTATTGATTTATATTAATTAACATTTTGAATATAATTTTATAAAAAAAATTAGTGGAAAAGAAATATTTTCCTTAACTCTATTGTTTTTTCCATTATTTACATGGTTTACATTAGTAGACTAATTTATTAATTTTAGTAATAAAATTTCATAGAAGGGATTTTTTTTTGAATAATCATACCAAATATAACTGAGGATGATTTATTTGTGATTTTTTTTAAATGTAGGATTTTTACTGAATATTAAAAAATAATGGTTTTTGAAAAATTGTCATGTCTTTTTTGAAAATCAATTAATTTGAAATTATAATTATATTTTTAGAATTATATTAAATTTAAAAATAGATATATATTATTATACCTGATCAAAATAATTAAACATGAATCAATAATATATTTTATTTATTTATATGTCCATTTATATTACTATAAATTTATATTTTTTTTAAAAAAAAATTGTTGGATTTTATGCACAAATAATAGAACTAATATATCCCAATTATAAAAATTGAATATTGAAAATTTTATTTCATATTTTGAATAAGGAGATTAATATTTATTAATGGTTTTAATTTTATTTTTATTCTCTATATATAGAAACAATGGTAGAAATATTCACCATGGTAATGGCTAAAATGGATAATGAAGTCAGAAACTATGTGATAATGTCAAATTTTTTTTCTAAATTGTTATTTGTAGATGGTATTAGAACCCTCGTCATCTAATATTTAAAATTGTACAGTTTTTTTTATCAAATTTATCATTATTTGGACTTATAAAATTTGAATTTCTATAAAATTTAAAAGTGTGGTACACCCATAATTTATAAAAGGGAACCTCATCTCTTCCCTTCCTTAGAAGTTTTGAGAAGACTAGTTTTTTTAATACCTTCTTGATCGTCTATCAAATATCAATAACTATTCCCTAGAGGTTTTTGTATTTGAAAAATAACAATCCTAATGGGATGAAGGTTTAAGGCAATGTTATATATTCAAGAAGGTATAGGTCATAACTGAACTATTTCATGTTTATTTCTTATTTTACTTTAATTCAATATTATAAAACCCTTGTGATATTATATAATAATTATATTCAATTTAAATAAATTTAATTTTTATTATTTAAAACTCTTTCAAATCTATTTCCAATCTTATGAGAAATGGAATCATCAGTAATATGTATATATGGACTACCTCCTCCACGAAGCGATGTGTTTTGTTTATCCTCACCGAATCATATGGATGGTTAAAATAATTGAATAAAATAATATATATGATATTAATACATAGTTTTTATTATTTAATGCTAATATATTACATTCCTTCCTACTCATTCATCCCTTATGAAATATATACAATTTCTAGTGCATATATGTGGAATGCCACCTTCATGAAGTGACACAATTCATTTATCATGGTCAAATTATGAGGATATACATAAGAATAAAACTAATGAATAAATGTGAAATATTTAAAATAGTTAGTATTATTTAAAATAAATTTTTATCTAAATTATTTTTTCCACGTATTATAATAATGAAAATGTTGAACACGCATATGCACGATGTACAATCTCCATTAAATAGTGTAGATAAATTGTTATTAAGTAATTAAAAGGGTTATTTTAAAAGTGAGTATAATGATTATGTCTGATAAAAATATCATTTTTTAAAATATATAAATAATGGGATAGTAACCTCTTTGACCATAGTCAATGAAGTGATGTAGTTTTATGGGTATAAACAAAACTACTCTAAAATGCCCCATGTAAACATAACCATTTTAGGGACTAAATAAAAATGGGAAAAAATGAAATAAAAAGAATAATAACAGCGAACATGATAATAGAAAATATTATTAATAAATTAATAATCTAAAGTTATTTCTTTTATTCTGGAGTTACACAATGTATTATGTTGTATAAGAAATAATTATGTAATTTTTAGTTAACATGATTCTGAAAATGTTATAAATTAATTTTCTTCCATATACATGTTCATTAAATCCATTTTAATAATATTCATATATTAAATCCATGGATAATATGTCTAATTTTAATATATATGTTACTTATTAAGAAAATGTTAAAAATGATCCATTTTAACGTTTTTTATATGTGATAATTTCAATATATTTTTACAAAAGTACAAATAAATGGTTTTTTAAAAAATATAGATTGACTTCATTATACCACCATAATATACATTATTGATTATAAAGATTAGTTTATATTTTTTTTTGTTAAAATAAAATGATATTCCCAATATTTGGTGATTTTATTGTTTTTTAAAATTTTTTATAAGGAAATAGAACTTTTTCTCACACTTATGATAAAGTATAAAATTTTATTTCATGTGTTGTTTATATCCAATTAAAATGAGTTGTATCAATAAAGGTAAAGATATATATATTTTCCCATGATATTTTTCATTTAATTTTATAAGAATAACGGTTGAGCAGTATATAGATAAAATTAGGGTTAAGACGAATATGGATCTCCAATTTATTATGTAATGTGTGGAAGTTTACTAGTGATATGTTAGTCCTCTAAGATATTAGAATTATTATTTTAGGTGATTCCATTATAACAATGCTTCTAAAGTTTAATGTAAGGACATTTTCCCAAGTTACATACATTTTATTCTTTGGATGGTTTTTCAATGAAATATTTTTATTTCAATGTTTGAACAGATGATATTATGTTTTCATTTTATATTTATGAAATTATTTTTAAAATAAATGTGAGATGATTTCTTCATAGAGTGTTATTCTAGAGTATTATTATTTTATAATAGATAATTATATTTATTATTTTACCTTTTGGATTCCATGTAATTTTTTTTAAATATATCAATAAATTATGTTTTTTTATGAAAAAATAAATGAATATTTGTGGTCAAATGTTTACAAAGAATAAAGAAAATTTTATTATCGTTTTTTTTTCATGATAAAATATGCACAATTTTTTTTGATTTATTTTTTTTATTTTTATTTTCTTATAACATGATTTAAAATAATTTTCATATTTAATTAATATAGGTAAAAATGTTAATATTTTTTGTAATTTCATATATGATAGCTACCATGAATAAAGAAAGTGTGTCATTAGAATGATCTCATTTTATGGAAAAATAGAAATTTTGTGGAAATTTCTACATTGTTATGTAATATTTTACCTAATTATAAAAAATATTAAAATGATAAGATCCTAAAAATATATATAAAAGTAAAATTTATTATAAATCTAGAAATTATGTGTTTTTTATGTTATAGGGTGTTATAATTGGCATCATAGGGAAGGTTTAAATTACATTAGATGTTAAGATAATAATAAAACAAACATTAACATGACTATATTTTGTGGTTATATTAATATGGGATTTATTTTGATGATTCAAATATTTAATAACCTAATCCTTGTTGGTTTAGAATGGGGTTTCTTTGAGAAAATATGGTAGATGATGGTGGAAGGAATCAAGAGGCTAATAACCCTATGAATCAGAATCCTAAAATGTTTGGATTAGAGATGTCTATAGAAGTCTTCAATCAATTAACATAGGTTATTTACAATGGAATTCAAGAAATATTACAATTGATTTCTTTGTAGGGAAATATGTATATAGTTTAGTTGTTCATTAAACAAAACCCTCTAAAAATTAGTGTATACTCATACCTGATGAATTATTAAGGATTGATAAATACACTATGGAAAATATTTTATGTTCTAAGATATTTTTTATTTCATAATAAAAACCTTTATATTTATCATTATTACTATGTATCCTATCAATTATGGAGTTTTATTGATAAAATTTAGTAAAAATAATAAATTGATTCCATGGAATGGATGTTATTTATAGATATCATCCTGGAAATGTCATTTCCTAATGTAATTTGACATATATTTGAAAAGATATTCCATGAGTTGACAAACAAATAGGTGGATTATATTTCCACCTACAAAAATATTTTAACCCGATTGACTGGGTATCCAATAATTTTCAATCTGTTCCATGATAGTAAATTATAAAATATTAATGAGGATTTAATCCAACAGTAAAAATGAGTATGGTAACTATTGTGTTTGGATGTTTTAAAGAAACTGTGATCATTGAAAAGTATTTTGAGATGGAGACTATGTAGTTATACAATAATAATGATAAAAAGTGATCCAGTTGTTAGGTAAGGTGTGAATAGAAATTTGAGATGGTGTTTGTGAAGTTTTACAATATTTTAGTTATAATTAGTTGGGTCATATCTCTAATGAATTTCTAAATATAGTTACTCAATCTAGGAATCATAATGGTCTAAAACAAAAATGTGTAATAAAGACTTTTTCTAGTACAATAGATCACACTATTATATTAAATGAAGTTTTGATAGGAACAATACCTATTAATTAATAATATTCCAATATCTTTTGGGATATGAGATCCACAAAAGTTTTTAAAAATAAGAATATTTTCATATAAAATGGACATAGTATATCAAGAAATGAAGTCATAATTCTGGGTAAAAACATTTGTGAGTAGTATAAAGGAATAAAAAAGTTATAATTTCTTTATCATTCATGGATTATTTTTTCTTCTATAACTTGTTTTCATTCCCAATATAGAGTATGGTGATATTATTTGTATGGGCTGAATTTTATTTTATCACACTAAGATTGAATATAGACCTAAAGAATTTATATATTATTTTTAGAATTATTTTAAATTCATATATAATATCATGAGTATGAGAGACTGAGAAATGATTCTTATGAAGGTTATCTAGAAAACATTGTTGAAAAGAAAGCAATAGTTATAGATTGTGATATACTGGTAGAAAATTTATAGATGGACATCTTTCTATAGAGTCTTCCAAGGGTTATTCATGATTCGTATGTTGAGTCTCTTATTTACTTATTGATTTATTATAAAAAAATTCAAATCCTTGTTAAAAAATTTCTTAAATTGAGTTTTTAGAACAGAAAACTAGTTACAGTATTAGCGTGATAAAGTGTTTATACACCCTTTTACTTATCGTTCAGGTGATACAATCATATTTTTGAAAAATATAAATTATTACATGAGAAATTTCATTGACAATAGATCACTAAATAATATCCAGGATAAGAATAGGTTTGTATTTTTACATATCAATGAATTATTTGATCATATTTAGATAAAATACTATTTTATTGATGATTGATCTCAATATTGAATATCACAAAATAAAGGTGAAGGAGTAATAAATTTCAAGTAAGATGTTTTGTACTAGGTTGGGACATTATTAGTTTGTGTATATTCCTTTACTGTTAAAAAATAAAACCTCTATATTTATGAACGTAATGAATGGAGTGTTCCACGAGTATTTGGATATATATTTGGTATTTTCTAAAAATTTTATTATATCATACTAGAAAATATATGTTTATGGTGAGTGATTCATAAATATTGTTTTATAAATATTAAAAGAAAATAATTTTAACAGAAAATATATACAATTTTATATTTAGCAGCAATAAATTACTTTTCACGTGAATATTTTGTTATAGACTCTATAATCTTGATAATATAAGAAATATTGCGGTGGAATAGAATCCAATTCCTATAATGTCACTTGGATTGAAATATTTCTTATATTAAAATTTTACCAAAGATAGTTTTTTAAAAATTTCTCTCATTTATCAATACCACTAATGGTGTTAACTATCTAATTAGTTAAATTCATCTGGATAATGAAATGTGATGAATCATAATAAGAAATAAAAATATGATTAGTTAATGATCTAGTGTTATCCTTGAAAATAAATATTCAATTTTTTATTTATAGTAATGGTTAATTGAAGGATAGTTTTTGTGACTAAACAAAATATTATCAAGATAACTTGTATGAAAATATCCAATTGAAAACGTATGACAAAATACATCCTACCAATAAAATTTCGTGGGATTTTCAAAAAATTTATTTAAATTTAATTTGCATTATTTATATGGGTAGATGTTTTAAATTTGTACCTTTCATAAATATTTAATGTATATATTCAATCATATAGTGTTGACCATGAGGTAAAAAAGATATATTTAACTTATTAAGGATTTTGATTCTACAATTTACTATAATCTATGTAAATAAATCAAGGTAGTTGATACTATGAGTCAAAAATATAGTACATCATGAAATATATAATGAAAAGATCGTGACCCTTTATTTTTGGATTTAATTAATGTTATTTCTGAAATTTTGTGTGTATAATTTTCTTCTATTTTGGTTCAGGTAATAATGAACTAATATTTTTAAAACATAATATTGGAATTTTATTAGGGTGATCAAATTTTTGCTATGAATTTTTAGAATCTGTCAAGATGGGTAAGTTTATTGAGTTTAATACTGATTAAGAATGTGATATCAGATTTCCAAAGAGGGTTTGTATGCCACATGATTATTAGTTGATGAATAAATGGTGATGTGAAGTTCGTAGTTATCGATTTTGTATTAATCCATTCAATATATATATGTACAAATTATGTTGAGAATGATTTTTGTGAGAAGGTATGATAATGTTATTGTTTAATTTATCATGAAATGTATGCCTTTTCAATAGGTTTTAGTTGAGAGAAAACTATATAAGGGGATTCTTAATCAATATATAGTGAAATATTTATAATTATAAAATACTTATACGGATTGTTTTAGTAGGATTACCAATGATATCATGATGTAATAATGTTATGTGCTTAATTGTTGATCGTTTATCTAACTCTATTAATTTTATACATATATGATATACTATATATTTAAATCATATTCCAAGAAATTATATTAATGTTATATTATAGTTACTTGGATTTATCATCTCTGTTATATATGATCATGATCAAAATTTAAATAAATTTTTTTGAAAGGACTTTAAATGTCATTGGGTATTGAATTTAATTTTACCCCAAATTTTCATCCACAATATGATTAGAAGTTGAAATAAAAATTATATATGAATGAAAGTTATTCATATTGAATTATATTTAGATTACAATGGAATTTGGGATCAACCTCAATAATTATTATAATTTTATGATAATAAAAATATTTTGTTATTTCATATAGATTATTTTGGGGAATTATGTGTAAAATGGTTCCAGACATCAACATGTTGGGAAAGAGTTACTTAGGGAAACATTTTGGGATCAAAATTTGTAAAATTTATGGTTGAAAAGTTAAATATGAATAAACTAAATATGGGAATATCTCATCGAATAATGGATATTTATTCATATCACATGAGGAAATATCCCTCGGTTCATATAGGTGATCATGATTTTAATATATTATCTCAATAGAAAAGTGTTAGGTTTTTTGTAGAAAGCTAATGTAATGAACATGGTATATTGGTCAGTATGAAATTATGGGAAATGAATAATAAATTTCTTATAGACTGTCTCTAAAACTGATTTTATCTCATGCACATGTTTTCATTTATGTTTGATTTCCATATAAGAATATAGCTAATTTATATCATATTTTGTTCTATTAATTGTACAGTTAATAGAGAATCTCTTTTGTGAGAAAAAACATTTTTAAATTTTGGATCATAGAGAACATGTTCTGTGAAATAATTTGACTCCCAAATTAATGGTTTATGTAGTAATCAAATGATCAACGAAGCTGCATTGGAATTAGAAAATGCCCTGAGGGAAAAATTCCATCAATTATTTATGTAATGAATAAAATTATTTGGATGAATTTTTTTAAGAAGGGAAGAATGTGTCAATGTACATAATCCTTGAACTGATGAAATATTATTAATAATAAGTATTGATTTTATGTATTATAATACTCATAGTATTGAAAAAAATATATTAAAATATTCCTTCAAAAAAAGAATATTTATATTTAACTAATTGTTTTTAATGAATTTCATGGTTTTATTAAAATGGTAATTATTTAATTTGAAAGTTTCATTTTATAAAAATATATTTATTTTTTATATAATAATATCAATAATATCATAGAAATATTTTTTTGGGGATTTATCTGAAAATAATTATTTTTTGTTGAATATTGAAAAGTGAATATTTTAGAAAACCTATCATTTCTCTTAGATAAATCAAGTAATTTAAATAACCCATTATTTTTAGTGTTTTTATAAAGTAAAATAATTTAAATTTTATTATGTATAATCTAAATAATTCCATATGAATAAATATTAAATATGATTTTGTATAAGTTCATTTTTATGCTAGAAAGCATAAATTTTCATAAAACTAATTTTCATTGTGTTTGGTATAAAGATATTATAATTAATTTCTTCCAAATAAAAAATATAATATTTAGTAATGGATTAAATATTTTGAATAAGGAGGTTAAAATTTACCCATGGTCTCAATTTTATTTTAGGTCATTGTAAATAATAACCGTGCTAAACATTTGACATCATGGCAATGAAAAAATTGAGTTAATTAAGGTAAAAAATTTGTGATAAAGTGACAAATTATTATCTTAATACTTGTTGGTTGACATAACTACATCTTTATCATAATATATTTAAATTGGGTATTTTATGATCGACATTACCATGAAAAATAAATTATAATATTTAAATGATTAAAAAAAGTACATGTGTTACACCCCCTCACATATAAAATGTCAACCCACTCCTCTCATCCTCACACATATAGATCATTTTAGTTTAGTTAATACATACCCAAACTATCCCCAAATTTCTCCAATGTCATATTTTTTACTTGTATTATTTAATGAATTATCTTAAATGGATGAAGGTTTATGCTGATAAGAGATATCAAATTAGAATTTATAAGTCATAATTGATATATTTAATGATTATTTCTTATTATATATACTTAATATATTCATAAAATAATACGAAATAAAAAAATATTATCTTTCATATTCTAAAGTTTAATTTTTATTATGTCACTAAACATTACCAAATTTTTTCCATATTATCAGAAATGGAAGTATAACTAATGCATACGTGTGGAAAACCACCACCTCCTCAAAGGGAGGTGTTTTTTTTCAATATTAAATTATCTGGATGGAAAAAATAATTAAAAAATAGAATATATATGATATTTTTGACATATTTGTTTGTATAACAATAATATATTACATACATTCATACTCATTTCATCGATTTAAAATTGATAACGTTGCCAGTGATTACATGTGGAATACCACCTCAACAAAGCAATGTGATTCATTTATCATTTTCACCACATAAGGGTGGAAATGATGATGAAAATACATATTAAATATGAAGTGGTTAATATACTTATGATTTAATAAAATTAAAATTATTTCTACATTATTTTTATTGTTACCGTTATTAAAATTAGAATGCGGATCCTTCATACGTACAGACTAACATTGCTAATGAAACCCATTCATTTACATGGGGTATTTCTTGACAAATATTGTTATATGCTCAATGAGGCATGTGTGATTATGTAAATACTATTTTGTGATGGGTGGGCATTGAATTATATAGATATCCAAAGAACTTGGTATAGTGATGTATCTCAAGATATAATGTGTATTGTTGATGAACATGAAGCCCTATTTTTCCATAGTGATGATGCTTTAATTTTTCTTCAAATATGTTATGTGTGAACATTATGTTAGATTTCTTCATAACTATATGTGGTAGTTTTTCACCATGACATAATGTTTCATTTTTTTGATTTTTCTCAAACCATATGGTTATCAAAAAATTTCCTAATGTTGTTGATTATGATCCTATAATTATGATATAATGATGAATTTTATGCTCACTCATGTTATATTGATTCATTTCCCTTATACATCCTCAAACAAGGGTTTTATCTCACCCCATTCCTTGATGTATATCCTCAGGTTACTACATGTAAAAAAAGAATGTAAGATATTTTAATTTGATAAAAATGAAAGAATTAAATATATTTTATATCATAATGAGAAATGGGTTTCTTACCCAACCCATAACTGAAAAAATTTGTTAAAGAAAAACTAGAGTTATACTTTTCAAATGAGGTGTAATGAGCATACACCAAAAAAATGAAAAAAAAAGTAAACATGATTTCCAAAATATATAGTTAACTGAATATTGAACCAAGAATCATGAGATCCATCCTCACATTATATGGTGTGATCAATACTAAATCTTAAATTTATCTTATCATATATCAACTATCTATAATCAATCGTAGTATAGATGATCAAAATGTTGAAAACATTGAGCAATCGAATCAATATGAAATAAAGTTCTTTATGAAATTTTTCATACTAGAAATCCAAAAAAATTTAGAAGTTGAGGATCCACGAATAGATAACTTGTACAAACTCAAGATCAGAACCAACGTGTCTAGAATAAAAATTAAACAATCCCCAAGGTGAATATTGTTCTTGAACATTCCATGTGTAAATAAACAAGACAGTGAAAAGATAGATACTAAGAGCATAAAAGAAACTAGATCATCAATAACAACCCATCGATCTAATTATAATAAAATTAATGGATAGAAAAAATCATCACAATTCTTTAGAATATTAGTAGACAATTCATCTAAAAACACATTGACCATGATCTAGAATAAGTCCAACATATACAGAAAATAAAACTAGATGAGATACATAGATTTTCAGATAAATGATGATACAATGAGGAAACATGAGAAATAAATTCCAAAACAACCATTTGGATTCTATTAAAATGCAAGAAATATGTGACCCTTAAATAAAACAGAAACAAAATAATCATTTTGGGAAAACTGTTAACAATGAAATCCACCAAGTCATGATAAGTTATAAATATATACACAATGAACTAAAAAAAACTGTGATTACCAAAACAATCCTCACATCAATTGTAATGTTGAGGGAAGCCCAAATCTACTGAAGCTCATTGGATCGGACAACTCATTGTGAATAAAAATCCATTATCTAAAAAATCAAGCAACCAATGCTTTGGGATATGTAAAAAATCATTCCAAAGGTATGACTCTGTAGTTGATGTCCTGATTTATTCTATAATATTCCTCCATCCTAGTGAACATATGTTTCTTGATTTTAAGGTAATCCTCAATAGTGATATAACCATTATTGTATTACTAGAATTTAATAGTATCTTGTTCATTGATCCATGCATCATCTACTTCTCACAGTTCTACCTCAATAAAGTAAGAATCTATGTACATATGGTGGTTTTTTCCATCATAATATTCCTTATATAATTTAAAGTCTCAAATCTATTGATCAAAAACTATTACTATTGTTGAAGGAACAATGTTTTTTTCCAAGATTCTTTTAATGGTTTTGGATAAATTCTTATTTCAAGGTCTGATTAGTCCATTTGATTCTTCTTTTTTCTAGGATTTCGGGTAAGGAATACATCAGCATACACCATTGGTTTTTCCCTTCATAGTACTATATTTTATGTAGGATTCATCAATTGGATTATGTTTTTTATCATCCACCTATAAATATTCACTAGAATCATAGAGATCACCATGATACTTATCTCATGTATCATGTGTTTCAATGATTTTTTTCTTCCTCCAATAATTTCATTCTAATATATATATATATATATATATACATATTTCATGTTTTCTTCTTTATGATGGCTAAAATCATTCCCTATGTTTATTATTAATTTCTGGGTTCTAGTCAATATCTGATGGGTATGATGAATTCCCTTTGGTTATGCGATGGTTTGTGTCGTGTACTGGTTTTAGTTGATATGTCAGTCAATTTCTTCATAATTTATATGGGATGGTTATACCAAGAATGATCAAATATGTATCCCTAGATGACTTTGGTGCTCCACTATGGTTGTTTCTACTTAGGATTTACATTGTAATATTTAATATGAACACCTAGGTTAGGCAATTTCCAATATAGTAATGTTCGATACAAGCTTCCCATATTTATGAAAATCATTGAGGTCCATCACATACTAATTTTGGTTAAATAAGGTCACTTAATCATCATAAACCTAATTGGGCTCTCTGATATAATGGGTGATTATGGGGTTACCATTATTAAATGATGCTTAGAAACATCAACATCCCACACCAAAACCAACTTCACCAAATCTGGATACTCATGTAGAATTTTCAACAATCACTTGAATAATACACCACTAATATATAACCACAATGTAAGACATAAACTTCATGATTACCCACCACAAATCCATGAATATAGGAATTATAAATACTAACATACATTAATATTACATTCTTCAAGAGGAATATTTAATACATATCACAATATCTCATGAGTTAGAACCATATATGTATAGTTTCATTATATATTAGATATGTAATTAAGTAATTTATCTAATGATCTTAAACATATCCCACAAATAACTTCATATTAGCACCATTATTTAAAGATCATACATATAACCTTCTATCAAAACCTAATGATATAATATATAAGCAAGGGTGACCAAAGATACATAGTAAGGGTAGATATGGGAGATAATAATAAAAAAGTCATAAGATGATAATAAGAGTATGATAATATTATCATGATCATTTTATTAATGTAAGAAATTATTAAATAAAACAATTAGATGATAAACCCAAAAATTCAAGTCATATCCTTAATAATGATAAATAAGGCAGTCAAAGGAGTAATTATCATTTATGATTTATAATATATTCACGAGGAATAATAAATATAAGAATATATAATATTGTAAAAATATATATCCTTAATCATTTCCATGTATATCCCAATTATTATAGATAGAATTAATCATACTCATACATTAAAATGATGAAATATCAATTTATAATCATTTCCATGCATAATAATTTGAGAATAACTAGAATTATTTATAATAACTCATTAAAATGATAGTATAACTATTACAAAAAATTCCCATTCTTATCATCATCTCACATAATATACTACTATCATATTACCTAATGAACATGGATACCCACCCATTAAATAAAGACAACCTATTCATATACATTCAATAAATCCAGGACATGATTTATCATTTCATCAAAACATTACCATTGAAAAATAAAATGTGTTTATTCATTATTTTATCATCATAATTAGTAACCATATATATGGTATAATTGGATCATATCCCCAGTAATGCATATGTATCTAAAATAGTTGTTATCATAAATTAAAATACATTTAAATGGACTTTAAAACATTTTCTGAAGAAAATAAACATTTAATTTTGAAACAATATATTTAAATTTTAAATATTAATATGATATAAGGAATTAAAATTTATTTTAAAAGTACCATGTGAAATTTTAATGGATTATTAAAATAAAATATTAGTCATCATAGATGGAAGAAACCATTCATGCAGTATATGTGAAAATAAATATGTCACTCACATATTTACTAATAATACCTTTTTATGATAATGAATAGAAAAACCCTTTTATGTTTTTATAAACATTAATATTTGGGTAATAATTAATTTAATCAATCCTTAGATAATATTTAAGATATTTGTCAATAAAATTTATAGAGAATATTGCCACAGAAAGAATCATACTTGACTAAAGGGGAAACATTTACTACTTTTTGTAAAAATCTTTTCTTGATTATTTTAAGTAAAAAAGATAGGCAGCATTAATATCATGCTAAAATTACTTGAATAACAACATAATTTGAGCATAGAGGATCTGAAAATGAAATTAAATTACAACCTTGACACATAACTCACGAGTTTCCCAATATCAAACATGATCAGAAATCCAATATTATAAATATATATTTACTATAAATCTATTTTACAACTATACTATAATATATTATAGTATATATTATTTACTTAAAACATATTATCTCCCATTTATTATCAATTTCTTATTGAAGCCATTATTTTGGTTAATAACCTCTTCATTTTTCATGAATATTTTGGTTTGGTAGTCTATATACTTAATCATAGATCATGGTTCCATCATCTATGAATTATTAATAATGTCCTTAATATCATATTTAGTCATTAAATAAACTTTTTTAAATATTCATGTAACGTGGTGATAAAAAGTTTGTTATATAGCTTCATATAGAATGTAGTATGTTTGCACGCATGAGTGATGATTAAACTCTTCGATTGATGGAAAGAAAGAAAATTAAATAATATTTAAACATAAAAATAAATTTAAAAATATTAAAATATAAAATATATTTAGGAAATTTATCATTATAACCGTCTATGTGATTTTTTTGTCGAAGGAGGAAACACGTTGTTTTGTGGACGTGGTAGTCAACACGTACACACAATCGATGTTTTATTTTACAATAGGATGAAAAAAGATTGATAATGGTTTTAAAATCATCATGGTAATAATTAGGAAAAATGAATTATTATAATTATTTATATTAAAATTGATACCATATATTTATAATAGGTATAAGAAGAAATAAAATTTAAAGTACTTGGTTAACAGTTACACCTCTTCATTGATAAACATTATTTGTCTTATACTGTAATCTTTGAAAGGATGGTATATTGGAATGAGAAAAATCTATATAATGTGGGGAAGGTTTCTATAATTTTATTATTAATTGTAATGGTTGATATATAAGTCTAAAATTTTGTGAATAAGTTTTCAGAGGAGGATCCATTTTATATGTTTGGGAAACGAGAAACATCAAATCACTTAAAAGAATAAATAATATATATATATATATATCATAACTATTTCATGTGGATAAACGAACCAATAATCTGAATGTAATATGTGATAAGGTCTAAATAATCTCAACCAATTATCTTTTTAAAGTATTGGGATATATTATAATTTTTATGTCCAAGTTAAACCACATTAATCCCCCTTTATCCTTCTTAGAGATAAGTTAACAATTTACCATGACTATTTAATCATATGAACACAAATAAATGGGAACTTATATTTTTTGATATGATTTTTGATAATTTGGAATAAAATTTATAGAATTATATTTCTATATGTGGAAAAATAATTTTAATATAAAAAAACACGTGGAAAATAATTTATGCGAAAATATCATATTTAGTGTAAAAATGATTTTATAGCAAAATCAAGTAAAAATTTTCCTTCCATGAATTGTTTGGTTAATATATTAAAAAAATATTTTAATTATTATTATATATTCATAATTTAATTGAACCATTCAAACATATATTTTAACATAAAGGCATAATTGTTTTTTAAATCTTAATAAAATATGATTTGTCTTTAAAAAAGTAAATCCTAGGTTCGAATATCAAAATAATGATATAAAATAGATATTTCAATTACATTAAATTATACTTGGTGAGGAAAAAATAATAAAATATGATAAATATTTTTTTACAGAGACTTTAAATCTTTAACCCAATGTTTTAACACAATTTTACCCCAGTTGAGGTAACAAATATTTACTATTATTATTATACAAAATGAAAAAAATTATGTTTTACCTATTAAATTATTATTATTATTTTTAAAAATATGCAATATTTTTTACCAGAATTTTGTTATAATCCATATAAATTTATTTTTAAATAATCAGGAAATATGAAACCAATTTTTTTAAGAAAAAATAATTTTTAAGCATAATGATTGTTTTATTCATATTCCATACCTAATAAGAACCAACATATTAATGTTTAAAGGTGATTGAATATATAATATATATAATCAATTATCAAAATTATACAATTTTGATTTATTAATTTCATTGTGATAAAAACCAATTAAAACATAAAAAAATTATTTAGAAAAATGTCATTTTTAAATTAAAAAATGATCTTTGAGAAAAATCAAATATAATTATTAAACATTTACAATCAATCAGATTATTTATAATTTAAGGTGACTTTCATTTCTTTAAGATAAAACTCAACAAATAATTTATCCATCATATTACCTGATTTAATGAAAAAATTATAGTTTTATAAAACTCAGAAACTTTTGATTTCAATAAGAAAATAATATTTTTAGAAAAAACATATAATACAACCTAATATAACACTGACCTGTTAAATTAAAAAATTCATATTTATCCCCTCATATAAAATTTCAAAAAACTTCATAAACAAATTATAATGTTTATGCTTAAAATATTATAAAACCCACTATTGAAGAGAACATATTTTTGAAGTATATTGTGAATTATTGAAAATTGAGTAGTTCTTTATTTTAAATCAAGAAATAAAATTTCATTATATAAAAAATTTATGCAAACTTGTAATCATTTAACTATTACTATTCAAACTTACAAAATTTATGTATTTGTTATCATGGTGAAATTTAAATAAATAATTTTTACACCATATCATAATTCACTTAAAGATAAATGTTGAGTATTAAGTATGATATAGAAAATAGGGTTTTAAAAATAAATATTCTGAGTATTACATTATCATCAACCTAAATAAATAATTTCCTCATAATTTTTTTTTCAATGATCTTGATTTAAATAATTTAATATACCTTTATTGAAACCCCAAATCATAGAAATGGATAATAATATTTCCTTTGAAAATGGGAAGTGGGGAACATAATGATTTTTTAAATAACACAAAATCAGGTCCCCAAATAAAAAAAACATTATTTGTAAGTTAAAATATGGTCATAAAAGATGATGATAATTTAAAATGTATAATAGTGAGTGAAATAGAGCGTTATCAGGTGAAGGTTAATGACCAAAAACCATAAATTAGAAAGGGATAAATAATTCAAACATTTTATTCGAAATGAAGGTAAATGATTTTTCTGAAGATAATTTTTCTAATGTTGATTGATTATTTTATAATCACTATATATAGAAAGTGGAAATATAATAAATTTATTTATTTCTATTTTATAATATTAATTTACACATCATCTCTTACTTAATTAAATTAATATATTAGATGAATTTTTCAATCTTGAAACACTAAAATAAACTATGACATGTCACATGTTCTACAAAATAGTGAAAATTAATTCCACCTATCCCTAAATATTAAAAAATATATTTTTATAGTTTATCCATGTCTAATAAATTATCATATACATAAATAATACATTAATATCAAAAACCATAATAATAACACGAAAATTTCAAATTAAACCGTCATATAATTATATAACATTATGACTCCTCCAAAATATTTCAAACCAAATTGAAATCCTAAAAATTTAGAACAATTGGCCACTAATTTTAAATAATATACTCAAATTTAATCCCCACATAATTTAAATTACTTAATAGTGTCACACACTAAGCACATGAGTATCATGCCCATATATTTCCCCAAAAAATTCAAATCCATTCCCACGATGACCT
The DNA here is from genome assembly GCA_963277665.1 of Viscum album. Taxonomy (NCBI): domain Eukaryota; kingdom Viridiplantae; phylum Streptophyta; class Magnoliopsida; order Santalales; family Viscaceae; genus Viscum; species Viscum album. Next base: position 305,544,544 of record OY728150.1, read on the forward strand.
AATTCATTATAAAACCTTATTTAAAACCTAAATTCTTATGAAAATTTATTCTACAGTTATTCTTTAAATAAAATCATTAACTATAAAATATATTCCATATATAAAACAATGCAGTAAAATATATCAAATATATCATAAATCATGTTTTCATTAAATATCTAATAAAATAAAATGTCATTAATATTATTAATTTTAACTTAATAATGTCAAAAAGATCATTATACAAAAAATACATTATTATATCATAATCTAGAACAATTTAATTTTAGTATATCACTCAATCATTTATTTCCCAAAAATATCACCTTATCATTATTTTTTTTGTTTTAAGCACCATTCATAATATACTTGTAAATAATTAAAAAATAATAATATTGAAAATTCATCAATTGCTTAATGAATTTCACAACTAGAATATGATTGACGTAAAATTTATATAATACAATTATACAATCACAGTATTCAAACAATTCAATCGTTCAACATAAATTATTTGTTTACCATATGACATTCTTTGGCATATGCTTTATCTATTGGATGATGGAATTAAATTAGATAATTTATCAGTTCCCCACACATATGAAATTGATCCATAAATTATTCCATAGTGTGTAATTTATTAATAACGATTTTACTCTTCATTAATCTTTCAAAATATTTTCATTATGAAATTATTTTCCACACAAAAAAGAACATACCATTATTTTAAGAAATTTCTTTAAGTGCCTCTTACCACATTATCAACATGGGGGAAACTGAACCTTCAATGCTCTATGGGGTTCAAGAAAATCCATTTTCAATAATTTGGTTTATTTGGAATGTAACATATGTTGGGTTTTTTAATAATTTATCAATATTTATGGATAATAATATTCAATTTTTATCATATATCATCTCATTTTTTAATTAGATTTCAATGTTTAAAATTTTTTGATCATGTATCGCATTTATTATAAACAAGACTCCACTTGGTTTCAAAATTTCACTAAATCCTATAATCATATTGTAGTATCATTCTATGTATTCCACTTAAATTTTCCCTGATACGGTGGGCCAAAATACCTCATGCATGCCTCTTCGAACAATAGAGGCTTCTGAATACCATCGAGGGCCTTGGGCATATCTGTTAGGAGGCTATAACCTCATATATTATAGTCGAATCCAACAATTTACACATATAAATAGGAAACAACAAAATTGATAATAATAATTATGTAGCAGTGGAAGAAATTATAAAGTACATGAAGTATAATTAAGCAATACGCAGAATATGAATATAAATAATAATAATATAAATTATGATGTTCATGATAATATAGGTATAATTTTTTTAGTAAGCTTGGGTCTCGGGATATAATAATATACAAGAAGCTAAAGTAGTATACAAGAAGGATAAGAACTGCTATATCGAGAATCTCAACCATTAGCTCGGTCCTCTACTCCCATATTTGTCATAGTAAATCAAAATTAATCCAGAATTGGAAGTTCATTTCCTCTTTTTTCTTTACAAAAAACCATAAAGTCCACTCGGAAACCAATGGTGCTCGAGGATGGTGTGAGATAAAATCTCATCCGGTTGATACCCACATGTCTAGTACATTCCACTTTAGGAAATATAAAATAATCAATGTTACATAGTAATTAAATTCCAGACAAAAATAAGTAGATATTTTCAATGCATTGGGTTCCACTTGGGTACCCATCCAATTTTCCTGCTTCATCCTAAGCTGTTGAGTCTGAACAAAGGATCCTATAATTGAAAATTGGGTGAGATAATTTGAATGAGGGTGTAATATATCCAATACTGGGATTGGTTTTGGAGGAAACATTCATACATTTACTAAATCCTAGGATCATTTCTCATTTTGAAAAAATGCAACACTATTTATTTATTTATATTTAATAAAAAATTATTAATTATAGGGAGTTACCCTTAGCCCATTCTAGGAAAACATGAGAGACAATCCATTCATTTTTTGAGGGGATTAGTATTTGTTAATTGTCTAAGAGTTTATCCTAGGTGGCTGAAGAATAAAGTACCAGGTGTGACTCTAAGCATGGTTTGAAAAAATAAAAAATCTAACAGACCTATGAGTTTGTACTTAGTATCACAGATAGGGTCATATGTCTATATCATATCATAGTCCAATGAATCAATCCATTGAGATCATCCAATGGGTCACCCCTATGGAACTGGTGTCTCTCATCTGGTTGAAAAACTAATTATGCATGGGTATCCTATCTTCGGGATAGCTGATGTCACCCTTGGAATGTTTACAAAAGACTAAAAATTCTAACTATTGCATGATAGTCCATCCAAGGGGTCCTAAAATTATAACCCCTTTTATTACCCCCAACACTAAGGTGAAGTATCTGAATAAGAAACACAAGCACACACACACACATACAAATATATATATATATATAACATGCCTAACAAGAATCCATTCATTAGGTCAAGAATTTATTTCCATAGTATTATTTGTGAAGGAACAACTATTTTCCAAATTACATTCATTTCATAAAGTATAATCACTTGATCACTTGAAATTATGTTATTCCAATTCATTAGGAATGGTGTATAGGGTTATAGCTGATGGTTCTACATTTAATTCAAGTAATCATACAGATCAAGGGCTCAATTAAATAAAGAAACATCAAAAGAGTGTTAGTCTAAATTAGAACATGTAATTTTGGCATCTGAGGATTAGTACACCAACAATCACTCAATCATAAAAAAATTTCATAATAGGAATAGCATGACTACTATAACATCACTCAAAAATCACTGGGAAAATATGAATTTAAAGTACTATATTTAACAGATATGTCATGGAATATTCATGGAATGCGAATTATAGGTTCCTAGGTTGATTCATGTATCAATACTCATTTTTGTAATCTCACTGATCCATGAATTTAAAACGAAAACATCAAACACAATAATAATAATCAACCTATAGTATGTGTATCACCCTTGATTGAAAGGATCTCAACTATAATAGGAAAAATTATAACACCAATTATGATTTTATGAAACATGGAATTTACCCCAAACATGGGATAACTATGCCCAATAATGACTTATAATCATGTTATAAATCATTCATAATCATCTATATTATATCTCAAAATAGAAAATCATGAAAAGAACCTATTATAGCCCTTTGTAAAAACCCAAACCAAGGTGCCACTCAAAGGTCCCTTGAGCCCAGTTTTCCACATGGCCTGAACCACATCTCCCCAAATTCAAGAGGGTACTGACTAGAAATGTGGTACTAGGGTGTATCAATGTGGATACTATTCCATCACTACTAGAGTGGAAAACAATAGATAAATTGAATAAATGGTAAATAGATGAAGTAGTGTGATAAATAAATGGCATTATATAAGTATACATTACAGACAATGGACTTGTAAACCACAAAAACATAATCTTACATGGATAAAAAATTAAAGAAAAAACTAGTAATATTAAAAAAATAGGATGAAAATGTATGAAATTTATCTATTAAAAAGGAAAACAGGGATAGGAGGCAGTACACACAACCTGATATACAAAAAAAGAGATATATGTTAAAACAATACAAGCATACCAAGATCTAGCTCGGTCATATTCTACCATGATCCTCCTTAAGATAGAAAAAAAGTTATGTTTCCAACGTAGGACACATCCCTGGTTTAAAACGTGTATACATGTAGTATTCCTGAGTATGAATAGTGGTCCAGATATGGTGTGACAAAAATCTTAGTAGGCCACCGCCAACAATGGATAAACCATTAATTATGTGAAATATAAAATTATTGTGTGAAGTTATACATAAATTTAAAGAAGTAAAACAAAAAATACATAGATACCAGATTTAGCCTTAGTTGGTAATGAATTTGAACATGACACTATTTAATTACTTAATTATGATCCAACTTATATAAAAAAATTTATATGAGGCATAACCAACACTAACAACATGACATGATAATTATAATATGGTATCAAAAATAAAAAAAAGTGATCATGTAATGATGATAACAATGAACATGATCCAAAAAAATAACCAATCCATCCTTGAACATAGAGATCAATAAAACTCATTAATAATATGTATCCTAAATATATGGTGTCTTCTTGTAATCCAAGGAGAATCACCTATGTAATTCCACTAAAAAAAGAGTATAACGTTGTCTTGGGAACTCAATCAAGGTAAAATGGGATAAGAAATTTTATGTCCAAATGGGTGTTTACATGGAAGAACATGTCCATGATGTCAATAAAGGATCCATATAGTGTATCCAAGTAATCCGAATATATGAAAGATAATGGAGGGATCCTATAGTTTCATTTTGGGAATTCACTAGCAGATAAGGACTGAGTTCCTAGTTTGGTATCATCTTTGGAAATAATTATCCATGAATCAGAATAGCGACAATGGGTTCTCAAGGCATTCCATAGGGAATAAATGGATGGCTTGAGTCTTACCACTCCTATAATAATGAGTAGGTATATATACAATAGGAGAAATATATTTGATTATTTATATGAATTAGTCCATGAAGTACTCTTATTTAAAAGGTTATTTGGTTAAAACTATTTCCTTTCATTAGCATAAAAATTCATAATAGGTAATGAAAGAATTTAGTACTTAAATTGATTAATCAGTAATTATGTTCACTCCACCACCTTCCATAAGTATATAATGTTGTGATACAAAATTCCAACCAAGTCAAATGTTTTCATTAAATATGGAAAATTGACACCTATATACAATACCATCGATTAAAAATTGATATTAATTTATTATATTAAAACACATAAATTTTAAGGTTTAAGTGGTATATATATTATACTGTCCAATAAAAATTCATAATTAATTCAATTAAAGAGGTATTACCATTAGAGGGGTCAATCCCCAAACCCAAAATGGTGTCATAGGTAAACCCGCGTTGGAAACCAAATAATAATTGATGAAACACCCTAAATGAGGTGGAAATAAATGAGGTTTCGACCTACAATTGTGTGATGATCATATATAAAAAATATCTCAAAAAAAAAGAAAAATGAGTAGAAGAAATTAATATGTATGAAGTTGGAAATACCCTATGAAATCAGTGTGCATAGAATGATGATATTTTATAAAATGGTGAGACTTGAGGGATGAGTCATAGACTACCTAACATAGTCTTGTAAAACTCTCCTCAATCTAGTATCATTCTTTAAATTGGCATGGATTATAAAAAATTTGAAGAATGGATCAACATCATGAAAATAGTCCATACGATCCTTCATTTATGTGACTCCTTTGGGGAGAAGATAAATGAAGAATGACTCAATTTGAATCAAGTGCCTACCGATGTACATCCAATGTGATGAATAAGGATCAAATCAGAAATCATATTATACAATGGGAGAAAAACATATCAAGGAGGAACTTGAGATCTCAAAATGGGAGAAGATACCCTTCATAGTATTATAGAAAATAAAAGATAGGGGTGGGAGAGTTTAATAAAAATTTAGAGAAATTTGGTAAATTCCACCAAATTTTCTGGGTCACAATGTTTGGTTGTATGGTTGGCAAAACTATGCGCCAACCATGTGCATCATGGTACATATGGAGGGAGACCACATGGCTAGGCCACATGGTTAGGGAATCTATTTACTCACCATGTGACTCACCTCATCTATATGTTGTTTTTATTTTTATAGTTGTGTGGACCCCTGGTGTACAGATAGGGAAATCTATTCACCACACTTCAACCCTCTTTCCGCTACATATATGATTTAGAAAATCATGTGAATAGGACTACATAGTTCATTCCAGCCATGATGCTAGTGCTGTTTTTCAACCAGTCCAAGTTTCATGCTTCAAAAAACTCCAGATACCCCTATAACCCCTATAAACTCATTAGGTATCCATATTAGGTCTAATATAAATAATTAGATAATAATTTTAAGGATCCATTCTTAATATATAAATAGGGTTAATACATTAACATTAGAATATATTTTTCTCTAAGGATACATAAGGTATATGAAAGAGAATGAAAACCATTTATTATAGAATTTAGTTCATATATCGAAAACGAAATTTAGTAAATTGAATCCTAAAAGGATAACACTAAAAAAAGGGTTCAAAACAACCCCATACATGCCATGGAGACTCAAGGTTTTTAATAGATTTGAGTTGGATAGGAAAAATCCAACAATGCGACTCAAGTTATGAAATTCCTATCTCTAGTCTACAGTTGTCCCCCAAACCCATGAGGGTGATACAGAAGCATGGTAAAGGGATTTAGAATAACATTCCTTGATAAAAAAATTTACATTCTAACCCATGATAACCAATAATGTCACTTGGATTGACCCACCATAAAGCCCAATGTTTTTTCCTAATCTACATTGGATGATGAAAAGCACCATGATATCATACAAAGAAATATGGGCATGACTTCACCATCAATGTACATGATATAATATAGAAACAAAATATCAATATGATATAATAAAAATACATCGCATTCCCATAAAAACCAAACAATAATGGTAATATCGAAAAGAAATATAATAAGGACTAATAAATGATACTGAATAATATCGGCATGGAACGTAAAAAACCCATGGGTCTATATCCATGTGACTATATAACACAACCACCCCAACCCAGTAAAAATAAAACATAAACCAAGAGAGTTATCCTCTATATGGAACTCTTCCATTTACATATATCTAGTAAAACCATTGTAAAAAATCCTAACAAAAAATTTTAGTTGTGAGTAAAATAGATTAGTAAGATATCACCAAGAATATACATAATATCTATCCACATGAATTTGCTGGTTCTTTTATAAAATAGAAATTAATACATTTCAAAAAGAAAAATTTTTACACACAAATTAATGTTTTTGTTTCATTATTAAAAACATATCTTATTTAATAATCAATGAATTATGAAAAAACATTTATCAATGAGGAATAAAATAGTACATAAAATATGTTTATATAAAAAATACATTAATAAAATAAGAAGATAATAATATTAAATAACCCATGATGATACGTGTATACACAAATAAGAAAAATATAGAGCACTTTCTAGAATAGATGAAATCTAATTTTTGGGAACGTTAGTTCATTGGATAGGCTACCCAATAGAAACTATGGAATCATTTGAACCACCAAAAGTTATATATAAATATACTAGGGATCGTTTATGTGTAGTTTTCCCCTAAATCTATTGTCTTCCAAATGGGATATTATATCATCATTACATTCGATTAAAAATTTAATATTTTATAACCACTTCCATGGAAAATCAAATACATTCCAATTTCAATGTATTAATAAAATATTTTCTGTAGAGATCTTCACTACTCAAATTCTTGTAAACAAATTTGAATTTCAATTCCACTTTTATGAATTTCCTTAAATAGATATTTAACGTTATGTTATATATTTTAATAAAATAACTTTTTGAATATAACTTCCTAGCAATCCAAGATATATTTCACTTCTAATATATTTCACATTATCAATTTTATATATCAAAACCAATGGAAACCAAAAAATATATGGAATTAAATTTAATAAACTATAAGATAGTGACTCATAACTCATGATTATAAAAAACCACACTTCCTTCAAAACTAGTGATGGGAATCAAATAGATACAGTCCTCATGGGACATGATCTTTAATAAAATTATCAATAATTCATCAACAACATGATATTCCATAATTTCAACAACATTGTGCTCAAATATATCATTGGAAGATAATTCTAGGATTTTTTCGGGAATGATGATAAATAGATAGTAAAAATAAATGTATCTTGATGAAACCCTACCAATAGAATCAAGAATAATCATGGAATCCATTATGGTGTACTATAGATCTTCATGGAGGGACTCGTTCGAGCTAATAAAGGATTTAGAGGATTTAGAGATAATAACATCCAAGTGAACAAGTTTAAATATCCATTTATTACATTTATAAATGTTCATACAATTTGGCCATTGATTTTAACAAACCATACACCAACCATGCGATAACTTCCTTCCATTTATCTCTTAGTTGCATGGATTCTTAAAAATGGTCACTTGGTTTTAAAAACCAAGATCAATCCATACGATAACACATATTATCAAACCAAAAAATCAACATCATTTCTTTGGATACTCGAACAATTAGACATAACATTCTTAAAATAGGAAAATCACCAATGAAACTCCTTGATCTATATCATACAGTTATTTCATTTTTAGCACTAACATTACACATAAACCATGTTCCTTTACTATTTTACAAAAAACTATAAATTTTCAATATTTAAACATTATAATCCTCCTGAACCTGAAAATGGATAAGACATCATTGAAATTAATCATTCTTGTGACATATAGGGTGTCACATATTCATCTTTTCCTAGACCTGACCCATGATGAAGGTTGTTTTAAGGACAACCCTAAACCCAAGTTTATGTTATTTAAACCATATTATACCAAAATAAATAATTTTACACACAATCCCAATAATTAATAGAGGCTTCATTTTGGTATTTGATCAATTAATAATAGATATTAATCATCAAAATATTTAGAAATTTTGATCAGAATCATGATGAAATCAGACGGCCAAACCGCGACATTAAATAAATTAAAGTGATGATGTTTCACTGTCAGGTTTAGACTAATTATGTTAATTCCCATAATTATTATTTTTTAACTCATCCATTATATTCATAAATTTATTTTCTAATAAATATAAGAGATTGGTAATTAAATTCTAGAAACGTTTCACTTTCTTCTCATGTGTCTGGAGGTAGAGATGTGGCATAATGGTTATGGCTATGGTTTTTCTGGTAAGGCACAAAAGTTGTTACATCCATGTTAATTCTAAAACTAAATAAATTTCAGGGCTTATATTTAATTTTTTATTGATTTATATTCATCAAAATTGTTAATATAATTTTATATCGAAATTAGTGGAAAAAGAATATTTTTCCATAACTCTATTGTTTTTTCCATTAATTACATGGATCACATTAGTAGACTAATTTATTCATTTTAGAAATAAAATTTTATAGATGGGAATTATTTTTTATATAATCGTACCAAATATAACTGAGGATGATTTATTTGTGTTTTTTTAAAATTAAAGATTTTTAGTGAATAGTTAAAATTAATGGTTTTTGAAAAACTGTCATGTCTTTTTTGAAAATCAATTAATTTAAAATTAAAATTATATTTTTAGAATTGTATTTTATTTAATAATAGATATATATTAGTATAAATAATCAAAATAGTTATATATTATTCAATAATATATTTTATTTATTTATAAGTTCTTTAATATTCCTAAAAATGAATACTTTTTAAAAACAATTTTTGTTGGATTTTATGCACAAATAATAGAAATAATATTTCCCAATTATAAAAATTGAATACTGGAAATTTTATTTCATATTTTGAATAAAAAGGTTAATATTTATTAGTGGGTTTAATTTCATTTTTATTCTCTATATATAATAACCATGGTAGAAATATTCACCAAGGAAATGGCAAAAATGCATAATGAAGTTAAAAACTATGTGATAACATTACAAAATATTTTCTAAATTGTTATTTTTAGATGGTATTAGAACCCTCATCATCTAATATTTAAAATTTAATAGTTTGTTTTATCAAATGTATCATTATTAGGACTTATAATATTTGAATTTCTATAAAATTTAAAAGTGTGCTACACCCCTAACTTATAAAAGGGGACCTCATCACTTCCCTTCCTCACATGTTTTGGGAAGACTAGATTTTTCAATACCTTCTTGAACCTCTCTCTAATATCAATAACTATTCCCTAGAGGTTTTTATATTAGAAAAATTCCAATCCTAATGGGATGAAGGTTTAAGGAAATGTTATATATTCAAGAAGGTATAAGTCATAAACGGCGTATTTCATGTTTATTTCATATTTTAAATTAATTCAATATTATAAAACCCTTATGAAATTATATAATAATTATATTTAATATAAATAAATTTAATTTTTATTATTTATAACTCTTTAAATCTATTTTCAATCTTATGAGAAATGGAATCATCAGTAATATGTATATATGGACTACCTCCTCCACAATGTGATGTGTTTTTTTTCATCACCGAATAATATGACTGGTTAAAATAATTGAATAAATTAATATAAATGTTATTAATACATATTTATTATTATTTAATGCTAATATATTACATTCCTTCCTACTCATTCATCCATTATGAAATTTATACCATTTCTAGTGCATACATGTCGAATGCCACCTTCATGGAGTGACACAATTAATTTATCATGGTCAAATTATGAGGATATACATAAGAATAAACCTAAGGAATAAATGTGAAATATTTATAATATTTACGATTATTTAAAATAAATTTTTATCTTGTTAGGACAAAGCTGAAGGAAGAGATAGTTTGCATGGATTTTCTTTTATTGATATTTATGAAGTTTTCATAAAGGAAAGACACTTTGAATTTCTAAGAATTCGGAAGCTGGAAGCTTCAAGATTCGAAACGGAATATATTGAACATTCGGAACCTGGTGTTCGACGAATTCATAGTCTGGAATTCGGAGACCAGAAATTGAGAAGTTCAGAATTGGGAAATTGCAATGACTCAAAAGCTGGCTGATAGGAGATGTGAGGGAATTTAATTGTGACGATGCTTTTCTATTTTGTAACTCTAATTTTTGAGTATATGTAAGTACTCACAATGCAAGCAGAATTTGGATCGAGAAGTCATACCGATAATTAGGAAGAGCCGTTCTGAGAACCAGAATTTGTTCCGAGAACCTGAAGTCGTACCGAGAATCGAATAAGTCGTATCAAGAACCAAGAGTTGTTCTGAGAACCAAAAGTTCATAGCTGGATGTTTGGAGTCGACTTTCTGAAGAAGAAGTGCATAGCGGGATGTTCGGAGTCAACTTTATGAGAAGAAGTTCGTAATGGGAAGTTCGGAGTCGACTTGCTGAAAAAGAAGTTCGTAGCGAGAAGTTCTGAGTCGACTTCCTGAGTCAGATGTTCATAGAGTGATGTTCAGAGTCGACTTGTTGAGTTAGAAGTTCAGAGTAAGGATGTTCAGAGTCGACTTATAGAACCTGAAGTTCGTAGCCATAAGTGTGGAGTCATGTCGACAATTGGTGAAATCATAATGAGAAGCCATACCGAGAAGTAATGAACAGTCATACCGAGAATTGAAATGGTGTCATGCCGAATAAGCGGTGAAGAGTCATGGAGATAATGGAAGTGATGCCGAAGATTCATGAAGGATGGATCTGAGAAAGTGATCCCAATGAATCAGGAAGGGTGGATCCGATAATATGATTCGGAGAAGACAAATGATAGGATCTGAGAATGTGATACTGAGAAACTAGTGTAACAAGGTCGGATCCAGAAAAGGCCAAAGTTCTAAATCAGGATAAGTGGAAGAAGATTCGATAAGATTCTAAAAGCATTGAAAAAGTCTTAATTACTCCGAGATTTCAAAAGAAATTAAGATTTGTGTGAAATTAAGTGAGCGGGAAAATATTTCTGTTTCCCTCCTAAGCACACTTTGGAGAACCTATAAAATGAGATCAGAGTGAAAAGTAAATGGATTGATGGTGCTATTGAGAGTGAAGCTCAGATAATCTAGAGAGAGAGAATTGTTTCGCCGACATAGTTTCACTGCAGCCTAAATTGAAATGAGAATTTTATACGGGTTGACACCGTATTGAGTTTCTCAGATTGAGAAAATTTGGAGTGAAGAATTCAGAGTGGAGATTATGAATCGGGAATTAGTACTGGCTGTCATCATATTGAGTTTCTCAGACCGAGGCAGACTTGTATTGAAGAATCAGAGTGAAGAAGAAAATTCAGAGTGAAGAATTCGGAGTGAAGAATTCATAGTGGAGAGTCGGAATGGGGAATCAGTACTGCTTGTCACCGTATTGAGTTTCTCAGATTGAGGAAGATTCAGATTGAAGAATCGGATTGGGAAATTTCTGAGTGGTTATTCGGAATGGTAAGTTCATACTATAATTGATCTATCTCAAGTCCAAAGAGTCACTGCCTTTCTTCTAGGTAAGGAAGTGAAGATTTGTGCTGAACTTTATTACACTTGTTTATTTGAAAGGAAGTGCAGGTAACATAAGTTGTTACAAGAAAAGAGACATTTCCCTATTGTACTAAGGGGGTGCACATGTACTGGAGTGATTGTTTCACAGTGCTTCACGAGTGTAAGGGTATATCCTACTCATTGTAATCCAAGGATTGTTTTCTTAGTGGATTGTATGGTGTTGGATTGTTTCCAACCATACCAAGGACGTAGATATTCTTATTGAATAGTGAACCTTCTAAATTGTTGTGTTCCTTTAGATGTGTGCTTGTTTCTTTCTCAATAGGGAAGTATATCTTTAACATGAGATAAAGGTTGTTCTCATTTTAAGGGAACTTAAAAGAAGAAAAAAGGGGTACCACTGATTCACCCCCCCCCCCACTCTCAGTGGTTCGTTACTCCAACTGTGTCCTTACAAGTGGTATAAAAGGGAGGTTGCCTTTTTTTCCTTGCTAATGGAGAATATGAATTTTGTGAACTGTAGAGGCATTCCAGTATTCGATGGGAAGAACTATCACATCTGGAAGGATAGAATGCTACCGTATCTCATATCTATTAGTTATGAAGTTCTTGAAGCTGTAACAGTTGGGTTTCCCCTCATTGAAGACAATGTTCCACTCAAACCTGATGACAAGAAGTTTCTTAAGAATGATGGAAGAGACAAGAATGCTATATTGTCTTCAATTTCAGAAAGTGAATTCTTGAGAGTAAAAGGAGTGGCCACAACCAAAGGTATGTGGGATAAACTGAAAACCATATAAGACGGTAAGACAAAAGCCAAGAGGCAAAACCTCAAATATGGAGATTGATGTATGAAGACTTAAAGAAGGGAGAGCATGAATCTATTGGGGATTTCTTCACCAGGGTAAACGATATTGTTAGTACCATCAGATGTATTGGTGAAGATCTGAAAGACTCTAATTTGGTGTAAAATATCTTGATGATTCTTCCTGATAAATTTGATTCGAAGGTATCTTTATTAGAAGAAAGAGACTCAGAGACTCTATCTCATGATAATTTTTATAGAACACTCATTACTTATGAGATGAGAAGGGAAAAGGCTATGAATACCAAGACAAAGGTTGAAAGAGAATTATCTTTCAAAGCCATAAAGAAGGAAAAGTCTAGAAGATCTTTATTTAAGAATATGGTGGTGAATCTTACTCTGAAAGCGATGTATGTAAAAATGTTAATGATATTATTTCCTTTTTTTCAAAAAATGTTAAAAGTGGAATAGGTAAATAAAAGGGAAAACTTCCCTTAAAGTGTTTTGAATGTGGATGCATTGGCCACTTTGCGGCTAACTATCCTCGAAGGGAGAATTAAGAAGGTAGTGATGAAAAATAAAGAAAGCCAATAAAGTTATGGAAGAAGCAGTGTGGTATAAGATAGTTATGGAAAGAAAATAAGTTCTTCAAATCCAAGATAAAATGTTTTCTATCTATAAATAAATAAGATTAATAAAGTGATGCTAAATATGAAAACCCAGTTGAGCAGTGTGTTGAAAATACATTCATTGCAATAGTTAATGATGAAGATTTCAGAAGCAGCAGCTCGGAAGAAGAAGAAACGCAACTTTAGATGCATCTGAAAGAAGAATTGAAGGAATATTTACGTAAGATTAGAAGGTTGGAGAAATTTATCAAAAATTTGGAAGATGAATGTTCCTCAGCATACAATCAAGCTAGTGTTAAAGAATAACTTGAGAAATAACGTGAAAATTTGATGAAGTCTTTTGAATATGTGAAAAACCAAAATGAGCACATGATAGTTAAGCTGAAATCAAAAGAGGAAGAATTAGAGCTAGTTCAAAATAATCTCTCATAATTTGAGTTAAGAAACATATGTTTTCAAAACTCAACTACTTCTGTAGGTGAAAGATCCCAATAAGAAAATCCTGAGAAAATTCAATAGAAGAATAAACTGGTTTCTGTGAAGAAGAAAGATGAGAAAGCTATTTATGTGGCCAAGACCATTGTGGCTATGAACTCTGAAGTTTCAAGGAAACCTAGGTCTATCACTAGATAAAAACAAGAAAAATCATAATTCTAGTAGAGCAATCTTTCTAACAAATGAATGGTAGGTGGGGCTGAATAAAGTGCAACAAATAAGTAGCAAAACAAAATCTTTAGAGGAAGGTACTCCTTCTATGGGTACTGTTGGTATTGTGGTGGATTCGGGCATACAATGAATATGTGTTGGTTCAATCAAAATTATTACCACCACCCCACATGTTATGAAAGGCAGAGATTGAGGGGGAGTCAATCTCCTTAAAGGAAGAATAATGAAAAGGATTTCTTGTAGAATGTTGAGAAGAATGAAGTGAAGACAGAAAATAGGATCCAGCCTCTGGAGACTATTTGTTAAAGGTGTGAACAACCTGGACATCTTGAAAAAGGATGTCTTGTGCTATTACTAGTTCAATGAAAAGTTCTTAATTCTCATTAGCTGAAGGAGATGAAAGATGTGAAAGAAGATAAAGCTCCTATTATTGAAACTTCTCTAAAAGTTACAAAGGAAGAATGACCTTGGATAATTGATAGTGGGTGTTCTTCACATATGAAAGGAGACTTGATGTTGCTAAAGAATGTGAAAAAGTTTAAAAAAGGCACTGTGACATTTGGAAGTGATGAATATTTAAAAATCAAAGGTGTTGGATTATCCATCATTGGGAAGGAAAAATTGAAGTCTAGGAAAACCATGTTTGTTGATGGGCTGAAACACAACTTGTTGAGTGTATCACAATTGTGTGATGAGGGTATGAAATTTATCTTCAAGAATGATGGATTTGTGGTGAAAAGTAAAGAAGATGGGGTGATTCTTACAAGGGGACAATGAACTAATGGAAATATGTTTCAGGTTGGAAATTCACAAAACTCTTGTTACATGAGCATAGTGGATGAAAATCAATTATGGCACAGAAGACATGGACACATGTGTGAGAGAAATATGATCTAGTTATCTAAAAGGGACATCATTCAACATATTCCAGATTTTCCAAGAAGAAGAGATTGGTGTTTAACTACCTGTTAGAAATGATAGATTACAAGTGTTGTGTATATGAAGGTTGACATTTGTTCAAAACAACCCCTTGAGCTAATACATTCTGATATATGTGGTCTGATAGGAAAACAATAAACAAATGGAGACATGTACATAATCACCTTCATTGATGATTTTACTCGCATTACATGTGTTATGCTTATGAAGCACAAATCAGATGCCCTGAAAATGTTTAAAAGCATCATCAAGAAATGTGAGAAATAATGTGAGTACTCTGTGAAGTAGTTGAGAACAGATAATAGTGGTTAGTATAGAAGTGAAGAATTTGAAGACTATCTTGATAAGCATGAGATTCAGCATGAATACAGTGCTCCATATACACCTCAACAAAATGGGGTTGATGAAAGGAAGAACAGAAGCATGGTGGAAATGGGAAGAACCATGTTTCTTTAACATGGCCTTACTCATTACTTTTGGAGGCAAGCTACACATAGAGATGTTTATATTCAAAATTGATGATTCTACAGGCCTCAACAAAACAAGACTCTATATGAACTTTTCTATGACATTACTCTAAGTATGAATCATGCTAATGTTTTTGGGAGCCCATGCATTATAAAGAAGAAAGGAGAAAGCAGTGGAAAAATCGAGCAGAAAGGAGAAGATGAAAATTTTCTTCGATATGCAATATAAGGAAGAGGTTATAGATGATTTAACAAAGAAACAAGAAGAATTGTGGATGCAGTTGATGTAAAAGTCATTGAAACTATGGGAAAAGATAAGCATGTCCAGACTAAGAAGGAATATGAGGAAGATGAGGTTAACTATTGATAAGGGTGCAATGAATTGAAATCCTAATCAAGATAAAGAATCAGATTCAGACATTTCAAGTGATGAGGATTGCACGTGAAAAACATATCCAAGGATGATGAAACAAGTGCAAGCTTGGAATATTGTTGGTGATCAACGTCACACGGTTCAAACAAGAAGAACAAGTAATTACATATCACATACTTCCTTATATTCCAAAGTGGAACCAAATGATCTTAAAGAATCCTTTGAGAATCCGGAATGGGTTCGAGCCATGAATGAAGAATTGGATCAGATTGAAAAGAATGACACATGGGAACTCGTACCCAAGCCTGAAAGTAAGAACATTATTGGAACCAAATGGGTCTTCTAGAAATAGTTGAATGAAGAAGGTGAAGTTATTAGAAATAAAGCAATATTGGTTTTCAAAGGCTACTCTGAGATTGAAGGAATTGACTTCAAAGAATCTTTTGCCCTGGTAGACAAATTAGAAACTATCGGAATCTTTCTTGCTATTGCTGCACAACGAGGCTACAAAATATTTCAAATGGATGTTAAATCCTCATTGCATAATGGTGATCTCAAAGATGAATTTTATATTGAGAAACCATGTGGATTTGTTGTTGGGAAGAATGAAAGTTATGTGTGCAGGTTGAAGAAAGCCTTGTATGGGATAAAGAAAGCTCCAATAGCATGGTACTCCAAACTGGATACTTTTTGAAAAGAGATGAACTTCAATAAAGGAAGAGTTGATAGAAATATGTACATCAAGGGAAGCCAATATCTTTCTCTCATTGTTATTGTCTATGCTGACGACATTATTTTTGCTGGAAATGATGAAAGAAGTTGTGAAAGGTTTGCTGAAAAAATGAAGAATGTCTTTGAGATGTCCATGTTGGGTGAAATGAGATACTTTCTTGGGTTACAAATTTTTCAATAAAATGAATTCATTTTCTCTCCCCAAGAAAATTATGCTAAGAAACATCTTAAGATGTTTTGGATGGAAAACTCAAAACTTTTATCATCTCCTATCTCAGTGGGAACGATGCTAAGCAATGATGATGAAGGAAAAGAAGTTGATCAGAAAAAAAATATCAAAAGGTGATTGGAAGTTTATTATACTTGACTGCATCAAGACCATATATTGTTTTTGCTGTTACCTTATGTGCAAGATTCTAGAGTGCTCCTAAAGAATCACATCTTGTTGCTGGAAAAAGAATTCTTAGAGACATAAATGGCACAACAGAATTCGGAATAAAGTATAGTGGTTCAAATAACATTGATTTGGTTGGATATTCGGATGCAGATTGGGCATGAAATGTTTATGAAAGAAGATCCACATATGGTGGAGTGTTCCTTATGGGAAAAAGTTGTGTTGGCTGGCACTTGAAGAAGCAAAATTCTATGACACTCATTACAGTTGAAGATGAATATGTTGCTGCAACGATGGCTGCTACTCAACTTATCTGGATGAAAACAGAATTGGAAGATTTGTTAGTTGAATTGAAGTTGCCCTTTCTCTTGGGCTGTGATAATCAAAGCACAATTAATCTTACCAAAAATCCAGTCCAACATTATCGATCGAAGCATATTGACATCAAATATCATTTCATCAAAGATCATGTGGAAAAGAATGAACTGAAACTTGATTATGTTTCATCTTCTGAACAAGTTGATGATATTTTCATGAAACCCTTGCCGAAGGAATCATTCTGAAGATTGAGGTTGATTATGGGTGTCCAACCTCTTTCTCTACAAGGCTATGGTATGTTGTTTCGTCTCCTCTCTCTTCTTACCTTTGGACTGTTTTTTCATGGGGGAGAAGTTGTTTGTATCATAAATCTATTGTTTAAAGAGGGAGTTGTGGGTAAGCTGTGAACTCATCTCTGCTTGCGTATGTGAACTATTCTAACTGTTTTTTGGAGTGGTTGTAGGAAAGAACTTGAAGTTGTTTACAGGATGTATGAAGATGAAGATATATGAAGTTGAAGATGTCTTTTTCACTAACTATGGGAAACATGGTTTTGCTTCCAATGATTCTTGTTTCCTACAGTGAGTTAGCTCACATAAGATTATAATTATTGATATGTAATCAATTTCTTGAGGTTACAAAGTTTGGTGGCTTATGAAAACATGGTTGACAACAAAATCTAAAGGGGGAGATTGTTAGGACCAAGCTGAAGGAAGAGATGGTTTGCATGGATTGTATTTTTTTGATCTTGAAGAAGTTTTCATAAAGGAATGACACCTTGAATTTATAAGAATTTTGAAGATGGAAGCTTGAAGATTCGGATCCGAATATATTGAACATTCCGATTCTGGTGTTCGAAGAATTCAGAGTCTGGAATTCGGAGTCTAAAAATTGAGAAGTTTGGAACCGGGAAATTGCAAATTCTCAAAAGCTGGATGATAGGATATGTGAAGGCATTTAATTGTGACAATTATTCGTTGTTTTGTAACTATAATTTGTGAGTATATGTAAGTAATCACGATGCAACCAAAAGTTGGATCAAGAATTCATACCGAGAATCAGGAAGAGACGTTCCGAGAACCAGAAGTCATTCTGAGAACCTGAAGTTGTACCGAGAATCGAAGAAGTCGTATTGAGAACCAAGAGCTATTCCGAGAACAAGAAGTTCATAGCTGGACGTTCAGAGTTGACTTTTTGAAGAATCTGTTCATAGTGGGAAGTTCAGAGTCGACTTGATGAAGAAGAAGTTCATAGAGGGAAGTTCAGAGTCGACTTGCTGAAGAAGAAGTTCGTAGTGCGAAGTTCAGAGTCGACTTCCTGATTTAGAAGTTCGTACTGGGATGTTCGGAGTCGACTTGCTGAGTCAGAAGTATGGAGTTAAGAAGTTCCAAGTCGACTTCTTGAACCTTAAGTTCTTATCCGGAATTGTGGATTCATGCCGAGAATTGGGGATGTTGTAACGAGAAGCCATACTGAAAAATAATGAAGAGTCATACCGACAATTGAAATGGTGTCATGTCGAAGAAGCGGGGAAGAGTCATGCCAATAATTGAAGTGATGTCAAAGACTCAAGAAGGATGGATCTGAGAAAGAGATGCTGAAGAATCTGTAAGGGTGGATCCGAGAATATGATACTGAGAATATAGATGATATGATCCAAGAATGTGATACCGAGAAACTTGTGTCATAAGGTCAGATCCGGAAGAGGCTAAAGTTCTAAATTAAGAGATGTGGAAATAGATTCGAGAAGATTATAGAAGCGTTGACAAAGTATTATTTACTCCGAGATTTCAGGATTAATTAAGATTTGGGTGAATTTATTTGAGCGAGAAAATATTTTGGTTTCCTGCCTAAGAACACTTTGGAGCACCTATAAAAGAAGATAATAGTGAAAAGTAAATGGATTGATGATGTTGTAGAGAGAGATGCTATGATAATATAGATATCGAAAGAAGTGTTTGGCCGACAGAGTTTTATTTCAGTCTCAATTGAAACGATAATTTGATACTGGTTGACACCATATTGAGTTTCTCAGATTGAGGAAATTCGGAGTGAGGAATTCGGAGTGGAGATTCAGAATGGGGAATCTGTACTGGCTGTCACCGTATTGAGTTTCTCAATCAGAGGAAGAATCATATTGAAGAATCAGAGTGAAGAAGAAAATTCAGAGATAAGAATTAAGAGTAAAGAATTCAGAGTGGAGATTCGGAATGGGGAATCAGTACTGGCTGTCACCATATTGAGTTTCTCAGACTGAGGAAGATTCATATTGAAGAATCGGATTGGGAAACTTTGGAGTGGTGATTCGGAATGGGATGTTCAAACTCTAATTGATCTATCTCAAGTCCAAAGAGTCCATGCCTTTCTTATGGGTAAGGAAGTGAAAATTTGTACTGAACTTGCTTACACTTGTGTATTTGAAAGGAAGTGCAGGTAACATAAGTTGTTACAAGAAAAGATAAATTGCCCTATTGTTTTAAGAGGGTGCACATGCACTGCAGTGATTGTTTCACAGTGCTCCACGAGTGTAAGGGTATATCCTACTAGTTGTAATACAAGGATTGTTTTCTTAGTGGATTTTATGGTGATGGATTGTTTCCAACCATACGAAGGACATAGTAATTGATATTGAATAGTGATCCTTGTAAATTGGTGTGTTCCTTTGTATGTGTTCTTGTTTGTTTCTCAGTAGGGATGTATATCTTTAATAGGAGACAAAGGTTTTTCACATTTTAAGGGAACTTAAAAAAATAAAAAAGGGGTACCAATGATTCACCCCCCCCCCCTCTCAGTGGTTCCTTACTGCAACTGGGTCCTTACATATCTAAATTATTTTTTCCACGTATTATAATAAGGAAAATGTTGAACACGCATATGTACGAGCTACAACCTCCATTAATTAGTGTAGATAATTTTTAATTAAGCCATTAAAATGGTTATTTTAAAAGTGAGTATAATGTTTAAGTCTGATAAATATATCATTTTTAATAGTCTATAAATAATTGGACAATAACCTCTTTAACCATGGTCAATGAACTGATGTAGTTTTATGGGTATAAACAAAACTACTCGAAAATTCCCCATGTGAATATAACCATTTTAGTGACTAAATAAAAATGGGTAAAAATTAAATAAAAAAGAATAATAATAATTAACATGATCACGAAAAATATTATTAATAAATTAATAATCTAAAGTAATTTTTTTTATTCTGTAGGTACACAGTGTATTATGTTATATGAGAAATAATTATGTAATTTTCAGTTAAAATGTTTTTGAAAATGCTATAAACTAATTCACTTCCATATACATGTTCATTAAATTCATTTTAATAATATCCGTATATTAAATCAATGGATAATAAGTCTAATTTCTATCTATATGTTACTTACTATAAAAATGGTAAAAAATGTTCAATTTTAACATTTTTTATAAGTGATAATTTCAATATATTATTACAAAAGTCCAAATAAAAGGTTTTTAAAAAATATAGTTTGATTTTATTATACAACCATAATATACATTATTTATTATAAATATTTGTTTATATTTTTATTTTTTATTAAAATAAAATGATATTCACAATATTTGGTGATTTTATTGTTTTAAAATTTTTTATAAAGAAATAGAACTTTTCCTCACACTTATGATAAAGTATAAAATTTTATTTCATGTGTTGCTTATTTCCAATCAAAATGAGTTGTATTAATAAAGTGAAAGATATATATATTTTTCCCATGATATTTTTCTTTTAATTTTATTAGAATAACGGTTGAGCAGTATATAGATAAAATTAAGGTTAAGATATATATGGGTCACTAATTTATTGTGTAAAGTGTGGAAGTTTACCAGTGATATGTTACTCCTTTGAGATATGAGAATTATTATTTTTAGGTGATTCTGTTATAACAATACTTCTAAAGATTAATATATGGATAATTTCCCAAGTTATATACATTATATTAATTGGATGGTTTATCAGTAAAATATTTTTATTTCAATATTTAAACAGATGATCTTATGTTTTCATTGTATATTTATTCCCTTATTCTTAAAATAAATGTGAAATTTTTTCATCATAGTGTGTTATTCTGGAGTATTATTATTTTATAATAGATAATTATATTTATTATTTTACATTTTGGATTCTATGTAAAATGGATTTTGAAATTTATTAATAATTTATGTTGTTTTGATAAAAAAATAAATGAATATTTGTGGTCAAATGTTCACAAAGAATAAGGAAAATTTTATTATCATTTTTTTCAGGATAAAATATGCACATTTTTTATTTATTTAAATTATTTTTATTTTCTTATAACATGTTTTAAAATAAATTTCATATTTAATTAATATGGGAAGAAATTTTAATATTTTTGGAATTTCATATATGATAGCTACCTTGAATAAAGTAAGTGTGTCTTTAGAATGAACTCATTTTATGGAAAAATAGAAATTTTGTGGAAATTTCTACATTGTTAGGTAATATTTTACCTAATTATAAGAAACATTAACATGATAAGATTTTAAAAATATATGAAAATGTAAAATTTACTTTAAATCTGGAAATTATGTTTTTTTTAAGTTATGGGGTGTTATAATACGCATCATAGGGAAGGTTTAAATTACATTATATATTAAGAGAATACTAAAACAAACGTTAAAGTATCTATATTTTATGGTTATATTAATATGGGATTTATTTTGATGATTTAAATATTTATTCACCTAATCCATGTCAGTTTAGAATGGGGTTTCTTTGATAAAATATGCTAGATGATGGTGGAAGGAATCAAGGGGCTAATAACCCAACGAATCAAAAACCTAAAATGTTCGGATTACAGATGTATATGGAAGTGTTCAATCAGTTCTCATAGGTTATTAACAATTGAATTCAAGAAATATTGAAATTGATTTCATTGTAGAGAAATATGTATATAGTTTAGTTTTTTATTAAACAAAACCCTCTAAAAATTAGTGTATACTCATACTTGATGAATTCTTAATGATTGATAAATACACTCGGGAAAATATCTGATGTTATAAGATATTATTTATTTCATAATAAAAACATTTATATTTATCATTTTTACTCTGTATCCTATCAATTATGGAGTTTTATTGATATAATTTAGTAAAAATAAGAAATTGATTCCATGTAATGGACGGTATTTATAGATATCATCCTTGAAATGTCATTTCCTAATGTAATTTGACATTTATTTTAGAAGAGATTCCAAGAGTTGACGAAAGAGGAGGTGGATTATATTTCCGCCTATAAAAATAATTTTACATGGTTGACTAGGTATCGAATAATTTTCAATCTATACCACCATAGTAAATTTTAAAATTTTAATGAAGATTTAATCCATTATTAAAAATGAATATGGTAACTATTGAGTTTGAATGTTTTGAAGAAACTGTGAGCCGTGAAAAGAATACTGAGATAGAGATTGTGTAGTTATACAATAATAACGATAAAAAGTGAAGCAGTTGGTAGGTAAGGTGGGAATAGAATGTTGAGATGGTGTTTGTGATGTTTTAAAATATAGTAGTTGTAAATAGTTGGGTCATAACTCTAATGAATTTCCAAATATAGTTACTCAATCTGGGAATCATAATGATCTAAAACAAAAATGTGTAGTAAAGAATTTTTCTACTACTATAGATCATACTATTATATTAAATGAAGATTTGATAGGAACAATACTTATTAATTAATAATATTCCAATATCTTTTGGGATATGAGATCCACAAATGTTATTAAAAATAAGAAAATTTTCATGTAAAATGGCCATAGTATATAAAAAAATGATGTCCTAATTCTGGGGAAAAACATTTGTGAGTAGTATTAAAGAATAAAGAAGTTATAATTTTTTTTTAACATTTGTGGATTAGGTTTTCTTATATACCTTGTTTTCATGTCCATTATAGAGTATGGTGATATTATTTGTATGGGATGAATATTATTTTATCACAATAAGATATAATATAGGGCTAATGAATTTATATTCAATTTTTAGAATTATTTTAAATTCATATATAATATCATTAATATGAGAGACTCATAAAAGATTCTTATGAAAATTATCTAGAAAAAATTGTTGAAAAGAAAGCAATAGTTATAGTTTGTTATATGATGGTAGAAATTTGATAGATGGACATCTTTCCATATGGTCTTCCTAGTGTTATTCATGATTCGTATGTTGAGTATCTTATTTACATAGTGATTTATTATAAAACAAATTCAAATTCTCCTTAACAAATTGTTTAAATTGAGTTTTTAGAATAGAAAACTAGTTACAGTATTAGCGTGATAATGTTTTTATACACCCTTTTACTTATCGTTCGGGTGATACAATCATATTTTTTAAAAATAGAAATGGTTACATGAGAAATTTCATTGACAATAGATCACTCAATAATATCCCGGATAAGAATAGGATTGTATTTTAACATATCAATGAATTATTTGATCATATTTAGATAAAATACTATTTTATTGATGATTGATCTCATTATTAGATATCACCAAATAAAGGTGAAGGAGTAAGAAATTTCAACTAAGATGTTTGGTACTAGGTTGGGTCATTATTAATTTGTGTTTACTCCTTTACTGTTAAAATATACAACCTCTATATTTATGGACTGAATTAATGGAGTGTTCCATGAGTATTTGGATATATATTTGGTTTTTTCTAAAAATATATATTATATCATAGTTGAAAAAATATTTTGATGGTGAGTGATTCCTAAGGATTTTTTTATAAATATTAAAAGAAAATAATTTTAACAGAAAATTTAGAAAATGTTATATTTAGCAGCAATAAATTACTTTTCACGTGAATATTTTGTTACAGACTATATAAATCTTGATAATATAAGAAATAATATTGTGGAACAGAATCCAATTGCTATAAATGTCACTTGGATTAAAATATTTCTTATATTAAATTTTTACCATAGACGGTTTGTTAAAAAGTTCTCTCAATTATCAATCCCACTAATGGTGTTTACTAGCTAATGAGTTAAATTAATCTGGATAAAGGAATGTGATGAATGATAATAAGAAATAAAAATATGATTAGTTAATGACCTAGTGTTATCCTTGAAAATAAATATTCAATTTTTGATTTATAGTAATGGTTCATGGAATGACATTTTTTGTGACTAAACATAATATTATCAAGATATCATGTATGAAAATCATCAATTGAAAACCTTTGACAAAAAATATCCTACACATAAAACTAAGTGGGCTTTCCAAAAAATTATTTATATTTAAGATGCATTATTTTTATGGGTAGATGTTTGAAATTTGTTCTTATCATAAATATTTAATGTATATATTCAATCATATTATGTTCACCATGAGGTAAAAAAGACATCTTGAACTTATTAAGGATTATGATTCTATAATTTACTATAATCTATGTAAATAAATCATGATAGTTAATACCATGAGTCAAAAAGATAGTAAATCATTAAATATATTATGACAAGATCATGAACCTTTATTTTTGGATTTAATTAATTCTATTTCTAAAATTTTGTGTGTATGATGTTCTTCTATTTTGGTTCCGGTAATAATGCATTAATATTTTTAAAACATAATAATAAAATTTTATTAGGGTGATTATATTTTTGTTATGAATATTTAGAATCGGTCGTGATGGGTCAGTTTATTGATTTTAATACTGATTAAGAATGTGATATCAGATTTTCAAAGAGGTTGTGTATTCCATGTGATTCATAGTTGATGAATAAATGGTGATGTGAAGTTCATAGTTATCGATTTTGTATTAATTATTTTCAATATATATATGTAAAAATTATGTGGAGAATGATTTTTTTATGAAGGTATGAATAACGTTATTGTTTAATTTATCATGAAATTTATGACTTTTCAATAGGTTTTAGTTGATAGAAAACTCTATAAGGGGATTCTTAAACAATATCTAGTGAAATAATTATAATTTTAAAATAATTATATGGATTTTTTAGTAGGATTACCAATGATTTCATGATGTAATAATTTGATGTGGTTAATTGTTGATCATTTATCTAACTCTATTAATTTTATACATATATGATGTACTATATTTTTAAATCATATTACAAGAAATTATATTAAGGTTATAGTATAGTTACATGGTGTTCTCCTCTATATTATATATGATCATGATCCAAATATACATAAAATATTTTGAAAGGACTGTAAATGTCATTGGGTATTGAATTTAATTTTACCACAACTTTTCATCCACAATATTATTGGAAGTTGTAATATAAAAACATATGATTGGAAGTTATTCATGTAGACTTATATTTAGATTATCAAGGAATTTGGGATAAACCTCATTAATTATAATAATTTTATTATAATAAAAATATTTATTATGTCATATAGATTATTTTGAGGATTTATGTGTAAAACGGGGAAACACTTCAACATGTTGTGAAAGAGTTACATATATGAACATTTTGTGACCAAAATTTGTAAAATTTATGGTTGAAAAGTAAAATCTGAATATACTAAATATGAGAATATCTCAGAGAATGATGGATATTTATTCATATCACATGAATAAACATCCCTCGATTCATGTAGGTGATCATGATTTTAATGTATTATCTCAATAGAAATGTGTTATGTTTTTGGGAGAAAGATAATGTTATGAACATGGTATATTGGCCAGTATGAAATTATGTGAAACGAATGATCAATTTCTTATATACTATCTCTAACACTGATTTTATCTCATGCACATGTTTTCATTTATGATTCATTTCAATAAAATAATATAGCTAATTCATATCATATTTTGTTCTACTAATTGTACAGTTAATAGAGAATCTCTTTTGTGAGATCAAATCTTTTTAAATTTTTTATCATAGAGAACATGTACTATGAAAAAATATGACTCCCGAATTAATGTTTTATGTAGTAATAAAATGATCAACGAAGCTACATTGGAATAAGAAAATGCTATGAGAAAAAAATATCATCATTTGTTTATATAATGAATAGAATTATTTTGATGAAATTTTCTAAGAAGGAAATAATGTGTCAATGTACATAATCCATGAATAAGTGAAATATTGTTAATAATAAGTATTTATTTTATGTATTATAATACTCATAGTATTGAAATAATATATAAAAATATTCATTCGAATGAAGAATTTTTTTTATTTAAGTAATTGTTTTTTTAAATTACATGGATTTATTAAAATGGTAAATTATTTAATTTGGAAGATTTATTTTTTAAAAATATATTTAATTTCGATATAATAATATCATAAATATCATTGAATTATTTTTTTTGGATTTATATGAAAATAATTATTTTTTGTGAATAGTGAAAAATGAATATTTTATAAAAATTATCATTTCTGTTAGATAAATCAAGTAATTTAAATAACCCATTATTTTTAGTGTTTTTATAATGTAAAATAATTTAAAATTTATTATGTATAATCTAAATAATTCCATATAAATAAATATTAAATATTTTTTTATATGTTCATTTTTATGCTTGAAAGCATAAATTTTCATAACACTATTTTTCATTGTGTTTGGTATAAAGATATTAAAATTAATTTCTTCTAAAAAAAATATAATATTTAGTAATGGATTAAATATTTTGAATAAAGAGGTTAAAATTTAACTATGATCTCAATTTTATTTTAGGTCATTGTAAATAAAAACCGTGGTAAAAATTTGACATCATGGTAATGGTAAAATTGAGTTAATTAAGGTAAAAAAATATGTGATAAAGAGATAAATTATCAGAATATATTTTAATTGGGTATTTTTTTATCAACATTACAATGAAAAATAAATTATAATATTTAAATGATTTAAAAAAGTACATGTGTTACACCCCCTCACATATAAATTGTCAACCCACTCCTTTCATCCTCACACATTTTGATCATTTTAGTTCAGTTATTACATACCCAAACTATCCCCAAAATCTTCCAATGTCATATTTTAACATGTATTATTTAATGACTTATTTTAAATGGATGAAGGTTTATGCTGATAAGAGATATCAAACCATAATTTATAAGTCATAATTGATATATTTAATGTTTATTTCTTATTATATCTACTTTATATCTTCATAAAATATTATGAAATAAAAAAATATTATCTTTCATATTCTAATGTTTAATTTTTATTATGTCACTAAACATTTCGATATTTTTTCCATATTATAATAAATGGATGTTTTACTATAGCATACATGTGGAAAACCACCACCACCTCAAAGCGAGGTGTTGTTTTTTCAATATTAGATTATCTGGATAGAAAAAATAATTTAAATATAGAATATATATGATATTTTTGACAGATTTGTTTTGTATAATAAAAATATATCACTTACATTCTTACTCATTTAATCTATTTGAAATTGATAATGTCGCCAATGCTTACATGTGGAATACCACCTCAACAAAGAAATGTGATTCATTTATCATTTTCACCACATAAGGGTGGAAATTAGGATGAAAATACATATTAAATATGAAGTGTTTAATATACTTACAATTTAAGAAAATAGAAATTATTTCTACATTATTTTTATCACTACCATTAGTAAAATTAGAATGGTGTTCCTGCATACGTAGAGACTAACATTGTTAAGAAATGATGTCGTTTATTTTTCTTGAAAGTAGTACATGGTTGGTTTTAAAAGTGTATATAATTTATATATATGATAAAAATAACATATTTAATATTATTTAGATATTTGGTTGATAACACATTTGACCATGGTTGATGCACCGATATAGATTTAAGGTTATAAATCGAATGACCTCAAAATATGAAACATGAACATAACAATTTTAGTTACTAAATAGAAAAAAAGATAATAAATAAAATAATAATAATAATAATAAAGAAATAAAAGTGAAAATGATTTATTAATAATTTCTAAAACTAATTGAATATTATTATTTAAGAGTTAGAGAATTTATGATGACAGATATGAATTTAGGTAAGGGATTCCCATTAAAAATGTTTTAAAAAATTTTAACACTTTTTTATACATGTCCATGATCATTAAAATATTCTCGAGTATATTATTATGCGTCACTAAATTAGTTTTAATGATTTTTTTCTAAAATAAAAAACTTTATTTAAGTGGTTTTTAAAAGAATTTTTTTTAATATTACCTGGATGTATTAATTTTGACAATTTTTATAAAAGTGGAGATATAATCTTTTTAACATATAAATTTTGAAATATCTTTTCACCATCATTTACATAAATAATTATCAATATTACCTTAAATTTTTATATAGTAATCTAAAAATAAAATATTTTTTTCCATTGTTTTTAAATTCCTTATTTTTAAATATTTTTTCTAAGGAAATGAATTCATTTAATAATCATTATATGATAAATAAAAATCTTATTTCTTATGGGATTGAATGAAAATTAACATTAGTTTTATGAATAATATGAAAGATATATGTGTTTTATTAATTCTAAATTTCAGGGAAATTTTATATGAGTGATTGGTGATCCTCATATAGATTTAGTGATGGGTGATCCTAATATATCTCTCTAATTAATTGGGTAATGTGACAAAGAAAAGTATAGATTGGTTACTCCAAAGTCTAATAGGGATAATCCCGTACATGATTCCAATTTTACAGTTATTGTAAGGATTTATGTAAGGATAATTTCTGAGTTTAATTAAAATATATTATTTTAATGGGTTATAACCTATTTTTTTATTTCAAAAGGGTAGAAAACGAGTTGATGATATTATTGAAATTTTATGGCCTTTTTAAAAATATATGTGAAGGTATTGTTTTGAGGGAAATATATTCCTATGTTTTATTATTATCCAAGAAACTATAATGATTATAATTTTTAAATAATGAATCCATTTGAAACTTTATATGATATATAATTTTAAAATATGTTGTTTTCATGAAAAAATTAATGAATATTTGAGTTTTAATGTTAATTGAGAAAATGTATAAATTTTAATGGAAATTTCATATTTATATAGTGACTAAATAAATTATTTTATTTTATATCACATAATTATAATTTTTATTATCATTCCACAATTTGAACTATGTTTTTAAGTCTATTAATTATTGGTATCAAAGTTCATAGATTTCAAGCTCCAAATATAGTATTTACCTTCAACAATGCATGTGTGTCTTTAAAATGACCTTTTTTAAATGTGTAAAATGGATAATATATAGAAATTTACACATTTATATGAAATTTTACTCCCAATTATATAATAATATAAACTAAAGTAGTCCAAGAAATATAATAAAATGAAATATATATTATAAATCTTATAACAATGGGGGTTTTGAGGTTTTCCTTGTTATAGAATCAATGTAGAGGTAACATGATAGTGAGTTTTGTTGTTTCATAATATAGGATCAATATTTCAATGCGAGTTAATGTGGAAGCGCATAAAAATCAAGGGATTAACGATGGGGTATCAATGTGGCCAAATAATGGACAATAGGATTCTAATGGTGTTCGGTCATCCAAATGTTGTTTAGAAGAATTATATGTGATGATAGTGGCCTTTTTAGGCTGCTGTTGAATTCAAAACATTATGGGAGCTAGGGTATCACAAAAAATTCATGTTTAAAAACATGGTCATATTTTTTTAATCAAATATGGGGAGAGAATATGAATATCCCGGTTTATGACTTATGTGTGAGTGTGGTGGAGGAAGTTGAGAATCATGCCTTAATTAAAAAAATTTAGGATTAATAATTATTCATTATAATAATAATATTATTATTATTATTAATTCCTGTTTAAGTGGATTTTTTACAATATAATCAAATTGATGATACATCACTGTTTTTGTGATCTAGATATTAAGGCAATCAATCAATATCCAATTTAAGATATATATATATATATCTTACTCATTGAATGGGATCCTAGGTACGATCTTGAAATTATTCTCATGATCGATATGGTGAAATTCAGATTTCATATATGAATACTTATTTTCGGTAAAAAAATTGATTTTCTAAAGTATTTTGGAAAAATGAATGCAATGGTGTGGTTCGTTCAACCATTTAATGAACTTTTTATGGAATGAAAAGAATAGTTTGGATATAGTTTCAAATAAATGAAAATAGATATTAGATGTGATAAATTGGGAATTATTGACATGGGTACTCTTTGGATGAATTTTTTTGATAGGGTGTGTGTCCCCTTAATCAACTCTTCCATGTTTCTAGTACATACAAACAATATTATGGTGTGATTCCTATAATTCAAAATGGGTTTAGTAATCCCTCATCCCAAATAAGTTTTCATTCCACAAACACTAAATATAGGATCAAATAATCCCCAACACTCTCAGTGTATGGGTCCTTGTTCTATGTGGTGTGTACCCCCATACCAATTTCCACTTCATCAATATGGCACATATCCCCAATATTTTCCCATAGATGTTATGTTGGGTTGCTGAATTAGTTTTTCTAAACTTTTTGGAGCTACATGTAGATTTATCCAATAACTAGATTGTATAGTCTGGGTCTCTCTCATATGTATTAGGTTCACTCACATACACCATTCATGATTTATTATAATGATAGGCTTCACACTCCGTATCTGAATTTTAATCATGGAAATTACATGGTTTATCATTATGTTATTAGTATGATGACATCATATCAATGGTTGCAGAAGATATGATGTGAAACTGACCCATGGATAATGTGAATATTATGGTATGTAGTGGTCTGTCCATTATATTTTTTATTGAAGGTATTTTATTACAGATGTAAAAAATTCAATTTCTCGAAAACATATCTTTCTATAGGCACCCTTAGGTTTCCATAGAGATGTGATGTTATATTGGTTAGTGAAATTAAACATTGAGATAGTATTACGTTTATGATTATACTATTCTTTAAATACAGAAACAAAATTTTTGGATTGAAATTATGATTAACAATACATTTCTGTGCTCCTGAGACCCATGCTGGTTGGGAATATATACATTTTTTTTTATTTTCCCTCTTGATACTATATCATGTTATGGGTTTTGAGAATATATTTTTATATAGTTTTTTACTTTTTGGTTTTTGGGATTAATACATTGTATGTTTAAACTCACCACTACATTGGTCGTGGTCCCACACTTTATTATATCAATACAAACATTTCATATTTTTATGAGTGTCTAGTGGATGTGGAGTTAGTGTAGCATGTTCAGAGATGATTCCAAAATACCATGGTAGCCTGGTTTAGAGGGTCATCAGTGGTACTGATTGGGGATTGTAGTAGGAAATTATCATGTTTCTTATTGAGATCTCTTTGGGGACCATTTCATTGAAGCATCTTATATCAGTTTTCTATTCTGACTATTGAACAATAATAATACCAATTTTAAAATATGGTTTATATAATGTATATATGTATATTTATTAACAATTTTCATATATATGTACTGTATACATATCAATATCCAAATATATACTAGATGTTATTTCTATATATTAGTGGTCTCTATCTATTTAAGGTTTGTATAGGTTTATGGATACCATATTTTGGGTTATTCCTACTCAATAAAATTCATTATCTGCTGGATGATTTGTGGTAGGCTTGGAGTGGAATATTCATATTACAACAAATATTGGTGGGGCCCTGATGTATTGTGTTTTTATAGACTGGTTTCAAGTTAGGGTTTCTCTAAAGACAAATTTTAGATTTTGTAGTCATGATACATCATTATGAGCTACAAGAACATTGGTACATGTATAATATAGTGTCATGTTATGTGATTTTATGTACTTTCTATGTCATATAATCTATGTATACTCAATGCTTATCTTACCATGCCATCTATCATTTGGTTTTACTCATCGATAGAAAAATTGTATTAAGGGGATGAGTCATGATGAACCCCTGAGTTTGGTTAGGATTCATTCCAAATATTTGTGAGTGATTATGCATTTCCTCTGTGATATGGTTGAGATATGAACTTTCTTAGATGGTTGTTATTTAAAAGTACATACAAGAGTGGGTGTGGGTGAATTATAGTTTCTAAAAAATCATAAAAATTATTAAATGCTTATTAAAAATTTAAAATAGTGATCAATTCAATGTCAAAGTAAAATATTTCATGTAGTGAAAATATAATCTTCAAGAAATACATATTGAGAAATTGAAAAAATACTATTGGAAATTTATAATGATTCTATAATTTTTATATCATCAGTAGAAAGAGTAATTTTAAATTTTTGGAATATTAAAATCTAAACACAGAGTATTGATTTTAAAAAACATACACGTTTAAATGATATATTCAATCCAGACTTTAAAACTAAGTTGAAATGTTTATCTTTATACAAAATATACGTTATCTTGGGTTTTCAACATGTCTTATGGTATCCTTAATTTCATAACCTATTTTATTACCTATTTCCCTATTTCTATAAGCCCTTGACCAATCAAATTAATTTCAAATCTCTCCCAAATAAATACTTTCTTGAAATATATATTTCTAGACACAAAATACCTTGATCTAATTGATTTTAAATTCCCATATGTTCCAATACATAGTGTACCTTTATCACAAATAGTACATAAATGGATAAATAAAATTAAAATTAAATTTCCTTTATGAATAAATCATTAAAATAATATTTCTTAATGGAAACACAGAACCATAATATAATTAAACTGATTAAAATAACTCT
The DNA here is from genome assembly GCA_963277665.1 of Viscum album. Taxonomy (NCBI): domain Eukaryota; kingdom Viridiplantae; phylum Streptophyta; class Magnoliopsida; order Santalales; family Viscaceae; genus Viscum; species Viscum album. Next base: position 305,577,686 of record OY728150.1, read on the forward strand.
CAGTAAAAATTATTTAAAAACTACACAATGCTATTAGAATGATTCTTTATCAATCACCATAATTTTTATCATGACCTTATTATTCTATTGGTGTAGATCAATTTATTTGAATCATTATAATAAACATTAATGATTATATTCTATAAAACTCAGTGTCATTTGTAACTACATCAAAATTAACTTATTCATCTACCAATGAGCTTAGTGTGGTTCTACAATTACCAATGTGATTTTCTAGAAAAACTATAGTTTGTTTAAAAACATATGGATTTAATATGGAATTGAAATTTAAATAAAAATATTTTTTAAAAAATAATTTCAATTATATATTATTTCAATTACTCAAATATTATTTTTTAAGAATTTAACTATTTAAGAAAAACTCATGTAAGATAATTTTCATATATTGTGTATAGTGATTTTAAAAATTATAAAGGGAAGTGATTTGTTTATTTAATAATATCACCCTTTTTGATAAAGATGACAACCAAGAAAATTGGAAAATTAACATTATAAATAAAAAATAATTGTCCACACATTATTCAAAATTTTGAATATCACCAAAATGTTTATTAAATAAAACAAAATAAAAGATACATATTTAGATAAAAAGTACCCATTTAAAAATAATTTACTAGAGAAGATAAATATGTAAATTATAATAAGAATATTCTGTAATTTATACCACATTGTGATGTTTCATAATAAATTTATAATAAAAGGAAAAAAATAAATAATGAAAAGAAATCTAATATTAGAATTTAATTCAATATGATAAACATATAACCATATGTTTTGGTTGTTTTTGTAACATATATAGCACTTAATATTATTTTTAAATGACCTTTTACCATCTTTTAAGAAATAAAATTTACCTATTTTAATTCCCTTACATGTATTATTTCTTTTATGATAGGATATTCTTATAAATAGATTTTAAGATCTTCATTTATTTCCACCCGTCTTGAAGATCTTATCTATAATATCCATATAATAGTTGATAATATTTTTTATTATCAAACCTTCAACTTCAACTTCTTCATAATTCATCGTTGATAGTTCTTATACTAGAGCTAATGCTCTTAATAACTTTTTAATGGAAACATTATGCATCAAAGATAGCCTTTGGTGAATCTTATGGTAGATTTCGGTAACGATACATACGTTGAAAAAAATCAGCATAAAAAACATAATATTGGAAAATATGCACAACTAAAATCCTTTACATTATAGTCCTTATATAGGAATTTAATATATATAGTGTCTAATTAATTTTCCATTGATACGAAAAGATTCACATAGATTTATAGAGCCAAAAAATATGTCGTACATATATTTTAATGAAATAAATTAAAAGTTTCGTTGAATGGGAAAAAATATTCCTTTTCCTGAAACAATAAATAATACCCAATAAAAAAATAATGAATAAAAAAAATATTTTCTTTCATGAGTTTTGATCCTCTCCTCTAGATAATGAATAATAAAATGTGAATATTAATATTGTAAAATAATAGTTAAAAAGGCTAAAATTTCATGAAGTTATCCTCCTGAAGTAATGAATGATCGTCCTATTTCAAGGATGGATCCAGTAATAGTTTAGTTGAAATTATAAATCATTCCAAAAATTTATTAATAAATGTAATAAAATACACTTGTAAATTAAAAAATAAATTATATTATTTTATAAAAAAGATGATATGATTGAAAAAAATAAAAATTGTCACCTTTTTTACTCAATGAGTTTTTAATATAAATATTAAAATGAAATACAAAAGTGTATTTAAGGTCTATTTAGGTTGATAATTCCCAAATATTCTCTAAAAAATTTAAATTTATTATATTCTAGAGGTTTTATAAAAATATAAATGATAAATTTTTTAATTTTGATAATGTTAACAATTATTTCTCTTTTGGTGTATGATCTATAAAAAATGGAATTTTATATTAATGGGATTTACTCACAAGTGATGCTCCTTGTAATTAAATAATTAAATAACACTATTTTTACCATAATTAATAGGGTTTCTAGGAAAATTCAAACCAAATTTCATTATTTTGTTTTATATCCACAACACTTGAGCACAATAGCTTTCAACTGCTATATATTTTTCTTTAGTGGTGGGAAGAGATTCAAATTATTGTTTCTTTATTGAATAATAAACAAAATATTTTCATATGAAAATAAATATGCTCAATGTATATTTTATGGATAATATAAAACATCCATATTTAAAATCTTAGTGGCATTTGATAATAAAATTATTTTTGGTAGATTATAATAAATCATGTTCAAACATGCCTATAAGGTATAATAAAATTTGATTGACCACTTTTAAATGTGATTAATTTAGTTTTTCATGTAAATATTTCACATAAACATAACTAAAAATATTATAGTTTTAATTTCTATGTTATCAAGTAAACATATTTTCATACTTTGGTAATGTTTTTTATCTACTATTTAATGTGATTCACCAAAATTATGTTTGATTTAAGTTTATACTAGAATAATTATACATGATTCATTATAAGAGACATCATTTTTAGTAAATTTTTTATATGTTTATATTTAATTAATATATTTCATTTTAGTTTTTGATAAATCTAACAACCAAGATAAATATATGTTCTACCCTCCTGCTAATCTCAAATTGATTTCTTTTAAGATAATAAAAATGATAAAAAATAGTTGAAAAAAATAAAATGATATTAAATATTTTTTTAACAATGATAGAATATTTAAAATCATTATTTAAAAAAATGGTGCATCATAAGATAATTTAATTTAATTATTTTGAGGTAAATATGTTATAGGTATATGATATTAATCTCTTGGGGATCTATTAATTATACAAATTAATTTTTATATAATATTATTTTTAAATTTAAATTCAGAAAACCAAGAAGACGTTCAATATAAACTTACTCTTAAATTTATCTATTAAGAAGAAAAACCTTATATATCCTTTTGAAATAATTTAAAAATTGTATATTATATAAAGGCTAGTTAATATCTGTTATATTCTAATCTCGTTAGAGGTGAAAAATTTCACTATAGTATGTCTTTTCTTATTGAATACATACCTTACAAAAAAAGTATATTTTATTTTGATGAAAATTTATACATTCATTATATTATATCTTTAATACTAATTAAACTAATAATTATAATAGATAATTGGGTCATTAATATAAGGTATAACTTTTATTCAATTAAGATTGATTGATATATTTCACTTTACCCCAATCACGTATTCATCAATGAAGGCTCCATATATAATTTTATATTTAAATTTGGATAATAATTCATTGTCTCTAACTAATTTATTAAGGAAATTCTAGTTCTAACTCATTTAATTATATGAATAATAATATTTTTTTGGATGATTCCATTAGATAGAAATATTTGAATCAGAATTAGTATGTTGGTTATCAATTATTTTTTGTATATATCTTATTTTTGTTATGCACTACCTCAAAAATTTAGATAAACCAATAACAAGGTCGATAGCTTACTTAACACAGGACACCCAGATGTATGTATATTATATTATATAAATATTATTATAACATAGATGTTTAATTGGTGGGTATGAAAATGATAAAAAACATTATAAAATGAATATATAATGGTATTAATAAAGAATAAATTATTGTTTAATTTATATGGAATAAACACAGAATTTATATTAACGTTGTTTTTTTCAATTAAAATTTTCATTATAAATGGGTTTTGTTGAATTTTTTGTGTGGAAATTATAAATAATTTATGAAAGTTTTATTAATTTAATTTTTTAAAATGATATTTTTATATATAATAACAAAAAATAAACTTATGATTAGTTATTTTTCAAAAGTGGTTGTTTTTTAATTAATACTGAAAAAATACCGATTTTTCCAATACTATCATCTATTTTTATTAAATAAATTAATTTAAAATTATCATTATATTTTATATTTTGTAATAATAAGAAATTTGATTGATTATAATTATAATAATATAATAAATTATATAGGGATCAACAATATTAATATTATTGATATTAGTATTTTTTTTTGTTTAAAAGATAATTATTCAGAAACAAAGTTGCATTACTTTTTATATCTTATTTATACCAATTATATAGATTGATTCATGAGGACTGGATACTATATTTAGAGTCATTAGGTTAAAATTTTGGAATTAGTTCAGTTTTTTTACCCAATATGAATAGTAACTACAGAAACTTTTTGACCCCATGGTAGGGGTAAAATAGGTAAAATATAGTTAAATAATTGGGATAATAAATTAAAATGTCTATAATAGATTCATTAATCTTATTTTATAACTGTAAGTTTTAAATTTTGTATTAAATAGAAAAATATATGTTCACTTGGAGCCACATTTCTTTTATTATGACCTTTATATTAATTTAATAAAATAATAAATACAAAATTTCACTCTAATGACTTTAATATCTATAAAATTATTAAATATAGTTAAAAAGTGTATATTTTTGGTTATTTATGTTTATTTAAAATACATTATATTTTTATAGTATTATTTTATTTCTAATTTTTTTGTGATCAGAAAATTACATTATGTTCTTCTGAAATAAAACCTCTTATACTTTTATCAATACACCTTTGAGATGTTCAGATCTAAAAGAACTACCATAATATATTAATATAATGTTTCCCACATACTCTTGATTTTTTTTTTATTTTTCAATGACTATTAATTTATGTAATTATTTTCAATCTAAAATAGGGTTCTCAAGGAAGATTTATAACTCTAATCCAAGAGTATTCAATTTTATTTCTTCGTCAACCTTTAAAAAATAGAATTTATACATTTTAAAACAAATAATTCAATATATTAAAATTAATATAATTTTATTATATTGATGGAACAACATTATCCACTGTTATTCCATCATATAGAAATTGAAATCTGTAAGGGTTGGTGTCCTGAGAACAAACTGTTTTGTACATAGATTACATGAATGTACTCTTATAATATATTGTTCATTGTTCTGTATGACTATAATTTGATAATGTCCTGGAATATTTGTTGCATTGATAAGGTCATGCCAGATCCCCTCTATGAGGAGAACCTTGAAATTCTATAACAATATTCTTAAATAAAGTTTTATGGTAGGATGACATACTAGGATAGGAAACATAGTATACATACCGTCATGTGCGAGTACTCGTAAGAAGACAAGACTCTAACTCAATGGAGTTTGCACTTGGTAATCTGTAAGATGGGAGATTATGAGAACAGACCTGCCAGTTGCAGTCCCGCATTTCTTGGTGTCATCGGACATTTCTATCTACGAGCGTGTGTAATTGTCCTTATACTAGAATATTATCATTAACTCATGTCATGATTCGCGCACTTAGATTTACTAACGAAAACCATCACGCATAAAGTTGGTGGGAAATAGGGTATCTTGGGTGAGTCACAAGTGACATGTTGTTAATGGATAAGTCAAGGAAGGATCTATCCATTCCATTCATGGAAGTTGATATCTCGTCCCTTTGATTGATATATAACTATCTTATCAAATTCTATGGCCATGGTGTAAACGACGAGTTTATTTGAGGTAATCAAAGAACGACAGATCAACAATATAGGTTTATGACACTGCCATGAAACCTGCTTGATGAGATATTGAGACAAAGGGATTAAATTACATAGTAAGCGTTCGTATGAGATGATACGTCAATGCGGAGTCATCTTCTTTCACTTGGGTGCCTTGACCCGTTACTAGATATTAATCTTGGACTTTAGGCAAGCACACCTAATGCTTATGAGAAAGAGGCCTAGAGGGTCACACACTAAGTGTATTCAAGTATCTCAAGTAGAATAAAGATTATTATTGTACGTGGATTAATAATTATTCAAGGAAGCCTAAATCGTTTTAATTATGGAGGAACAAGAAATTAAAAACAATATATACATGCCATGTATTAAAGATTACACGCAGTGTAGTTTTTCATGGAAAACAAGTACACGCCATGTATTAATAATTACACGATGTGTAGTTTTCTTTATGGAAATGAAATGGATAAAAGAAAACATGATATACATGACATGTACATTAAACATACATGTTGTGTAGTTTTCAATGAAAAACAAGTACCTGCCGGGTATTTATTAATACACGCTGTGTAGTTTTTCCAGTCGGGATTTTGAGGATATAATATTGTCTTAAATGATATTTATTATAATAAACTTGGGTGCATGTCAAGGAATTCTTATTCGACAAGGGGGTAAATGAAATAAATAAAATGCATAATGCATTTATTTTTTGTCTTAACTCTACAATCTCAAACCTGATTTTAAATATCCCCACAACCCCAACTATTTTCCAACACATAAGAGAATCATTGTGCACAATAACCCGGGAGAATTCTTTCAAGGCTGAAAGAAAATCTTCCTCCAAGAACGCACTCAAGACTGAGAGAGATCATCTTCCATTGGATCAAGACAATATAAGGCAGAAAACACAAGCAAAGGTTTCTCCATGCTAGCACCCGGAGACTCCTTTGGCGACGTCTCGAGATATAAGGTACTCATGTGGATCACTACTAGAGGAAGTCTACACTTGGCTTCTGTGACGCAATGACGAATCACATCAGAACATGATGAAGAACATCTACGAATAAAGAACACCCAAAAGGTATTTATTTTAAATAGATTAAATTAATTATAATCTACCTGTAATGATCCTACTTTGTGGTTCTGGGACTTTCCTTCTCTTTGTCCAGTTCTGTGATTCGATCCGTGGAGAATGGCATTTATCATCATATTGATCCTTGATTGATCATTGTTAATGACAAAAAGCCATGTGGGAACATCCACCCACGCGATTTCGCTGCACCCATAACCTTCAAATGGTATCAAAGTGAGGTTACAACATTGATTAAAGTTATCTAATTATCGTTGATAATTTACGTATTTATATTTGATTAAATTTGAAATAAATCGTTCACTAAATCTGAATAAAATAGATCTATTCTTCCTCCTTCATTTCTCGATTCAAGTCACAGAAAGGACATTTTAATTTTAATATTGATTAAAATAAAAATGAGGAACTCATCCTGGGGAGCCGCTCTTTCTGTCTCTACAAAATGGGAATACACGACGTGTAATTAAAAACAACACGCCATGTACTTAGGTTCAACGAACCAACACTGGTCAACCATACCATTCCATGTGAATTGAATATGACTAAGTATTAATCACGCTATATTGACCAAAATTGAATGGCGTGTGGAAACCTGAATACATGGCATATATGTTGGAGCAACATGCCATGTAGTCCGTTCCGGCCCAGGTGAAACCGTGTACAAGGATATGTCATGTACCACGTACATGGGATTTCCAGGTCGGTTACTACATAACAAGGAAGTACATGCCATGTATGATTCATATACACACCATGTACTCTAAAATTTCCAATGTATAGAAACACGCCAAATCCCTCAGCGTGCACTTTGGATTAAGGGTGAAATGAAATACTCGCCGTGTAAATATAAACTACACACCATGTACTTTTCGGAAATTTCACCAGGTTTCCACCAAAAGTACAAAGACCTGTACAAGGAATATGTATGAGAAGAATCTGAAATAAATTCAGAAATAAATTTAGGATAAATAATTGATTAATTATAAGATCATAATTAATTGAATTCAATCACGACTTATCTTAAATAAAATAATGATTAAAATAATTTGAATTCTAAATGACCGTAAATGTCGTTGCATGCTATGGATGATCATGATCTAGATCGAAGACCCTTTGTATGTGTGTATGGTTTCATTTAAATTTATTTAATTTAAATTTGTTGGCCTGCGAGCCTTCTTCCAATAAAATATAGAGCATGTGTTCCCATGGTTTCTTTAATGTAAAACCATGTCATAGAGGATCTACTAAGATAGAGGAGACTGTTCAAATCCCAAAGCCGAGACGAAACCGATGCATGAAGATACAAAGGTGGACAGGTGGGAGCTACAAAACACAAACCATCTGGTTCTAGGTGTATTCCCTAGGTAATGGTTATCTTATAAAAACCTTTAGATAAGCTAACCAATAGAAGCTCATGATCATTACATCTTATTTTATTTCAGTCTGATTGCTGGTTTCTTTATTATGTATGTTTTGTCACGATCACATAATTAATAAAATGAAAAAGAGTTCAAAGATAGAATAAAATAAAAACTGGACTATGCGTGAACATTATCGGAACATGGTTAATCACTTAAGAAAGAATCACTTAATATTAGAAAGCATGTGATAATGCGAAACTACGCATAATGATTAAAATCCCTCAATACCATATTATGTAAGACAAATCCTTCCGTTACTTGATTAAGGTAAAGACTCAAAAAAACTATGTGTTTGACCAAACCTTGTTGGGACATTTACTTTTATAAAGGAAACCCTTATGAAAGGTTTCAGGTTTACTTAACCATATTACATCAAGAGGAGTATCCCTTGATAGACTTGATGTAATATTAGAAGCAAGAGTTGAGGAAATTTAAGTCAGGATTTCAGGATTGCGGAGTCAACTCAACAGAGCAAGGAACAGTAAGCTCACAGTTGAAAAAGACCTGCCTACCTAAATATCTTCAAATATCTTGACCAACCCTTGTTGTGGTTATGCGAAGGGGAATATGGATCCCTGCCACTAGATTATCAAAGCAATAGGACATTCTGAGTTCAATGGTGAGGGACATTTGGACATGTTAAAATAGTGGGAGAATTAGAAAACTCAATTATTATTTTTCATAAAATGTAATCAAAAGGTACTGATAAAACTACTCTTTTAATTTGTATATTCGAAATGAGAAACTCATCAACCACATTTTCATTGAAATCAATTCTTTATAAAGACAATATCCTCACTGGCAGTAAATTTCAGGAATGGTTTAGGCACATTCAGTTTATCCTACACCATGAACGAATGTTTTACGTGCTGGAGTCCTCATTTCCTGATTCTCCTACCCATGGGGCGAGTGATGAAGATTTCCTGGTCTCCGATCAACATTTGGACGATGCACTTGATGTTCAATGTTTGATGCTATCATCAATGTCTAGTGAGATCAATAAGTCTCATAAAGAAATGGATGTCTATAACATGCTCGAGAAACTATGTGGTCTATACTAGGAGAGAGCAAGACTAGAAAGGGTTGAGATCTCCAAGGCTCTATTCCAGAGAATTCTTTGAGAGGGTGCCCCACCTGGGCCTCATGTAGTCAAGCTCATTGGATACATTGAGTGCTTTGAGGTTCTAGGGATTAAACTCCCCGAAGAACTGGGTAACAATATCATTCTTGTATCACTCCCCCAGAGCTTCTCTAAAAGTGTTGTGAAATACAACATGAACAACATTGAGAAGACTCTGTATGATCTTCTTATCCTCATTCACCAAGTGGATAATGTCATGAAGTGTAAAAACCATCCTTCTTTATAGTGAATAAAAGGAAGGGGAAGGCGAAGATATTTAAGCCCAAATCTTCTTCAAGGCCTTCTAAAAAAGGAAGATCAAAGGGGAGGAAATGGAATAGGAGGTTTTTTGTTTCGCATATGGAAAGAAGGGCCACTGGAAGAAAAACTACACACAGCCAAGGAAGGAAGGGGAAGATTTAGGTGCTTCTGTTATCAAATGAAATCTATTTGTTTCTACTAATTGGGTATTAGATACTTCTTGTGGTGCACACATGTGTATCCAAATATAGGAACCAAGTCGATTCGGAAAGATTGATCGAGGTGAGGTAGATCTAAAAGCATCCAACGAAGCAAGATTTGTTATTGTAGCTGTCGGGGAATAACACCTCACGTTTCCTAGTTGGATGGTCTTGGTTTTGAAAGGAAGTTATTATGTACCCTCTATAACCAAAAACATTATTTCACTATCCCGGTTAGATACTGATGGATTCATTTTCATTTTTGGAAGTGGTTATTTCTACTTTTATAATGATATCATTTTTTTCGGTAGGGAACATCTATATAACAACCTTTATGTGTTAGAATACACAAACCATGTAATGGAAATCGATGAAAAAGTAAATTCACATGTATCATACTACACCCAACTTTTGCATCACCAGCTAGGTCATGTCAATGAGAAACGTTTGACAAAATTACATCAAGATGGGTATTTAGATTCTTTCGAACATAAACCACTTGGTCTATGTCATGTGTGTCTAAAAGGAAAAATGAACAAAGCCGTATTTAGTGGGAAAGGTGAAATAGATAAAGAGATTCTAGAATTAGTTCACACAGATGTGTGTGGACCATTTCCAGTTGAAGCAAGGGGTGGGTTCTCGTATTTCATAACTTTTACTGATGATTTTATTCGATATGGATATATCTACTTAATGAGGTATAAGTAAGATTTTTTTGATTAGTTCAAAGATCACAGGAATGAAGTTGAGAACCAGCTTGGTAAGAAGATTAAGAAACTCTACTCAAACAGAGGAGGATAATATCTTAATCAGGACTTCACTGATTTCTTATGGGATTTTTGGATTCTATATCAACTCACTTCTCCTTACACACATCAGTGGAATGGTGTAAGTGAAAGGAGGAACCAAAACCTGTTGGACATGGTGAGATCAATGATTATTCATGCAATTCTTCCATTATTTTTTGGAGATATGTATTACAAACAACATCACCCATACTAAACCAAGTACCAACTAAATCGATAAATGGTATTCCATACGAGTAATGGAGAAGATGCAAAGAGATGTTATCGAATTTACATGTGTGGGGTAGCGAAGCATTTTTTAAGGCCTCCTTAGGTAACAAACATTCACCCTGAGGAACAATGTGTATATTTATAGGATATCCCAACGAAACAATGGGATATTACCTATAGAACCCCTCAGACAAAAAGGTTACAATGGAAAGACACTCCATATTACTTGACAGAGAGAACCTCTCCAAAAGAGATAGTGGGAGCGAGATAGATTTCGATTAAGTCAAGGCTCAAGATACACAAGAGTTGGTACAAGAACAGATTCCACAATTCACCATGGAAGAACAATCTGTTCCAGAGACACAAGAACTACGTAGGAGCACAGGAGAGGTAAGAGAACTAGAATGATATGGTTTTCTTGTCACTGAGGATGTTGACTCATTATCAGTTGACAATGATGATCCTCTTACCTATAAGGAAGCAGTTGAAGGCAGATACGTTACCAAGTGGAAAGAAGCCATGAATAATGAAATGGAATCCATGTTCCAAAACCAAGTCTAGATTTTTATAGATCCTCAAGTTGATGTAAATCCTCTTGGTAATAAATGGGTATTCAAGAAGAAACTGGGCATGGATGGAAAAGTAAGCACCTATAAGGCACAACTGGTTGCAAAAGGTTTTAGACTACGTCAAGGAGTTGACTATGATGAAACCTTTTCACCAGTTGCGATTCTAAAATCCATCAGAATCCTATTGGCCATTACCGGTTACCATGAATTTGAAATTTGGAAAATGGATGTCAAAACAGTATTCCTTAACGGGAACCTCCAGGAAGCTGTCTACATGACACAATCAGAAGGGTTTGTGACTCCAAAGGATTCCAACAAGGTATTAAAGTTGCAGAAATCTATTTATGGATTAATTCAAGCATCAAGGTCATGGAACATTTGATTTGATAAAGCTGTAACGAAATTTTGCTTTGTTAAGAACGAATGTTTTCCTTGTGTATACAATAGGTTTAGTGGGTGTGCAGTCGTTTTACTAATAGTACATGCTGATGACATATTAGTAATTGGAAATGAAGTACCTGTCTTATTGTCAGTTAAGGAATGGTTGCATAAATGCTTCTCCATCAAAGACATGGGTGAGGCATCATATATTCATGGGATAAAGATCCATCGGGATAGATCCAATAGAATGATGGTCCTAAGTCATTGTACATACATTGACAAGATACTGAATAGATTCCGTATGGAACAGTCCAAGATGGGATTGTTTCTAGTGTCACATGGCATTCATTTTTCCAAGAAAATGTGTCCTCAGACACATGAGGAACGAAATAGAATGTCAAGGATCCCTTACGCATCCACAATTATGTCAGTCATGTATGCTATGATATGTACGAGGCTAGATGTTTCTTAAGCATTAAGTGCAGTAGGCATATATAAATCTGATCCAGGAGACTGTCATTGGATGGCAGTCAAGACTATCATTAATTATCGGAGGCGTACTAAGGATATGCTCTTGGTTTATGGAGGATATGAGGACCTAGTCATCAGATCACATGTAGATTCTAGCTTCCAGACTGATCAAGATGACATGAAGTCGTAGAATGGATACATCTTCAGTTTGAACTAAGGTGTAGTGAGCTGGAAGAGCTTAAGGAAATGTGTGGTGGAAGATTCTACAACGGAGTCCGAGTATATCACAACTTTTGAGGTCGCTAAAGAAGCAGTTTGGATGCAAATCATTATCCAAGAGGTGGATGTAGTACCGGGCAGTAAAGATCCTATCACACTCTATTGTGATAATACTATACCGGTGGCACCTGCAAAAGAGCCAAGGTCACATCTCCGGACAAATCACATACATCATAAGTATCATCTCTTGAGGGATTTTCTTAGAGAGGTGAAGTTGTAGTGAGAAGTATTTCCACGAAAGACAACGTGCAGACCCCTTGACTCAAACCTTGACTCAGAAAAAATGTGATCATCATGTGAGGTGTAGCGGACTAAAAGTCATAGGCAGTTGGCTCTAGTCCAAGTGGGAGTTTGTAAGGGTTGGTGTCCTGAGGACCAACTATTTTTTACTTTGATTACATGAATGTACTCTTATTATATATTGTTGATTTTTCTGCATGACTATAATATAATAATGTCCTGGAATAATTGTTGCATTGATAAGGTCATGGTTGATCCCCTCTATGATGAGAACCTTGAAATGCTATAAAAATATTCTTAAATAAATTTCTACGGTTGGATGACATACTTTGATAGGACACATAGTATACAGACCGTCATGTGCGAGTACACGTAAGAAGATGAGAATCTCTCTCATGGAGTTCGCACTTGGTAATCTCCAAGATGGTAGATTATGAGAACAGACCCACCTGTAGTAATCCTGCATGTCTTGGTGTAATCAGACATTTCTATCTACAAGCGTGTGTAATGGTCCTTACACTGGAAGATTATCATTAACTCATTCCATGACTCACGCACTTAGATTTACTGACGAAGACTGTTATGCAGACAGTTGGTGGGAAGTAGGGTACGTTGGGTGTATCACGAGTGACATTTTGTTAATGGATCTGTCGAAGAATGATTTTTACCTTCTATTTATGGAAGTTGATATCTCGGCCCTTTGATTGAAATAGAACTGTCACATTAAGTTCCATGGCCATGGTGTAAACGATGAGTTTATTTCTGGTAGTCAAAGAATGACGCATCAAGAATATAGTTTTATGACACTACCATGAATCCTGGTTGATGAGATATTGAGAAAAAGGGATTAAATTACACAGTAAGCATTCGTATGAGGTGATACGTCAATGCGACATCAACTTCTTTCTCTTGGGTGCCTTAACCCGTTTCTAGACAGTAATCTTGGATTCAAGCTCGCCTAATGCCAACGAGAAAGAGGCCTAGAGGGTCACCCACTATGTGTATTCAAGTATCTCAAGTAGAATAAAGATTAATCTCGTACATGGTTTAATAATTAATCAAGGAAGCATAAATCGTTTTAATGATGGAGGAACAAGGAAATGAAAAACAAGATATAAACGCCATGTATTAAAGATTACACACTGTGTAGTTTTTCATGGAAAACAAGTACACACCATGTATTAATAATTACATGCCATGTAGTTTTATTTATGGAATGGTAATGAATAAATGAAAATAAGAGATACAAGCCATGTACATTGAATGTACATGCCGTGTAGTTTTCAATGAAAATCAAGTACACGCTGTGTATTTATTCCTTGCCGTGTAGTTTTTAGTCGGGATTTTTAGGGTATAATATTGTTTTAAATGATATTTTTTATAATCTGTGTGGGCGCATGTCAAGGAATTAATTATTCGAAATTGGGGTCAATGAAATAAATAAAATGCATAACCTGTTTATTTATTATCATAACTCTACAACCTCAATCCTGATTATATATATCCTCACAACCCCAACTCTTTTCCCACACACAAGAGAATCGTTGTGCATAACAACTATGGATAATTAATTCAAGGCCGAAAGAACATATTTCTCCAAGAATGCTCTGAAGACTGAGAGAGATCATCTTCCATAGGATCAATACGATCTAAGGAGGACAACGCAAGCAAAGTTTTCTCCACCCTAGCAACCGGAGACTCATTTTGTGAAGTCTCGAGATACGAGGTACACGTGTGGATCAACGCTAGAGGAAGTCTACACATGGATTCTACGACGCAATGACGAATCAAATCGTAACGCCATCAAGAACATCAATGATGAATGAACACGCAAAAGGTATTTATTTTAAATTGATTAAATTAATTATAATCAACTTATAACAATCCTACTTTGTGGTTCAGGTACATTCCTTATCCTTGTCCATTTCTGTGATTCGATCCATGGAGACTGGCTTTTATCACATATTGATCCTGGATTGATCATTGTTAATGACAAAAAGACAATTGAGAACATCCACCCACGCGCTTCCGCTGCGCCCGGAACCTTCAAAATCATCACTCATGCATACATATGTATTATTGTCACAAAGTAGTTGTGTAAATTGTTTTGGTTACTAAAATACATGAATGGTTATAATGTTAGATTAAATATATTTAGATGTTTTTTATTATATTATTATGATTCTTAGAAGATGAATATTTATTTTCCTTTCTAACATCACATCTATTTAAAACTGGAAATAGTGTTCATTCATACATAAAACATATATTTCTTTGAGGTGTGTATTTAATTTCTATATCTATAACTTTTATGGATGACTCTAAATATATATAGATATACATGGAATATATATGATTATAATATCATGGATAATATTCTGGATATTATAGACGGTTGTTGAAATTATTATGACCAAGCAGACTGAACAAAAAAAATCATTAAGAATGAAGCTATTATCAAGCTGAAAAATGATTTTCATTAAGAATGGTTAATAAATTAGTAATAAGATATTAAAATTAATAAATATATTATATTATATATATTATTATGGATATTTAATAACTCTAAATTAAATATATATTTTTTATAATAATATTTTTAATTTTTAAGAAGAAAAATGATACTGAAGCTAAGACTTTGTCATCATAAATTCTCTTCTTTGGATATATGGTATGTTACACCCCTATTTTATTTTATGAGATGAATATAGAGAATATTTGACATGTTATTTAATTAATACCTTAATTTTAATTATATAAATTTTTAAGTTTATCACATCCTTTCACAAATATTATGATTCATAATTAACCAATTTTTAAGGGGTTTATGTTGCAATATCAATTTTTATCTAAATTGTTTATGATTAAATTTCCAATAATTAAGTTTCCTAATATACCTATCTATAAAATCATGAATTTTATTCCCATACATTTATTTTTTTGATATTATATTTTTCCCTTTAATTGAACTCTCTTTTTAGTAACATTAGATAGAATAACAATGTTTTTAAGAAAAACATAATTTATTTATCGCTTGGGCCAAAAAGAATTTTTCTTCCATATTAATTTATTCTAAAAATGTTTTTAGGAATTATTTGTATATTAATATATAATTATTTAATTATGTTTTTACCCATGATTGATGGTTTAATTTTATTAATGGAATCCTCGTGTAATTTTTCAATTGAGTGACTTTTTTGCTCTTTTTAAAACAAAGTATGAAAAGATGGATTTATTTTAACTTATATGGCATAAATGACTTCCCAACTCCATGAAAACATGATAATTTAAGGTTTTATTTACAATTTTCCTTGATTATTTTCAATAAAAAATTATTTCTTTAATATTTGAGAAGATTTTAGATTTAAATAAGTGATTTCAATGTGAAGTGGGTATTTTCATCAACAAATGTTCCATTTGATATTTTGAAGGAATTTCTCATATATTATGACATCTTAATATATTATATAATCTTTATTTGGGATATGATCCAATTATACAATATATATTATTTATCTAGTTTGTTTATGATTATTATAAAAATTGTTTTATAAATTACATTATATTTACATGGGTTATGTTATCATTAATGGATGAATGAACGTGTTCCTTTTCAATGGGTTATGACTTGAAGAAATATCTATGAAACCCATTTATTTTACATGGGTAATTTCTAGATGAAATATTTATGAAAATAATTTCTTTTTCAGAGGTTATGATACGATGAATGTATTATGTTTTTGTATAATTTTATTTATTTAGTTTATTATAGGAGAGATATTGTAATAATATATTTCTTTAATAAATTGGTAAAAGATTCATATCTTATGAGATAAACTACACTAGAACAGGGAGTGAACATAGTTCAGAATGGTAATTTGTTCCCTATGATATTATTGTTAGTGAAATTTTATAATGAATGGGGAGTGAACACAATCATCTATGAAAGTCTTAGGAGTGAAAATTAACTATATAATGGGGAGTGAACCCAATCCTCTTTGATAGTAATGGGAGTGTACATTAATAGTATATTGTGGAGTTTAACTGATCTATTATGATAGTATTTTACATGGTATTTTACTATTAAAGATGTTATATCCCATACATATGTGTATTCCATCACTCTATGTCTTATTCCAATGATATAATCTCATGGTTCTTGTTCTTTTATTCATTTATTATTCATGTCTTATGAGCTTCTATACATTATTCCATGACACAATATTACGATCTGTTATATATAATATAATTTATTCCAATTTTGATAACATGATATCAAACCCATATTCTCATGTTATGCATAAGTAACCATTTAAATCTCCCATATTCACCCTTAATGAGGATTTGAGATCACCCATTATAATGTTTCGTTTCCACATGACATGACATATGTTTTTTGTATGATATATATAAGAATAATGAAATATCATAAAAATTAAGTTGGAGACGATGTAGATCTTGTATGAATAGCATGTTTATGTAACCAATTTTCAAGTGCACTAGAACTATATTATTATAACAAGGATAATTATATTATATATTGAATATTAATCTAATATATATATATATATGAAAGGTACGGATCACTAAATCGTTTATTAAAGAAATTATTAGTTATATTTGGAAACTAGTATGACAAAACCTTAATTATAACCCATAGGATAACCCTATGTATAATAGAACATCCTATTTTCTGGTAAAAAAGTGTTTTTTGTGTTAAAAATAAACCCTCAATTGATAATACAAGTGGAAATGTTTTTTAAATAGTTTCATCTAGTGGTAATCATCATGAAAATGTTTTTTTAGTATATCTCAGCCATTATTCTTGTTAACAGTTAGTGTTCTATTATGGTGAAATCGGATCGACACGATTGGGGGATATATATAAATTAGTTTAGATATTATTAACGAAGAATTATATAGGATTTGAACATATTATTACCATGAATAGTCTATGTTAATCTTAAGGTGTCATAGTTTCAAAAGATGGTGCCCTGATTTAAAGATTCTGTAAAATATTTTTCATGATTATATGGTTTTTCAGTATGATTACTATTACTCACACTAGAATTTGTTTTATTAATCAAAGGTTGAAACCTGAATATACCATGTTATTTCATAATTGTTTGGACAATCCAATGATGGCACATATGAGGAACCTAGTGAAATAGGAGTTGGAATACAAATCTATTTGATTGTCACTAATCATCTGTAACGTCCCAGATCTAGGTACCGTACAACGGGTGCCCCGAACCCGGTTGGTTACATGACCTCAAGTGAATTTCCCCAAATGCAAGAGGATGTTGATTAGTAGTGAGGGCCTATGACTGATAGTGGGGAAAGTATTACCTCATTTGAAAAAGTGTAGCACTGATAGAGAAAATATTTTCAATTAATTTATGTTGAATATCATTGTTTTAAACCCAAAAAAGTTATCCTCTAATATTAATTTTCTCATTTCTATGATATTGGTGTTATTTTGAGTTGAATAGTAAAAATTGGCCATTTTGGATTTTTAACAGTTTTATATTATTTTTGTATATTGGCCATAACATTATCTACACTGATCTAAATTTCCAAATTCTTTCTTTTTAAAATTCTAGACATCCAGGGATTCATTTACTATTTTTGGACTAAAAGCTGAATCGACCATATGGAAGCTCAAAAGAAGCTCACAAGTGGTAAAAAGAAAATTGTTTTCCGTTTTTCCTAGTTTTGGTGTGGGATCCATAACTCATCCATGGTGGTCCCAAAGATTGTGAACTTCGGTTGGTGGACGAGAAAGGGGTTTTGGAGAATCTTTTATGAAGGAATCACTGAGTTAATTGGCCATTTATGGTGTCATTAAATAACCCTAATCCGGAGGATATCATTTTGGAGAGTCTGACTGGACAGAATACATTTTCAGAGGTAAACGACCATAACTCTTTCAATACATGTCCAAACCCGCTGATATTTTGAGGGGACATGGACAAGGGAATTATGAACAACATTCAAGAAGGACTCAACACGTGAGGATATCATTTAATGGGGATAAAATGCGTCAACATATGGGGGACAAATTCTGGCTATAAAAGGAGGAGAGATCCACCCTCTCAAAGCATCCCATATTCCATCCCATTCCTTCTGGGACACCACAATCAGAGATGGGAGGAAGCCAAGGGACACTCAGGGAAATTTTTCTTCAGCATCATTCTATTTCTTTATTTTAGTTTTCTTTACTTTAAAATGTCTCTCCTCTCCCACATCATCTCGTTTACCCCATCCATGGAGGGTAGTTTCATTTGGGTGATGGGAAAGAGGGGAGGTTGGACCTATGTGTTGTGTTTGAGTTTTTGTTATTGAAATGAATAAAATTTCTTCTTCTTTCTTATAATGGTTTCAATTATTAATTCAGTATTAAATTCAGAATGCGGTAGTGTTATGTTTTTGATTCTGAAATTATAAATTTCTTTGGTCGATGATCCCATCTCCCTCCAACCAATTCTAATCTGTATACTGTGGAACAAGATTAGGGTTGGGTGGTGATTGCTTGGCGGTTGTCAAGCACGTGTGTAGGATTGTATGTAGAAATCTTTTTTTATTAGAGAACAACAATTCCAGGTCTGGGATTGCTCGAATTAATCAAGAGACCTTCTATAACCCTAATCACATTGGAAGGAGGATAGACAAATCTAATGTTTTAGAAAGGAAAATTCTCATCACATTTATCTGACTAAGGGAGAGAGAGGACTCGGTAGATGAATCTCTCTCTTACCAGTTTAATAAAGAACAAGAGATAAAATTTGGAAACAATGATGGAATAACACTAGGTCTAGCCGAACCCAATCTGATCACCGTCTTTATTATTTGTTAAAATCAATCAATTTTTGTTGTTTTTTTCTCTCATAGTCATTCAAATTAATTAAAACAAATATTTTTTTAGAAAAGCAACAAAAAGTGACAAACTTGTTTCGTGTTCACTCCTCTTCAGGAGACTACTTAGGATCAACTTCTATACTATACTTAGATAAATAAAATATTGTTTTTCCACGCCCCCCGACAAGCGTGCGTCAAACTTGGCGTCGTTGCCGGGGAGGCAGTGCCTCAAATCTTTTTTTAAAAAAACAATATATTTTGAATAACACGTAGTTCAAATAGCAATTTATTAGAATTTGATCCATAAATTGAGCGCAAAATAACCAAATTGAGAAATCGAAATCTTCCCAATTTTTTTGAAGAAATCAATCTCACCGATTCAAGTGAAACCTTGAGTGAAGACTTTGAACCTTTAATAATGGATGTATATCCCAACTGAACCCTACGTGACATCTGTGCACCTCAATTTTCCAATCAAAATTATCAACTTGCAATTCCTACCTTAGAAAATGATTTTCAATTGAGAATTAACATTATCCAAGTGCTTCCTAAATTTCATGGTCTTGCAGGTGAAGACCCGAATCGACATATTCAAGAATTCACCTATGTATTCTCCAGCTTCAAACCTCGAGCAGTCGTAGAAAAACATGTGAAGTGGAGGGATTTCCCATTCTCACTAGAGGGATAAGTGAAGGAATGGTTGTACCATCTGCAACCGGGGGAGATCAGGGACTGGGAATATCTAAAAAATGCTTTCTACAAAGATTCTTCCCAACATCCAGGAGCACTACAATAAAGAAGGAGATTTATGTCATCCATCAATCAACTCGAGAAACACTCTACGAATACTGGGACCGTTTCAAGAAGATTTGTGCAAGTTGTCCACACCAAGAAATAGAAGAGGACCAATTCCTTGTGTGCTTCTACCAAGGATTTCTTGACAATGATAGGAATCTACTAGATTCCTCGTCGGGAGGAGCCCTCATTGATAAAGCACCTGCAGATATACGAATTCTAATTGAAAATATTGCACAAAATTCACAGCAGTTTGGCACTCGATGTATGTTCACCAGAGGAATCCTTGAGGTAAGAACACTTGATTCAGTAGATTTAATTAGGAATGAAATGGGTGAACTCAATAGGTTGGTGCGACAAATAGCTATGAACCATGTGAAGGAACAACAAGGACCGAATCAGGTATGTTGTTTATGCTCTTCGAATTCTCATTACACTAATCAATGTCCAGAAGTGCAGGGGACAAAAAGTTGTGCTGCAACCTATCAATAAAGGCAATACCAACCGCAAACCCAACCAGGGTATGGGTTTCAACAGAACCAAGCCAGAGAACCTTTTCAGCAGCAATATCAGAACCTGATTGCATTCCAACAACCTTATCAGAATCCCTTCCAACAACAACAAACATTCCAACCACCACCTTTCCAGCGGAAGAATTATGAGCAACCATCCACAAGTGCACCGACAAATGAAGACCAATAGATGAAGACAAGAGTTGTGGGAATATAAGATAAGATGGACAAGCTAGATGATCAATTTTCAAGCATTATGGATGCTCTCACCAAGAACCAAGGAAAGCTTCCTGCACAAACAATTCCCAATCAAAAAGAGAATGTTAGTGGAATCACAACCCGAAGTGGGAAGGAGCTCACACCACCGGTACAATGTGAGGAGGATGAATCTAGGGAACCTACTGAAGCTCGTCCTGTCCAACCAAAAGATGGAGTCAACAATAAAGTAGAAAGAACATGGTTCAAGAAAAAAATACTTGAAACACCATTGTAGAAACAACAAAGGGAGAAAAAGGATATCCCAGCACGATTCCCATCATCATTGGTTGAGTCAAAGAAGGGAGAAGAAGAACGACTTCAACAGGAAATTCCGGAAAACATTCTGAAAAGTGGAGATTAACATTCCACTACTGGATGTAATCAGGCAAATCCCTAAATATGCAAAATTTCTGAAGGAGATGTGTACTAAAATAAAGAGGCTGGATGGAAATGAAAGAATCAACTTAGGAAGAAGCGTCTCAGCATTGGTCACACCACCGATACCGCAAAAATGTCATGATCCAGGGACTTTCTCTATTCCATGCACTATCGGTTCTTTAAATTTTACTGAAGCACTATGTGATCTTAGAGCTTCGATAAATGTTATGCCTCACTAAGTGTTTTCATATTTGCAGATCGAAGAACTAAAATCAACTCGGGTGGTGGTAAAATTAGCAAACAGATCCACCGTTTTTTCAGTTGGAGTCGTTGAATATGTACTTGTAGGTGTGAGAGGATTAATCATTCCAGCAGACTTTTATGTCCTTACCATGGAGGAAGACCGAGCACCATCCCAATCTCCCATTATCCTAGGGAGACCATTCCTAAGA
This sequence comes from Viscum album, assembly GCA_963277665.1. Taxonomy (NCBI): domain Eukaryota; kingdom Viridiplantae; phylum Streptophyta; class Magnoliopsida; order Santalales; family Viscaceae; genus Viscum; species Viscum album. Next base: position 305,599,574 of record OY728150.1, read on the forward strand.
ACAGCAAGGAAAATCATCAACATGCATGAAGGAACACTCACAATGGATCTTGGAGATAGTACAGTACACTACAAAATTCTAGATAGGATAAAACACCCGTCCAACAATCACTCACTTTATCCAATCACCCATGATGAAGGTATAGATCCAATTGAAGACTCAGGCATGCTTCATGAGTTTTTTCTGTGGGAGAACACTCTTCATTTGAATTTTATAGCTCCCATGAACCTGAAAATTCTTATATCATGTTGGAGGATGAGGTAAAATATGATTTTTTCGATGATTTGTTAAAAGGAAGTGAGATTATTCCATTAAATTCAACATTATAAGTAGGAAACCTAAATGTAATATCATCCCTTGAACAACCCACATGTTCAGAGCTGAAGCCTTTTCCATATGACTTGAATTATTCTTACCTAATGGAAGGAGAGAAATTTTCAGTAATCATTGCCAATAACCTACCCCATTCACAAGAACAAACATTGATTGACCTTATCAAAAGGAATGTCAAATATGTTGGATGGAGTTTAGGTGATATTCCTGGAATCAACCCTAAGGTATGCTCTCACAGAATATTTTTAGAAAGTGATTCTCGACCAGTTAGACAACCTCAAAGAATACTCAATCCCACAATCATGGAGGTCGTTAAGAAAGACATTGAGAAATTTTTAGCAGCTGATATCATTTACCCAATATCTGATTCTCAATGGGTCAGCCCAATTCATGTAGTCCCCACGAAAACCAGCCTGACCACTATTACAAATGAAAGAAATGAACTGATCCCCATGGGAATACAAAACAGCTGGAGGGTGTGTATAGATTACAGGAAGCCAAATCAAGTTACCAGAAAATATCAATTTCCTATTCTATTCATTGATCAGATGCTTGAAAGGATAGATGGAAAAACACATTACTGTTTTTTAGATGGATTCTCAGGATATTTTCAGGTACCAATTTCACCAAAAGACCTGGAGAAGACAACCTTCACCTACACTTTTGGAACATTCACATACAAAAGGATGCCTTTTGGGCTATGCAATGCCCCAGTTACATTTCAACGGTGTATGGTGAGTATTTTCTCGGACCACATTGGGGATTTCATGGAGGTGTTTCTTGATTATTTCACAGTTTTTGGAAATTCATTTGATCATTTCTTGGGAAATTTGGAAAAAGTTTTAAAAAAATGCATTGAAAAGAACCTTGTCTTAAATTTTTAAAAATGTCATTTCATGGTTGAAAAAGGGATAGTGTTGGGGAAAATAATTTCACAAAAAGGGATTGAGGTTGATAAATCAAAAGTTGATGTAATAAATTCCTTTCCATATCCAACTTGTGTCAAACATGATAGATCCTTTTTAGGGCATGCAGGATTTTACAGAAGATTCATCAAGGATTTTAGTATGATTTCTCTCCCTCTCTCAAGATTAATTTAAAGGATTCTGACTTTAATTTTGATTGTGCATGTAGCGAATCATTTGATGAAATAAAGGAACGGCTGATAACACCCCCAATAATGCAGCCACCCAATTGTGATTACCCGTTCAAGCTACTTTGTGATGCATCCAACCAAGCAGTGGGAGCCTCTCTATCACAGAAAAAATGACAGCAAGCCTCAAGTCATCTCCTACGAATAAAGGACCTTGGATGCAACACAAATAAATTACACAACCATAGAGAATGAGTTCCTTGCAGTCGTTTTTGCACTAGATAAATTCCGATCATATCATATGGGCACTAAAGTTGTTGTTTTTTCTGATCATGGAGCTCTTAGGTACTTAATAAAAAAGGCGGATGCTAAACCACGGTTGTTGAGATGGATGCTACTCTTACAATATTTCAATTTGGAAATCATAGATAAGAAGGGGAATGAAAATCAAGTGGATGATCATCTGAGTCGACTACCCCACACCGCTGAAACAGAAATACCAAAGCAGAACCCACTTAATGATGTGCTTCTTGGAGAACAACTCTACATCATCAACAGTGAAGTACCATTGTAGGCCAACATTTTCAACTATTTGGTAACATCTCAGGTACCCTCTCATCAATGCTCTCATCAACAACATAATCTTAAATCTGAATCAAGATTTTACATTTGGGAAGACCCGTTTCTGTGGAAAATTTATAAGGATCAAATCATAAGAAGATGTTTTCCAAGAAGTGAAATTGAATCAGTGTTTCAATTTTTTCATAAATTATCTTGTGGAAACCACTTTGGACCTTAGAGGACTTCCCGAAAAGTTTTAGAATCTGGACTCTATTGGCCCACCTTATTCAAGGATGCATATGAATTTTGTAAAAGATATGAAAAATGCCAATTTTCTGGTAACATATCCAAACGACATGAAATGCCACAAAAACCAATAACCATTTGTGAAATTTTTAATGTTTGGGGAATATATTTCATGGGACCATTCCCAATGTCATTTGGAAATTCATATATTATTTTGGCTATAGACAATGTTTCAAAATGGGTGGAAGAAAAAGTAACCAGAACTGATGATGCAAAAGTTGTTTGTGATTTTGTTAGGGCTAACATTTTCTGTAGGTTTGGCGTGCCACGAGCAATCATCAGTGATCATGGAACTCATTTCTGCAACTAGAAAATAGAATCATTGCTGAAGAAGTATTGGATGCATCATAGAACATCTACCCCATACCATCCCCACACAAATGGCCAAGAAGAAGTCTCCAATAGGGAAATCAAATCCATTATGGAGAAGACTGTTAAACCCAACCGGAAGGACTGGATCCAAAAGTTAGATGATTCATTATGGGCATACAGAACGTCCTAAAAAACACCGATAGGGATGAGTCCTTATAGATTGATCTATGGAAAGAGTTTCCACCTTCCTGTGGAGTTGGAGCATAGAGCCTACTGGGCGGTCAGAGAGATGAATCTGGACCTTGAGAAAGCTGGGAAAGAAAGAAGATTGTAGTTGCAGGAGTTAGAGGAAATTAGATGGGAATATTTTGAAAACTCAATGATCTATAAAGAGAGAACAAGGATGGCCCATGACAAGATAATTCGACCAAGAACCTTCAACCCTGGAGATCACGTGTTACTCTTCAAATCGATACATAAGCTTATGCCAGGTAAACTTCGTTCCATATGGGAAGGCCCCTTTATTTTTATTCATGTATACGACTTTGGTGCTATGCAGATTCAAAAAGAAGGAGGAGGAAACCCATTCACTGTAAATGGGCAGAGGCTGAAGAAGATCCATGGGATCGTACCTCAAGAACCAGTGGAGGAGATCATACTCCTTCACCCTGAATACAAATGAACACCTACCAGGTTACATCATTACTTTACAATTGATTAAATGCAGTAACTCTATCTTTTTTAAACTTACATAAAACATTCCATTTACATGCATTGAGGACACTGCATCAATTAAGTGTGGGGGAGGGAATCTTGTAGTCCATGAGATTTTTAAAAAATTTTAATTTTTTTTGTTTTGTTTTGTTTTGTCGAGCCAATGACATTAAACAAAGGCGCTTCTAGGAGGCAACCCTCATTTTTCCCCATTTTCCACATGTCTTCTTAGTCATTTACCAGCATGATTAAACAGGCCTACACTATCCATTGTTTTCATTTTTATATTTCAGGTCAATTAATGAATAAGTTGTAGTGGGATTATACGTTGTGATGAAAATATTCCATTTGATAGAGGAGTAAGAGTTTCAATTCTATATTATCCAACTTTATTACCTACATTTTTAGTCTTTTAAAGAATTAATCAAAAAAATGAATGCCCACTCTTGAATTCATGTTTTACATGACTTATCTAGGAGACATGAGTTTCATAGAAATCCAATGATTCAATGTTTTAGATTTCAATGTTATAGATATTGAATGAATAAAATGGATAATTGTATGATTAAAGTGAAGCAAGGATATTGAAAAAAGGACTCATGATTTGGGGGAGTTAATTGATTCATGTAAATGAAATTTCCCTTCCATTTTTCATTCTTTGAATTTCTAAAATTCATGGAAATTAATTTGTTATTATTAATCATGCCATGAGTGATTGTCCAATATTATATTCTCATTCCTGAGAGGATTTATAGACAAAATATTTCCTATTTTATCTTGAGCATATTTACTGAGTGATCTTTGGACATGCCACCTGCTAGAACTTGTATTGAAACTTGTCAATGATGACTGTACAAAACCACATTTAAAATGATTGAGGCAGTACATTGGCTAGCCACATATTTACATGAGACCCACCCTTACATTTATCCTTCGTTAGCCTATATAATCCATGAATTGCCTTATAGGTTTAATCCACATTACAAGCTGATATTTCCTTACCTACACACACTTTTAGTATTTTTTCATGGTAATTCAAGTTTGAGTGTGGGGGAAGGGCCTTTCGAGTGAGTTTATTGGGATATGTATCATTTTTGGGTGGTGTAATGTGTGCATCATCATTTTGGGCAATGTATTATTAGAAAATTGGGCATGAGTCATCATTTCATTATGCTTCTTTCATTTCATCCGGTTCTCCATAAAAAAAGAGAGAAAAAAAATTCAAAATAAAGATGTGCCTGTCTGGAGGTTTGCAAAAAAAGAAAATAAAGCGGTGCCTTTCTGTAGATTTACAAAAAACAGGGAGAACTTGGATGATATCATTCTTTGTAAATCATTTATTGACTCATGACCCATGTCTATAAAAGGGGAGCCGTGTTGTGATTCACATTTCAAGGGGATTTGAGTGAGGTTCATCTGGTGTTTTCACTTGATTAATCAGGAATTGTACATAAAAGTCAAACCTCCTACTTCTGGCCTTAAATTATTTTAATCATTTACCCACCAACCCTAAGCTACAGAGTCATTTGAACCTTTATTGAATGTCCTCATGATTTTATGTGTGTTTTGTCTTTACATAGTGGAGAATGTAGTTCCTCTACAAGACTATGGGTAAGGAGCATGTTCTCATGATATGAAATAAATACACTATTAATGTTATCATGAGTGATGAGAGAAATGATTCAAAAGTGAGGTATATCATAATTTGTCATGATTAATAATAATAAATTGAGAAGCTTGAATGAATGAAAGGAGATGCTCCATTATTTTTCAAAGGGGAAAAGTAAAATGCATGAATTGATTGTTTCTTTGAAGAATGGGAAATTAAATTGGTATTTTTGTGGAACTGGAAAATTTTATTGGACATTGATAATCATTTGATTTTATTTCATTTGAAATTTAAAAATTGGTGACACTGGTGCCCTTCGAATTCCATGTTGAGATTTGATGCTTGAGGAAAAGCATAGTTTTCGTGTGGGGGAATTGATACAGAAAATATTTTCAATTAATTTATATTGAATATCATTATTTTAAACCCACAAAAGTGATCCTCTAAGATTAATAGTTTCATTTTTATGATATTGGTGTTATTTTGAGATGAATAGTAAAAATTGGCCATTTTGGATTTTTAACAATTTTAAATTATTTCTGTATATTGGCTATACCATTATCTACACTGATCCAAATTGAAAAGTGCTTTATTTTTCAGATTTTACACATCTAGTGATTCATTTACTATTTTTGGTCTAAAAGCTAAATCGGCCATATGGAAGCTCAAAAGAAGCTCACAAGTGGGAGAAATAAAACTTTTTTCAGTTTTTCCTAGTTTTGGTGTGGGATCCATAACTCATCCACAGTGGACCCAAAGCTTGTAAAATATGGTGGGTGGTCACGCAAGGAGTTTTGGAGAATCTTTTATGAAGGAAGAACAGAGTTAATTGGCCGTTTATGGTGTCATTAAATCACCCTAATCCAAGGTATTTTGTTTTGGAGAGTCTGACTGGACAGAATAAATGCTCAGATTAAAACGGCCATAACTCGTGGAATACACGTCCCAATCCGCTGAGATTTTGGGAGAACACAGACAACGGAATTATGAACAACATTCGAGAAGGTATCAATGTGTGAAGATGTCATTTAATTGGGATAAAACGCGTCCACATCCGGGGGACAAATTCTTGCTATAAAAGGAGGAGAGCTCCACCCTCTCAAAGCATCCCATATTTCATCCCATTCCTTCTGGGACACCACAATCAGAGACGGGAGGAAGCTAAGGGACACTCGGGGAAATTATTCTTCAGAATAATCCTATTTCTTTCTTTTATTTTTCTTTACATTAAAATGTCTCTCCTCTCCCGCATCATCTCGTTTACCCCATCCATGGAGGGGTAGTTTCATTTGAGTGATCAGACAGAGGGGAGGCTAGACCTTTGTGTTGTGTTTGAGTTTTTGTGCTTGAAATGAATAATAATTCTTCTTCTTTCTTATAATGGTTTCAATTCATAATTCAGTATTAAATTCCAAATATGGTAGTGTTTTGTTTTTTATTCTGAAATTATAAATTGCTTTGGTCGATTATCACATCTCCCTCCACACAATTCTAATCTGTATACGGTGGAACAAGATTAGGGTTGGGTGGTGATTGCTAGGCGGTTGTCAAACATGTGTGTAGGATTGTATGTAGAAATCATGGTTTATTAGGGAAAAACAATTCCAGGTCTGGGATTGCTCTAATTAATCAAGAGACCTTCTACAACCCTAATCACATTGGAAGGAGGATAGACCAATCTACGGTTTTAGAAAGAAAAATTCTCATCGCATTTATCTGACTAAGGGAGAGAGAGGACTCGGTAGATGAATCTCTCTCTTACCAGTTTAAGAAAGAAGAAGATATAATATATGGAAACCATGATGTCACAACATTAGGTCTAGCCGAACCCAATCTGATCATCGTCTTTATCATTTGTTAAAATCAATCAATTTCTGTTGTTTTTTTCTCTCATAGTCATTCAAATTAATTAAAACCAATCTTTTTTTAGAAAACCAACAAAAAGTGACAACCTTGTTTTGTGTGCACTCCTCTTCGGGAGACTACCTAGGATCAAATTCTATACTATACTTAGGTAAATAAGATATTTTTTTCCACACCCCATGACAGGTGTGTGTCAAGCACAGCGGAAATAAATATAAACATAAAAAAACGGAAGTAGTAAACAATACAGACCTGAAAGTGACAAAAAAACTGAAATAAAAGATAACCAACAGTCATATTTATGATGAAGAAATAAATATCTAATTCTAAGAAAGCATCCAAAACAGGATACACTGCAATCTGATAAAATACACCACATGGTACAAATTATAGAAAAACAAAACCAAAGAAGTGAAATGGGAACACCGCAGCATCGAAAGCCTAAGCATAGTCTCATGCTCTCCTACTCCTCGGAAACAATAATTAACCTATATAGGGTCCATTTCCCTTATCGACACACGCAAAAATATAATATGTTTGGGACCAAGACATGACCCAAACAAGGTGTGAGAAATAAATCCTTGTAGTAAACCAGTGAAGTCCCGTTCCCAACAGTCAGTGATAATGTGAAATAGTGGTGTGCAATAATGAAAATCATTAAACTGGGAAGTACTCCAAATTAACCATTCCTACCAGCTACTTTACCAATTTAATAGTTATTTAACAATTCAATATAATTGAATTATGAGTTTCCAGAGACTCTGCCTCAACCAACAATCTTTTATACAATTCCATAACAAAAACCACAACATGCTATCTAACCAGTAAAAGATAACAATAATTCCATGCCCATTCTTTAGCTTGGAAGGTACAACATAAGAAATAACCATAATGAATATTCAAAGTAAACATTTTCCTCAGGCATGCAAATCCTTACCCTCGGGAAACAAAAACGAAAACCTCAGGTGACTACCCTCAGGCATAAGAAGCGTTTCCCTCAGGATAAATAAAACCATTCCCTCAAGCTAAACAGAACCTTTCCCTAAGGAAAAACAGAATATTTCCCTCAGCGTAAACAGAACCTTGCTCTCAGGATAATGAGAACCTTCCCCTCAGGCTAATCAGAATCTTTCTCTTAGGCTAAACCGAACCTTTCCCTCAGGCTAATCAGAATAAAAACAAGTAATCAGGCTGAGCCCAACATATAATCAAGAAATTTATACATGTTTCCTCTCATGAAAACTCATAACATGCTATAGTAATGGCATACCCATGGGTATCCTGGCCAAAACTGCCAAACAAGGAAAATACACCCTTGGGGTGGCCCTGGATCAAAGAAACGATCCAAAATAGAAGCTTATGCATATTCATTAGATTAGCTATTCAATTATCGGTATCTCAACAGTTAATGTCTCAGCCATACGACACCCCGAACATGGGCACATGGAGCAACAGTACACATAATCAACTTGAATGTTTGAATTAAACACAAGATCATCTACCTTGATCTTCTCTGATTGATATACATGATAGGCACATCCCAAATTGAATAATAATGACATCAGTCTGAGATGAATGATTACCTGTTAAAACCTAAATAACATCCATTAGGGAATGCATTGGCAGGAGAGACTCATGGAGAGGGAATAATTTAACTGCGTGGTTCAAACGAGATCGACGATGGAAGAATCGTAGTCTCGGTGAGTGATCGGGAGCTCCTCAAAGTCTCGTCCTCCTATCATGCAGCTCATGGTGAGTTCGCTACCTCCTCTGCTAAAAGAGGAGGCTATTGCATGTTTTTATGAAAAAACATAACTACACGGCGTGTAATCTCAAGTACACGGTATGTACATTCTTTTTAAACTGTTCCTCTGGCAGCTACATTCCACCGCCTCAATGTTCATCTATCGATAGATCACACGACATGTATTACCAAGTACACGGAGTGTAGTTAGTTTTTACAACCGTAATCACCGACAAGCCTAAAAGCCCTATATTTTTATCCCACACGGCCAAAGTACATGGTGTGTACCCATAAATTTTGTATTTTTCCCACATTTCTGATATTTTATCAAAAATACTTAAAGAAATAGGAAAAAAACCCGAACATCAAGATTAAGAATCAGGTTATTACAAACATCCCCCTTTAAAGAAATTAGTCATTGTTTTTTCCTTCAAAGGGTGGCAATGATAAAGCTGAGAACAATTCTGGCGACTGAGTGCATACGTCAGTCTCCCACTCCTATGATTCATCCTGCACTCGGCCATGCTACCATATCACCCGTATGAGAGGAATTGATCAGCCTTAGAGAACCTTTGTTCTCCTATTAACAACACGAATCTGATTCTCCTAAAAGGATGAATCAACCTAAATTTCAAACTCATCAGGATGAAAAACGTGAGACATGTTTGAGTGATAACTGTGAAGCAGAGATACATGGAAGACATTGTGCGTGGCCCGATACCTCTGTGGTAACTGAAACCGATAGGCAACCATCCATACTCTCCCCAGAATCTCAAACAACCCTACATACCTCGGTGAATGTTTACCCTATCTCCTGATCTACAAATTTTCCAACCTCAGTGAAACACGCAAGAAAACATGATCCCCCACCACGAACTCCAAAGGTCTTCTGTGATGATCAACATAAGGTTTTTAGAGATACTATACAGTAGCCATCCAATTCTGATTCAACTGGACCTGCATTGAAGTCTTCTGTATGAGACGTGGTCCCAGTAAGCTGCCTCACCTGCCTCCAACCAGTACAAGGGTGATCGGCATGTCCTACCATATAAAGTCTCATAAGGTTCCATCTCAAAAGTTTCCTAAAAACTTTTATTGTAGGAAAACTCAACCAGGGGAATGTGCTTCTCCCAATATCCCCCAATGTCCATGACTTAGGCATGCAGCATGTCCTCTAGCACCTGTATTGTATGCTCTTATTGGACATCAGTCTGAGGGTGGTAAGCTGTACTCAGAAGCAGCTATATACCCAATTCCCTCTGAAAAATCTTCTAGAAATGTGATTTAAAATAGGCATCCCTATCTGAAAAGATAGAACGAGGGATTCCATGAAGATGTACTACCTCTCGGATATACAACTTCCAGAGCTCGTCAACACCGAAGGTCTCTTTGATCAGCAAAAATTGATCTACCTTTGTAATCTTGTCCACAACAACCCATACAGAATCATTACCTCAAGGTGACCTCGGAAACCTGGTCATGAATTTCATCGTGATATCCTCCCATTTCAACTACGGAATGGGTAACTGTTGTAATAGTCATGCTAGCCTCTGATGCTCTGCATTCACATGTTGACAGGTGGAACATCTTGTAACAAAACTAGCTACCTATCTATTCATACCCGGCCACCAACACTGACGTCTCAAGTGACAGTGGATTTTGGTAACTCCAGGATGCACTGCCCAAGCTGAAGCAAGAAATTAGAACATCAAATCCTGACGTATATCCTATAGAACACACAGTAGTCCATGGATACATAGTACCTATTCATCGACTATCGTCCAAATAGGAGGAGGGTCCTCACGTGCCACCGACTCTCGTAGAAATAGTCCTTCCAAATTTGATATTTGTCTCATCCTCACTCTATCCAGGAGGGTAGAAGTCATTGATAAAGAGGAAATATTGGTTCTCCAATGGCTATCATGCTCCTCCAAATGGATCTCAGAGAACAAATCCATAAGCTTCCCCTCAAAACTGGTCTCGTTCAGTACATTTATCTGAGTCCTCCTACTCAGTGAATCATCCACTACATTACCCTTACTAGGTGTATAGGTGGGACCACAGTAGAAATACTAAAGGTATTCAACCCACCTTCACTGTCTCAAATTCAAGTCACGCTGGTTAATGATGTATTTAAGACTTTTGTGGTCTGTAAACACCATAAAATGATCTCCTAAGAGATAATGTCTTCAACATTGTAACTCATGAATAGTTTTAGCCAAGTCGAGATCATGTGTCGGGTAATTACTCTCATGTGACCTCAACTACTGAGACCTGTATGCAACTACGCGATCACCCAGAAACAACACTGCTCCAAGCCCAATACCTAATGCATCACAGTAAACTGTATAGATCTTCCCTTTCTTTAGAAGTATCAGGAATGGTGATGATGTCAACCTACCCTTAAGCTTATAAAATACTGTCTCACAAGCTTCTGACTTAACGACCTTCATAACTTCTTATTCAAACCCATCAACTATGCTTCTAAGCAGGAGAAGTCCTGTATAAATTGCCTATAGTAACCAGACAGCCCCATGAAACTATGTATTTCAAACATGTTTTTAGGCTTATACCAAGAAACTACTGCTCTCACTTTCTGTAGGTCTACTAAAACTCCTTTATCTGAGATAATATGACTTAGGAATTGAATCTAGACCATCCAAAAGTGGTACTTTGAGAGCACAACATATAACAGAGTCTCACTCAATGTACTCAGTATGATCTCAAGATGGGTGGCAACGTCATGTCTAGTGTGAGATTACACTAAGATATAATCCAAGAAGACTACCATAAAATAATCCAGATATTGGTGGAACACACGATTCATCAGATCCATTAAAACAGTAGCCGCATTTGTGAGTCCGAACAACATGACCAGGTACTCATATAGTCCATATCTTCTCTAAAAGGTTGTGAGTGGTAAGTTTGATGGTCTAACGTGAAACTGATGATATCGAGATCTCAAGTCAATCTTAGATAACACTCGTGCTCCTCGTCGTTAATCAAATATATCAACTATCCTCAGTAATGGATATCAGTTTTAACCATCAATTGATTCAATTTATGATAATCCACACAATGTCTGAGGGTACCATCCACCTTCTTCGCAAAAAAGACAGGTGAACCCCAAGGAGAAGTACTAGGTCAGAGGAAACCCATTGCTTGTAACTCCTCTAACTACCTCTTGAGCTACTGAAAGTATGTTTTAGTCATCCTATAAGGAGGAATAGATAGTAGTTCCTCTCCTGGAACAAGAAAAATAGGGAAACCCAACTCTCTCTCTAGTGGTAGACCTGAAAAGTCATCCGAGAAGGCATCCCTGAAACAATTTACCACTGGAAGAAAAATCCTTCTGAAAAGTTCCCTTGTCATCCAGATATAAACTCGAAATCTGGGATATCACTCTACCTCACCCATGATGCTCGGGTCCCTATCGGCTCTCCAATAATCCCATTCCCTCTTGTATAGAAACTTTCTACCATCTGGTGATGTGATACTCTCCCTATGATGATATCAATCTACAAATGCTCAAAAGGGTACCAACCAGTCCATCCCAAGAATGAAATCATAGCTCGTCATAACTAGATCATAGATGTCCCATAATAATTGACACCCACCAAACTCTAGGGGGAACTCCTTGCACTGATGCACACATGTCGTTCTAATTCTTAACGTAGTGTCTAACATCATGATATCAGAAGAAGAAGAAACACAGATCCCAAGGCTCTATACAATGGGAACTGATATGAAGCTATGCATAACATGAGTATCAAGAAAATACCGAAGATAAAATATAATCAACTAGAATAGTACCTCTGACAGTGGAAGGTCCATGATCCTTCTCTTATTGGGACTGTTGAACTGCATATGTCTGCCCAGTGCCACAACCCTGCGACATAGCCTGGCTACCCTGAGCTATCCCGCCCTGCTGTCTCTGAGATCCTTCTGCCTGGAAACCATGGCCACGACCACCACCTTATCCTGAACATCCTGATATATTCCAATTCCCTGACTGGTAAGAAGCTTCTCACCTTGCTCCTACACACAGAGTCTTCACAGAACCCCTCTCACTAGTCACTAGTAGAAACGCCCTGCAAAAATGCTGAAGATGACCCATATTTCCACAGTCTAGGCATTATACTAGGTCACATGGACACTGAGGTATCTTGAGCCCCTATTTACCACACTTGTAGTAAATTACCAATCCACCTAAAGAATTCCTTTATCTTGTACTTCCACCGTGAAAGAAATCCATTTGCCTCTTCCTCTTCCCGGTAGAAATAGTACTAGATACCAGTGTCGAACTTCCCTGGTCTGCACCACTAGCTTCCCGTAGGTTCCACTAAGTAATCAATGCCTGGTTCAGAATATCATGTGTTTCCCTTTGGAATTGGGAATGATCTCACTGATTTAAGATTCAAACATTCCAAGCGGGTTCAAATGGGTTTATTTGTAGATATGGAAACATCCAATGATTCCATATTAATTTGAACCTACATTCCAAAGGTAGGCACTCAATAGTTGTGGACTGATGAGGCTTAGAAATTTCCATTAGTCGAGAGGATGGGAGGTCGAACTCATCACACCTTTTTGTGGGGAATTATTTCCTACTCTGGGACTCTCTTTATAGATTTAAGTTATGTTTGTGAATCCTAATTACATTACCAAGTATAAAAGGAGCTTTCCATTAGATTTGACAATCAATGATTGGTATGTAGAAAATTTAAGAATCTTTTATATGTATTCGAGGTTCTTCATCGGTAAAGAATCATCTGTATTTGTTAGAGATTCATAGACAATGGTATCCTTCGGTACATAAAAGTCTCTTGGTCATTATGATAACCACACTGGTTTTAAAGCCACTCATTTGAGCACTTGATGTTTATTGTCATTCAGAAGGACATGGATTATTTCATAGTTGGGATCGTACCTGCTGATGGGATACCTACGTAAACTTTTTTTTTGGAATAGGAATCAGAACCCACGTAGTTCTAGTAAGGGAGTATGATGTTTTATGATTGATGGATCAAATAAAGATGTCATAATTACTTTTAAACTCTAAAATCACGTGAGTCATGCTCGATGTGTGAAACAAGAGGTATTGGTAAAGCCAGACAATTATTCCATGAAAGTTTCAATCATATGAAATGAGGTGGGGCTTATGTATGTATGATTTCCCAAATAGGTAATGATTAAGATTTACTTTAGGCATGAAATCCTGGAACATGGTCCATAAAAGTGTATGTACTTTAGGGAGATTTGAATACTCTAATCTTGGGGCTTATTCCTAAGGAATATTACCATGTTAGGAGGGGACTTATGATTGGGATTTATTTATGAGAAGGAAACCCATATCAAAGGTAAATTAGGACTGGTTAAGAGAAATTATGACTGGGGCTTACTCCTGAGAAAGAAGCCCGGGTTAAAGGAATTATGGTTGGGCTAACGCATGAGGAGGATTCCCATATTAAGAGGATTTGAAACTGGGGATTACTCCTGAAATGGAGGCCTAGGTTAAGAAAATTTTTGTTGGGGTTTACTCCTAAGGAGGATGCCCATATTTGGAAATTTTAAGATTGGGGCTTACTCCTAAAAAGGATTCCCAGATTAGCGGACATGGGGATTAATCTTAAGGAGGATGCCCAAAATTAATGGGAATTATGACTGGTGCTTATTCCTCAAACTGAGGCCCATGTTAAGGGGTTCTCTCATCTTAAAGGATGAGGTTGAATGAATGAAATCTCAATCTTTAGTGACATAAAGATTTCTAAATCTCTAGGTTTTGAAAGATGTTCCATGGAGTTCCTTTAAGATAAGTAAGTAAAATCAAGAAATCATGCCATAAATGGCTTTGAACAGTGTCTAGAAGACTGAATCTTGAATTGGAGAGGTGGAATGGAAAAAGAGGAGTGAAATGGGAAAGAAGGGAACCCAAAAATATAGGGCCGCACAAGTCCATGAAGGCGCGCAAGTTCTGCGTGGGCGCGCAAGTCCCTGGTCACGCAGGTATACCTGCATGGAACATGGGTACTTGCGCGATTTTCATCCCTTAGAGTAATATTTGGGAGATCTGTATCAAAGCCTTTAGAATTATCCCTAGAGGCATTCCAGAAGGTGGCGCACAAGTTATGGTGAAGATGTAGGGCGACACACAAGTGTGTCCATTCCCCTTAAGGGTAAAACACTTAGGTGCGCAAGTGTCAGTGAATTCTAACACTTAGACCCCACTCCTCTTGTCTAGACCTTCCATTCTAGGTAAATAATTACCTTAGAAGTGTTCAGAAGACCTGAAGAAGAGACATGGGCATTCAAAGCTCTATATCTTAATAATGGAAAAATTTATCCCGAAACGGGGGCCACTGAGTCTATTTATAGGCTGGAGAAGAGCCCGAGCGGTTATCACTTAGGGCACGCAAGTCAATTGTGAGACCATTAGGCTGTGTGCAGGTATACATGCATGAAAGTAAGGGAAATTGCGTAGTGAATGTGCATTTGAATCATTGTTCATGCCTTTGTCGATTTTTGATCTTTTCTTCAAAGGCTAAATCAATTTGTGCTAATTCATTTCCCTTCCCATTCTGTAATACAATGTGACGAAAAGGAGCGTCAAAAAATGCCCCCCCTCAGAGTTGGATCTGGAAGAATAAGGATATGACTCTAAGGGAAAGAAGAAAACCAAAGGGAAAGAGGTGCACAGGTGTTCACCGTGCAACCATCATCGTACAGGTGCGAGTCGTGCAGGGATGGAGCACGCTGGATGGAGCGCGCTGGCTGTAGGCGCGCAGGTGGGAAACCTGGCTTATAAATATGAGCTCATTTATCACGCATAGCAGCTGATTTCTGGATTTTCGAGCTCTCGCCGTGCATGTCACCTTCGCCGCACAAGTTTCTCGTTTTCCGCTATTTTTTTCACTGTCACGCTGCTGTCAAGGTATTTGGACTTTCACGGTTTATACGTGCGCTCCAAAAACCTGCGCGACACATTAACACTTGTGCGACACATCCATACTTGCGTGGCAGGTTTAGACGTGCGCTCCTTAATTCCTTTTCCATTTTTATGAATTCCTTCACAAATTTAATGAAAAATCAACTTAATTAAGAGTTAATTAATCATCTTTTGTGTAGAATCAATGGATCTCAGGAGAATTGAAATAGCTGATGAACTGAAAATAAAACGTCTTGATGATATGATGGATATCATTGGCCACGATTATTATACCGTTAAAGATAGCACTCTTAAGGATTTGGCTAAGTATCTGAAGAAATATCATCACAAATTTCCCCAAATCATTTATTTTCCTTTGTATGGCTATGGTCATCTGCGAGAAGTCACTATTCTATAAGCAAATAACTATCTCCCATTTGCGTGGTTTCAGAATTACACCAACTTTTCTTCAGCAAATATCTCATGTGGAGGAGGATTTATAAATGCTAGAAGAGTAGAGAAAGATAACATGATGCATCATAGCCCTTGTACGCCAGATCTGAAACCTCATAATCTTGAGCTGCAACCACATTTTCATCCTTTAATCTTCTGAAATGCTCAGATGGATCAATCCAATGGCTGGAAGAAAATTTGGGACTTCCTTCCTGGGGGAGGTGTGAATCTAACTTGGATGTGGGCATACTGGGTGCGACAAACCTGGGCAGAGATTGTCAAGGATCTAAAATGAGTTGCGATATACGAAGCTATTTGGGTTGGACAAACATATGAATACAGACATGATAACTTCGTGCTGTAGATACTCAGCCACTGGAGCCCATAAACTAATTCTTTCCATCTGAATCATGGAGAAGTATGCATCAGTCTGTTGGGTGTCCACAGGGGATCTAATTTTGGGATACATGTATGATGAATTCATTCCTCCCAAGGTGACTTTGAATGATTTAGAGAAGACCCTTTCTTTATCATGGTAATTTTTTAAAATTTTTCACAAGCTCAAGAGTTTAGAGACCTCGTTAACTCATTCTAGGATGGATATTCATCCGGATGTGTGGATGAATATATTTCTTATTTAGAAGAAAGTGAAGGAGCCAAAGGAAAAGGATCAGAAGGAGAAAAGATCCAAGAAAAAGAAATCCAAGGATAAGAGGCCCACCCATCCTACCACCTGCCCAAAACTTGAGAAGAGGGGTGCTCCTGGAACATTCTGGCCAACTTTAGAAGCAGAACAGTTTGAGAAATGATGATATGAGGTGAATCAAAGGATCCCAAAGAAGACTCGTCCGACGAGCTTCTTGGATTTGGGGCTCAACATTTTTCTCTTGCTAGTCAGGGATTCGAAGGGAGGCATCAGGCCAGGGACCGTCGTCATTGCGGAAAAGTTGGATGAGGGAAAAATGGTTGGGTTGGCTACCCCCATTTTAGAAAAGATTAACAAGAGTTTACTTCATGTCTTCCTGGGTAAATCTCCTTTATGAATAGTGGGACCATTTCGTGTTTTATGGTGATGGATGTTCACTCACTTCAGGACTTATAATGTACATAATGGATTACAAATTCCTAGAATTTATTTCAGGTCGTCAGTGTAAGAATTCTCTGTAGTTGGTCCATTAGATCATAATGCCTATTACCTGAAAGTGAGGCTGATAATGTTTAAGGAATTCAACTTCTTTTCTGTTGGAAATCTGCCAACAAGGCGGATTGTTGATGATGGAACAACCCACTTGGATTTGAGGGCATACATGCTAGCTTGCAGAGATGGTGTGCTAGTTTCCAAGATTGATAGAGAAATTTTATGAAAGGCCTATTCTATATAAAGATTTGCACATCAATTCAAATGTCTGCAACAGATTACTGTATCTCTTCCAGTACATGTCAGGTTAGAGCAACATCTGATGGTTGTTCGGCAACTGTGGCTGCTGACGTCAAGGGAAAAGACTGGGGTGGTATTTGATCTACTAGTTGAAAAAGCAGCACCCAACTTTACTACATATTATGCCGAGCACTGGATAGCATCATACCACAAAGGGGTGCTGAATCACCCAGGTTATCAAATCGATAAAAGGAAGATGACCGTAGAGAAACAAACTCTTCCTTATGAAGGTGATGTTTCCCCACCTGAAGCTGATTCACCAGATTCCTCCTCTAGGATTGATTCACCAGATTCCCATGATGGGGATGATGAGGCACAACAAGTGGAAAAGCGGCCGCGTGCCTAATATAATTCTCCGGTTAGAATCAAGAGCCTTACTCCATCAAATCCTGGTGAGTTACTTCATTGTGGTAATTTAATCACTACTAATTTATAAAGAAATAAGTATTATTTTATTATACTCTCTCTGCAGTTGTAGGACCTGGGAAGAAATTGAAGTCAAATATTATAGGACCTTCCTTGCAGCCTTCATATCTAAGAACAGAGGTTGTCTAGACATGGTAGAGTTTATATTGTGGTACTGAGACCGCCTGGCTAGATTTGTGTGAGGGCCTACAACTTCCTGGAATAGGGAATCTTCTGGCTTCTACAGATATCCAATAAGAGGATAACCCCAATGAAGTGTGGGACAAAATTAGAGAGATGTAAATGATCATATATTCCACTGATGAGTATGTTCCTGTCACCAGGTGGGTGAAAGAAATGATTGATCGTGTCCCCACTGAGGGGGCTAGTGGTTATGGAGATGAGGAGTGGCATGATTATGTGGCTCCTGAAGATGTATGTTTTATTTCCTTATTTTCTTTTCAACTTGATTCCAGTAGAAGCTTTGTTACTTAAGGAATTTATTTTCTACATGTTGCAGCTTGAAAAGAAAGGAAATACTGAAGTTCCTTCGCCACAGTATAGCCCTGGGGGTTCTGCAAACGGGGCTGCTGCTGATTCTCCTCGCGAACCGGGTGAGATATCTCCAGGCCAGCAGGCCATGAATGAGGAGCTGACAACAAATTTTCATTATCCAATCCACGTGCCAATATGGTTGACTGTCGCTACTCCCAAAAAACCAATGAAGCAATGGCAACGAAGGATGAAGTCCATAGCTAAAGGCTTCATTAGCAGCGGTAAGTCCATCGGGTTATCATGAGTCTATACCCATGGAAAGGTTGCTCATATTTCTGGGGATTGCAGGGGCTTCTTCAATTTCCCCCTGAGGGAAAGGACTGATCATCCTTCACGGACCACAGAGGGTGTTGTGGAACAAACGCAAATTCAGGCTGACTTGGATGCTCCTGGAGAAGAGCTAGCATCTGTTCCCAGCATCCCTCCTGCTACTGTTGCAAGAAGAGACGAACCTGTTTCTGGTAAGTTAACAATGCTTCATAAAAATGTTTAACGAAACACCGCCTGACTTCTATTCTGTGATACTTTAGGTTCAAATCCTGCATTAGAGCATCTGGGGGTTGTTTCAACTGATGTCGTGATTTTATCCAAAGATTCTATCTAGGGCCAGGGGCCACAGGACGCAAGTCATCAAGAAGACACATCAAATGCTCCCAGTGGTGAGACTAACCAGGATTCTGAAATATCATTGGATGAAATGATGAATCGTGGCATGTCTTTCGAATAATTTTATGATCATTCTAAGTTATCATGTGATTTAGAAGACCTTGGGCATGAGTGTTATCCTTCACCTAGTAAATTTTCTTATAATTTACACTTTTAATCATGACTGAAAATAATATGCAGTTCCATCCATAGAAGTTGCTGAAATTCCAATGCCTGAAGTGGGTGTGGACATTGATGTCAAACCTACCATTGCCGAAACATTAGATCAAGTAGAGATAAACCCATTAAATCTTCCTGAGACCCATCTTGAAGATCCTGTTGAGACTGGGAAAGATGGGGAGGAGTCTTCTCAGGTTACTGATCTACTGTCGGGTAAGGGATAACAATATTTGTGATTGTACTTAATTTTTAAGAAAATCGATTCTTTTGTTATCCTTTGAAACTAAACAAATCTTTCAATTAATTATGCAGGCCCATCAACTACAATGGCTAGATCTGGAGGTGAGGCCTCAGCCTCTGCCCCAACAGGAATTGGAAGCGATGAATCACAGGTCAGGTGGGAAGGAGCAGAACAGGGAACTTCCTTATGTGAATTAATCCCAGATTACATTCCCCCCTGTGATGATGATGTTGAATCAGACCCAGAGGTGCTTAAGGCACTCAGCTTTTCACGACGCAAGGCATGGAACAACATATGGAAAATCATATCTGAGGTGCTTTTAGAAGATCTATCATCGATGATCCCTCGATTTTCATCCCAATTCTTCATGCTAGGACTTCGAGGTTTTGGATACTAATAGATCCATACCGTGGGGAAACAAGTCATATTCAGGAGGGAGCAGGAGAAAACGTGTCGCGAAGATCTGAACAGGGTGAAATTGTCAGTCAACATCGGAAAATTTGAGGCCGTGGTATCCCGAGCTGAGGCTGACTATGCTGCCAAGATGATGGAGGTGAATCATAAGATCAAAGAAAAATTCGTCCAGAAGATGCACCTTCAGCAATAGTAAGATGCTGTTACTGGGGAACTTGACCAAATCAATAATTCACTGGAGGGAGTTCCAACGTATGGTATGAAGACCATTGTGGATGCCAAGAAAGCACTCCATCAGGATGAAAAGAGTGAAGTTGGTCAAGTGCATGAGCTTCAAGTAGCTGCTGATGATGCTCGGGATGCAGTTCATCAAGTGAAGACTTATGTCGACATCATTTTTTAATTTCCTGAAAAAGAGAGGAGACTCCAATCTGTGGATGTCCTTATAATTATTGTGCATCAATGGAGAGTACTTTTATCTTCAATCATTTATGCTTGTATTCTTTCTCTACCTACTTTAAATTTTACCCAAGCCAATGGGCCTAGTAAGCATAGTTATATTTTTACTAGGATTCATATAAATAACCCTACAAACTTTGAATCTTATAATTCCTAAATATTACCTAAATCATATAAAATGTATGTTTAGTGAGATGGAACTTGACTTTTATTCAGAGTTCCTTTGTCTTTTATGGGCAGTTTAAAGTCATACACGTCAGACATAAAAAGGCTAATTTTTAAGGTCGAAATAGCTTTGACCGAATGAATTTGAAATGACTCAATTCTTTAAAAATTCATCTGAAAACATATTACAATGCTCATGTATGAGGGAAAATATGTAAACTATGACTTAAGAATATTTTAATATGAGGAATGATATTAAAAAAATCTAAAAGGTCATCAGAAGAAGTAGTTCCAAAGAATGATGTTACCATTATTTAACAAACCCGTTAGGGGGGTGAATTATGCAAGGCCACCTAAGGGCATTCGAAGCATAGTCAAATAAATCGCATCTTTTGGCTGACAGGTCCATTATGTAGACTACGTATGCAAGGCCACCTAAGAACACATGATGTATATTCAGGAAAATGAACTCTCAGAAATTTACTTTCCTAGTGCTAGAATTCCAGTGAAAGTTTATGGAGATTCGGATTTTCCAAACTATAGAGTTTGTTGTATGGAATGAGGTACTTGAATATGGACATGATATTTCCAAACAAGATTATTTAAGAACTGGTTGGATATCACTCCTACGAAGGTCTGACCCAAACGTAGGGAAGGAGAATATAAACCATAGATTTGAATACTTTCAGATCATGAAAAAGGATATGGGATAAATATGTTAAGGATGTCAATTTTTGCATATCCCTACATATTATCAAGAAAAATAAAGAAAAAAGAGGTTTTCCTCCCAAAAATGAAGTTACCACTATTTTACAAACCAGTTAAGGGGTTGAATTATGCAGGGCCACCTAGGGGAATTGGCTGCATAGTCAAATAATAGCATCTTTTGGCTGACAGGTCTGTTATGTAAACTGTTTATGCGAGGCCGCCTAAGCGCACGTGGTGCATGGTTAGGAAAAAGAACCCTAAGAATTTCAAGTCTTTTGTGATTAGATGTTAAGAATAGGGTTATAAAGATCTGAAAATATTTAAGGTTAGGATTATGACACATAAAGATGGGTATTTTCCAATGTATGCAGATATACAGAAATCAATTCTAACCATAATCAAGTTGTGGTTGGGTCCTGAATTGAAATGATGGACTTCACTACGTATCCCATAAGGATGGGAATCAAGCCATACATAGTTGTTGAACTACAGTTTAATGTCATGCGGGACACAAGTATTGGTGATCATAGTTTAGGGTCATAGAGCTTGGAACATTATAAGAAATACACAGTGTGTGTTTTCATGGGGACTTTTCAGCCAGGGGACTAAAAGAGGAATTTGGGGTTATTCCCAAAAGACTTGGGGCTGGATTCGAGGGACACTCGAACATTACTATATATACCAAAAGGATGGGAATCAAGCCCACATAGTTCTAGAACTACCCTCTATAAAAATTTGGTTCGTACATGTGAAGGGTGAAAGGGGACTTTAGTGAAATGATGGTTTAACCCATGATAAAAGGTTCGGGTATTGCCATGTATGCACATAGTCGTTGAAATGAAACATGATTGAAGATCAATGTAAATAATGATTCCCTATCAGGTGAGGGTATCAAGGAATATTTTAGTTTATTGTCATACTAGACAAAAGTGATGTATAGTTTAACGTCGTATAACAAGGTTGAAAGTGAACCAATGTAAAGATATTGATTCTAGGGGCGGTTTCATGAATCAACATCGTATGAGATAGAGGTGAACCGATGTGAAGAGATTGGTTTTGTGATTGAACCTTGGGAGGTTGCCTGCATACCCAGCCCGGATGGCAAAGATCAAAGTCGGCGTAGTTCAATTAAAGAATGAATTAGTGGTCAAGTTCTTCTTGGGGACAACAATATAAAAAATAGTGTTGGGACTGACACATGGTTAGTAGCCCAGAGAGAGAGTTATGGTTGAAGTTTTCTCTAAGATCACGTGAGTCATACTCGGTGTGAGAAACAAGAGGTAGCAACAACCCTAACGATGCACAGTTTAATGTCATGTAGGACATATAATGGGAATATGCAGTTTTAAGGTCTTGTAGTTAGGACTATTGGTGCTACACAGTTTAGCATCATGTAACAGGGACAAAGTACATTTTAATGTCATGTAGGAAATATTAAAGGACTTTATGTATAGCATAGCGTCATGTAGTTAGGACGATGGGGACAATACAGTTTAATGTCATGTTGGACAAAAAGAGGACCGTGCAGTTTAATGTCATGCAGTGAGGACAAAAGAGTACACCATTTAACGTCATGTTGGACGTATTAGGGAATTGTTTCACAATTTAACGTAATGTTGGATGAAACAGGGACAATACATTTTAGCATCATGTTGGACGTAAGTGCCAATAGTTTAAGGTAGTATGCATGGACCATTGGTTATGCAGTTTAACGTCTTGCTGGACGTAAGGAACTTCTATATAGTTTAATGTCATATAGCAAGGACGATGATGGAGACACAGTTTAACGTCATGTTGGACAAAAGTGTGAAAAGTTTAAGTTTGTATGCTTGGACCATGGATGATGCAGTTTAATGCCTTGCTAGATATAAGGGACATGCAAATAGTTTAGGGTCATATGCTGGGTCATTGCTGTATTTTGTGTTCATAAAAAATATTTCTTCAGAAATCTAGAATTGGTTGGAGTAGTGATGATATCTCCATTCATTGAGATTAATGAATAAGCTCCATTAGAGTAGACCTTATCTATTGAGTAAGGTCCTTCCCATATTAGCTCAAGTTTGGGAGGTTTCTTTCCTGATATCATTGGAGTTCTGATAACTAATACCAATTATCCCTGAGTGAATGAACGAAGACGAACTCTTCTGTTGAAAGCTCGTGCTATTCGATTCTGATAGACTTCCAAGTGTTGGAAAGTGCACAATCTTTTCCCATCTAACCGTTCCAATTCATCCAATCGCTTTTGAGATTTTTTATCTATAGATGTCTGATCACAAATGGATACTCTGATCGAGGGATGTTGAACTTCAATGGGCAAGACGATTTCTGTTCCATATACCATTGAATATGGAGTTGACCGCGTTGTAGTGTGGGTGGTGGTCCGATAAGCCCATAAAGCATGAAAGAGTTTATCAGACTATGATTTCTTATCTTTATTATCCATCTTTTGATGTATATTTGAAAGAGTCTTGTTGAAGGCTTCTATCTAGCCATTGGCCATTGCATGATACCGAGATGAATTGTTGGATTTGATGTTGTATTCTTGATACAACTTCTTCACCTAGGATGAACAGAAGTTAGTGCCATTGTTCGTCAATATGGTATGAGGGAAACCTAATCTGGTAATGATGTTTGACCTGATGAAGCTAACAGTGCATTTAGAACTAACTTCCTTGAGAGGTATTTCCTCTACACATTTGGAAAAGAAATCAGTAGCAGTAAGAATATACTTAAACTGCTTGGCCGTAGCTGAAGGGTAAGGTCCCACAACATTCATTCCCCATGTGGCAAATGACCACGAGTATTTAGCTGAATGAAGAAACTCTAGAGGTTGATGAATGAAGTTGGAATCTACATGGCATGAATGACACTTCGTTGTGAAATCAACACAATCTTGTATCATTGAAGTCCAAAAGTATCCAAGCCTTTGAATCTGATCAGACAATCTTTGTCCAGACTGGTGGGCACCACAGACTCCTACATGCACTTCTTTCATGAAAACCATTTTCTATTCACCATCAATGCACATCTGAATAGAACTCCATCAAAACCACGTTTGAAGAGAATTTTCTCTCAGTGATATGGTCTATCATAAAGAGTAAAATTGACCACATGTCGCCGGATTTTTTCTTTCACGGCTCTATCAGGTGGAAGTGTTCCATTTCGAAGGCATTCCCTGATAGGTGACATCTATCCTGTAGTATGACCATACGGTTCAGGAATGGGAATAATTTCATTAATTTCCTCTATTCTGATTCAAACATAAGGTGAAATTGCACGACAGTGGGTAATCCTGATGGTTGTCTCGTCCCGATTTGGATCTGCCAGAGTTGTAGCTAAATTAGCCAGTGCATCAGTTTGAGCATTTTGTGATCATGGGACATACGAAAATGTCGGTTCTGAAGGTAATTCCGCCATTAACTCTCTGACGTAATCATACAAAGATATTAGTTCTTATTTTCTGATGGCATAATCCCCATTGACTTGTTTGATTACCAGGTCTGAATCACTTTCACCTTTAAGTGATTCACTTATGCATGATGTGCCTATTCCAAGCCTTAAATAAGAGCTTGGTATTCTGCTTCATTATTTTTACCACCTTCCCACAATAAGAAGAAATAAGGTAACACTGCCTTTTCTTGAGAAATGAGGAAAATTCCTAATCCAACTTTGTTGAATTTAGGATTTTGCAGTTTCCTCCCTGTTGGACATCTGGAAGCCCCATCAAAATAAATTTCCTATGCCTGAGGACTTTCTTCAATAGAGAAGACTTCCTCATCAGGGAGTTCAATATCTGAAGATGTTTCTTCCACTGAAGGGTGTTCAGATAGGAATTCAGCAAGAGCTTGGCCCTTTATTGCCTTATGAGAGACATGATGAATGTCAAATTTCTGCAAAATAACATCCCACCTTGCCAGACGTCCTGTATGTATTGGACAACTAAGGATGAATTTGAGCAGGTTATTGTGAGATACCAATTGGAGATTGTGATGTTGCAGGAAGTGTCTCAACTTCTAAAATGCAAAGATTAATTCTAGAAACACTTCCAATACTTGAATACCGGTTTTCTGCTTCATGCATAGTCTGACCGAGGTATTAGAGGCTATTTTCATTCCAAGCATCATTCTTCTGAGCAAGAAAGGCACCCAATGATCACTCTAAAGCTGTCACGTAGAGGATAAGTGGACTTCCTTCAATATGTGGCATGAGTAGTGGTGGAATCAATAAGTATTTCTTGAGAATATAGAATTCTTCTTGACATTCATCAGTCCATTGGTAAGTGACTCCCTTCTTCACCAATTTGGTGAAGGGTAAACTTTTTCCTACCAAATTGGTGATGAAACGCCAAATATAGGCTAAGTGTCCTTGAAGTCCTCTTAATTATTTCAAATTTTGAGGAGGTGACATACCAAGTATTGGGTTTGTCTTCTCAGGATCGACTTCAATACCACGATGGTGTACAATAAAGCCGTGAAATTTTCCTGAGGTTACCCCAAAATCACATTTTAAGGGGTTAATCTTCAAATTATGTTGTCAAAGATTGTGGAATATGACTTCCAAATCAGCCAAGTGATTAGAACATTGTTTGGATTTTACCACCAAATTGTCCACATAGTATTCAACAAATCTCCCTAAAAATTGTTTGAAGATACGATGCATGGCATGCTGATATGTTGCACCTGCATTCCTTAAGCCAAAGGGCATTACCCGGTAGCAGAACACACCCTGAGCGGCTCTCAAGGTGATGTATTCCTCGTCTTCTAGGGCCATTAAGATTTTATTATATCCGGAATATCCATCCATTAAAGAAAGTTCTTCATAGCCACCTGATGTATCAATTAAAAGTTCTGTAATCGGAACTGGGAAATAATCCTTAGGACAATGCCAATTAAGATCTCATAAATCGATGAAAACTCTAATTTGTCTGTTATTCTCCTTTATAGGGACAATATTAGCCAACCACTTGGGATATTGAACTTCTCTGACGAAGTTAGCTTTAATAAGCTTATCCACTTCAACTTCAATTTTGGTAGCATAAGTTGGGTGTGTTCTTCTCTCGGCTTGCTTAAATCCTCGATGCTCTTCTGGTAAACCCAAATGATGAGTAGAAACATCAGGATCAAGCCCGGGAATCTATGTATAGTTCCAAGAAAATATGTCTCGATTTTTCTTTAAAAAGGAAATATACATCTCTTATTCTTCAAGAATCATGGCCGCACTAACTAAAGTGGGGCCTGGATCTTCTTTTGTACCCAGATTTATTTCTTTGAGTTCATCCACGATGGTAGAGATACCCTCTTTAAATGCTGGAGGAGCATCCCTAAGATCTTCCTCTTCTTCTTCAACATGTGTTATTTCTTCTGTTTCTACATGCATAGTGGATGATGAAGTAGAATTTCCATGATAAGAAGAGATGTTAAAATTTTAACATCTTGAAGAAGAAGCTTCCATTTCCGACCCAATTGATGATGAAGGGTCTTCCATGGGTAATAAAGAGGAGATGATGGATTGATAATCGACATCATGATTCACCTCTGACATTTCTATAACTTCTTCTGGCCTGATTGGCAAAGTATAGACTTTCTGGATTTCAGAGGATGAAATGAAGACATCTCCATTTGAGTTGTCATCACTGCTTGGTGGGTTACCAATTTCTCCCATGTTGTCTGGCTCGATTGTCGTAATTGACATTATGGATCTTTCCATAATAGTATTTGGATTTGAGTATATCTTTTCAATTTCACTGATAGGAAACACATAATCTGTACTCACATGTGTAAATGGATTTACTGAAATCCTCTGCAAACTATATGGAGCATTAACTTTGGTAATCTACATGGTTGTGGATTTATCCTTTCGCTTCATGTGATAGAATTCTGCCTCAATGTATTAAGACTCACATGTCTTGAATGGGGCCTTGTCACCATACCATGTCCCAACGTGACCATCGAAACAATATTTGAGACATTGATGGTATGATGAAGGGATAGCCGTATGTTGATTTAGCCGGGGTCTTCCAAGAAAAATGTTGAAGACTGAGTCTTGATCAACACCCATGAAATCTGAATTGGATACAGGATCTCCAAACTGAGTTTTGAGTGTAACCTTGCCCAGTGGTTCTTGTTCATTTTTATCACATCCTTGTAACATCATAGTAGAAGGAGATAAATCAGATTCTGTGAGGCCCAATTGATGAAGTGTATGAATGGGCATGAGGTTGACTCTTGAACCATTATCAATGAAAGATCTTCGGATGTCTATGCCATTGACCTTTCTAGATAAGTACAATGGTATAATATGTCCATGCATGACATCATCTTCATCTTCATCAGTAAAAGATATTACAACATGACATTCTACAGGATTATTCTCTATGTGATAGACTTCAGCTGCAACAATTTTAGTTCCAAACTCTTGAGGACTTGACAAAGCCTCTATGAGTTCCTCTCGAAGATCTTTTGACAGATTCAAAGCATCCAAAATTGATAACTTGGATGGTACTTGGGCCAGGTGTTTCAATATATCATAATTTTGATCCAGAGGTTTGCGTTTCCCAACATGAACATGTGGTTTAGAAGGTGCCTTGGAAGAAGATGCTTTGGATGTTGATGCATCTTGTATCGGGATAGGAGTTGGAAATATTCCTGGTTGTGGAAGATTAGACTGATTAGATCCATTTACTCACCGAGAGGAAGAAGATGGAACCTTAAACCGGTCTTCCAGAATAACTATGACAGGACGAAATTTTCTATTGGTGGAAGAACTTGCTTATTCTTGCTCAGCTCTCTGAAGGTCTCTACTACGAGTTTCTGTTGAATACACAGTTCTAGTAGGGGTAGAATTGGAATAGTGGCTTCTGAAAGATCCATGTCTTACCCTGTATCCGGAGCCTCTGTAACTTCCTCTGATTCCTCTATTTGATATAGGGAATTCGGGCTCATAAAAATCGAAACTGCAACTGGCATATGGATCTGTTAATTGAATCATATTAATAGAACTGAAAATCAACTCTTCATCCGATGAAGACTCCGCCTGATTAGCCTGATTAGGCAGTACCCTTTGGTGGGACGGTCCCCATGGATTTGAAGTAGATGGCATGAAATCTGAGAGGGTCAAAGACCGTGTAGGCTTTGACACATACTCATCTTCTTCTAATTTTTCCTCTTTCATGGAATTGTGTCGTTTCATTGAGGATTTTTCCTCTGATTAAGGGGGTTTTTCTGTGGCATTTATGGCAGAAGGCACAATTGGTTTCTTCAATTATGTTAAAAAAATAGCATGAGTTAGGTTAAACGTCTTTCTGACCATCCAATCATCATATTTTGTTTTTGCATTTTTGCTTTTGACTTCTTGCCATTCGCCTTCCTCCTCTGGAACTATAGCAGTAACACATGCTACCTGAGCTAAATAACCTTTCAGTTTGACTTGTCCTGAGTCGACCATCTTTTACAAGAGGTCTTTGAAGACAAAACTCTTATGGATGGGATTCCCCAACATTTGATGAATCTGGCAATATTTGGTATGGTCTTCATCTCTTTCCTTTTTTGGCCTCTTGGGCCTTGGAAATTGAACCAAAGTAATTTGCATAGCTTAAATGATGTAGCCATGAACTTGTTCATTTCGGAAAGAGTAAGCATTACTCATTAAATACTCAAATTTTTTCCGTCCTTGATCTCTTTGATCATCTTGACGAAGCGACCATTGTTGTTGGCACTCAAGTGGTGGATCCCTTCGAGAAGATGAAGGTTTTGAAGTAGAAGAAGGTGCAGGTGCTTGTTTAGGCATAACTGTAGCAGTTTCTACTTTACACATTCTCTTTCCAAGAACTGATGGAATGACACGACCTTTATCCTTAGCGTGTATAAGGGAATCTTCAATCTTTTGAGCGATTGAAGTAAGGTCTCGAAACCCTCCTGTGTATTTCACATGGATCAACGACGTTCATAATTCATCACACAGATTTGAAACATGGATTGGAAACATTTCCTCTTGAGGGAGTGCTAAGATCAGGGAATATGTTAATCCCTTCTAGAGAGTAATGAAATCTGAGACCCTTTCATTATCCCTTTGCTTACAGTTTGTAAGATCGAAAACTATTGTCTTTGGAAAGGTTGAGCTGAATTGAAGAAGAAATCGTTGGAGAAGATCTTCCCATCTGGTAATTGACAGGAATTGCAAACTTGTATACCAAACAAAAGCTGGTTCTTGCAAGGTTCTCACGAAACATCTTAGTTTCACTGCTTCTTGCCGCTCTGGAGTTCCCATCATAGGATCGCAACAAAGCACGTAATGCATCAAATTCTATTCAGGATCGCCTAATCCATTGAAAATAGGGAATACAAGGTTTCAAAAACTTTATGGGGGAGAGATTGAGTCTACACATTTAGGGTAAGCTCTCTTTTCTGGTTGAACTTGTGCACGCTTCCCATCCATAGTCTCTAACCGAGCTGTTAATGACTCAATGGTAGTTATTAACTTTTTAGAAACATCATATTGAACTTGGACTTGGGCAGGAGCAATGAATGGAGTTTGGACAGGTATGGCAGCTGGTACTGCAATTGATATCAGCGCTGCCAATTGTTGTTGCACTTGACCCGTAGGATTAGACCTATGAGGGTGTACTAATAAAGGAGGATATTCTTGATCCATCTCAGTAGCTGCAACATACTCCCTTGGCTGACTGACTCCAACACGCTTAGGAAAAAGACTACCTTGAAGTAGTTCCGCATTCAACCTCCTCAATTCTTTCATTTCTTCCTCTTGTTGCACAAAGCATTGCTTTAGTGAGAGCTATTGGCCTTCTCCAAAGGAAGGATATGTAACCAGATTCATTCCCCTCCCTTTGTTGGATCCTTTTCGGAGAGGGGGATGTGGGTTTCTTGACGGATTACCTAGGTTCTTGAGTAATCCTTTGATTTCGTGTACGCACACCTTCTTCATTTTTATCTGTATGTACATCTTCTTGAGCATGAACTTCTTCATCTGAATCCTATGAGTGAGCCTCATCTGGTGGATCAACAACAACAGAATTTGTGGCATTGATTGATGAATAACGAATCACATCCATTCTATCATCATTTCTGTGACATTGTCTTATTCCATGTATTTGATGAGAAATTTCCTTTTGTTGATTCGATCCCTCAGGAACTTCTTGATGAACCATAATTTGGGGGAAATCTCTTGATAATTTGGCTCTTCATTCCTCTTGTGGCTTCATCCCCAATCGATAGAAGACCGACTTTTGCTGAGGTGGGGATTGATGATTTGAAAAAGTCCCCATTCCGGTGGAATGGGGCTATTCCTGCTATCTTATATCGACTCCTCGAATCCTATTTGTTGATTCTGAGGGTTGAGTTAAAAGAGTCTCTAGTCTGGCGAGCTGGGGTGGCTCTTGAGAGGCTATTTTTGAGACTTTCTTAAAAGCTCTCCAGATCTTGCGGACCATAATCTGAAAATTATATGTATCCACCAATCTGTATCAACTTTTGTCACCCAGCTCGAAAGACTTTTGGATGGTTTCCAACACTTATTTCACTTAATGATGTGCTTGCTCCATACGAGAGGTCTGTTCAATATTCTCATCTCCTTGATGCAGGAGTAATTCAACAACTTGTTCTCTGTATTCTTGATTTTGAGAAGAACTAGTTGAAGCATGTTCTTTGGCAAGCCTTTGATTACAAACAAAGCCAGTTGATTGTGGCCATCCACGGGCAATAGCATTGCATGAGACCATTTTCGACGGGCTTTACTGACTGGAGAGCACAGTGAAATGTAGTGCTCCATGAACAACCCATCCTATTACATGCATACCAGATGGGGAATTGGCAATTAACTAATGCAATATTCCTAGTGCGCCATGGCATGAACGCTGAAGGGCTCTCTGCTACTTTTTAGCCTTCGGATATCGAGAGACTGATAGAGATTCCAAGTCAATTTGACATTGTAACCCATCTATTATCTTAACATGATATTCATATTCATCATAAGATAATACTTTTTTTCAACTGAAAAATAGTTTTCCATATGTTGAGATGAATATTATGAATTCTATCTTCCGTTTATATCTCTGGAATGTCATACTGATAGTCATCCAGATGCCAAAACATGACTAGCACTTCACCATTCACTAGTTGTTTTCTCATGTTCATCATTTCCTCTTTATCATTCAATAAAGATTCGTCTACATGATTTTACCAGAGCTGGTGCTTCCTTATTTCTTCATCAGATTCAACAAGATTTGTAGAGAAATCACAGATCAAACTAGAAGATACATGACTTAGGGGTGGTTCGGAGAATGACCTACATCTTGGGCTGTCTTCTGATTGAGAAAGTATTTCACCTCCTAGCGATGAAGCATCATACATGACGGGTTTCTCATTTGCAAGTGCCTCAATATCAGAGGTCTTTCTTGGCACTACATTTCCCAATAGAGAATTTTCCAAGCAATGTGCATCAGTAATATGGAGAGGACTTTCGCAACAAAATTCGTCATTATAGGGAGGACCACCATGGTGGGTTACAACAAAAGATGAGATCTCTTACTCTTGGTCTTCTGACCACACAGAGGGTTCATGTGGATCGCATCTGAAGATGAAACTTCAAGAATGACCAAATTTTCATGAATCAAGCCTTCATGAGGAAGTGTCTACTGAAGACCTTCTGAATTAATGTTCCCACTATTGGGAAATGAGGGAGTATAATTGTGAATTCCAATAGATAACTATCTGAGGGATTCAAGAACTCTAGCATCGAGCAAGGCCTTGTTACAAATTGGATCTTGATCTCTTGACTGTGCTGGGAGGGTCTTCTTCTTAGATGCCTTCTTACTCACCATAGAAACTACTTGTTAACAAAAGCGGCTGCTCTGATCAGGTGTATGTTCCTGATCAGGAGATATGTCCAGGTTAGGCTGACGATCTCCACTCAAATCAGATGTATGTGCCTGACTTTGTTTTCTGTATGATATGGGGGAGTATGCCTCACAACCCTCTTGGACTGGAAAAGATGTGTGTGTCAGTTCCGGAGTGAACTATTGATGTGTCACTCCACTGGTAGGGACAGATTTATGTGTCTTTCCCAGAGATGTTGTTGATGCTTTTATAATATCTTGACATGCATCCAGGATATGAGCATGGATTTTCTTCTGCTCTTTCACCATTTTCAGAATGTGCTTGGTGACTTCAGCTACCGGAACTGGGAGATTCGTCCATTTCATGCTTGGAGTAGGTGTGTGTTCCTACTCATGTTCTCCTTTTACTGTTAGTGAATCCTGACAATACTCAAGTGTGGGGGCAGAGAGTTGAGTCTGCCTCCTGTTTTTCATTAAAGCTTTCCGACTGACTTCTCTGTGTACTACCAAGAAAGAATGTTTCAAGGATTGATTAATAGTAGAAAGTGTATGTGCCTGGCGATTGCACTTCGCCAAATGTGGTTGACAAGCTCCATCATATGTAGTCAGACGAGCCTGCTAACTAGCTGGTGATGTATAAATAGGTGTATGTTCCTGCCTATAGTACTCCACCGAAAATGCCTGGAAGGATTGGCGTGATGCTGCCAGACGAGTAGCTGGACATCAGAATTAATATGGGAAGGAGTGTGTGCATGCTCGTTGCTTGCCACCATGTTAGGTTGGTGGACTTCTCCGGAGATGGCATAGATGAGAACCTGCTCACTCTTAACCAGATTTTGCCTCTAGCGATTCGTCTTGCCTGATCGGGTTCGAGGAACCTGATCCGAACGCATCGAGTCGACACCCTCATCATGTTGATGGCACAATGCCGCATGAGTCTAGCGGTGATTTCTAATAGGATCCCTTGGGAATAACTCATGTCTTCTTGAATTAAGGCCCTGAGGGACCTTCTCATTCACCTCCCCGGAATAAGGGAGCGAATGGTGATTGTGTTCCGGGGATAACAACCCAAAACTGTTGGAGCCGGTGGTTCGCACCGTCTGCTTCTTAATCACTGGTCATCATTTTTCGGATGATCAGGGTGAATTGTTCACTTGGAGGGATTGTCGGGCAGCCTCCAGAGTTGGAATAGTACCATTTTGATGGTACTCCTTAACCAGCACATTTTATAACCAGCGTTGAAGATGACGAGTAAGTGATGTCGTCCTCAGAGT
Organism: Viscum album; assembly: GCA_963277665.1. Classification (NCBI taxonomy): domain Eukaryota; kingdom Viridiplantae; phylum Streptophyta; class Magnoliopsida; order Santalales; family Viscaceae; genus Viscum; species Viscum album. Next base: position 305,632,820 of record OY728150.1, read on the forward strand.
GGATGATGATCCATTAGGAGTAACAGCAGTGGCATTTGCAATAGTGGTATTCACAGGTGTGAACTTAAGAGGATCCATTTCGTAGAATGCATAAAATCTTGGAAAAGAGTGCCTTATATATAACATACGTAATGAAGATAATTCAATCCACAACATCTTTTGGATGAGCACATATGTCAATGATTGTTTTTTTGGCCCTCTCATTGAGTTTTAAATAGGGGCCTAACAAATAAGAAAAACATCATTTTAACTTTGTTAAGGATTCACATCGGGTTCACCATTTTTTCCCTCTTGAATTGGGGATGATCTCATTGATTTAAGATTCAAACATTCCAAGCGGTTTCTAACAGTTTTATTCGTAGAACTGGAAACATCCAATGATTCCATATCAATTTGAACATACTTTCCAAAGGTAGGCGCTCATTAGTTGTGGACTGATGATGCTTAGGAATTTTCATTGGTCGAGAGGATGGGAGGTCGGACTCATCACACCTTTTTTAGGTGAATAATTGTATACTCCAGGAATATCTTTATATATTTAAGTTATGTTCGTGAATCATTATTACATTACCAAGTATAAAATATGATTTCCTTTAAATTTGAAAATCAATGATCGATATGTAGAAAATTTAGAGAATATTTTATATGTATTCGAGGTTCTTCATCGATAGAGAATCATCTGTATTTGTTAGAGATTCTTAGTCAATGGTATCCTTCGGTACATAAAAGTATCTTGGTCAATATGATAACCATACTAGTTTTAAATCCACTTAGTGAGGCACTTGAAGTTTATTTTCATTCAGAAGGACATGGATTATTTCAGAGTTGGGATCATACCCACTGATGGGCTACCTACATATCCTTTGTTTTGGAAAAGGAATCAAAACCCACGTAGTTCGAGTACGGGAGTATGATGTTTTATGATTGATTTCCCAAAGAAAGATGTCATAATTACTTGTACACTCTAAGCTCACGTGAGTCATGCTCGGTGTGAAAAACAAGAGGTATTGGTAAAGCCAGACAATTGTTCCATGAAAGATGCAATCATAAGAAATTAGGTGGGGCTTATGTATGTATGATTGCCGAAATAGATGAAGATTAAGATTTACTTCAGGAAAGAAATCTAGGAACATGGTCCATAAAAGTATATGTACTGTATAAATATTTGAATACTATAATCATGGGGATTATTCCTAATGAATAATCCCATATTAGGAGGGGACTTATGATTGGGTTTTATTCATGATAAGGAAACCCATATCAAAGGTAAATTAGGACTGGTTAAGAGAAATTAAGACTGGGGCTTACTCCTGAGAAAGAATCCAAGGTTAAAGGAATTATGGTTGGGGCTTACCCCTGAGGAGGATGCCCATATTAAAAGGATTTGAAACTGGGGATTACTACTGAAAAGGAGGCCCAGGTTATGAATATTGTGGTTGGGGCTTACTCCTAAGGAGGATGCCCATATTTGTAAATTTTAAGATTGGGGCTTACTCTTGAAAAGGATGCCCAGATTAGGGGACATGGGGCTTACTCTTAAGGAATGCCCAAAATTAATGGGAATTATGATTGGGGATTATTCATGAAAAGGAGTCCAAAGTTAAGTGGTTCTCTCATCTTATAGTATGAGGTTGAATGAATGAAATCTCAATCATTAGTGACATAAAGATGTGTAAATCACTAGGTTTTGAGAGATGTTCCATAGAGTTCCTTTCAGATAAGGAATTAAAATCAATAAATCATTCCATAAATGGATTTGAAGAGTGTCTTGAATACTGAATCTTGAATAAGAGAGGTGTAATGGGAAAAGAGGGGTTAAATGGGCAAGAAGGGCACCCAAACATATGGGGGGGCGCATGTCCTGGCAAGCGCGCAGGTACTGCGTGGGTGCGCAAGTCCCTGGGTGCGCAGGTATACCTGCGTGGCACGTGGGTACTTGCACGATTTTCATCCCTTAGAGTAATATTTGGGCGATCATTGATAAAATCCTTTATAATTATCCCTAGAGGCTTTCAGGAATATGGCGCGCAAGTTATGGTAAAGAAGTAGGGCGGCGCACAAGTGTGTCCATTTCCCTTACGGGTAAAACACTTAGGCGCGCAACTGTTAGTGAATTCTAACACTTAGACCCTACTCCTCTTGTCTAGACCTTCCATTCTAGGTAAATAATTACCTTAGAAGTTTTCAGAAGACCTAAATAAGAGACGTGGGCGTTCATGACCACTTTTATTGTTTCATACGAAGTTGTTTCTACTTCAACCAATTTTGAGGCGTAGCCAAGCCTTCCAGAATATTGTATTTTTATATGATATGAGAAATGGTCCAATGAGGTCTATGTCCCAATCGTTAAACGATTCAACTTCCATTATGGGATTCTATGGAATCTCATTCATTTTTCCAATGTTTCTAGTGTCATTTCATTTATCACATCTTTGGTATAATTCTGTCACATCTAGGTATAGTGTGCACAAAAAATGTCCACTTTGTAGAATTTTTACTATAGTTTTCTTGGGTACATGATGTCTGCTAGTTGGTGACATGTGACACTTCTATGTTTCATTATGGGTTTGATTCTCATGACTGAATCTTCTCAATAAGCCATCAGAACAATGATCGAACAATATTAGTTAATCCCAATAGTAATTTTTTACTTCTGCAAAGAATATTTTACTATGTTGATATGATAAATCATGATGTAAAAATTATATAGAGAGATAATTATAGATTTAATAGATCCATATGTGTACCTTGATACTGGACAAGGTTTCATCTGGAAAATCCACATCAATGTCAGCCTCCTTATTCTCCTTAACGGATGAGATGGGAAGTCAGGATAGATGTTCAACAATCAAATTTTAAGTTCCTTTTGTGTCCTTGGTTATACTTTCAAACACTTTCTGCAAGATGATCCACTATATCAGTCTTTTATTGGTATGTTTCATTTTCATCAAGTATCTAAGAATAGAACGATCACTATGTACCATTATTTTAGACGATAACATATATGAATAGGATTAATCAAAGGCATATAGAATGTCTAAGAGTTCCTTCTATATAGTCTTCTAATGTACATGATATTCACTTAATGTGTGTGTTGCATAATATATGGGAAAACATTTATGTTATTAATATTTTCATGACTTATTATATAGTCCCTTTACTGATTTTATATTAAATGTTCATAATTTGTGCGAAATATTAATGTTTTAATACTAAATATATTTTTTTGTGAATCTTTAAAAGTAGTCCAGTTCAGATAGTTTTCTATTTTATTTAAACCAATCACCCTAATAATCCAAATTGAATGGTTCCTTTTTAGTAGCATTCCACCGTAAATATAAAATATTTAATTAGAAGGAATCTTATGCTAATTATGCCATTTGAAAGGTTATATGGATCACACAAGAAGGCCCACAGAATCTGTGATGAAGTTAGACTATCCATTATGATTGATTTACAAGGATAAATACATAAGTGAAAATTCATTCACTCTCCTCAATCTTTCAGGGGACAATATAAGGAGTCTTGGATAAAACATTCAAGTCCCAAATCCAAATAAATGAATCCCAAGTGATTCATTTAATCTAATCCCACCAATCTAGCCGGGAAATAAAATCAGTAAAATATTCATGAAATGGCTCCTGATCTAACAATAAAATCAAGATGAAGATTTTCAGTGATAAATAGGGAATATAGGTGGCTGGCGTTGTTGAATAAATCATTTTTATTTGAATGCATCATTCTATTCAAAAATCCATTCACGTTTTGGGCATCGAAAAATCATGGATTGAAATGTACAGCTTAACATTGTTTATGAAAACCACCATAGCATTGTCTTCATATGTCCAAACGCCTTCAAATGTTGAGAGTAGTTGGCCTCCATTATTATCTACAACTTTCATGAAGGAGATATCTTGATATTCATTTGTCCTAATATCTAATGCATCGAGCAGAGTGGAGGGGCAGTTTTGGAATGAAAACAGTCCACCACCTTGTGCTATAAATACATCATATCCTCTCCTTTCAAAAGGGTTCCCATTTCAGAAAAGAGGATCATCAATTTTTAGGACCAAAGACTTCCTAGAGGCTTTGGATGGCCTTTAATTCTCATGTTTTCACTTGAGAGATGCTTCCTCGTCTTTTTTTTCATTTACTTTTGTGATCGTCATTGTTGTAATCTTGTAAGCCTTTTTCAGTCTATTTTAATGCTAGTTTTTTCTCCAATAACCCTTATTCTCATCCACCTTATGTAGTTTAATATTAATGTTCATAAAATATATTAAATGCAGTTGAATCCCTTTCCCTTCTTTTTCTTTCTCATTAAATCTAACGTTCATTTTTAATTTTCATCATCGTTCACGTGTGTGTGTTCGACACAATACTCTTTTCATGTCCCTTTATTTTTCTTCACATATTAGTTAATCACTATAAAAATATATTACTAGATTAATAACCATATTAATGGATGAGTAAATCTACCATTGGGTTGAGTTATAATTTAGGTATGTTAAGCGATTGAGAGATTTTTCTCAATGAGTATTCATTGAATTAACATTGTGTATATTGGACTTAACATGTCATGGATTAAAGACATATTTACTTTAACGTATGGATTCCATGGATAATTGGAACCATAAATAAACAACCAAAATCAATTAATGATTGATATTTGAAATCTAGTTAATTTAATTCTTAGATTAAATCCTTAAAACGTAGGAATTTCAATCAACGTCCACATGTGACATGGGTGTTAATTTAATGAAATATAAAGCAAAGATCAAGGATATCATAATCATAACTACCTTAATGATGAACACACCTCAAATTGGATTGTTCTAGGGAATATAGTTTCAATAGAGGGTATTGAAGTTGATACTACCAAAATTGAAGTGATCCAATCACTTCATGAACCCACCTATGTTCGAGACATCTGTTTATTCCACTGTCATGTTGGTTTGTATTGTCAATTCATCTAAAAATCAGTAGAATTTCCCACCCACTCGCTTTGTTTCTCCAAAATAATTTCACTATCAATTTCGATGAGGTTTGCAAGAGATCCTTCATTGAACTCAAAACTTCTCTAAAATCTACCCCAATAATCCAACCCCCAAATTGGTCCTTACCCATTGAGTTGATGTGTTATTTTTCTCATAGAGCCTTTGTGGAAGTTCTTGGACAAAAAAGAGAAAATATTCTGCATGTCATCTATTATGCCTCCAATAAATTGGATGGAACATGATCTCACTACACTGTCAATAAAAAATAACATTTAGAAGATGTTGTTTGCATATATAAATGCCATCCCTATCTCTCATGTGCTCAAATCATCATCCCCAAAGATCCTTCTTCTATAATGTTAATACTCCCAAAATTTGATTCCCAGCCGAGGTTAATAATATGGATAATAATGCTCTAATATTTTTACCTTGAAATAAAAATATTGATGAGGAAATGAAAACCTTGTGGTTGATCACTAGAGTAAAATTTCTAATTATTCTCTTTTGGAAATAATTGATCCTGAATTCCCCACTAAGCACCTTTCATCTGTCACTCCAAAAATACAACTGTATTTCCCAATTGTAAATTACTTGTTTTTTTGTTTTTATCTTGAAAATATTTCAAAAAAAAAATAAATGAATTTGAAACTGATTCAAAATAATATTTTTGGGATGATATTAATCTTTGGACAACTGGGGCAGACATGGTAATTAGGAGATGTGTTGATAAATATGAACCTTCCTCTATCATAGAATTTTATCACTCACTTTCTGGAGGTGGCCACTTTGGACCACAAAGGACCTTCCAAAAGGTCCTAGACTCTAGATTCTTCTATCCTTAAATCTTCAAGGACACACATGAGTTCTTTAAATCATGTCCCACTTTCCAAACGTTTGGCACAATTTGAAAGAGAAATAAAATTCCCCAAAAACCGTTAATCTTATGTGAGATCTTCAATGTTTGCGGAATCGATTTAATGGTACCATTCCCCCCTTTTAATGGATTCTCATGCATTATTATTATAGTTTATTATTATTATATGTGGTTTGAGGCTATACCCACTCGAAAGGAAAATTCAAATATTGTTAGTGTGTTCTTAAAGACACACATCTTCCACCGATTTGGCAGACCACGTGCTTTAATAATTGAATTAGGATCCCATTTATGTAATAAAACCATGTAATATATTTTGAAAGTGAATGGTTTTGTACATGAAATGTCAATTTCATATCTCCCCAAATCAAGTGGAATGTATGAACACTCTAATAGAGAAGTCGAAATAGTGCTTGAGAAAATTGTTAAACCCCTCAGAAAACATTGTCCTGAAAGACTTGGTAAGCACTTTGGGCTTATCGAACTACCTATGAAACACCATTTGGGATGTCTCCAGTTAGGCTAGTTTTTGGTGAATCATGTCATTTACCGGTTGAAATCCAACATAAGACTTATTGGTTTGTGGAAACCTATAATTTTGATTTTGAAAAATTTGGTAAAGAATGATTATTACAATTGGATAAACTGCCGGAGCTTTGACTTATATCATATGAGAATTCCAATATTTACAAAGGAAAGGCTAAGGAAATGCATGAAAAACACATCCTGAGAAAAGGTATTCTATTAAGGTGAAAATTTATTTCTTATAAACTCTCCATTTCATATTCACCTAGGTAAGCTTAATTCATGTTGTGAAGGTCCTTTTATTTTTTTTCATGTTTACCCAATTGGTCTAGTGCAAGTCCCACTCCCCCGTCAAAAAGGACATTCACAGTTAATGTACATCATTTAAAGAATCACCATGAGAGTACAGACAATCCTGGAACCACATCGACTTCGATTGAATCTCCAAATTCTATAGTTGATCCACCACTGGATGGAGATGACAACCCACCAAATCCAAACCAGGGGAACCTCATTCCCTTTAACTTCTCTCTCTATTTCCCACTCTCTCTCTCTCTCTCTCATTCTTCCTCCATAATTTTCTTTTTGGTTTTACCACATTCCTCATCACAATATTTTCTATTTACTCTTTCTATTTTGCGAGGGTTTGTCTTTATAAAACAAAAACTTTAAAAAACTAAAAAACAAAAATAAATTATTCAAAAAACATATATGAAATATCAAGAATCATACATATTCACCATCAAATTTTAAAAAAAATTGAAACCATTTTAGGGAGTCAAAAGATATGGTTTCATCTACAATTTTTTGCATCATATATTTGGTTAAATAATATTGTGTCAAAACCAACAAATTATGAATGCCCTATTTTTTATTTGGAAATTGAATTTCTACAACTCTGAGAAATGCTATTTTTTTCATGCAAATTCCACCTATGGACATATTTTCAAATTGGTTGTTTTTCACCCCCATGTGTGAGTCTTGAGTTTGTGGACCTTTCGGTGGAATTTCCTAATTTAGTGTACTTTAATATCATAGAGGCATTTTTTGAGCCACATGAGAATAAAAATAGCCAAATAACCTTTTATTTCCCTTACAATAATCCTCTATTTGGAAGCCCCTTCAATCATGGGAAAAACTTTTCTTTGTTAGCCACATTAAAATATCAATACCTTATAACACTCAATATCAACATGGAGTTTCATTGCATAATTTTTTGAAATTTACGTATAGGGGGATGGATTTTATTTTCGGTACCCTTTTTTTTATTTTAACCATGTTTTTATATGCATGAAGGCATGAATGAATTTTGGTGTTGTGGAGAGGTTTTCCTTTAGTGGGGTTTGGGAATGTATATATGTTTATCTTGTAAAAATGATATTGAAATGTTTTACAAAAACAAATATAGAAAAATTAATATAAAATAAAAATAAGAATGGGTTGTGTCTTTGGTGGCTCAAAAATAACTCTTCATCAACCTTTGATCTTAATATAACTATTACATTAAGTGTATGGAAAATATCAATAATGGTTTTTCAATTTAGTATGAGATCAATATCAAGTTCAACCTTCTAAAAATGAAAAAAAATGAACACTTATGTCATTGGAAGATGTTTTAAGTTTTTGTAAATATTCTATCATCTCATTACCTTCAAATTACCTTCCACTTTTTTGTTTTTTTTCATCTTCATTCCCTTGTTAATATGTGTTTTCAATTCTTTTCATGTCTCATTTAAAAAAATGTGCATTGATTTTTCCATGTTGATGTTTTACCCTTCTTCTCCTCTCACATGGATATTATATTCCTACCATCCCATATCCACCAAAAAACCACTTCAAAACACCTCTTGATTATTTTTCACTCTCGATAGGTAGTGGAAGTTGAGATCTGTTAAAAACTCTATGATTTTTTACATTTGGTTGGAAAATGAGTGAAACTCCATAAATTAATTTTATCATCTTAAGAAGAGTAAGTTATGTATACTACCATTTTCCATTTCTAAATTTGAGCCTGAAAAAATGAATTGTTTTTGGTACAGTGATTATATAACAAATTGTGGTGGAATTCAATATGGATGGGTGATATTTTCTAAACCTCCACTGATTGGGGAAAACAAAATTTTAATATTTTTTGGTGAGTAAAAATGATTTTTATATATTTTTTATATTTACTTGTATATGAGGACATGCACAAGACTATTTGTGTGGGATTTTATGTTATTAAAATTATTATGAATTATTATATACTACCTTTACTAAATTTATATGAAATGTGCTTAATTTGTGTGAAATATTATTGTTTTAATACTAAAAATATTTTTTTAGAATTTTTAGAAGTAGTCAAATTGATCTTGTTTACTATTTTATTTATAAAAATCACTATACATATCCAAATTGAATAGTTATTGTTTTTCATAATTCCAAATTAAATATAAGATATTTATTTTGATGGAATTTTGGTCCAATTAATCCATTTAAAGGGTCATATGGTTCACTCAAGAAGGCCCACAAACTCTATGAAGAAAATGGTCCATCAATAATGATTGAATTAACGGGATCAATCCATATGTAAAAATTATTTCATTATCCTCAAATGTTTGGGGGACAATTTAAAGAGTATTGGATAAAAATTTCAAGGTCCTAATTCAAACACAAAGGCCCCAAATAATTCATTTAAACATAGCCCCCCATTTTGGTCTGGAAATAGAATCAGTACAGTATTCATGACATGTATCCTGGTCTATTATTCATATCAAGATGATATTTTTTAGTGTAAAATATTAGATATAGGTGGCATAATATTTTGAAGGAAGAATTTGTATTTGAAGGCCTATTTATATTCAAAATTCCATTCACATTTTGTCAATAAAAAACATGGATATAAAGGGATAGTTTGGCATTTTTTATGAAAATTAAAATATCTATGGCTCCATAATTCCAAATGCCTCCAAATTTTGATCGAAGTCGGCCAACATTATTATAAAAAACATTAAAGAATTATTTATCTCGAGATTCAGCTGTCTAGATATCCAAATCATCGATCCAATTGGAGGGGTAGTTTTGGAAAGAAAACAACCCACCACCATGGGCTATAAATACATCCCCTCCTCTCCTTTCAAAAGTGTTGGCATTTCAGAAGATAGGATCATATATTTGAATGACCAATTCCATTCCAATGTCTTGGTAGGACCTTACATAGTCATTTTTCCACTTGATAGACTCTTCATCCTCTATTTGTTTTCATTTAATTTTGTGTTCTTCATTGTTGTATTCCTGTAAGCCTTTTTTCATTTTGTTTTAATGCAAGTTTCTTCTTCAATATATCATATTATCATACACCTTTAGTTGTTTAATATTAATGTTCTTAAAAAAGGTAAAATATTGTATAATCCCCTTCCCTTCTTTTTCTTTCTCATCTAATCTAATGATCATTTTTAGTTCTCATCATCGTTTGTGTGTGTGTGTTCGACGCCAAATTTTTTTCTTATCCCTTTATATTTATTCACATATTAGGTAATCACCATAAAAATATATTAACATATTAATAACCACGTTACTGGCTAAGAAAATCAACCACTGGGGTGAGTTATAATTTAGGTTTGTTAAGTTATTGAGATCTTTTGCTCGATGAGTATTATTTGAATCAACATTTTGTATGTTGGACTTAACATGTCATAGAATAATGACATATTTTGATTAAATTATGTATTATATGGATTATTTGAACAATAAATAACCTAAAACAATCGGGAACTGATTAAGATTATAATCCTAGTTATGTTGAGGCTTTCATTAAAGCCTTAACACGTAGGAATTTCAATCAACAACTATTTGTGAAATGCTTGTTAATTTAACACAATATAAATCAAATATCAAGGATATAAAAATATTATCTACCTAATGATAAACTCACCCCAATATTTTGCATTTTGTTAAATCAAACATCATCCATAAATTAATTTATAAGATATGCAAACAAACCCCCCAATTAGAATACAATCAACCAAAAACAATCAACTATTAAAAAGATTCATCTCTGAGGATTCGACCTGAGTGCTACTATAAACATTAGCAGAGCACCAGAACCTTGACCGGTCAATAAGCAACAATCAACCATGATTTTAATGTTATGGGTAATTTATTATCCTAACCCAACACCAATAGTGAGGTCATCTGCATCACACATTAAGTCAAATTATTTTCCCAGTTGGGAAAAACGATGACTGGGGTTGTTATCAGGATTGTTTTCAGTTTTTAAAATTCCTTTCAACATTCCATAGTGAATTTGAAAGAAACATATTTTTGAACTAAAGTGATATAATTTCAATTAAATCTTTTAAAATTATTTTATGAATCCTCTGTAAAATCTAGATTGTCATAAAAAGTTTCTTATGCCATTAATGGTTGATGGTTTTAGTAAGTCCCTGATGACTTTTATCTCTACTGGATCGACCATTATGCCTCATAGGGAGACATTAGGACAAATAACATTCCTCCTTAGATCATATAAATACATTTCTATCTATTTAGGACTAGGAATTTTTCTTCACAACATTGGAGGACTAATTCCATATTTCTTTAACTGACCTCAAATGATCTTCCTTAAATACAGAAGTCATCCATGCATATTTCTAGAAATTCATATTCCATTTCATGGAAAATATGCAACATGAATATATGAAACATTACTGGAGCATTAATCATTCATAATGGAATTATTCTATTAGAAAAAGTAACATTTGATAATGTGAAAGTGGTATTTGGGTAATTTGTGGGGGTAACTACAATTTGGTTGTATCCTGAATATCTATCCAAGAAATTGTATTATATTTGTCCAACAAGTGTTTCCAAAATTTTACCCATGAATGGTAAAGGAAAATGTTCTTTATTAATGCGGAATTCAGTCATCTTAAATCTAGATAGGCATTCCATTTAGTGATTATTCATGTTGAAATTAATTAATTGCAATTAGTTCTCTCTTCTGTGAGACCACCTTTATTGGGAACAACTTGTATGGGGATAACCATTTCACTACTGATATGGAAAATATTATTCATTCATCTAGGAGTTTTAGAACTTCCTTTTGACGACTTCCTTCATCAGTGGTGTGAGAAACATTCGGTGATGAAATTATTACTTTGCATATTATTCTAGGAGAATAATTTGAGTGGATTCAACAATATTTATTCATTTTATGTCTTCTAGTCCCCATGAAATTAAATGGTTGTGTATCTTAGAAACATAAATAGAGTTTTCTTCTTGATACTGATATGTTTCAGAGTTGATAATAACAAGAAAATAACCTGACTCTCCTATGTATGAGTACATAATAGTACTAGGTAGAGTTTTTCATTCTTGAATTTTTGTTTGAATGATGCATGGAATTAAAGGTGGAATGGAATCCCTTATGAGAGGTCTAATGAATATTACTTCCTCAAAATAAAACTCTTATTTCTTCTATGAGAGTGACACTTCACTTTCTTCTTCAATGGAAAAGTACACATATCATTACCATGTAATAAATATGTATTGAAGTCAATAGCATTGATTGGTTTTTGGGTAGCCTTAATAAAGATAAACACCAATTTTTATTCTCCAACATGGAAGATCAGACGCCCTTGATTCAAATATATCATGGCATTTTCTATGGCTAGGGATGATATTCCATTTATAATAGGGATGTCACCTTCATTCTGCATTTATAGAACTAGGATGAATGCTAGAAAGAGGTATTTTCCAAATTTAACTAAGAAGCCTAAATAACGACATAGGTTTATTTCACTGATCATTCAAAATTTTGTAGTGCTACATGATTTGATTTGAGTTCATGGAGTACAATATTGCAGAAAACAGTAATTGTAATTAAGTTGTTGTTTGATCCAAGATCAAACATATCTCATCCAAAATTTCATTCTACAACAACACAAGCAATTGAAAAGCTTGGGGGTCTCTTGTTTTTTTGTGGTATTTTAGTATGTGCAATAGCATATAATTATTCATTTAATGTGATGACCCAAATATCATATATCAATCTTTTTTTGGATAGAATATCCTTTAATATTTTTTTTAAAACATTCATTTAGGTAATTGATTCAGTAAATAGAATGTTTATGTGGTGTTTTATAAACATATATATGAACTCCTTGTATTGTGCCTCATGTTGGCCTTATATTTCTCTTCTTGGGAAAGGAAGAGGTAGCTAGTATAGAGGCGGGGATACAAATAGAGGTTCCATAAAATTTTTAGGATTGTGATCAGTTTTGTTAGGTGACACATATTGATGTATTATTTCCTCAATATCTTCTTCCATTGGTGGTTATTTCATTCCCTATACAATATTCCTTTCATCTATTCCACTGGGTTTAAGAAAATATAAAATCTTCCCACTTATTAGAACTACCACATTATCTTCTTCTGATGGGTATGTGTATGTGTTACTTGGTAGAGTACCTGGTATTATTTTAGACAAGGTTTTTGAGATTTGATTCATTTATACTTATATATTTTGAAAACTAGCTATTTGTTTTTACATTTGGTTTTCCATAGTTGTCAATATATGATCTTATTTGTGAACGAATGTACCTAGAAGGATTTCAAAGTTACTTTTATGATGATCATGTTATTGATAAGGTCTTTGGTGAGAAGGTTGAAATTATTGCTGAGCTCATTGTAGAAAGGGTTGTTGTTACATCTACTACTGGGATATTGGAATTGGGTTCATCTATGGATACACTGGTTTTCCTTGATTCTGAAATGGTTCTTGACCACTTCGTTGTTGAAAATATCCTAGGTTGTTCTGAGGATTTTTTTGTGCATCCACCTCTTGGTATTACTCTTTCTATTATTGAAAAAAGTAGGTTTTTTTATCGTAATTAAGATAATAAAAATGATGATCTTGTGATTCCTCAACTCATACACTGAAATATTAGTAATGATTTGGACCACCACACATATCACAAGATTTTATTTCAATCAGAGGGGCAGAAGGGGGTTTTGTAGAAGGAATTAGAAAATATTTGTGATTCATCATGAGCACTTCTACTTGCGCTTATAATATGGTGTTCTCATCCACCATGTGGATAACAGGATGAGGTGGTCCAAATTCACCTTTCCACAAGATTTCATTTTTAGTGACTTTAAAAAGAATTGGTCTTCCCACATATAGGGTTTTAAACATTAATCCTCCATCAACTACAACATCAGTAGTAGTTTGTGGGGCTATTTGGAGTCCTTGGTGGAATGTAAACAACTAGATACACAAGTCCATTCCATGATGTGGTAAATTCATCACCATCTCCTTCAATCGGTACCACAAATCCCATGAAGATTCTTCATTGGTATGGGAAAAGTTATTAACATTGTACAAGATCATCCATATCTAGATCAGTGGAAAGTATTTATCCAAAAACTTCTTGTAAATATCATGACAAGTCATGATTGAATCAGAAGCTTAAATTTTTAGCCAGCCCTTATCCCAGTCTCTTTAAGAGAATAGAAATATTTCCAGTCAGATTGTGATTGAAAAATATACCTGGCTGTGAAATGCAACGCATACATCCATGATGATAAAAATGTGTTCATTCAGATCTTATCTCTACATTTCACTAATTTTCCCCATTTTCTAGATCTAGTGAATGAGTCCATGTTTTATTTAAAAGGTATGATCTGGGATGTGGGAACAAATGATGCTGGAGTGCACCATGGATTGATGGATGTCCATAATCCATGCCAGTCCTATGTTTAGGAATCATGTCTTCTCCCAGAAATATTTGATGAGGGTTTGGTTGGATGGGTCCCACTTGATGGTGTTTTTTGGCCATTACTGACTAGTGGCCTTAAAAAATGAATGATTCAATCTCAGGATTGAAGGCTAGGTCTTAATTTTTCCCAAGGATCTTCAAACGAGTTTAAGGTAATTGGTCCATGCACTAGAACTTGAGACACAAATGCAAGTGTCTCTTCAAAAAAACTATGGAGAGGGAGTCTTGGAAATGTACACAAAGGTATTTGTTTATAGAGTCTTGTAAGAACAATGTTTCCTCCCTGGCAATAGTTCCAAAAATTTATGTGCCTGCACAAGTCATTGATTTGATTATGGTATTTGGTCAGATTATAATTTTGGATTTCCCAAACATTACTTACTACCTCGGTGTAACATAGATATAGTTCGGGGTCGATCCCATGGGGAGGAAGCTGGAACTTGAAAGTCATTAACTTGAAGACCCTATGGGGTAGGATTAATTTCTAGTTCACTATTGTTTTGGAAAACAAAATATATGATGGTTGGTGGTTTCATCAAGAATGAGAGAGGGATAATGATCTATTTCAGGTATTTGTAAAAATAATGATCTTAATTCTAAACTTGGAAGAGTCATATGGTTTAGGATGTGATGTAGGTATAAATCATTAGTTTAATTTAGTCAAGAAACCTTGTTCTACATAGGGGTTGCTATTCCTTGATAGAGAGATACCAACAACCTAGATTCATTATAATTATCTCCTAGGTAAGAGAGTATCTTGAGATATTGGTCGTAGACTAATTTAGGATAGGGTCTTTCGCTTAAATATCCCGTGATTTGGAATGTTTAATTGAATGGGATAGAAATTAATTATTTACACAGATTAAAAATACATACGGTTTCTATATTTTATAATTTTATATTTATTTATTCATACTACCCTACACTAAATCCCATTCCCTAGGTGGTTTATATACTCTTGGTAGGAAGATAAAATAATAAACATATGAGAACCATGCATGAGATGATAAGACAATTTGAAATTAAATTTCTTACAATCATATAAGGGTTTTATCCACTAAAAATGGAGAATATACAATCGGAATTTAAGGAAATTTAAATCACAATTTTAAAAATTTCACTTACACGGAATGAAAGACGAAATCAATTTGATATGACCGTTATGATGAAAAGCCGTAGGCGAGGTGAAAAGAAATTGAAGGCGGTTATGAAAACAAAATCCATGTCTCTTGAATTATTAAAAATATAAAAAAGGAAAAATAAATTTATGTTTGAGAGGGAATGGTTTTATGGAAACTTGAAAGATAAAAAAAACAAAATGACATAGCTCTGGGATCATCTTAAAACTGTTTATGGACTGTTGTATATATAAGAAAAATGATTCAGGACATGTAATGGATTACACATCATGTAACCACAATCCAATTAGATCACTATTTTATTAATTGTACAAATATATATCATAAAACTCGCTCAAAATTTATGGTTTTACCACTTTCACAATGTTTATTGATGACTCATGATGTGTATAATCCTTTCAACTATACCTTCAATCAGTATTTGTTGTTTAATGGACCTTAGTGAGGTCACATAATGTATTTTCCATTCACGCTGGGTATTTTCTTATTTCCGTAATTTCTTCAAAAATTAGCTCATGACTTGTCTCAAGACTTGTAAGTTTTTCTGAAATACAATTACACGATGTGTTCCAGTGGTTTATAATGAATTATAGGCCAATTAATCACTTTTCTACATTCTTTCCTTTAAAACCATGTGAATCCTCATTCCTTCAAAATTAAGCACATAAAAAGAACATTATCAAAAAAATTAAAAACCTTAATTAAATGGAAGAAAAATGTATATATTAATTCGGTATATCACACATGGTGGATGTTGTAGAAAAACGAAGTGAGTTATTGCATGATCTGGACACTATTAGTCAAACTCAGTGATAGATCATGTGATATTCCCTAGAAAAGCCGAACATGTCGCATGATTGGATTATGGTCTGGCCAATTGTGCTTCCAAATATTGTGGCACCTGTAGTGTGGTAAAAATATTCATTTCATTTTAAAAATTAATTTGTTAATCACACATTCCCTATACTCATTCTTCCAACTATATGTTTTCTCTCCCCCTAGGAACAGAAAGGCTATTCGCCTCCCTCTTTGGGGTTTTTCTCTATCTCCCTAAAATGTTCTCTAATATCTTCACTGTTAAATTCTATATAACCACAATGATAAGATACCCCATTAGAACTCTTCATTTGATTTATTTCTCAAACCCTCATCGTATGGTTTCCATTCGACGACTTTTAGACATATTATAGGGGTTTTAAAAATTAAATTATTTCCCTCTCACTGGGTTGAATCAATCCTTGTTGTAACATGTGTGTAGCACTGTGACCACAAAGCAAGGTGTCTACTCCATTTTCCATATTTCTCATCACATTATGGCATCGTGCTATTGTACCTGTTGCCAGAGTCTTTCCGCAAGGCAATAATCTAGCATATTAACAAGATCTAGACAGTTTTCCATGACTGTAGTGATCCATTCTTTTGTAAAAACCCAAAATATGGTGTTTTTTTTACTTTGATCACCACTTTGGGTGTGCCAACATAAATGGATTCAAAATTACTTATCCATTGGAATGAGTTTCTCCTTGGATTAATTCCATAGATTGGTAAATGGAGTCAATATGGATAATAAACTATGATACTGAATGTTTATGTAAATTCTTATGTGAAACTAATTATTTGGAACTTGTGTAAGGAAATATTCCTTATAAGATTTATGTTTTTTTTCAGTATTAATTAACTTGTGCTAATTTTATTATCATATTGTTTCATCCCTTGTTCATTAAAATATATGATGGCTTTCTTTCGTCTCATGTTCAATGCCATGTGGTTGCCTATGTCTGTATTACTAAGAGTGTCTTGTCATTTTAAATTCAAATTGTTCCAGCCCGTTTTTTGTCTTCAATTTAAATTTTATTCATGGTGAAGTCTGATAGATTGAGGTATTACAATGTCATTAAAAAATATAGTGAGAGGATTGATGATTCCATGTGCCTTGCATATATTGTTTTATTTAATCAATTTTAATTAGGATTGTTACTTTTTCTAGTGGATTTAACTGTATTAAATGATTTGTTAAGCATGTTATCTTTTTCCATTAAATTGTATGAGATGAGATGGAATTGTTTAAATATTATTCCTTTTTGTTTTTCTCCTTGTCCCATGTTGATGGATTGTATTGTTTATCTTTATATAGCCAGGTATCTTGGGATCATTCCATTCCATTGATGGGATGACATGTTTATTTATTAGAATAAAATTATAAATGATTTTACTTATGTTGACATTCCTTGTTTGATATGGCTTACTTGATACACTAAGAGGGATAATTTGGACTGTTGGTGAGGGCTTCCCAGATGGTTTTTATTACACATGAGTGATACTGGTTCCCCAAGGGAGAAACCAACGATGAGCATGTTTTCTATGATGGTTATACTAGGCCTTTGATGATACCCTGTCCCATGTGTGAGAGACTTGGTATGGACTCAGATTCACCATCCTTGAGTATTACAAGGAATTTTGTATGTGAGAGAAGTAGTTTGGTATATAGTTTAAACATCAAGGGGGGTGAATCAGTTTGGGGTACTTTTTAAACTAATTACAAGTTTTTATCCCCATACCTTTTGACATGTTATGATCTGGAGTCTCTTATTCTCTATTCCCTGTTTCATGTAATAATAGAAAGCTGTAAAAATATGCAGACAATATTTTTACCAGGTTCCCCACTCAATATGAGTAGTGACGTTATTTCCATGCATGGATATGACCAGTGCATGGACTCTCCACTATGATGTGATATGTTGTTACAGTGGAGTGGCTGGAAACAAAATCCTCTATCCAGTGTGAGTCCTTACACTTTAGTGGGGGTGGAAAAAATACTCTTCCATGGACTTGTGAGAGCCTAGTCCAACATGTAGCCTCTAGATAGTTCTTTATACTGCCTATAGAGACAGTCTTATTCCTTATTGATACGGTAGATTCTGCTCTTGGTCTTTTTTAGTTCTCTTCAATTGATTACATGCAATGAAGTATGTAAGAAATTCTATCTTCTTTCATTATCTTCATCTCTAGAAGAACACGAACTGTAATAGACTTCTTCTTT
Organism: Viscum album; assembly: GCA_963277665.1. NCBI lineage: Eukaryota > Viridiplantae > Streptophyta > Magnoliopsida > Santalales > Viscaceae > Viscum > Viscum album. Next base: position 305,651,155 of record OY728150.1, read on the forward strand.
CTTCTTCTTAGTGAAATTACCAACTTCACTATTCTCCTTCTCTCTTCTTGGCTAGAATCAAATACACTAATGTGATTTTTCATGAAATGAAGATCGGCTTACATAACTTCATCATAATAAATTCACCTCTCTTGTTCATGAGTACTTGTGATCATGCAGATGGAATTGAAGTTTAACCATTATTCCCATATCCATTTTCTTATTCTTTACACATGTGCACACACATATTTTTGATTAATTATTTAAGACACTTCACATTTGCATGTGAATGAATGCACTCATTTATTCCTCTATTTGTGTGATAATCCTATTGGAAGTGGTTCTACAAGCATACACCCAACCTCTTATACTTCGCCCCTTATTTATTTTCTTTCTGCTTCTTGTACTTGGTTAGGGTTTTTATTTATGTTTATATGTATATGTTTCTTCAAACATGAATGGGTGAAACCCTTTAATTGTGTAAACTTCTTCTTCAAACAACAACTCAAGGCCACAATATTTCTTCAAACCATGAACATTGTTGCATGAAAGCCTATGTTTCCCTTCCCTTACAATCACCTTTTTCTTCAAGAAAAAAACCTTTGCAAAAAAATTGAATAAAACTATGAAAACATGAAGGTTTTATCCCCATTATTTGTGAATCCAGGGTGGACACGAGTTAATTTCGTCATGAAAGGATGAGTGGGTCTTCTTTGTGCATGAGGTGCAGAGTTTTTGTTGTTCCCAAATCTAAGTGAGAGAGTATCTCAAGCACTGAAACTTGATGGAACGAATTTCACAAAGCACACAGAGGGTTACTAAAATCCTATCATGCGTTCAGGTGACATTTATTCAGGACGCAATTCAAGGGTGTGTAGCACCAGTCGAAGGCTTGCGGTATCTCTTCTTCGCGGAGCCTCGAAGGCTTGCGGTACATTTCTTTCTCTTCGCGAAGTGATGCACAAAGATGATTTATTATTTGTGAACACAAGCTCTTGGGAATGTTGAAGCAATAGCATTATTCGGGATCATGATACTCATTTTATAGGTTAGGGAGCACCTCTTGCATGGTCAAGATCCAAGTGATATGTCGTGAAGATCGCGACTTGGAATACACGACATATCTGGTATTTTGAAATCTTCAAACCCACGGGTGAAGATATGATGAGATCCTTGGTTTTTCGCCTTCAATTTGGGATCCTATCATCATTCATGGAGACAGAATCACATGAAAAATTCTCATTCATTAATGTTGCTCAAACCCACATTACCTTGGAAAATATTATTTTCCGCGACCGATCATTCTTCATCAGGATATCGCATGCATGAAAGACCTAGATTTCACGCATGGTCTTAGTTCCATCCAGTAGCGTTCATGGTGCTGAAATGGTCCTTATTTGATAGTTATATGTCATCCATGGTGATAGAGCATCTTCTCTGGTGAGTTCAATGTCATCGATGGGTGGCAGTGGTGTTGAGAGGTTGAAGATGAAGACATAGGATATATCAAATGTTGTGGGAGGATCAGACAATCCTAGTTCAAATGCACGCATCGCGAGATAAGATGAGCGGTGAAGTGTAGATGACCAACTATCGCAGTAATTAGATGTTCGAATGAGATGAAGGATGAGATGAGAGGATGTGATTACAAACGCATTAGTAAAATTTTGTCCCATATCGAAACAGACATGTGGGAGAGGCATTGTTTATCAATAAAATCCTCTCAAAAACTGCTTAGAATCCTCCTCTCCCCCCCTCTAGTGCTTCCCGCACCAGTTCTCTATGGTTGGGATTCTGTGCCCACCCATGCCTCCTACAGGTGTGCTCCTAGCACCCACTATGAATCCATGTGCACTGGTTGATCACTGTGTGCACACTCCTGCGGGATTTTACATGACCCGAACGCCCGGGCCTCATGCGGCGCTCGACTAGAGGGCTTACCTCAAGTGTCGTTGACCCTTCGGTCTCGCATGTGTTTGAGTTGAGGTCCCTGACTGGCCTCCATGGTTGGAAAAAATTTTGTAATCCAAAAATAATCATTCTAAATGAAATTAATTTCCATAATAAAATATGTGCATGCCCACCTCAATAACCAAGCCTCGTATTCTTTAAATTCAAATCCCAAGCATCCCTTTCTTCACCTTCTCATTTTGGAACATGAATTCCAAAAAGCACTTCAATCATCCTTAAGAGGATTATACTTCAATGTTGTAAACAATGTGTCACACATGATACAAGGTCTTTGAACATAGGAGAAGTATATCAATCATCTGATTTTACAGTCTCTATTTGATATAGGTGTGTTTCTTTAACCATCACTGATGTTAATTAACCTCATTAACAACAAATACAACTCAATTACTATAGTGGTCCCAACTATCTCCCCTTTGTATTTGTTGTAAATAACCAATTCTTTTTTATAAAATGAATATGTAAATATGTGTTTTGAGTCTTCACCCTTTTCTCTCCCTTATCCTTTCATTTCACATATCTCCCCATTATTAACAAGAAATAAAAATTTCAATGGAAGATGGGTATCAATTCTTTCTCAATCAATGTATCATCAATAATTTCTCTCTAAGTCTACTTGAGCTATGCTCGGTGTAGAAAACAGGTGGATCTAATTTAGACAACAATGATGCCCATTCTCCACTGATCATGACACCTCATGAGACGAGAAATCATTAACTTTGTCTTTAAGAGATTTTCGCTTTCAATCGAGGATTTGGATAATAAGTGTATATGAAACAATCAAACTGAAACTTCTACACTCACATTATCAAATGGATCAAAAACATTAAAGTGAAATAGGCAAGATAAGTGACCTTGGAATACTTCCATTCTTATTATGTCAGTGAGTAATTCAGTTAATCCCCCTTTGAGAAATAATATTTACGTTTATTAACCAAGGATGAGAAATTGGGGAATGATATGCCATTTCCAATGAAATTATCTTCAAACAATATTTATAGTAATTGAATTTTTATATCAACTAATGTTGACACTAAATAGAATAATAACTCTGGAATCTTCATTAGTCTCCCCCTCAAGGGAACACTTCGTATCACTGACTCTCACGTTCTCCCCCTAAGAGGTTGATTCACCTTCAAATCCATATAATATAAGAAAAATTACAATAAAAAATGATTTAAGTGAATAATGTGGATCCATATTTCTACATCAATGTGAACAACATGGTTGAGATGATTTTTTATACCAGATTCTACATTCTTAACACATTCACAACAAATCTTCAATGCTCACTATGATTGTGTGGACCTCACTATTACTTCCATCTTTTTGTGTGCGAATCTTATTTCTTCAAGGGATTTCAAATCACTAGATTCTCCTGGTAAAACATTCATATTTTTTCGGAATTCATGTTGGGATAGCGTAAATTCAATGATTATTCTAATAGTATGACCATCTGTGTGGAATCTCACACATTTAACTTATTTGTCTTCATGTAGAATCTTCGTTATGCTTTTAGCACAAGTCTTAGCCTGTGAATCTTTGATATTTCTCATTCTTTATGAATATTCTATCAAAACCACTAATATATCATTAAGGACTAAGGCATCAAGATTGGATCTTCTACATGGCTTCTTCTGTGTGGCATCATTCTTAGTACTTCTATTGGATGTACCACCCTTCACCTTCTTATATTTAGAATCCAAGGACTTCTCAAAATTCCTCCTTAGATTATTCTAGGGAGTTATTTCATTTCAAACACTCTTATTAATACTTCCCAAGGATCCTTTTTCTATCTTATCCATCTCCTATGATATTCTTTTCTTATCATCTTTGGGTACTTGTTGAAAATAACATGCACCATTCATTTGACCACTCTTATTCCATACATCACAAATGTTATCGAACATTCCAAATATTTTTGTAGTATACAAATTCTTCTAGATCTATGTATGTTGCTTCTTCTTCTATAGATTTATCCCTTTGATATGGGCTTTCATTGTGCTTTTACATTTAAGGAATTCTACTAAAAACACAATGCTGAATTCCCAAATTTATTACTACAACAACATTGAACAACAAACCTTGAATTCTTGATAGATAATTTTAATGTTTTTGAGTATTCATATTGAATTTTTATGATTTCTATGAGGAGATATCTTATAAATTATTCTTCCTATCCACGCTATTCATGGTGGTAGGTGTCTACATGCTTTTCTTCATCCATAATTTTTTACAATTTTTCTTCCAACCAGTACTTTTTGAAGAAAAAATTGTAGAGACATTATTTCAAGTTAGTATGGATGGTTCTTATATTTTCTCAGCTAATTGTGATAGATCAATGAGTGAATCCATGAACTTATTATCATATGTTGTAGGTATTTTGATAGTAAAATCCTTTAGTGATACTTGAGTTCCAGAATCAACTATTTCATTCTTTGTGGAGACTCAATATGTGTCTTCTCAAGATTGGTAAATTGAGCTTCCAATTCTTGACATCACATATTTTGGATGACTTCTTGGTCTTCAATCATTTTCATATTCTCTTCACAATCCTTATTTAATCTTTCAACTTCATCGCCATGCATCCTTACTTATTTTGTAACAAAGTTTCATGTTCTTTGATCTCCTCATAGTTTTCTTCTAAATATAACTCCTTGACATCATTGATCCTTTTCAGCTCATATTCAAGTGAATGGATCTTCCTTTCTATAGTCTTCCTAACTACTTCCTATTTTTCAACATCATTGAGCCACTTTTAAGAACATAAATCAAATCCCCTCTTTATTATTTCATAGTCTCTAACCTGTCTGGAGAGATTTAAATATTCATCAATTTGTTCCATGTAGGCCTTTCTCAAAAACATCAGTTTATTCTTCTAGTTGAGTGATATTTTCCTGCATGCATTGAAAGACTCAACAAAACAAAGATATACTTTCTTTAGGAATACAATGTAGAATAATTCTTAATCTATCAACTAATATTTCTTGAGATGTTATAGATTGATCATCACCACTTGTACTAGCATTTTCATCATGAGAATAATATCCAAATTTACTAACAGATACCTCTTGATTTGTTTATGTAGGAAGGTTTTCCATATTTTTGGTTTGCTATTGATCCAAATTTCCATTATGTTCTATGTCTGGTGTGTCTTCAATTTCATCCAGATATGGAGAACCAACTTCTTCCTCTTCTTTAGATAAGAGAGGCTTCTTCTTCAACTTTCTCTTCTCCTTCTTTTTCTTACTCATCATGGTCTTAGTAGATATAGTCTTCTACTTAGAGATAACAAAATATTCACTAAAATTTAACTTCATTAATAACTCATGAAAGAAACTCAAGTCATAAAAAGAGAATAAAATCACTATAGTGAATCTAAGAGAGGAGAACCTCCTATTACTACCAATTGGGTGGACTTGTTTGGGATATACCAAACACTGATAGGGGGGTGAATCATTGTTGGGGACTTTTTAAACCAATTATTACTTTTTATCCCTATAACTCTTCACATATTAGGATCTTGATTCTCATATACATTTTTACATGTCACATGAAATAATATAATGTAGTAAAAATATTCACACAATATTTTTATAGGGTTCACAACTCAATAAGAGTTTCTACATCCATGCCATGGATGTATATGACTAGTCAATTGATTCTCCACTATGATGTGATATGATATTATAGTGGCATGCCTAGAAAAACAATCCTCTATCTTGTGTGAGTCCCTACACTTTAGAGATGGTGGGAAACAATCCTCATCCCTAGACTGGTGAGAGCCTTGAACAACTTGCAGCCTCTAGATGGTTCTTTATACTGACTATGGAGACAGTCTGCTTACTTTTTGATAAGGTAGGTTCTGCTCTTTGTCATCATTAGTTCTATTCACTAGATTAATTTCCAAGCATTAGGAAATTAGTTATGTCTTATTTCATTCTCTTCTTCTTTAGTGCAACACCAACTACACTAGACTTCTACTTTATTCTTCTTAGTGCAATAACCAACTGCACTATTCTTTATCTCTCTTCTGAGATAGAATTAGATAAACCATTGTAATTATTCAAGAAATTAATATCGGATTACTTGGAATCATTATATTCAATTATTCTCTATTGTTCATGAATGCAAGTTATAATGCATATAGAATTAAGGTTGAACATTCATTCCCCTTTATCTCTCTTCTTATTTACAGACAATAACAAACTTGATTTTGATTATTTATTTAATTCAATTCGTGTTGGAATGTGCATACATATATGCATGTACACTCATATTCCTATCCTTTTTTTAAAAAACTAATGGATGTGGTTCTTTGAGCACACACACAAACTATTCTCATTTTAAACATCATTCATTTCATTCTTCCTCTTTTACTTGGTTAGGATTCTTATTTATGTTCATAAGTATATGTTTCTTCAAACCTGAATTGGTGAAACCCTATCTTTGTGCCAAATTCTTCTTCAAATTACTACTCCAGGCCACGAGCATTCTTCAAACCTTGCACATGGGTGCATGAAAACCCGTGCTTACTTTCCCTTGAAATCACCATCTTCATCAAGAAATAAACCCGTCAAAAAAATATAATACAAGAATGAAAAAAGGAGTGTTTTCGCATGTTTATTCATGAAACCAGGGTGGCCATGGTTCAATTTCATCACGCTAGGACATATAGATCTCTTTTGTTCACGAGGTGCATAGTTTTTCTAGTTTGCAAAGCTAAGTGAGAGAGTATCTCAATAACTAGCTCACAATGTAATATGTTTTGCGAAGAAAACTGAGGGTTTTAAAAATCCTATTGACTGTTCGGGTGTGGGTTCTTCGCAAACAATTTGAGGGTGAGTTGTACCTGTCGAATGCTTATGAGATCTCTTCTTTGTGGAGCCTTGAAGGATCATGGTGCTATGCTTGTTTTTTCATGAACTGATGCACAGAGATATACTATTTTTTGAGAACAAGAGATCTCGAGAATGAGGTAGCATCATCATTTGTTTGGCTCAGGCTCCTCCTTTTATAGGGTAGGGAGCACCTCATACATGTTCAAGATCCACATGATATGTCGTCAAGATCACATATTTGAATGATTGAGATATACGATGTCTTGAAATCATCAAACTAGCGGGTGAAGATATGCTGAGAACCTCAGTTTTTTTACATCAATGTAGGATCCTACATTCAAGCATGGAGTCAAAATTGTGTTCAATGTTATCATGCATGAATCTCGCCTGAACCCATGTGGCCAGGAAAAATCCATTTATATCGGCCAACCCTTCTTCATCAAGATATCTCATGCAAGAATGATGTAGATTTAATTCATGGTCTCAGTTTGATCCAATAGTTTTCATGGTGTCGAAATAATCCTTCTTTGATAGTCAGAGGTTGTCCATGGTGATCAAGCATCTTATCTGATGATTTTTGTGTCATTTATGGTTAGTGAGATTGAGAGGTTGAAGAAAATGATGTGGGATGGATTAAATTCTAAAGAAAGATTAGACGGTCCTAGTACAAACGCTCACAGTGTGAGATTAGATGATAGGTGAAGATTAGATGATCATATGTTGCAGTAGATCTGATGGTCGACCAAGATGTGGGATGAGATGAGAGGCTGATATTACATTCACATTATTAAAATGTTGTCTCGCAACTAAACAGACATTCAGGGGAAGCACGATTTATCAATCAAATCGTCCCGAAAACTGCTCAGAATTCTCCTCTCCCCCTATGGTGCCACCCCGCACAAGTTATCGATGGGTGAACTTCTACGCCCACCCATGCCTCATCCTGGTGTGCTCCTAGTTCCCACTATGCATCCATGTGCACTATATGATCACCATACGCACACTCTTTCAGGATTATACATGGCCCGGACACCTCTTCCTCATGTGGGGCTAGCCTCAAGGGCTTCTCTCAAGTGCAGTTGACCCTCAGGTCATGTGTGTGCTTGAGGTGAGGTCCTCGGGTGGACTCAATTGTTGGACCAATTTTTTTAATCCAAAAATAAACATTCTAAGTGAATTTTAGGGACATATTAAAATATGATCTTGGCCTCATCAAAGGACAAGACTCTTCTTCTACAAATTAAAATCCCATGAATCCCATTCTTCACCATTTAATTTTGGAACATGAATTCCAAATATTACATCAATCATCCTTAAGAGGATTGTACTTCAATATTGTAAACAATGTGTCACACATTATATAACTTCTTTGAACATTGGTCATGTACTTCAATTGTATGATTTTATATTATCCATTACACTTAGGAGAGTGTCTTTAACCATCATTGACAATCATTTAACTCATTGAAAAAATATACTACTCAATTACCATAGTGGTCCCAACGGTATGGGTCAACTTGGATGGGCTCGATGGTATTGGGTAATGGATGTTCTTGTGGAGACCCTTTGAAGTATGATGTGGTCTTCATGGATAGTCTCAAGACTCTATTGTGGTTTTCATGGATTGAATGATTTTATTCCCATGTGTGATCATCTATTATAAATTGTTTGAACATGCTTATGCATTTGTATTGTAAATTCCATTCTAATGAGAACATATGTTTTATTACTTGTGAATTAGACCCTAAGAAGAAGAATATTCTTTTGGGGTACATTCTTTGTTGTTCTATTTAATTTTTTCCCTCGTATATATTAAATTGTTTTCACATGTACATGATCATAATTCTAAAATATGCCGAACCATGTGGTATGGGATGAGTAACCATTAGCAACTCGAACAAAGTTATTAATGATTATAAATTTACTTCTATTATTTTTAATTTTATATGAATAACTTTTATATACAATTTATATGACATAGAATGGTCCTGAAATTGTGGCTGTTGACATACTTAGATTTATATCTCACACCCTTATCGGGCACCATTTGTTACTTGAGTAGATTTTATGCGCGAAGGTATGTAAATAGGGAAGTGTGCTTCTTATGATGCTTGATTTTCTATGCTGTTAAGGATGATGCTTTGGGGGAAGAGGATGCAGTCTAATCTTTAGATTATGTAGTAATAGTATTTGGATTTTTTTTACTTTTTTTAGTATATTTTATTTGATTGTACCCACGATACCCAATACTCTTATTTTTTATAGTATCATGAAGTGACCTCATATTTTGTATCGTATATTGATTGTCTACTTCTCATAGTTTTTTATTTATATTTTTTGGAAATATTTTTACATATAAAGTAGTATTTTTATGATTTTTCTTTTTCTATTTATTTAAACATAAATTCTCACATTGAATACTAGAACTATAAGGGAATAATCCTACCATAGATATACCTTATGACCCCAATACTTGTTCGATTCCTCTGGAATTAGGAGAGATACGATTGAGGTCATGTGACCAACCATTCTCGAGGCATGACTTAGTGGAATACAGGTCCAAACCATTTTAAAGGGTCTATCATGATGGTCATTATAAAGAATCTTCCTAGACTATGTTGTTGCAGTGTACTTCTTAGTAGACTATACATTCTTTGAACCATCCTGAGTGACAGAATGACCCAATAGATATTCATCGCCTTCATCTAGCTAGCATAATGGTGAGTGATACGAATTATTATAATGGGAATCATAGCGAGTGATCAAAATAATTTACTGAATGATGTTGTTACAGGAGAACACTACATTACGTTTGTTCATTCCCCATGATTCTCTCAAATTATGTAGATATACCTTATGAATATCTTCTAACAATAACAACTTTTTCTTATATCATTCTAAGGTTGATATGTTATACCTTGAGAGAACCTTTGAACACAACCCCTTCAATATCCCCTCCCAGAATCATGAAGTAAACCAGGTGTCTTAGTCTAAAATAATAGAAATGGAAACATCATTAAATCACACTATCATTCAGATATATACCCTCCCAAATTCACTAATATAGATGGTCTCCAAAATAGTTAAAAATTGTGAAACCTTATTTAACTTGTAATCGACCACCTATAATACATCACTAGCTCAATGGGATCTGTGTAAACATACCAAAAAATTCAAGGTGATGTCATTCCATTTCAACTCCGGAATGGATTGATGCTTCAAATCTCATGTAGGCCACTACTTCTCTTCCTTCACCTACTAAAATGAGGCACACTGTAACGACCCAGAATCATATCAAGGAAAATCACCTATTTGTAATTATTTCATATAGTATGAATCATAAGAAGAAAAAAGAAAAATATTATAGATTTATAATTAATGAAATAAATGGATTTTCCTATATTAACGAAGTTATACCAATAGAATTGTAACATTGAATTATGAATAGAAATATAATATCTCTAAATAGTAAAACAATCAATAGTATAGTAAACTCTCCAATGAAAGAACTAATAAATTTTAGGAATCTTATAAATACAATTATTATATAGTTATATAATAGAATATTTAAATAAATGTTTTGAAAATGATAAATTTTATTTTTTTTATTTTTTATAAAATATAAATGTTGGTTTAAAATTTCATATTTTACATAATGATTTAAAAGTAAATTTATTTTAATAAAATATATTCATACATTAATATTCTATTGTCTTATAATTATAAGGTAATTTTATGAGACCATAATTAATTTTTCAAAGTGTAATAAAATTAGTTATAAATTAAACAATCTATATTTTCTTAGTAAATGATAATTTTTCATTAAAATTCATATTTCACATATTTTGAGAATAATATTCATAAAATAGAGATAATTTATGAATTGTAAAAATAAAAAAATTGGTAGGTTCAATTTTTGGTATTTTTCTGAAATAGTATATATTTTAATGAGTAGTGAAATATGGTAATTTACTGTATTTAACATTTTAAGACAAATACATGAATTTTAATCTCATTCATGATTTAAGAAAACATTATTTAGATATCAAATTCAGTAGGTACTATACATAGTCACCAGAATCTATAATAATTCTTTTATTGATCCAATATAATAATAATATTATTAAAATAATAATAAAACACCCCTCCCCTCTACTATAAACACCACCATCACCACCCCTTCTCCTCAAACCACAAAATCCTTCAATATTATGTGAATTATTCCCAATCATCTACCAAGGATCACCCCATTGTATATGAGACAGTGGTCTCAAAAAATCACCAAGCTCAAGTACCTCATGGAGGTTCTCAAGGAGAAGAATTCAAGTGGTAAACCCCTATTTTCTTTTCATTTAATTTATATTATATTTTTTTCCTTATAATCTCCACACCTAAAATTATAAAATTGACATGATACATCTATTATATTTTATATATACTAGTTTTAATTTTTTTGGAATAAAATAATATCATTTATCTTCCCCTTCCATTTTGTTCTAAAAATGAAATCATCATCTGTGATGTGTTAATTTATCATATTCTATGACGATGGGATTCCCATTTTCATTACCGCCATTATGGATGGTCATAAACCCATTTTTATAGTTCAAATGTATAATATTATATCTATTACATCTTATGAAATGTTCTTAAACAATTATATTTACATAATATTAATTAATAAAAGAAAACTAGTGCATGATGATCGAAAAATCTCCAAAATAATCAAATCGGTTATCATTACCATCTTATATAATGAATCATCCTCACATTTGGAAAAAATGTTATAGAAAAAATTTAATATCATGTATTTTCATTAGTATAATTTAATTTTAGTTATGCAAAAATATTAAAATTTGACTTGATATTCCATAAATGCATACAAGTGAACTCACCATGAAAACAATGGAAACAAACACAAATGAACAATGAAATGGAATCTCATAACTCATAAGAAAGCCATAAATGAAATCAATAAACTTATAAAAATTATATTAAATATATTAAAGTATCTAAATTAATTAATTGGTTTAATTTCATTATCAATGAAATTAATTACATGTGTAGAACACTTTTGGATATAAGGAAAATGTTTCTTTCTCTACCTACATTTTTCACTATATTAGTTTTTCTCTAACTTTATGACAATTTAACTCTTATTTATTTATATATATTTCATAAAGATTATATTTATATGTTTTAAATTCATTAACCTCAACTATATAAACATTATATTCAGGTATATATATGTTTTAAAAAGGTTCCATTCTCAAATCATTCCGCTAAGCAAGCCTGTTTAAAGGGAACTTCCAGATTTATCACCAAATTGTATGTACAATCCATAATATATTTTAATCCATAATTTTTTTTTCTGAAATCAATCATTGAATCATGAAAAAATATATTGGTTTATTTTTTGTTTTATTAAACAAATTTTCATTTTCCACATTATACACTCTTTAATATTTTCTATAATCCGCTCGAAAATTTTCATTTTATAATGCCTCTTAGACAATATTATTATGTGTTTTCACTTATGTTTGACATGAATTATCATTATCTAGGCCTATTTTACCTTATTTATTACCATGTATGGTTTAAATAAATTATTTAATGGACATAGTTATTATATTCCCTTTTGATATGCCTTATGACATGATTATGATACAAAATTCATTCTATGGGTAACCCTTATGCTTGATTCTTCATGTGTATCACTTTTTCCAGAAACGTTTATGATGGGTGCACCCATATACAGGTCTAATTTATTGGGTAATGTATAGTCATATGTGGCTTCATCTAAAATGGCATTTTTGGTTATCCTCTACTCACATTTCTTTATATGAAATGTTCTTGGTGGTTGGCCATGAATCATGCTCCTCCATTTGGAATAGTCTTAGTGGTTAGCCTTTAATAATGATTATACCATGCTTTATGTTTTTTCAACATTTATATGACTCAATTATTACATTATACCATGTATTTAGGTTATGATTCCATATTTTTATTCATTTTCCATTCCTTTTTATGTAATCGTGTTATTATTTCTGACCCATGTGTTATGATATATTTATATCCTTATTCCCTTACTAATCATTTAATATCATCCCTATGTCCATGTATTCCCTAGGTTATAAAATGTAAATAAAATAGCTCAATGGAAGTTATTAGTGATTTATGTATAAAAATTAATTTTTTTTATTTTAGTTTCATGTTATTTAATTATGTTTTTAATTTTCTAAAGAAAATGGACTTTATGATCATTTGTTTTTATTTCATTGTTAATTATGATTAAAATAATGTAATAATATATATACACGGTTAGGGCCATTATAGTTAGTATTATATCATGGTGGAGGTATTTTTTGAGGTTATTAGTAGGACACTTTAGTATAAACCATAGGGATAAATAAATTACCATTGATAACCCAGATTAAAAACTAAGGAATCAAAAAATCGTATGTTCTTTTTATTCATAAATATTTTTTTTTTCAATGATTATTTATGTAGATTATTATTATCTATGAATTCATAAAACCCATAATTATACATTCATTTTTTTAGTTAATGTATAGAAATAGGATAACTAATAAAAATAATCATTGTGATAGGAATTGAGGTGATTTCCCAAATGAAATTAAAAAATCTAATTGGAACTAGAGATCAAAACTATATGAAAGTAATTTATTTATTGGATCAAGTTGTATATAATTTGATAAATCATACAGAATCCACAGAGTATACTCAGAAATAAAAGGTTTATTTTGAATACATTATGTGTCAAAGGACTCCCATGTTTAGTGTATCTTCAAATCCACTCCACCCAGAACAATGGATCAATTCTGTTAGGAATATAATATCTATCATACAGTTCTTAGAAGAATAGAAAGTTGTATTGGTGGTCTATCATTTTTATGGGGAATGTGATCAGCAGTGGACATTGATTATGAACACAAGGTCCATGGATGAAATTGACTTCCTAGATTGGGAGGAATTCCAGAAAATATTTCTCAATCAATATTTTCCATAAAATCTCCATATCAACATAGATCAAGAGTTACATAGACTAAAGATGATGGAAGTTGAGTTTTTCTGGGTGTATGAATAAACAATCACAAGGCATTAAGGACATACCTATGAAATATTCATGAAAATTAATAGAAATTCAGATTTATTCTTTACAAGACTAAACTAGAGACTATGAAAATAACTAAAAATTTGATACTTTTCTAGTTATGAGTATATTGTTTATTGAGACCATATGATTGCAATAGAGATTGAATACTCTTAGTGGGATCATGGCCCTGGGGAAAAAAGTGTAAAATGGATTTTTATATGCAATTATTAATTGATAAATCCCATTATGTAAAGAATATCTATAATCCCATGTTTTCAAATTATGGGAATAATCATATTGAGAACTTTTTAATGGGAATCAGGAAATGATTCAAATATGGAAAAATACGCCATATGGCCGATAACCACGGAAGTTATATAGTGAATCATAATAATATATAAGAATAAAGTAATGTTTAGATAAACACTATTCCTAATGTGAGGTTTTTCAACAGTAAGAACATAGAAATTTTTTTATCGAGTTCCCAAATCCAATATTCTTCATTGGAAACCAATAGCAACAACCTCTAAGGCAACAAGAAAGGGAATATGATATCAGTGTTGTTTTGGTGCAGCACGACAATGATGTAGGGATAAGTACATTAGTTATTCATTCAATAAAAAATAATGAACTAATTGATTATAATTCTATGAATTATTTCAAATCCTGTAATTTTAGTATTAATATTTAAACACCACCATAAAATATGGAGGTAGACATATTTTTAAGAATATTGAGTAGGGAAATTATTGCACCCAATGTATATTACTCATCCCCGATGTATGTTTTTGGGATGAACCACCCATAAAATATCATTTACTTCCATTGGTGGAGTTTGATCATATATTTTTCATGGATTGGATATATTTATACTAAACCAATATCAACTGTCAAGAAAGGAAGATTTCACATCATGTCGCAAAGAATCCTCTTATTCTATACCTTTATAAGGAGGAAGATGGATTTCCTTTAGAACTATAGATATTATTTCCTTATGAGAAGGATAATCATGCTCCAATGATTGATAAAAAGATGGGAATCATGTTATAGGACATTCCAATTGTGAGTGAATACACTATATTATTCCTTATCAAATTTCCTAGTATTCATCTTAACATATATTTTTAGTTCTCAATTGAAATTATACCAGATTCGCTACCTATATCACAGACACCTTATAGAATGTCCACCATCCAGTTGGAGGGACTGAAGAAATTGTTACAACCGAACATATTAAAATGTTTTATACACCCAAGTTCTTCATAGTGGTGTGTGATTTTCCTCATAATCAAGAAAATGTTTATATCAATGCGCATATTCCTTGATTATCATGGAATAAAAAAACACAATAAAGAACAAGTATCCTCTTACATAGATAGATGAATTGTTTGATCCACTATATGGAGACAATTATTTATCTATTTCAAGCCATTAGTTAGCATATCACCAATTAAATGTGAGGAAGTAATATATTCCCAACACTACCTTTGGAACGAGGTATGAGAACTATAAGATCATAGTGATTCCCTTCAGACTCACAACTGCTCCATAAATATTCAAAGATTTAATAAATAGATTATTTGGAGAGTACCTCAACCATCATGGGGTAGTCTTTATTCATGATATATTGATATACTCCATGAGTGAGGAGGGACATGAGGATCATTTGAATACTATACTAAAGACATTGTAATGGGAGAAACATAATGGAATGTATAATAAATGTGAGTTATGGATGTAGAAATTGGCATTATTATGGAATGTTATCACTATAAAATGAATATATGGAGATCCTTCCAAGACAATGTAAATTGAGGAGTGGCCCTGGAAAACATATATAATCAAGATTTATAGTTTCCTTTATCTTTCTGGGTATTATTGTGTTTTGTGATGAACTTATCATTATTTTAAAACAGAATAAAAATGATTAAATGGAGGGGAGTTAATATTTTACATACTATTTAACGTTATGAAAACTTTTATGGGTTGAAAAAAAGGATTATCACTAAAGAAGTACTCACAATTCTGACAAGTGGAGAACTCTTTGTGGTGTACATCGATTCTTCAAATATTTTATTAGGCTTTGTACTGATAAAAAATGATCAATTGATGGATATTGGATTAAGGGAGTTGAAAATTCATGAGAAAATATTCCCCACAATTGATTTGGAGTTGGAGGCGATGATATTGTCATTGCAAACTAGGTGGTATTATCACTATGGGGATATGTTTGAAATTTATAACAATCATAAGATCATAAAGTATAGATTAACATAGGGAGATTAATAATCATCAGTGAAGATGGTTGTAAATCCCCAAGGATTATGATTGTTCAATATACTACAATCCGGATTAAAAAATAAGGGGTGGATGATCTAAGTAAAAAGGATTTAGAATTTTTATCAATGATGAGAATTGAGAATGATCCAACCATGTTAGACCTATACAAGATGGGATTGAGAATCATTAAGGGAGGAAAACTGCCAATTCCTTCTCAAATGATTTCTAAACAATATCTTGTGAAGACAATAATGTATTCTCAATTAAATGAAGTGGTAATTCAGAAAATGGTTGAAGGCATCATAAATGGGAAAGCCTCCGATTTCAAAATTGATGACAAAAGAGTCATGAGATTCAGGTAATGAATATGTTTACTATCTCATATTTAGATAAAGAAATAACTTCTGAATAATTCACATTACTCAACCTTCTTTATTAACCCAGGGACTATAATGATCTCTCTATATCTTTGATAGTACTCTTGTTGGGAAAATATGAATAAGGATATCATTGAATATAAATCTATTTGTCTAGTATGTTAGTAAGTAAAGGATAAAAGGAATAATTATAAATGGTTTCAGAAATTATTTTCTAAAACAACATGGATGTGGGAGAAAATTACCATGGACTTTATCAGTAGTCTTCCGAAGGCAACTAACTTTATATAAAGTTGAGAAAAAATTTTACATGACCAAATGAATGTTAAATGAGAAAAAATTCTATGTCTCAATAGAGTATCACTATTGACTATATTTAATCAAGATATATGATTTAACTCCATGGTCTAGAAAAGACACTAATATTATTTAAAGACTATGTTGAAATTCAATTAGGCCTACCATCCTCAAACTGATGGCCAATCTGAGTGGACTATTTGGACATTGGATGAAATATTAGGTGTGTGTTTTATGTACTCTAAGGGAGGATGAGGCCAACATCTACTTCTAGTTGATTCTCTTACAACAAAAATTTCACTCAATAATCCAAATGGCCCCATATGCAACACTTTATGGAAAAAAGATATAGAACACTAGAATGATGATATGAAGTCTACGAAAACAAGATGTTAGGAACCAAGATGGTCAATGAAATGGTAGGAACGGTGAAAATCATTCAGTATCCCATCAAAGAATCCCAATGTCAACAATAGAGAAATAAAGATAATTATCAGTGATACCTTGAATTTGAGGTTGGATACATGGAATTCCTCCCCATATCTACAAGGAATAGGATAATGATATGTTGGATGAGAGGAATGTTATGTCCTTGGAACATTGACACCTTCAGGATTATTTATCATGTCGGAGTTGTGGAATATCGAATAGAACATCTACCAACCATTTCTCAAGTACATGATGAATTCCATATGTCCCTATTAATGAAGTACATACTGGATCACATATATGTAATGGATTCAGGGGTTTTATAGTCGTAAAATGCTCTCTCTTATGAGGAGCTTCTAGTGAAGATCTTGGACCTTAGAGATAATGTTCTACCAAACAAGTCTACTCACCTAGTCTATGTAATAAGGTAGAACCATAAATATGAAGAGGAAACTTTAAAATCAGAGGAAGTGATGAAGTAGAAGTACCCTAAAATTTTTTCATCTTATTAAGTAAAATGAAATTTTGAGGGAGAAAATTCATAAGGGTGAAGAATGTAATGACCCAAAATTCAATCAATGAAATTTCCCTTCTTATATTTATTTCATATATAATAAATCACATAAATAACGCATGGAAATGTTATTAAATGATGAATTAAAGAAAGAATATGATTTTCTATAAATTAATGAACCAATAAAAATGGAATAGTAACTTGTTCTTCTGAATTGTAATATAAACCTTATGAGTATTAAACTAGGCCTTAGAATATTAAACTCACTGATAAATGTGTAAATACATTTTTTTCTCTTATAAAAAAATATATTAGACAATTATATCATAGTTTAAGAAAATAAGTGCACCAAATTTGATAAATTATGTGTTGGTTTTTTTATAAAACATATATTTTTTTAATTTAATAATTAACATATTTTTTTAGAAGAATATATAACTTCATAAAATATATTAATAAATTAATATTTTATCGTCTTATGTTTATAATAAAAATTAATGAGAAATTAATTAATTTTACAAAGTGTTATAAAATTAGATATAATTTTAAAATCAGTTTTTTTGGTAAATAATGATTATAATTAAAAAATAAAATTTACATAAGTAGAAAATTAATTTCATAAAATGGTGTTCAATTTTGAAATCTACATGTTTAAAAAAAAATTAGGGTGAGTTTTTGAAATTTTTCTCAAAAGGATGATTTTTTTTATGAATAGTGAAATATGGTAATTTATGTTATTTAACATTTTTAATCAAATGTGTGAATATTAAATTCATGAATGATGTAAGCCATCATTAGTTCAAAATCATATGTACTAGTTATAGTACAAAGTAACAAGAATCCATAGTATTTTTTTCTTGATCCTAAAATAAAATTCAAATGACTAAACTAATAAAAAGACACCCCTCATATATTATAAATACCACCCCTTCTCATCACACCTCCAAATCCTTTATGATTACAAAAACTATACCCAATAACCTAAAAATCATCCCTCCAATGTCCAGGAGACTTTTGTCTCAAGAAAAGACCAAACTATGTTCCTCAAGGAGGTTCTCAATGATAAGATGTCAAGAGGTAAAAACATCGTTCTTTTTCTTTTAATATCTTTCACATTCATTTCATTTTTTATTATCTAGACACCTCCCCTTATCCAAGAGAGATGATAAATCTAGTATCTTTTATATACTATAATGTTATTTTTATGGAATAATTCTTCTTCATTTCTCTTCCCCTAACATTTTTTTCTAAAACTAAAAACATCATTTTTGATGTGTTAATTTATTACATTCAAGGATGAGGTGTTTTCAATTTCCATTACTGCTTTAAAGGATGATTAAAAAGAAATTTTTATCGTTTAAAAAGATTATAATATATTCATTATATATCATTTAATTGTTTGTTACTAGTTTATATACATACAATTCATTAATAAAAAACATTTTTTGGATGATTGAAAAAACTCCATAATAATCTAAATAGTTATCATTAACATTTTATCTAATAAATCATAGTCAAATCTAGAATATATATATATATATATATGAACATTTAATATCCTATATTCTAAATTTTAACATATAATTTCAATTTTGGACAACTATTTTTAGTTCACATTATATTTCATAAATGTTTATGGGTGAACCAACCATGAAATCAAAGGAAATGAACACTCACAAATGATGAAATTGAAACTCATAACTCATTAAAACGACCATAAATAATCTTAATAAAATTATTTTAAATAAATTACTTGTATAAATTTTTCTTAAAAAATCAATTAATTAGTATAATTTTATTATGCAGGACATCAATTACAAGTGCATAACACTTTCATACACAAGGTAAGGGATTATTTTGGAAGCTCTATTTTTTTCATTAGGTTACACATTGTTTTTCTTTACCCCAAAGTAACTCTTAACCATTTTTATAGTGTTTTTTATATTTTGTGTATATGTTCCAAACTCATGTATCAATATTTGTTCATTGTTCTTTTCAATGATATTAATATTTTCATAAAGGTTATCTTCTCAAATATTATTAATAATAAAACCAAATTAAACTGAGATTCATGATATGGAACCCATTTTTAGGTTCACTCTATATTGTGTTTTAATCCAACTTAATGTTTTTTCTAATATCACTCATGTTATCATAAAATACTTTCTTGGTTCATTTCTTATTTTATGAAAACAAATATCCCTTTTCCTATTTAAATTCTATTTAATATTTTCATTAAACCAAACTAAAATCATTCATTTATAATGTATCTTAGACACTTTTTTTACATGATTTTACTTCATCTTGATATCACTTGTCTTAATTTGTTCCTATATCCCCTTTTTAATTCCATGTATTTTTTAAATCTATTATTTTGTGGACACCATTACGATATTCTATTTTTAGGTCTCTTATGACATGATTATGACACCCAATTGTTTCAATAGGTAAACCTGATATGTGAAACGTCATGCGTTACACATATGGATAAAAATGTTATGATGAGAACATAGAGATATTGCTCCAATGAATTGGTTAATTTTTCGTCTCAAGAGACGTCAAGGGAAATGGTATTGTTGGTTAGCCTTAACTCATTCTCCTTCATGTGCAATGGTCTTTGTGGTAAGCCTTGACTCATGATTCTCTATGTTAAATGGTATTGGTTGTTAGCCTTGAATGATTTTTATGACATGTTGTGTATTGCTTCCAAATTTCTATGGTTCTATGATTACATGATCCCATGTTATATATGTATTGATTCCATATGTTTATTAAGGTTCTCTGCCCTTTTATGTCATCGTGTTATGCCGTCTAACCAATTTGATATGATAGATTCATATTATTATTCCATCACTAGTGTTTTAATGCATCCTTTTGTTCATGTATTCCATAGGTTTTCCAATAATGAAGTATGATATTAATTGATGTTAGGACATATTTATATAAATTAAAAAAAATATTCGTTTTTTTTCATTTCATGTTGTTTAATTATGTAAAATATATTCCAAATACAGTAGAATTTATGATCATTGGGTTGTATTTCATGGTTAATTATGATTTAAATCATGTAAAAATATATTTAAGGAAAGGGCCATTATATTCACCATGTGATGAAACCTACTTTTCAACTCTTCATACCTGGCCACCAAGAATAGCATTGCACGACTCATCACATATTGGTGAGACTAGGATGAACTGTTCTAATCGAAGAATGGCATTCCCACATCAAATCATCATATATTTCAAAGAGAATTCATACATTCCCATATAGGAGTATAGTCTCATTCCCCTAAAAAACTATACTAGAATGTGGGTTCTCACTTTTGATGCTATCTCTCAAGGAGAGGTCCTTTGAATATGACAACTACCACATATTGACCTACTCTCGAAGGGTTTATGTCACAACCAAAGATTTTAAAACCGATTTCATGTTCAACTCCTAAACCTCAATATTCATCTTAGAATATAGATCTACCATATTCCACTCTATGATTTTCTCATAGTGTGATTTCAATTGAGTCTTCCAACTCAAGGAATCATCCACAACATTACCCATTCTAGGTGTATTGAAAAAAAAAGTAAAATGATTTTAGGTATTCAACCCACTTGTATTCCTCAAATTCAAGTATCACTATGTGAAGATGTATTTGTGTATTTTTTGATATGGGTAAAAAAATAACTCAACTAATAGGTAGATCCTAAAAAAATATAGAGGGTGAAAGAAGGTCTCTAGATCTAGTTCGTGCATATTGAAATACCTCTCAAGAGGCATCTGCATGCGAGGCACATACGCAACAACACAACCACCCTGCACTAGAACTAAACCCAGTACAATTATTGTAGAATCCTAGAAAACATTATATCCCTTACAAATATATGGAATAATCAGGATCAACACTGAAGTTAGTTCCCTTTTAATCAATTAAATCTCTTTCATAACCATCTATCTAGACTAATTTCATACCCATGTTAGTCGATCTTTTAAGTGGAACTGGTAGGCATGAAAAAATCCTTTATGAATAAACAATAATAGCCATCCATACAAATGAAAGTTTGTATATCATGTTAATTTTTTGGATTATCGTAGGAAACCACAACGCTGATATTCTATGGGTCAACAAATACACCTTACATAGATATGATATGACCCAGAAATTGAACATTTCTTATGAAAAATGAGAATTTACTATGCATTATATATACTTAGTGATATCTTAGTGTACTGAAAAAGATCTATAAATGGTTGGATTGTTCATTTCTAGTGATACAATACACAACGATGTTGTATAATAACAATATGAAAAAATGAATCAAGATACGAGTGGAAAACTAGATTATTTTGAGCCATAAATACTGTTGGTGCATTCATCAAGCTAAAAAACATAATTAGATACACATACATGGAATACCTACTCTAAAATTTAATACACGGGCTGCATTATTTCATTACATGCAACATATGGTTTCCCAACTTTAAATCGATTGACCTAAACAGTCATTGAATCCTGTCAGAGTTTAATATTTATATTTCTACTAACTACAGTATACGTGGAAAGCATGGTCAAACTCACAGGGAATAATAATTTGACCAATAATCTTCTAAAAACTAACTAAAGAATCCGCTGTTGTGAGCAGTGGAATTGAGTTTCAATATTTTTTTTTTATATTTATGTTTATTATAATGAACAAATGAAACAATACATTTTTTTGTTCTAAACTATATCAAAACAAGAAGCAATGGATAAAAATAGTATGTCATAGAGGAATAATTTGCTGAGGAATGAACAATATAGAGAAATACGTCCGGGGTAAATATCAACCCTACTAGTTTTTAAAGAATTACTTCTCTCAAAAATAATTACAACTAAGACCACTAATAGTGAGTGATTTATTTCCCTCGAAAGGAGATACATCACTCAAGCCAGCCAATTTCAGAGTTCGCCACCCTTAGAATAACCATATCAGAAATTCTGGTATGAAAAGATTATAGAACAAATTCTTAGTATGTTCTGTAGTTTTTAAGTTCAATTAAAATGATTAAGAAAATTATTCCACATTCAATCTCACCATATGAATATGGAATTCTGCAATTATGTGTCGGTGGTTCGTTTCAATTGAATGCAATCAGAACTAATATCGCAGATCAATTCCAATTACATTAAAATAACAAAGAGAAGGAAAAACAATGATTAACCAGTAGACTCAATTTAAACCACGAACTAGGAATATTTTGCCTATCATCATCTCTATTTCATATACAATATTCATTAAATTATGGTGGAAGAGAATGGAAATAGAACAGAGGAAGAAAACTCCCACTGCACGCATGAATTTCTGCTCCTGGACTTCGGATTTCCAAGGGATGGTTCTCTGAGAGTACTTCCAGAATTCGCATCCAAGGTTCTTGCTATGAACTCGTGTCTGATGTTTTCGTCGAATGAATGTGTGGACCCCTTAGTATGTTCCCCCCTATCTTTCTACTTACTATACTTTAAATATAAGCTTTCTCTTTCTTCTTGTTACCCCACGTCATCCACCGACTCCAAAAGTCCTTTAATTTAGCACCACACACATGCATTTTATCCTCGACTGGAACGTCACACTAATTTATCCCTCGTAACTAACTCTGGATTAGTTAGTTGGAAGCACATGGACATGTTTTATCCTCTTTAATGAACATGCACATGTTAAAAACAAAATGAAATAATTAAAACTCAACAAAAGTAAATTAATATTTTACAGTTATTATTTTATCCTTACTGTTATAATACTTGTTAAAAATTAATATAAAGTTAATTAATGAATAATTTAAATGTTAATTGTTATTACATAATAATAATTATTATTATTATATTTATTTATTTATTATTCAATCGTTAATTAAAGGAAATTATTATGTTCTTAATTTATTTTCATTCATATACATATTTTATTAAATTATGTATTATTAATACTTAGTTAACATATCTTATTTAAATTATTAAATTAATCTAATATTAAATACATCATTTAATAAAGTCTTAAATTAAATTACAACTTAGTTTAATTAGTTATTTTATAAGTTTAATATTTTGGTTAATTAATTATTATTATTAATTTATTATAACCATTTTTATAATTATATTTTTTATTCGATTAATTTTTTTTAATTAATCTTATCTCCCCCCAATCGCTGCCTACAATCGGGGGATGGTTTATTCTTCCTCGCAAAAGTTGCGGTAACCTCCTCTTCTGCTCCACTGCAGCTCGGTTCAACCAGGTACGACACAAAAGGTACCCTTCTCCAAGATCGGCCTTGGATCTTCAAACCATCCCAGCGGTGGGATTTACGGCGTTACTCCAGGAGTATCACGACTACTCACAAAGTGATGTGTTTCAAATCTTCCAAATCCAGTGTCTTCAGCAGAACTACCCTCACTTGCAGCTCATTCCCTCAACTCGGTCTTGACTCCAACAGGCAGTGGCTTCGACTTCCGACTTCATACCCCAACGGTTTTGGAATCTCAGATCGCTACACCTCATGCAGTGGAACAGCTCAGAGACTCCACCATAGTAGACCTCTCTGTTACTCCATGGAAGCGCGACATCCCGACCCCAATGGTACCAGCAGTGGCTTCAGCCCCTTTTAGCGAAAGATATCATCGGTTTCTTCGGCTTCCACACAGCTTGGCTTCACGAGTGGAACTCGATTTAGAGTTTTAAGAATTAGGGTTTGTTTTAGATTGATCTTTGATAAATTTATGGTTTGAATAAATTTTGTTGAGGTTTGAAGATTAATGGTATGTGGATCGGATGGTGGTAATTTGCAATTTGAATAACTGATCAATAAAAGGAGACTTACTCCGTCAAGTTGACGGTGAGTATTGCGACACTGGTGGTGGTGAATAAAATGGGTGAAAACTATGTCTGCAACGGTGGGTGATGGGGATACGGGTGAAACAATTGTGAAGGTGTGAGGAGTGTTCAGATGAGGAAGACACTATCGGTGGTAGGGAAAGGCTAGAGTAAAATTGTGAACTATAGGTGTGTGGGTGAGACCAAAAAAGGAGATGGATCGATGAGTGAAAAGTGGAGTGAGATCAATATTTAAATTGGCCTGTGTGTGAGCGAACTGTGAGTTATGTAACTCATCAATTCAAAATAAATAAAATGAGACACTGATATGAGAATGAAGCTGATGGTGGGAATATCGGTGAGTCATTGACTCAATAATCGAATAAATAAAAACAGTCTCAATGGGACAAAACAAAATAAATATTATCGGTGAGTGCATAAAAGAAAAAGAGCACCGAAGAGATAATGATAAATTGTGAAATCGATAGTGGAAATTTTCAATCAGTGAGTCATGGAGTCACCGATAAAAGGAATAAATATTGTTCGCAGAATGGTAGGAAAAAATTCACCTATAAAATAAATGGAATGAAGGGGTTTATGGTATCGCTAAGAAAATGGGATATCGGTGTTGAAGGCCTCAGTGACACCATTTATAGGATTGGATCGGTGAGTAAAGACTCACCGAAAAATAAAACACCAACAACTATAAAATTAAAAAGAAATCAGTGCGACGTGAAACCGATGCTGATTTAGGATATCAGTGAGTCATTGACTCACCAATAGATGAAAATAATATAAGATGATGAAGATATGAGTGACCGAAACCGATAAAAGAATCAATATGTTGCAACATTGGTGTGACGACACACCAATAGTAATAAAGAAAACTCCAGGGTGTTAAAAGACAGGTGAGGCAAAGAATCGGTGTGACAACAACATCAGTGCGTCACTAACTGATAATACAAATAAAAAAGTGTTGAACATTAAAAAAATAATATATTAAAAAAATAAAATTAACAAAATACTAATTAATTATAACCAAAGAGAATTTAATTATTCTGTTTAAGATTAAATAATTAACAATAACTAAAAAACTATCCAAATTATTTAACAAACCAAAAATAAAAGAAACTAATTATTTACTAAGAAAATAAAAGTTAAAATTAATTTAATTTCTGTATAAACAAATGCAGAACACCTCTAACTAATTAACTGAAATCATATAATTAAAATAATTATAATTAACTAGAGTTATTAAATGGAAAAGTTAATTAATTAGATGATAAAATAAAATTGAACATTAAAAAATATTATTTTATTAAACATTAACATAAACTTATTTATATAGAAGAACAATTGAACCGGTTAAAAAGTATAGTTAATTTATTTAAAAAAAATCAGAATTAAATTGTAAAGTCTTAAATTAAAGTTTGAATTATATTGAAGCAAATAAAGCTGTAAACTAAATAATAATTATTTAGAAAAGCTAATAAATAACAAAAATTAAGATTGTCAAACTATAGGAAGTATTAATATATATATAATAATTAGATAGACTATATAAAAGGACTAAAAAACATATTTAATTATAAAAAATTATAAATTAAGAGAAGTAGTGACAAAATTACAAATATTTCATTATTTATTAAAAAGTGTCAAAATAATTAATTAAATTGATAGATATTAAATAAACTATGTGGAAAAACTATGTAAAAATTGAGCAACAACATCGATCTAAGAGAAAACTGTTTCTCTTAAGAACCAGTCGAAGAGGTCGTCTATGTGAGGTAGTGGATATCTGTTATTCACTGTAATCTGGATCAATCAACAATAATCCATAAACAATCTAGGGTTATTTACACTTTCTTGGAGAAATGTTAGGTGAACCTAATGGTGATGTGCTAGTGCCATACCTAGAATGGCCTCAATGAAGAACTCAACCTCATCCTTATGAGGTAAGTCAAAAAAATGAATTGGAATAAATCCCTAAAATGATCCACTACATGAGGGAATTCTATAAATTGCATTCCATATGCCCTCATAAGGAGACTCATCATCTGATCTATGACCCTAGCATTCCCAGTATGCTGGGTTCTATATTTACTCTCTAGGATATCCATTTCTCTTTCATAAATATACATACTAACCTCTAGTGATGTGAAGGAAACCCATCGACAATATGAATCTACTTGCACGGGACAAGTAACAAGCCAATCCACACAAAAAAAGATGTAAAAACTAGTCATCTCAAGGATAAAGAAAATCCATAAGAAACACAACCCGCCTATCTGAATATGCACTCTTCGAACTTGTGTATGACTTTTAATCTAACTCACTAAAATTCATTATGAGTAATGACACAACAACAATACTCAATTACAAGGGATAGAATTTCCCTAACCATACTAGATATAAATGAGTATGGTGGACCTATATTATAAAGGGAAGAAACTAATTTATATTATAATATAATATTATCTCTATCCATATATATCCCAAGACTCTCATCTTAAGGATTATGTTGTACTATATATATATGGAGAAAACTACAAGTGTGATATACAGAACGATACCCATCATGCCCTGAGCTCGACAATCAATCAGGATCCTTATGCACATAGGTTTCGTATGGCCTAGATTTCCACACGAGTGACACACCACATGAATATTGGTTCATGTCACCTAGTTGTAACCTCCCACAAGTTCACCCTCAATTCAACACCTCCTAGTACTAGATAAATCATCACCCTAACTTAGAACAGACCTACCTGGCTCAAACTTCCAGCTTCGTTGAGGTTATATTTAATGATAAGGTCCTGGTTCACAATCTGTATATTGGTGTTTGATCAAAAACTTTTCTCCTATGAGAGGAAAAAATATGCAAGACCTTCCTTGAATGGCCTCACAGTATTCAACTCATCACCATTCAAAAATGGGGTAAAACATTGGACCTCGATGAATCTAGTAGAATAATATAGCACTATTATAGAGCCCTACTAAATATTCATGAACTCCATTGAATAGTTTCATATCAGATTCTGTAGAAATAAGTGGTTGTATAAGGCTTTGTGGTAGTATGGATAAACCATACCTCAATGATTCTCATTATGAGATATGATTCCCCCAACAACTCTTAGAAGAATCATGTAACTTGTAGGTAGAGTTCTTGGCCCTCTTTTATTAAGGCATCTTAGGATGGTCAAGGTTCAATAACATGGATCCTAGACATAACATAATAGCATGAGGTACAACATACCCTGAGAAGGTGGGAGGATACCACTACTATAAATCTCGGCTAAACTATTCCATAATAGGGGCATGATGAGAAGTACCCTCAAGAGACTGCATAAATTCGAAGAAA
The DNA here is from genome assembly GCA_963277665.1 of Viscum album. Lineage (NCBI taxonomy): Eukaryota > Viridiplantae > Streptophyta > Magnoliopsida > Santalales > Viscaceae > Viscum > Viscum album. The sequence goes on from OY728150.1 coordinate 305,679,155, forward strand.
TTATCATATAATTATTAATCAGTGCCTATTGAGAGTTTAATGGGAGGTACCTTATGTGGAACTATTGGATGTACTTTGGGTGGATTAGGTCCCACCACCTTCAGAGATTTCTCATCACCCCAATAATTTCATGTTGTATTATATTGTTTTTGTCGAATAGCTCTAATCTTATCCATGTTCACTCTTTATATAGTATTTATAATGGAATGGGAAAGAGATAATAGAGGAGGAACATGAAAAAGACCCTTATATAACAGAAAATGATCCTTTTAATAATCATGGATATAGATGTAGGTGGTAATATATGGTCACATAAGGATCACATAGACATGGACTGCTTCCCACTACTAAGGTCAGGTCAGGGTCAAGGTCTCATATTTCTCATACAAGGTGACTATTTCATTTTAAACACCATATTATTTTTATTATCTTATTTATATATTTAATTAAAACACTTTAAATTGTTTAATGATATGTATCAAATATTTCAAATTATCGGTACCCATGCACCTAATAAATTTAAATGTGACCTCCAATAAATCCTAACCACAAAACATTCTAGCTCATTCGACCAGCTTTCCATCGCTCAACAGGCCACAACCAACTACCTAAGTAGTATTATTTGACCTTACTAGAAAACACTATTAGAATAAGTTATATAAATTATGTTTAAATTATTATTCCTTGGTCTTAAAAAATCACAACACATTTCCATATATTTAATAAATGCTCTATAATAAGAAGATTCATCATAAGAAATGAATGAAAACTATAGATATGGAATGGCATAATTCATGGAATTTTAATCCTATGGTGCCTAGTATGATTTTTTATTTGATACGCCCTCATGTCATCAGACTATGGTAGAATAAATCTAATAACAATGATAATTTTTTCAATAATAATAATAGAATAAAATAAAGTTCATTGCCCAATGGTGAAATATATGAAACCATAACAATTGTAAGGAAAAACATCATTTACCCAACCCATGAAATATTTGTTTCCAATGTATTTGGGTGAGATACTCCCATAAATAGTCTCATTACCGAATTCTATATCCTATTCTCCAGTTTAATACCAAAAGATTAAGGAAAATTGAAAAATATCTCTTATACCACTTTGTAGCATCCCACATAATATTCAACTTAGTGGTTCCCCATGACGGTGGCCATATGACAATAAGCACACCTCCCTAGAGGCAGATGATTCCAACTAGTATTGAGGGTCTATGGTGTGACTATGGGGACAGTATTACCTCATAGGTTTGAGTTTAGCCCAAAAAAAACCCAAAAAAAATATATTTTAAAAGAAACAACAAAAGAATACATTATATGACTGGACCAATAAGCCACTGTAGTAGAAGTAGTAGTAAAAAATATAAAACAGTGTAAAAATTTACAGTAAATGATGTTATATAAATTAAATTTAGAATATTAATTGTAACGCCCCGACCCCAATTACCCAGATTTGGTGAATTATTACATAACATTGGAATGATCACAAAAGTTCAAGTCTCGAAAGAACGATTAGTTTAGTAGTCTTGGAAACACTAGATATATTCATAAGTGTTACATTACATCATAAAGTAAAAAAACTATGGCAACATCCTGTCCTCATATCCCCTCATACTATCCCTGTAGGTCATTCAAAAATTACTTCTTCACATCCTGGGAAGAATAAAACATTGAATGTGGTGAGATCAGATGCTCATTAAGGATAAAAAAATAGCGGAAACTTTCATAGATAAGCATAAACATTTAGGGAAATGTATAAGTAAAACAATTGCCTTTTAAACTAGAACTTCATCATAATATGGAAAAGATAAAATGAAATAATGCCACTTACTTATTCACATGGATATTATACTAGTCTAATAACCACATGCAATATCAATAACCACTTTCATAATGATGGAATGCATAATACCAGACTATCATAACCACATAATCAAGGCCTCGTCCCAAGACTACAAATAAGATTTTGTCAAGGGATTCTGCCAAGACACTAGTTTGTCTCAAGAGACCTACCGATTCATCAAGGAGCTATAGAGGGCTCCACCCGCTACTCACTAAGACAAATGAATTCCTCGTATGAAAAGTTTGAAACATAAAAAAAAATTCGTATTAAAACTATCATTCGAAATGTCAGCACTTTAACCACAAACCATGAATGTTTTAAAAATTGCAAATCCAAAGTCAAACATAACTCATTTGATACAATATGGAAGATTTTATTATATCAGATTAACCTCAATATAGAATAATGAATGATATTGACATAGATTAAAATAATCATCAAAATATTGAGAAAAATATCCCCATTTTTCATGAAAACATTTAAAAGAAACATTATTTTTCAAGAAGATATTTAAAATATATTTTTGAATCAAAGTGTCCCATACCACTTTGAAACTTTTAAAAGGAATTTAGATTTGAACGCATTAATTTCTATATAAATATATCCTTAAAACTGTTTTTAAAACTTGGACATTAATGAGAAAGAGTTAGAATAATAAATCATTAAAACATTTTAAAATGATATTTTAGTTAGAGTTCCTAACCAAAAGAGATAGACTTGAATAAAAATAATTGAGGTAATAAAAACATTGCAATATCAGGAGAATAAATGGATTCATGATATACTATGTTGAAGTACATTATATAGACCATATAAATGTTATTTGGTGTATAACAACAAAGGAGTCTCAATGGAATGTAAATTGAGATGAAATATCTCATAAAGGCCATATCCTTAGGTTAAGGATAAATTGAAAACATAATTATGTGTTAAAAATATAAATACACTCAATATGATTGGATATTCAGTGTAAAACAATCAAATGACCTTCACACATATTATTGTAAAAACAACACCAATGAATTGGATGTTTAACTCAACAAATCGAGATTGAGTAAATATTACTCTTATCAAGTTCATAATGATGAATTGAGAATTTATCAATTGAGTGATTATGTGTATCAAAATTATATCAACATAAAGCGGAGTGGAAATTATGACATAATCAGATGAATAGTGATTCCACACACAATCTTGGAGTAAAATAATCAATGATGTATGCGTAAAGCCGAATGAGTGGAAATTGAAATTTCAAATTCCCTTATTGATTTGGTAACTTACGAAACATACACCCCTGAAATAATTATAATACAATGATGATGTAAATATCCTTTAATTAAAGTATGTTACAAAATGAATACAATCATGGGTAGTACACACACCACATGCAATAAATGTGTGTTGAATAATGGAATTCTCCCAGAATTGAAAGTGAGATAAGAAACCTCTTACTTTGAACTTTTTCTTTGGTCGAGGGTAGGATAGACTCATTTATAATGTTTAAATAATTGTTATTGAATTATAAAAGAATCATATATTTTAATATTATATCATATATGATCTTTTATCATTGCTTTGCTAATAATAGCTTAGTATTATTGTCGTTTCGGGTGTTAATTTACTCATTTTCTTTTATATGTTTTGTTACATAAGTCTTTTTTGTTATGGATTGGTTGTATATTATTCATATAAATAATTATATTAAGTCCTTAAACATTATTTTTAATCATAAAATGAGAATTATACTTTTATGGATATGATGGGGATGAATCTCATCGCGTTCGTGGAGACGGTAATCTGTACGTACGCACGAGCGATAATATCATTCATTTGATATTAAAATCATATATAATTGGATGGTATATCATATTTAAAAAAAATTCATGATATATTTATCATTTACACGAATTAAACATCATTTTTCACGACCCTGCCCTACCCGAGCTCGAGCTGCAACTACCCCAGGCCCGCCTCCATAGGCCAGGGGCTGGAGACCACCGCCGAAGGCACAACAACTCGGGGAGGCCTTTGCCTAAGCACCTGAACACACCCACACACAGCACACTCAATTAAAAGTGCAGATTAAAAGAAAAGACAAGCAGAGTAAAAAAGAACAACTGCTATAAATAAACCACAGAGTGCATCGACCACTACAAGTACAGAGTACAAACTGAAAAGAAAAGGGGCAAAACATGTGCCCAACCGAAAAGTTCCACAACCCAGAAACAGGTAAACAAAAAGAGAAACATCTGGCGGATCTCCCACCAGGATCCCGGCCACGACCACCGCACGCGGTCCAAGCTCCCAATCTCCTACGCTCCACTGAAGTCACGCTCCACCTGTCCGTCGTCTGCAAGGGCACACCAAGTGCGGGAAAATCCCAAGGAGGGGTGAGTATAAAAATACACAGTAGGATACCCCGAAGGCTCGAGGGAGCAACAAAAGGAGGTACCGAAGGGTGAGTAGTAGAGCGAACAGGGAAAGTAAATGAGTACAACTGAAAGTGAAGTAAAGAGTCTTGCTCAACCCAACAAAAGAAAGGAAGTAGACTCGTCTAGGCACAAGGAGCTGGAAACGGTGAGAAGATGAACTTCTCGTCGAGTCTTCGCTGCCTATAGCAGGAGAGTAGACTCGTCCAACCACGAGAAGCTAGACACGGAAAGCACATGGCATACCCCGCGCGTCTTCGCCTCACCTGGAAGGAGAGTAACCAAACCCAAGATGTGGGTACCAGAAACAAGGTATATACACATCCTTATGCTCTGCCAAGAAGCCCGAACAAACTCGTAAGGGGATCTCCGTCCCGTAGATCAGCCCAAGAAAATGAGTCGCCAACAGTCCCAGACATAACCATCATCGTCGCCCAGCAACACACACCTCTGCCCTGAACCGCAAGCCAAGGGGCACAATCACCGCACCTCGACACTATCCTCTTTGGGCGGCACTGACTCGCCTGCACGGTTTTAGATCGCGTCACAAGAACGCGTCTCAGTGGGGAATGTCCCCTCGAACATGAGAGTTCTAGGGAAAGTCAAACTACACCTCGTCACTGCCCCACAATCGAGAGGTCTCCTCAAAGTCAAGTAGTCACAACACTGACCCGTACAACCAAGGGTGCCGCTCCGGTAATCACGGAGGTAAGCCAAAGACTAGACTAGTCGAGAGGACTGAGTCTGGAATGCCAACCGGTGTCCCCACTGCCCAGCCCTGCTGGAGGATAATTCATAACCAGATATCGGGTGACCCACTGCCCAGCCCCTTTGGAGGGTAGACCTTAATAAGACACTGGGTGACCCACTGCCCAGCCTTGCTGGAGGGTAAACCATAACACATCATCCGGCGACCCACTGCCCAGCCCCGCTGGAGGGTAGACCTGGAATAAGTTGACAGGCGACCCACTGCCCAGCCTTGCTAAAGGGTAGACCCTAAGAGGTCGTCGGGTGACCCACTGCCCAGTCTCTGCTGGAGGGTAGACCCTAATAGCGTCGGGTGACCCACTGCCCAGTCTCTGCTGGAGGGTATACCCTAAGAGGTCGTCGGTTGACCCACTACCCAGTCTCTGCTGGAGGGTAGACCCTAATAGCGTCGGGTGACCCACTGCCCAGTCTCTGCTGGAGGGTAGACCCTAAAAGCGTCGGGTGACCCACTGCCCAGTCTATGCTGGAGGGTAGACCCTAATAGCGTCAGGTGAACCACTGCCCAGTCTCTGCTGGAGGGTAAACCCTAGAAGTTAGTGAGCAACCCACTGCCCAGCCCTACTTGAGGGTAAGCCTGAGGAAGTCGATGAGTAACCCACTGCCCAACCCCGCTGGAGGGTAAAACTCAGAACCGCTCTGCCATCTCTACAGGAGGGTACAACACTGGCCAACCATACACGGAGTGGGTGTCGCGCAACCACCCAACTCCAGAACATCTCTCCCAAAAGAGGTCCAGTGTCTACCCCAGCACTAGGTGTCACTAGCACCGCTACCGGCCAATCCAACGAGAACGAAACCTGGGGGAGACCACTCAACCATGCTGGTTAACCAACCACACAGAGGGACCCTCTACGCCGCGAGAGGTCCAAGTACGCAAAGCAGAACCCGGCACGCATGTGGGGCCCACACAACGGGTGGCCCCATCTCAACCCCAACTGAGCGCACAACCATCCTCAGGTACAAACCACCACACGTACCTCCAAGCGCTCCCGTATACTCCCAGAGTATACCTCGTTCCAGCCCATAGGCTATCGTCCACACGGCACCCAACGTCAGCGCGAAGGCAAGACGTAACAACTCAACCTCAAAGGCCCAGGCACGACCAACCACGTCACCTCAAGCATTTACATCACTCACGCGGGAGTGCACACGATCAGTCGCCAAAGGTCTGCTACAAGAAAGTAGGGAGATCCACCACTAGAGCACCTTTCATGCTTCCACATTTCTCTTGATCATGCAAGAGGCTCCATACAGCCAAGAGGATCACACCGTTGTAATCCTTGTGAAAAAACACGCGAGTTAGACTACTCACTCGGCCGAAACGGTCAACAGGTGGAAAAGGTACTATTCACCATGACCAAACCCGTGTGGGGCCCACCCCAAGATCCCGAAACTGAACCAACGGATCATGCCACAGTGATCCCCTCGGAAAAACACACGGGATTGAGTACTCAATCGCCCAAAATGGACACCCGGTGAAAAGGGAACTATTCACCGTAGCCGGGTCTGGTGGGACCCACACCACGTCCCTGCAAAATGTGGGGCGTACTGCACCATTGCGATCCCCTCGGGAAAACACGTCAAAAGCACTACTCACTTGAGTGCAACGGATATCCAGAGAAAAAGATGCATCCCGGCGCACCGCACACGAGCGGTGCCATGTGGGACCCACAACCCGGTCCCGAAACTCAAATAACGGATCGCACCGTTGCGATCCTCTCGAAAAAGCACACAGGATGGACTACTCATTTGACCAAAATGGTCGCCCGGTGATAAAGATGGAAAAACACCGTCGACGCCCAAACAACCCTCGTGGGCCCCGCACCATCGTGCGGAATTACAGCGGGCAGACTGCGCCAACGCGATGCCATCGGAAAAACACCCAACATCGACTGCTCGCACGCCCCGAATAGACGTCCGAGGAAAAATTCGCTAAAAGATGCACGCAGCTCGAAGGACGGGCCATGGGGCCCACACCTCAACTCCGGCTTCAACGCCCGAAACCGCCCTGGAAACCTCTGCCTTAGTGCCAGGGTCACAACGCCGCTGACGGCGCTCAAAACGGATGTCGGACGCGTCCGCGCCGTCCAAAAAAAGAATCCCGGAAAAAACACTCGTCCACTTAAGGACACGTCGCGCCTCCGCGACCCCTCGTTTCGGAGATTTAAAATTCCCAAAACCTTCTTAAAACATCCCCCCCGATGCAAGGTCCGCGCTGCCGCTGACAGCGCGCAAAACGGACACCCGTAACGAAAGTTACGGGCGTCGGAAATTCAAGAAGGGGGAGGGCACTCCCTAGGCCCGGACCGGCCGGTCCGCCCTCAGCCGGCCCGCGGCCCGGCCGCGGGCCTGGTTCCGTCTGCCGCGGCCAGCTGGCCGCGGTCAACTTCCTCGACCAGCCATCCAGGCCGGTCTCCTCTCCCAGCAGCGACCCGCGTCGCGCGGGTCACGGTCGCCGCACGCGGGGTCGCGCACCCCGCGGCCTCCCCTCTGCCCTACGCCGGAGCCGCCCGGCTGCCTCCGCCTGCCGTCGCCCTGGAGCCAGCCCGCCATCGCTGGCTACTCGCCCGACCGAAGCGCCGCGCCACCGCCTGCTCGCCGCACCGCCGCCAAGAACCAAAGCCGCCCCGCCCCCAGGAACCAAAGTCGCGCCGCCCCGGAGCTCCCCGGACCACCACGCTGCGGCCGTGAAATCCCAAAAACCGCAAACTTCGGCGGGAGTTTGCGACCATGTCCGAACGTGGATTTTTGATCCGAAAAAATCGATGGGAAGAATAGAAAATGTGCTACGCATTTATGTGGTTCGATTGAAGATAAAAAAAATTTTGATTCTCAAATTGGGGTTCAAAGGGAGGTTCGGGAATTAAAACGCAAAAACACACCCCTACCTCTTGGGCTTCGCCCGAAGCTTCGCCGCACGATCCGCCGCCTTGCCGGAGCTGCCTCGCCGGAGCCACCTTGCCATTCGTGGAGGAGGAGAGGGAGAGGAGGGGCTGCCAGGGGTTCAAGGGAGAAGGGGGAGGGGGAGGGTTTAAATAAAATTAATTAATAATTTAATTAATTTAAAACCCCCGAAAAGACCCACATCCGAAACTCCCGACGGGGTTGAGGTTAAGCCTCCCCTAGGGTAAGAACCACGCTCTGAGCGCAACGGAGGTCTCAGAATTTTATTCCGAGACCCCGTTCAAAAGTTTCTAAACTTAGCGCCCGAGGCCGCCAAATTACGAAAATGCCCCTGGGGCCATTTTTCACAAACGGCCCGCGCCCGCGAAAATTACACCTCTCCTAGGGTAAACGGCACGCTTCGAACTCAACGGTGCCCTCAGGTTTCCAATCTGAGCCACCATTTAAGAGATTCCCACGTTTCAACATTAAACGAATTAATTTATTAATTAATTAATCCGTTTAATGTTCCAAAAGCGGGCGAGGGGTCCAAATGTCCCGCGCCGACAAGTTTTATGTCACTCCTAGGGTAAACACCCCATTCCGGACCCATCCGTACACTAGGATCTTTGATCCGGAACACCATTTAGGAGTTATCTCATTTATTTAGCGTTTCCAGTGTGAACACACTGAAAATTTAATTCCGGCCACTCCGGGGCCCGGAATCGCACGCCGTCTGAAGGGGCTGCACTAGAATATCATCAAGAATATTCCCAAGGCTTTCGTAGCAAAAACTGGGTTCTTAAATCATTCCATCCTTCAAGCTTTTCATCCTCGAAAAGAAAAACTAGGGATTAACACAGGGTGCTAAGCCCCCACCTGGCTTTCCAATACCCAGAAGAACCCACGCACAGCTCTGCGTCACCACAAACAGACCAAAGGATTGATCTGTTCACGCGAGGTCGTCCTTTCTGATGTCGTGCACCCACTCCAGACTTTGAGGCTAGGGCAAGGTGGTAGGGTACCTCACCATCCCTTTGCACGGTCCCAAACGGCCCGATGGCCCTCGGGGGTAGCTCACCTCCCCGGTCAAACTGCTACGTCGCACGCCGCGACAGGAATCACCGCTTGGGGATGGGCAAGGCCCGGTTATTCCCTCCTTCAGAATATCCATATGGTGAAGCACCCAAGGATATCTGGTCACAAAAGATTCCACAGTCGATGCTCTCTTACACGCTCAATAGGAGAAGGAGCCAACACCATCGACTAAAGGAAAAGGTCTCACGCCTTTTTCCCTTACCAACACAGGGTTACACCCGATGCCCTACGTCACCATGGTAACACCTCAAACAAGGAGAAGGGATAAAAGCCTCTCACACGCAGAGCCTAACAATTCTACTGCAAAAAGTAGAGGAGTCGCAAGGGGTACCTCTCACCATCACATGCTCTGCAGGATCGTAGACATACAAAGCTCGCGGCTGCCTGCGGTCCCAACTGCCAAATCCCGGAACCTGAAGTGGACTGCCTAGTGGTGATGGGGAGATCTTGTAACTTCGTCCCCCACCTCCATCTCCTCCCGCTCCTCTGCTATCACCACCTCTCTGGGTACCACTCCGATCACGGCGCTGCCTCTGTCGTGGTGGTGCACCTGCTGCCTGCCCGAAGCTCTCAGCAACTCGGGTCGGGTAGTCTCATGATAAGTGACCTCGCCCGTCACAAGCATAGCACCGGTGCTCTCTGGGCTGCCCTGGTGCCCTCCGACGCCACTGTGGTGTACGACCAGGGCCCGGGATCCACTCACGGAAGGGCATCCTCGGCTGAGGCCTTGTGCCCTTTTCGCCACAGTGGTATACGACCACATCTCCGATCCCGGCAGTGGGAAGGCCACCTGTATCGAGGTTCTGTCCTCCGGCGCCTGCTAGCTATGGCAGATGTAACACCCCAAGCTTCTACGGTACGCTTCTCTTTGAATAATGTGATAGCGTGTGTTGTACGCAACACCGAGTTCTAACACACCATAACTAATCAAACTAGCCGTTATGAATAGTAATACCTACTTTTTGAAATTATATATATTTTATTTTTGAAAATGGACTTCATTTTTGGATTCGGAATATGGAATTTAGCCTAAGGTGAAATTTTGGTACATTTCGGATAACTTTCATATTTTGATGAATAGTGAAAATTACTAAGTTTTAATTAAAAACAACTTTTTTAATCAAAATAATTAATAGTGATAAATTATGAATTTGAGTGGTTTTAAAGTATATTTAGAATATATTTTTACCATTTAATATAATGTTGGTCATTGGACATAATTTTACAATTAAACCGAACATAAACGAGTGTCAATCTTTTGATAGTTATTATCTCTTAAAAACACGCTTTTTGTTTTGACAGCGGGAATTAATTTTAAATTATTTTCTGCCACTTCTGTGTTTTGAATTTAGGAAAATGGATTCCATATTTGGAATCAGGATTTTCAAATTGTGTAAATAGGTAACTTTTTTTTAGACATTTTGAATAATTACTGCGGTAAATATTTTATTTACCATGGTTAAGGGTAAATCCGGTAAATAAGGGTTAAACAAATAATATTATAATAATACTAAATTTCCCTAAAACGTGTCTTAACCCTATTGGTGGATACATGGTCGACCATGGGAATCTTTGGGTCTATTTTGGGACCCCATGGATCCACTTGTAAGTGATAATGACACTTTATTTTAATTAAGTTAAAATGAATACAAAAATGACACAAGCATATATCTTTTAGAAAAACAATTGTTACATAGGGTTATATATGTTGGATTTTAGATTATAAATATTCATTAGAAAGATAAAAAGATTTCCTACATAATGAGATTTTATTTATAATTTTTAGACATTAAATAAATTATTTTATTTATGACACAATGATGATGCAGTAATTACTATAATAGTGAAAAATTAAAATAATTGATACTATAAATACCCAAATAATTATAATATGAACCTTTTAATGAATTAAACTAATTTTCTAGGATAATATGAAATATTAGGATTGCTTTAATTGACTTTTTTCTAAGTAATCAATCTGTTATGAGTTTCACAAAAATCAACTATTGAATAGTGTCAAAATTGACATAAAAGAGTTCTTAAAACAAATATTATATTATTAATTGATATTAAATTCCTAAAAATATAAGGTACGGCCAAGAGACTTATATCATGATAGGTTAATCATTAATGGACCACTTGGGTGTCTCTTGGATGTATATAGTAAGTTTATTAACCATATTATATAAAAATACAAAGAGACATTGTAAAAGTGAAACTAATTAACTTAGAGTTAATTCTTAAAGATAAGGTTAATATAAGTACCCAAACCTGTCTAAATTATATTGGTTGAGTAGTTTTGGACCTATCCCCACCTTAACCTTTGAATAATAAGCTTTGGAGCCATTAGAAACCGAATATGAATTTATTATAAATTAATATTTCTAGCTTTTCCAAAGGTGCCCCTCACCCCTCTTATAAAAGGGCACTCCTCCTTCTCATTTCTTCACACCTTCAAAGCCTTTTGGTTCGGCCAAACTCTGCCCCAATACTCTCCCAACATCCCTCACTACAACCTAGAGGCATTATTTTGATCAGAAAGCCAACATAAGGATCCTTTTTTATCAAATCAAAAGGAAGAACCCGAAGAAGAGGTAATGATTTCACCACCCTTTTCCAAGTTCCTTTCTTCTTCCACTTCCTCTTTCTTTGTTCTTACCATTCTAAAATAATAACTCCAGTATCTTACATATACTGTGATGTTATTATAAATATGGTACAACCATATTCAGTATTCTATCCACCCTTTGAATAACGTGTCACCATACGTGCGTACGTACGGACTACCGTCTCCACGTCGTGGTGTAATTGTTATTCAATATAATATTATTTGGATGGGTATAATAATGATGTGTAAATCATGTAAATAATAAATATAACATGTTAATGATTCTGTATATATTATATACCATCCATTTATATATTATTCTAATATCGAAAGAATGATATTGTCGCTCGTGCGTACGTACGGACTACCGTCTCCACGAACCCGATGAGATTCATTCTCCATCGTATCCATTCAAGTATAATTATCATTTGATGATTTAAAAATGTTGTTTAAGGACTTGATATAATTCTGGATATGAATAATATACAACCTATCCTTTACAAAAATGTCTTACGTAACAAAACATATAAAAGAAAACAAGTAAGTTAACACCCGAAACAACGATAATACTAAGATATTATTATAAATAGGTATTAAAAGATCATATATGATATCATATTAATGTATATGATTATTGTATAATTTAGTAACAATTATTTCACCATTATACAGGAGGTTAACCTACCCCAACCAAGGAAAAGTACAAGGTAAGGGTTTACTTTACAATCTCTTCATTATCCGAGGTTGTTTATACGTAATAATCTACTGGGATCTCTTTATCATCCACATCCATGTTTCTTAAAAATGTATTTCAAAACATTTTTACTATTTACAAGAATATGAGTTAAAGTCATTTATACCCTTTTTGACTTTTATAAGTGGTTTATAAAGGAATCTTTTGATCGTTTTCAAAACAAGGTCCTTTTTAACCTTTTCGACAGAATTAAGGTAAGAATGTTTTTTTAACTTATACGGCGGATGCAGCTATTTTCCGCCGTTATAAAATCTCCAAAGCTTCCCTTACAAGCTTATAAGAATATTTTCAAAGAAAATGTTTTATTTTATATGGATCTTAAATGATTTCAAAATAAAAGGAGATATTTCTTTTAAAAGAATTTTGATTTCATCTATGTCAACATCTTTTGATGGATTTTAAGATTATTTTAAGTTGATTTATTATGATACAAAACTTCTATATTGTATTGAAGGTTTTGTGATATGTTTGACTGTGGATGTGCTATTTTTATACCATTCATAGTTTATGGTGAAAGTATTGACATTTCGTATGCTAGTTTTAATACGAATGTTTATGTTATGTTTAAACCTTTTCATATGGGAATGCATTGGACTTAATATGTGACGGGTGGAGCCCGCTATAGCTCCTCGATGCATCGGTAGGTCTCATGAGACAAACTAGTGTCTTGGAACAAGGCCTTGACAAAATCTTATTTGTAGTCTTGGCACGAGGCCTTGGCTATGTGGTTATGATAGTCTGGCATTATGCATTCCAACATTATGAAAGTGGTTATTGATTTTTGCATGTGATTATTCGATTAGTAGAATATCCATGTGAATAAGTAAATGGAATTATTTCATTTTATTTATGCCATACCATGTTGAAAGTTCATATTTAAAAGGCTTTTGTTTTAGTTATACATTGCCTTAAATGTTTATTCTTATTTATGAAAGTTTCCGCTATATTGTTATCCTTACTGGGCATTTGAGCTCACCCCTTTTCTATGTTTTATTTTTCCCAGGATGTGAAGAAGTAAGTTATGAATGACCTGCAGGGATTTTATGAGGGGTTAATAGTGTGGATTGTGGAAACATTATGTTGTTGTAGTAGTTTTTCATTTTATGATGTAATGTAAAACTTATGAATATATCTAGTGTTTCCAAGGCTACTAAACCAATCGGTCTTTCGAGATTTGATCTTTCTTGTGATCATGCCAATGTTATGTAATAATGCACCGACTCTGGGTAACGGGGGTCTGGGTGTTACAGCAGACGTCCCGACTCCGTCGCGCCCACTTCCACCACCAACCGCAAAACATAACAGGAAGCCCTCTGTCACCAGCGCCTGCTCTAGCACCCCAGCATATGTGGAAATGCCCAAGGGTACTCTGACAGCACGAATCTATCAGCGGAGACCCTGCTCAAACTTCTGCGCTCGGAGGTTATCGTCACGGACCAAGTCCGGGTAAAAGCGTGCACGGTCTGCGAAACTAGCCGCATACTCGGCCACCGTCATCCCTCCCTGCTGAAACTGCAGGAGCTCCTGAATCCGAACGGAGCACAAGAAGGAGGGGAAAAACTCCTCACGGAGCAACAACTGAAAGTCATCCAACGAAAACGATGACTCGTCAAGAAACTGAGTCATCAGAATCCACCAACGCCGAGCTGCTCCACGAAAAGGGTGGCTGACAAAGCCACTCTCTGACCTATCGTCGTCTGCACAAGCCTGAAAAGGTGAACCACTCCCTCGAGCCAAACCTCTGCTGCCTGAGGGTCGGGCTCACCACTGAACCTCAGCGGTCCCTACCGCTGGAACTCACGGGGCGCACTCAACCTGCGCTCAAGCTCATCCTGCTCTGCTGAAACTATCTACTGCTCAACAGGTGGGGGTGCTGCTACCAGCCCACCCGGGGAAAGGGGCTCGCATGATGGGTTCTGGACTGAGGCCTCGTAGCTCACAGGGTCGTCTTCACGTACCCAAAGATGGTATCCTGGCTGGCTGTCCTCGCGGAGACATCCTAAATATTATCAAGGAGTTCCGCGGTCAGATGAGCATATATGTATATAACAATAGCAACGATGGGAAGCTGACTCAAGAATGACGGTCAAAGACTCGATTCTATGTAATGCACAAAAAAATTTTCCCTGCAACAAGTGTCTCAGCATGCTGAGTCGACAAGCGGGTTATCAAGGTCATGGTGAATGGATACGTCGGCCGCCGCACCATCACTGGACTCCTCGGCCTGAGATCCGCTCTCGCGACACGTTAACACTGTTTCCCTATATCCCAAACAATTCCTCTTTTAGGGATGTCCGCACAACGTCCCAAGTAACGAACCATCTCTGATACGACTTTGTCACGACCCGACCCTACCCGGGCTCAAGCCGCAACTACCCTAGGCCCGCCTCCATAGGCCAGGGGATGGCGACCAGTGCCTAAGGCACAACAACTCGGGGAGGCCTTTTCCTAATCATCTGAACACACCCACATGCAGCACACTCAATGCAAAGTGCAGAGTAAAAGAAAAGACAAGCAGAGTAAAAAGAAAAACTGCTATAAATAAACCAGAGAGTGCATCGACCAGTAAAAGTACAGAGTACAAACAGAAAAGAAAAGGGGAAAAAAATGCACCCAACCGAAAAGTGCCACAACCCGGCAACAGGTAAACAAAAAGAGAAATAGCTGGTGGATCTCCCACCTAGATCCCGACCACGACCACCGCACGCGGTCCAAGCTCCTAAGCTTCTATGCTCCACTGAAGTCATACTCCACCTGTCCGTCGTCTGCAAGGGCACACCAAGTGCGGGAAAATCCCAAACAGGGGTGAGTATAAAAATACTCAGTAGGATACCCCGAAGGCTCGAGGGAGCAACAAAAGGAGGTACCGAAGGGTGAGCAGTAGAGAGAACAGGGAAAGTAAAGGAGCACAACTGAAAGTGTAGTAAAGAGTCTAGCTCAACCCAACAAAAGAAAGGAAGTAGACTTGTCCAGGCACAAGGAGCTGGAAACGGTGAGAAGATGAACTTCTCGTCGAGTCTCCGCTGCCTATAGAAGGAGAGTAGACTCATCCAACCACGAGAAGCTAGAAACAGAAAGCACGTGGCATACCCCGTACGTCTTCTCCTCGCCTGGAAGGAGAGTAACCAAACCCAAGACGTGGGTACCAGAAACAAGGTATATACATATCCTTATGCTCTGCCAAGAAGCCCGAACAAACTCGTAAGGGGATCTCCGTCCCGTAGATCAGCCCAAGAAAATGAGTCTCCAACAGTCCCAGACATAACCATCATCGTCGCCCAGCAACCCGCACGTCTGCCCTGAACCGCAAGCCAAGGGGATCAATCACCGCACCTTGACACTATCCACTTTGGGCGGCACTGACTTTCCCGCACGGTTTTAGATCACGTCACAAGAACACATCTCGTTGGGGAAAGTGCCCCTCGAACTTGAGAGTTCTAGGGAAATTCAAACTACACCTCGTCACTGCCCCGCAGTCGAGAGGTCTTCTCAAAGTCAAGCCGTCACAACACTGACCCGTACAACCAAGGGTCCCACTCCGGTAATCACGGAGGTAACACACAGACTAGCCTAGTCGAGAGGACTGAGTCTTGAATGCCAACCGGTGTCCCCACTGCCCAGCCTTGCTGGAGGGTAATTCATAACCAGATATCGGGTGACCCACTGCCTAGCACTACTGGAGGGTAAAACCTAATATATCATCAGGCGACCCACTGCCCAGCCCCGCTGGAGGGTAGACCTTAATAAGAAACTGGGTGACCCACTGCCCAACCCTACTGGAGGGTAAACCATAACACATCATCCGGCAACCCACTGCCCAGCCCCGCAGGAGGGTAGACCAGGAATAAGTCGACAGGCGGCCCACTACCCATCCTTGCTGGAGGGTAGACCCTAAGAGGTCGTCGTGTGACCCACTGCCCAGTCTCTGGTAGAGGGTAGACCCTAATAGCATCGGGTGACCCACTGCCCAGTCTCTACTGGAGGGTAGACCCTAAGAGGTCGTCGGGTGACCCACTGCCCAGTCTCTACTGGAGGGTAGACCCTAATAGCGTCGGGTGACCCACTGCCCAGTCTCTACTGGAGGGTAGACCCTAATAGCGTCGGGTGACCCACTTCCCTGTCTCTGCTGGAGCGTAGACCCTAATAGCATCGGGTGACCCACTGCCCAGTCTCTACTGGAGGGTAAACCCAAGAAGTTAGTGAGCAACCCACTACCCAGCCCTGCTGGAGGGTAAGCCCGAAGAAGTCGATGAGTAACCCACTGCCCAGCCCCGCTGGAGGGTAAAACTCAGAACCGCTCTGCCATCTCTACAGGAGGGTACAACACTGGCTGACCGAACATGGAGTGGGTGTCGCGCAACCACCCAACTCCAGAACAGCTCTCACAAAAGAGGTCCAGCGTCTGCCCCAGTACTGGGTGTCACTAGCACCGCTACCGGCCAATCCAACGAGAACGAAACCAGGGAAAGACCACTTAACCCTGTTGGTTAACAAAACACACAGAGGGACCCTCTACGCCGCGAGAGGTCCAAGTATGCAAAGCAGAACCTGTCACGCACGTGGGTCCCACACAATTGGTGGCCCCATCTCAACCCCAACTGAGCGCACAACCATCCTCAGGTACAAACCACCACACGTACCTCCAAGCGCTCCTGTATACCCCCAGAGTATACCTCGTTCCATCCCATAGGCTATCGTCCACACGGCACCCAACGTCAGCGTGAAGGCATGACATAACAACTCCAACTCAAAGGCCTAGGCACGGCCAACCACGTGACCTCAAGCATTTACATCACTCACACAGGAGTGCACGCGATCACTCGCCAAAGGTCCGCTACAAGCAAGTAGGGTGAACCACCACTAGAGCACCTTTCGTGCTTCCACATTTCTCAAGATCGCGCAAGAGGCTCTGTACAGCCATGCAGATCACACCATTGTAATCCTTGCAAAAAAACACGCGAGTTAGCCGACTCACTCGCCCGAAACGATCAACAGGTGGAAAAGTTACTATTCACCGTGACCAAACCCATGTGGGGCCCACCCCAAGATCCCGAAACTGAACCAACGGATCACGCCACTGCAATCCCCTCGAAAAAGCACACGGGATTGAGTACTCAATCGCCCAAAATGGACACCCGGTGAAAAGGGCACTATTCACCGTAGCCGGGTCGGGTGGGACCCACACCATGTCTCCGAAAAAGGTCGGGCGAACTGCACCATTGCGATCCCCTCGGGAAAACACGTCAGAAACACTACTCAATTGAGTGAAACGGATATCCGGAGAAAAAGACGCATCACGGCGCACCACACACGAGTGGTGCCACGTGGGACCCGCAACCCGGTCCCGAAACTCAAAGAACGGATTGCACTGTTGCGATCCTCTCGAAAAAGCACATAGGATGAACTACTCATTTGTCCAAAACGGTCGCCCGGTGATAAAGTTGGAAAAACACCGTCGACGCCCAAACGACCCTCGTGGGCCCCGCACCATCGTGCGGAATTACAGCGGGCAGACTACGCCAACGTGATGCCCTCGGAAAAACAGCCAACATCGACTGCTCGCACGCCCCGAACGGATGTCCGAGGAAAAAGTCGCTAAAAGCTGCACGCAGCTCGAAAGACGGGTCGTGGGGCCCAAGCCTCAACTCCGGCTTCAATGCCCGAAACCGCCCTGCAAACCTCTGCCACAGTTCCAGGGTCACAACGCCGCTGACGGCGCTCAAAACGGATGTCGGACGCGTCTGCGCCGTCCAAAACAAGAATCCTGGGAAAAATGCTCGTCCACTTAAGGACACATCGCGCCTCTGCGACCCCTCGTTTCAGGGATTTAAAATTCCCAAAACCATCTTAAAACATTCCCCCCGACGCAAGGTCCGCGCTGCCGCTGACGACGCGCAAAACGGACACCCGTAACGAAAGTTATGGGTGTCAGAAATTCAAGAAGGGGGAGGGAACACCCTAGGCCCGGCCCGGCCCGGTCCGGCCGGTTCGCCCTCAGCCAGCCCGCGGCCCGGCCGCGGGCCCGGTTCTGTCTTCCGCGGCCAACTGGCCACGGTCAACTTCCTCGACCGGCCATCCAGGCCGGTCTCCTCTCCCATCAGCGACCCGCGTCGCGCAGGTCGCGGTCGCCGCACGCGGGGTCGCGCACCCCGCGGCCTCCCCTCTGCCCTACGCCGGAGCCGCCCAGCTGCCTCCGCCTGCCGTCGCCCTGGAGCCGGCCCGCCATCGCTGGCTGCTCGCACGACCGAAGCGCCACGCCACCGCCTGCTCGCCGCGCCGCCGCCAGGTACCAAAGCCGCGCCGCCCCCATGAACCAAAGCCGTGCCGCCCCGGAGCTCCCCGGACCACCACGCTGCCGCCGCGAAATCCCAAAACCAGCAAATTTTGGCGGGAGTTTGCGACCATGTCCGAACTTAGATGTTTGATCCAAAAGAAGCGATGGGAAGAATAGAAAATGTGCTACGCATTTATGTGGTTCGTTCGAAGATCCAACAACAATTCGATGCTCAAATTGGGGTTCAAAGGGAGGTTCGGGAATTAAAACGCAAAAACACACCCCTACCTCTTGGGCTTCGCCCGATGCTTCGCCGCCCGATCTGCCGCCTTGCCGGAGCTGCCTCACCGGAGCCGCCTTGCTGGAGGTGGAGGAGGAGAGGGAGAGGAGGGGCTGCCAGGGGGTTCAAGGGAGAAGGGGGAGGGGGAGGGTTTAAATAAAATTAATTAATAATTTAATTAATTTAAAACCCCCAAAAAGACCTGCATCAGAAACTCCCGACGGGGTCGAGGTTAAGCCTCCCCTAGGGTAAGAACCACGCTCTCAGCGCAATGACGGTCTCGGAATTTTATTTCGAGACCTTTTCAAAAGTTACTAAACATAGCGCCCGAGGCCGCCAAATTACGTAAACGCCCCTGGGGCCATTTTTCACAAACGACCCGCGCCCGCGAAACTTACACCCCTCATAGGGTAAACGGCACGCTCCGAACTCAACGATGCCCTCGGTTTTCCAATCTGAGCCACCTTTTAAGAGATACCCACGTTTCAACATTAAACGAATTAATTAATTAATTAATTAATCCGTTTAACGTTCCAGAAGCGGGTGAGGGGTCCAAACATCCCGCGCCGACAAGTTTTATGTCGCTCCTAGGGTAAACACCCCATTCCGAACCCATCCGTACACTCAGATCTCAGATCCGGAACTCCGTTTAGGAGTTATCTCATTTATTTAGAGTTTCCAGTGCAAACTTACTGAAAATATAATTTTGGCCACTCCGGGGCCCGGAATCGCACACCGTCTGAAGGCGCTGCTATGAAATATCATCAAGAATATTCCAAAGTCTTTCATAGAAAAAACTGGGTTCTTACATCATTATTATTCCCATCTAAATTATAATGTTTTGAATAACAATTACACCACAACAATGAGACGGTAAGTCGTACGTACACACGTATGGTGACATGTCATTCAAAGGATGGATAGAATACTGAATATGGTTGTACCATATTTATAATAACATCCCAATATGTAGGAGATACTGGAGTTATTATTTTAGAATGTAAATAACAAATAAATAAGAAGTTGAAGAAGAAAGGAACTTGAAAGATGTTGGTGAAAACGTTCCTTGTTCTTCAGGTTCTTCTTATTGATTTGATCAAAAGGGCTCCTCAGGTTGGCTTTATGTTCAAACTAAGGCCTCTAGGATGAAGTGAGGGATTTTGGGAGGATATTTTGGAAGAGTTTGGCCAAGATAAAAGGCTTTATATGTGTGAGGAATTGGTTATAAGTGGTGACCTTTTATAAGGGGAGGAGGGGATCTTTAAGAAAAACATATTGTATTAATTTATAAGAATTTCATATTCGGTTTCTAATGGCTCCAAAGTGAATTATTCAATGTCTACGGTGGGGATGGGTCAAAAACCACCCAACCAATAGATTTTAGACAGGTTTGGGTCACCATAGAAACCTTATCTTTTAGATTTAACTCTTAGTTAAATAGTTTGACATTTACCATGTCTCTTTGTATTTTTATATTATATAGTAAATAAACTTGCTATATACTTCCAAGAGACCCCCAAGTGTTCCATTAATGATACAAATATCATTATATAATTCCTTTGGCTGAACCGTATATTTTTAAGAATATGATGTCAATTAATAATATAATATTTGTTTTAAAAACTCTTTTATGTCAATTTTGACACTATTGGGTATTTTGTTTTTGATAAATTCATAACAGCATTATTACTTAGAATAAAATTTATATAACAAATAATAATACCCTAGAAAATTATTTTAATACATGAACATTCTCAAATTACATTTATTTGGATATTTATAATATCAATTATTTTAATATTTCATTAATTTTGTAATTACTAAATCACCATGGTGTCATAAATAAATTAAATTATGTAATGTCTAAAAATTATAAATAAAATACCACTATGTAGGAAATATTTTCATATTTTTAATGAATATTTATAATCGAATTTATGTTATGTATAACCCAATATTAAAAATGTTTTAGTTATTAAACTTTGATTTTAACTCTTTTAACTCTTCTTTGAATTAAATAATAATAAATGTCCTAATCTCATCCAAGTGGTCCTAAATGAAAATATTTTATTCCTGAGGTTGTTTTTGGTCGAGACACACTTCTTCAATAGAATTAGGACATGCATTAGGGTAATAATAATATCATTTTTACCCTTAATTACCCAATTTACTTTTAACCGTGGTAAATAAAAGTAAAAAGTTACTATTCAACAAAAATTATTTTTATCTTAATGAACCACATTTTACTCCTTGATATTAACCATTTCTCTCGGATTTTTAGAATTCCACTCACAGAAGCGGTAAAATTATGGTTTATGTGAATTTCCAAATTCTCCCAGGAGGTGGGTAAAAGACGGTAAAAAGTTCAATAAAATTTTTATATATCTAAAATTAGTCTAAACTAAATCCAATGAATTAAATTGAACTTATATAGGTATTATGTATATATTTTGACCTTAATTAAATATAAATAAAATAAATAATTATTTAAATAAAATTAGTTTTGAATCTATAACATATTGTTTTTTCACTATTCATCAAAAAATTAATGTTTTCAGAAAAATACCAAAAATTCACCCTAATATAATTTCGATATTCCAAATCCAAAAATGAAGTCGATTTTGAAAAATAAAATTTATAAAATTTCAAAATGTCATTATTACTATTCATAACAGCTAGTTTTATTGGTTGTGGTGTGTGTTAGAACTCGAAGTTGCGTACATCACATGCTATTGCATTATTCAAAGGAAAACATACCATGGAAGATTGGGGAATTACATTATCCCCTCCTTCAATAAATTGCGTCCTCGTAATTTTTAAAAATGGGCATGTGAATATAATGGAAAGTCCCACATCAGAAAAAGAGTCAATAAAACTATCACTTTAAAAGAAAGAAAGAGAAGTAAAAAGGTCACCAGATATAACCTATACTAGGATTCCATGTAGAAAAACATGGATAAGGATGATAAACTAAGTGTCATGTTCTGATGGAGAGGGATAAAGAATGTGATTAGGAGAAAGTTAACAAAAAGAAAACAACAATCTTGTGATGGGACAAATGGTCATTAGTTTCCTAGTAGGAAAAGTAAACAGACTTCATTTTTTTGTATTAAGTTACATTACATAATGATGAGGAATTAATTTCTGAGATTGACTAAGAACATAAAGATATATACATACTTTTTGAGTAAATTATCATTCTTTAATAAATTCCTACTACTAACTCATTTTTAAACGATGATTATTCAAGAAGACTTGGTCACACTGGAAGATATAGAATAAACTTCTTATAGAATCACATGATCCACGAAGGATAAACTATATATTTACCTTGTCTTTAGAGATTAATCAAAACCAAAATGGTTAGTATAATATATGATGATCCCCCAAAAGGGTATTCCATTTGAGAAAGAAACACTAATCTTAATTTCTAAAATTGAACCAACAATACAAAAAATATAAATAAATACCATTCAATAATCAATTGTCCTTAAAATACTTCAATATTATACAAACTAATATTGAAACCCAAAACATAGAATAATTTGGTTATGTAGTTTTCCACGTTAAATTGTATCTCTAAATGACATCAACTACTCTTAAATTCACATATGTAAATGTAATTAACCTAATCACATATTCTCGGTTATAGGTTAATAATTTCCATAAATAACCCAAATCACAATAAATCCAGAATAAAAACATAGATAACAATCCACCATTAGTACTCAAATTAAATCCAATAGTATTCTATTATCGTTGGGCATATAGTGTTTCAAACAAAGAGAACATCTTCCAAAATAACAATTATAACTTAATCACCAAATCATTTTCCAATACTACGGGTATTCACATGATAAGACATAAGATCCCAAATCAACTTATTATTGATCAATAAAATCATTTAACTAAAAATAATTAGTCACACTAACTAGGGACTTCACGTAGTCCCGTGGTAGGTGATAAATCCCTATCGCACTTTGGTTGTGGGTTTGATTCCCACAGCTTTGTCCGACGCAACTAGTTGTCACGCGGTCTGCGTGTTGTCCTTTTTGAAAATCATTATTTTATAACATTACGAAAATGAGATAAATTTCTCAAAATAACCATAACTAAATTTAACCACAAATGTTATCCCATACCTTAAATTTTCATAAAAAAATATAATAACTTGTAATTGCCTCAAACCCAATGATCATATAAAATAAAATGGTTATTTATATATATATACACGAGAGAAAGGACCAGTCTTCCTCAAATATCATTCTCACATGATAAATTGTAGGGTTACAAATATAAGAGAAAATTCACTCAAAGTAATCTCCACAATAAGAAGCACTAATACCTTTAAATATTTTTCCATTAATTTATTTCCACATAGGTTCTTCCTTGTCCAAGAGGTTATCCTATAGAATAGGGAATTGACATGGGTGATGCCAAGGTCCCTTACATTTATGAAAAATGACCATAATTGGAATCTTGGGACCATTTTTATTTTCTTTCATAGTACTCTTCATTTTTCCTCGATAATTCTTCACATTATGTCCTTCCTTCCCACACGTAAAGCATTTATTTATTCCAATGAGACACTTTCCTGGGTGTCTCCTTCCACATTTCCTGCATGATGGAAATTGAGGATTCCTTTCTCCATGGTCTCCACTACTGGAGATCTTATCCTTCATCACATTTTTCTTCTTTGTTGAGTACGGGAATTGGTTAATATATATATATTATTGATCATATTTTTTGGAAAATTTATTTGGCATGAAGACGATATCTTTTACGCCTATCAACATTCCATTTTTTTGCTCATTTCCACAACCGTTCCCACCTTGTACATCATTCTCAAAGTCACTATGACTTCCTTGGGATCCAGCAATTGACTAAAACCAGAAACCACTTTGTGAGTAACAGTAGTCATAAAATAATTTATAGAATATCATGTCACAATATTTTCAATTTAAAAAACCTAAAGATTAACCAAGGTCATTTACTCTCATAATACTTCAAATCAGTTTGTAAAGAAAATGTAAATTATCCTAAGAATATCCCCAGGGAGTTTCGTAACCAAGAGTGCAGCAAGGCCCGTTGTCGTGCACCAGTTCCCATTCGAGTCTAGTTCAAAGCGGTGTTTTTCGGTTTTACCCCTAGGTACATATTTTCCAGAGCCGCCTATTCCTGCAGGTATCCATACAGGGATGTATTTCTTGGAGAACTCACAAAATCTATACAATACCAAAATTCTAGGAAGTTCTTCTATACTAATATTCAAAGTCTTTCTTAGGGCTGTGTTCTCTAATAAGATTTTATCATAATCTAGCTTCCAAGGTTTGTACTAAACTTCCCCTGATACCAACTGTAATGCCCCGAACCCAGCTACCCAGAGTCGGTGCATTATTACATAACATTGGCTGAATAAAAATGATCATTTCTCGAAAGACCGATTAGTTTAGTAGTCCTAGAAACCCTAGATATATTCATAAGTCTTAAATTACATCATAAAGTATAAAAAACTACAACAAAATCTTGTCTTCATATCCCCTCATACTATCCCTGCAGGTCATTCATCAATTACATCATCACATCCTGGGAAAAATAAAACATTGAAATGGGTGAGCTCAGATTCTCAGTAGGGATAACAATATAGTAGAAACATTCATAGATAAGAATAAATATTTAATGAAATGTATAACTAAAATAAAAGCCCTTTAAAAATGAAATTAATAATAATATGGAAATGATAAAATGTAATAATTCCATTTACTTATTCACATGGATATTATTCTAGTCGAATAACGGCATGCAATATCAATAACCACTTTCATAGTGATGGAATGAATAATGATAGACTATCATAACCACATATTCTAGGCCTCGTGCCAAGACAACAAATAAGATTTTGTCAAGGCCTTGTGCCAAGACACTTGTTTGACTCATGAGATCTACCGATGCATCAAGGAGCTATAGCGGGCTCCACCGGTTACTTACTAAGTCCAAATTCATTTCTCATATGAAAAGTTTTAAACATAATATAAACATTTCTATTAAAACTAGCATACGAAATGTCAACACTTTAACCACAAACCATGAATAGTGTAAAAATATCACATCCACATTCAAACATAACTCATTAGATAAAATATGGAAGATTTTATTATATCATATTTTCCTCAATAGAGAATAATGAAGGATATTTACATAGATTAAAATAATCATTAAACTATTGAGAGAAATATCCCCCTTCTTCATGAAAACATTTAAAAGTCACACTATTTTTCATGAATCCATTTAAAATAGGTTTTTGAATCAAAGTGTCCAATACCACATTGAAACTTCTAAAAGGAATTTTTATTTGATAACTGTAATTTCCATATAAATAAATCCTTAAAACGATTATTAAAACAGGGGCATTAATGAGAAAGATTTTGAATAATAAATCCTTAAAACATTTTAAAATGATATTTTAGTTAGAGTTCCTAACCTTAAGAGATACACATGAATAAAAATAATTGAGGTAATAAAAACTTTGTAATATCATGAGAATAAATGGATTCATGATATAATATGTCCAAGTACATTATATACACCATATAAAAGTGATTTGGTGTATAACAACAAAGGATTCAATGGAATGTAAATTGAGATGAAATCACTCATAAAGTCCATATCATTAGGTTAACGATAAATAGACAACATAATTATGTGTGACAAATATAAATATACTAAATTTGATTGGATATTCATTTTAAAACAATCAAAGGGAATTCACACATATTCTTGTAAAAACAGCACTAATGAATTGGACGTTTAACTCAACAAATTGATATTGAGTAAAGATTACTCTTATCAAGTTCATACTGATGACTTGAGAATATATCAATGGACTTATTATGTGTATAAAAATTATATCCACAAAAAGGGGATTGGAAATTATGACAAAATCAAATGAATAGTGATTCCACACATAATCTTGGAGTAAAATAATCAATGAAGTATGCGTAAATCCGAATGAGTGGAAATTGAAATTTCAAATTACCTTATTGATTTGGTAACTTAAGAAACATACACCCATGAAAGAAGGATAATTCAATGATTATGTAAAAGTTTATAAATTATATTATATTACTCAATGAATACAATCATGGTTAGCACACACACCACATACAATAAATAAGTGGTGAACAATGGAATTCTCACAGAATTAAAAGTGAGATAAGAAACCCATTACGTTTTACTTTTTACTAGGTCGAGGGTAGGTTATCCTCCTATATAATGTTTAAATAATTGTTATTGAATTATAAAAGAATCATATATATTAATATGATTTCATATATGATCTTTTAACATTTCTTTGTTAATAATATCTTGGTATTATCGTCATTTCAGGTGTTAACATACTCATTTTCTTTTATATGTTTTGTTACATCAGTATTGTTTGTTATGGATAGGTTGTATATTATTCATATACAGAATTATATTAAGTCCTTAAAAATTATTTGTAATCATAAAATGATAATTATACTTGTATGGATACGATGGGGAATGAATCTCATCGCGTTCGTGGAGGCGGTAGACCGTACGTACGGACGAGCGATAATATCATTCTTTTGATATTAAAATCATATATAATTGGATGTTATATAATATATACATAATCATTACCATGTTATATTTATTATTTAAATGAATTACACATCATATTTATACCCATCTAAATAATAATGTTTTGAATAACAATTACACCACGATGTGGAGACGGTAAGCCGTACGTACGCACGTATGGTGACATATCATTCAAAGGATGGATAGAATACTGAATATGGTTGTACCATATTTATAATAAAATCAATTTATATAAAAGATACTGGAGGTATTATTTTATAATGGAAATAACAAAGATAGAACAAGTTAAAGATGAAAGGAAGTTGAATGTGGGTGGTGAAAACATTACCCCTTCTTCAGGTTCTTCCTTTTGATTTGATCAAAAGGGATCCATAGGTTGGCTTTATGATCAAACTAAGGCCTCTAGGTTGAAGTTAGGGAAGTTTGTAGGATATTTGGACAGATTTTGTCCGAGCCAAAATGCTTGAGAGGTGTGAGGAATTGGATAGAAGTGGTGTCCATTTATAAGGGGGAGAGCGGCTCTTTAGGAAAAACTTAAAGTATTAATTTATAATTATTTAATATTAGGTTTATAATGGATAAAAAGTGTATTATTCAATATATAAGGTGTGGATGGGTCAAAAAACACCCAAATAATAGATTTTAGACAGGTTTGGGTCACTTTGGTAACCTTATCTTTTAGATTTAACTCTTAGTGAAATAGTTTGACATTTACCGTGTCTATTTGTATTTTTATATTATATTTTTAATAAACTTATTATATACTTCCAAGATACCCCCAAGTGGTCCAATAATTATACACCTATCATTATATAAGTCTTTTGGCTGATCCTTAGATTTTTAGGAATATGATATCAATTAATAATAGAATATTTTTTTTAAAAACTTTTTTATGTCAATTTTGACACAATTGGGTATTTTGTTTCTGATAAATTCATAACAGAATTATTACATCGAATAAAATTCATATAACCAATAATAATATGTAATATTAACCTATAAAATTATTTTAATTCATAAATAATCTCAAATTACATTTATTTGGATATTTATAATATAATTTTTTTTAATATTTCATTAATTCGGTAATTACTACATCACCATTGTGTCATAAATAAATTAAATTATTAAAGTCTAAAAATTATAAATAAAATAAAATTATGTAGGAAATATTTTTTTATATTTAATGAATATTTATAATCGAATTTATCTTATGTATAACCCTATATTAAAAAAGTTTTAGTTATTAAACTTCTATTTTACTCTTTTAACTCTTCTTTGAATTAAATAATAATAAATGTCCTAATCTAATCCAAGTGGAACTAATTGATAATATTTTATTCCTAAGGTTGTTTTTGGTCGAGATACACTTGTCCAATAGATTAAGGACATGTGTTATGGTAATATTAATATCATTTTTAACCTTAATTAATCTATTTACTTTTAACCGTGGTAAATAAAAGTAAAAAGTTACTATTGACCAAAAATTACTTTTATCTTATTGAACCACATATTACCCTTTGATATTAATTGTGTCTCTCAGATTTTCAAAATTCCACTCACAGAAGCAGTAAAATTATGTTTTACGTGAATTTCCAAATTCTCCTAGGAGGTGGGTAAAAGAGGGTGAAAAGTTCCAAATTTTTTTATATATCTAAAATTATTCTAAACTAACTCCGATGAATTAAATTGATATTATGTAGATATTATGTATCTATTTTTACCTTAATTAAATTTAAATAAAATATATAATTATTTACATAAAAATTAGTTTTTAAACTATAACTCAGAGTGTTTTCACTATTCATCAAAAATTGAACATTTTCAGAAAATTACAAAAAATTCACCCTAAGATAATTTCGATATTCCAAATACAAAAATGAAGTCCATTTTGAAAGATAAGATTTAAAATTTTTAAAAAGTGGGTATAACTATTCATAACGGCTAGTTTGATTGGTTGTGGTGTGTGTTAGAACATGAAGTTGCATACAACACACACTATTGCATTATTCAAAGGGAAACATACTGTGGAATATTGGGGCGTTAAATTAATAACTAATAGATATTAGTGATTATTATGATCATAATTAAATAGGAAATAATAGTACAAAGGGAACATTGGATACATGCATAGACCACATGCTATAGAAAAATACCACAAAAGGCCAAAAAATGCTACAACTTCAATATCAAGCGTAGGATCGGTCTTCTGTCCCGATACTATATTCTAATTTGAGAAATAAAAAATTGTAATTTGGACTCTTCCCTTATTCTATACCATTCATCTTGTAGTCTACTTTGTTACCAAAGGAAAAACATGGATGGTTGGAGATACAATCCATATAGGTCATGACCAATGGTTTCTATATCAATCAATTTATTTAAATATAAAAATTAACATTGCACTATAGTTTATAAAAGTAGATAAATAAAAAAATAAAAAAAACTTTGATTTGGGTTTCTAATTAGACACCCAACAGATACAACTTTCTTCATTCAAATTAGGAAGATTGAACCAAGGGGACTCGTACATGTGATAAAGTATGTGTATGTGTCATCAAAAATAAAACATCATGTGAAGACCAACCCCATGATTATGGTTTGGAATGTCATAATAATCCCCATAATATTACTCAATCACTCTCATAAAGTAATTAGATTAATCAAAAAATTAACAATTGAAGGGAAACTATCAAATCCAATGTGGCATCCTAAGTGCAACCGAGGATAATTATAAGGATTCTTGAGTGTAACAACCCAAAACTTCATTAATGAAAATTCCCCATGGTATATTTTAATGTATTATTATGGTTATGTAAAATATATGAAATTATTTGGTTTTATGTTTGGGATATTAAAATACCATTTTGAATTGTGACCATTTCAAATATTGTTGGTGAACAGTGATCACATGATTGGTATAAATATAGGGTTTTAACTATAACGCCCCGACCCCAGTTACCCAGAGTCGGTGCATTATTGCGTAGCATTGGCATGATCACAAAAGATCAAGTCTCGAAAGACCGATTAGATTAGTAGCCTTGTAAACACTAGATACATTCATAAGTCTTACATTACATCATAAAGTAAAACAAAAATACAACATATTCTCTTCATATACCCTTATATTATCCCTGCAGGTCATTCATAATATATATTTCTTCACATCCTGGAAAAATTAAAACATTGAAAGGGGTGAGCTCAAGTGCTCAGTAAGGATAACAATATAGAGGAAGCTTTCATAAATAAACATTAACATTTAAGGCAATGTATAACTAAAACAAAAGCCTTTTAAACTTGAACTTTAGCATAATATGGCAAACGTAAAATTAAATAATTCCATTTACTTACTCACATGGATATTCTACTAGTCGAATAATCACATGAAATATCAATAACCACTTTCATAATGATGGAATGCATAATGCCAGACTATCATAACCACGTAGCCAATGCCTCCTGCCAAGACCACAAATAAGATTTTGTCAAGGCCTCATGCCAAGACACTAGTTTGTCTCATGAGACTTACCGATGCATTGAGGAGCTATAGCGGGCTCCACCCGTCACTTACTAAGTCCAATGCATTCCTCATATGAACATGTTTAAACATATCATAAACCATAACATAATCATATCACATAAAATATGCATAATGGAAACAAAGAAATTCCACATTTCAATCAGAAGATATCAATACAACACCTTGATATAATAAAAACACTTTCAAAACCATTTTCAATACCAAAATAAAAGAAAATTAAAACATTGAATTTATTTTTCATTTTAAAAAAAGTTATGGCTTGTAGAGGAAGCTGAAACCCAAATAATGGCCATGGCGGTGGAAAAGTCGTTGTCGCCGCATACGTACGACAAGAAAAACATTCCTTTTTGTCGTTTAGTAAACCACTTCGTATAAAAAGATTCCTTTTGAATAAACGTAAAAGTCAAAGGGGTTTATACACCATATAAAAGAAGGTTGTGTATAAACCAAAATATGCCTCAATGAAAGGAGATTAAGACGAAGTCCCATACAAAGATCATTTTTTTAATTTAAAATTGATCTATTATGTGTATTCACTATAATTACACATAAATAAAGTACAAATACAAGATATGACATAATAATATCATGAAATTATTTGATATTATGAGATTAACCCAAAGAATGGAAATTGGGTTAAGAAGTTCCCTTACCTTGCGTCTTGTCTTGCCTCGACCATTCTTTAACCTCCTGAATAATAAACTAGAGTTAATTTATAGTTTCTTAAGAACCTTTTCAAGTTTCTTATTCCTTTAATATCACTTATTACCATTTTATGAACATTATATAATTATTTATGTTAATAATAGTCGTTTTGTCGATCTTTGGTACTTGAGTAAAAAAATAAACTTCTTATAATTACAAGTTCTTCATGTGGTGATATGTCCATTATATCCAGAATTATATTCATGACGTAGATATCATATATATCATATATATCCAGTATATACATTAATTTATAATATTACATAACATTTTGAGGTAAGAAATGAAATGCATCGTTTATGGAGACGGTAAGCCGTACGTACGTATGAACGCTACTTACATTTCTATTTCGTATTTAATGGAATGAAATCATAATAGTATAAAGGTGTATAATAATTCTAGTATATTAACATATATAATATCATTTACTTCATCCTTTATACATCCCACATATGACATTAATGATTCAAATCACTTTGAGGGGGCGGTAGTCCGCACTTCCTAAAATGAAAATATCGCGTTTACCCATAATGGAAACAATAAAGGTATGTCATAAATGAGAAATAAAGAAGCATAAGGAAAACATAAACATAATATATATATCATATATGAAAATAGTGTCATCAAAATGGCCACCATTAGAGGTGTTAAATGAATATTGAACAATCATCGTTTCGTGAGGCTGTATTTCGCCACCCACAGAAACAGTATGTTCTTTAACCATTAGACGATGGTGTGTGTAAGTGTAAACCAAATCCTTATCATAACAACATCCTAGTATATTGAGGATACTGGTGTTGTTACAAATGAAATGAATAAAAAGAGTTTAGGGGGTTGGAGAAGAAAAATAAAACAAAATAACATAAGAGAAGACATTACCTTAAAATCAGGTAACTCTTTTGATTTGAGCCAAAGGCTTCCTTGGGAAGAATTCTTCCCAATGTGAGGCTTCTAGGAGTAAGGGAGGGAAGTTGGGGGAGTATTTGGGCAGAGGTTGGCCGAGAAAAAAGGCTTTTATGGTGTGAATAATGGTAGAGGTGGGGGCTTTTTAAAAGAGGAGAGGAGGGACACTCTTGGAAAGTAATGAAATGTTACTTTATTATACAATTCTTTTCGGATTATAAAGGTCCCAAAAATATATAATTCAAGTCTATGGTGATAAGGGTTTTAAATATTCTCATCCAATAGGCTTTGGACAAGTTTAATTCTTAGATTTTACAGTATCCTTCCATTTTATTAAAATCGTTAATTAATGAGGTAATCGTTGCATCATCATGGTGTCATAAATAATTTAATTTATTTAATGTCTCAAAATTATTAAAAAACTATCATGATGTAGGAAATCGTTTTAGCTTTCTTATGAATATTTATAGCCAAAAATAGGACTTGTATAACCCGATTTAAAAATTGTTTTAGTAAAACAACTTATGTTTGTGACATTTTTATTTTAACATTAAATAAAAAGTTATTTATGTCATTTTCCTACCAAAGTGGATCCATGGGGTCCCCAAGTTGACCCATGGATTTTCTTGGTCGACCATGACACATCCAATAGGTGTAGGACAATTGTAAAGGTCTTTTCATATTTTTATAATATCATTTTTACCTTAAATTTCACTAATTACCTTTAACCGCGATTAATTAAAATTAAAAGTTACTATTCACCAAAAAAAAATTTTAATCCCATTGAACCAAATTTTACTTCCTAACGACAACCATGTATGTCGGATTTTTGAAAATAAAATCACAGAAGTGGTAATATTTCATTTAAATGAAAAATCAGTTATTTACCTACCACTTAGTGGTTTCACAATTCATCAAAAATTGGAGTTTTTCAGAACAATGCCAAAATTTCACCCTAAGATATAATTGATATTCCAAATTCAAAAATGATTTTTATTTTAAAAAATTCCAAACATATAAGTTTCATTAATTAATTTTATAATTAATTCCCGCTATCACAACAAATAGCGTGTTTTTAAGAAACAATATATATCAAAAGATTGACAATTGTTTATGTCCAATTTCAAAGTGAAATTAATTCTAATGAACACCATTGGATAGAATGGTAAAAATATATTCTAATTATACTTTAAGACCACTCAATAGTATAATTTATCACTATAAATTATTTTGATTTAAAAAGTTGTTTTTATGTATTTTTCACTATTCATAAAAAAATTGGAAGTTCTCAGAAAATTACAAAAAATTCAACATAGGCTAATTTCTATATTAAGAATACAAAAATGATGTCCATTTTAAAATATAAAATTTCTGAAAATTTAAAAAGTGGTTATTACTATTCATAACAGCTACTTTTATTAGTCGCGGTGTGTTAGAATTCAAAGTTGCGTACAACACACGCTACTGTATTATTCAAAGAGAAGTGTACCGTGGAAACTTGGGGTGTTACATTCTCCCCTCCTTCAAATAATTTCTTCCTCTAAATTTCTTATAATACCACTGTATAAAAAGACTCAGGTGATTCTTCATCATAAGTTTCTCGGGTTACCGCATTGCCTCCTCCATCTTATGGTTTCTCCATAGAACTTTTACCAGACGAGTCGTCCGGTTTCTCAGCACTTGTTCTCTTGTATCAAGAATCCTGAAGGGCTCTTCGCAATAAGATAGATTGGGTCCAGTTCTAATTCTTCATAGGTGAGTACATGCGTTGGGTCAGGAATGTATTTTCTCAACAGTGATACGTGGAATACATCATGAACTTTGGAGAGACTTGGCGACATTGCTAAACGGTAAGCTACAGCCCCAATTCTTTCTAGAATTTTGAAGGGTCCGATGTAGCTAGGACTCAATTTACCCTTCTTACTGAAACGTATAACTCCCTTCCATGGTGATACCTTCATGAAAACATGATCTCCTGCCTGAAACTCCAAATCCTTCCTTCGATTGTCAGCATAGCTCTTCTGCCTACATTGAGCTGCTTTGATGTGGTTTTGGATTACCTTCACCTTTTCCATTGTTTCCTCCACCAGTTCTGGGCCTACATGTTTTCTTTCACCAACGTCATCCCAACAGGTTGGTGTGCGACATCTCTTTCCGTATAATGCTTCATATTGTGCCATCCGAATACTTGAATGGAATCTATTGTTATAGGAAAATTCTACCAAAGGTAAATATTGATCCCACATTCCTTGAAAGTAATGTGAGCATGATCTCAACATGTCTTCTAAGGTTTGAATAGTTCTTTATGATTGTCCGTCTGTTTGAGGGTGGTAAGCAGTGCTCAAACGAAGTTCAGTATCCACAGCCTTCTAAAGACTTTTCCAGAATCTTGATGTAAAGCGGGGATCACGATCCGAGACAATCGATAGGGGTACTCCATGAAGTCTCACAACTTCATTAATATATAGTATTGCTAGACATTCAAGTGGCAGATCTTCCCTTATAGCAAGAAAATGTGCTGACTTGGTGAGACGATCAACAATGACCCATATTGCACCATTCCTTCTAGGGGTCCTTGGTAGTCCCATGACAAAGTCCATCGTAATATTATCCTATTTCCACTCAGGTCTGGGAAGAGGTTACAATACTCCACCAGGATGTTGCCTTCCAGCTTTCACTTGTTGGAAAACCATACATCTTGACACAAAATCGGCAATCTCCCTTTTCATGTTATCCCACCAAAAATTTCCCTTTAAATCTCTATACATTTTAGTGCTCCTAGGGTGTATAGAGAAATTGGAACTATGAGCATCATCCAACAATTCCCTCTTTAAATCAGGTATATTGGGAACACAAAGCCTCCTCCCAAATTTCAAAATTCCATCTTCATAAACAAAGTCACTCAACCACCCATCATTCACAGCTTTAATCTTCTTTTTCAACACTTCATCATCAGATTGAGAACTCTTTATCCTTTCTAGTAAAGATGGTTTGACAACCATTTGAAACAGTTTTGATGTTTCACCCTCCATGGTGATTCCCATATCCATCTTTACTAGATCCATGAAAATAGGATCCCTTTCCACTCTCATCTTGTTCAAAACTCCATGATATTTTCTACTCAAGGCATCTGCAACCTTATTTGCCTTCCTTGGGTGGTAGTGAATTGTGAAATATTAATACTTGAGTAGTTCAAGCCATCGTCTTTGCCTCATGTTGAGTTATTTTTGTGAGAAAATATATTTCAAACTCTTTTGATCAGTATATATCTCACAATTTTCACCATAGAGATAATGTCTCTATATCTTCAAGGAAAAGATTACAGCAGCTAACTCGAGATCATGAGTAGAATAGTTTTTCTCTTTAATTTTTAGCTGTCGTGATGCATATGCAATAACCTTATCATTCTGCATAAGGACAAAACCAAGTCCTTTCATTGATTCATAACTATAAATAACAAACCCATCATTCCCTGATGGTAGAGTCAATATGGGAGCATTGACTAATCTTCTCTTCAGTTCTTGAAAACATTCTTCACATTCTTTTTTCCAGACAAATTTAACCCCTTTACGTGTGATCTTCGTTAATGGGTTAGCCAATTGGGAAAAATTCTGGACAAAACGTCAATAATAAACTGCCAAACCAATAAAGCTGTGTACCTCAGTTATACTCGTCGGTGATGGCCATTCTTGGATTGCCTTGGTCTTACAAGGATCAACAAAAATTCCATCTTTAGAGACAATATGGACAAGAAAAGAAATCTCCTGAAGCCAGAATTCGCACTTGCTAAACCTCCCATATAATTCATGCCTTCTAAGAGTATTCAAGATAATGCGCAAGTGATTTTCATGATCTTCGTAGCATTTGGAGTATACCAAGATATCATCAATGAATACCACCACAAAATCATCAAGATATTCCTTGAAAACTCTATTCATTAGATCCATGAATACAGAGGGTGCATTAGTCAATCCGAAAGGCATTATTGTAAACTCGTAATGCCCGTATCTTGTTCGAAATGCTGTCTTCGGAATGTCATCCTTCTTCACACACAACTGGTGGTATCCAAATCTAAGGTCAATCTTTGAAAATTATTGAGATCCATGCAATTGGTCAAATAAATCAACAATGCGAGGTAGGGGTACTTGTTCATTATTGTTATAGAATTGATCTCCCTGTAGTCAACACACAACCTCATAGATCCATCTTTCTTCTTAACAAAAAGGACATGGGCTCCCCATGGAGAAACACTAGGATGAATAAATCCCTTATTACTCAATTCCTCTAGTTGTTTCTTTAGTTCAACTAATTCCACGGTGGCCATTCTATAAGGGGTATTCGATATGGCCCTTGATCCAGGAATTAAATCAATGGAAAACTCAAATTCTCGTTCTGGAGGATGTCCAGGTAAATCTTCCGGAAACACATCTAAATATTCTTTCACAATAGGTACATCCTCTATTTGAACATTCCTTTCCTCACCATTAGTCATTTCATTCTATTCCTCCCCAATAATTGAATTTAGTTCAGCTACTGGGGGTGGATCTAAATAAGAATTAGGTGGTGATGATTCTGCTCTAAAAATAAGGTGTTCCTTATCATCATCATCAAAAATTGTAACCTCCTTCTTCTTACAATAAATCATTGCATCATAGTCCGAAAGCCAATCCATACCGAGGATTATATCAAACGAAATCATAGGTATGACAATGCGATCAGTGGATAAAGAACAGTTATGTGCTCTAATGGGGACGGATTCACAAAACGTTGTAGAAATAATACTTCCCTTAGGAGTTTTGACTGACAATTATCTTGTTAAATCAAACTAAAAATATCTAATTTTCTTAGTAAACTGAGAAGATATGAAACAATGCGATGATCCAGAATCAAATAATGCATTTTCTAAACTTGAGGAAACCATTAAATTACCTGCCACAATGTCTTTTGGAGCTTCAACCTCAACAGTAGTGATAGCATAAGCTTGGCCTTGATCCCTTGGCCTCTTCTGAGTTAAGTTCACCTGACGCTTAGGACAATCATTTGCATAATGCCCCATCTCTATACAATTATAACATTCCACATTGAAAACAACTTTCTTTCCCCTGCAATCATGGGCTTGGTGGCCTTTTTCACCACACTTGTAACAGACTCCCATTCCCTTCAAGCATGTACTGGGGTGTTTCTTTCCACATTTAATGCAAGACTGATATTCAACTCTTCCCTTCTTCCCCTTATTTCCATTTCCAGATTGATCAGAGGATCTCTTCTTTTCTTGCTTTGCTTTAAAGTCATGAGACTTAGAGAATTCCTTTTCCGTCTTGATAGCGCACGAGACAATATCTTCGTATGATGAGAAGGTTTGTGAGACTAATTCTCGACGGAGAAATGGTTTTAACCCATCAAAGAAACGATCAATCTTACTTCTTGGGTTACATATATAATCTCTAGCATGCCTCGCTAACCTTGTAAAGTTAGCCTCATACTTTGCGACATTCTCATCCTCCTTCTGCCTTAGACTCAGAAATTGCCTTTACATATCTGCTCAATGGTCACGCGAAAAGTATTTTTCTAAGAAAATTTCCTTAAACTCCCTCCACTCAATACTTGATACTTATTCATCTTCATTTGTGTTTTGAATCAGCGACCACCAGTGATTGGCATCTCCAGTGAGGCGGTAGACTGCCTTGACAACCTTCTCCCTTTCGCTACTCCCCAAGGCGTGGAATATTCTTTCTCTAAGGAGTTTATCCATTTCTCATCTACTAATGGATTTGTACCCCCCATCAAATGTTGGCAGTTGTTTCCTCATGAAGCGGTCTAACATTGATCCTCCACATTGCGGATCAGGGTGCTCCATATGAGTAATGTTATTATTCATAACCTGAGTGAGTTGTCCCACTATGGTAATAAGTTGATCAACACCAGTTGTATCTCCAGCTCCATAATAATTATCTTGAGCAGGAGGGAAATCCCTACACAGAGTGCGTGCATTGATACGGTTTCCATTCCTTCCACTAGGCGCCATTTCTAAACAATGTCATAAACTAGATTAGTTTATGAATCAAAATACATAATTCCATATTTATAAAATACTTATCATAAATTGAGCTATTTATGGATATAATCCATATTCATAAAAATGTTTTCTTTGAGTAAGTATATACTCATAACCCTTCATAGTGGTTTTTAAAGAAAACGAGAATTATCCTAAGCATATCCCCCGGGAGTGTCATAACCAAGAGTGCAGAAAGGCCCGTTGTCGTGCACCAGTTCCAGTTTGAGTCTAGCTCAAAGCGGTGTTTTCGGGTTTTACCCCTAGGTACATCTGTGCCAGAGCGGCCTCTACCTGCTCGTATCCAGACAGGGATGTATTGCTCAGAAAACTCACAAAATCTCTATAATACCAAAATTCAATGAAGTTCTTCTATACTAATCCTAAAAGTCTATCTTTGGGATATGTGCTCTAATCAGAGTTTATCTAAATCTAGCTTCCAATGTTAGTACTAAACTGCCTCTGATACCAACTGTAACGCCCCGACCCCAGTTACCCAGAGTCGGTGCATTATTGCGTAGCCTTGGCATGATCACAAAAGATCAAGTCTCAAAAGACCGATTAGTTTAGTAGCCTTGGAAACACTAGATACATTCATAAGTCTTACATTATGTCATAAAGTAAAACAAAACTACAACATCTTCTCTTCATATCCCCTTATATTATCCCTACAGGTCATTCATAATATACTTCTTCACATCCTGGAAAAATTAAAACATTGAAAGGGGTGAGCTCAAATGCTCAGTGAGGATAACAATATAGCGGAATATTTCATAAATAAACATTACCATTTAAGGCAATTTATAACTAAAACAAAAGAATTTTAAACTTGAACTTTAGCATAATATGGCAAAAGTAAAATGAAATAATTCCATTTACTTACTCACATGGATATTCTACTAGTCGAATAATCACATGAAATATCAATAACCACTTTCATAATGATGGAATGCATAATGCCAGACTATCATAACCACATAGCCAAGGCCTCGTGCCAAGACCACAAATAAGATTTTGTCAAGGCCTCGTGCCAAGACACTAGTTTGTCTCATGAGATCTACTGATGCATCGAGGAGCTATAGCGGGCTCCACCCGTCACTTATTAAGTCCAATGCATTCCTCATATAAACTGGTTTAAACATATCATAAACCATAACATAATCATATCACATAAAATATGCATAAAGGAAACATAACATTTACACATTTCAATAACAAGATATCAATACAACACCTTGATATAATAAAAACACATTCAAAACCATTTTCAATACCAAAATAAAAGAAAATTAAAACATGGAATTTATTTTTCATTTTAAAAAAAGTTATGGCTTGTAGAGGAAGCCAAAACTCAAATAATGGCCATGGCGGCGGAGAAGTCGTTGTTACCGCATACGTACGACAAGAAAAACATTCCTTTTTTTTCATTTAGTAAAACACTTCGTATAAAAATATTCCTTTTGAATAAACGTAAAATTCAAAGGGGTTTATACACCGTATAAAATAAGGTTGTGTATAAAACAAAATATGCCTCAATGAAAGGAGATTGAGATGAAGTCCCATACAAAGATCATTTTTTTAAAATAAAATAGATCTATTATGTGTATTAACTATAATTACACATAAAGAAAGTACAAATACAAGATAGGACATAATAATATCATGACATAATTTGAATGTAGGAGATTAACCCAAAGAATGGAAATTGGGTTAAGAAGTTCCCTTACCTTGCATCATGTCTTGACTCGACCGTTCTTTAACCTCCTGAATAATAAACTAGAGTTAATTTATAGTGTATTAAGAACCTTTTCAAGTTTCTTATTCCTTTAATATCACTTATTACCATGTTATGAACATTATATAATTATTTACGTTAATAACGGTCGTTTTGTCGATCTTTGGTACTTGACTAAAAAAATAAACTTCTTATAATTAAAAGTTGTTCATGTGGTGATATATCCGTTATATCCAGAATTATATTCATGATGTAGATATCGTATATATCATATATATCCAGTATATACATTCATTTATAATATTACATAAAATTTAGAGGTAAGAAATGAAATGCACCGTTCATGGAGACGGTAAGCCGTACGTACGCATGAACGCTACTTACATTTCTATTTCGTATTTAATGGAATGAAATAATAATAGTATAAAAATATATAATAATTCCAGTATAATATCATATATAATATCATTTACTTCATCATTTATACATCCTACATATGGAATTAACGATTCAAATCACTTTGAGGGGGCGGTAGTCCGCACTTCCTAAAATGAAAATATCGCGTTTACCAATAATGGAAACAATAAAGGTATGCCATAAATGAGAAATAAAGAAGCCTAAGGAAAACATAAAAATAATATATATATCATATATGAAAATATTGTCATCAAAATGGCCACCATTAGAGGTGTTAAATGAATATTGAACAATCATCGTTTCGTGAGGCAGTATTTCACCACCCATAGAAACAGTATGTTCTTTAACCATTAGACGAAGGTGTGTGTAAGTGTAAACCAAATAATTATCATAACAACATCCTAGTATATTGAGGATACTGGTGTTGTTACAAATGAAATGAATAAAAAGAGTTTATGGGTTGGAGAAGAAAAATAAAACAAAATAACATAAGAGAAGACATTACCTTAAAATCAGGTAACTCTTTTGATTTGAGACAAAGGCTTCCTTGGGAAGAATTCTGCCCAAAGTGAGGCTTCTAGGAGTAAGGGAGGGAAGTTGGGGGAGTATTTTGGCAGAGGATGGCCGAGCCAAAAGTCTTTTATGGTGTGAATAATGTGGTAGAGGTTGGGGCCTTTTATAAGAGGAGAGGAGGGGCACTCTTGGAAAGTAATGAAATGTTACTTTATTATACAATTCTTTTCGGATTATAAAGGTCCCACACTTATATAATTCAATGCTATGTTGATAAGGGTTCGAAATATTCTCATCCAATAGGCTTTGGACAAGTTTAATGCTTAGATTGTACATTATCCTTCCATTTTATTAAAATCGTTAATTAATGAGGTAATCACTGCATCATCATGGTGTCATAAATAATTTAATTTATTTAATGTCTAAAAATTATTAAAAAAATATCATGATGTAGGAAATCCTTTTATATTTCTAATGAATATTTATATCCAAACATATTACTTGGATAACCCTATTTAAAAATTGTTTTAGTAAAACAACTTATGTTTGTGACATTTTTATTTTAACTTTAAATAAAAAGTTATTTATGTCATTTTCCTACCAAAGTGGATCCATGGGGTCCCCAAGTTGACCCATGGATTGTCTTGGTCGGCCATGACACATCCAATAGGGGTAGGACAAGTATAAAGGTCATTTCATATTTTTATAATATCGTTTTACCTTAAATTTCACTAATTACCTTTAATCGCGATTAATTAAACTTAAAAGTTACTATTCACCAAAAATTTATTTTAATCCCATTGAGCCACATTTTACTTCCTAATGACAACCATGTATGTCGGAATTTTGAAAATCAAATCACAGAAGTGGTAATATTTCATTTAAACGAAAAATCAGTTATTTACCTACCACTTAGTGGTTTCACTATTCATAAAAAATTGAAGTTTTTCAGAACAATGCCAAAATTTCACCCTAAGCTATAATTGATATTCCGAAATCAAAAATGATGTCTATTTTACAAAATTCCAAACATATAAGTTGCATTAAATAATTTTATAATTAATTCCCGCTGTCACAACAAATAGCGTGTTTTTAAGAAACAATATATATCAAAAGATTGACAATTGTTTATGTCCAATTTCAAAGTGAAATTAATTATAACAAACACCATTGGATAAAATGGTAAAAATATATTCTAATTATACTTTAAAACCACTTAATAGTATAATTTATCACTATAAATTATTTTGATTTAAAAAGTTGTTTTTAAGTATTTTTCACTATTCTTAAAAAAATTGGAAGTTCTCAGAAAATTACAAAAAAATCAACATATGCTAATTTCGATATTATGAATACAAAAATGAATTCCATTTTGAAATATAAAATTTTTATAAATTTAAAAAGTGTTTATTACTATTCATAACGGCTACTTTGATTAGTCGCGATGTGTTAGAATTCGAAGTTGCGTAAAACACACGCTACTGTATTATTCTAAGAGAAGTGTACCGTGGAAGCTTGGGGTGTTACATTAAAAAATTCAATTTACTCAGAAAAAGGAAGCGATGGCCTCATCCAGTAGACTTGTCCCGTATGAAGACCAATTTTTAGTGATTGTAAAGGATGTGTCGCCATTGGGCTTTGCTCTTGACCAATCACATGCCGAGCATGAATACATAAAGCTTGAGTGGAACCGCCTATGGGAGAAGTGGAAGTTGATAGAGATTACCACCCGTGTGATGTTATCCGAGTCACCCCATGATTCGGTCACCATCACCCACCTTACCATTTGGTCTTATGCGGGTGTTACAAGAGGTTACATAACACGACCCTAGTACTACGATTATGTACATTATTCTTTTATATAGAATATACAATAATTTTGTTAATGTTACCATGTAAATAGTTTTTAAAGAGAAAATATTATTTTTAGATAATATTCAACTAAGAAATCTAATTTGATGAATTAATGGAATTTTTTATTGAATAATAATTTAATAAAATATTATTATTTTTATTAAATTACCTTTTTTAATATAAATGGTCATATAATTTAATGAATGCAATTGTAATTATTGTTAATGTTTGAATTTTTTTTTGTCAAAACCCATGAATTTTGAATAAATGTCGGTATTTATTTTAAAAGTGATAATTCACATATTTAGAATATTAGTTCAATAAAAATAATACTATTTTGGGAATTCGGGTGTCGAAATTATCCATCGGTGATTTTTTCATTACTTTTTGAGAATGTCGAATTTTTGGGTAAAAATTGAATACCATTTTAATATATGATGTGTTTTATGACATCATATTGATCCAATAGTGATGTAAAAAAATACTCTAAACATTATTTTCGGCCAATATATGTTTTAAAATTAAAATAATGTTAAATTATTTATGGATTTTGGATTTTACAATGCATTAGTGGACCCTTTAAAATTTATAAAACATTTTTCTTTTTAAATTTATTTCCTTGAGAGTGTGACTCCCCTCCACATAAGCAACCATATTATTTTAAAATGTTCCACCATTGTACTTTTAAAATATTTATTCCCTCTCCCATTTGGAAAAATCCATGGGAAAAAACCATAGGATGGTTAGTGTTTTTGATTAGTTTATTGTGTGGTGTCCCAAACTTAAATAATAAAAATTCCCTCTCCTTTCTTTTATAAATCCACCCAAACTCCCACTTCTCCTCACTAAAGGCCTTTTGTGTTCATCCAACCCATGTCCTCATTTCTCTATAATTCTCCCAAGGTGCCCAAGCTACCAAAAATCCTATCTCAAGCTTCTCCCAAGTCGTTTGGATCACAGTTCAATGTAAGGGATTCTCACTTTCCTCATTTATGTCAAATTTTCCTTTTATAGTAATCCTATTTTATATTTAGTTATAAATGTTGGGGTATGATTTTAAAACTCCCCCTTACTGCCCTTTTCATGTTCTAATAATTATAGATCCATTTTCTCTCTAATTAATGCCCCACATGTACACCCGTTACCATGCAGAAATTCTGTAAGGAATTTCTCTCTCCACATTTACATTCAAACAAATATTTTGTATTACATATCTAAATTCCATTACATTTGTTGGGAAATGTATCTATGTGACCCCTCTTACTTTCAATATCATGTAAATATAGCAAGACACCCATTTCTCTCTCATCAACTCACTTTATTAATTCTTATGTCACGTCGTTATGCTTCCGAAATTACACCTCATTTTTCCAAGCCAATATCATAATGTAGTGAATACCATACCCATGTATCTATAAATTTTATTCACCATTATGGACATAAAAATATTTAATGGTAAAATCATGTATTTATTCCACATTCCTTAATCATGGAATAACTTATGATGTTGATGTTTTCCATGTTATATGATCCATGTGGCACACTTATGCATGAAATGAAAGGTTTATGATGTTTGTTCCCTGATAGTGCTTCATTACATTGGGTAATGTATAGTATCATGATACGTCATGTGCAATGAAAGTTGACTCATTCTAATTCAAGTGAAATGCAGGTTCACTCGTGGTTAATGTTTAATGATGGTTTACTCATGCTCTATATGAAATGAGCCTTGTCTCCTGCTAATTCCATGTTAAGTGTTGTTGCCACATTTCCATGTTATGACAATCAAGCTTTGTCATGCCCTAATTTTTATATTTCTCTTTTAATCCAATGATATTCCTATTGACTAAAAAGTTTTGTAATCTTCATTTT
This sequence comes from Viscum album, assembly GCA_963277665.1. NCBI lineage: Eukaryota > Viridiplantae > Streptophyta > Magnoliopsida > Santalales > Viscaceae > Viscum > Viscum album. The sequence continues at coordinate 305,723,324 of OY728150.1, forward strand.
ATGATTTGTTTACTTATTTAATGGGATTTATAGCACACCCTTTTCATATACATGTCCCCAGGTTATCCCATTTCAATGCTATGTATGAGGAAATGTAGTGGTCATGTAAAGGAAATTTTCAATAAGATATTGCGTTTTAAGTATTAAGATGTTATGTAATGTTCCTATTCCCCAATTACACTAGACCTATTGATCTTATATGTTTCAAAAATTGATGGGTTTATGTGAAAAATTAGAGGTGTAAAATAAAAAGCAGGGTTTCTATAGTTGGTATCAAAGGACTTGTTTGGTTATTTTTTGGAATAGGATTAGAGTATTGAGTAAATGTTTTATCAAGAAAATACATACATGTCTGGATACGAGCAGGTAGTGGCACCTTTAGCACAAATGTACCAAAGTGTGAAAACTCTGACATGGAGTTTCAGGCTTGACCTGGGGTATCATGGTACACATCAATGAGCCTTACTACACTATTGGTTACGACCCTCCTAGGGGATATGATTTGGTAAAATTACAATCATAGTTTGAACTATTTTTAAGGGGATTGAAAAAAATGCCTCTAAGAATACATGTTAGAAAGTAGATCATGGATAACATATATTGAAGCTTGCAGATTCATAAGTTAAAGAAATATAAGTAATTTATAATTCATACAGATTTGAATTTGGATTACCCTTTATTTGGTACCCCTAAATTTCCTTTATTTTCCATCCAATGGCTGATAATAAGAGGTCTCAGGCCAACAATGGATTCAATGATCAATGCGATGACAGTTCTAATGAGATCCCCAATCCGATCGGAGTGGGAATCATGAACTTTGTCACGATACTGTCTCAGTTAACTCTTGTTTTGAATATAAACATGGGTCAAGAGAAATGTTAGGCCCCCCTAATGAAGAACAAGTCGCTATCAAGAGTTTATTGAGAAAATGGCCTATTATGTTTAATGGATCATCTGATCCCTCAATCACCAAAAAATGGATAAATTACATTGAAAATATTTTTTCCATCCTTCAATGTTTCAAACAAGAGAAGGTTCATCTATATTCTTATCATATGGAGGGTGAAGCTGATAAATGGTGGACATTGATCAAAAAATGAGAAGCTGGAGGAGGAGATGGAGGTGTGGGAATGGAAGGATTTCCAATCAATGGTGTACATTGGTAAAAAAATGCTGAATGCAAGGGTGAACGCTTCTTTGGAGTGCAAAAACCTAGCCGATAAAATCCCTAATGATCCATGAATTTGAGGGCTATAAAATAACAATATGATGTTCCCTCAATGTCAAAATAGAGATCAGAGAATCTAAGGGGTGTCATGCAGATAAGAAGCGTAAGTTGGAATTCAATTTTAGTAGTCCGATTGATAAATCCAGTGGTGCTATGAAAATCAAACACCCCGCTTTCAAAAGGTGTGGAAAGAATCACCCTGGAAATGGCATGAAGAAGATGAAGAAATGCTTTAGGTTTGGATGATAAGGACACCTAGCTGTTAAATGCTAACAAGAAAACCCAACAGCTGTGACAAAGGATATAAATTCTCCATTCAAACCTCAACGCATTGTTCATTTCTTCTATTGCAAGGAACTAGGGAACCTTGAAAATTTGTTCCCTATGCCAAGGGTTATTTGAGCAAACCAACGACCTACAAGGCAGCAAGGGATATATTTTTCCATCATTACCACCGAAGTGAACCCTAAAAACGAAGTCGTGACATGTATTCTTGTTATTCATTAAATAATAGTGAATGAAATTTTTGATTCTGGTTCTACACATTATTTTATATCCCAAAAGTTTAGTAGAACAATCCCAACACCACCACAAATCAGGGAAGTAAAGATGACAGTTAGTATGGAAAATGGGGCAATCATTGCATCCCATGAATATAACTCCTCCCCTATCATAATTTCTGGATTGAAATTCCTGACGCTCCACTTTATAATCCCTCTGCTATCATTTGATGCAATTCCTGGCATGGATTGGCATTCCTTATATAAATCCAACAAAAATTTCTATGAGAGGAAAATCACTCTCTATGTGGAGAATCAACTTCCAATTCTATACAAGTGAAAAGGGAAGGATGAATCTTCTTTAGTTCCATAATCACAGGCATGGATATTAATACCCTTTGAACATGCTTATCTGTATCATATGATTTAGTCCAAGGAAGAAACCATCCCTAAAAAATGCCTATTGTAAGGGAATTTGCTAAAATGTTTCCCGAGGAATTGAACAGTCTTCCTCCTAGAAGAGATATTGAATTCTCAATTGATCATATTCCATGGGAGTTTTCAATATCCAATACTCATTATAGAATGGATGATGTGGAGATTGAGGAGATGAAGAAACAGCTATAGGAGAATCTAGATAAATGGTTTTTACGCCCAAGTGCTTCACCATGGGGTGCACCCTTCATCTTCATCAAGAAAAAGGATGGGTCAATGCACCATTTCATTGATTATAATGAGATTAACAAAATCAGGATAAAGAATAAGTATACTATGTAATGAAATGATGACTTGTTCGATCAGCTGTGTCGAGCACAATACATATCCAAGATAGATTAGGGGTCGACATATTTTCAAGTAAGGGTGAAGAAGGAATATATACCCAAGACATCGTTTCGTACAAGATATAGGAACTATGAAATCATAGTAATTCCTTTTGGACTCAATTATGATCTATAAATCTTCATGGATATGAAAAATAGAGTTAGAAATTTTCTTGAGAAATATTGGTTATTCTTTATAGATGATATTAAAATATAAACTCTAACAGCAAGGAGGATCATGACGAGCATGTAAAAAACATTCTAAAAGACCTTGAGAAAGGATAAGCTGTATGCAATGTATAGAAAGTGTGAGTTCTAGTTGAAGGTGATCTCATTATTAGGTCATATAATCACTAGCAATGGGATATCTGTAGATCACCTAAGACAGCTGCAATAGAGGGATGGACAAAACCAACATCAGTAACGGATATCCGTATCTTCTTGGGGTTATCTAGATATTATTTATGATTTTTGAGAAATTTTTCATGATAGTCCAACCCTATTAACAAGCCAACTTAGATGGGAATAAAGATTTCTTAGAGTGATTAATGAGATGATTGATTCAAGGTGTTGAAAAGGAGGCTTACCACCACGCCCGAACTCACTTTACCCACAGGTGGAGAAAATTTTATGGTATTCAGTGATGCTTTAAATAAGGGAATGGGATGTGTTTTGATTAAAAATAACAAAGTAATTGAATAAGCATCAAGGAAATTGAAATTTATTGAGAAAAACTATCGAACACATGATCTAGTGTTGGCTGTAGTGATCTTCAATTTAACATTTTGGCAGCATTATCTCTTTGGGGAGAAGTGTGAGATATATATGGACCACAAAAGCCTCATGAATATATTCACACATAAAGAGTTGAATATGTGCCAACAATGTTGGTTAGATCTTGTCAGTGACTACGACTGCTCAATCCATTACCACCATGGGAAAGTGAACAAGGTGGCGAATTCTCTATGTACAAAGGATCTAATGATTATTTCATTGAAGTGAATTGAGGTGCATCCAATCTTCTTATATTTGATGAAGATGGAAATGTGAATCAGAAAGAAGGGAACATCACCAATCCTTTCACAAATTATTTCTCAACCACCTATTTTGGAAAGGTTAAAGGATGCTCAAACGTATGATTTGGGAATTTAAGAGAAGGTGGAAACTATTAGGAAAGGAAAATCCTCAGAATTTAATGTCAATGAAGAAAGAATTGTGAGATTGGTGAAAAGACTATGTGTTCCATCATGTTTGGAGCTGAAGACGGAAATTTTAGATAATAAACATTGTTAATATTTCTCTAATCAACCAGTAAACACAGAGATGTATTGATATCTCCGAGACCATTATTGGTCGGATAATTCAAAGAAGGAGATCGTGGAGTATACATCAATTTACCTGGTTTGTCAGCAAGTGAAGTCTGAGAGGAAGATGTCTAAGGGGATGATGAAACCATTACACATACCATCATGGTAATGGGTGAAAATATCCATGGAAATTGTCACTGGACTTCCAAATATATCCAAAAAAACATTTCTATCTGGGTTGTTGTGGATCGTCTTATGAAGACAGCTCACTTTATCGTGATTCCAGAAACTTCTCATTGGATCAACTTGCACAGATTTAGATCAAAGAATTGGTAAGGCTACATGGAGTTATACTATCTATTGTATCCGGTCGTGATCTGAGAGTTACCTCGATGTACTGGAAAAGTCACCAACGTGCTCTAAGCACGGAAATGAACTTTATTATGACCTATCATCCTCAAACGTATGGCCAAACTGAGTGAACAATTCAGTCACTAGAATATATGTTAATACTATATTCTATGGACATTAAAGGAGGATGAAACCAACATCCTCCACTGGATGAATTCTCATATAAAAACAGTTACCACTCGAGCATCTTAATGTCACCATATGAATACCTTTATGGGAAAAGGTGCATAACACTAGAATGTTGGAATTAAGTCGGTGAACATAAACTGCTATGACATGAAATAGTCTATGAATTGGTGGAGAAGTTTGAAAACCATTCAACATCATAACAAGGTATCCTAGAGTCGATAAAAGATTTATACAGATAACTGTTGATGTGACCGTGCGTTTAATGTTGGATACATGGTATTTCTACACATATCTCCATGGAAGAAAGTCATGAGATTTGGAATTAAAGGAATTTAAGTTCTAGGTACATCGGCCCCTTCGAGATTCATGATCCTGTAGGGGTTGTGGCCTATGGACTAGCAATTCCACCTACCATGGCCTAATTATATGATGCCTTTCATGTATCCCTCTTAATTAAGTACATACCAGACCCTTCACATGTACTCGTTTCTAAGGTAGTATATTTAGAGGATGATCACTCTTACGAGGAGCAACCAGAGAAGATCTTAGATCATAGAGGAAATGTTCTACGAAAAAAGATAATTCACCTCTTCTAGGTGTTGTGGAGAAACCACATGTTTTAAGATGCATTGTGGGAACCATAGAAAGTGATGAATTAGGGTTACCCACATATGTTTTATTGTGGGAAAAGGAAATTTTAAGGGAGAAATTTCATAAGGGGGGATTATTGTTACGACCCAAAAATTCATTATTGAAAATTCACCTTTGTCTTTTTAAATGTCTTTTTATGGTTATGTAAAACATGTTCACTTATTTGGTTTTTTGTTTTGGATTTTAAAATACCCATAAAAATGGTGACTATTGAAAATATAGTTGTTGAGCAGTGATCACATGTTTAGTATAAATATAGGGATTTTACAAATCCAATTTACATAGACAATGGAAGCGATGGACTTATCTAGTTTACTTGCCTTGTTCAGAGCCCATTCTTCAGAGCTCATAAAGGAGGTGGAATCATTGGGCTTCACTCTTGACCAAGTACAAGACGAGCTTGAATACAATAAGCTTGAGAAGAACTAGCTTCCTGAGAAGTAGAAGTTGATATATATTACCACCCGAGCGATGTTATCTGAGCTACCCCGAGAGTCTATCACTATCGCACACCATACCCTTTGGCCTTATGCATGTGTTATAAGAGGTTATGTAACAATACCATAGTACTATGATTATCTACATTATTCTTGTAATATAATGTACATTAATTTTAATATTCTTACTCTGTAAATAGTTTTTAAAGCACAAATAGTATTTTTAGTTATTAATCATCTATGAAATCTATTTTGATGAATTAATGGATATTTTAATTAAATAATACATTAGTAAAATAATAATAATATTATTAAGTTAATTTTTATTAAATATAAGTGATCATATAATTTTATGAATGCAATTGTAATTTTTATAAAGGCTTGAAAGTTGTTTTTGTCAAAACCCATGAATTTTTTATTAATGTTGGTTTTTATTTTTATAACAACCCATACATTACATACATTGTTAATACTTCAAAATTGAAGCATACTTATTACAACATATAACAAAATCATGGAAGGACCATATAGGTATAGAGTCTTTAGAAACTGGGAAACATAAACAACTGGTTCATAAAGCATCTACACTGTCTTCCATTTATTTCATCATATCTATAGTCCCTTTTGGCATATCTTACCTAATAACCTTCTCCCTGACCTGGGGAAAGAAAACATACAAAAGGGTGATCTCAAATGCTCAGTAAGGGTAAATAAAAGAAATATCAATCCCATCATATTCATAAGAACATAACATTTTGGAAATCCTACCCTGCAAAAGAGATCATAATTTCATAACATGGGATAAATCATGGTAGTGAAATGTAATCACAATAATCATAACTTAAAACATGAAGCTTTGTGTCATACACACAAAATCATAGAGAATCATTTCTTATTAGTCAAGACTCATTTCCAAGACAATCTTAGTGGACAAAGTCCAATTCTGAACTGAGTTCTTTCCTCGTTTCAGTCCTGTTTTACTGAACCGGTTTAACCTGCCGTTCCATCCATGTCTATTTCATGAGATATAAAATCATTACTCAATTCATTGGAGGGGGATATAGGTAGCACCCATCTCATAATTATACCATTCTTATGTGTGCCACAAAATCATAAATCATACATCATTGCATAACCCATGTAATAAAAATGGGATTCTTAAACAACATGACATCATAAAACAATTTATATAAGATAAAGGAATTCATAAAAATAATTCAATCACAACATAATAAAATCAATGAAATAATAGGTATAGAAACCGAACCCTATATTATCGTAGATGGAAAATAATTTTGATAAAACACTTGAACTCCATTTTTGAGGAAAATATCCTTTCTACTCCAAATTGTTTTTCCTTTCTTAACATGTCATACAATTTTAAACTAAAAGAAGTTGATTAAAAATAAACTTGAAAACTTGTAAAGGATTATTCTTTGAAATAATGTTTTAAAAATCCATGCATTCCATATAAGTTAAAAAAACATTCTTCTCGTACTTTTGTCGGAAAAGTCAAAAAGTTCCTCGTACGAAAAACGACAAAAGATTTTTTTAATATCCTTTACTAAATTCTCACCGAAGGGTAAAATTGGATTTAAAAAGTTGTAGGTGGATGTAAACAATATTACATATTGAGGGAACATGGACATGGATGATAAAATACACCCCAGTAAATACCAATGTATAAACAATCTCAGATAAAATGAGATTGTGATATTTTCCCTTACCTTGGGTCCAATTTGCTTCGTAAGTGTCCGAACATCCTGTATAATGATTTAAATAATGTTATTTACTTATTCCATAATAATACTTATTTTTATGATATCATATATGTTAATATTATTATCTTCTTATTGGTAATATTTCATTACTACTTGTTATTCGGGTGTTTATTACTTTTTGTATTTATTGCGTGTTTTGTCGAATAAATTATTATTTTTATTTTTAGGTTATAGATACCTCATTTACAGAATGGTATTAGTGTAATATATATCATATTAATTCATTCAATTAATTTATATAATCATTATGCAATGAAGATCATGTAGAAGGAGTCGCATCACATCGTGGAGACGATATTCCGTACGTACGCACGAGCGATGATATCATTCCCATGATTGTGGAATTTTATTGGAGTGTATATATAATATTTCATAATCAATAAAACTTTACAATAATCATATATAGTCATTATTTACACCATTATACCCATCCAATTAAGGTTGTGGTGGAAAATAGATTACACCACGGCGTGGAGACGGTATTCCGTACGTACGCATGCGCGGTGATTTCATTTTCCGTAGGATGGATATATGGTGAAATAGGGTTGTTTAATACTTATAATAACAGATCAGTATATGAGTGATACTGATTTTATTACTTCATAATGAAACAACTAAAGAAGAAGAAGTGGAAGAATAAATAAAGATGAAAGATTCGGTAACAGACATTACCTCTTCTTTGAAGCGCTTCTTTGAGACCAACTTTTAGGGCACTAAAATTGGTCTTTGAAAAATACCAGGACCTCTTGGATGTCTCTAGAGAAGTGAAGAGAAGAAATTGGCAGGGGTTTTCCAAGATTTAAGGCTCAATGTGGTGTGAGGAAGAGAGGGAGGAGGTGCCCTTTTATAAGGGAGGAGAGGGGCACCTTTGGAATAACTAAAAATATTATTTTATTATAAATTTATATTCGGTTTTTAATAGCTCCAAATTGATATATTTCGAATATAAGTTGGGTATGGGTAGAAATAATCTCATAAAATAGAATTTATACATGTTTAGGTATCAATTTTGACCATATCATTTAGATTTAACTTTAAGTTAGATAATTTAACTTTTACCGTGTCTTCTTGTCTTCTTACACTATAAGGTTAATAAACTTACTATATCAAGTCAAACGAACCCCAAGTTGTTTATTATTAATATATATAACCTTATCTAAGTCATTCGACTGAACCCTAGATCTTTAGGAATAAAATAACAATTAATAATATAATATTTGTTTTAAAAACAATTTTATATCAATTTTGACACTATTTAGTAATTGATTTTTGTGAAAATAATAACAGAATGATTAGTTCGAAAAAAGTTAATTAAATCAATACTAACATGTCATATTAACCTATAAAATTAGTGTAATTCATAAAAAGTCTCAAATTACATTTATTTGGGTATTTATTACATCAATTATGTCAATATTTCATTAATAAGATAATTACTGCATCATCGTGGTGACATAAATAAATTAAATTTTTTAATGTCTAAAAATTACAAATAAATTACCATTATGTTGGAAATTTATTTATATTTATAATGACTATTTATAGTCGAATTTATCTTATGTATAACCCCATATTAAAAATTATTTACTTATTAAACTTTGATTTTAACTATTTTAACCCTTCTTTAAATAAATTAACAATAAATGTCCTAATCTAATCCAAGTGGGCCTAAATGGTCATATTTTATTCATAAGGTTGTTTTTGGTCGAATTACACTTATCCAATAGAATTAGGACATGTGTTAGGGTAATAATAATATCACTTTTACCCTTAATTACCCTATTTACTTTTAACCGTGGTAAAAAATAGTAAAAAGTTACTATTCACCAAAAATTACATTCATCTCATTGAACCAAATTTTAGTCCCGAATATTAACCGTGTCTGTCGGATTTTCGAAATTCCACTCACAGAAGCGGTAAAATTATGTTTTATGAAAAATTCAGTTTTTTTAACTACCACTTAGTGGTTTCACTATTCATCAAAAATTGAAAGTCTTCAAAAAAATACCAAAATTTTACCCTAGGCTAATTTCGATATTCCTAATCCAAAAATGAAGTCCATTTTGAAAAATAAAGTTTATAAAATTTCAAAAAGTGGTTATTAATATTAATAATGGCTAGTTTTATTAATATTTTAATAGCATATCGTTGTTTAGTGAAACTTGGTATTGCGTACGACGCAAGCTATTGAGGAAGGCCGCAGTTGCGTTTAAAGAAAGCCAAACTAGTGTTGTGTGTAGTGAAAGATTTCTTTGATAAAAACAAAATATTTCTCATAAAAGTCTCGGGCGTTACATTCAACCCCCCTTAAAATGGATTACTCCCTCGAAATTCGTCACTTTGTAACAAATAGACGAGGATACCTCTCCCTCATCATATCCTCAAGCTCCAATGTAACTTCTTATAATTGGTGGTTCCTCCATCAAAATTTACCCAATCGAGTGGTCTGGTTTCGTAGGACTTTTTCGCTACAATCCAGAATCTCTATCGGCTATTCTTCATAAGAATGATCTTGCTCCAGTGGTACAACTTCTGAGCTGAGTACATTTGAAGGATCAGGTATGTAATTTCTCAAGAGAGATACATGGAACACATTGTGAACTTGAGAGAGATTCGGTGGAAGCACCAATCGGTAAGCTACCTTTCCAACACGATCCAGTATTTCGAAAGGACCGATATATCTAGGGCTCAACTTCCCCTTCTTTCCAAATCTCATGACCCTCTTCCAGGGAGATATTCGTAAGAACACTTTATCACCCACATCAAACTCTAGGTCTTTTCTTCGGTTGTCGGCATAAATTTTCTGTCGACTCTGAGCTGCTCTTATGTGTTGCTGAATAGATCATACCTTTTCTGCCATCCCATCAACAAGATTAGGTCCTAATAGCTTTCTTTCTCCAACTTCATCCCAGCAAGTTGGAGTCCTGCATTTCATTCCATAGAGAGCTTCATAAGGAGCCATCTGAATACTGGAGTGAAAGCTATAATTATAAGGAAATTCCACCAAAGGTAGGTGTTGATCCCAACCACCTTTGAAATCCATAGAGAAAGATCTCAACATATCTTCTAGAGTTTTAATTGTTCTCTCAGACTGACCGTCTGTCTGAGGATGATAAGAAGTGCTGAAACTCAACTCTATATCCAGAGTATGCTGAAGACTTCGCCAGAATTTCGAGGTAAATCTCGGATCCCAACCAGATATAATAGAAAGTGGTACTCCATGAAATCTTACCACTTCATTTACATATATCCTGGCAAGATGATCCAGAGAGAAATCCTCTCTAATACCAATGAAGTGTGCAGACTTCGTAAGACGATCAACTACGACCCAGATAGCATTATTGCCTTTGGATGTTTTAGGAAGTCCTGTGACAAAGTCCGTAGTGATGTTTTCCCATTTCCATTCGGGTATGGGTAATGGTTGTAACATCCCCTTAGACTTCTGTCTCTCAGCTTTAACTTGCTAAAAAACCAAGCATCGAGAGACATATTCAGCAACATCTCTTTTCATTACATCCCACCAGAAGTACTCTTTCAGGTCCGTATACATCTTCGTGCTTCAAGGATGAATAGAGAATGAAGAACTGTGACCCTAATCCAGCAGCTCCTTCTTTAATTTGGGTATGCGAGGAACACGAACCCGATTCCTAAACTTTATTATCTCATCACAATCAAGGTTGAATTCAGGAATATTTCTCACCTTCTTTTGTAACTCTACATCTTTTTTCTGCACCTCTTTAATCTTCACATGTATAGATGGTTGAACATTCATTTGAGAAAGATACGATTTTCCCCCTTCCATTATAATTCCAAGATCCATCCTTTATAAATCCCTAAATATTGGATCTTTTGTGATCCTCATCATGGATAAACTGGTATGGTCATGTTGACTTAATGCATCAGCCACCTTGTTTGCTTTCCCAGGGTGGTAATGAATCGAGCAGTCGTAATCCTTAATCAGCTCCAACTATCTTCTTTGACGCATATTCAGCTCCTTTTGTGTGAAAATATACTTTAAAATTTTATGATCAGTATAAATGTCACACCTTTCTCCATAAAGATAATGCCTCCAAATATTTAATGCAAAGATTACCACAGCTAACTCCAAATAATGTGTTGGGTAATTTTTCTTATGGATTTTCAACTGTCGTGAGGCATAAGCTATCACCATATCATTTTGAATAAGAACACACCCCATCCCCATCTTGGATGCATCACTGTAGATCACAAACCTTTCTCCACTACTAGGCAGTGTGAGAACAGGTGCACTGGATAACCTTCTTTTCAACACCTTGAAATTCTCTTCATATTCCTCCATCCAAACAAACTTAACTCCTTCTCGAGTCAACCTGGTGATTGGATTAGATAATCGTGAAAAAGATTTCACAAAACGTCGATAATATCCATCCAAACTAAGAAAACTTCATATCTCAGTTACTGTTGTTGGTCTCGACCATCTTTCGATAACCTTTGTTTTTGTTGGATCCACATATATCCCCTCATTTGAGATTATGTGACCCAAAAATGAAACTCTTTGAAGCCAAAATTCACACTTGGTAAATTTGGCATAAAGCTTCTATTTTCTCAGGGTCTTCAATATAATTCTCAAGTGATCATCATGTTCTTCCTTTCTCTTTCAATAGAAAAGAATATAGTCTATAATGACTACCACAAATTGATCAAGATAGTCTCTAAAGACTCTATTCATCAGATCCATGAAGATAGCAGGGGCATTAGTAAGACCAAATGGCATCGCTATAAATTCATAGTGTCCATACCTTGTACGGAAAGTCGTCTTTGTTATATCTATCCTTTTGACCCTTAATTAATAAAACCCTGAATGGAGATCAATCTTGGAAAAGTATTAAGCTCCACGTAGTTGGTCAAATAAGTCATCAATGTGTGGGAGAGGATATTTGTTCTTGATAGTGATCTTGTTAAGTTCTCGATAATCAATGCAGAGTCTCATTGATCCATCTTTCTTCTTAACAAATATAATAGGTTCTCCCCAAGGTGACGCACTAGGGCATATGAATCTCTTATCAAGAATCTCTTGGAGTTGCTTATTCAATTCCTGCAACTCAATTGGGGCCATTCTATAAGGTGTCTTTGAAATAGGCAAAGCACCCGGTATGAGTTCTATTAAAAACTCAACTTCATGATTTCATGGAAGACACAACAATTCCTCCAGAAAGACATCATCAAACTCTCGTACAATGGGAATATTATTAATCATGAGTTTCTCACCAACCATTTGAGATAAATAACCCTCATTTAGTGGAATCACGACCCATAAGATGGAAGAAATTTCTACTGGAAGGTTATGTTCATCCTTGCAAGAAAGACGATCACAGATTGATAGGGAATATGAAATGTGACTTCCATTCTTTGGAAATTGATATGAGCTCCATATAAAGAAATCCAATCCATGCCAAGAATCACATCAAATTCCACTATAGGAAGGATCACAAGATTTGCAGGAAGAACTTTCCCACAAACTTCAATCGGGGAAGAATTACAAACTTTTGATGTGACTGTTGTGCCATTAGATGTTGTCACAGCTAACTCAACATCTAATTGTTGTGGTAATACGGTGATACCCTTAGAAAAATCTTTAGAAATAAAAGAGTGGGTGGATCCAGAATAAAATAAAACATTTTCTACTTTTGAGTGGATGGTAAGTGTACCTTTTACCACATCGTTTTCGTACTCCACATCGCTGATATAAATTTTATGTGACATTCCTTTGTCTTTAGCCTTAATATTTTGTTGATTTCGATCATCATCAACAACCCTTGGATTAGGGAATTTATTGGTATAATGCCCCATCTCCTTGCACTTGAAACATTGAAGTGTAGTAGGTTCATTCTTTGTGTCCCTTCCTTTGTTTGCATCATTAGATATCTTCCTCCCATCATTGCGGCATTAAAATGCCCGATGACCTTCCTTTCCACATTTGAAACATTTACTTGTCCCTTTAAGACTACTCCCTCCATGTTTCATTCCACACTTTGAGCATAAGGGAAAGCTCTCTTCTTTTTAGTGTGCTCTTTAGATTTTCCTTTGAATTCCATTTTCCTCTTCTTATCAAACCCATATGACTGATGGGTTACTCCAATCTCCATCTCAACATTGAGAGAACATCGAACGATTTCCTTGTAGCTATTGAACTCCCTTATGTCTAAGGCCCTTCAAAGTCTTGGTTTTAAGCCACTAAAGAATCGATCGATCTTACTCTCAGGTTGCTTAATAATACCAGAAGCATACCTTGCAAGTCTAGTAAAATTTGCTTCATAGGTACCAACAGATTCATCATCCTTTTGCTTTAGTTCAAGAAACTCTTTCTCCATCTTTGTTTGGAGAATACAAGGGATGTACTTATTGAAAAATAAGTTCTTGAACTCGTCCCATTCTATGGACTCAATTTCATCTCTTTGCCTTGTATTCTTGATAAGATTCCACAATTGATCAGCATCACCTTCCAAACAATACACTGCTAAGATGACTTTATCATGTTCAGAACATTGAAGAACTGCAAATATCTTTTCAGTAGTACTAATCCATTGTTCAGTAATTAATGGATCAGAAGACCAGGTGAATGAAGGTGGACGCTGCCTCATGAAGGAATCAACAGAATGTTGCTCCTTCCTTTGCTCGTTTGGAAGTCCTGTATGATTCATAGCTTGAGAAAGTTGTGTGAGCATGGCTACAAGATTTTTCATTTCAGCTCCCATAACGTTTGGTTGCTCAGGGGGACAATCATTGCATTGCCCGTCGCATTCCGCATTAACATGGTTCCTTCGGGTTCCATCCATTGACTAAAACCAAGAAGAATAGTGTGAACAACACTAATTATAATAGGAAAACAACATAATCAAGAATAAAATTTCAAACTTAAGGTCTTATCCTAGGTTATTAATGGTCATTTCTAAAACACTAAGATTTTGTTCTATGCTTAGACTTATCCTTAGGGTTCTTATTAAGGATTTCATATCCTAGTTTCCAAAGGATGACTATACCTTTCCACTGATACCAACTATAATGACCCATACATTACATAAATTGTTAATAATCCAAAATTGAAGAATACTTATTACAACATATAACAAAACCATGAAAGGACCGTATAGGTATAGAGTCATTAGAAACTGCAAAACATAAACAACTGGTTCTAAAAGGGTCTACACTGTCTCCCATTTATTTCATCATATCTATAGTCTCTTTTGGCATATCTTACTTAATAACCTTCTCCCTGACATGGGAAAATAAAACATACAAAAGGATGGGCTCAAATTCTCAATAAGGGTAAACAAAAGAAATATCAATCTCATCATATTCATAAGAACATAACACATTGGAAATCTTACCCTGCAAAAGAGATCAAAATTTCATAACATGGGATAAATCATGGTAGTGAATTGTAATCACAATAATCATAATTTAAAACATGAAGTTTTGGGGAATACACACATAATCATAGAGAATCATTTCTTATTAGTCAAGACTCATTTCCAAGACTATCTTAGTAGACAAAGTCCAATTCTGAACCGAGTTCATTCCTCGTTTCAGTCCTGTTTTACTGAACCGGTTAAACCTGCCGTTCCAGCCATGTCTATCTCATGAGATATAAAATATTTACCCAATGCATTGGAGGGAGATATAGGTCCCACCCATCTCATAATGATACCATTCTTATGTGTGCCACAAAATCATAAATCGTACATCATTGCATAACCCATGTAATAAAAATGGGATTCTTAAACAGCATGACATCATAAAAGAATTTATATAAGATAAAGGAATTCATAAAAATAATTCCATCACAACATAATCAAATCAATGAAATAATAGGGATAGAAACTGAACCCCATATTATCATAGATGGAAATTAATTTTGATAAAACACTTGAACTCCATTCATGAGGAAAATATCCTTTCTACTCCAAAAACATTTTCATTTCTTAACATGTCATTCAATTTTAAACTAAAAGAAGTTGATTAAAAATAAACTTGAAAACTTGTAAAGGAAGATTCTTGGAAATAATTTTTTAAAAATCCATTCATGCCATATAAGATAAAAAAACACTCTTCTCGTACTTTTGTTAGAAAAGTCAAAAAGTACCTCGTACGATAAACGACAAAAGATACCTTTGATATCCATTACTAAAAACTCACCGAAGGGTAAAATTGGATTTAAACAATTGTAGGTGGATGTAAAAAATATTAAATATTGAGGGAACATGGACGTGGATGATAAAATACACCCCAGTAAATACCAAAGTATAAACAATCTCGGATAAAATGAGATTATGATATTTTCCCTTACCTTAGGTCCAATTTGCTTCGTAAGTGTCCGAACCTCCTGTATAATGATTTAAATAATGTTATTGACTTATTCCAGAATCATAATTATTTTTATTATATGATATATGGTAATATTCTTAGCTTCTTATTAGTAATATTTCATTACTACTTGTTATTCGGGTGTTTTTTACTTTTTGTTCTTATGCGTGTTTTGTCGAATAAATTCTTATTTTTCATTTTAGGTTATAGATACCTCATTTCCAGAATGGTATTAGTGTAATATATATCATATTCATTCATTTAATTCATTTATATAATCATTATGCAATGAAGATAATGTAGAACGAGTCGCATCACATCGTGGAGACGGTATTTCGTACGTACGCACGAGCGATTATATCGTTCCCATGATTGTGGAATTGTATTGGAGTGTATATATACTATTTCATAATCAATATCACTTTAAAATAATCATATATAGTCATTATTTACACCATTATACCCATCCAAGTAAGGTGGTGGTGGAAAATTGATTACACCACGGCATGGAGACGGTATTCCGTATGTACGCACACGCGGTGATTTCGTTTTCCGTAGGATAGATAGATGGTGAAATAGGGTTGTTTTATACTTATAATAACATATAAGTTTATTAGTGATACTGATGTTATTACTTCATAATGAAACAACTAAATAAGATGAAGTTGAAGAAGAAATAAAGATGAAAGAATCAGTAACAGACATTACCTCTTCTTTGAAGCGCTTCTTTGAGACCTCCTTTTAGGGCACTAAAATTGGTCTTTGAAGAAGACCAAAACCTATAGGATGTCTCTAGGGAAGTGGAGAGAAGAAATTGGCAGGGTTTGGCCGAGCTTGAAGGCTCGAATTCATGTGAGGAAGAGAGGGAGGAGGTGCCCTTTTATAAGGGAGGAGAGGGGTACCTTTGGAATAACTAAAAATATTATTTTTTTATAAAGTCAAATTCGGGTTTTAATAGCTCTAAATTGATATATTTCGAAGATAAGGTGGGTATGGGTAGAAATAATCTCATCCAATAGAATTTAGACAAGTTTAGGTGTCAATGTTAACCTTATCTTTTAGATTTAACTTTAAGTTAGATAATTTAACTTTTACCGTGTCTTCTTGTTTTCTTACACTATAAGGTTAATAAACTTACTATATCAAGCCAAACGAACCCCAAGTTGTTTATTATTAATATATATAACCTTATCTATGTCATTTGGCCGAACCATATATTTTCAAGAATAAAATAACAATTAATAATATAATATTTGTTTTAAAAACTATTTTATGTAAATTTTGACACAATTTAGTAATTGATTTTTGTGAAAATCATAATAGAATGATTAGTTCGAACCAAGTTAATTAAATCAATGAGAACATGTCATATTAACGTATAAAATTAGTGTAATTCATTAAAAGTATCATATTACATTTATTTGGATATTTATAACATCAATTATGTCAATATTTCTTTAATAAGATAATTATTGCATCATCGTTGTGTCATAAATAAATTAAATTATTTAATGTCTAAAAATTACAAATAAAATACAATTTTGTAGGAAATTTATTTAGATTTCTAAATAATATTTATAGTCGAATTTATCTTTTGTATAACCCCATATTAAAAATTATTTACTTATTAAACATTGATTTTAACTATTTTAACCCTTCTTTAAATATATTAATAATAAATGTCCTAATATAATCCAAGTGAGCCTAAATGGTCATATTTTATTCCTAAGGTTGTTTTTGGTCGAATTAAACTTATCCAATAGAATCAGGACATGTGTTAGGGTAATAATAATAACAATTTTACCCTTAATTGCCCTATTTACTTTTAACCGTGGTAAAAAAAAGTAAAAAGTTACTATTCACCAAAAATTATTTTCATCTCATTGAACCACATTTTAGTCCTTGATATTAACCGTGTCTCTCGTATTTTAGAAATTCCACTCACAGAAGCGGTAAAATTAACTTTTATGAAAAATTCAGTTTTTTTAACTACCACTTAGTGGTTTCACTATTCATCAAAAATTGAAAGTTTTCAGAAAAATACCAAAATTTCACCCTAGGCTAATTTTGATATTCCGAATCCAAAAATGAAGTCCATTTTGAAAAATAAAATTTATAAAATTTCAAAAGTGGTTATTACAATTCATAACGGCTAGTTTTATTAATATTTTAATAGCATATCGTTGTTTAGTGAAACTCGGTATTGCGTACGATGCAAGCTATTGAGAAAGGCCACAGTTGCGTATAAAGCAAGCCAAACTAGTGTTGTGTGTAGTGAAATATTCCTTTGATAAAAACAAAATATTTCTCAAAAAAGTCTCGGGCGTTACAATTTTAATAGTAAAAATTCACAACTTTAGAGAATTATATAAATAAAATGAATACTATTTTTGGAATTATGATGTCGAAATTATCCAATGGTGAATTGTTCATAATTTTATGAGACAATCGAATTTTTGGGTGAAAATTTAATACCGTTTTCATATATAATGTGTTTTATGACATCATATTGACCCAATAGTGATGTAATAAAATAAAATAAAAATTATGTTTAGAAAATATCTATTTTGACATTACAATATTGTGATTTTAGTTTTTTTATTTAATTTATAATTCATCAATGGGACCCTTCAAGACATAAAAAACATTTTGGATTTTTAAATTGATTTCCTTGAGAGTTTGACTCCCCTCCACATAATCAACCCCATTTCTTTTAGACGTTTGTACATTGACCACATAAAACATTGTTTTTAAATCCCATTTGGAAAAAATCATGGTCAATAACCATGGGATAGTTTGTGGTTTTGATTAGTTTAATGTGTGGTGTCCCAAACCAAAATAATAAAGAATTCCCTCTCCTTTCTTATATAAACCCACACATTATCCCACTTACTCATCACTCAAATCCTTTAGAGTTAAACAAACCCCTTCCATCCTCTCTCTATAATCCTCCCAAGGTGCCTCATGTTCCCAATAATCCTATCTCAAGATTCTCCTAAGCCATTGGGATCCCACATCTATGTAAGGGATTCTTGCTTTCCGTATTTATGTCCAAGTTTCCTTATATAGTTATGCACTTTTATTTTCATTTATAAATGTTGGGCTATGATTTATCACCTACCCCATAAATCCATATTCATTTTTTCAAAATTAGATATCAACTTTCTTTCTCCTTAATGCCTTCCATGTACAACTATTACCATTCCAAAATTCCGTAAGGAATTTATTTCTCTTCATTTACATTAAAGAAATTATTTTGTATTACTTATCTAAATTCCATTACATATGTTGGCACATGTATCTATATGACCCCCCCATTATTTCCATTTTCATGTACATATTATAAGACCCCCATTTCTCTCTCTTCAACCCTTTTTATTTATTTTTATTTCATGCCGTTATGCGTCTGAAAGTTCACCATGTTTTTCCAATCCAAGATCATTATGTAATGAATACGATACCGATGTCTCTATAATAGGTATTCAGCTTTATTCACATATACATAATTAATGGTATATTCACGTATTTACTCCACATTCTTTAATCGTGTAATAAAATATTATTTTTATTGATTCCATTTTATACGATCTATTTGGCAAACAAATGCATGAAATGAAATGTTTTTGAAAGGTGTGCCTTGACAGCGCTCCAGTGCATTGAGTAAAGTATAGTATCATGATATGTCATGAGCAATGAGTTTTGAATCATGCTAATTGAAGTGAAACGATATTTTACTCATGCTTCATGTTCAATAAGGGTTTATTCTTTCTGCATGTACAATGAGCCTTGGTTCATACTAATTCCTTGTTACGTGTTGTTGCCACATTTCCATGTTATGATAATCATGATTTATCATGACTTTTTTTTATGTTTCTCTTGTGCTCCACTAATATTCTTATTTACTAACATGTATTTTAATATTTATGGTATGTTTTTTTACTCCCTTATGGGGCTTTGTATCTCACTCGTTTCTTATATATGTCTTCAAGTTATCCCATGCAATGCTAAGTACGAGGAAATGTAGCAGTCATGTAAAAGGAATTTTCAATAAGATGTTGCATTTTGTGTTTTAATTTGTTATTTAATGTTCATAAGCACCAAATACACAAGACCTATCTATATTATATATTGTATCAAGATAAGTTTTTATGTAATAAATTATGTTATTTGTGAAATAAAAAGAAGGTTGATTATACTGTGGGTCACTATAGAAGCCCCTGATATAACAAACTCCATCGAGTCTATCTAAGGAATCCCACAAAAAACCCTTATGTAATCATGGCATGTTGAACTCTGAGTCATTAATATGTAACTCACATTGGGGACTAAATATCACCTAAGGCATTGAATATCCATTGCATCAATGATACCATTCGCATTTTCTCTCCGAGGGATCCCATGTCACTCATAAATATAAGTAAATACTCCCAGAGTGCCTTCCCAAGGAAAAATGTGTCTCTCATAGTGTATTAATTAGAACCAAGATAAGTAAGTTGATTCCTTCAATGAAAAACTTATCTCGGTAGCCATGTTCTATACCAGCCTACAAGTAGGTCAAGCATTGAAATTGTGGTCAAATATCAACAAGGAAAATAATATACCACATGTTAATCAAGATAGCCAATTCACATTCATTCAAACAAATCTATCATGACATAAGTCATTAAGCACATTTATAATTACCATGATACAAGGAATGCTCACTAAGAAAAATAAATTAAAAATAATTAATGATGTATAAATCATAAACACAAGGAAATAAAATATGGTGCATACCCGGAGGTATAAAATTTAGTCTAAATCATAGAGATAAGAATAATCCATGGTGAATAAGGCAATAAGAATACAGCTCAATTTCATAACTTGTAGATTATCATATAGCACAATTTCTATTAAATTCATCAATTTATACAGTTTATTAAGTGTTAATTATATATAAAGTAGTTTGTAACCATTTTTTATAAGGGATAATGACCTCTAATGGAGAAACATGCCCATTTTGATTGTTTTGGTCAAATTGAAAAATCTGTAGGGTTGATTCTTCCCTCACTCGGGTCTTTCTAAAAATGGAAACAAATTTAATTTAATTTATTTATCAGATTAGAGGCCTCCTTGAATGGTTCTAATTCGTGACACAATTCCACGACCACTATAAAGGAAAAAAATACATAGGAGATACCTAGACCATGTACTATAGTGTAGTAGCAATAAAATCATCCATTTTTTAGTTGTGAATCAAGATAGAATGAATGAAATTGAATAAATCTTGCAACACCCAAAAAATAGTGATAAACATTTCACACCTAAATAGTGAAATAGAGGATGGAGGAAAGAATAAATATAATAAAGGGGACATTATATCATACATTCATTCCCCTTATAGATTATTTGATTGTCAATATTATTATAAAATATTGTCCAAATTTTTTGATTTCTTTTTAAGTATTCAAATCCCCTGAATGAAACTATCTGACTTATCATTTACCTTTTATTTTATAAAAACATTATGGTTTAGGGTATTTTTTCTTTTTTTTATAATAAAAAATTTACCAAATCTCCCAAAAAAGGAAATTCCTCAAAATAAATGAACATTTATTTTCTGGATGTTTTTAATCACATGAGAAGAAATAGGGGATTTTTGAGAAATCATGATGTTAGGATTTAAGGTATGAATTATTTTCATATGTATAAATTAGGTTGAATTTTTTGGTTGATAATAATTAATCATAAGGATGTAGTTCACATCATTGATTGTAGGAATGGAGAATTAATGAATAAGATGAAAAATCACATATAATTGATTAATAGAAAGTTAATGAAAGATATTTTTAGGTATTAAGTTATCAAATTTTAGATGTACTACTATTATATAAATATATAGGAATCAGGGAATGATTAATCATTTTTCTGTAGTAGGTTTTGTATTCATATTTTTGGAAACATTATTTATATGAAATCGATACCATTTAAAAGTGAATAATGGTGATAATTTTAAGGTACATCTATCCTATAATTGTTTGATATGAAAAATTTTATTTTAGGAACAACTGAATTACATTCATTGGACATATTTTGAATGGTATTGGAAGTATTTTTGAGTCAGCATGATCATTTAATTTTGGTAAATATGGTTTCATTGTTTTTTGGGATGAAAAATTAATTGTATGAGATAAAAATTAAGGAAAAAAATTTGAAGGTCATTTTTGAATATGTTTCAAACATTTATATGATTTTATATGTATTATATTAATATACATATAGAAACATTAATCCAGTACACTGTGTGATATCACTTTGCATAAGGCTGGGCCACAGGGATCGAAGTAACAACTGAAGGGTGAGAAGGGTTCATTGCCTATCCCTAGTCTACATGAAGTCCATATTAGTATAATATTTTTCTTTTTAGTTAAATGATTTTATCTATGAAAAATAGGATTTTTTATAGAATATATATTTTATCCTATATATAAATATGGGGTTAGAAAAATGATTTAGTTACTAATGTTATTTTAGAGGTTATTCCCTATTTAGGGAACATTATTTGATTAAGGTAAAAAAGAATATTATTGAATTTTATTTTAGGAAAAGTTGTTGAATTAGATTTTATTAGAAGATATGATTTCATTGTTTATTTATGGTGACTCATGTTACTTATAGAAATAATAAGATTACATTTGAGACTATATAATTAGAGAGATTGCATTTTGGTATGATACATTATGAGTGATTAATATTATTTGAGGATAAATATTAAATTTATCTTAGAAGACTACGTGATCGAGTCCTTTTTATTTTTAGAGATCAATTTTATTCTTGAATAATTTTATTAATTTTATGGATAATGTTTTTTGAATTATCTATGTGGAATAATAGATATTAAGGTTGAATTGTTGAGATGAAACTAGTTTTTTATAATATAATGTTTTATTAATTTTTTAGAGTTACATTATCATTTATTAATCATTTTGGGTTCCATTAATTTTTAAATATGGGAGGAAGAGATAGTTATTTTTTTTAGTTTCTTGATCCATATATGTTTATTTTGATGCTTCATATATGAATAGATCATATTTAGTTCTCATTGTTTGGTGAAATCATGGGAATGAACGTATATATGTCATGTAAGTATATTTTCTTCTGTTCATATTATATATAGTAAAGTAATTATCCAACTCTATTACAATATTTTTGAAAGATGTTACTCTTTATCATTTATTATCAGGAAATTAGTGGTATTTTATCATATCATAGACATATAATGGTCACCATTCAAATGATCGTGTTCACTATCACTCTTTATAATTTCATGGGTGTTATATTGTAAGAACTATGAATATGTTTTACTATATAGAATCCTATTATGTGTTATCATAGGAAACATTAGTACTTTATTTTCTCAATTTTCAAATAAATGATTTATTGATCGTTTTAGATATCTGGGATTTCAAAAAAAAATATTATAACTATCCTAATCCCTTTTTTATCCCAATTCCCAAAAATTTAGGATGCTATTTAGTAATGTCTTGGGGAATATAACATCCCAACATTTTTAAATGAATCAATATTTTTAATATCATAAAAAATATTCCAAAAAATTATTAACAAACAATGAAAATTTTTATTTAAATTTGACCACTAAAATCTATAGATTAAATTGGGAGGTATTCACAATAGTAATTGAATTATTAAATATATAATTTTCATACTCAATGATAAAGTATTAATTTATTATATATAAAAAATCAATAATTTATTTAGTAAATTCATTTTATTCATCAACAATACATTTCCATCAAAAATTGTTCTTCTTGGATTTTCTGAGTGAATATTATTATTATTTTAATAAAAATTTAGAAAATTAATTTCATGAAAATAAATTAATATTTTAAAATATTAACTCATTTTAAGGGATAATTTATCCATGGGTGTCTCCACCCTCAAACATCTAGAGATGAAACACATATATCGCTGATAAAATGGGAAACTAAGATGCAAGATCCCTTGTAGATATTATCACGAGATTTTCTCCTTCGGCTGAAGAAAAGACCTCTAAATGAACTAACCCCAAATCCTTTACCCACTGTGGTTTATCGGCAATCTCCTTCTCAAAAGAAGAGGTGAACACTCTCTCATTATATCTTCAGTTCACATTAGATGGTATGCTCTTTAAACATAGACCCTCACTAGTATTTCATTAGAAAACATTGTAAATCATCATATTTCTCAATTTTCGTATTGTATTATTGAATATGTTGCATTTGATATTTTGATTTACTTAAGAGGATAAGTATTATTGATTTTTGACTTTATGTTATTAGTTTTCGGGGGGTTGTGGTATGATAGTTCTAAAATGGTCTTCGGAAATCTCCTTAGACTCTAAGCCCCCCATTGTACCTCTCTGGATAGGTTTCTCGAACATAACCTTATGCCCTTTCAAACATAAGGCCTTAGTTTCCTTTGTTTGCATGTTCGGTCAACATATTATAATCGACTCTTCCCCTTTAAACCTAAAATTCTCATCTTTATCTCGGATTTTAACTAAGTTATATATGTTTAATACACTTTGTTCATTATTATAGATTCAAATTGAGGATAATGGTTTCATACAATAGGTGGTCTTTCATAATGTCCCAACATTCTACAAAAATTTCTCATGTATTGGTAATTATTTTATTGAGTGTGATAATAAATGTACTTACCCTCTACCTCCCCCCATCTTCAAATCAGTTTGGGTGGAAAATGTAGCCTACCAATTTTCCCTTGTGTCTCAGACAAATTGTGCTACTGACCGCACAAACAGCAGGAATTCGTCCAGACCCTCTAAGTCTCTTACCCCAAACCTCTGGGATGTTGAGACCTTGCACAACCTCAAGCCATATAATGAAGAACAACATGATACTTACAATATTTAATCATCGATTCTTGATGAAACTAAGAGAGAAAAATAAGATGTGAAATCTGATCTAGAGTCATCCTTGCATGTTGAGCTAAAAAAAAATCTCCCATTGGAAGAGGACTTATTAAAATCAAGGTCTATAAAAACGAAAAATAAATGATTGAATCTAAAGGTTTCATCACCCTGAGTGATAGGAACACCATGAAATGTAGGTATAACTTCAATGTTGAAAGGAAAATTGTTACATGTTCCCTTGAAACTAGAATGAAGGAGAAAACACAATTTCCAAACAACTACCCTTATTGAGAACGTGTCTTTACCACTAGATGCTTCAGTAAGATCCAATGATAATTCTAACTCACAAGAGTCATCTAGTGAGGATCATGAAAATAATATTATATATAGGGTTACCAAATATATTCTAGAAAAACTGGATTTTCAAATTTTCATTAACTCATGGATGGAAAAAGATGAAAAAACTATATTTAGATGGTTTAAAAATGGATAGATGTCAGCTGATACCTATCTTGATCTTAGAAAAAGAATGTCCATAAATGTGGTTAGGGAATTTAAAAAGGTTCCAAACAATAACATTAATGATATCCACTTGAAATGAATCTTAATAAAAGAATATAGTTGCCTCTTTTGGTGGATAGAGGTACTTTTATTCCCTTTTATACTCTTTGTTTTCTTTTTCAAGTTGATGATTGAGATGCTCCCGACTCTAACAGTACAAATTGTTTATTGTTTGGATACAATCAGTTCCATTATGTTCTATCCAGTGAATAGATTGCAGACCTACAATCTGGGGATACCACTATGGAACTATTACTTAATTGGATGAGGCATTATGTGTCCTTCATATTCTTGGGGTGGAGATAAATCATATTGGAGGCTTCTCATTTCTGTGGGAACCTTAATGTTTCATTATGATTGTTTCTGTAATTTTCTAATGATTTAAGTGAATTACACCTTAAGCATTCTATTGTAAAAGGATTGAATTAATAAATATGTTTTGGAATAAAATGGGTGACCAATTTATGCACTTTTTATAAAAAAAATTTTATACATTGGGTGAAATTTTCGGATATTACAAAAAATATTGGGATATCAGTGTATAGTGAAAATACAAATTTTTAAAAAATTGACATTTCATATCAATAAATTAAACAATTTAATAGTACCATTATTATTTTAATTTGATTTATTGTAACATAATATTTTTTTGTTATATTTAAACCACATAAATTTATTTTAATCAAAATTATAATGTATTTTTGAAAAAGTATATTTTTGGGTTTAAAAATAATATTTTATTTGAAATGTTTACTAAATTACATAATGTTTCCAATTTTAAAGATATTATAAAAAATTCTATTCAAAAAATTTTGATATGAAATTTATAGATTATATATAATAATATATTTATTTATTTTCATACAATTATTATTATTATTAATAGAGTTAATAGAAATCCATATTTTTCTTAAAGAATAACTTCTTGAAAACCTTATTTTTTGTCATGTCGGCGGGTTTCGTTTAAAATTTAATAATCCAAATTATGTGAATTTATTGTAGTAAAATATATTAAATATTTAAAATCATAAGGTTTGAACTATATAGTTAATTTTTATTCCTTTTTATGAATAAAATATTTAATGTGGTGAAAAACGATTTGCCACAGTATAGGTGAAATAATTTAAAATGTTAATGTTAAAAGTTAAAATATTAAAATACCTACAACCTAAAATACAAAATTGAGTGCTTCATATTTTTCTAAACATTAAACATAATTTAAAAAATTAATTATATACCTAATTAATTTTAATTATTTCGAAAAAAATTTATTTTTCTTTAAATATAAAATTTCATTATTTAACCATTTAAATCCACCCATCCACAAGTATAAATACCACTCGACACCCCACCCGGTTCACCTTAAAAAATCCTTAAAGCATTCAACTATAATTTAAAAACATTCCACACCACTCTTCCTATGTCTTTGTGTTATAGGTCTCAGCAGAAGTGAAATTACAAGAACATTAAGGGGTCCTTAAAGGAGGTGATATTTAAGGGGTAACTTTCTCAAACCACCTCTCTTAATTTATTTTATTCTTCTACCTTTTCATAAATTCATTAATCCATAAAATAATATAAAATTCAGTATCATGTATATACTATAACATTATAATTTTAATGTAATATCAAATATTCAACCTTTTTATTACATCATCTTATTAAAATAAATGAACCCATTGTCCACATTATGGTGGTTAATTATCTCCATGGATAATGAATTTTTTTTCCATTATCACCATAAAGGATGATCATAAAACGACAATTGTAGTTAAATAATATTTTAATAGGTACATTATAAAATATTTCAGGTTCTTCAACTAATACATATACCTAATATTAAATAAAAGGAAACAATTCCATGATGGGTTGAAAAGCATCCAAAACAAAATAACATTTATCATTAACATTAAATCAAATTAATCTTACTCTACTCAAAATAAAAATGATATATGGGCCCATTTTCACTTCAATAAGTTCATTAATATAATTTCATTCCACTTTTGGATTATTATTTTCATTTGAACATAAAATCCATAATTATATACAAATGAACTGATCATGATACCATGAAACGAATGCACCTGAAATAACTAAAATAATGAAATATTATTAATGATGGGTGGAAAACTATTATAATGGTATCGTATAAATTTTTTTGAAAATTAATATAGTTAGGGATTAAATTAATAAATTTTTTTAAACCATTATATAAAAACATGAAACAATATTTAAGGAAGTCAAACCTGAGGTAATGGATTTCATAACCCTATTTACATTCCTTTTGTTAACCATCCACATCATTGATTATTTCACAAAACAATTAAGTTTAATTTGACATTTCATTATCTTATGTTGTATATAATTTTTTTATATGGATTTATAATAGATACAAATAATTTATTCACTGATTAACGATCACATCAATCATATGTTATTTTTACAAGACTTTTTAACTAAAAAACATCTTTTAAAATACTATAATGGCTATTTTTATAAATAATTATCAATTAGTTATATTTTCTTAAATTAATTTTATGAATATATTTATATTGAAATGATTGTTTTATAAAATAGTATTGTATATTTTCTCAGAAATACTTTTATAAGGGTATACTTTTGACATTTTACATATTAGACTTTCTTTAAAAACATTTCTTTTA
The DNA here is from genome assembly GCA_963277665.1 of Viscum album. NCBI lineage: Eukaryota > Viridiplantae > Streptophyta > Magnoliopsida > Santalales > Viscaceae > Viscum > Viscum album. The sequence continues at coordinate 305,751,067 of OY728150.1, forward strand.
ACGTTTCTTTTTACTGAAGTAAAAAATAATTTTTTATATATATGGAATTAATAGGATTCCCAATAATCATGTAGAATTATTATTTTTAATATTATTTTACATTAATATATGGTAACATTCATTGAAAAAGTTTTTTGTTTTATGTACATACATTTTTAAAATGAGTGATTTTATAATGAAAATTTCATTTTCTTCCAAGTGTATTTTATGATGAAATATATATTGATTTTTGTTTATTTTATAGTTCTTGGGTATTGGTTTTTATTATTGGTGGTTATATTATAAACCAATTATGTTCGGTTCCATAATAAACCAAAGAAAGAAGACTATGTTGTTAACAAAAGATGTGTGGTTATTTGATAATCAAAGGAGAAGGGGTTACATTATAACCACTAATGCATTGGGTACCTTAGAGTTGGAGGTTGGCAAAGTTGGTTACTCCATTTGTAAGAGTGATGTGTTACATTATGTACCATGTTACCTAATTATATTTAATATTCATTCTAAATAGTTTTCATGGAAATAAATTGATTTAAAAATATTAAGAAAATGACCTTTTTGAATGGTTCATTGATTTTTCTATGTTAAAAGGCTCGTTTTTTTGAAAATGTTTTTATAGGATTTAAATGGAAAAAAAGTTTCCTTTAGTTGTCTCCCAAAAAGATCTTTTTTCTCACACCAAGTTAAAATTTTTTATAGGATTTAAGGGAGAATATATACAATCATTACATCAAGTCTAAAATTTGGAGGATTGATCAGCAAAAGAAACAATGTTTATTTTAAAAAGTTATATTTTCTGAAAAAAAAATATTCTAGGTATCTGTATCCAACCATATTGTATGGTTTTACTTGGAAATAGTTTCTCTTAATTATAAAAATCTATGTTCTGAAAATATTCATAAAATTTTAATACTATGAATTATATGTTAAAATCACTAGAAGATGAATTGTATATGGCCGATTCCTTACACATATTACTTACATTATTTATATAATGATCATTGAAAAACAGAAACCTTACTCATGCATATGTACAGACAACTATTCCATAATTAAAACAATAGTTCATTTTTTATAAAAATCCTTCATGTTGGGGTTGAAATGTATAATTTATTTATGTGATAAATATTTTATCATTATTGTTTTTCAATGTTTAAGTAATGACCTCTTTGACCATAGTCAACCACTCTGATGTTTTGGTCACACCAGCTGAGTATGGTAAAAAATCCTATATAAACGTTATCGATCAAGTAATTTTATATAAAATTTTAATAATTGAAATAATAATAATAATAAAATATAAAAATATTCTAATTAATTTAAATAATTAACATGTGTTTATTATTAATGAATATAAATACACACATAAAGAATCAGACTTGGGGTCTGGGTTTTCTAGTCTCAAATTTATTTTTGCGACATATATTTCATTTTTACAACATAGTTTTATAATTTTCATTACATACTAAGAATGAATGTATTTTTTGATTACTATACATAAATTTCATTGGATTTAAATATAAATTGTAGGATATATCTTTTATGGGTTTTTTGTTTTCCATGTTTGTAGAGGAATTAGGGTTTTCTCATCTCACTTTTATTTTTGTGTGATATACGCCATATTCACCACATATTTTTATAATGTGGGGTAAATAATGACAATGATTTTATTATAATGTTATTATAATTAATTTAATGTGGATTCACATATTCATTTGATGATAACTATTTCATAGTGTTTACTATTAAAAAAATACTAGAACTAGTAAAGGATTTTTTCCTCAATTTTCCTTTTTTGAGATGTGTGTTATATTATAAACATGTCTTCTTTTATGAAGTGTATATACTACCCCTTTGAAACGATATACCATGTATCAACTTATTTTTATGATATTTTACATATCTTATAAATTAATACTTTCATGTACCTTACGATTCAGTGTTAATAATGTGGTAAGCGTTTTAAGTTACAATATCATTATTTAATGATTTTTTTACGATTAAGTAACCAATGTACAACTATTATGATCTAAATATAAATATTTATATTTAATTATTAATTTAATTACTTATTCAATAAGAATACATGTTTTCTTTTAATTTTAAACCCTTTGTATATAAATGAGTTCCAAATAATTTTTTTGATAGATAGCCTTTTTAGAGGAAAATATTTTCCTTCAAAACAATGTTTTAAAAAAGTGGTTTGAAAAATGTTTATTTATTCAAATTTAAAAAGATACTCTCTTCAAGAAATGTTTTATATGAAATTAAAATATTCAATTATATTTTTTCAATGTTATTTTTAATGGAAATTATTCTCAATATGTTTTATGTTTTTATATTTCATTTCTAATTTAAAAATGGAATTTTCCTCAAAATGTATTCAATGATATTTTAATTGTATTTCCAATCATCATTTTAAAAAATCTTTTTAGTTATTTATCCTCTACTAAGAATAATTTTCAATGATACCATCCTCATTATCTATCTAGGTGGATGAATATTTTTTATGATATTTTTGTAGAAATAAATTTTTTATCATAGGTTAATCATGTTTCAAAGAGAATATTTTGGAAACAATTTATTTTCCATAGGTTAATCATGTTTCAAAAAGATTGATCTGAAACCCATTTCATTTCCATAGAGAAATAAAGTTATCATTAAATGATTATTTTTATGATGAAATAAAATTAGTTTTACTTTCAATATATTGTTGTTCTTAGACGTTACATATATGATGGGAAGGATATGCTATTGTGGGTTAAGACTATTAATTCTTATACTATATGGTGTATATGATAAAACCTGGTGATCTGATTATATCTTATATGATGGGGAGATCTAGATAGCACTCGGTGATCCTGTCAAAGCTTAAACAATGGGTGTACCTAGATAGCACTCCAATGTATTGGCTAATATATCTTACCCAGAGAGGAATGAAGGAGAGAGTAACCTGATTATTTATCTTTTTTATTTAACTAGGATCAAATTATTTGTATCATGATTTTATCACGAGTTATGTAGATAAATGTTCCAATTTACCAACACCTTTTTATTAATTTTTATGGAATTATAATATTTCTTATGATCAAGATTGTAAAAACATGGCTCATGATTATTTATTATAATGAATATTAACTTTAGTAAGATTTAATATTTGATGATCCATTTATTTTTGGTTATGATATATTTTATGATTCTCTTATACACTCGGATTATGTCGTCATGCCCTTTTGACCTTCTTATGTTAATTGATGAGAAAAAATTGGAAATGACTGTGTTTAATATTTATATGTATTTTAGCTCACCCTACATATGTATCATTATCCCCATGTTATAAATAATGATGTTGAGTGATTTATGTCTAGAAGGGATTTCATATTGATTATTGTGATGAAATGATGTGAAATATGCTGAAATAGTAGGTTCACTAGACCAAACTATGAAGTAATTTTGATTACCATATAAAATGTACATTTAGTTATACGTGATGCCATATTACCATTATATTGTATAATTTTCTGCAACCACTATTATAATGGTGATTTCAAATGATTAATTGTCATATCAAGAGGTTATAGCTGATGTCAGGCTATAATAAGAACACTAATATACTATGAAATTAGTCTTAAATATATGTTTTATGGTCTACGTACATCTTACTCTCTTCATATAGTTGATGTCTGGCTATCAGGTTCTAGGGGATCATAAGGCTTGAGATTTCTTATCATGATGTTCGCACTTGGGGATCTCTAGTATTGTGATCATGAAGATTGAACCTCCCATAGGAACAACACATGTTTTGGGTGTCATTAGTTTTTCCTATCTATGGACATGTGTATTGGTCTAATGACTTGATATCATTAATAGTGTAGACCATTTGATTACATACTTTTATGCAAGGCAAAAAACATGGTATTGATATCATTGAGAGGTAGTCTGTGTTGGGTGCGTCGTTGGTGGTATGACATTGGATGAATGGTCATGAATGGATTTTTTTCTTCTTTGTTTAGAATGTTTTATATCTCTAGCATAGTCGGTCAGGATGGTGCTTCCTTCATATGTGTTTGGACAATGTAGTAGAAAGGAAACTTCCCCTGGATAGATCAACAAATAACAATGAATGAAAGGTACGATGAAAAAACTGTTCATCCTACTTTATAAGATACTTAATGACAATGGGATTATAGTACACAGTCAGTGTTCGTAGGATGGTTGTCGTTGCTATGAAAAAACACAATTCTTTAGGGGCCACGATCGGTTTCTAGAATCAACTCATGGTCTGTTAATTTTATTCACTTTTATTGAGATAAGGCCTATAAGGTCACACATAATAGCGTATTCATGAACCCCCCATACTCAGTTGAATAGGTATATGGACATAGTTGGCCCCGCCACGGGGTCAGAGTGTTGTCCAAGTTTTTTATCATAAAAGAATTAAATAAATTCATTAATATTCAAGTTATGAATATTTGTGATAGAATTTATTCAATGTATTTACAAGTTTAGTAAATATGAGATAATATAAATCGAATGAATATTATTTTAATATTCATAGTTCGAAAAAATTATGTAGGATACTGAGTCGAGTAAAATAGATCTGTTTTTTTCAAGTAATACATTTTATATATATTACATTTATGTGATAAAATAATAAATAATATTGATGCACTTTAGTTAGTCAAAATTATTTATTTAGTTGATGATGAAATTAACGGGGACCAGAAAACCCCACCAGGTATTTCACAATGCCACAATAAAGATAAGAGGAGGCTCTCTCTCATGTGTGGACATTCAATATTCATTCACTTTCATGGAATGAAAATTGAGAGCCTGTCTCTCGTCTTGCTTCTTAGAGAGGGATGTTTTTATCCAGTGGTACGGATCAAGATCTTCCTTAGGCATCAATGGAATCTGGATGTGGTGATTGTCAGGAGATTGAAAGCATCATCAGATCACCGCTCTAACACCCAGAGTTCAACGATCAAAATTCCAGTTGGTTTTGAAGGGTGTGTGGATGATATAGAGGGATCCAACTATAGTTTATTCAATCCATGATCTACAGTGACCAGTTGAATTCGGACACACCTTTTAATTTAGAATGGTATGTAATCTATTTTTGTATTGTGCTACATAAAATTTATATCATATCCTAAGACCTCACTGGGGTTCAGATCATCGGCGTCGACAACTACTGTCAATCTGTAGAAAACAAATTTAAAAATCCCCAGCCCTCTGGCTTCTGTTGCGGGCACCAGAATCATTTAGTGGTATTAGAGTGATCACTTATAATTTCTAATCCTAGAAAAAATAATTTTCATTAAATTAAGTAGATGGTTTAAAAATGGATCCAGCGGTTCAAACCGTGCATCGATTAGATATCAAACGACCATGTTATGGCCATTTTAATATTTCAAATAGGATTGCTTTTGTGGTTTGATCAAGGGAATTACATTTTATTCATTCCAAAATACTGATCATGTTTAGATCGGTTCATCGAATATAATTGAAATTGTGAAAATTATAGGTTTTACAATTTTCTTAATTGTAATGATAATTTTATTTTTATAATAAAATTTATTTTATTATAATATTTATTAAATAATAAGAAATTATTATTTTGTTATAATTATTTTAATATTCTTAAATTTGAAGGCTATTTAGTCTTTAGAATATTTAATAGGTGTGGAAATTATTTTTTGGAGAACTTAACATAAAAAGTTTTAAAGGATACTTAATAAGGGAGAAGGGATGGAAGACTTTAAAAGAAGTATTAAAGAAAAAAAATAAAGGAGATGTGGGATGCGATGGTGAATCAAAAAAATTAATTGGAAAGGGGGTCTGCACAGACCCCCTGGTTCTGCATCCTAGACATGCCAAGAAGGGCGCCCCTCCACTGCCTAAGATCCACCTGCATGCTGGAGCATGAGATCTGCAGCGACCCCCCACCTAAGCACCATTCTCTAGGACAACGCCCAGCCGTATCCTCCTCTCAACTACCACACGCCTTCCCTGTGCCTTCCCCCAGCAACAGAGCACCGCACCTCAAGGCGCCAGCCACCGGAGGCCCCCCCCCCCCCCCCGTCACCCGCAACACGCTGTTGCATCGGAGCTCCGGCCATCCCTGCGCCCTCCCTACAGCGTCTCGCTTCATCTGTGGTGCAAAAAGAAACTCTCTTCCGGTCACTTGCACTAGAACCATCACTTCCAGACCCGCAATCCTTCTCCGCTACCCAGTCACCCAGATCCTACGGACCACGCCACTATTTCAGCCATCCGACTTCCTATCAACTAGGTTGCCACTTTCACTTGCTGGATCTCCCCATACCACTAAGCGCTTCATCCCACATGTATCCGGAACAAGGGCTGCTCTCTCAGCAGACAACCTCTCTCCTACCTAATTACCAGTAGCCGGCCAATGTCGGCCTTCCTTAGTGGCAGTGTGTGACCCTATCCCTCCCATCCCCCTCGGAACACATGACTTTCAGGAGGCCCGACCACCGGAGACCTGTGCCACACCCACTGCACAACTCTGACCTCTAAGAACTCCTCTTTGCTCATCTCTATCCGTCCCTACACACACCCCATGAGATACATGTCAGACCGAGACAGCCCTGCGGGCTGAGACACTGTCACTCTTGAACGAGAGGTACTCCCCAACATGAATAACCCCATGTATTGTTCAGGCGGGTCTACCCAACCAGTTTTGATTTCAGTGGAACTTCCTGACTCAGCTAGCGAAATACGAGATTTTCCAAACCTGTTACGGGTCTGCACAAGTTTCGCGCAAACCACAACGGACCATAGTAGGTGTTTCATGACCTAATTTATTTTTAATTAATATAATTAATTAATTTAATTATAGAATTAAATTAATTAACATGAATATTAATTTTGGTTGAGAAAAAATAAATTTTAATACCCAGGTAAAAATAATTCAATTTGACTATTATGATGAATTAATTTAATTAATTTAATTTGAATATTAATATTAAAATAATTATAGAATCGATAATTAATTAAATTATATGAATTTATAAAATCCATATTATTTTAATTATATAAACCATCTACTTAATTAATGTATTTTAATTTTATCACCCTTTATTATATATGAAATATAGTCTTCAGCATCGACCTGTTTTTGTTGCCTTTTAATTAATTAATTATTTTAATTCCGTGCAGTAAATGCAATTTATTATATAGATGGTGTTCACATCATTTTTTTAGATTAAGATGTATAATTGCAAGTGCACCCAATATTTACATGATGTACATTTATACCCGAGTCCCCCTCACCTGGGCGTGAGTAATTTCGTAACTCGGACGAAGAAAAAGTAAAATGAGGTGGTACTCAAAGAAGTGATGTGGAAACCACCAAAACGACGTTATACTCTAGATTAAAAGCGGACATACTAGACAGGGACAAGCTTCATGAAGAGTCATGATTTAACTCAGGTATCATTCCCCTAGGTCGTTCTGATTCTCAAGACCCTTCATGATGTAGTTTACCTTTATGCATTTATTTATTATTTTATGCATTTTAGAACAGCGTGTAAAATACATAAAATTATAGATAATAAAATGCATGAAAAAGAGGTGTATGTTTTTCTATTAAAGTTTAGTTTTGAGTGTGACAACATAAATGAACATGTTTAAAAGAAATATATTACATTATTTGAGAAAAAAACACAAAACCCTCAAAGTAATATTAAGTCATTACTACCTTTTGTCATTCATGTTTTAACAAAACTGGGTGTTTGGGGTGTTGGTCATGTCATAGCTGAGGGTTCCTCTTACTACTAGGGAGTTCTTATTAAGGTGGTTGGATGACTAAACTAAAATTGTAGTAAGGAAAAATAGCCATATCTTCCTTGTTGTAATTTTAGACTCCAGCATTGAGTAAATCATATTATGATTTTAGAAGCTTGGAATTCACTAAACATATCAAGGAACCGTGAGTTAATGTGGTTTTCAACCCTAAATCCTTCATTGGAGCATCTGGGTAGTGGGGTAGCCATTGATTGTAGACAATGAGGGGTGGATTGAGGATCTTTTCCACTAGAATACTAACGAGTATTCTCATTATTGTAAATATGGCTCATAGAATTCAAAAAATTAGTGTGACACATTTAATGATTAAAATAATCAGTAATGTCACATTTGGTAATCAAAAAAATTTTTACTAATCTGTTAATGTATATTTTGTAGAAAATGGAATGTAATACCACAATTAAAAACTACAATTAATATTGGACCAATTTAATTGCCAAAAAAGCATGAAATTCCTCGTGTATTATAGGTGCTTTCACACATTACTATTATAACAAAAATCCAAGGTGTTTGTGTCCCATCCTATTAAGCAACTCTAGGAAGAGAGGGTGTAAATGTTTATAGGAGACTCATGAATCATGAGTATGATGGTTCTTTCAAAATGATATCATCAACTTCTAATGTTTGTTTTAGTCGATACATCTTGATTTGGATGAGGATTACATGTAGTCTCATCTCCATGATGTTTACAAGGAAGAAGCTAAGAAAGATATGAATGTGATGATTGCACTCGGTTTGGGTAACGAGAATGAAATTTCATATTGTTTCATTCCATATCATTCTTATGAATTTTACACCCAATTACTCTAGTTTCATTATAGGATTAAAAATAATGGTATATAATAATAGCTTCATTACAATAAACTAATATTCACCATTTAATAAGAATATTAAAGACAACATCATATTTTGTTCTTATAGAGAATAAAATTAAAGGCAAAGAAAAAAGGCCAATGGAAAGTGCAATGCTAAAGGCACCTTAATTATATCCTTTAAAGAAATGTGGTTGGTTATTTAACAGGTGGTTATTTGCATCACATAATGAAATAATGTTTTGGAAGATTAAAAATGCAATGACCTGAAATGAAAGAAGCAAGTACCCGCTTCTCGTTCAGGTATATTCATCAAAATAAATTAATGTTTCTGCCATTCATCTTGGTTATTGAATAAAATATGACAATAACATAGGTGTATTTAAATATAGTAACTATGTAAGTATAGAAACATTAAAATAAGTAATGTTTCTTCTCCCAGTGGCTGAGAAACGGTGATTCCTATGTTAGCTGTGAGAAACACATATCTTTTCATTTCCAAATGATAAATTCAAATTGAACATGGTGTTTGGTTTGACCAAAATATTTATCTCGCATGAACTTTTGGACATAATGAGAAATTATTCCATGTTTTGGAATTAATGTTGTCTGTGGTGTAATAAACTCAATGAATAGTTCAAAAACACTTGAATCCTAGGCAATACATGATTAATATAAAAAATTAAAACTTACCCAATTGTGGCAAGATGATTCTTTGTCAAGTAAAATCAACAGTGGATGTTATGAAAATACCATGTATGGTATTTAGTCTCAGTACAGCTAAATAGATGTGGCATTACTGACATATTTTTTTAGACTAAGAAAACATTATAAATAAATGTATGCCACAAAATATTCTGGGGTTGGTCCAACAAGCGAGTGTGAACTATCCAATGGAAAGTTAGAGGTAAAGATACTTAATAAGATTAATTTATGTCATTATGCAATGTAATATTGGAGTATTTACATGGTAAGAATATATCAGTTTCTTCAGATCGACAAGCCAATGAATATCTTAACCAATCATTCATCGACCATGATAATATAGCATGGAGTAATTCTTAAATGCATGTCACCATATCTACATCACTATATTGATGTTCATAAGGATGAACGATGATAAAGTCATACATATTTACCTTGATCAAATAAATGTATCATGGATCAGTTACTAATTGCTGATTTTATATACCAAAGTTATAATGTTAGTGGTATCAATGTTGCAACTTCCAGAAAAATCCATTATATTTCAAGATGTTCATTGCAAATAACAACAGACACCCATAACCAATATGCCAACTAAAGTGAAAAATGGATATCATACGAGTCATAGTATAATGTAAATCCATTATGTCATAGATCATGTGTTGGATGAAAAGAGTTTGTTAAGATATAAAAAAACATGTATCATGCTAAACACATAGTGCATCTAGTTAATTATTATAATAGTTTCTTAATATATTACCTAATTCCCTAATATAGAGAATATGTAGTCAATTATTAGACAAACTTTCTATATAAGGGTGCACATATCTATTAGAGATTGTGGGAAAAGAATTAAACTAAACATAGTCAATGATAAATATGAAAAAATGAATGGCATAGGAAAAAGTTTCACAAGTACATATGGAATAACAATGTTCCAAGGACAAATACTATGTAAGAATAATGGAACCATGGTGATTGTTTTATAATCACCACGCCCAGTGATAAAGTATTCATCTTACAAATAATAAGTACATTGAAATATTCTAAGATTGAAAAGACTAATTTAAAATTCAATAATTGATTCCATGTATCAAATTTCCAAGGGGATTATAAATTTAATATTGCGGTGTGTATTCAAAAGAGATGATATATAGAAGGTACATGCTTGGTACCAATAACGATCGATTGGGTAAAAGAAGTGAGTATGTATAAATCCATTAGCATGTTAATTTTCATTGGTAACCTCTATGACCATTAAAATGGTCATTATAGGTCATAAAAATCTTTCGTGGAAGGTGTCTATACGACGCAACTAGATAGGGAAAATGACAGCATCAAATGCCAATAAAAGTTGCAAGTTACTAAAATCTAGTTCTGGATTAATGTAAGAAACAAGATCTAAGAGCCATAATTTTAAATACATCTTTTCATTATGTATACCAATGGTTAGTATGAGAACCAATGTTTTCTAAGAGAAATATGTTTTCAATATATGTAAAAAAATTAATCGTCTAACAATTAGATAAGACTAGGTTAAATGTTATTCTCTGGTGATTGACTTAAAGTAGAAATTTATGATAGAGGGAACATGATCTAATGAGATAGATCAATAGGTTTCTTAGTCCTTTTAAATTGTTTATAATGTGACATTGTATTTTAAAAAACTCGTTAGAAAAATTCAAGTTCAGAATTATTGCCAATGTCACATGGCATATCTCATCAGGTTCACATGTTCGAAACATGCGAAGAGATTAATGTTCTAAGTTGTGTTCCATATGCTTCAGTGATGGATCAATCACATATGCCATAATATGTACAATTATTGATACTACCATAATATATATTATAGTAGGGATATATTAATTATATACATGATATTTGCAAGATATGCATCTAGAACAATCATATTGTACTTCGGAGAGTACCTGTTATATGGAGAAGAAGGTATAGTAGTTTTTTGTGGGACACAAACTAGTAATCCGTAGCTAAATTTTATATTGATTCGCAATTATGAAAATGTGATAAATGAGCACTTCTCATAACATCTAGTGGTATATATAACTACAAATACCTTGTAGGTTACAAGATTCAATATTAGCTAAGAATTAGTTTAATGCAATGATTTTCTCTAGTTCATGGATTCGAACATAGTGAGAAAAGTATTATCATAATGTAAATTATGATAATTTTACTATCCCATATGGTCATGTTATGACAATGGAAAAATTGGTATACTTAGGGATACCATATCTTGAGGAGATGAGGTCATATACAGTAGATTTTCCATGCGGTGAAAACATGGCAGGCCCAGCAATTGAACCCACTACACAGTAGAAGCAAGATCTTTATCTTGTGAGTAGATAACAAGTTTTGATAGCATGTTGCCTCTAGTGAAAGTGGGAGTGTTGAAATAGTGGGTCCTCTAGACCCAACCAAGAAGTGCTGCTGATTACTAGATCATGCAGATAGTTTATTATATAGGATGTCATCTTACCATTATAGTGTATACTTTTATTCATCTACTATTATAATGGTAATTTCCAAAGATTAATTATCATATCAATAGGTTATAGAAGATACCATTCTATTAATAGACCCTCGAGCAACTATGACATTAATATTAAATATATTTTCTGTGGTCTATATACATCATACTGACCGGACACAGTAGATGAAAGAATTTCAGGTGTTGGGGGCTCATAAGCATTGAAACTTTTTCTCATGAAGTTCTCGCATGGAGATTTATAGTAGTGATACAATAAGTACAGACTCACTAATATGAACACCACATGTGTTGGGTGTCATTGGTTGTTCATATGTACAAACATTTGTATTGGTCTCTTGACATGAGATCATTACCAATGTGTGCCATTTAATTATGTACTTTGATGCAAGGAAAAAACCATGGTATTGATTTTTTGGTGAGGTAACTTGTTTTGGGTGCATTGTTGGGGGAATGATATTGTTTTAATGGTAAAGAAATGAATTATCGCATCCACGTTTAGGATGTTGTATATCTCCTACCTGGTTGGTCAGGAGGGTGCTACCTTCATATGTATCTGGAAAAATATATGTAAATGAAAATCCACCTTGATATATCAAAAAATAATAATGTACGAAAAGGACGATGACACTGGTGTGCACCCTGCTTTTTGAGATATTTAATGACAAAGAGATTATAGTACATAGTCACTATTCGTAGCTTAGTTGTTATTGCTATGACAATAATTATCTCTTTAGGGGCTATGATTAGTTTTGAGACTCTGCTATTAGTATGTGGATTTTACTAACTACTGTCACGAAAAGGACCTAGAGTGTCACAAACAATAGGGTATTCATGAATCCTCCATATTCAATTGAATTGGTATATGAACATAGTGGGCCATGCCATGAGGCCCGAGTGTTCTCCATGTTTTCGATCACTATAAGAATTTAATATATTAATTAAAAATCAAGTTATTAATATTTTTGATTGAATTTATTTAATGTATTTAAATGTTAAGAATATATTATATAATATTAATCGAACGAATATTATTTAAATGTGAAAGATTCATTTAATATTAACCAGGATAGTGAGTCGAGTTAAATGGTTCATTTTTTATCATGTAACATATTTTATATTTTTTATATGTATATGATAAAATAATAAATAATATTGACATAATTTAGTTCTTCAAAAGTTTTTATTTAGAGGATAAGGGAATAAACGGTGGTCGAGGAACCCAACGAAGTATTTTTCAAAAGAACTATAAATATAAGATGAGCCTCTCACTCATTTGTGACCATTCAATATTCATTAACATTCATGGAATTAAATTTGAGAGCCTCTGTCTCCTCCCACATTCTTGATAGAGAAGCTATTTATCTAAGAGTTCAGATCAAGGTCATCCACACAAATCGATGGCATCCTGATCTGGTGATCGTTTGGACATTGGAATAATCGTAAGATCACCAGGATAGCAACCAGAGTTTGACGATAGAAATTCATGTGATTTCTAAAGAGCATGTGGACAATCAAGAGGGATCTTGATATGAATTATTAAAGTAGCGATCATTAGTGAAAATTTGCACTCGAGTGTGCCTTCATATTTGGAATGACAAGTATTTTGTTAATTTTTTGTGCTCATTGAAATTTACATGAGATCCTCGAACATCACCATGAATCGGATCAACGGTGTCGACAAGTACTGTCGATCTGCTGATGAAAATTTTAAAATCCCCATCCCACAACATCCAGGGTGGGCCCTAGAACCATTCAAAATATGAAAAGATGTGTTAAGTTGGGGAAATGATTATTTGACACTTTATATTCTTTATATAATATTTTATCTTAGTTGTCTAAAACTATAAACTAAAAGTTCCTAAAAATTATAAGAGATCCAATTATTCCTTTTGATGGTGTTTTTTTTTATGGAAAAATTGGTTCGAAATTATTGGCAACAAATACAAAAATGAATTTTTTTTTGATTTCAACACCGGATCTAGGAGTGTGGGTTTTGGTCGATTATAGTTGTTTTGTCAATAACACTATATTTCTTTTTCGAACATTTTTTATCACCATTTTTGATAATTAATCAAATGGGAATTTTGGTGAATTATCTCACTAATTTTATCTTCATGATATGTAAAACATCTTCTTCCTATCTAACATTTATTTTTAATAACAGTTTTTTCCACTTATTAATATAATGATTGAAGAACATAATACCGTGTTCATAGATTTTAATTGATATATTCTATGTATAAAAGGGAAAATAAGGATTGGAAAACAATAGATACTTCCCCAACACTATAGGTTTGTATAAAAATTCGCATTCGTGGGATACCATGTCTCATTTCATGAATCACAGGGATGTACAAATTGATTCAAAAATAATTATAAAAATTATTTTCATTTCAAAAACCCACATAAAAAGAATATATGATGATTGAAATTTAGAGTAAATTTCTTCCAACATTATCATTAAACAATTCTCCCACATTGTAAACATATTTGAGTTGTTTTCAAGAAGGATAAATAGTGTTGTTCGAATACCTCACCTTTCAGTTAAAAATTTGTTTCTAGAAATTACATATTTATAAAAGCATAACTTTGGAATCCTTCTCTTCATATTTTCTCCCCCCAATGGTATTCACTCATTTCAACTTCTTCATGTCAGTTGAAACAATCTATTTAGAGTATATTTTTATACTTTATTATTGAGACACCCTTATATAGATTCGTTTCAATCAATATCCTATAATTATTTACATGTTAGTATAAATAAAAATAAATAATATTATTAATATTTGGGGGTTATCCATTATATTCAATGATAGTTAATAGTTGATAGTTTTCATTCAAACAGGGTGGTCCAGGATTTTAAAATTTATTGTTCGATGAGATATCCATGCCTTATTTGTTAAATTCTTTGTCATTAGTGTTCATGGAATGTACGTTTTTCTTCTTGTTTTTAAATTCTTTCTTCTATGGGTATAACTTATTTTAAATTATAAAAGTATATTGTCCTTCTTATAAATGGGCATTCTTCTTCATTGATTTCTCTATGTAATATTAATGTACTAATGAATTACTTTTTGAATTATATTTGTCATACTCAATCTTTCCCCATAGTATTGAATAATATTACAAGTTATTAATTTTGGATATACTTTAAACATATTATTGACTTTTCAATCTTGATATAAGAAATTAATTACTTTCTTATATCTATAACACTATATTTAATAAGGAAACCCTTAACAAGATTGGATATTTTTCTACATCCACATTTTTTCTCTACTATAGAAACCAATGAACTTTTTGAAAATATTTTGTAGATAAAACATCTATATTATGATATAATTTCTTTTATTATATTCATTTTTTATTCCCTATGAATCATGATAATTTCTTGAATTTTTTTTATTTTATTACTAGTGATAGGATTTGTGTGAAATGATTCCATAACACTATTGTTATATTTTTAAAAGAGATCTTCTATAATTTTGATTTATGTAGTGAGTTTTTTTAAAATATAAGAAAACAATTTTCATTATTTGATTAGGTATTCTCAATTTCATAAGAAATATTCTCCTATTAATGCAAAAAATATAATGTTTTTTATGATTACATTATCATATAAACATCCAATTTGAGCCTTAGAGTGTATATAACTGAATGAAGTAGATTTAATATCACATAAAAACGTGATAAAACATTGGTACCTTTTTATTTGGGATAGACAAATCGGGATACACTTATGAATCGTCCTAAATCTCCAAATCATTTTTTACTCTTCTCCTATAGTTTTAATATTATTTTCATTTTCAAAAATATAAAATATACTTCATGTTCCCCTTCCTCTTTTGTAGTAAGGTATTCATTCACATTTTCTATAATATTATTTATTTTTTAATTTTACCAATATAAATTTCCACCTACTATATTATAAAACACCTTTTCATGTAATTAAATATTTCATAATTTTCTTAAATATTTACTTTCTTATAGATAAATGACTTTTTATCTCGAAATAAAATGAGTTTTGATCTCAATACACATTCAATATTACTATATTCTTTTTCCTCCTCTTCATTGCATGATGTGTATTCATTATTTTTAATTTTTTGATGATTATTTATAGAGAATTAATATCTTATGACCCACTCCATGTGGATGGGTAATTACTCTCTAACATAATCATAATATGTTTTTTACATTTTCCAAAATATTAATTCTTATTTCTAATGGTTCCTACATGTTTTCTTATAGATAATTACCTTTCATAATTATCAATTTTAGATGTAACATAGTTAATTTTGGGGTTGTAAATTGAAAAATTACCAATTACACCATAATTTTTGTGTTTATGAGTAATCATGAATTGGCATTTTTCATTCTTTATTATTATGTCATTGGATATAAAGGCCATGTATTTCTAATGAACATCAAATTTTTAATCATGAAATTAAAAATATGAATCATATTTGAACTTATTCATGTCATTCTTATCTTCTATCATTTCATTTAATTTCTTATCCACCTCTATATCCTTTTTTTAAAATATGTTCTTTTATAATTTTATAGTTAGGAGGGTGGTTAAGAGTTTATAAAATTAATGGTCACCTATCTCCTATAAATATTTTATTTTTGAGATGAATCTATTAAGGAAATTACTCATTAGTTTTATTGAAACCATTTAATTTTACCAATTTTTGGAAATCCTCTAATATAGATAAAAATAACACTGGAACTTGTAATGGAGCCACCCAATGTATCATTTTTAATGACATGGATATTTAAACACCGGTATCTTCAAGTTTAATGTTTATCCTCTTTAATAATTAAATTTTCATCATATATATTTTATATCTTCTCCCAAATCCAATGGGTTTCTTTAAGAACCTTTATCATGGTATATAATTTATTATATAGAGATAGAAGAATTAATTTTTATTTTTTCACATCCAAATCCATATTCCTATTATCTGTATAACTCAATGGATAATCCATTGAAAGAGGAATAAATATTATTGTTAAAAATTCAGTCATATCAAGCCCATGAGATAGTAAATATAAAATCATCTAGTTATTTGAACCCTGATAAATATTTCCATAAAAAATAGTCACTCATATGATATTGATATAATTTATATTTTTCATTATTCTCCTTGGATATTTCATTAGCATCATAGATTTGATTTGATTCAACATATGGTTCCAGGTATGGTGTGATATAAAATGGGTGGGGTGAATTATTGACCCATTTATCCTTTAATGAATTCCTCCTTTACATCATCCTCTATGTCCTTCTAAAGCATATATCCACTATTTTTGATTTCCAAATCCTCAAACAAATAATTCTATAGTTGAAAATCATAGAACACAATGATCTATAAGGTTTTGATAAAAAAAATCTGACAAATATATATGTATGGGTATAATTATAATTATATGTATAATTTATATATATGAAGAAATGTTATTAGAATCAAAATCTTATCGGTCTAAAGTGATTGAGTGGCCACACGCCCATGGGTTCATTATATTATCTCTTTAAAATTTATGTTTTCTTCCAAAAATATTCTGGTCTTCTTCCAATGGGATTTTTATACTACTCTCACCCTTACATGATTGTTTCTCTAAACAACTTCATTGAATATATATTCAGTTCCTCTCTGGATTATTATTATATTGGTCCAACATCTTTTTCTATTATTTCCATAAATCATGGTTTCAAATAGGATTTATATAATTAAGAAACACATTCTTTTAAAAATGTAATTTCATAGGAAACATGAAGGGAATCCATATTTTCACTTTCTCCTTGGCTTCAACATTTCAAAACCATCATTGATTCTATTATTTAATTTTTATAATGAATAATGAATCCTAAATAAAATTTGGCTTTTATTTATCTTCTTCTAGAATATCATTAGTTCTATCATATCACTCCAATTAATCATAAAGTGGTTCCCATTCATACTTTCCACTTTAGCATGCCCATTTTCATAAACAATTATCATATTATATACTATTTATATATATTTGGCCACATTATATTTGATTAAATTTTGATATAATTAATATTTATAGTTCATGATATATCAATTCATTCGAAATAAATAAATAAAACTTTTTATCATTATTGATATTTTATGCACTACTCAACTAGCTCCAAATGTTGGATAGACTACCACATACTATCATACCACATTCCTAATGTTCCCTTTCTCCTTAAAATGATAACACAATTTAAGAACTCAAAACATCAATATCCAATCAAAATAAAACAACAAAATTGTATTTTTGTATTATAGAAATAACTATTAGCGATATATTTTCTTCAACTGGATCTAGCTAATTTTTTTATAAACTATATTTTTCTAATGAAGAATTTAGTTTTTTCACTTATTCCATATCTCTTTTTAAAAAATAGAAACTTTAAAAAACATATAATTAATTACATATTTATTATCATGTGATTTACATACTAAAGAATATTTTATCATCAATGCATTGGTTATCTACCTAAAAAAATTAAATTTTATTAAATAATTTTTATTATTAAGAAATGTTTAAATAATAAATTATTGATTGTTACAAAATATATATTTTTTGGATTACATAGTGAAAAAATCTACATTATATAGTGAAAATGATGTTTACAAATCCCGAGATTCATGGTTATGAAAATCCAATGATGTATACATAGATACGATGTGATGATTTAGAAATATTAAACTTTTTTTAATATCCTAATTCAATATTATGGTGTATCATAATAAGGCTCATTATACCATACAAAGAATGGAGGTACCTTGTAATGTTACCAATAAAATCGTTTGATTTATTTACAACTTGATATCAATATTATGAGTTATTAGTGACAACTATTCAAGGGTATGTCACCAAATTTATGATGATAATTCTATAACATATAAGTAAATTTCACAATCTCATGCTTTTCTTTTCCAAACCATATAAAGAATCATTATAAACCTTATGATCACTGATTGTAAAAAAAATATGAAGATTCATTATAAACATTATAAACATTATATCCAAATTTTCCCAACCATACTCATGATAGACTAAACCATATGTTAATTATTGGAAAATTAAAAGATTCCAAATTTCAATAAAATGTATACATGCATCATTACATCACATCCAGGCTCTCTCAAACTCTTAAAATTTAGTCAATATATATAATTTAACTATTTAATGTATATAGGAAAAATAAATTGTTCATATTCTTCAGTATATTGAAATTTTATATTCTATTTAACAGTTTATAAAAACATTTCAGATAATTATTACATGTCCAGTATCATGAATATTTACTCAACAAAAATCATCTAATATAATGAATGATAAATTATTTTCTATTGTAATGTTATCAAAATAGAATCCATCAGTTCCCTATTAAATACATGATAGAAACACCAATCATTTCCTACAAACATCACAGAAACATATAGAAAAGATCAATTCTCATGAAACCTATTCATATTTATAAAAAAAGAAATACAAAGAAGGGATTTTAAAGAACCTATATATGGAAAATTTCATAATATATCATCTGTTTGTAGTTGAGTTATGCACTTTTGGGAGTTATGTGTTTGGAATTTTATTTCACTGTGAGTTTTTTTGTGGGATCCCATACATAGAAATCAAGACCCATGAAATTCATAATAATAACCTCCCTATAATGTGGAAGAATCAATTAATAAAAGGAATTTATAGGAGGTTTATAAGATTTTAACCCATATATATAATAGTTTACGATGAAATGAAAAAAATATCATATGGGAAAGAGAACTATGAATATATGTAGTTGTGCTCAAATTAATTATAATAGTTAATCAGGAACAAATAGAGAATTATTTTTAGTTTTTTGTGTGTTTAGCAATGAAATTTTATTATTTGTAAAAAATATTTTACCATGAGATAGCCACATGGAACATTTCTAATAGGGGTAGAAACACCTTCATGCTGATGAAGTATCGTGCTATCTTCAAACATGAAGTTGAAATTATTTTATTCCAA
Source organism: Viscum album (assembly GCA_963277665.1). Lineage (NCBI taxonomy): Eukaryota > Viridiplantae > Streptophyta > Magnoliopsida > Santalales > Viscaceae > Viscum > Viscum album. The sequence goes on from OY728150.1 coordinate 305,770,957, forward strand.
ACTAATTTAATGATTCATTTGATTTGGGGTTGAAACAATTCAGAATATTTATCAACAATAAAACACACAAAAATATATTAAAATGCAGAAATATATATTCTTTTATCTTTAAAGTATTATTAGATTCACTTCAATCAAATAATTTTATTTTGGGGTACTATTTCCAATGCAAATAAATGATCTATTTTTAATTTCATTGGTTTAACAAAAAAATATTATTATGAGTATAATTTATTATTATGTTATCTAATTTTATTTTTCATACAATGAATCTATGTTAGTTTATTTATAAATCACTATTTAGGGTGGATCATAACATTAAATGAAAGAAATTCCTTTTTTTCTAAAGCATTTTTATTAATGTACCATTTTAAAAAAGTAGATTTTATATGTGACAATTCCTCACATAACTAAAATTATATAAATTTCACTTCCAAATTATGTAATTGTAATTAATTACTATATTTATGTTTCACTATTTAATAACTATACACACATTTAACGATGTTTTCATGTATGTATTCTTGATTAAAGTATTCTGAGTTAATTTTTTTGTGTTGTTAGTGAAATTCATTAAAGATTACACATCAACAAATTGTCACTATATCCCTCCATTTTCTATTTATATTCATAATTTTTATATGTTGGAACAAAAATCATGGTCCAAGAGGGATAATGAGTAGTTGAAGTGTGTGAGACGACATTTTCCTAAAAAAATAATGAAAATTCCAAAAGGGGCTTACCTCGTGAAGCTCCATAGCAAAGCCCCTAGCCCTAAAGAGCGTCGCAAATCCAACATCACAGACTCCTCTGTGACCACCGTAAAATGTTTTGACGGAAGCCTATGAGAGTACAAAATGCACGATGACCACTGTAGAGATTTGTGACAGAAACCATCAAGATTTAGATGGATCATTTTCTAATCATTAAGCGTTATATCTTTTATGGTGTGACATTAGAGAATAGTGATGCCGGGTGCCTATAAATAGGTGGCTCACACCAATCCCAAAGGATCTTCACTGTGATATTTCCCATTCATCGATCCAGTTTTGTGAATCTCCCTTTTCTCTGTGAACCATCCATAAAATGTTATACGAATGGTATTTAAGAATTCTGAACTGACTTACCAATTTCTCTCTTTTTCTTCCACTTCAAGATGGGATGACTTCGTGAATCCCTATTGCCATCATGGAGGTAGAAGTACCTTTTGGGTACCCATGTTTTTTTTGGGGAATTAAGCCTTATTGAGTGAACCTCCATGAACATATAGACTCCATGACGTGGCTAGGTCATCATGGTTCACAAAGCTACTCCCTTCACAGAGGGTTGTTTCACCTTCCTTCGTAGAGAACCTTCCATCATGAAGCAATAAAACACTGCGAGTCCCCTCTTTGTGAAGCATCTAGCCTCACGAAACCTTATCCCATGTGTCCCTTTAGGCTTGTATAAAGTGAATTCATTGTTCCTAGAGTGGTGTTTCGTACATGATTTCCCTACCTCATGATTCATCACATAGGCTCACCAATATCTATTTCTTCTTCGTATAGACATGATAATGTAAACCCCGCAATTGAGCACTCCTATACCTCACTCACTTGAGGAATTTTTTTGTGCCTTCCCTTCCACATGTATGGGTTGATAGAAGTTATATAATTCCTAGGGGTAAGGAGTGAATCCTCACTGTCTGAGATGGAGAATGTTAAATCTAAGAACCTTCATCCCCAAAACATGACATTAAACTGTCAGTTTCCATATGAGTGGAATGCCTGATTATAATTGAGAGGGGATGAGACTAGGTTCAATTTAATTCCCTCATTTTCAATCCAAAAATCTCTCTCCCATTGGGATTTATTTCCATTTATTCCTCATGTACTATCTATGTAAGCCCCGACACACGCCATGATAGGGTGCTCATGGTACAATGTCCATAACCTCCCCTTACATCTAGAAACCCTCATCAGGATTCTCTCTAGAAGTACGTCACCATCTCTTTCTCCTCAAGTCGAATCAATACATAAGCCCCACACAATATCCTTGTGGAAATTCCTCTGAAAAAATGATAATCAGTTATGATGCTACCTATTGTTTCTAACAACAAGCATGACACACAAGGTCTAAGAGTATACATCGACCATGAAATCCCCACAAGGCCATTAAGCATGCATAAGCCCCATTCACCATTATGATGAACTATATAGACATTGATCCCTATCTTTTACTTAGGGTATGTTTTAAGCCTCATTGAGGTTCAAGCACGCCATGCATATGTCCGGACCACTTCACGTCAATTCACCCCCATCACACATGATGTTGGACTATATTCTCTAACTATGTGAGTTTTGATCCTTGTCTTCACTGGGTATTTAGAAAGACTCCCTAAGGTACATCCTCGACCAATGGAAGACCACAGTGGTCACTCCAAGGGATGTGCCGTCTTGATTTGACATCATACCATATTTGGAAAAATCTCTTGGTTCTGCCTCTATAAGGTGTAATGATCCATATGGGTTTCTAACAATGCATAAGACCCACACACTTGATCGAAAATCCTACAAAAAATAATGTCCCTATTGAGATGGGTTTCTAACCATGTGAAATCCCCAACATCTCTCTATGTCGATGCCCCTTGTGTACACATGAATTCTATGCCCCATCTTGAACTATGTGAACCTTGATTCTATACCCTAGTGATACATTGGAAGCCTCTATACAGTTCAATCCAATCATTCTTGTCTCATCTGTGTCTCTCCCTTGAGGCCATATGTTTTGGGAAGACCATACCTCAACCCAAGGTTCCATTTTCGTTGGGTCCTATCCATGTTTCCATTCTCAAAATATGCCTCCTCAAGTGAATAATCACCAATCTCCAAACTACGTTGAAATTTATTCCTACATTCCAGGTTGGTTACATAGGAAAAATCCCTCAGGATCAATCCCAATACCAATTTATTGAACTTGGTTTCACCACATTCACCTCATACACTTCCTTAAATCATCCATGTTCCATCCCGATTCCTACCTGGGCCACCCCATCCAAGTGGTATCATTCCATAAATATGGTAAGCTAACCATGCATAAGCCCCAACTATATTCTCCATCATAACAACCTTATCACGGTGGGGGTCACCTCATCCTCTTGGACCATCTCAGTGCAGACACCCCATTCATCCATATGATTTATGTTTCTAGTAGAACATGGTCTGTCATAGTGTATGATCCCCACACAATCCCATCGATAGTAATCCACTTTTGATGGGCCACCTCAGTTCATAATCCCCAAATATCACATTTTAACTATGCAGGTTTTGATCCTTGTATTCTATAAAAGGTACATAGGAATACTCCACAAGGTTCAATCCCAGTCAAAGGTAATCCTTGTTGTTACTCTATTTGGGTCCCACCTACTTTGATATTCCCTTTTTGGTGTCCATATCAGCAATAAAGTTGTAAAATATTCCCTATTCAGGACATGCCATCCATGGTCCGTCCTCATTGGGCATTTTGATCCAACAATCGGGTTATCCTTCCATGTGCCCCTTCAATGGGATGCACCCATATTTTCCATTTTATCAGTGTTCTGATCAGTTCGTTCCAACTGCACTATATGTTAATCTCATGGTATACCCGGTGTTATACATGGATATTCTAGGAATACATTAGATTCATTCCCCTTCCATAATATACACCATGAAATTTATGGGATTCCTTGGGATTCTACACCCTTGAGACGCCCTCTAATGAGGAAGAATACTGGTGTTACAATGTTCTAGCATCAAGACACTCCATGAATACCTAACCTTGACTACTCTTTCGACTGAATGTTTCTTCCCTGAGACGAACCTTTGATATTTCATGGATTTAGTATAAAAATTAACCCACATCCATGAAGGGATGACATCAAGAACTAGTTTCAAAAACAACTTCTTAATCTATGAGTGAGACCCAGAATAGGTGACAAATTCTGAAGAGGAATCCTTGGATGGATGAACCAAGATTCCATTATCCAATTTCAATCATGTAGAAAACATTACAAATGATGTTTTGGATACTACCCACCATTGGAATGTGGGTATGCAGGGTGCTATGCAACCATCGGTGAATGTCAAAATAAGATTGTGCATCCCGCCATGGCAGAAAAGAATAATAAATATAAATGCAAACCCATCGTGAAGATCTTATCCTCAATGTTGGGATTAGTATCATTCAAGACGTCATATGATGAGAATTTCACCAGATTCAAATATTTGGCACCGCCTCCTACCACGAAAACAGTGGGTCTAGCATGGAAATCAATAGAGTTTGGTGATGTTAATCTATAGGGGTTCATGTCTATGGCATTGTCACCACATATCTTTCTCTCTAACCATGGAAGACTGAACATCACTGGGGTAATAAGCATTTATTTCCTCAAATTCATACTGATAGATGAATCTTAATACTTTTTTAGAACCCATTATACAACAATATTAAACCAATTACCTCCCACACATAGACTCAGGAGAATGGGGAATGCCAATGCAGTGATCTCATACAGCTCCACCTCTACTATGGAGACTTCTATAGCTACAGCTATTAGGTTCCCATGCCTCCCCTCACCCTCAGTATTCATTCAGATGAGGGTGATCATTTCCCTTGTTCATAGATATAATTAGTAGGGGTCATCCTATTGAGGGATACAACCTACCAAGAGATATTGGATTTCATGCCTCATTTCCGCCACCCCAAGGGCCTCATAGGGAGTCAATGTTACCCACTCCAACATCCAACTATTTCAAGTGTCTCTCCCTAGAATGAACATATTATTATCTCACTTATGTAGACAAGGTAAGGGATGTTTGATTCATATAAACTACTTTAGATAAAGAGTTTCCAAAGAGGCCTCCCACTATGTCGTATCAATTCCACCCTCATATTCCACCAACTGAGGAGCAGGCGGTCTACACCCCTACCCAGATAGTCCTAGTGTGGATTCCCCGATGTCAATGTTGGGTGTAGGGTTAGGAGGAATAAAATATGAGGGAATCATATTCCATATATTTAGTGGCACATTCTACCATAGATGCATACTATCTATCCCATTTTACTACAGAGAAGGGGAGCTTATATGCCTGATTAGAATTAAGACTCCTTACCACTCTTTGGGGATATGAGATGACTCATTTAGATGTTGGAACAAGCATTATATATCATGGTCTGACCTTTGATTATATAATTAATAACAAAGTCCCTCTATATACCATATCCATCTAACATGGTCGTTCTCCCCATGCTGCCATCGCTGGTCCATGCAGAGGTCCTCCCTACTGTATCGACACACATCACCAAGTTCCTCCCCATGGCCATGATCATAGGAATAGATGATTTTCCAATATTTATTGTCATAAACATGAAGGACCTATTCGAATCATCACCAGATAAAGTGGAGGACCTCCATATGTTGGAACCATCTAGAGAGAAGGTCCTCCTCAATCCACCATCCATTAACATAGAGGCCCAACCCATGTTATAACTAGCTCTAGCAGAGGTTGTACCCTATTTGGAACTGCATAAATTGGTATCCCTCCCCACAAACCACGTAATATACATGGAGGTCCTCCTTGTGTGTCATTATAAATATACTTGGGTTCTCCTCACAGCCCGACCAACTAGAGTGGAGGTCCTACCTACTCTGACAAAAAATGGTGTGAAGGCTCTCCTCGTGTTCTAACTATCATCGGAAGAGTTCATACCCCACTTAGAACAAACCTGTATAGGGATTATCCCCATGTCCTAGATGTTTATTACCGTGAAGAATCATTGTGGTGTATGAGGTTGAAATATCACTATCGAAATAAGATCCCCGAGAAGCACCATAACACCATTTGTCCCGTCTTATTTTCATATTATGAAGCAGAGTATGACCCAATGGGGTATCCTTCACCCCGATCTTCTATATCAGGGTCTGGGGTAAGAACTCGGTGTGTTATCATCATCATCCAATAAATAGAGATACACCAGATCCCTTAATCCCTATGTTAAAACATACAGTAAGAGGAGGATTTGTCCCCTCTCCAGTGTATCACTAAGCAGCCTTCTCTACTATATCCCTATTCAATCTCCACCTTGTTGAAAGATCACTAAGTGCTATTCTGGGGTTTGGAAGATGATGAATCCCAACCTTATCAACTAGTAATGACTTCTACCCTTATGTGGGAAGCATCTGTCTGCACCCCATCATATAGGGATGTGGTGATGCATTTAGCACAGTCCCCTAGAGATAGCCTCTTGTGTAGTGGTTTTCCAGCTCATGCACTTTACTCCCCACCGACTAGTCCACCACTACAGTGATCTATATCAGTGAAGTTTCAGGTACCCCAACCTCCCTAGTTGATAAATGGGGAAATAAAATGTTTCATCCCCCTAATAAGTGAATGATATTGTTGGACATTCTAACAATAGATCAGTTCCATGAAATGTTCTGGATGACTATGACAATATACATTAGCATCCGAGAGTCCCTTACCTAGGAGGATATCACATGCTTCTGTTAAATGCTTTGGGAAACACATTTCTACCTCTAAAATCATCATCTATCTTATCCAATGATCCAGGATCACTATGAAAATATTGGAATGCAATTTTACAAGGTTGAGTTGGTTGCCCTTCCCGTCACACATCACCCCACGTTGCCTGGTTATCACCAGACCCTCCAACAATAATGAATTCATATATTTACTGTTACTCAAAATATTATTGGTGAGGAATACCCACATGTTTATATCCATGGTTGGGTATAATATGCAACTCTATATTTTAAACCGATCCTACAATGATTATATCATCTGAATAATATTTATGATATTCCCTCAGGCGTTGTCATGGTTATCATAGCTGAAATCCCAGAGAAGGAATCCTATATGAGAATCCTTAAGGAGAAGATATCCCTTGGGGTTGTAAAAGCTCTATTGGATCCCTTGGGCATTTTCACTCTCCAAAAGAGAAATTTTTCATGGCCTCGTTGTTCCTAGTGATTCATTTCCTTTCGGTAAGGAACCTAAAAAGGGAAAAGGACACCCCAAAACTGTCAAGACTTCCATCCTATCTACTTTAGTGTAGAGGAAGAAAGATGATTCCAAGAAGAACAGATTGTACCAGAATCCTATAGAGAAGAAAAGGACCATTGAAAACATATTTCCGCATGTGTTGCATAATACCATATAGACTACGGTGATCCTTAGTATGATCCTATCCATCCTCATCTAGGGAAGCATGTGTAGCCGCATGTACTTTTTAATGAGATCCATTCTATTGATCCCACCAGCCCTGCTGTTTCTAAAAGGATAGAGGCTGGATCCTATGGTAAGAGACCATAGAATACATCTCCTAATCCACTTCAACTAAATTAAAGAATCCGTAGACCACCCTTTAGGTTATTCCTCTAGCCACTCAAATGGTTTCCCCTCCCACATTTCCTCTATTTGTTCAACCAATATCCCTACAAGCCATTGGTCCTGCCTACGATGTTGAAGTACCTACCAACATAATATTATTTAGGAATCCTCACCATGATAAAAACCCCCTATGGTTGATCAGATAGTTGTTGCAATTTCCCACACGAAGACTCTCAAGACATGATAGGTGTTGATCCCACATGATAGAAATATATATCCCGCATGGGAAGACGATATGAAAACAACTCCAGATTTGGGAAATTCTACCTTCTACCCCTTTAACGGGAAGAGATATTCCCTAAAACATTTGGCCCACATCATATATAGGTGTGGAACTATTCCAGAGACTCTAGCGTAGTAAGAAGCTGCTAAGCTTCTGTGTTTCGTAGAGACATTGGAAGGGCCTTCATTTGTATCGTACATCAAGCTAAAAACTTAATCTATAGCTGTTTTGGAGTATCTCCAAAGGATGTTCTTGTATAAATTTAGTTCCACCACTTGGAAGAGTAGTATTTCTAACATCTTAATTTAAAAGATAAATCTAGATGAAAAAGTTGAAGACATTTTTACATGGTGGAAAAGCCTCACCTATTCACCAGAAATGTTGCTGATCACGGATCAGCTACAGACAATGTTCTCAGGGAATATAATAATATAGTTGTTACTATAAAAAATCACACATAATTTCCCTGGTGGATTCCATGACTTCTCTAGAATGCTCATCATCTGGAGTAACTCTTACATCAATCCATGTAGGGAAATTTGTTACCACCTACTACACCTGAAAGAAGTGCCCCCAAGGCTGGGGAAGCTTTTGTTATAGAGCATGACACCGCAATGCCACTGGATTTATTAAAAGAAGATCCTCCCCCACAGCCTCACTAATGAAAATAGCCTCAAGCTTAGCCTCAGAGACAATATAACCAGCATCATAAAATGATATCACCGAACTGATAACCACCACTGCCTAGGTGAGATAATCAATTTATTCCCCCTATTTATCCTCCATAACCTCATTTGGTCCATGATCCCAGGGCCCATTTTCTGGATAAGAGAAACTATATCTACTAATTGAATAAGGCTTCTGTTTTGCATTATTTTTGAAGCACACTCGGTCAGGGGATCTAGAGGGTGTTGGTATGTAGAATTCCCTAATAGTCTGATCTCATTGATCATCCAATCTATTTCTCCTATCACTATATCCTTGGTTATAGTCTCATATAAATCTATGTTTTCAAGGACTGGCTCCAGGTCTAGACTGAGAATAATATATTCATATTAGGATGGGCCCCGACGTAGGAGGTATGTGTGTCTGCACATCTTGATAGTCACAGTGAGGGTGAATTGAAGTGGGTCTCCAAATGTGGATCTCAGATGTATGATGAATGGATGCCTCATGAGGAATTATATCACACTCATTTAATTATTTTTTCACGTTTGTATCATACATATCCTTCTGAGAACGCAAAACATCCTCCTGATATCATTTCTACATCCTCTTCTCATTCATACACCTATTGGATGGAAATACATCTCCCCCGCTTGTGCCAAATCTAGCCTTCATGATCAATGATTTCATTCTCATGGAATTGGGGATTCCCCGTAGAGTTATACTAGATATGTATGATCTATCAAGTGGAGACAAAGAGTATTCCTCAGTAAAAAACATCGATCTGGTGTACCCTTACACGATTTCTGATAGCACAGAATGCCAGACTCCTCCTAATGTCCCCAGTCGACACCAACATTGATGAAACCATGGATATGTGAATTGATTTTATTCATTGGATAGTTATTCCAATGGTGATATTAGATTCACTAATACTAGACAACAAGCTCATCGTAGAGCACAACACCCGCAATCTTATTATCCTTTTCCTTCAGGTTCACTGCCATCACCATTTCTACTGCTCGATTCAGAAGAGCTTCCAAAACCATGCTATGATCAGTCATGTTTAGATATAGACTAAACATAATCATCTTTCCATAAACTGGTAGTCATTTTTCCTAGTTTTACAAATAAGAAGGGGTATATCACCAACACCATTCAGTATCTGTCATCTTGGTCAACAACACCTGTCATGCCATATTTTAGAGAGAAACCACATGTTGGTAAGAATGTGCACCTCATAGTGAATTAATATTTTCTTAACAACCTTGAAAACATTCATATGATTATCTTGATTAGAGAAGCTCCACATCTATCAGAATACATGTGTGATGTCCTCACTAAGGCTTTGAGAACCCCCCCTCTAGTTTTAAACAGAGAAAGAATCCATAAATGACTTCCATGACGAGTAAATAGAGCATGTAGAATTCCAATCCCTCATCTTGTTCTCATGATAATATGAATGATCCCCCATACAAGGGCACATCCATCTACTGTACAACATAGCCCAGCTCAATGGTGTGGAAGTTCGTTGTAGCCTTAATGACATGGGTTCTGGTATCAATATCATCCCAAACAAAACACCCCTTGAGCAAGCACTCTCTAAAGCTGATCTATGTCGATATGACCTAAAAGTTAACGGTTATGGATGGGATGAGAATAGGTCATGTAAAAATATTCACTTGATGACTCAATTTGGTTACCTGGTTGCCAAAATCAAATTCATGGTTGTCTCATAGGACACCACCTACAATGCACTAATGGGTATACCTTTCCTCCATCTTCATGAAATAGTTCCCTCCTCATATATTTAGTTCCTGAAGTACCCAATAAATGTTTATCTGGGTGTAATCCATGGATATTTCTATCCCTTCACCTGATATATAGATGATGACTATTATAGGAGAAAGGACAATAAGGTTCATCCTAATGAAGTTGAGCAAAATACTCATTCAGATAGCCCATTGGCAGATTTGAAATATTCTTCCATTCTCCCAATTCATTTTTCAGAGGCCACAAACCCAACCTTGGGACCCTAAAAAGTTGTCTATAAAACAAGGGGAATACACATTTCTATATAAAAGTATCATTAAAATAATACCCCAAATTCTTACACAGTACATGATCGTGTGATTCCAGAACCCCTTACCCATGTTAGGGATCGAGATTTTCACCCCATGTCAAGAATGGTACATGACACATGTGTGTTCCTCCATTCCATGATAAACCAGCTCAAGTAAACATTCCTCTACTACTTTTACATTATCACACACCATCCCATCAGTAGGAGACCCGTTGGAATTAGGTCGATAACGACTGTCACCGTGGTTGCGACAATATTGGAGTCTCCGAATGATGATTCATCCGCTTCTTAGGCTGGTACCAATACCCCTCTTGTGCTGGACTCGAATGAACTAAACACTGCTAATGATCCTCTTTTCATAGATGATGTAGATGATTTGGTTTCTTCTCCTCACAAATTTGAAAGAGTCTCCACCACTATCTATGAATTGGTGTAGGTGAACCTTAATACCATGGAAGAACCAAATCACACATTAATCAATGCAACAATGCCCAGTGAGGATCAAACAAAAATATGTGTATTTTCTAAAAAAACAATGTGATGTATTTTCTTGGATCTAGGACAAGATTCTCAGACTATATCCTCATGTAATTATCCCCCACCTTGGAAATTTGTTGAGTAATTGAGAGTTTGATCAGCCTCTATGAATGATGCACCCCTCACTTGGTTCTACCGTCTAGGATGAGGTTGATAATATCATCAAACCCTACTTCATCACAAAAGTCCAGTACCCTATGTTTTTAGAGGACAATGCCCCTATCAATAAGTAGAATTTACATATTAGAGTTTGAATCGACTTCTAGGATCTCAATCATCACTGTTCGAATTATTATTATTTCCATCCTTTGATAGAGTTGTCGATCAACCACATTAATGGATTCTAGGATTTTTCCATTATTGATGGGTAATATGAGTATAATCATATCTAGATGGCCCATAAAGAAGTATATTACCCCACCTTCAAAGCATCATAGGGTACATTATGTTATCATGTAATTACCTTTGTATTGTAGAATGCAGGATCCACTTATCAGTGTTCTGTACACCACATCTTCCACCAAATCATTCTGACATTGGTGGAATTCTACGTGGATGATTTGGTTGTCAGGTACCGCTACTGTCAAGACAATATCAACAACCTTGAGAAAGTGTTCAAACTCATCTGCTCCTACTATCTGAATATGAACCCATTGAAGTGTGAATAAGATGTCACCTCTGGGAGTTTTCTATGTTTTTCTGTCTGGTATAGGGTAATTGAGGTCAACATGATGAAGATAAAGGCCATTAGTTAGATATAAACCTTCAAGAGCATTGAGGTCTCCAAAGCCACTTAGCCTATATACACAAATTAGTTACAAATATGGTTGGAAGGTGTATTGGATTTTCCAGAATCATGAAGAAATGTTCCATCTACATATGGGATGAAGTGTGTTTGATAGGCATTGAGTAGATCAATCAGTATTTTCTATAGCCTCTATTATAATGTTACTCATCTCGGGAAAGTCTTTGGTCCTTTATGTGACCTCCTTAGATGATCTCTCGACACACTTATCATCTAAAAGATAATTACGGGATAGAGAATAGTTTATACAATATCTTCCACATGCTCCTCGACACAGGGGCCATATATACATCTTTTGAGAAGAGTTGTCTCTTACTAGACTTCAAAGTCCAGAAGTTGCAGCATTATATATAGCATCATAAGATATAGTTGGTGTCCTGCATGGACCCGCTAAACTATATTATTAAACTCCCTCTATTTATAGGATGTCTAGATCGGTGGTCGGTGATCCTTCAATAGTTTGACATTAGGTTTTTCCCACAGAATGCCATCATGGGTCAGGAATTGGAAAATTTCCTCACTACCCACCCATCCCCTACAGAGTTGTAATTGGATATTGACATTCTAGATGATTATAACATCTAAGTGGATTAGGCCATGCCATGATGGAAAATGAACTTCGATGGCCCTTCCTGGATTCCAATTGGTAGAAGGCTCAATGATCCCTTACTCAATATTGTAGGATTGGGTATTGTCTTTATCTTACCAACACATTATGTCATCCATTACTCATTCATATTTCCAAAATTATCAGTCAACAATATTTAGGAGTATCAATCCCTCATCAATATTCTTGAGATGGCCCTTGAGATTGATGTTCCCCACCAACATGTGAAGGGGGACTATGAGCCAGTCATCAAGAACATTAATGGTGATTCTTTATTCAGAAAACTAGAGTACTAACTCTTATTAGAGATCTATCTCAAGCTACAAGCCTAGTAACCTTCTCTTCAAGACACCACTTATGTCCCAAGAACACAGAATGGTCAAGAAAATGCTTTTTCCAGCCTTGTAGTCTCCCTGGCGGGGCCTGACCAGGATTATATTTTATTCATGTGGTGCATCAATGGTTCATCTCTCCCCCTTACCTAGACAATAATGATAGCTAACAGGTAAGTCATATTAACCGTATTTCCACCACATTATAACCACCCGATACCCCGTTTTAGCAGTAGATATCCTTTATTGGATGAATAACTTTTTTGAGTATCTCTGATATGGCAGTCTCCAAGAAAATAGAACCGAATGTGTGTGAATATTTTAGTGTGCAATATAGTTCGCCCCTATAATGGTCAGAGCCTAGAGTAGATCCTATAATGGTGTGGGTTTGATGGATTCCTCCTCTATTTTATTTAAGGAGGTGAGATCATCCATGTTATGAAGGAGGTTCATGATGGTTCTTCTGTAGATCATTAGTCCGGGTCGAAACTATCCCATTAGTTCCAAGGATTGGGATACATCAATCCCACTATGGTCCATGACTACATGAATTTTTCCAATAGGTGTCACGTGTTCCATGACCATGAAAATTTCGTTAAATATCCACCATCTCACATCCATACAACCACGTACTCTTCTCCCATTTGTATTCTAGGTACTTGATATCATGGGATCATATCCACCAGCTATGGCTCACTAGTGCAGGTTCATTCTAACCACCTTGGATTTCGTATTCAAGTGGGATTATTCAATCCCACTCAATGATATAAAATCCCATTCTATCATCAATTTAATGAGATATATATTTATTTATTGATTCAAAGTCCCTTAAATTTTCCTCACTAACAATGGATGCAATTTACGAGAAGAAGTGCTGATGATATTGTATACCAAGTACAATATCCTGTCCAACCACACACATCTTTAATAAAAAGGAAAATGGATAGATTAATGCATTAAAAAAACTATCTCCAACATTTTCCAGAAGATGGTAGGTCATAACTTGAAGTGTTATTAGGAAACCCTCTCAAAAACTCTATGGAATTACCGGATGACAACTCGCAATTCCACCAAAGTGACCCCGTATTCCAAAGTCAATATAAATAAGGTAGTCCTAACCATCTTGATTGTGTTGTCATCTCTCCGCACAACTGAATATGACCAGCATACCTCAAAGAATATTAGATAATTCCTCTTTATTGAGTTGGAATCCCTTGACACGAATAGAATTTATTCCTTTCACAATCTAGATAGGCCTTAGATCAAAATATAAAATACCATAAAAAAGAAGGTTCTTCTATAATCATTTTATCAAGGTGATACGATATAGGATCTTAGGATGTCAATGATACCAGGTAGGATGCCGCCAAAGTTAGAGCTCAAATGGGAAGGGCCCAACATTGATTATAGTGTATACCATAACAATGTTTACTCTCTGATCAATATGGATGGTGAGAACATTACTCCTCCCAAAAATTCTATGTTCCATAGGAAATACATCACATATGTGATCTTTTTTCCTACACGATGATATACTAAAAATGATGATTATGTCTTTCGGTCCAATCCCTAAAACCATAAACTATGATCTCTCATCTTTTAGCTGCATGAAAATAAAATATCTTTCAACCATTATTCCATACCACATGATGTTAAACTACATGGAATCTACAGAACAATGTATGGAATGATTCCTTCAATAACTGGATATGAAGGAACACCCAAACAATTATTCTTTGGGTCTAGCCCTAGCTCCCCCATTTCTAGTCATACAACATGGGGTTCTGCGTGGGAGTGTGTGGTGTAGTTTGGACCTCTCAAGTCCTCATTCATGTTGGGTTTACAATGTCCGCACTATTTTCCTCCCATAGGATTTTATACCTATCATAATTCATCATTACCACATGATGATAATCCAGATAGAATTTCTATTACTATACATTTCTTGATTTTTGACATTACATCATATGTAGGAACACCTGAGCATTTGAAATTCGGGTCTATCACTAGGTACTAAATATCTTTAATTATTTCTGGACCCTTGTTCTAAGTACCTTTTAGTTAATTCTTATTGGGGTGTAGACCTTATTGGTACTCATTCATGTTGAGGTTTCTTTATCACACCACTCACATCTCCTTTAGGACATTTTCTCCTACTTTCCCTTTAATGCAAGATGAAAAAATGCACGAAATATCCAAAACTATGTATGGATTTAATCATCCCCCCACATGATACATAAGAATGCCCATACATTTTCCCCAGGTCAGCCCTATGTTCATAAACCCATTTTTTCAAATTTCATTACTCATCCAATCCTGTCATATTCCTAGTTGGACACCTAGATCATAGTGTTTCTATATCAACATGCATAGATGCACAGTGTTATGGGACATAGAGTTTTTTATTATTCATTGAAATTCTATCTTCCAACCACCAAGATTCATGTTCCCCTCTATATGGGTCTCAATAATCTTTCACCTTTGAAAAGACACATAGATGATGTGGTCTCATGGCACTATGGCCAACCTACCATCCTGGGCCAATGTCCCAAAGGACCTTGAACAAAACTAGATACAAGTACCATGATGCAAATTTGGTCGGTGGTCAATTCCAATTTTTTTGTCCACATTCTATGTCACATGATGTGCATATTGTGTTGTGAACATGGACTGTAGTAATCCTTAATCATTATCATCAACTCAGTCACACCCCAAATATTTATCTTCTGATTCACATTCCTTCTCACAAATTTATTTCTAAAAGGAACTTCTATACAATCAGTGTCATTCCTATGTGAAACATTGAGCATTGCGTATGTGAACCCTCATCAGGTGGTCATCCTTGGACCCCACACAAATTTTCTCTTATCACCTATTTACCTATCTTGTATAGATATGTTCTAATCCCTATTTCCCAAAATATGATTGGCTCATATGGGCTTTGAGTTTTTGATAATATTTATACCCACATGGAACATCACACTCATTTCAGTATAAAATCTAGGACCATAAACTCGTAGTCAAATCCCAGAGTCCATGCATCATGGATTTAAAAATTTTGTGAATTCATTGGAGAATTTTTAATGCGATGCACTCCTTTGGGGCCTCATTCACATTGGGTTTCATTTTTACCATCACGTTGCATGAATTATTCTCATGGTCTAAGCTATATAACCATATACTATGATTTACTAAATCCTTATCGCACGACATTAAACAACACATGCATGTCCCTTACTCAAGATATTAATTTAGGAACATTTTGATCTGACCACTATGACTTTAAATTAATATTTTCATGTTCTGAGTTCACAAAACACTAAACCATGTAAAAACATCGATTTTACTCTCTTGAGAGAATATCACCCTTATTTGGTATTGGACGTCTAACATTCAACTTCTATAAATATGTTTAGCTTGATTCCCATATTTATGGGATATGTGGTGATACTCACAATTCATTTCTATGTTCCAACCATAACTATTTTCATCCATTAACCACTTTTGGCCAGGGTCCCCCAGTGGTACGTGGTATGTGGTCATCAATCACATAATGTTATGATGGTCATGCCATGTGAATCATTTAAGAGGTCATGTCATCACATTCATTTTTACCGCATGATTTTAAACTGCACGGACACGTATAATATTCATGCGCCCCTCTATTTGGGTCTCTTTGATCATTAAAATCTGATAGTACCCCATATGACTTGGTTTCAAGCCACATGGGCTCACCTAGAAGGGTCTACATCCTGGAGGATATCCAATGAAAACATGATACAAATACCATGTTGCGAATATGGTTAGTAGTCGACCTTCAGTTGTATGTTCCCATTCCATGTCACATGATATGTATACTGTGTTTCAAACACGGTCAACAATTAACCTCTAAAATTGCAACACCTCTATTGTTTCCCAACTATCAGGTGTCATGATTCAAATTTCTCTATGCTTGTATCCCTCTTTATATCTGAAACCATCAAGAAGTAATGTCTTTTTATTTGGGGGTTTCCCACTCGAAATTTCTCATCAATTTTTGTGTCCTCTCAAGTGATGGGTAAGCCCTAATTCCACACCTTGTTTCCCACAACGAACATGGATCATGTGGTCAGAAGACATTTTATATGTTAATACCGACTTACATTATTTTGCAACCCTGTGGTTTGAGCTCTATGACCCTTAAAATAAGATATCTACTGTCTAGGCCCTATGATGTTAAACTATCCTACCATGTCTGACAAGACTCTAAACTACTGCATCCTTAACGTATGATGATAAACTTTATGTAATTGAAGAACTAAGTACTTCTTGATTCATTATTCAAAGGATTAGTATCAACATCCCGACATCTCATCCCTGAATCCAGCCATGAGTTTGTATACTCATCATTTTAATGTTCTTGGCATGGATATCCTACTTAAAATGATTGGTGTGGTGTGTAATTCATTATCCTTATTCACATTGGGTTCTATTATTAACCAATCATAACACTTTTGGGGTGCCCATGTCCAAGCTATATGATAAGAAACTGCATCTCGAATTCCATCCCAAATGATGTTAAATTGTAAGAAATTGATGAAATATGTATGTATTGATTACTACAATCATCCGATATGTAAGAGAACCCATACATTTTCTTTCCATACCCAGGTTAATTAAACTCATCGTCCCATTGGCCAAAACTACAGCCCAAACTATATATCTATAAACTAGGAGCCCCTAGTCCATAAAATAATCTTTAAATAGAGGGTCAGGGTTCATTCACTATGGTTTGAAACTATTTATAATGTCTCAGTCATATGATGATAAAATACTACGTGTATCATCCTCATCATCTGATGATTAACTGTGTGATTTTCATCCTCAACAAAACAAATCATAGGACCTCACCATTGAGGTCATGTCTACAATTAGGATTGAACTCAATTTAGACCAATACTCTCACCTAATGTGCATTCATCATAGTGGAGAAAATTTAATAGGGTTAGACTCTATTAAAATAGATGATAAATACATATTCGCACTTCACATGCCCTCAATTTGGATCCTCATCATCCTCCACATCTAAAGGACCCCTGATGGCCTAGTCCCCTACCAATTCGTCTCACCAACCGTCCTGGGAAATTTCTTTGGAAGACAACGAATGACACATTGATGTTGGTCCAATGTTGTGAACAATGTTAGTGTTTGGACATAATTTTTTAATTCCGTGTTTCAGGCTAATGAGATATGGATACTATGTTGCGAACATGGGCATCATTTATCCTCTATCATCATGCCACCCTCACCATGATCTGAATTTTGGGTACATGATTCATAGTTATCATTCCCATTCTTTCGGATTGATTATAATGCTTTTATATTTATCCCATTAATGTACCAGAGAACATTGGAAATGGTCGTTTGGCTTCTCTGAGAACCCTAAACTCTAATTCATAGACCCTATATCACTATAAAACACGAGGAGATCAGTTGAACCGTAAGATTTTGATGATTAGATGGTTACCCCATCGCCAATGTAAGCAATCACATTGACATTCGTTGTTTCTCACATCGGGCATGGACCATGTGATTTTGGTGATTAATTTTTAGTTTTTCTATGAGGTTGTGGTGAAATAATCTAATAATTATCAAATTTTCCATTCACAAGGTCTGAATAATCAAGGAAACACAAAGATATATTTATGAGTTCTGAAAAATATTTCTCTTATGTATTCTCCTCGTCAATGGAGCATATCAGCTTCACCACACTTTGGTGTGTGGAATCTATGAGTTTTTGTAAATTTATGAGATTCTTTAATTCTTCATTGTATAAAAGGTGAATTTCATCAGCCCTGATCCATGCTTTATCTTGTTCATCATAGACATTGACCACCTTGTGGGACTCTCACCTCACATACTCCACATTTTCCTCCAACTAATACCGTAATCATGTTATGTGTTCTAGTTGGGTAGTGGTGAAAAATGAATGACCGTTCATCAATGTTTCCAAGCATTGTATATATATTTCATCTTTATAAAGCTTTTTAGTGTTGATATACATCCTTCGATGCTAGCTGAAACTAAGAACATGGACATACTATCGTTTATTATTTACAAGATAGTCCCGAATGAGCATATGTATATTGCATACACCTACCACTTCAGCACATTGATCGCATTGAATAGGATGTTGTTTTCCAATCCTATGTATCCACTCTGATTGAAGATGGTCATCGATGAAGCACATGTCTAATTTTCCCGATCGGTGACTGAAAACCTGACTCTCCACCTCATCAGAATTAGTCTCTTTCTACTTTTCTGGGATAACAAATTCATATTCTGGTAACACTTCCAAGTGTTCGGTAGTTGGATATCTCTATGGTGCTTTGTCAGATGAGATTGGTTCCACATCATGTTGTTAATCTTTATCACTAGATCCCTCCTCTTTATGTTGTTGTTCCATCATGATAGTGGATCTACCAATATATGTGATCTCCATGGTTTTGTTCATCTTATTCAATGATAATCATCCTTCCACTAGGAATAGGAGCTCTAGGGACCCAATACATCCTCACCAACATTGAACATGCTACTTTAAGGAATGTTTAGACAAACAAAATGTATGTTTTCCTGGTCATATAGACAATATATATGACTCTCTAGGGAATAAGAATTAACATGGTCAAATATCTGATAAATCCCTTAAGTTTTCGTTATTTGAATCTAGGAACATGTCCCCTATATATGGTTGGGAGTTCCAAAGATTTTGGGATGGGATCCCAATTGTCACTACCCTACAAGACCCTATACATATCATCATCTTGGGCACAAATCCTAAAGCATAATCTATTATTTCACAAGAAGGTTATTTCCATATGAGGCTCTCCTTCTCAATACATATGATATTTGTAAAACATGGAATACATGGATCACATCATGGAACATAAGAATGGTTTGGAACTTAACTCAGGAGTCTAAATTTTTTTTAGAGCTCTAAGGCCATGAACATACCATCATCCAAATTGATTCCCTGGTTTGCATCTTCTCCCCAATATTCTTTTGATTCTTTAAGAAAAGAGAATAACCCATCAGTTCAATTATATATATGGTTGTGTTGTGGTTTTTCAATAAAGCAGTACATTCACCCAATGTATCATCGGATGAAGATTTCCATGGGAAAGGAAAATGTCTGCTATCTCAGCTAAATATTTCTCCCACTCATTCTGAGATACCAAAAATCTTCCCTTGGCATAGCCGATCTCTAATATATCCATCAAAATACGGTTAAGCTGATCCCATATCTAGGAGGAATTACTGAATTTATGGTTAATGTCACAAGTTTCCCAAGCCTTTCAATAGACAACATCCCCATGCATGCATATGCAGAGAAACCTCTTCCCTAGAGTCTGGGTATATATCCTACATAACCCCCTTGGAGGAATTCCTTCATCCCAACTCTTCCATTTTGGAGCTACCAGATCTACCATCGCTCCTCTTCTACTTTTTTCCAGTGCATGCCTAATAATTATTGGGCCTTCCACTACCGTCATTCCATTTCCATAATGTGCACTAGCTCCACTACCATGATGTGTCATTTACATTCTCCGAACCCTACATCTTTTTTGATAGAAAACACCATAATTAGAATGAATAGTTCTTTGCTTCAACATCTCCCCAAGTAGGTTTTCACTTAGCTCTTTGCATACTCCTCAACCAATCCATAAGTGGTGGTAGACAAATGCATATCATTGTAAAATTTCTCTTCTTCTCATAAGAATATGAGCCACATCTAGCTCAGAACACATGGTTGGTCCTCATAGAGTACCCCAAGGTAGTCTTTTGGGGTTCACCTCTACAAGAACTAGAACTACCATGCGAAATAGTATGGGGTATCTACCTTGCAGATAGGCAGACGATCTACCTGCACCCCCAAGACTCTACCTTATAAGGCAGGGAGGTATGATTATTATTACTCAATTACATGACCATCATTGATGAATACCCATATTGGTTGTGTGTATGGATTGAAATCAAATTCATATGGCCTCCATATTTTGACTAGCACTGCTGGTGAAGTCATCTTGATTGGGAAGCTTCCCATTGCACTTAGAATGGAAGGTCAAAAGTCTGATCCGGGAGAGTATATAGAATTTTTATGTTCACAATCCCTTATATGTGCTTCTATCAATCCATAAAGAATATATAGTGGCCCAGACAACTACTCTAGATTATTCACCTAAATAATTTTCCATAAGACCTTGTGATGTATTTTTTGCATAGGAATCCCAAGGTTGATGCGCTTCCCTCCTAACCGCATGGATTTTATTATTAGTGTTTGATAGATATAATATTTTACATATTTTAGTATCCATTTAAATTGTTTTAATCATCCAAAATTATAAATTTGAGCTTATATAAATCAAATTTGGATTTATGATGTGTTTTGAGCAAAATGTTGAAAGGTTCCTAATTCAGGATTTTAGAAATATTTTTACCTCAACGGTGTTTTAGTCATTTCATGACAAATATAAATATAAATTGAGTGAATCATTTTTTTATTAGTATACTTATTGTATTTTAATCAACATTGTCTTCTAGACCAGGGGATGATTCAGCCATCTAGAGGCATTAAAAATTCAATGAACTTCATGATGTTTTGGGGTGGACAACATGGACCCCACCACCATAACAGAAGTCTATCTCGGCCTACACACCATAAATCCTGATTATTCCACCTGGAAGGGAAATATACTCATATTATCACTTGAAAAAAATAATTTTACATAGTTTTTATGTCATTAAGTTTTAAATTGTATACTACAGATTTGGAGGGAGCTTCTTGAAAATTTCATACTAAAGACATCATTTTCAATAAAAAATCCATAACTTCCTATTTGCATGTCCAATAAAGCAGAACATTGGAGGGTGGAAACCCAGGATATTTTTGAACAACTGTTATAAAAGATGTAATTTCTAAACCATCCATTAATGAGGCAAAAACTCATCCATTGTCGGAGGACAAATTCTGCCTATAAAAGGCAGGGTGCTCCTACCTCTCAAATCATACCATTATCCATACCATTCTTTCAAGGAACCAAGGAGGTGATCTCTAGTGAGGGAGTCCAGCCAAAAATATTCCCCCATTTGTTTAAATTTATTTATTTTCATAATTGTTTTTAGTTTTAAATTGCAATTTTTATTTCTAATAAACTTTTTCATTGTTTTTATTTCTGTGTCCATTCGTCAACCCTATTTTATTATTCTCATATTACCATCCTGAACATTAATACTATTGATATTGAGTAACTAATACTAGAAATATCCTAAGGGAGTAATCTTTTTCATGTATCCAAAAACATGTTTTTAATATTCTTTAAGTTAATTATAATTTTATTATATTAGTGGTGCAATCCTCATTGTGGTTGTCTAAATATTATCTTCTTAATCTAAAACCATTTTCCCTTGATTGAGGAGGTGGATAGAGGGTGCGTCTGGTGATCACTAAATTTAATTTTCATTTATTACTGTGGAATACTAATGTGTGAACACATACGATGAAGTGTGTTCACTAAGAATATTTGAAGCTGGTTAATGAAGTTGCTCCCTGAAAGTTCACTCAGGAGAAATTCCTTTCTTCAGTATATCTATTTTATTTAGAATTTCATAATAATTTGAATTGAATTATATCATTTCATTTATTTTAATAACTTCCATTCCATTAATATATTAAAAAAACAAAAATGAACCTTCAGAAATAGACCACTGAGCTCCACTAGGAAAATTAAATTTCATTAAAATAATTGAAATTCAATAAATCAATTCAAATTATTATAAAATTCTAAATAAAATACAATTATAACTGGCATCGTGCTGTACTAGGAAAATTAAATTTCTTTTTCCACGCCCTATGACAGTTATGCTTCAAAACTGGCACCATTGTTGTGGATCTAATAATTAGTTTATTTACTTTTTCTATTTTCATATGATAGATTGATTTCATTAAGAAACTAAAAAAGTAATTCCATAATGATTTCAAATAAATATTATTCTACATGGAATGAAAATTACACAAATATGCAAGAACATGAAATAGACCACCCAGAGGAGGCCCTCCAACGAAGAGTTGATGTGTTGATGATAATTTTCCAGAAAGTGGAAAGAGGTATAGAAACATAAATATCACCATAAAATTTGATGTCCATGTTCAATGAACTCCATGTTGACTTAAAAATATTCATGTCCAAGAAGGGAGTGCCACTGGTCTTCCCATATTTCACTGAAGGCATCCATGATGTTGAATCCAAAGTTGAGGTGGTGGAGCCTAACTAATTATTTCTTTCCAGTGAAGATCATCTCTAAGAGGCACTTTCAATTCAATATGATATTAATGTCTAACCAACTCAGGGAGATGATGCATTCTTGAATTCAAATTATTTTAATTTTTTGGAAACTAATTTGAGTATCTCTTCTTATTCTATTGAATTTTTCGATTCGTCAAACTCATACTACGCCTTTTAGGATGATATGAAAAACAATACACCTTTTGAGGAACTCCAAAGCTCTCTAAAGACATTTAATATCTACTGGAGGAGCCCCATCATGAAGAGATCCAAGTTGATGAGCCTAGTGAAATCAAATAAGATGTTGGTGCCTCCATAAATCCATCACTGGAAAAAAGTTTTTTTCACAAGTGGAAACAAAATAAGAAGAGGTTCATCAATTCTCCTACCCCCGTAATGCTTGTTGTATCTCATTTTGAAGGGGGAAGATATGGTATACTCTGTCCATGGAGTCTTCCTTAGCAGGAATAAAGAACTACAAGCTGAGAAGAGCCACATGTGGTGGTTTAAATCAAAGAAGCTTCATCCACAGACAGATTATGGAAAATGAAAGGTACTTCCCTCTAGAGGCACTTAAAGATGCTAGTTACCACTTGGGGGATCATAACAAGATCTATCTTTTACTAGAATTATATTACATTAATTTTCAGTATTAACAATTTAGATTTCAAATACAGTATTAGGAATTAGTCTATCATGTAGCATACTCCCCATTTTCATTTTGAGAATAAATGAAATGATCCTTAGGATTAATTGAGTAATTTTTGTTTTGTAGGATCATGAAGGATAAAATTAATCCCCAATCATTGGAGGAAGAGGACCAAAGCATTATTTCAGAAGGGATATCACTTTCTATGATTATCCTTTAGAATCCTTACATTATTTTGGTCCAAAAAAAGTATTGAGAATTAATGATAAGAATTGAATTCCCACACCCAAATTAATTCTTACTTGAATTATCTAGAAAACATGAGTTTCTTATGAACCATGTAATCCGATGTTTTTTATTTCAATTTTAATAATATTTTATGATTAAAATGGAAAATTTATTTTCTAAAGAGAATCATTGATATTGAAATGTTGACTCATGATTTGAAGGAATTGATTGATTCCTGTAAATAAAATTCCCCTACCATATTTCATGAATTGAATTTATGATGTTCATGTGAATCTATTTATTATTACTAGTCATTCGATGAGCGATTTACCAATGTAATATTTCACATTCTTAAGGGGATTTCTAGACCATCAACTTCCTATTTATCTTGTGCATATTTCTTAAGCAATCTTGGGACATGTCACCTGCTAGAACATGAATTTTAACTTGTCAAATATATGACTATACAAAAGCACATTTAAAATGAATCATTAATCTTTGAAAAAGCACTTATCATTAAAGAAAAACATTATATCAATCGTTCTATTATCCTAAATAGACCCTGAGTGACTTTTATAGGAATGATCCATGTTTTAAGCCTTTTTTATCCATTCCTACCTTACTCTTGGTATTTGCATCATATTTTAATGATGAAGTGTTGGGGGAAGGGATTCTTGGTGGAAGGGATGATATACACTGTTAGGTAAGTGTGTGGGTAAGTTATTTTGGAACTGTAAAAGGTTTGGTAGTCATTAATTTTAATATATTGTTTTCCCCTCTTTAATTTAGAAAAATTAAAAATTCAAAAAAAGTAGAAAGAAAAAAAAGGGAAAAATGTGTTTTGATTTGGGAGAAAAAATGACCATTTTCTATACTGATGATCTACAAATCATATGTGTTTTGTTGGGGGATGTGGATTTTTATATAATCACAACATTCAAAAAATATATATAATTTAAAAATAATCAATATGTTGCATTATTCATACATTATACCTTACATTGGTCATTACCATATTTTGAGTTCTGGGGGAAGTTGCTGTTGGTACATTGATGGGGATAATTTCATTAAACTTTTTGATATCATGCATAGTACTGATGGGATAAACCTTCCCCTTGGGCCTCAATTTTCAAAACATCAAATCCTACCAACCTTAAGCCTCAAAGTCTTTTGACCTTTATTGAAAAGTCCTCCTGATTTCATGTTCCTTTTTTCTTTTCAAAGTAATGAATGTAGTTCTTTTACATGCTTATGGATAAGGTGCATGTTCTCACCATATGATCATAACTCTACTTGAATTGTATCATGAGAGATGAGATACAAAATTCAATGGTGAGGAAAGTCATGATGTGGCATTCTTAATAATAATGAATTGATAATCTTGAATGAATGAACGAAGATGTTCGATTTTTTCAAAGGGGAAAAGTAAAATACGTGAAATAATTATTTCTTTTAAAAACAAGAAATAAAATTGATATTTTCTGTGGATTTTGGATTTTTTTATTTAACAATAATATTTTTAAAATTTTATTTCTTTGGAACTTTAATATTAGTAATATTCGTATCCTCTGAATTCAATGATGAGATTTTATGCTTGAGGGACAACATGGGTTATGTTTGGGGTAATTAAGAGAGATAATATTTTCCACAATTTTTCTATGTATTTTAATAGTTTTAATCATCAAAAGTTATTTATTTGATCTTATATGCATCAATTTTGTATTTATGATGTGTTTTGGGCAATATGGTGAAAATCGCCAAATTGGGGATTCTGGACATATTTTTACATCCAGTGTGTGTTAGACATTTCATAAAACATATATAAATCATAATTGAATGAATATTAATTTTTTAGAATCCTTATTTAATTTTATTAAACATTTTATTCTAGACCAGGGAATGATTCAGAAATCTAGAGGCATTAAAAAATCAATGATCTTGAATATTTTTCTAGGTTTTTCAGCATGGACCCCAGCACTGTAACCGAAGTCTATATCGGCATACAAAAATTAAATAGTGATGATGAAACATATAAGGAAAAAAGGAAACATAGGATCACATAAAAAATTAATTTTATGGTGTTTTCTTATCATCAAGGGTGACATTAGACGATATACATTTGGAATAAGCTTCCAAAACAATTTGGACATAAAAGGTCATTGTAAAAAAAACATAACTACATATTTTAACATCAAATAGAGCTAAAATTTGGATGGTAAACTCACATGATATATTTGAACATCAATTATTAATGATGGAGAGCCTAAATCATCCATTAATGGCACCAAAATATGTCAGCTTTTGGAGGATAAATTCCACTTAAAAAAGGAGTAGAGGTCCTCCCTCGAAAATCATCTCATTCTCCATTCCATTTCATCATGGAACCAAGGAAGAGACCTCCACTGAGAGAGGCCAGACAAAAATCTTCCACCAATCAATTTCGTTAATTGATTTTATTTTTTTGGTTTAGTTTTTAATATTAATTTATATTTCTAATAAATTCATTTATTGTTTTTATTTCTGTGTCCATTCGTCCACCCTCTTTTCTTCTTCCCATCCTACCATCATGAACTACAATACTAATGATCAGAAGTAACTAATCCAAGGAATATCCTGATGGATTTATCAGGTTATTGACCCAAAGAGAATGTTTTTAGTATTTTTTGAGTTAATTATAATGATAATTTATAGGGGGTGTATGCCTTACTGTATTTGTCTAAAGTAAACTTCTTAATCTACTACCATTTTCCCTTGATAGAGGTGGTGAATGGAGGGGGTTCTTGGTGATCTCTATGTGAAATTTTCAATCATAACTGGGGGTAGACTAAGTTGTGCACACATACAATGGAGTGTGTCCACTAAGAATATTTAAAGCTGGTTAATGAAGGTGATCACTGAATATTCTCTCGCTAGAACATCCTTTCTTCAATAATAGCATTTTATTCAGAATTAGACAATAATTTGAATTGAATTTATGAATTTTATTTATTTTCATAAATTCCATTCTATTAGAAGAATAAATAAAATCATCCAAAATGAAGTTTTTAAGGTGAATTAGATTATGTGAGTAAACTAATTGAAAAATCTCCTCAAGTGAGACGACCCTGGTCACCTACTATGATGTTCTAGAAAAAATAAATTTCTTTTTCCATTTCCTCTACAAGGAGTACGTCAAAACTAGCCTTATTGCCGAGGATCTATTCATTTTTTCATTTATGGTTTCTATTTTCACATATTATTAAGGATTCATTTAAATAATAATAATTTATTCCATGATGAATTAAAATGATTATTATTCTACAAGGACTGATAATTACTCCCAGGTGCATGAATAAGAAATAGAATACATGGAGGAGGCCCTGCAATGAAGAGTTGATGCACTGATGATAATGGTCAAGCGAATGGAATGAGGAATATCTTCATTGATCTCACCAGATGATTTGATGACCATAGTTGATGAACTCCAAGTTGACATAAAACTATTCAAGGATAAGAAGGAAGTGCGACTAGTCTTCCCAGATTTCACTGAATACATCCATGCAGTTGAAGCCAAAATTGAGGTGGAAGATCCTTACTACCTACCTCCATCCAGCGATGATCGACTCCAAGAAGCATTTTCATTTAAAGATGATATTAATGACGATCCCAGTCAGGGAGATGATACATTATAGGATTCAAATTATTTTATTTTTGATGAAACTAATTTTTGTATCTCTCATAATTATATTATTTTTTTTTATACGAAAAACTCATATTATGCGTTAGAGGATGATGTGAAAAACGACGCACCTGTTGAGGAACTCCTAGATATCCCTAAAGGCATTGAATATCAACTGGTGGAGCAGCATAATGAAGTGATCCATGTTGATGATCCTGATGAAATAAGACAGTATGATGAATCCTCCATGAAGCTAGTACCAGATGTCAAGATGGTTGCACAAGTAGAAACAAAATAAGAGGATGTTCCCTACTCCATCCTACCATAGCCATGAAAGTTGTACCACATTGTGAAGGGGAGAATATGGTATAATGTAATTCCTTGACCCTAGTTACCTAGTGTCGGTGTATTGTTACATAACATTTTCATGAACACAAGGGATCATATCCCGAAAGGCTGATTAATCTAGTTTCCTTGTATGTACTAGATACAAAATGAGTTTTACATTACATTATGAAATTAAAAAAACATTGTGACTCCTTTGAACACATAAATTTTCCTTAGACTATCCCTATTGGTCAGTCATAACATACTTCTTTTCAACCTGGAAAAAATAAGACATAGATGGTGGTGAGCTTAGGTGCTCATTAAAGATAACAATATAGCAAAAAATATCATAAATAACCATAAACATTTATGGCAATTTAAAAGACTAAAACACAAGCCTTTTAAACTAAAAGTTCAGCATAATAATGAAAATATAAATCAAATAATTACAGTTACATATTCACATGGATATTCTACTAGTTGAATAATCACTTGTAATATAATTAGCCCAATTCATAATGATGGAATGGATAATACTATAACTCATAATCAACTAGTCAAGGACTTATGCCAAGACTACAAATAATATTTTTTCAAGGCCTTATTCTAAGTCACTATTTTGTCTCATGATACCTACTGATGCAACGAGGGGCTATAGCGGGCTCCAACCATCAACTACTAAGTCCAACACATTCCTTATATGAAAAGGATGAAACATAGCATAAAAATTCGTATTAAAGCTTGCATATGAAATGTTACTACTTTAACCACAAAACATGAATGGTATAAAAATAACAGATACAAATTAAAACATATCACAAAAATCATCAACACAATTTGTAATATTGTATCATAAAAAATCAACTTCAAAAATCATAAAATCCATCTAGGGATGTTTACATAGATGAAATCAACATTATCTGAGAGAAATATTTCTTTATATTTTTAAGTAATTTAAAAGTCACATAATTATAAAAGAAAACATATGTTTTGAAAATATTATTAAAATATTTTAATGGAAACTTTAGTGATTTTATAATGGCCGAAAATAGTTGCACTCACTATATAAGTTAAAAAACATTCATTGAATAATTGTTTTGAAAATGACATAAGGTCCTTGTTTGGAAAATGGAGAAAATATTCATTTATAAATATTAAATAAAAATTAAAACTATGGTATAGATTACTTTAACCCATATTCTTATAAATAGTAAAAAAAATTGAAATATATTTTTAAGAAAAACATATGTGGATGATAAAGCATTCCCAGTAGATACTCACGTATAAACATCTTCAGATAATAAATAGATTGTAAAATTAACCATTATTTTATAATTTTACTTAATCAATGGTACTTTAACCTCTTGTATAATAGTTAAATCATTGTTATTAAATTATAAAAGAACCAATTACATAAATATGATATCCTATATGATCTTCTAATATTTATTTTTTAATAATATTTCAGTAGTATCATTGTTTTGGGTGTTAACTAATTCATTTTACTCTATATAATTTTTTATGTAAGCCATGTTTTTTATAGATAAGATGTATTTGATTCATATCAATAATGATATTATGTTCTTAAAAATTATTTTAATCATAAAATAAAAATTATGCACGAATGGTCATGATGGTGAAGGAATCACATCGCATTCGTGGAGATGATAATCCGTATGTACGCACGAGTGATAAAACCATTCTATTGATGGTGAAATCATATGTAACTGGATGTTGTATCATATTTAAATAATCATTCACATATTTTATTTATTATTTAAAATAATTATACTCATTATTATACCTATCCAAATAATGATGTGTTGAATAACAAACTACACCACTACGTGGAGACGGTATGTTGTACGTATGCACGTATGGTGACATTGTCATTCATATGATGAATAGAATAAGGAATATTGTTTTGCTATACTTATAATAAAATCATGGTATGTATAAGGTACTAGAAATATTATTTTTTTATAGAAACATCAAAGAACGAGGAAGTGGAATAAGAAATGAAATTCGAAATAGGTGATGAAATTGTTTCCTCTTCTTCGAGTGCTTCCTTTTGATTTTATCAAAAGCGATTCTTAGGATAGATTTCTGATAAAAGAAAGGCCGACAAGTCAAATTGAAGGTAGTTATGAGGTTATTTGGGAAGTTTTTTCTGATCCAAATGGATTTGGACGTGTGATTTAGAGAGAAGGGGATGTACACTTTTATAAGAGACGTTAGGGTCACTTTAATAAAATCTTGAAATATTATTCTGTTATACAGTCATATGCAATTTATAATGGATCCATAATGATTTATTTTGAGACTAAGGTGGGGTTGGGTCAAAAAGATCTCAACCAATAGGTATTAGAGAGTTATATGTCACCATATAAATCTTATATTTATGATTTAACTCTTAGTTATATAGATTAACTTTTACAACGTATTCTTGTATTCTTATATTACATAGTTAATAAACATACTATAAAATTCCAACAGAAAATCTCCTAGTTCATAGAGGAAATATATATTACTATATAATTCCTTTGGCCGAACGAGATATTTTTATGAATATTATATCAATTAATAATATATTATTTGTTTTAAAAAATCATTTATGTCAAATTCAGAAACTATTTAGTATTTGGTTTTTTTGAAAGTCATAAAAACATTATCACTTTGAAAAAAAATTTAATCAACCCTAACATGTCATATTGATCTAAGAAATTCTTTTAATACATCAAAAGTTTCAATTTTAAATTATTTTAATTTTTATAATAACATTTATTTTAATATTTCAATAATGATGTAATTATTGAATCATCATTGTTTCATAAATATATTTAATTATTTAATGTTTAAAAATTAAAAATAATATTCCATTATGTAGTAAATAATTTTGAGATTTATAATGAATTTTTATAGTCAAATTTATCTTATGTATAACACTATATTAAACTTTTTTATTTATTAAACATTGAATTTATCACTTTAAACACTTTTTTAAATAAAATAATAATAAATGTCTTAATCTAATACAAGAGGACCAAAAGAATCATATTTTATTACTAAGATTGAGTTTAGTCGAAAAAACGTATCCAATAGAATTTGGACATGTGTTAGTGTAATTATAATATAATTTTAACCTTTTAATTACCCTATTTACTTTTAACCATGGTAAATAAAATCCAAAAGTTACTTTTCACCAACAAACAAATTTCAGAATATTGAACAAAAATTTACTTAATGATGTCAACCGTGTCTATTAGATTCTTTAAATTTATGTCAAAGAAGCGGTAAAATTATGTTTTATGCAAATTTGCTAACGTTGCGAGAAGGTCTGTAAAAGACGTTAAAAAATTCAATAAAATTTTATACATATAATCTTATTATAAAATGAATCCAATGAATTACATATAATATATATAGGTATTATGTGTCTATTTTGACATAAAATAAATTTAAATAAAATAACAAATTATTTAAATAAAATGTTGGTTTTAGAGAATAACATAGAATATTTCACTATTCATAAAAAATTTAATGTTTTCAGAAAAATACCAAAAATTATCCCAATGTTAATTTTGAAATTATAAATCCAAAAATGATTTCCATTTTGAAAAATATAATTTATAAAAATTCAAAATGAGGTATTACTATTCATAATAGGTAGTTTTATTGGTCTTGGTGTGATGGAACATGAATTTTCATACAACATAAGCTATTGTATTATTTAAAGAGAAGTGTTTCATGCAAGCTTGGGGCGTTACATTCTTACCTATTTAAAATAATTTATTCCTTGAAATTTTTATAATATTACTGCATAAAAAGATTCGGCTGTTTCTTCATCATAAATTCTTGGGTTCCCACATTGCCTCTTTCATATTATCGTTTTCCCTAAAATTTATACCAGACGAGTCATCCGGTTTCTCAACACTTGTTCTCTGCTATCAAGAATCTTGATAGTCTCTTCACAATACAACACACCAGGTTCTAGTTCTATTTCTTCATAGGTGAGTAAATTTTGTGGGCCGGGTATCTATTTTCTCAATAGTGAAACGTGGAACAAATCATGAACATTGGAGAGACATGGTGGTATTATCAAACGGTAAGCTATATCTTCAATTTGTTCTAGAATTCGAATGGTCTGATATTCCTAGGCCTTAATTTACTATTCTTACCAAATCGTAAAACACCCTTCCATGGATATACTTTTATGAAAAATTGATCTCCTACTTGAAATTCCAAATCCTTCATTCGGTTATTGGCATAGCTCTTTTGGATATATTGAGCTACTTTGATGTGGGTTTGGATAATCATAACCTTTTCCATTGTTTCCTCAACATGTTCTAGGCCTACGAGTTTTCTATCACAAACATCATCCTAACAATTTGGTGTTTGTCATCTCTTTACATATAATGCTTCATATGGTGCCATCTAAATTCTTGAATGTAAGATATATTTATATGAAAATTATACCAGAGGTAAATATTAATCCCACATACTGTGAAAGTAAAGTGAGAAAGATCATAACATGTCTTCTAAGGTTTGAAATGTCCTTTCTGATTTTCCAGCGGTTTGAGGGTGGTAGGAATTGCTCAAATAAAGTTCAGTATCTAGGGCCTTCTGAAGACTTTTTCAAGAATCTTGATGAAAAATGAGGATCACAATCAGAAATAATTGAAAGGGGTACTCCATGATGTCTTACAACTTCAGTTATATATATTCTTGCTAAACATTCAAGTGGTAAATCTTTTCTTATAGAAATGAAATTTTATGACTTGGTATGATTATAAAGAATTACTCATATTTCATTATTACATCTAGTATTATTTGTTAGCCCCATGTCAAATTCCATGGTTATATCATCTCATTTACAAATAGGTATGGGGAGAGGTTGCATGACTCTTAGAGGATCTTGTCTTCCAACCTTAACCCATTGACAAACCATACATCTTGGCACATAATCAGCAATCTACTTCTTTATTTTGTCCCACCAAAAATGATCCTTCTAATCTCTATACATCATACTGTTACTAGGAAGTATGGTGAAATTAGAGATATGGGCATCATCTAACAATTCCCTTTTTATATCATGTATGTTAGGAGCACGATGTCTCTCCCCAAATTTTAAAATTCCATATTCATATACGAAGTCAATAAATCTCTCATTATTTACAGCTTTAATTTTATTTTGAAACTCTTCATCATTAGTCTGGGAACTATTTTTCCTTTTCTAGTATTGATGGTTTGGAAAACATTTGAAAAACTATTGATGTTTCACCTTCCATTATTATTCCAATGTCCGTTTTTACTATGTCTATGAACATAGGATCCCTTTCAACTCTCATCTTGTTCAAAAATCCATGATACTTTCTTCTCAAATCATTAACCACCTTATATGTCTTCCCTGGATGGTAGTGTATAGTGAAATCATAATCCTTGAGTAGTTGGAGCCGTCTTCTTTGCCTCGTGTAGAGTTATTTATGTGAGATAATATACTTCAAACTCTTATGATCAGTATATATCTAACATTTTTTTCACCAGAGTGATAGTGTCTCTATATCATCAAAGAAAATATTACAGCTGATAACTCACGATCATGAGTGGGATTGTTTTTTAAATTAATTTTTATCTCTCATGATGCATAGGAAATAACTCTTTCAATCTACGTAAAGACACAACCAAGTCCTTTCTCTAAAGCATCACAATAAATATCTAACACACCATTCACATATTTAGAGTCAAGATAAGTGAAATGACTCTTATATTCATCAATTCTTCAAAACATTCATCATACTCTTTTCTCCAAACAAATTTCACCCCATTACGTGTGATATTGGTTATCGGGTTACCCAATCGGTCAAAAGTATGGATGAAAAACCTATAATAACCTATTAAACTAATTAAACTGCATATATCAGTTATACTCATCGGTGCTGGCCATTATTGGATTGCCTTTGTCTTTAAAGGATCGACATAGATTCCATCTTTAGATACAATATGGATTAGAAAATAATTTCTTAAATCCATAATTCACATTTGCTAAATATCGTATATAATTCATTTCCTCTGAGGGTTTTTAGAATAATGTGCAAGTGATTTTCATGATCATTGTATCTTTTTGAGTATACCAAGTTATCATAAATAAATAAGAAAAAAAGTCATCAATATTATTCTTGAAAACACTATTAATTAGATCCATGAAAATAGGCAGTGCATTAGTCAGTCCAAAAGGAATTATTGAATACTCATAATGCCCTTACCTGGTTCGAAATTCTGTTTTTAGAATGTCTTCCTTCTTCAAACAAAACTGATTATATCAAGATTGAAGGTAAATCGTTGAATAATATTGAGCTTTATAATGTGGATCGATTAAATAATCAATTCGCGGTAGGGATACTTGTTCTTTATTGTTATAGCATTGTTCTCTCTGCTATCAATGCACAACCTCATAGATCCATATTTCTTCATAATGGAAATAATAGGTGCTCCCCATTGAGAAATAATAGGTCGAATAAATCCTTTATTACTCAATTATTCTAGTTTCTTCTTTGGTTCCACTAATTACATAGTGTCTATTGTATAAGGGGTCTTCGATATGGGCTTTGAACCAAGAATTAAATCAATGTAAAAATCAATTTTTCGTTCTGGTGGATGTCCAGGTAAATCCTAAGGAAACACATAAACATACTCTTTTACAATAGTTACATCATCTATTGGAACATTCCACTTATCACAAACAATTTGTTTACTCTCTTATTCACCAATAATTTAATTTAATAGATCTACTGGGGTTGGATATAGATAATAATCATGTGGTGACGTTTCTACTATAACGATAAGGTCCTCCTTATCATCATAAAAAATTGTAATCTCCATCTTATTAAAATAGATTTTTTCATTATGGCCTGAATTCCAATTAATATCTAGGATTATGTCAAATTAAATCTTAGGTATGACGATGAGATCAACTGATAAAGAAAATTTATATGCCCTAATGGGAAATGATTCAAAAAACATTGTTGCAATGATACTTACCTTACGAGTTTTTGCTGATGAATCTCTTGTTAATTCAAATTGGAAATATCTAAATTTCATTATCAAACTAGGATGATATGAACTAATGAGATGATCTAGAAACAAAAAAATCATTGGATAAATTTGAGAAAACTATTAAATTACGTGCCAACATATAATTCAGAGCATCAACCTCAGTAGTAGTGATCGTGTAAGCTTGTCCTTTATCACTTGGACTTTTATGAGATATGTTTCTATGAAACTTAGGACATTGATTTTCAAAATGACCCATTTCTCTAAAATTTTATCATTAAACACTGATAGCCTATTTCGTTCAATTGTAATCATGAGCTTGGTGCCCTTTTTCACCACAATTGTATCAGAATCTCATTCCCTTTAGGAAAGTACCGAGGTGTTTCTTCCAACATTTACTATAGGATAGAAATTAAACATTACCTTATTCCCCTTAATTAAATTTCCAGAGTGTTTAATAGATATCTTCTTCCCTTTCTTTTCCTTAAAGTCGTAAGATATAGAGAATTCCTTTTCTGTCATGATAACACATAAGCTAATATCTCCATACGATGAGAATGACTATAAGACTAATGTTTAATGGAGAACTGGTTTTAACCCATAAAATAATCGATCATTCATACTCCTTGGGTTATGTATATAATCTGTTACATTCGTTATTAACCTTGTAATATTAGCCTCATACTTTTCAACATTCTCATCCTCTTTTTCCATTGACTCAAAAATTTTCTTTCCATATCGGCTCGATGGTCATGAGAACGTTTTTTTCTAAAAAAAGCTCTTTAAACTCCCTCCATTCAATATATTATACTTATTCATCCTCCGTTTTGTTTTTAATTAATGACCACCACTGATCTGCTTCTCCCGTGAGGTGATAAACTGCAAAGACATCTTTTTCCCTTTGGCCACTCCCAAAAGCAAGAAATATTTTCTCTAAGGAACTTATCCATTTCTTAGCTTAAAATATATTTTTATTCTCTTTTAATGTTGGTGGTTGTTTATTAATGAACTTGTATAATATTTATCATTTTAATTGTAGATCAGGGTGATCCATACTAGTAATGTTATTATTCATAGCTTGAGTGAGTTATCCCAGTATGGTAATAAGCTGGTTAGCACTGGTTGCATCTCTATATCGACTATAATTATATTGAGTAGGTGGGAACTCCCTAAATAGATTATTTTCGTTGATATAGTTTCCAATTATTTTCACTAGGCACCATTTATAAATAATGTCATACACTGGATTATTTTATGAATCACAATACATAATTCAATCCTGTAAAACACATTTAATAAATTGAACAATTTATGGATATAATCCAATATAATAAAAATGTTTTTAGTGAGGAGGTATTTACTTATAAATCCTTCATAATTTTTTGTAAAGAAAATATGAACTATCCTATGAATATCCCCTTGGAGTGTCGTAACCATGAGTGCATCATGGACCGTTGTCGTGTACTAGGATACCCCAGGTCAAGCCCAAAACTCATTTTTAGAGTTCTCGCTCCTAGGTAAATCTGTGCCAGAGCTTACTCCACCTTTTTGTATCCATACAAGGATGTATGTCTTGTAAAATACACAATATCAATACATTACCAAAATTCTATGAAGTTCGTCTATACTAATCCAAAAATTCACTATTAGGGTAATGTTCTCTAATAAGAGTTTTTCTAAATCTTATTTCTATTGTTTTTACTAAACTTTCTCTGATTCAAATTGTAATGCCCCAAAACTAGTTACTTAGAGTTGGAACATTATTACATAACATTGGTATTATCACAGGGGATTAAATCCCAAAAGACATATCAGTTTAGTTTCCTTGGAATTACTAGATATAAACATAAGTTTTACATTACCTTATGAAAAAAAAACTATAACATTGTGTCTTCAATGAAAAAATACATCTATATTAAAAAATCCCTTTAGGTAAGTCATAATATTCTTCTTTGAAACCGTGAGAAAAAAACATAGAAAGGGGTGAGATCTGGTTCTTAGTAAGGATAACAATATAGCGGGGACTTTCATAAATAAGCATAAACATTTGAAATGTATAAGACTAAAACACCAGCCTTTTAAACATAAACGTCATCATAATATTGGAAAGATAAATCAAATAATACCATTTACATAATCCAATGGATATTCTACTAGTCAAATAATCACATCTAATATCAATATCCAATTTCGTAATGATAAAATGCATAATGCTGGACATCATAACTATATAATCAAGGGCTCGTTCCAAGAATACAAATAATATTTTTTACAGGCCTTTTTCCAAAACACTAGTTTGTCTCATGAGTCCAAACGATGCATCAATGAGATATAATGGGCTCCACTCATAACTTACTATGTCCAATTCATTCTTCATATGAAACAGTTGAAACATAACATAAAACTTCATATTAAAAATAGCATACGAAATGTTAATACTTTAACTATAAACCATGACTGGTAAAATAATAACACATACATAATCAAACATATCAAAAAACCATCAGTACAATATTGAATATTTTATCATAACTAATCAACTTCAAATAAGTGTAAAATCTATCAAAGGATGTTGACATAGATGAAATAAAAACTATTTGATAACAATATTTCTTTCTATTTTGAGATAATTTAAAAGTCACATAATTATAAAATAAAACAATAATTTTGAAAATATTCTTATAATCTTGTAATGGAATCTTCAAATATGTCAAAATAATGGAAAATAGGCTCACTCACCGTATAAGAAAAAAAACATCCTTTCCTTAATTTTGTCGAAAGGTCTTAAAGGCCCATTTTTCAAAAATAACGGAACAATTCCGTTATAAAAATTCTATAAAAATTAAAACAAAGGTAGAAATTACATTAACCCATATTATAGGAAATAATAAAAATGTTTTGAAATAAATTAATATGAAACACGGATGTGGATTATAAAGAGGTCCCAGTAGATACTCATGTATTAACAACCTCAGATAATAAAGAGATTGTAAAATTGACCCTTGCCTTGTAATTTTTCTTGATCGAGGGTACGCTAACCTCGTGTATAATATTTAAATAATATTTATTAATTTATAAATGAACCACATACATAAATATGATGTCATATATTATCTTCTAATATTTCTTTGTTAGTAATATTACAGTAGTCTCATTGTTTCAGGTGTTAACTAATTCATTTTTATTATATATTATTTGTTATGTAAGACTTATTTATTATGGATATGATTTATTATATTCATATCCATAATGATATTTTGTTTTCAAAAATTATTTTTAATCATAAAATAAAAATTATTCTT
Source organism: Viscum album (assembly GCA_963277665.1). Classification (NCBI taxonomy): domain Eukaryota; kingdom Viridiplantae; phylum Streptophyta; class Magnoliopsida; order Santalales; family Viscaceae; genus Viscum; species Viscum album. Next base: position 305,809,176 of record OY728150.1, read on the forward strand.
GAACAATTATGATTGGAAATGAATCTCATCACGTTCATGGAGATGGTAATCCATACGTACACATGAGAAAAAATACCATTCAATTGATGGTGAAATCATATATAATTGGATGATATGTCATATATACAGAATAAATAACATATTATATATATTATTTACACAAATTGTACTCATTATTATACCCATACAAATAATAATGTGTTGAATAACAATCTACACCACGAAGTTGAGACGGTAAGCCGCATGTACACACAGATGGTGACTTTGTCATTCAGAGGATGGATAAAATAATGAATTTGGTTGTAACACACATATAATAACATCACAATATTTATAAGTTACTGGAGTTATTATTTAGCTATGGAAACAACAAAGAAAGAGGAAGTGGATGAATAAAATAACTTTGAAAGAAGTGATGAAATTATTACAACTTCTTTAAGTGCTTCCTTTTGATTTGATCAAAAGGAAACCATAGGTTGTCTTTCTAATCATTGTATGTCCTATATGTTGTTGTGAGGATAGATGGTAGGTTATTTGAGCAAGGTTAGGTTGTGTCAAATTCCTTTGAAGGTGTGATTTGGAGAGAAGAGAATGTACCATTTCATAAGATAGGTGAGGGTCACTTTATGAAAAGTTTGATATATTCTTTTACTATACAATCATATTCACATTATACTGAATAAAAAAGAATTTATTTATAGTAAAAGGAAGTTTTAGTTCAAAAAACACTCATCTAATTGGATTTATATAGGTTTAGGTCACCATATCAACGTTATCATTTAGATTTAACTCCTAGTTAAATAGTTTATCATTTACAATGTCTTATTGTATTTTTATATTACATGGTTAAAAAAATTACTCTAAAATTAAACGTAATAACCATGTGGTTAATAAATTATATATATATTATTGTATAAGTCCTTTGGCCAAAACCTTGTTTTTTATAAATAATATATCAATTATTAATATATAACTTTTTAAAAACTAAATTATGTCAATTTTGACACTATTATGTATTTGGTTTTTTTGGAAAGACATAAAAACATTATCACTTAGAAAGAAATTTATTTAATAAACCCTAAAATATCATATTGACCTATAAAATTCATGGAATATATCAAAAGTCTCAATTGACAATTATATTAATATTTATAATATCAATTATTTTAATCATTCCATAATAAGGTAATTACTGCATCATCATTTTGTCATAAATAAAATTTATTATTTAATACCTAAAAATTATAGATATAATACCATAATGTAGGAAATAGTTTACTGTTTCTAATTAATATTTATAGGTGAATATATCTTATGTATAACCTTTTATTAAAAACGGTTTAGTTATTAAACTTTTATTTTAACAATTTTAACTATTCTTTAAATAAAATAATAATAAATATCTTAATCTAATCCATGTTGACCAAAAAACCATATATTATTTTGAAGGTTGATTTTGGTCGAAATACACTTATCCAATAGAATTAATACATACTTTAGGGTAGTTATAATATAATTTTTACCTTTAATTACCCAAATTATTTTTAACCGTTGGAAATAAAATTCAAATGCTACTATTCACCAAAAACTATTTTCAACCTATTGAACCACATTTTACATACTGAGGTCAATAATTTCTCTTGAATTTTTGAAAATAAATTCCTAGAAGAAGTAAAATTATGTTTTATGCAAATTTGCTAACGTTCGTAGAAGGTGGGTAAAAGACGTTAAAAATTTAAATAAAATTTTATATATGTAATCTTATTATAGACTGACTCCAATGAATTCCATAAAACATATATATCTATTTTGTATCTTTTTTGACCTAAAATAAATTTAAATAAAACAACTAATTATTTAAAAAAAATTCGGGTTTCAACAATAATGCAGTGTTTTTCACTATTAATCAAAAATTGAATGCTTTCAGAAAAATACCAAAAATTCACCCTAAGCAAATATTTATATTCTGAATCCAAAATGAATTCCATTTTTTAAAAAAAATATAAAATTTAAAAAATTAGGTATTACATTTCATAATGGCTAGTTTGATTAGTCGTGGTGTGTTGGAACACGATGTTGTGTACAATCCATACTATTTTATAATTCTAAGAGAAGTTTACCATGATAGCTTGGGGTGCTATATATACTCTTTGCATAGAGTCCTCCTCAGAAAGAACATAGAAAAACAAGCTAGGAAGAGTCATATGTGGTGGTTCAAATCAAATAAGATTAATCCACTGTTAGATTATGGGTGAAAGCTGGTACTGCCCTCTGGAGGCAGCAAACGATGCCAGGACCCACTTGGGGGATCATTCAAAGATTTATCCTTTACTTGATTTATAGTAATTTAATATTTAATATTAATAATTTATAATTCAAATTTAGTATTAGAAATTAGTCCAGAATGGGTCATACACCCTCTTTTCATTTTGATCATAAATGTAATGATCCTTATGTTTAATTCAGTAATTTTTATTTTGTAGGATCATGATTGTAGAATGAAGACCCAAGCATTGGAGGAAGAAGACCAAAGATTTATTTCAAAAGGGAGTTCACTTTTTAGGATTATCTTCTATACTCCTTACATTATTTTTTCCAAAACATGTTTTGAGATTTAATTATAACAATTACCTACCCACACCTGCATTAATGCTTACTTGAGTTATCAAGGAGAAGTGAGTTTCTTAAGAACCTTGTAATTCTATGTTTTTTATTTCAATTTTAATTATATTTAAAGAGTAAAATGGAAAATTGAATTTTTAATGTGAAGCACGGATACAGAAATGATGACTAATGATTTGAAGCAATTAATTGATTCATGTAAATGAAATTCCCCTACCATCTTTCATGCATTGAATTTCATAATCTCTTGTGAATAGATTTATTATTTTTAGTCATTCCATGAGTGATTGTATAATGTAATATTTATTATTCTTAAGAGGATTTATATACGGAGTGCTTACTATATATATTGATCATATTTCTTGAGAGATCTTGGGACATGTCACATGCCAGAACTTACATTTGAACATGCCAAATCTATGACTATACGAATGCACATTTAAATTGATTGATGACTCTTTGAAAAAAACCTTATCCTTAAATACCACCTTTACAACCATCCATTTTAGCACATATTTTCCATGAATGACCTATATAGGGATGAGCCATGTTTCAATCCATTTTTTCCATTCCTACACTATTCTTGGTATTGGCATGAAATTTTAAAGATGAAGTGTGGGGGTGAAGGGATTCATGGTGGAAGGGATGATTTATATTGTATAGAAAAGATATAGGGGTGTTATTGTGGGAAATGTAAAATTTTGTGGAGTCATTCATTGTACCTCATTATTTTCACATCATGAATATAAAAATAATAACAATATTACAAAAAAGGACAAAAAAAGGGAAAAATGGGTTGTGATTTGGGATAACCACAAATGACAATTTTCTAGACTAACGATCATAAAATTATATGTGGTTAGGTGATATATGTGAGGTTTGATATAATCATAACACTAAAAAATTATAAAACTTTACAAAAAAATACAGAGGGTTAATTAATCATTCATTATGCTTTACTTTGATCATGACCTTACTTTGAGTTTTGGGGGAAGTGGGTATTAGTACATTGAAAGGAGATAATTTCATTACTCTTTTTGATATCATGAATTGTACTGAAGAGATAATCCTCCTCCTTATGCCTTAATTTTTTAAAACATCAAATCCTTCAAACCTTAAGCCTCATAGTCAATTGAACCATTATTGAAAAGTCCTCGTGGTTTTATGTTCCTATTGTCTTTGAAATGTGAAAAAGTAGTTCTTTGACAAGCTTATGGATAAGGTGAATGCTATAATGATATGAGGATAACTCTATATGAATTTTATCATGAGATATGAGGTTAAAAATTAAATGGTGTGGTAAATCATGATGTGTCATGCTTAATAATAATGAATTGATAAGGGTGAATGAAAGAAAGAAGAAGTTCATTTTTTTCAAGGGGAAAAGTAAAATACATGAATTAATTATTCTCTTAAAAATGGAATATATTATATATATTTTTTTGTGGATTTTTGAATGTTTGATTTTACATGGAATTGTTTTAACGTTTATTACTTTGGAATTTGAATATTGGTAACATTGGTGTCCTCTGAATTCCATGTTGAGATTTAATGCTTAAGGAAAAGCATAGTTTAAGAATGGAGGAATATATAGAGATAACATTTCTCACATTTTTTTTATTTATATTGTTTCAATCATAAAAAATTACCAATATGAGTTTATATGATTCTATTTTGGATTTATGATGTGTGTTGAGAAAAATGGTGAAAAGTGCGTAATTTGGGGTTTTGGACAGATTTTTACAACAACAGTGTTTTAGTCATTTCATGAAAAATATATAAATCCAAATTGAGGAAATTATTTTTTTTAAAGAATCCTTATTTTTTTCTTCAAATTTTTCTTCTGGACAAGGGGATGATTCATCCATCTTGAGGCATTAAAAAATAAATTAACTTGAAGTTTTTCTAGGTGGAAATCATATACCCCACCACCGTAACAGAAGTATATCTCTGTATACACACCTTAAATTGCAATTATGACACATTTAAGGGAACTGGGAGAGATAAGATCAGTTGGAAAATTATTTTTATGATGTTTGTATGTCATTAATGGTGACAGTGAATGTTATACATTCAGAGGAAACATCCTGGATATTTCAGACAAAAAAATTAATTGTCAATAAAAATCCATAACTCCATAATTGAAAGTCCATTAAAGCTGAAATTTGGAGGGTGAACGTAAATGATATTTTTGAACAAACATTATTATGGATAGTCCACCCAAATCATCCATTAATGGGGCCAAAAATTCCTCAACCTTTGGAAGACAAACACTGCCTATAAAAAGAGGGGAGCTCCTCCCTCTCAAATCATCCAATTATCCATTCCATTTCCTTGAGGAACCAGAAATGCGATCTCCACTAAAGAAAGACAGCCACAAATCATAGCACAATATTTTTAATTTATTAATTTTCTTTATTTTTGTTTTAATTTTCAATTTTAATTTATAATTCTAATTAATTATTGCATTCTTTTTATTTCTGTTCCCATTTACCCAACCTTATTTCATCTTTTCATCTATCCACTTTGAACTATAATACTAATGATCATGAGTAACTAATCTGAGAAATATCCCGAGGGAGTAATCAGGTTATTGAACCCAAGACCATGTTTTTAATATTTTTTGAGTTTATTATATTGGTAATTTATAGTGGGTTTAATCCTCACTGTGGTTTCCTAAAGATTAACATCATAATATACAACCATTTTCCCTCGATTGAAGAGGTGTATGGACGGTGTTCTTGGGGATCGATAAATGGAATTTTCATTCATAACTAGGGTATACTATGGTGTCCTCACATACGTTGGAGTTTTCTCACTATGAATATTTGAAGTTGGTCAATAAAGGTGCTCTCTGAACATTATCTCGGTAGAACATCCTTTCAACACTAATTCCATTTTGTTTAGCATTTCATAATTATTTTATTAGAATTTTTCTATTTCATTTATTTTAATAAATTTTTTTAAATTCATTGATTAAATAAAAACATCCAAAATAAATTAGTTATGGTGAATTCGATTAAGTGAATAAATTAACTTAAAAATACTCTCAAGTGAGACGACCCCAGTCAACCACTGTGCTGCACTAGGAAAATTAAATTGATTTTACCATTACCTAGGACAAACCTGCGTCAAAACTGACACCTTTTGCGGGTAGCTAATCATTTGTCCATTTTATTTTCATGTATTCAAATCATAGATAAATTAAATTAAAAAAAAATTTCCCTGATGAATTAAAAGGATTGTTATTCTACATGGACTGACAGTTACTCATAGTTTAATGAACGAGAAATAGACTACATAGAGGATTCCCTTTAATTAAGTTCTAATAAAATAATGATAATTGTCATGAAAATGGAAAGAGGCGTTGTAACATGTATCTCAGTAGAATATTTTATGTCCATGGTCGATGAACTCCAATTTGAGTTAAAAATATTAAAGGCCAAGAAGATATTGCAACTGGTCTACCCAGATTTCACTAAAGACGTCCATGATGTTGAAGCCAAAATTGTGGTGGAGGATCCAAACTACCTACCTTCATCCAGTGAATATCGACTCCAAGAGGCACTTTCAATTGAAGATGATATTATTGTCAAACCAACTTAGGGAGACGATAAAATCTAGAACTCAAATTATTTTAATTTTGTTGAAACTAATTTGAGTATCCCTCTTAATTATAATAAATTTTCATATTTGGAAAACTCATACTCCACCTTAGAGGATGTTGTGGAAAATGACACACAAGTTAAGGAAATCCTAGAGCTCTCTGAGGACATTGAATATCTATGGGAGGATCCCCATCATGAATTGATCCATGTTGCTGAGCCTGGTGAAATTAGATAAGGGTTTGACGCCTCTATGATTCCAACACTGGAAGACAAGATGGATTGACAAGTAACAACCAAAGAATAAGAGGTTCCCTACTTAATCTAACCCCAGCTATGCATGATCTACTACATTGTAAAGGGAACAGATATTTTATAATCTATCCATGGAGTCCTCCTCACCAAAAAACAATGAACTACAAGCTGGGATGAGCCACATGTGGTGGTTCAAAATAAAAGAAGCTTCATTCACCTACAGATTATGGATAAAAGATGGTACATCTCTCGGGTGGTGGTAAAAGATGATAGGTCCCACATAGGGGATCATACCATGATTTATACTTTAATTGCTTCATAGTAATTTAATATTTAATATTAAGAATGTAGATTTCAAATTCAGTGTTTGGAATTAGTCCAACAAGGGGCCTACTTCGTATTTTTGTTTTGAGCTTAAATTAAATGATACTTATGATTAATTGAGTAATTTTTTTAGGATAATGATGGTTTAAGGAAGACCCAATACTTGGAGGAAGAGGACCAAATACTTATTCTAAAATGGAGGTCACATATTATGAATATCTTTTATACCCTTTACATTTTTGTGGGTCCAAAACATATTTTGAGATTTAATGATAAGAATTGCATTCCCACACCTAAATTAATGCATACATGACTTATCTAGGAGACTATAATTTTATAGTAACACTATAATTCCATGTTTTTTATTTCAAATTTAAAGATATTGAAAGAGTAAAATGGAAAATGGAATTTTTAATGTGAAGCATGGAAATTGAAATGATGACTCATGATTTGAAAGAATTTATTGATTCTTGTAAATGAAATTCCCCTACCATATTTCATGCTTTGAATTTCTGAATTTCATGTAAATCAATTTATTATTATTAGTTATTCCATGAGTGATTTCCAAATGAAATATTTCTCATTCTCGAGTGGATTTATAGACAGAGTTCTTCCTATTTATCTTTATCATATTTCTTGAGTGATCTTGGGACTTGTCACCTTCCAGAAATTGCTTTTGAACTTGTCAAATAATTGACTCTACAAAAGCACATTCAAAATGATCGAGACAACATTGTAAAAACCCTTATCCTTAAAGACCACCCTTATATCAATCATTTTTTCACATAGGGACTATGAATTAACTTTATAGGGATGATCCATGTTTCAATAAATTTTTATCCATTCTTACCCAAATATTTGTATTTTCATGATATATTAATGATGAAGTGTGGAGATGAAGGGATTTATGGTGGAAGGGATGATTTAAATTGTAAGGAAAAGGTGTGGGGTTTTATTTTAGGAACTTTAAAATGTTTTGGATTCATTCAATGTACATCACTTTTTTCCCCTCTTGAATTTTAAAAAAAAATTGAAAAAATGACAAGAAAGAATAAAAAAATGTTAGAAATGGGTTTTGATAACGGAGAACCAATAATCACAATTTTCAAGACCAAATATCTTTAAATATTATGAGGTTAGGTTATGGATTTTATGTTTTACCTAATAAAAACATTAAAAAAAATATAATATTTACCAAAATCAAGAGGGTTAATTAATCATTCATTATGCTTTTCTTTGATCATGACCTTACTTTGAGTTATGGGGAAGTGTGTGTTGGTACAAAAAATGGGTAAATTTCATTATACTTTATGATATTGTGCATTGTATTAAAGAGATAAAACTGTCCTTTGAGACCTAGTTTTTGAAACATAAAATCTTACCAACCTTATGTGTCAGAGTCATTTGAACATTTATTGAAAATTCTCAAGATTTTATGTGCTCTTTGTCTTTGAAAGGAGGAGAAAGTAGTTATTTTAAATGTTTGTGGATATGGTACATGTTCTCATGATATGATAATAACTATAATATAATTGTATCATCAGATATTAGAGGAAAAATTAAAATGTGAGGTAATTCATGATGTGGCATGATTAATAAAAATTAATTGAGGATTTTGAATGAAAGAAAGAAGATGTTCTATTTTTCAAAGGGGAAAAGTAAAATACAAGAATTAATTATTTCATTTAATGATGGGAAATTAAATTGATATTTAATGTGTATTTTTTGATGTTTTATTTGGAATTTAATTATTTTAAATTTTATTACATTGGAATTTGAATATTGGAAACATTGGTGTCCTCTAAATTCCATGTTGTGATTTAATGCATGAGGAAAAGTACGGTGTATGTGTGGGGTAATTGATAGAGATAACAGTCTACACCTTTTTGTATGTATATAAATTGTTTTAATCATAACTTATTACCAATTTTAGAATATATGAATCAATTTTGGTTTTATAATGTGTTTTGAGCAAAATGGTGAAAAGCACCGAATTTGGGATTTTTGAAAAAAATTTACATAGAGGTGGTTTAGTTATTTCCAGAAAAATATAAATACAAATGGAGTGGATATTTTTTTGTTAGAAAAATTATTTCATTTTGTTGTACTTTTCCTTCTAGACCAAGAGATGATTTACCCATCTAGAGGCATTAAAAATCCATGAACCTGATGATTATTCTTGGAAGACAGCGTGGACCCCAACAACATAACAGAATTCTAGCTCAGCCTAAAAACATTAAATTTCTATGATTCCAATAGGAAGGTAACTAGGTAACATAAGATCGTCTACACTATTATTTTTAAGGAGTTTCTATTTCATTAAGGGTGACATTGGACATTATACATTCAGAGGAATCTTCCTTGAAATTCGGACAGAAAAAGTCATTATCAATAAAAATCCATAAATACCTATTTGAGAGTCCAATAAATATAAAATTTGGATGTAAAATGAAAAATATAGCACTGAAACACTTTTAGGAAGGATGGAATGGCTAAATAATCCATTAATGGGGAAACAAATGAGTCATCATTGGGAGGAAAAATTATACCTATAAAAGGAGGAGAGCTCCTCCCTTTTAAATAATCCCATTCTCCATTCCATTCCATAAAGGAACCATGGAAAAGATCTCCAATGAGGGAGGTGATCAACAATTATTCCATGTTTATTTTTATTTTACTTATTTTCTTCATTTTTGTTTTAGTTTTAAATTGTAATTTATATTTCTAATAAATTCTTGCATTTAATTTATTTATGTGGCCAATCATCCACCCTCTTTTTTTATTCTCATATTACCCTCATGAACTATAATACTCATGATCATGTGTAGCTAATCTGAGGAATATCCTGAGGGAGTAATCAGATTCTTGAACCCATGAACATGTTTTTAATATTCTTTTAGTTTATTATATGGTAATTTATTGTGGGTTTAATCATCACGTTGGATGTCTAATGTTTAACTTATTAATCTAAAACCATGTTCCCTCGATTGAGGAGGTGGATGGAGGGTCTCCATGGAGATTGCTAAGAGGAATTTTCATTTATAACTGGGGTATAATAAGGTGTGCACACATATGATGGAGTGTGTTCACTGAGAATATTTGATGCGGGCCAATGAAGGTGCTCCTGAAAAGTACTCTTGAGGGATGTTCCATTCTTAACTAATTCCATTTTGTTTAGAATTTCATAATAATTTGTATTTAATTTTTTCATTTCATTTATCTTTATAAATTCCATTACATTCATAGATTAAATAAAAACATCCAAAATGATGTAGTTAATGAGAATTAGATTAAGTGAGTAGACGAACTGTAAAATATCTTCATGTTGGACAACCCTAGTCAACCACTATAATACACTAGGAAAATTTAATTACTTTTTCCACACCCTATGAAAAGCGTGTTTCTGTGTTCTCAGTCATGCACCCATTTGTGCATCCCTGACTGGAAGCATCCACACATAAATGATCATGGAGATAATACCTTCCAACCTAACCACCAGTTTTTTCATAATGTAGATATTGTACCCCCAATGATTCCACTGGATGTCTTGTATGGTTCTCTACTATGAATCTTCATTACTACACTATGTTCTCCTTGTAATGGTGGGGGGCCTCTTTAGTAGTTTCTTAGGTGCCTCTTCCCCATCAATAGAGTTCCCTGGTGGGAATTTCCGGAAATCTCCAACTGTGGATTTCTTAACCTTTCACAACATTAGGTTCATTGACATCTTATCCAACTCTGGGATCTAACCTTGATCCTCTCATGTGCTTTCCATGTGCAGAAACTCATCGTACATCACCCCTAGAATTAGATTCCCCAAGATCTTGTGAAGTTATTAGAGGGTGATAATGACCTCCACATGGGGAATATGTAAAGTATTGGTCCTCTATGACCACCTAATCTTTAGTTCCTGAATAATGTCTTTCGGCTAGTAGATTTGGAATTGAGAAGCCCGCACAACCTCATAATGGTCTACCCACCTCAAATATTCCCCGAAATCATCACACAAAGCATAGACCCAGTTGGCCCAATACCATTTTTCCTCGTTGTTTCCTCCTTGTCATAGATACCAGTTATTGGTCCACCCCTTCTTTAGGTATGGTCTTTGGCATCCCTCAACAACTGATATTGGCCTGGTGTGCCCCTGACCCAGTAGGCTAGTTTTTTCATACATGTTCGGGGTATTAAAATGTCATCTCTTTTCCAGAAGCTATACATTATAAATATCTTGCATAGGGGATAATTATTTTTCCCCTCAGACTGTATCTCCACCAGGGACTCATGGTCTAAATGACTCTGCACATACTCTCTGATCTTCACGATGTTCTCACATAGAACATCCATATGCTTTCATCACATAGTGACTTTATGATCAAAATTATTTGTTTTTAGCGATGTATCCTCATAATCCAACCCTCATTTTCCCCTCATCTCCCATTCTAAGGTGGTGGTCAAATTTTGATGACACTAAAATCTAGGTCTAAGAGGGATTAAGAGTTTTTGAAGAAGGTGTTATGATTTTTCAAAATAAAAAATATCGAAAATCATCTAAAGGGACTACCTCATGAAGATATATTGAAAAGACCCTCTCTATCATGAATTGTGTGAATCCAGTGGCACATGATCCTATGCGACTATAGCAGAGCATCATGACAGAATCCCCTATGAGTACAACAAGCCCCGTGACCTCCATAGAGAAGCATGAAATAAGCCTTCACATTTACAATGGTTCCATCTTCGACTGAGATGCACAATTTCATCTGTGGCACACCCTTGGAGCATCATGACAACATGTGCCTATAAATAGGGGACTCACCTCAATCATGAAGGATCAATACCCTGACCTTTCTCTTTATTCTCTATAATTTTTCGATGCCCCCTTATCTCTATGAACCATCCATAAAATGAATCACTCAAGGTATTTGGGAATTGCGAACCAACTTTCCCTTTTCTCCCCTTTAACTCCACTTTAATCGGGGATTCGCTTTGACAATCCCTATGACCATCATAATGGTACAAGACCATTTTTGATACATATGTCCTCACAGAGAATTCAACCTTCACAAGTCACCTATAAAGCACATGTAGACCCTATGAATCTGATGCGTGATCATACTTCTTGATGATCCTCCCTTCGCCGAGATCCATTCACCTTCCTCCACCAAGATCACTATTTCGTGAAGCACCAATGTTTCATGACTCCCCTCTTTGTAAATCCTTCTTCTTCAAAAAACATTTAATAGTGTGGCACTCCATGATCAATTGATGTGACTTTATAGTTTCTTGAATGGTGTTCCATACATAATTTCCTTGATGCATGATTTATCAGATATGAAAACTTACAAATACTGCTTCTTCGCATAGCCATGATAATATGGACCCCTAAATTAACCACTTATCAACCTTAATCCCATTTCAAATTACTTGTACCTTAACATTACCAAGTGAGGTTTGGTACAAATTATATATGTCCTAGGGGTGAGGAGTGAGTCCTCATCTTCTAATCTTTAGGATGTTAAACTACCATAAACTCTCACCCCCAATACATGATGTTATACTGTGAGTTTCCACATATGTGGAAAGCCTGAGTGGATTCAAGTGAGGATGGGATCGAGATCTATTTGACTCCTACTTTTTCAATCCTATTTCTATCTCTTATTGGGTTGTTTATCCATGTGAGTCTTAGACAGTCTCCACATAAGCCCTGAAACACACCATTACAGGGTTCATCTGGAACTATAGTCATATTCTACTTATATATATGGACTCCCTCATCATGGTTTCCTCTATTAGTAAGTCCCAATCTTTATCCCCTCATGCCGCTTTAGTTCTTATGGCCCACATAATATTCCTCGTGGTCATGCCTCCCGCGAAATGATCATCAGGACTAATTCTACCTCTTCATTCTCATACCGAGAATGACTTATGTGGTCATAGAGTAAGTATGGACCTTGAAATACTAACTCGGAAACTAACCATACATAAGCCCAATGCGTAATCCCCGCACACTCGATCCACACTCCTCCAACCAAGAGTTTCCATTTTTTGATGGGTTTCTAAAAATGTGCATTCCATATCATGTCGTTGGGTCGATTTCCCTTATGTACACCTCGATTTTGTGTCCTATACTGAACATTGTGGACTTATATTCCCTTCTATGGGGGTACATAGAAAGCCTCTGTAAGGTTCATTCCCATTAACCATGTCACATCATGGTCTCTATGTTGAGCCCTGATGTTTCAGGAATATCATGCCTCACTCCAAGGTTCCATTTCCTTTGGGTTTCATCTATGTATCCATTCTCATGAGCCCCTACTCTGGTGACTCATCGCCCCATCTCAGAACTACATTGACATTGATCCAGCCCTCCCATTCAAGGTACAAAAGAAACCTCCTCGAGTTTCAAGTCCAACACGGTCATATACACACTGGTTTCACCCCACTCATCTCATACACATCCTTAAATCATCTGACATCCATCACGATTCTTACTTGGGTCACCACATCCCAATGTGATCATGCCATTCATATGTGAAGATAACCATGCAGAAGGCCCAACCATCTACTCCGTCACACCACCCTTATCACGGTAGGGTCATGTCATCCACATTGGTCGTATCAGTGCTTAATTACAATTCATCCATATTATTTCTACTTCTAGAATCACTTGAGATATCTCATTACATAGTCCTCACATAATCCAATTGAGAGTTATCCTCTAGCAACGGGATTCCTCAATGTGTAAGCCCTGAATCACCCATTCGAATTACACAGGTTTTGATCACTGTATTCCATAAAAGGTACACATGAAGAATCCACATGGTAAAACCAAAACCAATGGTAACTCTTAGTTTACCTATCTTCCAAGCCCACCTTATTTGATATGCCCTTTTGGGTGTCTAGATTAGTCCTCACAGTGTAAAATATTCCCCCTTTGGGAAATTCCACCCAAGGTTCGTCCACACTGGGTGTTTTGATCCATCCATCCAGAAAACCTTCCAGGTGATCCCTCCTAGAGACATAACCATATTTTCCCCTCTTACTAGTGTTCTAATCAGTTTTATCCATCTACTCTTGATGTTAAACTAACAATATTACCTATATTAAACATGGGATGTTGAGGAAAACATCACATACATTCCTCTAAAATAATATACCCCATAATCTCCATTGGAATAATTGGGATTATAAATCCTTGAGAATCCCTATGACAAGGAATAATACTGGTTTTACAATGTTTTAGTGTGAAGACATGCCATAGATGCCTTAGTGTGACTACTCACTTAATTGAAGGACGATGCCCTAAATTGACCCTTTGTAATGTACTAGATGAAGCTGAATAATTAATCAGCCTCCAAGAAGAGATGGCATCAGGAACATGTTTCACAGACAATGTCTTCATCTTGATGGGAGACCCGAACAAGTCATCAAATTCTGAGGATTACTCCACTGAATGAGGAACCAACATGCTAACATCTCATTTTTATCAATGGGAAAACATTGCTGACAATGTTAGGGATTATGCCCACCATTGGAAAGAAAGAATGTGTGGTATAGTGATACAATTAGTGAATGTCAAAATAAAATCCTACAACATAAACTATTGGAAAATAATTGGATATTTGAGAGTTTATTGAATTTTTTATTCTTCGTGAAGCAGAAAATTACAGTATGTTCATCTAACTACAAGGATAATAAAACAATTTATAATAGTGTTTCTTTGGTCAATAATGATTCCCCTAAATTGAAACAACAGATTTCATTATGTCAACTAATAATCCTCGGCCTACTTGTACAAAATCATTAAAACTATCCTCTACTAGATATTTTTCTATTGTATAGTTTCAAAATTTTATAGGATGCTCTAATTTTTAATCCCTATTTTACCTATCATCGTCCTAGATCATAATATTATATATACATACACAAACAAACATTCCATTTTGCTATGAAATAATCCGTGAGAATTATGAGGGGGAATTTTACATCCAAAATCATTCCCCATTAATGATAGAACACTAATATCACTCATATAAACCTATCATAAGAAATTTGTAAATAATATTCACTTCCCCTCTAAATTGTCAAAGGTACAGATGGAGAAAATTATGGGTTATTTTTCCAAAATATGAATGTTTAGATAAATTAATGAATCCTTACTCTTCCAATTATATTTTTTAAGATTTAATGTTGTATCTATAAGATTTAAATCTATAAATGTATCCATAGGACTAGTAATTTATGGGTTATCAGCATGCCCAATTTATTTTTTATCTACTTAGTATTTTGTTCCTTAAGACCAATACATTTCATTTTTTGATTTAATTTTTTTGGATTATCTTTTTCAAAATATACTAGATTAGTGGAAACCCAGTTCTTAGGGAAATGTATGATGATTTTCCCTATAAATTAATATTTTTGAGAGACTAATGAAACCCCTAGTTAGTTGAGGTATTTATCAATTATATCTAAGAGAAATAAAATATATATATATTTCATCTTATTAAATCACCCCTTTCATCATATATATTGAATTAGTCTTACAATTATACAGAATGAGGAAACTGTGAGGAATCAAAAAATTTATCAATATCAACATTTATGTAGTGGTAATGGTTTATATTTTCTATTTTTAGAAGAATATTAAACCACATAGAGTTTAAAATCTTGTTCATATGTGTTCTAATATATTTGATTGTATCTCTTTATAGGGATGTTTTTATGAATTTGGGTCATGTCATTATTGGTTGATCACTTAGTATTCAATGTAATAACCTTAACAACAACATCTAGATATGGATATGGGTATCCAATTAACCTAGATATACTAGTATAATTCCATATTTACCACATATTGGGACATGTAAATTTTAGTAGGGAAATATAATGGCATGATATAATAATAATGATTTTTCGAGTATGATTTTAGAATACATAAATTGATATGTGTTCTAGAACAATATACTAATTATTATCACATTTTCATCTAAATGATACTAAAAAATACTAGTTTATAACCAGTGACTGTGGAAAAATTTTAGGTCACCAAAATGACAGGGCATTACTCTATCTTAAAATTGTTCCCTTATAAGACACTCTTTGGGGTGATCATAGGTGATGATAATGATACCTGCAATGGAAACTCCAATATCAGTAGAATATGGGAATGAATTATATTTACATTATTTGATATATCTGTCATATCTGAATCTTATTTGTTCTATGAGTTAATATGATACCTCAGTTGTGTTTAAAGGAAATAACATCACCAGATGATATAGTTGTTGATTAGAATAATGAAATGTTTATACAAAAAATTATACTTTTGTTGGAATATAGGAAGAAGCTAAGATTTCCCTATTCTTTAAATATGTCTCAAATATATTTTCATAGGATCATTTCATTCCATAGATTAGGTGTTACACAAATAATAATCCAAGGGGGGTGTTTTTTCAATACATAGACCACAAAATACTTATGTCTCACTACTTGAGGCTCATTCAGACCCCACGTATGTATGTGTAGATAGTTTTTGTATGTAAGAGATAATATAAAGATTATTACTGCATGATGGGTAATGATGATTTAGGAGATAGAATATGGTGGAATTATGTGCCCTCTATTCGACAATAATGTAAAATATGTGGTTGGTCTATTAGAGAAGGTCCATCAAAACAAGTCACATAGATAAAAAATTTCATGAATACTGAAGATATACTCTTATTGGATTTAATCATGAAAATTTATCCTTATATAGTGGATATCACCCCAGAATAAATACCTATAATGAAAGATATGTAAGGTTATGTATTTAGAGTCCCTCCTTAAAATCAACTCATTTGGAACGGGGCTTCACCCAATATTTATGTTGTGATCTAAAAAATTTACTTACGAGAAATTTATAGAAAAAATAATATCTCCACTATATTTTATTGGATTGGGAACAATATTATTTGAAGATAAGGTTATCCATCTCATTTTATGGGGACTAAATATACTTCAAGGGTAGATAATAATTTAGTATTATTATTTTTATATAGTAAAAATTATGGATGAATTTTTCATATTCAATGTAAAGAATGAATTTGAGTTGGTCCACTAGGATGTAGAGGAAATTTGACTTCATGTTTGGAAGGCTAACCAAAAGACTAAAGCAAATTAACATGTACTATGATTAATACATTCTCATGATGAATTATTTAGATACAATAACCTAGATTAAATATATTTTATATGTTCAAAAGGTGATAATCATCTTTATATGTTAATTTCACGAGATAACGGTGTATTTGTGTGTCTTATAAGATACTCTTCAACAAAGGATGAACAATTCATGGTTCATTTGTACCAATAAAAAGGATTCAACTTACCACAACATTTTATAATATTTTTATTTTATTTTATTTTTTATAATAAGTAATTTATTGACATAAAATGAATTTAATGTATTTTGATTCCCCCATTTTATTCCTAAGTCATAGAGAATGTATTTTATTTGATTTTCCCATATTTTACAATCTAAGTATTCATACGTGTGATTTTTTTGATTGGGAAATATTGTTATTTATTATAGGTCATGGATTTGAATGATGTACAAACTATTAAATTTCTATTATTAAAATATATATTTGATATTCATTATTTTAATCTATTTAAGAATTTTAAAATAATGCATAAGGTATACCTTCAAAAGTTACTATACACTGATTAACAATAATAAAAATTGATCTTTCTTTAAATTATGATTTATCATAGTTGAGTGCTGGGTGTAATGTTTTGAAAAATATATTTCCATCAGATATATGCATTGTAAGAGGTATTTACATTTTATATTTTGGGTACATAAGTCATCAGCAAGAGAAACACTTATCTTGATATAAAATAGATGAAAAAGAAATTTTATGCCAAAATTTATGCATTTGAATAGATATTTTGTGGGTATATATTATTATTATTTAACCACAAACCAATAATAATATATTTGGAAAAGGTTTGAAAATGGATAATTTTCTCCATGACATGTGAACATGGAGTAGTAAAGGTGGATGATATATATTGTACATGAGAAATCCTCAAAAACCTCTGAAATCCATTCATACAAAAGGGGTTTGGAGGTTCGAGGTAACTGATATAATAAAGAGTGTTTGATGGAAGAATATAATTTTTCATGAGGGGATTTATTAACTCTAGTATATGTATTGATGATTTTTAGCAAACAACGACTATATATTCTTATACTAAAAAATTATTTTCTATAATGTTTTCTTTGATCCATAGACCAATTAGGCATGGTTCAAATTCCAGTGATGATGGGAATAAATCCCATAATCATTTCACATCATTAATATTTATATCATATCTTTTATTAAACACTACAAATATTTTGTCTTAGTAATAAAATAATAAACCTTTTCATGGTTTTACACTGTCTTTTTTTTATATTTATATGAATTATGTATCATTGAAAATACAGTTTATGGTCATACGAGTTGAGATAAGTGGTGAATGGTTTTTTAAAATTTAGAGATTTAAAGATTATTTATATTTTATTTATGGGTCATATTGGTCAGTAAAATATTTATTTCTATTTATGTCCATACAACTTTTATCAGAATAACCAGTTAAAATTTAAGTTTGTAAAGATGAGGATAACATCCAAAAAGGAATTGTATATTACCCTATGTGAATAGATAAGAAAACACATGTTATATTTTCATTTTTGAGAAATCATTGTATATTTCATGGAAATAATAGTAGGATTCCATCAATCAAAGAACAAAATTTCATTGAAAAAACACCATTAATTAATTTTTATTAAGATCTTACATAACGAAAACAATAATATTCCAAGTCACTATCAAGAAATAATATCATAAACCCTGTTTTTTAATAACAAATAAATATTTCTTCAATTAAATAAATAATTTTATATAATAAAAATTTCCATAAAATAATAAAAATTACTAAAAATTACCAGATAAGAAGAAAAGAATTTATGAATTCCCATAAAAATAATATTATCCTCACCCCTCACTCTTCTCTAATGTTTTATAAAAATGAAAAATTCATAAATAGTCCAGAGTGATCAATAAAACATAGATGAATGAAATTAAATAAAAATATAAAAATATATTTAAAAAAAATCGAAAACATACCTTATTTTTTTAAAAAACATCTAATGTGAAAGCCACCGGATTTCGAAATGATCGAAAAGAAAATGTATTGAAAAAAATATTTTCTAAATTTTTTGACCTGAAATATTATATAGAATAGTTTTAAATGTTAATTTGACTGCTTGAAAAGTATAAGAACTACATAGTACAATAAAAACATGTGTGTAATTCCCTTTCATGTATGTAGCTAATATTTTATGGGAATATTTATATCTTCAATTTTATAATTTATATGAATATTTTAATAATATTGCTAAAAATATCTATTAAAATACTGAATCATAAAAAAATCTCAAATATTCCATGGAAAAATCAAATATTGAAACATTATCCCTCCTCAGATAATAAATAATTATACACTATGACATTTAAAATTATAAAAAATAAATCATTAAAAATGACAGATTTATAAATTAGGAATATATATTTTATATCTCTTATTTTTTTCACCAATTAAAAATACCTCAATGGTTAATGCTTCAACATATTTATTTTTATTAAAATATTACCTATTAATAAGAAAATAATAATAATATAAGATATCAAATTTTACATTCATAAATATTTTCTCTTAAAATACATATAATATTTTACACATTTAGATTTCATAGTTTATACTATGTTAAACAACCTTGAGATAACAATAAATTTCCAAAATCAATACTCACAAAATTTGAGTTTATCTCTTATAAATTTAGACCTTATAAGTTCCCTAAAATAATGTATCATTAAATTCAATAAAATCTTTTTGACTTCACTATGTTGTGACGTTCCCATTATCATAATAAAATAATTCATCATTTAATTAGAAATGTAAGAACAATGTCATGATAAATACAATTATGGAAAAATGTACATCAAATTCAGGAATCATGGATCAAAATCTAATTTTTATTTGTGTTGAAATATATTAGAAGTAAATATGGATAAGACATCATGATGTAACATTGCTTGGATAGTGGAAATCCAATCATCCATTTGATCACTGGAAATGTTTTGTCTCTATTTCATAATGAAGAAAACCTATTCATGGTGTATTTTATTTTTTTATCAGAATGGTGTCAAAGGATTAATTTTGGTTTACTCATAGTTTTCCATATAATGTTCCTCACAATATATCTGTCTTACAATTAAATAGATTATTGTGCTCTGCATGGCGTTTTCTTCATTCTCATCAAAATATACACCATTTTATCATCAATATTTAACATTCCATAAATGAAAAAACATTATAGAGAATTACATAAAATAATCAATGAAATACATGGTAATGATACAAAAAAATATTAGATTTATCAAATTCCACAATTATAAAACAAATTCCTAAGGATAAATCTCAAACTAATATAGAATTAGTAATATTATAAGTTAACCATTATATTAATCATATATATATTAATAAATTCAAAATTTATTATTTCGGAATCACATAACTCATCCAATAAAATTTGTTCCATACATTCCACAATTATAATATAAATTTCAAAGTTGTTTCCTCTTCTAGTTATATTTCACAACCATTTAATATCAGTCAAAACATCTGTCATGTACCACAAATAAAAAAATAAGGTAATCATCACTCAAGATCATTGAATATTAGATATTAAAAATATCTATAGTACACACACATCAAATAGTCTTTGTAGTTATCTTAATCTCCAATAATATGAAAAAACAAAGTATAATGACTATATTAATTTATGATCTAAAATTTGTAAGAGTAATTTTATTCTTATAAAAATATTAAAAATCTAATCAATTGATGAAACATGATATCTAATTTATAGAGTTGATTTCAAAATTATTAATTATGCATAATGAAAATTAGTTTCGTTTTATTTTCATCCTTATATGCCAATCACTACTTGATTTTCACCTATTCTTCATTGGATCGCAATATTATTATTCAAAATAGTTATGAAATGTTATAATTTTATGAATTATTCATTATTTTTATATTTAAAAAAAATTCAAATCAATGTATAAAAAATGAAAAATAGTTGGTAGAAATTATATGTAAATAATGGATATATAACTTCTCATTTTCTATATTTTAGTAAATAATTTCCTATAGAACTAATATATTATTGAAACGCTCTACTGAAGCTCTATTAAAATCATGAAATTATATAAAAAATTTAGGTAAAATGTATAAATAGGCTTGTACCCTGATACCATATAAGTTAAATTATATTCAATAATTAATTTTATATGGATAAAATATTTGGTAGGTCTTAATATAAAATGATCTTAGAACTCTAAATTCATGGACCCAATAATTTTATTATAATTCAAAATCATCACGACATTTCAAGATTAAAATTTAAGCCCTAGTCTTCATTAATATTCAATATATTTATATAAAATGTGGGTTTTGGATAGAACATGTCGATATGGTTTAGTGTAACTCTATGAAATGGGTATCAATATATATTTCTAAAAGTCATAGAATAGAAATACATGGTTATTTTACTGAATACAAATTAAAAAATCTGTGTAAAAAATTAGAAACATAATGGGAATAAATTTATAGAAAGTAATAAGTGGATGGAATATATAGTTTCCAACAGTTCTGACACACTAATTTGTGATTTAGGATTATTGGAAATCAAATTATTTACTATAAGAGGAAAGTATTCTATTAAATGATGATGAGTACGAGTATAGTTAATGAGAAAAAATAAAAATAAAAAATTGGTGTCTTACGATCCTTGGACAATATCTAAATTAAAAATTACCATCGAAGATTATCTATATTGATATAGATTCATGTGGTTATTAATTCAACCACTCAAAATGAATGCAATAAAAAGTCATGGTTAAAAATAAGTTCTTCCTTAGATGAAGAAATATTATTTTACTAAATCCTCTGATGTATCAGATTTAATATTTGTGGTTTTCATTTGTCAGTTTTTGGTTTTTTTCTTAAATCATTATGGAACATGCTTTAGAATTTTAAAAATAAAAAAAAACAAGTTATCATAGTTTTCAATTCAATTAAGTATTAAAATGATCATGGAATTGATTTTTAATACTAAAAACTATTATATAATCATTTATATATGATAAATTAGAAACTATAATTCCCAAGAAGAACATGATGTTGAAATTGAAACCATGCATAAAAAATATTAAATATGATGTGTATAATACATAATTGATTAATCTACCACTATATTCATCTAATATAGTCAATAATGATCCCTTATTGGTAACTAGAAGATTCCCTCCCTTATTTTGTGTCCATGAGATGATACCAAATCACCTATCATGGGAGTGGGACTCTCCATCCCCCCATGATACTATATACCTCACATTGTAATGGAGTAAAAATAAATATATATCAAGTAATGGGACATAATCAACATATAATACACCCACACAATACCTATTGGAGGTAGATAACTCAATAATCCATGAGGACACCCCTCGAGCACTGTGAGTATATTCATGAATTACAATGCATTAATTAATATATTCATTAATTTATGGAAATAATTTTCCTCCAAAAAAATTCATCACACGAATTGAAAACTATTAAAGATTTCAAGTTGTGAGTCCCCAATTGAAAATTGGGAAGGAAGTCCCGTTTGTAAATAAATATGAGTGATAAACCCCCTAATATGAGGCCTTTTCCTATTAGACATGTGTAATTATTTTGGGGGATACAATTGTGGGTGTGGGATACCTAAAATGGATAATTTCCTAACACATTTGATTACTTGTGGATGGATCAAAACATTCTTGACCTAATATCAAAGGGAGAGTAAAACTATAATATCATGGATAACATTAAGGGGATGATTATTACACCAAAGGATGCACAATGTTGTCTTCTAGATTTAGATCATCATATATGATATGAATAATTTATGTCATTTGTATGATGTTTTAGGTCATATAACCTATAATATCCCACATTTCCTAATTCCTTATAGCCCTTCTCTCATTTAAACATATGTTCTATTATATACAGTAACATATGAAAACATATACAGGATGAAATGTGGATTTAATTCAATATTTTTTTTGAAATATATCATTAAAATCCCTATTCATCACACCATATAAAATTCCTTCTGAATACCAATACAAAAATAATTTTTGGATAAAACTATAAAATAGTTATAGAGTATCTCTATATTTCATGATCATTCCCCATTCAGTCAACCACACAACATGACACCATATTCCTTTACATAATTGGTTATAAATTTAAATACTTGAATTAATTAATATATAAATAGGTAATAATCTAGGAAATAATCAACACTTATCAAGCCATAAATGGGTATATTGTGATCTATATCAATCATATGATACTTTATACATGTTTATATGTGATTTATCATATATAAGTGTCCATTCTCTGGTGATATATTTTTCTAAGACATCAATAGACCATGGAAAATGGATTTTATTTATCAAAATAACCAACTCATATAATAATTATTTGTTGTAAAATTATTGTTCTTTTGTAAGTATCAATAAAATAATGACATGGTTCTGATAAAATATGTTGGACCAAAATGTATATGATGATGGATAAATACAAGTTGGGAGGTGTGAATTTCAATTTTAAAATATTTCATTTTTAACCTTAAATTAAACATAGTTTATGAAGGTTAAACTAATCATATTCCTAACACCACTTAAGTATTTAAAATATGATCATACATAGACCTTGGTTTCGATGTGAAAAGTGTCATACTCTAGTACATTCTGATTTGTATACCATAGGTATTAAATTGTTTTTAATCGTATTCACTATAGAAAAATATTTAATTAGATTTTTTATACTAAAAATCATAATCACAGTGGTTATGATAAATCAGAGTATTAAAAAAGTAGTGATTCTATTAGAAATATTATTTAGTCATATTTAGAGTAATAAAATATTCAAAATGTTATACAAGGTAAAAAAATTTAATCTATATTTAGATATAATGATAAAAAGTATCATAAATATGAATATAAAATAATTAACATTCTGTTACAATAGAAGCATAAATTAATGAACATTAAAAAATTAAATAAATGAATACAATTATTTTATCCCAAAGAGTATGGTATCGAGTCACCTATGAAAATTTTCACTTTTCATATACATACAATAAAATATGTATTTCCTTTACCAGGAAAATACATAAATATGATGATCATTCTTTATCGCTCTCAACACGAGCTCTTGATACGATGATTGGTTTTGATATGTCTACCAATCCACGTCTTTAGCAGATATATTGATTAGATTCAATCATTCAATCCCATCAATCCCTTCATCAAGAATATTATATCTTTGTCTTCTTATTACACGGATCCCTCAATCGTAGTCACATAATTGGAAATAGACAATGTAATTACAAACTGAAAAAGATTACAAGTACATGAAAAAATAATTTCACTCTTGTTAGGTTCAAGGCTCTCTCATAGCAACAAAATTGTTAGACTATCTATACGTGAGTCTATGATTATATGAAATATATTTAAATGTTCTGGTATTTAGAATAAATTCTCTATGAATCATCATCATCCTCCAACTTTCGCATTATATCAAATTTTTTTGTATGGACTTGGACATAAGTAAATTCAATGAACATACCACAATGAATGGAAATGATTGTTTTTACACATTTTTAGTGTGAATGTTATTCCATTAAAATAGAATAAATATTAATATATTCATAATTTTACATTAAACTAGTATGTGGGATTTATATTCATATTTCATTACAACTTCCTTAATCTATATGATTCCTTTGTAATAAGTTATGATATCAGGTATGATTATAATACCTTTGTTAGTTTGAAGACAAGACATAAAGTATTAAATATAATTTGATAAGGATGACTCTAATCAAAATTGGATCCATAATTAATATGATAATTATAATAAATAATGTATATTTGAATTCCTATGTAATTTGAAATG
This sequence comes from Viscum album, assembly GCA_963277665.1. Classification (NCBI taxonomy): domain Eukaryota; kingdom Viridiplantae; phylum Streptophyta; class Magnoliopsida; order Santalales; family Viscaceae; genus Viscum; species Viscum album. Next base: position 305,834,087 of record OY728150.1, read on the forward strand.
AAATCAATTTATGGTAAAAACTAGGTTTTCATAAAAAACAATTTATACACTTTGGATTTGATTGATATAGTTAACTGAGTATTTAAGAAAGTGATTAGGATTTCAAAATAATAATGAAAGGAAAAGTAAAAAATGAACATTTGACTCAACAATCTTCCACTTTATTAAAGAACAAACTGCAATACATAAATTGAAAATAACATTTAAAAACATAATACCATAATTCTTTTAAAAAAAATCATTTTCATAATTAAAAATAATAATTATCTCCCCCAGAGTTTATAACAAATATGAATGCATTTCTGAATATAAATATCTCCCCCTTAAGATAATAATTTCTATAAGGATATTATTGACTTATTTTATAATTATATATCCCATGTAATTTAAGTATCTCCATATTTGTATAATATTCTCCATATCTATAACATTATCCTGCCTTTTGATTTTCAAAAATGGAATAGGGATAAGTAATGAAATATCTATAAATAGTTAGAAAGGGAAATATATGAAACAATATAGTGAAATACATTATCATCTAAAATGAATGAATGTACATTCATCCAAAAAATGGAATAAATTCAAAGGAATTATATGTATATGATAATTTTTTCCATTGAAATTCAAAAAATTAATATTACACAATAAGTTGTAAGGAGTCAATATTTCTTTGACATTAAAGATATTACCATAGTCTTCAACTTCATAAAAGCTTTTCTTTCTTCTTCAACCATTATCAACAATTCATTATAAGGGGATTTTTCTTTTCTAATTCGAGAATCCTTTCCTTTAGGATTCAAATCAATTAATTATTCTTCATTAAGTTTTCTTCTATAGATTGAATCTTTCCATCGAAAATTTTATTTTAGTCATCCTAGGTTTGAATTATTTCTAAGAAAACTGCATTTTGATACATCAAAGAAATAATTTAATCTCATTGGAAGTTGAATCTATAATTATCCTTGTTAAAAAAACATTAATCTTACTTGTAAATGTGAGATTAAGTCTTCTACTCTTATGTGGTTCTGAATGTTTCATGAATTTTAACATTTGCAACAAAATACTTTTTAGGATCACTGGATTAATCACCTGTTTAATCCAATAACTTTTTAAACTTATAGAAATTATTATCATGGATATTTATTTCATCATAAACACATCAATACCATTTAAAATAATTATTAGAACTCATTCTATGAGATTCAACATTCTATTTAAATAGTTTGGAATATTCTTATATCCTCATCAGCATATCTTTTAATGATTTTAATAAATATGAATCATTTTATCAGTCCCCAACTACAGAATCAACATTTCTTCAAACCAAGGAAAATATGCAATTGATTTCTCCAATATTCTTAAATTTTGGATTAAGTAATGAAGACATTGTGCTTTATTTTTATTTTGATGATATGTTTCTGAGTGATTGTTTCTTTTTCTAGTTATGATATCATATTGCAATGATTTTATTTTTCTTTTCTTTGATTCGGATTCTAAAATCCTTTGATCAATATTCTTTTGAACAATAATTTTAATTTCATAAATAATAACTCATTTTCATCCTTCAACCATCTAGTTTTGATTTTGTTCATCCCTCTTGGATAAAGGTACAACTTCTTAAAATGATAAGGTATTATGTTTCTATTGGTTGACTAACCTGTCATTATTATTTCCCAAATAATATATTTTTTTATGATTCTTGTGAGGTCCTTAAAAAGATATTACTTGATGGAAGGACTTTTTTATCAACAATTTGTTTTTATCCTTCTTCATAATTATTTTTAGCATTAGAATTTTCTTATTTCTCTTCTTACTCTTATTATTCTACATCATAATATTATTCTTCTTCATTTTATTACCCTTATTTTTTTTCACTTCTTCAACCTCTTCTAATTTTTTTGAAGATACCTTCTTCTTAAACACCTTCAGAACATTTCTCCATAACATTGAAAATATAACCAACGTATTGATATTCCAATATCAAATCATATTTTCAAACTAGAACAGATTCTTTATCAATGACCTCTTTTGTTTTTTTGGATCCTATTGAGGGGGAATCGACATGAAAAATTGATTTTTCGTGAAAATTCAATCAAGTATCCAGATTTAGTATAAAAATTGATGAGTCTGTTTCAACTCCTTTAATAAATATTTATCATAATTTTGCTTCCAACATATGATTCATTTGTTTCATTTATTTTTATACCTTTTATAAAAATTTAACACCTTATAACCTTACTATCGAGGCTTTATCTTGGTTGAATCCAAAATATTGTTCTCCTATTATCATATTTTACCTTTTGTTTTCAATTAGTTTTCTACTTTATCTGAAACATTCATTTGTGTGTTTTCATTCTTTATCATGTGATGTGAATGAGCATTTATTTTATTAAAAACATTCTTAGATTCCTTTTTTGGGAAGATGTTTCCTTCAATACTGAATCTTGAAGAATAATAACAATAAATTATGATTCATGTTCAAAAACAAACTTCTTTATTCATATTTTTTTCATCACTTATTAACATATCATTTTCTCTCACAGTATTCATCTTCATTGCACTATTGAAATGAATCATACTTTATGAAATAATATTTCTAATCATAGATGGTAACATTATAATATTATACATAATAATTATGGATTATATATTTTTTGATAGTTAATATAACAAAACATTCCTTGTTTATATTCTTCATGTTTACAATGTATTAAAAAACAAGTTAGATACATTCAATATATCAATATTTTCTCTTATCCAAATAAATAAAAAATCTATCCAAAGGGCTAACACTCTATGATCCAAAATTAGCTGAATAATTTTCTTCATATCATCATGTAATACTTTATAGAACATGTATTTTCAGAAAACTATATTACAAATGTAACCTTATAGATCATATTTTCATGAGATGGGAAAATGAATCTCCTTTATTTGAAATTCCATTAAAATCAGAAGTACTAAAGGTTTAATCATGTAATACTTCTCATAAATAAAAAAATAAATAAAAATTCATTTCAATCCTCTTGAAAATTTATTACAAAATCATAAAAATCTCTATGATAATATAGATTGAAAAAAATGTAATTTGGTCTATACTTTTCAACACATAAATACTCTAAAAAATCAAAACTATATCATTTTTCTCAAAAATGAATTCCCCTTATTGTAAAATGATATTGCAACTAACCTTTCCTAGAATAGAATCTAATAGTTGTAATATTTTATAGGAGGCATCATATTCAGAGAGGAAAAAGTGGAATTTGACATGAAGAATGAATCAAAATAAGAGAATTAAATAACACATCGCTTAATAATTGAAATTTTAAATATCTGATATGGGACGGGGGGGGGGGGGGGTTACATTTTTATAAGTTATTTTAAGTTTCATTTGAACATCAAAGAACTTTGATAGAAAATATTTAATCTCTCTAATCATATGGTTGTGATATTTTCTTTTGTAATACTTTTTTAATATAAAATCTGGTGTGTTTTTTTTTAAATTTTTCGTGGGTAAATATGAATGAAAAATGAAAAAAATGTAAAATAAAAAAAAACAAGAATGAAACTAACCATAATAAAATAGTGTAATAATTTAAAATAAATGAAGAATTTATTTTTTAGAGTAATAATTGATAAGATAATTTTGTATTATTTTATTTAATAGAATATGATTTTTGAAAGAGAAAATATTAAATGAAATAAAATATTCTAAACATGATAGTTTTTTTAAATAAATTGATTACAAAAAATGTGATACAAAATCATGAATATGAAAATATATTTATGAAATAAAAATATAAAATGTTTCTAATATGATTCAAATTAAACTCTATTCCATAAAATTTAAATCAAATTTCTAAAAAGATTGGTTTATAAAAGGATTTATTGTGAGTTTGAAGAACTCATTACGTTAAAAAATTTGAAAACAATGATTTTCATAAATGAAAAAGTATTTCAAAACATAAATAATATTTAATTTAACCTATGAAAATGAGAAACTTTATATAATTAGATTTTTTGAACCATAAGAAGATATGAATGATTTATTTACAGTGCTAATTCGATGTTTTTGATTATTTTATTCAAATCCATCAGAATAAAATGGTATTGTAAAAATATCAGAAAGTTGTTGTTGCATTTAGATGAATTTTAAAATGATATATACTTTTTCTATGTGATACATAAAAAATAGATTCCTAATAAATATGTGGTTTGAATGAGAGTGATGTGTTGTACTTTTATATAAATAAATGAGACTAGTTTTATTATTTAGTATATGAGTTTTAGTACAATTCATTCCATATTCCATGTGTTTCAATTTCATCCACAATACTTGAGAACAATAACAGAAAGCTGCCACATATTCGGTTTTAGTAACCGAATGTGCTATAGAGTGTTTCTTCATACAATAAAAAAAACTAATGAACCTCTTATGAAATGAAATGTTCCGAATATACTCTTTATATTAATTATACAACAACCAAATTCATCATTGGAATTTTTTTAATTTTAAAAAATTTATAGATGAATATAATATTTATAAATCCATAATTACCTTTATAAAATGAAAAATACATTTTTAACTTTTTAAAGGGTATTCCGTTAGATTGGATTGATATATTTCACATAATCATTATTAAAACATTATGTCCAGTCCATTTTCTGTTATGTATAGTAGGCTTCCTATCGTACCCTTAAATTTTTTTTGATCAACTATATTATTAGCTTCATAAAGATCTAGTTTATTTGTGGTACCGAATAGAGTAATAAAACTTTTAGTATTTTCATATCCATAAATTGTAAAAATATATATGATATTATTATTTTAAAATGTATATATACCTTCTGGTTTTTGGGAAATTTGAAAACAAAAAATTACGTAAACTCCCCCATCATATTTATTTCAACTTGGATTTTATATGATTCATAAATGATTATATTAGATATTTTTTAGTTGATCAAAATATATTTTCATCAAAAAATATTTGAACTACAATAATTTTTTTGTTTATGTTATTTAATAAAAGTATTGGATCGGTTGTTCCATTGATATAATTTTATTGTAACAAAAATCTTACTAATCTAACATACCATGTACTATGAGATTTTTTAAGGCCATATAAATATTTCTTAAAATTAAAAACATATTCTGGTTGTTTTGGATATTCAAATATTAGGGCTTATTAGTGTAATCATCTTCCTATACATACACATTATGTTAACAGATTATATATTCATCTTGAAATATTTGAAATTAAATAATGATTCAATGTATAATAGAATATTAAGAGATTCATTTTTATATAATGGTGCATATGTTTCATCATAATCAATTATCTATTGTTGATTGATACCTTTAAAAACAATTCTTTCTTTATTTCTGATGATAATCCCATTTTCATCATATTTGATTATGAAAACACATTTTACAATAATTACTGATGAATCTTTAGGACTTTTAACCACATTAAAAAATTTATTACTTTTGAATTCATTTCACTCATATTATATTGGTTTTATCCAATCATAATCTCCTAAATCCTAATTAGTAATATTTTGTTAAAATTTGGAAAGAAAATAATGATGTTCTACTTCATTTCAAAAACAAATTCTACTCCTAACTGGTTGATTAACATCACCAATGACACTATCACTAGGATGAATCTTATGAAACAATTAACTTATGGGTTTTAATGTATTTTCAAAAATATATGGTAGAAAATCATCCTATGTATATACTTAAAGAAACAATTTGTATTGTGTATTTTCCTTATAATAAGAATCCTCTCATCAATGGTTGAGGGGTAGTTTTGGAGAACAATTTCTACGATTTTGTTTGGACCTATTTAAGAATAATAGGTTTTGTTTTATAAATTTAAAATTTATTTTTTCTTTAATTGTAAATGAATTTTAATTAAATAATATATATGACTTATAAGTAGTCTAATAAGCTATGAATAAACCATCATTTGATTTATGTTTGAATTTTTGTAAATTATATTTTGTATTTAGTATAAATACACAGCATAAAAATACACTAATGTAAAAAAAATTTCATTTTCGGCCTATCCACAACTCAGAAGTTGTATTATTAATAAAAATGAAAATTAAAAATTTATATGTAGAATAAAATGATGTACTTATTGCTCCATCCCAATATTGTTTTTCAATTTATTATTCACTCAACTAGGTTCCTGTTATTTCTTAAATAATACAATTTCTTCTTTTAAGAAAACCATATTTCTAAGGAGTTTTTGAATATCAGAATTTATGTGTAATGAATTTCATAAAATAAGAAGTTTCAAATTTATAATTTAATAATTCTACACTATGATAACAATGAATAGTTATCAAGGGTATTATTTTATCATTTTTCACATTGGCTATAATGGTTTTTAAATAAACAAAGTTTCTAGATTTCTATTCCAGAAAATAAACCCATGTAAATATTGTGTTATCATCAACTAACAAAATATATAGTAATTTCCACCAATACATTGAGTTTTTATAAGAATGAAAATATCCATGTGAACTAACTATAATGAATCAGATGTAGAGACTTAACTAATAGGTTTAAAGGTTGACTTATGTTTCTTAATTTATTAATAGGAGTCACAAATTATAGAGGAATCAATCATATGTTTCAGTATATAATTAAAATGATTTTTCATAGTGATATTACACAATTTGATAAGGTTAGAGTGTCCTATACTTCTATTACATTACCATTATTGATCTTTTATTAAACTAAGACAATATTGGACTTAGTTCATATGGTCTTATAAGTTAAGTGTGTATACATTCTCATTACGATGGGCAGAAATAATGAATTCATCCTTATAAATCTATAATATAAATTTTTCATTCATAAAATTACCATATTAACCCTCATCACATAATTAAATTAATCTTATAAGGTTTTTCATAAGACAATTAAAAAAAAATTTAAATTAGGGCTTTACTGAGAATTTTTTTTAGCTATAATGATAATCTCTTTTTGAGCATTCTCTCCAAAGGTAACCATTCCACCTTTAATTTTCATAATATATTGAGTGAAATATTTATGTACTGTCATATGTAAAAAACTCTCACTATACATAAACCATGTAGTATTATTTTTGGTAATACATTTTTTTCCTGAAAAAAATCGATTAGAATTTTAGAACCCAAATATTCTTGGGACTGGAAAAGTTTAAAAAAAATTAGGAATCCAAATTTGTTTTGAATAATTGAATTTTTGAAATAATAATTATTGATTTTTATTTACGGAACAATTATTCTTCTAATTTCCTATGATTTTACATTTAGTATTAAAGAGGGAATTTTTTGTAATAATTATTTCATTACTAAAATCATGATTTCTATGAGTATACTGTTGGAGTTGGTGGTCTAGAACCAACTACTTTGTACTTTATTCATTTAAATAAAAGCCTTATCACATCTTGATTTTTCTTCTGCAGGACATGTCATGTGATAATGTCCTAAGGACAGCTATTGTATTAAAGGGTCGTAGAGGATCCCTACTATGATGAGAACCCAGAAGTGCCATAACACTATTCTTGAATGTATGTTCTATGGCCGAATGATATTATTTAAGGGACACAAATAATACAAGTCATTAGGTGTGAGGACTCATAAAACGTTGAGGAACCATCTCATGGTGTGTGCCATTGGTAATATCCAGAAGGATATTATGAGAACGAGACCCGCCAGTAGGAAATCCACATTTCAAAGTGTCATTGAATGTTCCTATCTGTGGACGTGTGTATTGGTCCTTAGACTTAAAGATTATTATTAATGGGTATTACAACTCGCACACTTAGATGTATTGATGAAAACTGTGATGACACACTGTTCGTAGCGAGGTAGGATATGTTGGGTGCATCAAGAGTAATTCCGCATTAATAGATAATGTGATAAAGGATTTGTCCCTTCCGTTCCATAACGGAAGTAGATATCTCAGGCCCTTTGATGGAATTGATATAGCCTAAAAAAATCCATGGCCATGGTAAGGTATGGGCAAGATCAATTCCGGGAGGTCAAAGAAAGAATAATCAAACACATGGGTTGATGGAACTATCATGCAACCCACTTGATTGAAGATATCGAGAAAAAAGTATTATATTACACGGTAAGCATTCGTAGGAGGTGACACATCATTGTGGTGTTAACATCTTTATCTATGGGTGCCTTGGCGTGTTGATAGACACTAACCTTGGACATTAGACAGGCTCAACCTAATTCCCCTGAGAAAGAGGCCTAGAGGGTCACACACTAAGTGTGTCCATGTATCTTAGTTAAATATTAATTTAACAAGTTAAATAAATATTATTCCCGACATTGGTTTAATAATTATTTAAGGAAGTCTGATCGAATTTATTTCGACACTAGTTATTCGAGAGAATATATTGTGGACGAAATAATATATTTATTAGCGAGTAATGAAGTTACATTTATATAAGAAATAAATAGTCATTGCTCAAGGTCTAATAAATGTGGTGGAGAAAAATGGAAAATAAAAGTACACGCCGTGTATATTAAATATACATGCCATGTATTAATTATTAAACACCGTGTAGTTTCTCCAGATGGTATTTTGAGGATTTAATATTGTTTTATTAAATGATATTTATTATAATCAGCATGGGTGAATGTCAAGGAATTTATAATTCGACATGTGGGTTTTCAATAAGAGTTAATGAAATAAATAAAACGCGTAACGCGTTTATTTATTGTCATAACTCTATTAACCTCAAACACAATTATAAATATCCTCGCAACCCCAACATTTTGAAGAGCCAATGTTGTGAACAATGGAATTGGAAATACTCTCAGGCCAAGAGAGAAATCCCTTTCCACTAAGAACACCCTCAAGTTACGAGAGCAAGATCCTCCACCGGATCAAGGCGGTCGAAGGCGGACATCGCAACCGAAGGTTCTTCCGCGCTGGCACCCGGAGATCCCTTCGGCGATGTCCGGAGATACGTGACACACGTGTGGATTACCGCTAGAGGAATCCTACACTTGGATTCTACGATGCAACAACGGTTCACCGAATCTTGACCAGACACATCAACGAAAAAAGAATTCCAACAATGTAATTCTTATGCATTAATTAAATTAATTATGATCAACATATGATGATCCTAATCAAGGGTTCCATGACTCTTCTTTTCTTTTCGTTCTTCATTCTATTCCGAAGATTCGGCGTTTTATATCATGACAGATCTCGGATTGAACGTTGTTTAACGTTAAAATTATAGGTGGGAAAACCTACCAATGCACTTCCGATGCGCTCGGAACCTACAAGTGGTATTAGAGTGGGTCATATCGTTGATTATAATTATGTAGTTTTTCATTGGTAATTTACCAATTTAATAATTTAGTTATTTCAATTAAAGTTTAATCGTTCTAGAAATCTGAATATCGAGATCTATTCATCCTCCCTCGTTTCTCGTTCACCTCACAGAAACGATTTTTTCTTTTGATTTTGATTAAAATAAAATAGAGGAACTCATCCGAAGGAGCCAAACGTTTCGGGCCGTATAACAACAGAATACAAGATGTGTATTCATAAGTACACGTCGTGTAGTCTAGGTTCAATGAATTGAATGATCCTCCAAATCAAGCCGTGTATTGGATTCTTTCTTCGAATTTAAGACACCGTGTGTTGACCAGAAACAGGTGGCACACTGTTTCCGGAATACACACCGTGTGGTCCAATGAACACGACGTGTAGTCCCTTTGGGTTAGGGTTGGGTAATGTACTCCGTACAAGGCCTTCTTGGCTGGAAACCGTGTAACGCGGAAACTACACAGCGTGTGTCCCACTGTACACTCCATGTACTCCGAAAATTTCTGTAGTACATTAACACGCCCTATCCCCGGGCGTGTACTTCGGATGGATGATGAAGAAAAGTTCACGCTATGTAGTCGGAACTACACGCCATGTACTCACCCAAATTACACAGATTTATTAAAATTTATTATTATATTATACAAAACCTTGAGACGTGTACCATGGTGCATTCATAAAGCTGAGGCACAACACGTGATAGGTGTTTTATATTTATGTGTTTAATTTAACATCTGCGTAATAAATCGAAATTCACCGGGTTTCCTCCAAGGTACAAGTTACGTACAAGGATATTTTTAAATGAATTTATTTGTTTAAAATTATGATGGTTGATAATCCTAAGGAAATTCAAAAAAGGGATTTAAGATAAAAGGATTGATTAATTAAATAAAAATAATTGATCCGAGCATGATTTATCTTAAACAAGAATGATTAAAGAATTGAATGCTAGTTTTATTTATGTGTAAATATTGTTGCATGTATGGATGATCATGAGATAGACCGAGAACTTTGTATGTGAATGTTTTCTTTTAATTTATTTATTTAAATTTAATTTGTTGGCCTGTGAGCCATCTCATCATTAATATGTAGGGCCTGCGTGTCCAAGGATTATTTTATCTAAAAACCCCTTTTACCCCTCACTTACATGTGAGATAAATGCATATGTAATGTATAGAGCACCCAAGCTAGTGGAGGAGGCACAATTTAGGATCAAAGGTGAAACCAATCCGAGGAGGTACAAAGGTGGACATGTGGAAAGCTGTAAACATGAACCCGAAAGGTTCAAGGTGTTTCTCCCCTAGGTCGTGGGTTAGTTTATCAACAGCTAGATAAACAAACCAATAGAAAAGCTCATGATCATACCATTTATTTTATTTCTGTCAGTTTCATGGTTTATTTATTGTGGGTGTGTTGCCACGATCACACAATTAATGAATTAAACGAGCATGCAAGATGGAACTAAAATAAAACTGGCTTATACGTAAATATTATCTTAGACATGGTTAATCACTTAATTATATCCCACATTATATTAACAAGCATGTAATCAAAGATAATAAAATGGAAATTTACGTATAAGGATAAAATACCTCAAAATAATTATTATGTCGACATAGCCTTCTATAGTCTTGGTTAGAATCGAACCATAGTTCAATGTGCTTGACCAACCCTAGTTGGGGTACTTTCAATTATCAGGGAATTATAATTCAAGGTTTTGGGTTGACTTGACGTGGTTCGCATCAAGGGTTGACTGCCACAGCCGGACTTGGTGTGACCAAGAGGCAAAGGTTGAGGAAATCCAAAAAGGATTTCAGGATTGGGGAGTCCACTCAACAGATCAAGGAGATGTGATTTAATGCAGTTGGCATTTGGAATGCCAACTAAAACCCTTCAAGTTGCTTTAACAACCCTAGTTGCGGTAATGCGAAGGGAAATATCGATCCTTTCCACTATAATATTCACGCAACAGAATATTTTGAAGTCAATGGTGAGGGATATTGGATTTCGATAAAATAGTGGGAGACTAATAAGTATTAATTTATTTATTTGTCTCAAAGTTTTTAATAAAGTACTAATCTTTTTCTCATGTTAATTTGTAGAAACGACAATAAAATGACTTCAAACATATCATTGTGCACCATACTCGAAAAAGAATACCTTCTCACCAGCAGTAATTTCCAAGAGTGGCAGTGGCGTTTATGCGTCTCCCTTCGCCACGAAAGGAAATTATATGTGCTGGAAGAGCCTATTCCATTTGCGCCTGGGAAAGAGGCTTGTGATGAGGAATTATCTCTCTACATGAAACACATGGATGATGACACATATGTCCAGTGTTTCATGCTATCGGCTATGTATAATGACCTCTTAAACCAACTTGAAAACATGGACGCGTATAACATGATGTCTCACCTTAAAGATCTCTACCAAGAGAAGGTGAGACAGGAGAGGTATGATATCTCCAATTCATTGTTTACCACGATGCTTGGAGAGTCTGCGCCAGCTGGGCCTCATGTAGTCAAGCTTATTGGCTACATTGAACGCTTGGAAATCTTAGGGATTAAATTCTCGGATGAGTTTCATACAGATCTCATCCTATCATCATATCCCAAGACCATCTCTAGCTTCATTGTCAACTATAACATGAGCGGCAATGAGAAGAGTCTATCGGAGCTTCTGACATTGATTCGCCAGGTAAATAAGGTCATGGGGAGTGACAATCCCGCGGTCCTTATGGTGAACATGAAAAGGAAGGACAAGGAAAAGGGGCCAAAGACTTATAAACGGTCTAAAGCCCCCGAGCACCGTCCCTCCAAGAAGGGGAAGATCCATAGGCAGGGAAAAGAATGTGAGGCAGTGTGTTTTGCATGTGGAAAGTAGGGTAACTAGAAGAGGAACTGCACCTAGAAGCGTGGGGACGCTAAAGGTGCGCTTATTATCGAGTGCAATCTTTCTATTTCTACAAATTAGGTACTAGATACAGCTTGTGGGGCTCACATCTATATTCAAATACAGAAACCAAGTAGATTTAGAATGATCGCTAGAGGAGAGGTGGATCTTCGAGCTGCCAATGGCGTAAGGCTGGCTGCGTTGGCTATTGGCGACTACCACCTCTCATTGCTGACTAGGATGATTTTGGTTTTACATAACTGTTATTATGTGCCTAGTGTTACCAAGAACATAATTTCTGTATCTTGTTTGGATATGGATGGATTTGTTTTCAAATTTGGAAATAAGGGTTTTCTCTTTTATAAGAAAAATGTATGTTATGGTATGGAACATTTAAATAATGGTTTGTATGTATTGAATTACGAAAACCAAGTGTTGGAAATCGATAACGAAACAATCTCACATGAATCATACATCACCAAGTAATGGCATCACCACCTTGGTCATGTGAACGAGAAGCGTTTGACAAAGCTCTGCCAAGATGGCTATTTAGACTCTACTAAGCTAAAACCACTTGATAGATGTCACACTTGTTTACAAGGAAAAATGACCAATCCGCCTTTTGGTAGACAAGGTGAAAGGGCCACAAAGCTTCTAGGATTGGTACACATGGATGTGTGTGGACCATTTCCAGTAGAAGCTAGAGGTGTATATTCTTACTTAATTACTTTTACTGATGATTTGAGTAGATATGGATATTTCTACTTAATTAGGTATAAGTCAGAGTCCTTGGAGAAATTTAAGGAATTCTAGAATGAAGTAGAGAATCATCTTGGTAAGAAGATAAATAATCTTCGATCGGATCGAGGAGGAGAATATCTGAACCAAGAGTTCATTGATCTTCTATGGGAGTCTGGGATTCTATCTCATCTCACTCCTCCTTATACACCATAGTGGAATGGTGTTAGTGAAAGGAGGAACCACACCTTGTTGGACATGTTGAGGTCGATGATGAGTCATGCGGATATTCCATTATTATTTTGGGCATATGAATTACAAACTGCAGCATGCACATTAAACCGAGTACCAACTAAGGTGGAAAATGGAATTCCATCCGAGTTATGGAATGGAATGAAACCCACATTGTCGCACACACGTGTATGGGGATGCGAGGCATTTGTTAAGGACTTATCAGGCAACAAAATAGCACCCCGGGGCACGAAGTGTATCTTTATAGGATATCCTAAGGAAATGAAAGGATATTACCTATATAACCCTCAAGACAAGAAAGTGACTGTTGCCAAAAAAGTCGTATTTCTTGAGAGGGAGCACATCCTCAAGAAGGATAGTGGGAGAAATATTGACTTCGACGAAGTTGATGCTCAATATACACAAGAGTTGGTACTGGAACAAGTTCCACAGGTCCCCATGGAAGAGGTTCCAGAAACACAAGTACTGCGTAGGAGCTCAAGAGAGGTATGGGAACCAGAGAGATTTGGTTTCCTAGTCACCGAGGATGGTGTATAACGACCAATTCATTACATACATTGTTATTACTTCAAAATTGAAGCACACTTATTACAACATATAACAAAATCAGGAAAGGACCGTATAGGTATAATGTCTTTAGAAATAGGAGAACATAAAAAACTGGTTCATAAAGCATCTACACTGTCTCCCATTTATTTCATCATATCTATAGTCCCTTTTGGCATATCTTACTTAATAAACATCTTCCTAACCTGGGGAAAGAAAACATTCAAAAGGGTGAGCTCAAATTCTCAGTAAGGGTAAACAAAAGAAATATCAATCACATCAAAATAAAAACATAACATTTTGGAAATCTTACCCTGCAAAAGAGATCATAATTTCATAACATGGGATAAATCATGATAGTGAAATGTAATCCCAATAGTCATAACATAAAACATGAAACTTTTTGGCGTGAACACATAATCATAGAGAATCATTTCTTATTAGTCAAGACTCATTGCCAAGACTATCTTAGAAGACAAATTCCAATTCTGAACCGAGTTCATTCCTCGTTTCAGTACTGTTTTACTGAACCGGTTTAACCTGCCGTTCCAGCCATATATATCTCATGAGATATAAAATCTTTACCCAATTCATTGGAGGGAGATATAGGTCCCACCCATCTCATAATGATACCATTCTTATGTGTGCCAAAAAATCATAAATCATACATCATTGCATAACTCATGTAATAAAAATGGGACTCTTAAACAACATGACATCATAAAACAATTTATATAAGATAAATGAATTCATAAAAATAATTCCACCACAACATAATCAAATCAATGAAATAATAGGGATAGAAACCAAACCCTATATTATCGTAGATGGAAAATAATTTTGATAAAACACTTGAACTCCATTCTTGAGTAAAATATCCTTTCTACTCCAAAAACATTTTCCTTTCTTAACATGTCATACAAATTTAAACTAAAAGAAGTTGATTAAAAATAAACTTGAAAAACTGTAAAGGAAGCTTCTTGGAAGTAATGTATTAAAAATACATTCATGTCGTAGGTGGATGTAAACAATATTACATATTGAGGGAACATGGACGTGGATGATAAAATACACCCCAGTAAATATCAAAGTATATACAATCTCGTATAAAATGAGATTGTGATATTTTCCCTTACCTTAGGTCCAATTTGCTTTGTAAGTGTCCGAACCTCATTACCTCTTCTTTGAAGCGCTTCTTTGAGACCTTCTTTTAGGGCACTAAAATTGGTCTTTGAAGAAGACCAATACCTATAGGATGTCTCTAGAGAAGTGGAGAGAAGAAATTGGTAGGGGTTTTCCCAGCTTGAAGGATCAAAGTGGTGTGAGGAAGAGAGGGAGGAGGTGCCCTTTTATAAGGGAGGAGAGGGGAACCTTTGGAATAACTAAAAATATTATTTTATTATAAAGTCAAATTCGGGTTTTAATAGTTCCAAATTGATATATTTAGAAGATAAAATGGGTATAGGTCGAAATCCTCTCATCCAATAGTATTTAGACAAGTTTAGGTATAAATTTTAACCTTATAATTTAGATTTAACTTTATGTTAGATAATTTAACTTTTACTTCGTCTTCTTGTTTTCTAACACTATAAGGTTAATAAACTTACTATAACAAAACAAACGAACCCCAAGTTGTTTATTATTAATATATATAACCTTATATATGTCATTTTGGCGAACCTTATATTTTTCTGAATAAAATAACAATTAATAATATAATATTTGTTTTAAAACTATTTTATGTCAATTTTGACACTATTTAGTAATTGATTTTTGTGAAAATCATAACAGAATGATTAGTTCGAACCAAGTTAATCAAATCATTACTAACATGTCATATTAACCTATAAAATTAGTGTAATTCATAAAAAGTCTCAAATTACATTTATTTGGGTATTTATAACATCAATTATGTCAATATTTCATTAATAAGATAATTACTGCATCATCGTTGTGTCATAAATGAATTAAATTATTTAATGTCTAAAAATTACAAATAAAATACCATTATTTAGGAACATTTTTTATCTTTCTAATGAATATTTATAGTCTTATTTATCTTATTTATAACCCCATATTAAAAATGGTTTACTTATTAAACGTTGATTTTAACTATTTTAACCCTTCTTTAAATAAATTAATAATAAATGTCCTAATCTAATCCATGTGGGCCTAAATTGTCATATTTTATTCCTAAGGTTGTTTTTGGTCGAATTACACTTATCGAATAGAATTAGGACATGTTTTAGGGTAATAATAATAACACTTTTACCCTTAATTACCCTATTTACTTTTAACCGTGGTAAAAAAGTAAAAAGTTACTATTCACCAAAAATTATTTTCATCTCATAGAACCACATTTTAGTCCTTGATATTAACCGAGTATCTCAAATTTTTGAAATTCCACTCACAGAAGCGGTAAAATTATGTTTTATGAAAAATTCAGTTTTTTTAACTACCACTTAGTGGTTTCACTATTCATCAAAAATTGAAAGTGTTCAGAAAAATACCAAAATTTCACCCTAGTCTAGTTTTGTTATTCCGAATCTAAAAATAAAGTCCATTTTCAAAAATAAAATTTATAAAATTTCAAAAAGTGGTTATTGCTATTCATAACGACTAGTTTTATTAATATTTTAATAGCATATCGTTGTTTTGTGAAACTCGGTATTGCGTACGACGCAAGCTATTGAGGAAGGCCGCGGTTGTGTGTAAAGCAAGCCAAACTAGTGTTGTGTGTAGTGAAAGATTCCTTTGATGATTTAAAAACAAAATATTTCTCATAAAAGTCTCAGGGGTTACATTCTACCCCCCCTTAAAAGGAATTTCACCCTCGAAATTCGTCACTTTGTAACAGACAGATGAGGATACCTCTCCCTCATCATATCCTCAAGCTCAAATGTAGCTTCTTCTAATTGGTGGTTCCTCCATTAAACATTCAATAATCGATTGGTCTTATTTCGCAGTACTTTTTCGCTACAATCCAGAATCTCTATCGGCTGTTCTTCATAAAAATGATCTTGCGCCAGCGGTACAACTTCTGAGCTGAGTACATGTGAAGGATCAGGTATGTACTTTCTCAGGAGAGATACATGGAACACATTGTGAGATTTAGAGATATTTGGTGGATGCGCCAACTGGTAAGCTACCTTTCCAAAACGATCTAGTATTTCTAAAGGACCGATATATCTAGGGCTCAACTTCCCCTTCTTTCCTAATCTCATGACCCTCTTCCTGGGAGATATTTGTAAGAACACTTTATCACCCACTTCAAACTCTAGGTCTTTTCTTCAGTTGTCAGCATAACTTTTCTGTCGACTCTGAGCTGCTATTATGTGTTGTTGAATAGATCGGACCTTTTCTGCCATCTCATCAACAAGATCAGGTCCTAATAGATTTCTTTCCCCAACTTCATCCCAGCAAGTTGGAGTCCTGCATTTCTTTCCATAGAGAGATTCATAAGGAGCCATCTTAATACTGGAGTGAAAGCTATTATTATAAGAAAATTCCACCAACGGTAGGTATTGATCCCAACCACCATTGAAATCCATAGAGCAAGCTCTCAACATATCTTCTAGAGTTTGAATTGTTCTCTCAGACTGACCATCTGTCTGAGGACGATAAGCAGTGCTGAAACTCAACTCTGTATCCAGAGTATGCTGAAGACTTCGCCAGAACTTTGAGGTAAATCTCGGATCCCGATCAGATATAATAGAAATTGGTACCCCATGCAATCTTACCACTTCATTTACATATATCCTGGAAAGCTGATGCAGAGAGAAATCCTCTCTAATAGCAATGAAATGTGCAGACTTTGTAAGACGATCAACTATGACCCAGATAGCATTATTGCCTTTGGATGTTGTAGGAAGTCCGGTGACAAATCTCATAGTGATGTTTTCCCATTTCCATTCAGGTATGGGTAATGGATGTAACATCCCCTTAGACTTCTGTCTCTCAGCTTTAACTTGCTGACAAACAAAGCATCGAGAGACATATTCATCAACATCTCTTTTCATGCCATCCCACCAGAAGTACTCTTTCAGGTCCATATACATCTTCGTGCTTCCATGATGAATAGAGAATGAAGAACTGTGAGCCTCATCCAGTAGCTCCTTCTTTAATTCGGGGATGGGAGGAACACAAACCCGATTCCTGATCTTTATTATCCCATCACAATCAAGGTTGAATTCATGAATATTTCTCACCGTCTTTTGTAACTCTACATCTTAGTTCTGCACCTCTTTAATCTTCACATGTATAGATGGTTGAACATTCATTTGAGAAAGATACAATTTTCCCCCTTCCATTATAATTCCAAGATCCATCCTTTGTAAATCCCTAAATATTGGAGCTTTTGTGATCCTCATCATGGATAAACTGGCATGGTCTGGTCAACTTAATGCATCTGCCACCTTGTTTTCTTTCCCAGGGTGGTAATGAATTGAGCAGTCATAATCCATAATCAGCTCCAACCATCTTATTTGGTGCATATTCAGCTCCTTTTGTGTGAAAATATACTTTAAACTTTTATGATCAGTATAAATGTCACAACTTTCTCCATAATGAAAATGCCTCCAAATCTTTGATGCAAAGATTACCACAGCTAACTCTAAATCATGTGTTGGGTAATTTTTCTCATGGATTTTCAACTGTCGTGAGGCATAAGCTATCACCATATCATTTTGCATGAGAACACACCCCAATCCCTTCTTGGATGCATCACTGTAGATCACAAACCTTTCTCCACTATAAGGCAGTGTGAGCACAGGTGCATTGGATAACCTTCTTTTCAACTCCTTGAAATTCTCTTCACATTCCTCTGTCCAAACAAACGTAACTCCTTTTCAAGTCAAACTGGTGAGTGGATTAGATAATCGTGGAAAATCTTTCACAAAACGTCGATAATATCCAGGCAAACCAAGAAAACATCGTATCTCATTTACGGTTGTTGGTCTTGACCATCATTCGATAACCTCTATTTTTGCTGGATCCACAGATATCCCCTCTTTCGAGATTATGTGAACCAAAAATGAAACTCTTTGAAGCCAAAATCCACACTTAGTAAATTTGACATAAAGCTTCTCCTTTCTCAGGGTCTTCAATATAATTCTCAAGTGATCTTCATGTTCTTCCTTCCTCTTTGAATAGACAAGAATATAGTCTATAAAGACTACCAAAAATTGATCAAGATAGTCTCTAAAGACTCTATTCATCATATCCATGAAGATAGAAGGGGCATTAGTAAGACCAAATGGCATCAATATAAATTCATAGTCTCCATACATTGTACGGAAAGTCGTCTTTGGTATATCCTCCCTTTTGAACCTTAATTGATGATACCCTGAACAAAGATCAATATTGGAAAAGTATTGAGCTCCACGTATTTGGTCAAATAATTCATCAATGCGTGGGAGAGGATATTTTTTCTTGATATTGATCTTGTTATGTTCTCGATAATCAATACAGAGTCTCATTGATCCATCTTTCTTCTTAACAAATAGAACAGGTGCTCCCCAAGGTGACGCACTAGGGTGTATGAATCCCTAATCAAGATTCTCTTGGAGTTTCTTCTTCAATTCCTACAACTCAATTGGGGCCATTCTATAAGGTGTCTTTGAAATAGACAAAGCACCTAGTACGAGTTCTATTGAAAACTAAACTTCACGATTTGGTGGAAGACCCGGCAATTCCTCCGGAAAGACATCATCAAACTCCTGTACAATGGGCATATTATTAATCGTGAGTTTCTCACCAACCATTTGAGATAAATAACCTTCATTCAGTGGAATCAAGACCCATAAGATGGAAGAAATTTCACCTGGAAGGTTATTTTCATCCTTGCATCGATAGACGATCATAGATTGATCTGGAATATGAAATGTGACTTCCCTTATTTGGAAATTGATATGAGATCCGTATAAAGAAAGCCAATCCATGCCAAGAATCAGATCAAATTCCACTATAGGAAGGATCACAAGATTTGCAGGAAGCACTTTCCCACAAACAACAATCGGGGAAGAATTATAAACTTTCGATGCGACTGTTGTGCCATTAGGTGTTGTCACAGCTAACTCAACATCTAATTGTTGAGGCAATGCGGTGATACCCTCAGAAAAATCTTCCAAAATAAAAGAGTGGGTGGATCCAGAATCAAATAAAACATTTTCTACTATAGAGTGGATGGTAAGTGTACCTTTCACTACATCGTTATCGTACTCCACATCGCTGATAGAAATTTCATGTGACATTCCTTTGTCTTTAGCCTTAATATTTTGTTTATGTCGATCATCATCAACAACCCTTGGATTAGGGCATTTTTTGGTATAATTCCCCATATCCTTGCACTTGAAACATTGAAGTGTAGTAGGTTCATTCTGTGTGTCCCTTCCTTTGTTTGCATCATTAGTCATCTTCTTCCCATAATTGTGGCATTCAAATGCCCGATGACCTTCCTTTCCACATTTGAAACATTTACATGTCCCTTTAAGACAACTCCCTTCATGTTTCTTTCAACACATTGAGCATAAGGAAAAGATCATCTTCTTTTCAGTGTGCTCTTTAGATTTTCCTTTGAATTCAATTTTCCTTTCCTTATCAAACCCATTTGACTGATGGGTTACTCCAATCTCCATCACAACTTTGAGAGGACATCAAACAATTTCCTCGTAGCTATTGAAGTACCTTATGGATAAGGCCCTTCGAAGACTTGGTTTTAATCCACTAAAGAATCGATCGATCTTACTCTCAGGTTGGATAATAATACCAGAAGCGTACCTTCTATGTCTTGAAAAATTTGCTTCATAGGTACCAATAGATTCATCATCCTTTTGCTTCAGTTCAAGAAACTCATTCTCCATCTTTGTTCGGAGAATACGAGGGAAGTACTTAAGGAAAAATATGTTCTTGAACTCGTCCCATTCCATGGACTCAATTTCATCTCTTTTCCTCGTATTCTTGATAAGATTCCACCATTTATCAGCATCACCTTCCAAACGATACACTGGTAAGATGACTTTATCCTATTCAAAACATTGAAGAACTGAAAATATCTTTTCAGTAGTACTAATCCATTGTTCAACAATTAATGGATCAATAGACCCGCTGAATGAAGGTGGACGCTGCCTCACGAAGGATTAAACAGAATGTTGGTCCTTCCTTTACTCATTTGGAAGTCCTACATGATTCATAGCTTGAGAAAGTTGTGTGAGCATGGCTACAAGATTTTTCATTCCTGCTCCCATAATGTTTGGTTGCTCAGGGGGACAATCATTGCATTGCCCGTCTCATTCCGCATTAACACGGTTCTTTCGGGTTCCAGCCATTGACTAAAACCAAGAAGAATAGTGTGAGAAACACTAATTATAATTGGAAAACCACATAATCAAGAATAAAATTGCACACTTAAGGTCTTATCCTAGGTTATTCATGGCCATTTCTAAAACACTATGATTGTGTTCTATGCTTAGACTTATCCTTAGGGTTCTTACTAAGGCTTTCACATCCTAGTTTCCAAAGGTTGAATATACCTTTCCTCTGATACCAACTATAACAACCCATTCTTTACATACATTGTTATTACTTCAAAATTGATGCACATTTATTACAACATATAACAAAACTAGGAATGGACCGTATAGGTATAGTGTCTTTAGAAACTGGAAAACATAAACAACTGGTTCATAATGCGTCTACACTGTCTCCCATTTATTTCATCATATCTATAGTCCCTTTTGGCATATATTACTTAATAAACTTCTTCCTGACCTGGGGAAAGAAAACATTCAAAAGGGTGAGCTCAAATGCTCAGTAAGGGTAAACAAAGGAAATATCAATCACATCAAAATAAAAAAAATAACATTTTGGAAATCGTACCCTGCAAAAGAGATAATTATTTCATAACATGGGATAAATCATGGTAGTGAAATGTAATCCCAATAGTCATAACATAAAACATGAAACTTTGTGGAATACACACATAATCATAGAGAATCATTTCTTATTAGTCAAGACTCATTGCCAGGACTATCTTAGTGGACAAAGTCCAATTCTGAACCGACTTCATTCCTTGTTTCAGTCCTGTTTAACTGAACCGGTTTAACCTTCCTTTCCAGCCATGTCTATCTCATGAGATATAAAATCATTACCCAATGCATTGGAGGGAGATATAGGTCCCACCCATCTCATAATGATACCATTATTATGTGTGCCACAAAATCATAAATTATACATCATTGCATAACCCATATAATAAAAATGGGATTCTTAAACAACCTGACATCATAAAAATTTTTATATAAGATAATGGAATTCATAAACATAATTCCATCACAACATAATAAAATCAATGAAATAATAGGGATAGAAACCGAACCCTATATTATCTTATATGGAAAATAGTTTTGATAAAACACTTGAACTCCATTCTTGAGTAAAACATCCTTTCTACTCAAAAAATATTTTCCTTTCTTAACATGTCATTCAATTTTAAACTAAAAGAAGTTGATTAAAAATAAACTTGAAAACATGTAAAGGAAGCTTCTTAGAAATAATGTTTTAAAAATCCATTCTTGCCGTATAAGTTAAAAAAACATTCTTCTCGTACTTTTGTCGGAAAAGCCAAAAATTACCTCATACGAAAAACGACAAAAGATTCATTTCATATCCTTTACTAAAAACTCACCGAAGGGTAAAATTGGATTTAAAAAATTGTAGGTGGATGTAAACAATATTACATATTGAGGGAACATGGAAGTGGATGATAAAATACACCCCAGTATATACCAAAGTATAGACAATCTCGTATAAAATGAGATTGTGATATTTTCTCTTACCTTAGGTCCAATTTGCTTCATAAGTGTCTGAACCTCATAACCTCTTCTTTGAAGCGCTTCTTTGAGACCTCCTTTTAAGGCACTAAAATTGGTCTTTGAAGAAGACCAGGACATCTAGGATGTCTCTAGGGAAGTGGAGAGAAGAAATTGGTAGGGGTTGGCCGAGCATGAAGGGTCCAAGTGGTGTGAGGAAGAGAGGGAGGAGGTGCCCTTTTATAAGGGAGGAGAGGGGTACCTTTGGAATAACTAAAAATATTATATTATTATAAAGTCAAATTCGGTTTTTAATAGCTCCAAATTTATATATTTCGAAGATAAGGTGGGTATGGGTCGACATCCTCTCATCCAATAGAATTTAGACAAGTTTAGGTATCAATTTTAACCTTATCATTTAGATTTACCTTTAAGTTAAATAATTTAACTTTTACTGTGTCTTCTTGTTTTCTTACACTATATGGCTAATAAACTTACTATAACAATCCAAACGAACCCCAAGTTGTTTAGTATTAATATATGTAACCTTATCTATGTCATTTGGATGAACCTTAGATTTTTAGGAATAAAATAACAATTAATAATATAATATTTGTTTTAAAAACTATTTTATGACAATTTTGACACTATTTAGTAATTGATTTTTGTGAAACTCATACCAGAATGATTAGTTCGAACCATTTTATTTAAATCAATACTAACATATCATATTAACCTAGAAAATTAGTGTAATTCATAAAAAGTCTCAAATTACATTTATTTGGGTATTTATAACATCAATTATGTCAATATTTAATTAATAAGATAATTACTGCATCATCGTTGTGTCATAAATAAATTAAATTATTTAATGTCTAAAAAATACAAATAAAATACCATTATGTAGGAAATTTTGTTAGATTTATAATGAATATTTATAGTAGAATTTATCTTATGAATAAACCCATATTAAAAATGATTTACTTATTAAACATTGATTTTAACTATTTTAACCCTTCTTTAAATAAATTAATAATAAATGTCCTAATCTAATCCAAGTGGGCCTAAATGGTCATATTTTATTCCTAAGGCTGTTTTGGTCGAATTAAAATTATCCAATAGAATTAGGACATGTGTTAGGGTAAAAATAATAACACGTTTACCCCTAATTACCATATTTACTTTTAACTGTGGTAAAAAAAGTAAAAAGTTACTTTACACCAAAAATTATTTTCATCTCATTGAACAAAATTTTAGTCCTTGATATTAACTGTGTCTCTCGGTTTTTTGATATTCCACTCACCGAAGCAGTAAAATTTAGTTTTATGAAAAATTCAGTTTTTTTAACTACCACTTAGTGGTTTCACTATTCATCAAAAAGTGAATGTTTTCAGAAAAATACAAAAATTTCACCCTAGGCTAATTTCGATATTCCGAATCCAAAAATGAAGTCCATTTTGAAAAATAAAATTTATAAACTTTCAGAAAGTGGTTATTACTATTCATAATGGCTAGTTTTATTAATATTTTAATAGCATATCGTTGTTTAGTGAAACTCGGTATTGCGTACGACGCAAGCTATTGAGGAAGGCTGTGATTGCGTGTAAAGAAAGCCAAACTAGTGTTGTGTGTAGTGAAAGATTCCTTTGATGATTTAAAAACAAAATATTTCTCAGAAAAGTCTCGTGTGTTACATGGTGAATCATTATTGTTGGACAATGATGAACCTCTCTCATACAAGGAAGCAGTAGAAAGCTCAGAAGCTGCAAGATGGCTAGAATCTATGTATTCTCAGATGGATTCCATGTATCAGAACCAAGTTTGGGTTCTGGTTGATGAGCCAGTTGATGTAAAGCCTGTTGGATGCAAATGGGTATTCAAAAGAAAGCTGGACATGGAAGGTCAAGTTAGCACATATAAAGAAAGGCTAGTTGCTAAAGGATTCAGAAAGCATCAAGGAATTGACTATGATGAAACCTTCTTGCCAGTTTCCATGTTTAAATCCATAAGAATCTTACATGCCATAGCAGCTTACCATGACTACGAGATTTGGCAGATGGATGTCAAAATAGCATTCCTTAACGGGAACCTTTAGGAAGATGTCTATATGACACAACTAGAATGGTTTGTGACACCAGGTGATGCCAAACGGGCTTGCAAGTTGCAGAAATCCATTAATGGATTGAAGCAAGCATCCAGGTCATGAAACATTCGATTTGATGAATCCATAAATGAATTTGGTTTCATTAAAAATGAATGTGAGCCATGTGTTTATAAGCGGTTTAATTGGAATGAGGTCGTTATCCTAGTGGTATATGTTGATGACATATTGATTATTAGAAACGACGTACCAGTCTTACAATCAGTTAAGGACTGGTTGAACAAGTGTTTCTCCATGAAGGACTTAGGAGAAGCAGCCTACATTCTAGGGATCAAGATCATTCGTTATAGATCCAAAAGGTTTCTTGGACTATGTCATGGTACATACATTGACCATATACTAATGAGATTTAGTATGGAAGAATCCAAGAGGGGATTTGTTCCAGTGTCACATGGCTTATATATTTCTAAGAAAATGTGTCCCAAGACACAACAGGAGAAATATAGTATGAGCAAGATCCCATACGCTTCAGCTATAGGATCCATCAGGTATGCCATGTTATGTAGCAGGCTTGATGTTGCATATGCACTGAGCATGCTAGGCAGATAACAAATAGATCCAGGAGAATAGTATTGGACTGCTGTTAAGACTATCCTTAAGTATCTAAGAAGAGCTATGGATATGTTCCTGGTGTGTGGAGGAGACGAGGAGCTTGTCATCAGAGGGTATGATGATGCTGGTTTTCAAACAGATTAGCATGATCTGAAGTCATAATCTGGATATGTTTTCTATCTTAATGGAGGAGCTGTGAGCTGGAAGAGTTCAAAGTAGCCAATTTTCGCTGATTCTATAGCGGAGTCCGAGTATATAGTAGCTTCTGATGTAGCCAAAGAAGCTGTCTGGATTCGGAACATTGTCCAGGCGCATGATGTGGTGCCTAGCAGTAAAGATCCCATTACATTGTATTGTGATAATACTACAGCGGTGGCTCTTGCAAAAGAACCAAGGTCACATCAATGGAAAAAAGTACATACTCCATAAGTATCACCTCTTGATGGATTTCTATCAAAGGAGTGATGTTGCAGTGAGAAGAGTTTCCATGGAAGAGAACGTGGCATAACCCATGACTAAAGGCCTATCTCAGCAGAATCATGAATATCATGTGAGAGCTAGCGGGTTAAAGGCGGTTAGCAGTTGGCTCTAGTACAAGTGGGAGTCTGTTGGAGTTGGTGGTCTAGAACCAACTACTTTGTACATTATTCTTTAAATAAAAGCCTTATCACATTTTGATTGTTCTTCTTCATGAAATTTTATGTGATAATGTCCTAAGGATTGCTGTTGCATTAAATGGTCGTAGCGGATCCCTGCTATGATGAGAACACGGAAGTGCCATAACACTTTTCTTGAATGTATGTTTTATGGCCGGATGATATTATTTGGGGGATACAAATAGTACAGGTCATTAGGGGTGAGGACTCATAAACTTTAAGGCACCTTCTCAAGGTGTGCGCCCTTGGTAATATCTAGGAGAATATTATGAAAATGAGACCCGCCAGTAGGAAATCCACATTTCAATGTGTCATTGGATTTTCCAATCTTCGGATGTGTTATTGGTCATTAGACTTTAAAATTATTATTAATTGGTATTACAACTCGCGAACTTAGATGTATTGATGAAAACTATGACGAAACATTGTTCACAGTGAGGTTGGATACGTTGGGTGTGTCACGAGTAATACCACATTAATAGATAATGTGAGAAAGGATTTTTCCCTTCCATTCCATAACGGAAGTAGATATCTCAGGCCCTTTGATGGAATTGAAATAGCCTAAATAAATCCATGGCCATGGAATGGTATGGGAAAGTTCAATTCCAGGAACTCAAAGAAAGAATAATCAAGCACATGGGTTGATGGCACTAGCATGCAACCCGCTTGATTGGAGATATCGAGACAAAGGGATTATATTACACGGTAATGGTTCGTAGGAGGTGACACATCATTGCGGCATTAACTTATTTCTCTATGGGTGCCATTGCATGTTTCTAAATACTAACTTTGGACATTAGGTAGACTCAGCCTAATGCCACTGAGAAAGAGGCCTAGAGGGTCACACACTAAGTGTGTCCATGTATCTCAGTTGAATATTAATTTAACAAGTTAAATAAATATTATTCCTGACTGTGGTTTAATAATTATTTAAGGATGTCTGATCGCATTTATTTTGACACTAGTTATTCGAGAGAATATATTGTGGATGAAATAATATATTTATTAGTGAGTAATGTAGTTACATTTATTTAAGAAATAAATAGTCATTGCTCAAGGTCTAATAAATGTGGTGGAGAAAAATGGAAAATAAAAGTACACACCGTGTATATTAAATATACACGCCATGTAATTTTATGGAAAACAATTACACGCCATGTATTAATTATTACACGCCATGTAGTTTTTCCAGTTTGGATTTTGAGGATTTAATATTGTTTTATTAAATGATATTTATTATAATCAGCGTGGGTGAATGTCATGGAATTGATAATTCAACATGGGGGTTTTCAATAAGAGTTAATGAAATAAATAAAACACGTAACACGTTTATTTATTGTCATAACTCTATTAAACTGAAATCTGATTATAAATATCCTCGAAACCCAAATATTTTGAAGAGCCATTGTTGTGAACAACAGATTTGGAAATACTCTCAAGACAAGAGAGAATTCCCTTTCCACCAAGAATTACCTCAAGTTACGAGAGCACGATCCTCCACCGGATCAAGGCGGTCGAAGGCAAACATCGCAAGCGAAGGTTCTTCCGCGCTAGCACCTGCAGATCCCTTCGGCGACGTCCGAAGATACGTGACACACATGTGGATCAACGCTAGAGGAATCCTACACTTTGAATCTACTATGCAATGACAGTTTATTGAATCGTGCTGGACACATCAACGAAGAAATAATTCCAATGAGGTAATTATT
The DNA here is from genome assembly GCA_963277665.1 of Viscum album. Classification (NCBI taxonomy): domain Eukaryota; kingdom Viridiplantae; phylum Streptophyta; class Magnoliopsida; order Santalales; family Viscaceae; genus Viscum; species Viscum album. The sequence continues at coordinate 305,861,755 of OY728150.1, forward strand.
ATGAATTAATTAAATTAATTATGATCAACATATGATGATCCTCATCAAGGGTTCTGCGACTCATCTTTTCTTTTCATTATTCATTCTTTTCCAAAAAATAGGCATTTTATATCATGACGGGTCTCATATTGAATGTTGTTTAACATTAAAATTAAAGTTGGGGAAACCCACCAACTTGCTTCTGCTGTGCCCGGAACCTACATATACCATATTCCTAAACTATTACCACATGGAAGAATGTTTTTTTTTCATTTTTCTAAACCTTTCTTACCAGTATTAAATCAAGATAAATGTTTCTTTTGTTAAAAAAGTTCTTATTTTATTTTTTAAAACTAAATACTTATTTACATCTGAATTAGTTTTTCAAATGTGTTTTTCAAAACTAGTTTTCAAACTATCCTTTTCAGAAATAATGTCTTATAATATATTATAAATAATATTGTTTCATAATTGCTTTATTCATGATCTTTTTATTGATTTTATATTTTATTTGTTAAAATATCATTTCTTTAATTATATTTTACAAGTTTTTCATTATCTGTATCATGTTTTTAAAAATTTTAGAACCTTTATTTTTCAACTCTTTTGAAAATATAGAATCTTATTCCCAAAAAGGTGAAGTATTATCATCATTAGAAAAGGTATATTTTTAATTCAAATATATAGAATTATTTTCATCAGGATAATTTTCTCATAAAGACATATTTGGTAAGGATTTATTTGTGTGTACATTGTCAATATAACATTGATTTTCAATAGGTTTTGTAGCATGAAGACTAATATTTAAATTATATGAACATTTATTATTGGAGGATTTTTTGATGAATAAAGATGACTAAAACTCCAAGAGTCCACAAAAAATAATAATTTTCTTACATTTTAACATATAATAGTTTTTCTGATTTCTATAAGAACCTATATCCTTTATGTTTTTTCTTTTTAGATTGGAACAATTAGGTTGAATATGAATAAATCTTTTGAACTCATAACAAGAAACTTTATAATCATTCATTCACTTCCTATCCTTCTTAATTTTATTCTAAATATACTAAAATTTTTTTTTACTTTCAATATTAATTATTCCTCAATAAATATTGGCTAATTCATTCTTAGAATGTTAAGAATCACTTGAATGATATTAAATGATAACATTATTTTTCTTCATCAACTTAAAAATATTTTCAACAGTCTATGATCTTGTTGAATTTCATGGAGTAGTAAAAGTATCTCCATAATTATTTTTCATTACATTCCATTCATATCTTATCAATATAACATCATATTGTAAAATATTTAAATATAATTCAACATGATTTATATTTATTATCTTTTTTTATTAATAAATAACAGTTATATTAGATTCCCACTAATTTAAAAAATATCAATTATATTTTCAATAATAATTTCATCTAATAATTAATTATATCTCAAAGAGTGTAATGTATGGTCTATTTTGAGAAACCTTTTTTTTAAATTCAAAAAAGGTCCACGAAAAGGAAATTCAAATGCTTGATAGCTAGCTTTGAGTATTTCCATTCTATTTTAAAAAACTTATGTAGTTATTAAATTCATAACCTATAATTTTTATATACACTATTAGAATCTTCATAAGAATAAAGTTGACTTTAAATGATTATGGTCATTGAAAATATTAATGTCTTTATAGCTCTATAATTCAATTAATACTTTTGTTTTTCTTGATTTTTAATATTTGTCTGTCCATTTATTGGAATCTTGTTATCTCCAGTTAACATATCAAAATTTTAAACTATTGTATTTATAATGAATATCTTCATTCTATCTATATAATACTAATATTCATCTCCATAAAAAATATTTTTTCTATTTTTATTAATGTTATCTCTTGACCCATAATTGAGTACAATAATTTTTAAAACAAATAAAAAATTCTTTTTCCACTTTAACAATTAGTCTAGGAAATATTAATATATAAAAAGTATAAAAAATATAAACAACCACCAAAATTTAATAATATAATGTTAGAAATTAATATCAGTAGAAACCTCCTCTCATAGAAAATGAATGTATTATTAATATAGAGACTTGTATTAGATAACAATTGTTGGATCTAAATTTATTTGAAGATGGATAAATATATGATAGGGTGAAAAGTTTGTTTAAAAATTTTCATTTATAACCTTAAAAAAATATTATTTTTACAAGGACAACACCTTCATATACAAAATAACTATTAAAAATTTAAAAGATGATTGGACTTGGCCCTTGGGTCTGATTTATGAGGTATTATAATTGTAAAGATTTGAAAATGTGTTTCACATGCCGTAAACATGCTTTAATCGTATTCATAGTAGAAATTGATTTAATCATATAATGAATTATATGATTCAAAATCGTAATTGTTATTGTAAATTGGAATATTAAAAAATTAGTGATTTTATCTTAAACCCAATAAAATAGTATTTAGATTAATAATATTTTCACATAGCAAGATAGGGTAACATAATTATATCATAATGAATTCTATTTCACAAAATATAATACAAATAGAAAGATTAATATATAATAATTAACTTTTATTATAATAACTATATAAATAAAAGAATATTTAATAATACATGTTAGGGAAACAATTATATTAACCCAAAGAGTCGGGTATCCAATCATCATGGATAAAGGTCCCTTATTTTATAACTAATTATTATTTTTTCTTTCACTTACTAGGAAAATCCATCAATACAACGATTGGGCTTTCACTCTATCCATGGGTGCCCTCAATACGATGATCAGTTTTTCTATGTATTCCAATCCCTAACTACCAAGGATATGATGATTAGATTCTATATTACTATCCTATAATGTCCTCAATTAATAATATATATATATATATATATTCCTATCCTCATAATAACTTGATCATAATCACAAAAATGGAAACTCAAAAAGAAATTATGAACTCAATATGATTACAAGTACATGGTATAAGTAGTTCACTCATGTGATCTTCACAGCTCTCTCACTACCGTAAAATCATTATAGTGTCCTTATGTGAGTGTATGACTACTTGAAAAATATTCAAATGACCTAGTATTCATAGGAATGATTCCAATTGTCATTTTGATCCTCCAATATCAATATTTTTTCATTGATTTTTGCAATTACCATGATTCTTGGAACTTTAACAATCATTTAATAACTGATTGGAAACATTATATTGTTTTACATACTGTCAGTGAAAAAGGTATTCCATTAGAATAGAATAATGTTTTTTTGTATTTAGAACTAATATTTAAATTAATATAATGCACTTCCTTATATATATCATTATTATTTCCTTTATTATTTAAATTCTGAAGTTGTCAGTTCGGATTATTAAACATTTGTTAGTACGAAGAAAAGACAAGAATTATTAAATATGATTTGATATAGATGTGTATGATCATAATCAGAGACATATTTGTTATATTAATTGGAATGAATTATTTATATTTTAATTCATGAGTACATTTAAATGAATTCTATGTATGGTAGAAAAATCAATTTTCTACAAAAACCAATTAATACACTTTAGATATGAAAGAATTAGTTAAAAAGGATCTAAATAAATAGATTATGATTTCCAAAAAAAAATGAATGGATAAGTAAAAATCAATTTATAACTTATCATCTTTGTGGGGACTCATGGTTTTTGGGTTGATTGTGTTTGTTTAAAAATTTATTAGAGAATATTATAGTAGATGTTTTAACAATGAAATTGTTTTGAATAGGGAATGGTTTCCCAATACTTTTCAAATTATTTGGTATAAAAACATGAGTTACATATTTTTGTATGAGTAAGGATTCACACATAAGAAAAATGTTTTATAACACGTAATATGTAGGATTTAACTATGTGTTTTCAAAAAAGTCACCTTGACTATATAAAAAAATTTCCATGCCATTACAAAATCAATTAGTGAAAGGTTATGATGAGGAATTGAGAAATGAATTTTGAATTCATAAAAAGAGATAATAATAAATAATGACCTAAAGGATGAAAATAAAATTCATTTTTATGGAGTTTATTTGGTGGCTTCTACAAAATGACATCCTCATTTGAAAAAAATAATGTTTTACAAAGGAAATCGTAAGGGATATTATGTGATATGTGAACTATGTAGAGAGTGAACTACATGGTGAAATATTTTTCACAATGGAGATAAATTTTATTATGCTCATTAGGTTATCTAATTTTCATTACAAATATAAAAGACACAGAATCACCTCATTAAAATGAAAATTTCATCAGAAAGAAGCAACATTAAAAAAATCATGTATGTATGAAAGTGGATTTTCAAGTATTTGAATTAATGAAGAAATTGGTTCCTAATGGGGTTGAGTTTTCTAATAAAATCCAGTTAAAATGGATTTTAGTTTCAGGTGAAAATTATCTAAAAACTGAGTTGTTTATCATGTGGAATCATCCATCTATTATATAATGGAATTTCATTAATTTTTCTCACTATATGGTGAAAGATATTTCATAAAGGTATTAATTCCATTAAAGAATGATTGAAAATAGTTTATTAAAGTAATATTCACAAATAATTCTCATTGTAGTGAATGAACATTCATCTCAATGGTATAAATAGAGCTTCATGGTACACTACATATGTGTGAAATATTCATGTGGTGATTTATATTAATAAAATAATCCTATAGGATAATGGTGTGTTCATCTTATTTTAGATATAAATGATGATTAAGGTATGAATTATAGGTAAAATGAATGGACAGTGAGTCTACTTAGAACATTATAATGTAATTTCCCATTATTGGATTGGTTCACCAACATAATATCATAATGTTCTCCTTGGATGTATCCTAGTGTGGGTGAAACATGTAAAATTGATGTGTCTCATACAGGTTCTTACTTCGTCTCATTCATTTATATTGGAAGGGATGAGAAGAAAGTTTTATTTAATACTAAAAAAATGTCCAAATTGTCGAGAGTTTTAATCTATCACTCATTTATTCTCCCTTACCCTCATAGAGTTTTTAACTTGGTAGAGAAAGCAATTCGAATTAAAGGGAATGGTTATAATTATTGTCTCTCTCACTATAGATACAATTGGGTTGTTAATTAGAAAGAGATTACATAGTTTTATGGGTTAAATTTTTGTATATAGAATAATTGGATGCAACACTACATAAGATAATGAATTTTTATTTCATTATAGTAGTTATTTCTAATATTTCAACTATTGTGGATAATAGATCTTTATCAGAAGTACGAGGAACAGAGTTTTATGTCAACTCCAGAGGAATCATTTCATTAGGGGGAGTATTATCCAACACAATCTACATTATGGTTACTACTTGTAAATTATCAAATTTAATATGGTAATGGTTTATAAATATCTATGACAGAAATGAAATAGTATGAGAGGCTATGATTTTATGATTTTTGGAACATGTGTGAGTACTAGACTGTGAAACATAATGAGTTATTTGACGCATTCTATAAATAAGTTAATGCTGTTGTTGTGGATATGAATAATATTTGAGAATTCCAAACTGATTATAATATTTTAAATGGAATCTTGAGAATTCTTCCCCATTAGTTTAATCCAAATATCTCTTTTAAGGATGACAATGATCACGAAGAAAAGGCATTGGATATTTTTAATAGAATAATTATTTCATGTATGATTAAAAATAATTATAATGTGGTAGTGTGGAATACAAATTAAAAATAGGAGGCATTCTTGGAATTGAAGAAGCTCACAATAGAGGATAGATAAGAAGATTAATAGGGTGATGATGTAATGTAATTTCATTCCTCAAATCGATAAAGGGGAATGAAAAAATTTAAATAAAAATTCCACTCGTATGCCTTTATTATGGAAAATTATGGCATGTTTCAAAAATATGGAACAAAACCATTAAATATATTGATGAAGAAAAAGATTAAAACACAATTATGGAATATTCAGATGATGTCAAAGGATGGGAAATGGTTAAAAACAATTTATTAAAGAATAAGAAATCGATTTCATAGAAGAATGAAATTTATGAAGAGACTGAGGTTGGTAAAATTGAAGATTACAACTGACTCAATAAAAATTATATGGTGGATGTTGTGAAAAATTACTAGAAAACTGAATGGAGTGACTAAATGTATGGGAATTTGGATGGAATATTTTATGTTACACTTTAATTATAATCCACTATTAAGGAGATAGATGTTTTGATATGTAAAACAATGAAATAAAAAAAGTGGTTCATGATGCAATACACTATATATATGTAAGAATAAGAGAATATTGGTTTAAAAGAATAAATTGAGAATATTAAGTACTCAATTATAATGAATTTATTGAACTTTTCTGAGATCAATATGAAATAAGTGGAACTGACTAGATTTATTTATAGTTTGAATAAGTCAATTAATTATTGGATCAAACATATTTAAGAGATGAAGGAATATGTTTTTAGCATATAATGAATAGATGAGGATTTGGAGAGGCTCTAGAAAAATGTTATAACTTTAGGAAGTTATGTCACAATATTTAGTGAAAATTTTATTTTAGAATATGGTGGTATAGTAAAATAGTAAAAAGAATTATTAGGAGAAGAAAATGAAAAGGTAGAATGAAAAAAATGGTATGAGGCATGACCAAAAAAATATATGGGTGATCGTTGATGAGATTTCAAAAGCACCTACTACATTGGTGTATTTTGATTTATGCATTAATCAGAACCAAAAGATTCAAATAAACCATTGAATAACTTGCCTTATTGAAATAAAAAATAGGAATGAACATCGTATCTGGTGTTACTATTGTGGAGGGATGGAATATTATCAAAATGTATGTTCAATTTCCAAGAACCAAAAGAAAAAATGGAGACAAATAAATCTTCACATAGTTCATAATTATATGAAAATATTTTAGGTTACTATTTTCTATAAAATATTTGGATACATTGAAAAATAATCTTCATAAATAATATAGTGGAAGTTTCCGAATCAAACCCAAAATAGTAATAAGTAGTACCTTAAGGAATCGTAAAATGTGATGAATATTGTAAATCAATTTATATATTTTATAGATAAATTCATACCATAATACTCTAAAAAATATCAAGAATACCATTCAACATCCATTATAAATCCAATGACCTGGATCAAGAATAAAAGAGATTATCTTGTCGAGGTTATAGAGATTAATTTTAAATAATTAAATAATACTGGAATATAGATCATTAATAGTGTATGCACTTCCCATGTGATGTGAAAAAATATCTGGGGATAAGAATAAGATATGAAAAATAAAAATATCATTAGATTTAGAAATTATAAATTCCTAAAAATTACTGGATTGGTAAAATCCATTATTAGAGTAAAAAATGAGATTTGATGATGTCTTGATTGTTGTAGGTCACAGTGACAATACCTAATAACTAAATAAATCAGAAAATGGGTTTACACCATGACCAATGGTTCAACCAACCAAAATCTAGTGAGAGGAAAAGTTGTAAAATTCCAAATGAAGGAAGGATGAATGAATATGAGACAATCCATGGACATTCTGTCAGATAATCCTAAGGAAAAATATAATAAATGACATTAGGTAGTTGGTAGAGGAAGCATCACATGGGGGATATGGGATTTTCGATGGGGTTAGGCATGATTGGAAAGTGCATAAAAGGTGGATAAAAAGAAAAAAGGGACATGGAAGGACGATAAAAAAATATATATTTTTATAAATTTGGCTAGAATCAGTATTTTCCCACATGATTTAACAATCCTTGTAATAATATTACTCATAGAACAGTCACTCAAAAAACATCACACAATTAATCAATGGAGACAACATATTTTTAGGAACTATGTGCAGGCCATACCGAATAGCTATGTCCATGATAGCCACGGTACACATGGTTTCGACATAGTTTTCAAAAATATGATGGATTATTCCATAGCTAATTCAAACATCCAAAATTTATTAATTTAGAGCCCAAAATACTTATAATCCTTCGATGAGAAAAATAGTATCATATAGTATTAAATAAATTAATAAATTTAAAATTGGTTTTGTAAATATACCAACTATATTTTTTTTCCTAGAAATCTATTATCATATTATGGAAAACAATGAGGATCCCAAATCTCTAACAATTTAGATGAAATTTAGAATGTTAGAGAGGCTAAAATACTCCATGAAAAAAACAAAAACTATATGGATTGCTCATAATTAATGAATCAAATGCTCATATATATTCCAACATATCCAAGATGAACTCAACCACTAATGAGGCACACGTGGTCTGATGAAAATAAAGATCCATCAATGTCTCCCTGCTATTTAGACTCTATCCAAACTGATTGTTCTGTAATAGAAACTATTCGAGAGATACTATACCCAGAAAAGAACACTCAATTGGAATTATCTTAGACTAATGAAATCAAATTATCTCAATTAAAAATACGAACCAAAAGGAGGAGAATCCTTGATAAATCCTAATGCAGAAACCTACAAGGGACATAGAACAAGGTCAGTGTTTAGATATATGTGAGATCTAACCTCAAATATGGAACACATAATCATGTAAAACAAAAATAGAATTGGAACTTTCAGGTTCTTGACAACATAAAGAGAAATCATACTAGTTTAAACAAAATAATAAAAAAAATTGATTCCCAACCTAAAAAAACCAAAACACCGATTTTAATGGCCAAAAAATAGAAACTAAAAGTTAAATAATATCCAAAATACAAACCATAATGAATTGGATAACTAAAATATAAAAATAACCATAAAAACTAAAAATATCCCATAATAAATCTCATGGTGTTAGTCAAAGAACTATACAAATATATGATACCTAAAAATGGTATCACTGACTCCCAATGCAATAAAAGAATCAATAATCACCAAGAAGCATCCTTAAAATAATGATATAATAACAATATTGAATATGAAATTAAAACATGACATCAATTATTGGTATGGACACAAACAATATAAACCAATATAAATAGATACAGTGAATCATCCAATGGATCCTATATGTGAATACAACATCCATCTATTTATGGCCTTTTTAGGGAGAGGTATTTCAAATAACAGTACACAAGAAGTCAACCAGTTCATATATCAAATGATCAACCAAAAAATATCACTAATCAAGGGATAAATCCAAATATTAAAACACAAAGAAACACAATTCCTCCCAAAATCCCATTTGCCAAAAAGTCCAAAACCCCCTTTAAATAATTTCATAACCGATTTTATGAAAAAAATTCATTTAATATAAAAATTAGTGTTTTTTTTTCATTTTGTTAAAACATCTATCATTTCAAAAAAAACCATTCCAAAAAAAAGTTATATTTCCTAAAGTTAAAATGCTCAATATTAAAATAGAAATATAATATATAAATATTTGAATTATTTTCTAAATCCTTAATTAAAATTATAGGTAAACACATATTTTATTTAAATAAAACATTTAAAAATTGTTTATAATTTATAACTTATGGAAATTATGTTATTATTCAAAATAATTTTCATAAAATGAACAGAAGTGAAGATTTAATACCACAATTAAGAAGCATATGTCAACATATCGAAAATAACACTTCTATTCACAATCATCATAGGTTTCATTCAAATGTGGCTTAAATAACAACTAAATTTGATATAAATCCATGATTAACTCAACAATAATGTAATGAGAAAATAAACCATTCACAAAAAATTTAATAATACACTTATATATTGACTATTTTCCCCTACCCAATTTCTCAAGCCATGTTATCCAAACTCACACCAAATAATGATTTTTCATTTTCATCCTTATGTAATATCTATCCCCAAAAAAACATAATAATGATAGTGAAAATTAATTATTTATAAATAAAATGGAAATAAAATTTCAATCTCAAAATAATAATCCCAACAACCATGGAGAATAAATTGTTTTCATTATGGATAGTGATCTATAACCCACTTAAGATTGAAATTGAGTTCTTAATTAATAATTTTAACCCATCCTATAATTAAAACTAAAATAACATTAGCGTTAAACATAAACATAATTCTTTGAATGTTGAATCCAAGGATATGATAAAACTTTTCATAAACTATATTAAGCCATATATACCTTAGATACTTGAAACAACCAATGATGTACTGAAGGAGAATTTCTAATCCCAATGGCCTAGAGATAAGGGCCATGAAATCAATAAAAATGAATAAGAATTATTGTTCCGTCAAATCAATGCATAAAATATATTAAACCATACAAGAAAAATTTCATAACCCCTCCATATATCAGATGTACACACTAAATGAAATATGCCAAAGTAAACTAAAAAATGATAATAAATTAAAAAATAAACTTTTAGAACAATATCCAAACCCCCAGTAGAAATTCATCCAATAGTAATTATCCTTAGACAAACAAATATCATTATACCTCTAATTATATAAGTCAAAAATGTGTACATAAAAAAATTTAATCATTTATAAGTCCACACACAGAAAATTAAATGAAAATTAAAGGATTTTTTTGCAAAATAATGTAATATGAATGTTATGTCAAATAAAGAAAAAAATAACAGCTAACCTCAAATACCCTATAATAAATAATTACTATCACGAGTATCTATAATTACGATTTAAATCCTAAATCTAAAATGATAGATAGCAATGAGATAAATTTCAATATCCATGCTAAAAAGAAAATACACCAAATGTATAAACATTAAATATACTATCCAGTTAGTTTTAGTTTGAAATATATATATTATATATAAATATATATATATATTATAAAACATATAAATATAGTGATTTTAAATACCAATTTGTAAACCTTATTATTGGTTTATTTAAATGAATAAAATAATTTAAAATCATTTCATTATAAATAACCCTTTCTATGTAAAATAAATAATTTAAAAACATTCCACTACTATATTAAATTAACCACCCAAAAAAATAAATATAAATATAAATATTTGGGCGAACCGTGTCATTAAAATGAATAGTAAAAGAAAATATTAAGAATCTACTATAGAGATACATATATAATGGAAACATAGGAATATAATGACACTAGTTCATACCTATACTTCAGGCAATAAATCCGAGAATAAGTGCTAGGAGATCTACCTTGTGGTTAGTAAGTCTATGTGGACTTGGACATAAGTAACTAGTAACTAGAAGAAATGATAGTAACACATCACTATCCAATGGGGAGTAAAATTAGTTAAGTATAAAATATAGTTTAAAGAGACCTAATCATATCTATGTTAGCCTACCCTAAAACTAGGGTAACGATGAATAAATTAAATCATTGGTGTTAAATGAACAAGAACAATACATAAACAAAATACACAGTAAACAATGAAAAATACAAGAATCTCCTTGTGTATATAATAACTCAACCTCATCTCCAACTCCCTCTTAGCAAAAAATGACATTTAAATATCCATCACATAACATAAATCACAATGCAATCATGAGAGATATAATCTTTTTAAATAAATGAAAAACATTGTTAAATTAAAATTTTCACATTCAAAAACATTTAAAAATATATTAGTAGTTAAAAATGCGAATTTCAAATATATTTATGATAACCCCCATTTCAAGGATCTATTTTTTACAGTTGTACGCATCCACATTTACACCAACAAAGATATATATATATATATATATTTTTTGGCATATTTTCACATATCATCTAATAAATTTATATATTTAATTATATATATGTCAACATATTTAAATTTTTCTAAAAATCCAATATATATTTACATACATGTCAAGATTAATTTTACGAATGTCACCTTTTTATAGAAAACTTAAATTTTGAAATATTTTATCCATACACGGAATTTCAAATGTTATATGAAATTCCATCAAAATTTAAAATTATAATTTTAGAAAAACAAATATTCAATATAATCCATATAATTTATGTAATTTTCTTTTTGAAACCCATTTCAAATATCATTCCATTAAATAATCAAATTTAGCTTTTATTTAAAACCATGAAATGTGTAAAAAAATATTTTCTATGATATTTTTAACTGAGACAGTGTCAAAAGACTTTCAAAAGATTCTATTTATTTTAAATATTCACATAAACAATATTTATATATTTTTAATTTCATATTCCACATGAAATTCTATGTAATGGTATTATTAAAAATAAGGAACTCAAAACCCTTATAAAATCAAATTAATCCTTCAGAAAACGGAATAATAAATAAATAAATAATTTACCACATGATGGAATAAGTGGTTCTTAAAATAAAATATTATCATGGGAAACCTACATCAAGTAAACCACTATTGTGCTGGAACATGTTCCCTTCTTTATGAAATAACCAAACAAGGATGAATAAGTTCATGAAGAGATAGATCACTTAAGAGATAAAAATAAATGGTCAATCCCATGACCTACGGTTCACCCAAAACAAACTGGGTGAGATGAAAGGGGGAAATGTGGAATTAAGGAATAAAGAGGGAATGTGGGGCATACCTTAGATTATCTAATTTATAATAATTAAGAATACTATATGAAACATAAGAGGAGGTTATTGGGATTTGATGCATCACGTGTGGGAGGGGGGTTGACCATATGTTGAGGCATGATATGAAATATGAGAAAAGTGGTATAAAATCAAAAATAGGGAAGCTGAAAAATAAATTACATGATGTTTTTTAAAAATTATGCTCAACAAATAGTTTATCCATACTATTTATGGAATCTTATGGAAACCATATCACTTATAATGGTAACTCAAAATAACCTTTCATGTCTACTCTTAGTATCCCACACATTTAAAAAAATTAAGAGACAATACGAAATGGATCTATATAAGGAAAACCTGATAAACCCAGTTGTCAAATTGTATGAGAATCTATTCTGTCTGACATGATCCCTTTTAAATCTTCTAAAAAATAAAAAAAAATAGAAACAAAAGTAAATAAAAATATAGAAAATGAAGAAAAAAAGTAATAATATTAAATAAATTCAAAAAAAACATTTGGTTTGACACATTTAGTAGGATGAATATTACCACATTGCTATATAATGAATTTATTCCACCTTCCATTTGATTTGTATTTACATTCAGTAGGGGTGAGTAAAACAATTAGAGAAAATAATGAGAAATGGGGAGAAAAGATAAGAATGAGTGATCATATTAACATATCATTTTCAAGAATGTTTTATTAATAAAAAATAAAAAGGGTAGATTAATTAATGAACAATATACATGGGATATATTTGTTGACAATTTCTGTTTAGGGAAGAGTGGATTATAGGATTTAAATATGTTAAGGTGAATAATATAAATGTAGAATAACAGAGTTATCAATAATATTGAGAATATTTATTGAGTTCCCAAACAATGTATTAAATTATATTACATGACGACTTATCACTAGAGTTTGAAGAAGTATATGATGATGTCATTAGTATCAACCCAATGTATAATGTGAAGGCTACCCATCTATCATTGGTGCATAAGAAATAAGGATGGAAATCTTGGATGTTTTTTTGGATAACCCATCCTTGAATAATGGAGATGTTATAAATAATTTTGTTAATTTATACTGAAATAATTCTTGTTTAGAGGACACATCATTAAGGATTAATCTTTTTTATCTTGTTGATGTTCCCGTTCCAAATTAATTTAGTAAAGAACGAATATCATTTATTTGAAATTTGATGGAAGATATATTTAATAATGATATAAAATATGTTTGATGAAATGGTGAGATCTATCGAAATGTGATGGATTTTGGTTTGAGTCATTTGATTTTCTATGTAAATGTCACTTTTATAATCCACTTAGGGGATTCTACGGTTCGGTTCTAGTTTGGACAAGGGGATTTTGGACAGAACCCCATAAAAAGTGGTGGGGTCAGTTCATAGACTTTTTTCAATGAATCTACATAACCAGACCCATGGTGGGTCGATTTGGGTCTCTAAAAAAAATAATGTAAATAATATCCTAAAACCCACAAAACAATTTATTAAATTAAAATTAAACTCATTTAGATCTTCACATTGAGAACCCATCAAATCATTTGTTAAATATACATATTATATAATAACTAAATATTAATATTTATTGATAAATATACCATAAATATAATATAAATTTAATAAAAATAGAAGGTTATACAATAATGAAAAAAATAAATAAAATGTTATATAACTTAAATAAAATGTTATATAACATAAACATAATGTTATATTTACATTATATATTGTTGTATTTATTCCAATCAAATGTTATAAACTGTAAATAAAACATTATATTATGTGAATATATTATAATATTATTTTATATAAGATAAAAATAATGTTATATAATGTAAATATACTGTAAATATAATATAAATATTACACTAATTTAATGTAAATATAATGTTATACATATAGTATATTCACGTTATATAGTGTAACTAATAATTTTAAATTATTTTATATTATTGGTTGTATGTATTTATTGTTTATTATGAACAATTATTAACAATTATAAATTATTAAAATTATTACCGATTATTCATCAATTAATAGTTTGTTTTTCTAAGTTATTTATTTATTGACATTATTTATTGTAGGATCGAAATAATGATGTAGATGCTCAATATACACAAGGGGCGGTGAATTTTATACTTTAAAAATTCCTTTAACAATGGAAAGAGATATGTTTAACAAAGTTAAACTAAGAAAATTCACAACACCTCTAACACCAATTGAGAACATGAGATAAGGAATGAAGTTATAAACTTCAAGTCCTATGTACTTGCTTAAAACTGGAAAGAGATTCCGAAAGTAGGTACTAGAAATATGGATCCGAAAATTGAAACTTAACTAAAGATTAAAATATGGGATTCTACCTTAAAGTGTATAAAATCTAAATGGAACAGAGTAAAAGTAAGGATGTATAAGAAAGTTATACTTTATTTATAATACAAAATGCAGCGGAAACAAACAAGTAGTAAAACTACAATTAACAAGATATAAGTCTTTTAACCCAAAGAGAAGGGTATCCAACAAACTTGGATAAAGTTCCCTTGATTTATACTTTCAAGCAAGTCTGTCTTACCCACACTAGGGTAAACCCTCGATATAAAGATCAGAGTCTCTGTCTTGCTATCCCCACAAGCCCTCAAATTCAAGGTAGTTGGAAACCTCTGTGTTCCTCAGCAAGGAATCCCTCGAACTTTAAGGTAGTGGGAACCTCTGTCTTCCTATCCCCGGAAGTCCTCGAATGTAATCACCAACATTCGTAATCGCACGAAGCAAAAACTGAATGAGCGATTTATTACGCACAAAGCATAAAAATCATTCTCTCTCTAGAAATCACCTTAGCAGTGTGTGGTCTCTAGATCGACCAGCTTCTGTGTTGTTGTTATGAGCTCTTTCAAATGAGATCCTATGTATAGGTAAGGTCGGCCTCCTTTCCAACAGTCATATTTTCCTTAAAAATCAGAGGGACATGTACATGTGTAACTTAACCAACGGTTAGATTATAATAGAATAGACGAAATCATTATATAAAAAAACAAGTGTAACAGAATGTACGATATCATTTTAAGTCTAACGCAAAAGTTCAGAGTGAAGGTTCGAAGTGTAAACAAAATGTCAAAGAGTGGAAAAATTATAAAAGTGTAAGAAAAATGAACGTTCGGAGTCTAACAAAAAAAATATTCAGAGTCTAACTATTCGGAGTGTATAAAGAAAAGATGATTAGATTCTGTTTAATAGGTGAATTCAGAATGACAATTCGGAATGACAATTCGTCATCAGAATTCATAATGAGAATTCATAATCAGGATTCTTCATTAGAATTCAATGTCAAACTACATGAAAATTCGTATCCAGAATTCAGAGTAGAACTTTATCAGAGTTCGTATCCGGAATTCGGAATGAAACGTCATTACGGTTCTCATCCGGAATTCGGAGCCTAAAACAGAATGCTTCGTATCAAAGTTTTAAACAATTCCGAGAATATAGAAATGATTCCGATTCTTATACTTAATAAATATATGGATATAGATAATGAAAATATGATAAGGATAATTTTCCTTACAAAAGTGATCTTCCTTATAAAATCGATTTTCCTTACAAAAGCAATTTTCCTTATAAAAACGATTTTCCTTATAAAAGTAATTTTCCTTATAAAAGAAATTTTCCTTATAAAAGCAATTTTCTTTATAAAAATATTTTCCCTTAATGATAAGGTGTTTCTGATTTTCAAAACAATAAGGAATGGAAAAGTCATAAGGAAAACCCTATTGACTCAACAATCTCCCCCTTTTTGAAAAGCACAAACATCCTTACGAAAAAGAAAGTCTAAGAAGAAAGAAAACATTAAGACTTATCTCCCTTTGCTTATGGTTCTTGATGAATTCGACTAACTCCCCCTTAGACTTTGAAACTCTAAGGATCATATTCTAGATTTCCGGAATGATATTTCTTTAAGAATAAGAATGACTTCTTTAATGAAAAAACTCCCCCTTAGATAAACTCTATTAGAGTTTGTTTTCTTTCTCATCATTTGTTAAGATTATTTTTATTTTCTCCCCCCCTTTATTAGGGTTCTTTTCCATCTCCCCCTTTGTGATTTTCAAAAATAATTCGAGGGAATGGAAAATATAACAAAGTACCTGAAAACAAATTAGTGGAAACAACAAAAGAGACGGGCAAGCACAATTTTCATTAAGTTTGAAAGTTCAAAACCAAGGAAATTAAGATACAACAAATGATTGGATTTGTCTATTTTGGATATTTTTTCCTTCACCATGAGACCCTTAAGAATAGTCTTTATCTTCTTTAAGTCTTTGTGGTCTTCCTCAGCTTTCTTCTCTAACAGAACTATTATTTCACTTTGAGCTTCAATCTTTTCTTCATGGGCTTGAAGCTTTTATCCCTGAGCCTTGAAGATTTGTTCTTGATTTGACAAATTCTCTTCAAACTCAATCTGATGATCGCTTTCATACATCCAGTTTTGAGCAACAAAATTCTGCTTCCCATTCAGATCTCTAACTTCTTGAATCCCGAAATTCTTCTCAGCTGTCAACTTTTCTTCAAAGGGAGAAGTAAGTTCATTTATCTTCCTGTCTTCTGTCTCAAAATCATCCTTAACATTATATTGGAATTCATCAAAGAGCCTCATATCTTCTACAGTTTTCCTCGACATACTAGTCATCCACTTGCAAGACCTTTTGTGGGCTTCATAGCCGACAAAGAAAGTTTTGAACTGAGCCTCAATCTCAACACATTTGTCCATAACCATGGATACTGAGGCTGTTTTCTGATTCAATGAATGTTGAAGCATCTGGGATCTTGAATCAATACTCGAGAAGGTCAAAATGGAACCCACCAACTTCTTTAATGGCTGAACAACTAAGGCATGTCCCAATGAGGATGACTCTGAATCCGTGACTTTGCTTGGAGAATTTTCTTCTTCAATTTTCTCAACCTTTATCTTCGAAGAACTACCAACTTCCCTTCTTTTTACCGCCACTGAGCTCGGGGTATCAACAACGAGTTGCTTTCCCTTGTAATTTTTTGGAATGTATTACTGTTCCGGAGTTTTCTTTTCACTATTAGAAACTTGAACAACATTGTCTTCATCATCAACAAATTTTTGAGAACCATCCTCTACATTCTCCATTTGAGAAATATCATGTAGTAGTTGTTCTTCCTCTTCATGATAAGATACTTCTTCTTCCCCATTCTCCTCATCCTTCCCTAGAGTGACTAACTTAGATGATTCAGCTTCTTCTGTTCGAAGCGACAAATGTTCTGAAGGTTTCCCCTTATAATCGTCTACTTGCTTCAAAATATCTCCGTTCTCACCACTACCTTCAGCAACTGCTTCTTCCTCTTCCACTTGCTCAATTTTCTCAACTTCCTCAACAGGTTTAGTAACTGACTCTTCCGTAGTGACATAGTTTTTTCCTGGAGTCTCAGGTAGAGATTTCAAAGAGAAAGATCTCGGAACGAGAATGTTACCGGAGGCCATCTCATTAAACATAAACAAAGTCTGAACCACCTCATCTTCAGACATCTTCTTCTTAAGCTTCTTTTCTTTCACTTGTTTTTCTAGCTCATCCTCTATCCTTTCCTTCAAGGCATTAGCCTCCGCAGGATCCAAGCCAAACTGAGGCTCCCCTTTCACTCTTTTCTCTTTGATTTCCCTCCACTTAGGAACTACCTCATCAGGGTAAGCTTTCTTCTTCTTCTATTTTGAATGTGCGAAATGAAATTCCTTAGATATGGGATTCTATGCTTCAACTTCAACTTCTTTCAACTTTCTCTTCTTCACCCGTATAGAGGATTCAGGTTCACCAACTTTCAGAACCGCTTCTACTTGAGCTGGTAAATCAATGAACTGACCAGTCTTTTTGTTGAAGGCAACATCCAACCTTTTGAGGGTACCATCACTCACCAACATAATTTTGCAAATTCTTGGCTTAGACTTGCAAGCCTCTTTGAAAGACTCAAGGCACCGAACAATTAAATTCGAGATGATTGCTGGATACATTATGAACTGCGCTCTATGATTCCCTTTCTTAACATTCTCAATGGTAATAAGAATGTGTTTCATCAGATCAAACATCCTTAGATTTATCAGAAAATCTAGAATGTAGATCTTGCTTTTCATCAAACTGTCTTTGTCACCCTTTCTTGGTACGATAAAGCCTTGTACCCATAATTCTAGAATCCGAATGTTTGTAGACAGAGTAGAAATCTTTGGAGCCTTGTCATCTGACTGTCCGAGACTCTCCAATGATTTTTCCTTGTCGAAGCATCCCATTGAATCTGGCAACACATGAGATATGAACTCGGCTTCTCCTTCATTATTCAGCCCTACCAAGCTGGCAGCCTTGGCATAAGAAAGTTTATAAGTCTTGCCATAAGAAATAAACGACAAATTATCCCTACCATCTTCCTTAAAGAATGAAAATATCTCATAGAACTCTATAAGAATCTCCGAATATACTTCATCTTGATTTCCAGGCTTGGACACAGAAACATGTTCCCATCCGTTAAGCTTAATGTTCTTTGTTATAAGAGAATCATACATGTTGAGGAAATCAGGATGAACCAACCTTTCTCTATATACTAACCAAATGGAAATTAGCTTAGTGGTTAACATGTCTTGAGAAGCTGCTTCCACATACATTCAGATCTGAAGACTTATGGGAAGTTCGGAACGGAGTTTGCTGAATATAGGAATGGCCTTAAAACAGAGAGGCAGAGCTTCGGGACGCTAGAGCTTGAAAAACTGATGTGGGACGACCATTTGGGTCCCCTTTATATAGGCAACTAAAAGACGGTTCATCTTCCTCGGTTGATCGAATGGTTGTAACAAGCTGAGATCAGATCTGACGGTTGAAAACCAATTCTCAAAAAAACCTGAATCCGATCTTTTGAGGTTTTTATAAAAACAATTATTTAATAAAACTATAATCTGAAAACAAAATATAAGAAAACACCAGCTAGTAAGATATGATTACGAAAACATAATTAAGGAAATCATACCTTTAGAATTCGCTTAGGAGAATTATTCAAAATGGGTATTATTCTTTTTAAGGAAAAATTAACTACAAAAAAAACTTTACAACTATGAAAAAACATTGTTCTCAAAAATCACTATGAAAAACTCAACAAAGAAAACGAAAAATCATTACAAAATTTTCGGCATAAAAATTTCATTAAAAAATTTTGAATACGAAAAGCTCATTATGAAAGTCTCAGTACGAGAATTTTGTTATGGAAACACCATTATGAAATTTTCTATTCCGGAAGTTTTCAAAACAAAAATTTCCATTCCAGAAGATTTCTATACGAAAATATCCATTCTGGAAAATTTAATTTCTGGAAATTCCCATTCCGGAATTTTAGTTCTGAAAAATTTGAAAACAAAATTTCAAAAACTTTGTTACTCTAACAAACAAATGTACTCCCTCTATGAAAAGGAGTTTATTACTGTAAGGAGACTTTTTCAACAGAATGTTTAATTAAGAAAGATTACCTTATGGTTATCATTCCTAACTTCATGTTTAATTTATTCAAATCTATTAGAAAGAAAAGATTTTGTGAAAATATCAGCAAGTTGATCTTGCATTCCGATAAACTGAAGAACAATATCTCCTTTTAGTGTGTAATCCCTAAGAAAGTGATGCCTAATATCTATATGGTTTGAACGTGAGTGATGTGCAGGGTTCTTACTTAGGGAAATGGCACTTGTGTTATCACACAACATTTGAGTTTTAGTAAAACTCAAGCCATAGTCTGTGAATGTGTGTTTCATCCACAACACTTGAGGACAACAACTTCCAACTGCTACATATTCGGCTTTAGCAGTTGAAAGTGCTACAGAATGATGCTTCATGCAGGACCAAGAAACTAATGAATTTCCCAAGAAATTACAAGTTCTAGATGTACTTTTTCTATCCATTTTATGTCCACCAAAGTCAGCATCAGAAAATCTTTTTAGAAAAAAATCATTTCCAGAAGTATAAAATAATCCTATATCCATGGTTCCCTTAAGGTAGAGAAAAATTATTTTTACTGCCTTTAAGTGGGATTCCTTTGGATTGGATTGATATCTTGCACATAAGCATACTGAGAACATTATCTCTGGTCGACTATATGTTAAGTAAAGTAAACTTCTTATCATTCCTCAAAAAGATGACTGATCTACTGGTTTCCCAGCTTCATAAAGATCTAAAGAATTTGAGGTACCAATGGGAGTACTTATACTCTTAGTGTTGTCATAACCATACTTTTTGAGAAGATCATTAATATACTTATGTTGAGATATATAGATTCCTTCTGGTTCTTGAGAAATTTGAAAAACAAGGGAAAAAGTTAACTCCCCCATCATACTCATTTCAAACTCATATTTCATTAGACTTGCAAAAGAGTCGGTTAAAGATTGCGGAGTTGAACCAAATATGAAGTCATCAACATAAAATTGAACAATCAAAACATTTTTCTTATCTTTCTTTATAAAAAGGGTTGGATCTGCATTTCCCTTAACATAATTATTTTGATGCAAAAATCCAGTGAGTCTATCATACCATGCTTGTGGGGCTTGTTTAAGACCATACAGAGCTTCGGTAAGTCTAAAAACGTGATCAGGATGTTTTGTATCTTCAAAGCCCGGAGGTTGTTCAACAAAAACATCCTCTTGGACATAGCCGTTAAGAAAAGCACATTTCACATCCATTTGAAAATGTTTAAAATTAAAGAATGCTGCAAAGGCAAGTAGAATACAGATATAATCATGTCTAGATACTGGAGCATAGGTTTATTCATAGTCTATTCCCTCTTGCGGATTATAGCCTTGAGCAATGAGTATAGGTTTATTTCTTACTATGACCCCATTTTCATCACATTTTTTTTTCTGAAGACCCACATTACTCCAATAAAAGACATTTCCTTAGGTCTTTTAACCAATGTCCAGAATTTATTCCTTCAAATTCATTTAGATCATCTTGCATGGCTTTGATCCAATCATCATCACCTAAAGCTTCATCAATGCTTTTTGGTTCTAATTAGGAAAGAAATTCTAGATTTTCTACTTCACTTTATAAGGAACTTCTAGTCCTTACTGGTTGATTTACATCACAGATGATACTATGACTGGGATGATTCTTAAGAAACACCATATTTGGGTTTTGAAAAGCCTGTTCATCAACATAGGGTATAATGTCTTCTGGGGTAAATGTTTCGGAAGTATCTTCTTGAACATTTTCCTTATCAGAAGGATCTTCTATCAAAGGATTATAATCAGTTTTTGAAAACACATCCGAGGATGTAGGCTGGGATAGCTTAAAAACAATAGGATCAGACTCATCAAATTTTACATGCACTGTTTCTTCAATAGTACAAGTATTTTTATTAAAAACTCTATAAGCCTTAGAAGTTGTGGAATAACCTAAGAAAATTCCTTCATCAGATTTTGGTGCGAATTTATGTAAGTTATCTTTAGTATTAAAAATGAATACTTTGCAACCAAAAACCTTGAAGTAGGATAGTCTTGGTTTTCTACCATTCCATAACTCATAATGTGTTTTATTAAGAAAAGGTCTAATCAAAACTCAATTTATAGTATAACACGCAGTACTAACAGCTTCATCCCAGAAATGTCTAGCTATAGAATATTCACTCAACATGGTTCTAGTTATCTCTTGAAGAAATCTATTTGTTTTTTCAACTACACCATTTTGTTGAGGAGTTCTAGGTGCTGAAAATTTGTGAGTAATACCTTTTCTAATACAAAAGGTTTCAAAATCAGAATTTTGAAATTCTCCTCCATGATGACTATGAATAGTTTTCAATGGAAGGTTTTTCTCATTTTTAACAAGATCTATAAATCTTTTAAAATAAGAAAATGCTTCAGACTTGTTTGATAGAAAATAAACCCAAGTAAATCTAGTGTAATAATCAACTAGAACAAACACATAGTATTTTCCTCCAATACTTCCAGTTTGTGTTGGACCAAAAATATCCATGTGTACTAACGGCAATGCATCAATTGTTGAGACTTCACCGATTGATTTAAAACTAGAATTATGTTGATTTCCATATTGACAAGGATCACAAACTTTAGAAAAATCAAATCTGAGATCCGGTAGATCCTTAACTAGTTTCTTCTTAGAGAGTTTGCATAATTTCCTAAGGTTACAACGACGTAGTGTTCTATGCCATAACCAGGAATGATCTTCCATTTCACTTAGGCAAGGTAAATCTTGGCTCCTGAGGTCTTCTAAATTTAAGGTGTAAACATTCTCATGCCTATTGGCTGAGAGAATAAATTCTTCCTTGAAATTGTGAAATAAGCACTTATTATTCCTAAAATTCACAAGGTATCCTTAATCACATAACTGACTTATGCAAATGAGGTTGTGCTTAAGACCCTTAACAAAAAGAACATTTGAAATCAAAGTTTTACCTAAAGGAATAATATTACCAATACCAACAATTTATCCCTTACCATTATATCCGAATGTTACCTTTCCTCCTTTCATTTTGATAATCTTTTCAAAATAGATTTTTTTACCAGTCATGTTTCAGGAACATCCACTATCCATGTACCATGTATTTCTACTGGTACTCTCTTTATTTTCCTAAAATCAAGAAGAGAATTAGACTTTCGGAATCCAAACTTTTTTGGATCCGAGATTTCCAGATAATAAAATTTTAGGTACCCACATTTTCTTAGAGAAATAGGCTTTATGAAATCTTATAGATTCGTTTTTTTAGGAAAAATTACTTGCCCCGTGACCACCACATTGACACTTTGTACAAAATGGTGCACTTTGAGGAACAAAATAATTGTTACTAAAAATCGGTTTTGCATGTGTATAACCAAATCCAGATTTATTTCTTAAAGGTCGTATTTGGGAATACATTTTATCAAAATTTTACTTACCATGGGTAAAGATTGATAAAAACTTCTTTAAGGAAACAATTTCGGACTTGAGTTCTATAACCAAGTTTTTAGCTTCAAAATCATTAGATTTAGATCTAGAGCTAGGCTTAAAAACACTTTTCTTAGAAATTACTTTTTCTAACTCTATAGAAAGTTTTTTCTTCTCAGAACATACTTCCACAAGATTTTTTGAAATATTTATAAAATCATCATTTTTTCTATCAAGATCTTTAGAAATATCTGATATCTCTTTCATAAGAATAGAATTCCTTGAGTTTTCCTTATCATGTTTTTATTGAGTTTGGAATTATCAATTTCAAGAAGTTCAGCAAACCAAGAGACTTATTCATAGGTAGGTGAGGTATTTTCTTCATCAGAAGAGGATTATTCATCTGAGGAGTTATAATACATAATATCATTAGAATTTAAAGAAACATTGGTTAATGATTCAACATTTCGTCCCTTAGCCATAAAACAATGATTGTCCATAGGTAGTCTGGCTATAAGACCATGATTCTTCTGTCCTGAAGATTCATAATCAGAAGATTCATCTGAAGTGTCACCACCACTGGCACTCCATGTATCACTAGCTTTCAGAACATTCTTAGCTTTGGCTTTATAATACTTCTTTCGGTTTTTGTCTGAATGCCTTTCTTTCCTTTCTTTCGTTTTGAGTAGTTTGAAATCTGGTCTAACATGTCCAGCTCTCTTGCATTCATAACACGTGACTTCTCCATCTTTCCTATCTTTCCTTTCCTTTTTCTTATACTTTGATTGAAAATTTCTCTGGCCATCTATCTTGTTCATCCTTCGAGCAAGATTTGCTAACTCATTTTCTGATATTTCACTTTCATTAGAATCTGATTGAACAACCATCTTCTTAGACTTGGATCTGGTTACTCTCTCAGGAGTCTTAGCTTTAATATGATTTTATGTTATCGTAAAAGCAACAGTACCATTCCCATTTTTCTTTTTGATGTTGTCAGCATCTCTATTCATTCTAGTTTCATGTTGGAGAAGAGTTCCGAATAACTCATCAATATAAATTTGAGTGACCTTCTTGTTCTCATCTATAGCAGTTCTTTTGGATTCCCACTAATTGGCCTTAATTTCAATTATCTTATCATCAAGCGCTTCATCATCTAACCCTTTTTCTCCCATAGACTGTAAAATGTTGATGATATTCATAAACCTTTGTTGTACTTTGAATATTGGTTCACCATAAGGAAAATTGAAGCCATGATATTCAGCTCTAAGAATAGCTCTCCTAGTCTCAATCACTTTAGAAGTTCCAAAGTGTGTAACCTCTAACTTCTTCCAGATACAATTAGCTGCTTCAAAAGAAGAAATTTGGCTATATATATTTCTAGTCATTGAACAAAGTAAAGTATTGTGTACCTTATAATTGAGTTGATACTCTTGCTTTTCCTGGTTAGTGAATGTTCTAACTTCCTTATCAGGAAGTTTATAATCTCCAGTAAGCATAAAAAAGTTGTCCACTCCAGTATTGATAACAAAAGTCTTCATTCGATCTCTCCAATATTAATAGTCATTACCATCAATTATTGGTGGTCTTTTGGGATTTATAATATCAATGGAACCAATATTGACTCCTTCCATACTTAAAATAACCTTTAGCACACAAATTTTTTAGAAGAAAAAGTTCGTAATCACAACATTCGGAATGAAAAAGTTCGGAATGACAAATTTCGGAATGATAAAGTGAGCATGAAAAACTTATACGTGAGTACAAGTATTTCAGATACCTCCTCTGATACCAATTGTAGGATCGAAATAATGATGTAGATGCTCAATATACAAGAGGGG
This sequence comes from Viscum album, assembly GCA_963277665.1. Lineage (NCBI taxonomy): Eukaryota > Viridiplantae > Streptophyta > Magnoliopsida > Santalales > Viscaceae > Viscum > Viscum album. Next base: position 305,887,031 of record OY728150.1, read on the forward strand.
GTGAATTGTATACATTAAAAATTACTTTAACAAAGGAAAGAGATAAGTTTTACAAAGTTAAACTAAGCAAATTCACAACACCTCTAACACCAATTGAGAACTTGATATAAGGAATGAAGTTATAAACTTCACGTCCTATGTACTTTCTTAAAACTGGAAAGAGATTCTGAAAGTAGGTTCCGGAAATATGGATCCGGAAATTGAAACTTAACTAAAGATTACAATATGAGATTCTACCTTAAAGCGTATAGAATCTAAATGGAACATAGTACAAGTAAGGAAGAATAAGAATGTTATAATTTCCTTATAATACAAAATGCAACGGAAACAAACAAGTAGTAAAACTACAAGTAACAAGATATAAGTCTTTTAACCAAAAAAAGAAAGGTATCCAACAACCTTGGATAAAGGTCCCTTGATTTATACTTTCAAGCAAGTCTGTCTTACCCACACCAGGGTAAGCCCTCTATACGAAGATCAGAGTCTCTGTCTTGCTATCCCCGCAAGCCCTCAACTTCAAGGTAGTTGGCAACCTCTGTATTCCTCAGCATGGAAGACCTCGAACTTCAAGGTAGTCAGCACCTCTCTCTTCCTATCCCCAGAAGTCCTCGAATGTAATCACCAACATTCGGAGTTGCACGAAGAAAAAACTGAACGAACGATTCAGTACGCACAAGGCATGAAAATATTTCTTTCTCTAGAAATCACCTTAGAAGCGTGTGGTCTCTAGATCGATCAAATTCTATGTCGTTGTTATGAGCTCTTTCAAATGAGCTCCTATTTATAGGCAAGTTCGGCCTCCTTTCCAACAGTAACATTTTCTTTAAAAATCGGAGCGACGGGTACACGTGTAACTTAACCAACGGTTAGTTTATAACAGAATAGACTACATCGTTATATAACAAAACAAGTGTAACAGAATGTACGAAATCGTTTTAAGTCTAACACAAAAGTTTTGAGTGAAGGTTCGGAGTGTAAAAAAAATGTCAAAGAGTGGAAAAATTATAAAAGTGTAAGCAAAATGAAAGTTTAGAGTCTAAAAAAAATATTCGGAGTCTAACTATTCAAAGTGTATAAAGAAAAGATGATCATATTCTGTTTAATAGGTGAATTCGGAATGACAATTCATCATCAGAATTCGTAATGAGAATTCGTAATCAGGATTCGTCATTAGAATTCGATGTCGAACTTCATGAGAATTCGTGTCTAGAATTCGGAGTAGAACTTTATCAGAGTTCATATTCGGAATTCAGAATGAATCTTCATTACAGTTCTCATCCGGAATGCGGAGCCTAAAACAGAATGCTTCATATCAATGTTTTAAACAATTCCAAGAATATAGAAATGAATCTGATTCTTATACTTACGAAATATATGGATATAGATAATGAAAATATGATAAGGATAATTTTCCTTACGAAAGCGATCTTCCATATAAAAGAGATTTTCCATACAAAAGCAATTTTCCTTAAAAAATAGATTTTACTTATAAAAGAAACATTCCTTATAAAATCAATTTTCCTTATAAAAGAAATTTTCCTTATAAAAGTGATTTTCCTTAAAGATAAAGTGTTTGTGATTTTCAAAACAAGAAGGAATGGAAAAGTTATAAGGAAAACCTTATTGACTCAACAATTATTAATTATATTTATTATAGATACATATTGATGGTTGGTCAGGAAGGGCGAGGTTAGAATTTTTATGCCCAATGACCCATATCAACCCAATCCTAACATGACTCAAATTAACCCAACCCATATATATCTCTTATGTAACCTAAAACAACTATACCAAACATAGATAGGTCTGGTTGAGGTAGTCTAGTAAGGTTATGTTCAGACACCCCTTTCTCCTCTACTTTTGTAAATGTGGCCATGATATGTGTATGTGTAATTAAAATATTATTTTATGATTATAATGTTATTCCATAAATCTAGTAATCTAAGTAATGGTAATCGAATAACACTATAAAAGTTGATCATGGGATTCATAAAGGTACATCAAAAATCCATGATGTGTAGAAAGGTCATCAATGACCTAGGTATTGGTAAATATGATTTTCAAGAGTTAAAAAGGTTGAAAAACATTAATATAAATGTAATGAGAATAATTGTTATGTTATATAACATTTATATCCCTTCTATATATAAATAACATTGAAACAATGGAAGTAGTGTAAAGGTGAAAATGTTCCAATTAATATTCACTTGAGTTTGAAGGACTAATCTAAGGGTCATATGAGACCTATATAATCATCCACCTGACCACCAATTTCATGAGAAAATATAGAGTGATGAAAAAAAATTTATTCTATACATGATGTTTTTATTATGTAATAATTATACAAGTGAATGTAGGAATGAGTTTGAACATGTGGTTGTTAAGATGTTTGTTCATTATGTCACATCAGTCATGGTCTATTGAGTTTTATATGTTATGTATCTAAAAACACAAAGGTTTATTTCCCACAGAAAATCTACTGACCTTATGTATCATATAGACACTTTTGATACATAGTGAATTTGAAATGTCCTGGTTCTAGAAGCCACCCAGAGGTGCCCCCTACCCGGTTGGTCACATGGCCTCAAGCGCACTTCCCCAAACGCTAGAGGTTTCTTACTAAAAGAGAGGGGCCTTGTGTGTGATAGTGGGGACACTATTCCCTCATTGAAAGAGTACACAATGGTAGTAAACAAAACATGCAACAGTGAAAGCATTAAATATACAACAACAATTCACAAGTAAACATCGGAAGACTAAAAAAATAAACCACAGGAGAACATATGTATATATGAAATGATGCATGATAAATATCTTAGAAAATATCCAAATAGGTCACAATGCTGGAAATACAAATAGTACCAAAACAATTATAGAAGCAAAGATAAACTTCTCCCCAACATCACAAGCCTATGCTTCGAACCATGCTCTCCTACCCCAAGTAATCAAGTACCATAAGTATAAGGGTGCCTACCCTTGTCTATACCTACAACAACATTGTCTGTTTGGGCCCAAAATCATGACCCAAACAATGTGTGAGACTATATCCCAGTGAGAAACAACCCAAAGATCTGTGCCTAACAGTCAGTGATCATATGGTAGGTAATAGCATAGTAAGCGGTAAACAGTAACAATAAACATCAGGCAGTAATCAGTAAACAGTAACTGGATGATATATGATAGTAATCAATCCACAGAACAAAAATAAGTAGTGAAGGAAACAACTAACCACAACAGGAACCCCTATGGGAGGTACTCATAGCCAACCCCTCTGGTCCTATCCAAGAAGTACCAACAACCGTCTAGGTAGTGCACTCAGCCTAACCCCTCGGGTTTGGTCATAGGAAATTATAAGACTCTCAGGAAAAGCTCTCTCATTCAATTCCATTTATATTCTAGGTTAGTCAGGGAATCTTTGAAGAAGATCACATGGTCTAACTCTATTAAAGCCCCAAGGTCTAGAAACTCTCTGAGGAAGCTCACTCGATCAATTACTCCTATAATATCACGTCTACCACAGACTCTCTAAGGAAGCACGCTTGGTCAATTTATCCTCTAGCCTGGAATGGTTAAAGGAAATTCAAACAATATAAAGACTCTATGAGAAAGCTCACTCGGTCTACCCTCATGTAGTCTATAATAACCAAGACTCTCCATGAAGTTCAGTCGGTCTATCCCATGTAGTCTACAATAACCAAAATTCTCTAAGGAATCTCACTCAGTATACCCTCTTATAGTCTATAATATCCATGACTCTCTGGGAAGCTCACTCGGTCTATCCCTTATAGTCTATAGAACCAGGCTCACATAGTCTCTTTCCAGTCAGTGCATAATAATTCTATAAGGCCTAAGTACACCTAAAGTTCTACATGGCTAACCATTCTACATAACAATAAGCATGTCAGGTATATCAATCATCCAACGGTCACAAGGGATAGAAAAAAGTTATAACGATCAAAGGATAAGAAGACCCAAAGGGTAGTAAACATTACAAGGCATGGAAAACCCTCCAATCACATCAAATATCCTCATAAGAGATCAAATTTCCTCTACACAAGAAAACACGAAAGGCATGAAAACAGCAGGGGAAAAACGTAACATGCAATACCCCGTTCACAGGTATTGGTGGGAATTTTGACATAAAAATCAATGACATCGAATGGTAAGGTACAAACCACCTACATTTGTTCTAGGAGATCAATATACGTGAACCATGAGGCTTGATTATCTTTAGAATGACTTAGATCTATGAAAATTCAAAAAACATTCAACCCACGATATCTCAAGAAATTGGGAAAAACATGGAATGAAACTCAAGAAGAAAGACAAGCTCACTGCTGCGGTTCCAATGAAATTGATGACAGTCAATTTGGAAAATGGACAGATGCTTGGGGGCTTAGAGGATGTTCGTGGCTGTATGGACGCTCCCAGTCAAAGAAACATGAGAAGAATACATTTCTGTCGATTAGGTGCGACCCCAGTCCATTTTATGAAAAAAAAGAAACTACACGGCATGTACTTCTAGGGTACACGATATGTAATTGACTTTTCCATACTCTGATTGAAGGCGCCTCCACACCGCCCCTACAGACCATGTTTGGGGCCCGGACATGGCCAACACACGACCTCACATTTCTACAAGGTACAGGGCGTGTACTTATAAAGTACATGGTGTGTACTTTGAAAATTTCTAGATTATCCTCTTTTTCTCAAAAAACGACAAGAAAAGGAAAAACATACCTAAAATAATGATCCTGGTTCATAAAAACTTCCACCATTAAATAAATTTTTCCTCGAATTTCCCATGAGAGGCGCATAAAAAGAAACCCCGAACAGCTCCAGCCACTGCGATCATACATCATCCTCCCCCTCCTATGTCTCATCCTATACACTCTCGTGCTGCTATAACACCTGTACTAGAGGAATAGACCATCCATGGAGAACCTTCGTACTGCAATTGACAATCTGGATAGGATTTTCCTCAAATGATGCATTCGCTTCAAGCTCAACATTTTTGGGTTGAATGACATGAGACGGGGTTGAAAAGTAATGTTGGGGCTAAGAGACATGGAAGAAGTCTTGAATTTCCTAGTACCTCTGAGGTTACTACAACTGATAGGAAATCAGGCCAACTCTCTCCAACACCTCAAACGGCCCGGCGTACTGCGGTGAAAGCTTATCCCCTCTCTGAATACTCTTGTGTCCCAACCTCGCTGCGATATGCAGAAAATCAAAATCCCCAACCTTGAACTACAGAGGTCATCTTTGCTGGTCAGCATATGATTTCTCTCGAGACTGTGTTGTAGCCATCATCTTCTGAATCAACTCTATCGGCTCTAAGGTCAACTGAACAAGACGATGTCCCAGCAAGGATGCCTCTTCTTCCTCTAGTCAGCACAAAGGTGATCGGAATTCCCTACCGTATAAAGCCTCATAAGGTGCCATCTGAATAGTCTCCTAAAAACTATTGTTATAGGCGAACTACAAAAGAAGAATATGACTCTACCAAGAATCTCCAAAGTCTAGAATGGAAGCTCGGAGCATATCCTCAAGCACCAGAATCGTATGCTCGGACATGCCATTTGTCTGGGGATGGTATGCTGTACTCAAAAGTAAATGTGTACCCAAAGCCTTAATAATACCCTTCCAGAACCATGAAGTAAAACGTACATCCCTGTCTGAAACAATGGAGTGTGGAACTCCATACATACGTATAATCTCTCAGATGTACAACCGTCCCAGCTCATCAACACTGAAGTTCACTTTGATCAGTATGAAATGAGAAACCTTCGTAAGCCTATCGACGACAACCCAAACAACATAACTCCCTCGTGGAGACCTTGGTAACCAGATCACGAAGCCCATTGCTACATCGTTCCACTTCGACATGGGAATGCATAACAGCTGTAAAAGACCTGCCGGTCACTGATGCTCCACTTTCACATGCTGACAAGTAGAACATCTCATAATGAAACCCGCATCTTCTCTCTTCATACCTGGACCCCAGTACTGGTGGTGTAGATCATGATACATCTTGGTGACGCCAGGATGAACTGCCCAAACTGAGGAATGAAAATCCCGCATCAGCTCTTCACCTATGTCTACTAGCACCCATATGCATTCCTAGAAATACCAGATCTCGTCCTCTCCCATTGTCCATCCAGGAAGAGGGTCCTCTCCTGACACAATCTCCTATAGGACTAGGCCTTCTGAGTCTGATAGATGCCTCATCCCTACCCGATCAAGAAGGGTAAAGGTAAAAGCTGCAGAAGATAGAAAATATATCCCTGCCTGTCATGCACCTCCAAATGAATCTCAGAGAACAGATCCATAGCTTCCACTCACTACTAGCCTCCTGAACTGCATGTATCTGAGTTCTCCTACTCAGTGCATCAACAACTACATTGCCCTTCCCAGGCATATTGGAAAGCTCAATATGAAGGACTAATGATACTTGACCCACATGTGCTGTCTTAGATTCAGGTCCCTCTGAGTGAATATGTATTTGAGACTCTTGTGGTCGGAGAAAACCACAAAGTTCTCTCCTAGAAGATAGTGTCTCTAATAGCGTAAGGCGTGAACCACTTCTACTAACTCTATATCATGCGTCAGGTAGTTCCTCTTGTGTGGCCTCAACTTCCGAGACCCGTACGCAATGACTCTATCTCCCTGCATAAGCACAACTCCCATCCCAACACCAAAAGAATCATAGTAGATTTTATAGCTGTTGCATGATAATTCGAGACTAGTATCGGTATTGATGTCAACCTTACTTTCAGCTCATGAAAGGATGACTCACAAGAATATGACCATAAGAACATCGTGCCTTTCTTGGTTAGACATGTTAGCGGTGCTGGAAGGTGTGAAAAGTCCTGAATGAAACTCCTTTAGTATCCATCCATCCCTAGAGAACTCCGCACCTCAAATATGTTCTTAAGATGCTCCCAGGAAACTACAGCTCTCACTTTCTCTGGTTCCACTCATAATCATGGCTCCGAGATAATGTGACCCAAGAAGTGAATCTGATCCAGCCAAAAGTTTCATTTTGAGAGCATAGAATATAACTAATGCTCTCTCAATTTAATCAAAACGATATCATGATGGGTAGCATGGTCATGTAGAGTGAGAGAGTACACCAAGATATCATCCACGAAGACCACCATTAATGATTCCAAGTAAGGAGGGAAAACTCGGTTCACGAGTTCCATAAAAGCTGATGGTGCAATTGTGAGTCTGAATGGCATGAATATATACTCGTATAGACCATACATGATTCTAAAGGCCGTAACAGGTATATCTGATGGTCTAACGCATAAATGATGATAGTCGGATCTCAATTCAATATTCAAGAACACTCGGGCTTCTTGAAGCTGATCAAAGAGTTCATCAATCCTCAGTAGGGGATATTAGTTATTCACCATCAACTAGTTCGGATTCCAATAATCCACGCAAAGCCTAAGGGTGCCTTCTGCCTTCTTTGCAAACAGGATAGGGGAACCCCAAGGAGAATACTAGGTCAGATGAATCCCTTTGCCTGAAACTCCTCCAACTGCTTCTTGAGATCCTGCAACTTAGGTGTATCCATCCTATAAGGAGGAATGGACAATGGTTTCACTCCTGGAATGAGTTAAATCAAGAAGTGTACCTCACGCTCCCAAGGCAAACCTGAAAGGTCCCCTCGAAATACTTCTATGAAACGGTCCACCACTGGGGGAAATTATTACTGAGATGTCCCCTGGTCATCCAGATAATGACTGGAAATCTAGGATGCAACTCCTCTTAACCCATGATGCTCTTGTACAGATCTACTCACCTAGACATCCCACTCACCACTACAGAGAAAATATCCACCCACTGGTCATACGATACTCACCCTGTGGCAATAGCAATCAACGACTGCCTCGATGAGAACTAACCAGTCCATATCGAGAATGACATCATATGTGGTCATATCTAGGACATCGAGGTCCCATAAGAAGTGACATCCTGCAACCTCAAGAGGGAACTCTCTACACTGACATTTGATAGAATTACTCATTCCAAATGGTGTATCAAGAGTCAACATGTCGGCAGATGAAAAGATACAGAGCCCATGGCTCTCCACAATAGTAACAAAGATAAAGCTATGAGAAGCACCATTATCAAAAAGAGATGAAGATAAAACTGAGGGTACTAATATCGGACCTAGAACTGTAGAAGGGTTGGGATCCTACCCCTGAAGGGTCTGCTCCACAGTGAAATTCTGGCCTATACCACGACCATACACCACTGGCTGACCACTCTCAGATAATCCACTCTGCTGTCGCTGGTAACCTGGTGACTGAACACCACGACCGTGACCTCCACCTCAGCCCGAACGGCCGGAAAAACTCCACTTCCCATACTAGTGAGACACTGGAGATACATCTCTTATATTCAGGGTTATATAAGAACCCCTACCATGAGCTATAGGCAAGGATATCTGAGAAAAACTCTAAAGATGGCACATCTTTCCACAAGATCAGCACTCCATCAGGTCTCTCTAACACTGAGGTCTAGTATGCCCACTCCTACCACACTGGTAGAATACAACCTAGCTACCAGAAGATGCACTCAACCAACTCTGATCTCTTCAAGGAAGCTCCCTACGGCACTTCATTCTATCAGTAGGAGGGACACTGAATCTGGATGTCTAACCGCCCTAGCTCACCGCTCCAGAATATCTCAGATTGCGCTCAGTGATCGGCACCTGGTTGATGATAGTGGATATCGAATTCAACCTGAAGATATTCATCCGTGAATGGATCTCCTTCCTAATAATGTCCTCAAACTTCCTAGTAAGGAACAAATCATCACCTACTAGAATAGGTGTGAAGCGTTGCAACTCGGTAAAACGAGATGAGTACTCCATAACAGAAAAATCACCCTGCTTGAGACTCATAATCTCCCAGGCTCGGTCGGCCCTCAAGGTATCTGGATAGAAGTAATCGTAGAAGATGGGATGAAACTCATCCCAAGTAACGCTATATTGGCGCCTTGACTGTGATATCACCTCCCACCACCTCCTGGCGGTGTCTCAGAGAATATAAGTTACAATCTTTAACCTTTTCTCTGGAGGTATCTCTGGATTCTTGAAGATCGTCAGTGTGGCCTCTAGCCACGAATCTGCAGCCTGGGGTCATCCATCCTCTGAGAAAGTAGGAGGACGCTGCTACTAGAAAACCTGCGTCAACTCATCCATCGATGGGGCAGGAGGCGTTGCCCCCTAAGAAGTCTGTATCATCCTTAGGGAGTCCTCCCTGAACTGCGCATTGGCACTTGAAATGAGTGTAACAACTGGTTCCAAGGCTGGCATAGCAGGAAGATCTACAGGAGGTCCCTAATCGGCCATATATGGTGTCTAATCACCATTTGGTAGCTGACGTACGACTGGAGGACGTCTTAGAGGCATAGCTCTGAAAGATCAATGGCACACCTTAGATCTGGATTATCAAGGACACAGAACACAAGATTCGAAACGGGAACAGGTGGAAGATACATTCAATTTTCACTAAACACGACTACACATTGTGTATCAAACTACATGTCACGCTCCATAAGGCCATTCAATTGGGCATGTACTTCTTCCACCTTTGGTCATGTAACACCCCAAACTACAAGGCATGTTGTCCCCACACACGGCGTCTACCTCATCTCCATTCTCCTGCCCATGTCTCCTTACACGGCTATCTCACATGGTCCTCTTAACCTTAGACTACACGACATGTTCACGAAGGACACAACATGTACTAGACAAGGTTTCGGCGACCCGTGTTGTTAGTTACACGGCCGGCTACACGACTGACCCTAACATGGCGTGTTCTGAACAAACACAGATTGTATAGGAGGAGATAACAATGTCATGTGTTGTTCGTGACACGGTCAGGTACCTGGAACAAGGATACACGGTGAGTTCTTACCCAACACGACGTGTACTACACGAGCTTCACCAACCCGTGTTATTAGTGACACGACTGGGTACACGACTCACTACTAAACGGTGTGTAATGACTATACACGGCGTGTTTATGAAAACTTTTTCACCGCCCCGTGTTTCTACTCACATAGTTTGTGACACAGTTTAAAACTACACGGCATGTAGTCAAGTACACACCGTGTAATTTGTGTTTTTTTCGGACAGTAGCTCAGAAACTGCACCAAAGCACAAAAAAAACTGGAAAACAAACATGAAGGTGCCAAATTCTGATCCATGAGGTCCCATACTCTCCACAAACCAAATCTTGGCATCTTCTACATATCATATAAAAGGGAAACAAGTCAATAATCCACCATGTTTCGATTCACGAGGGCCCATAACTCCTCAAGAACCAAAGTTTGGTGTTCATTTAATCAAGGCACAATACAAAAATTCCACTCTCAATATCTAGGGATTCTATCAAAGCATCTATCACAACATCATGCATAATCTTGACAACATCTACCACAACAACATGCAATCGCTAATGCACAATAGATGAAATAACAAGAATGCATGGAATGTGATTTCTAACAAGTGCCTATATGATGCATGGGATGGCATACCCTCATCTCATCGGGTTGTGACAGAAATAGAACCGCACTAGCACAACAATAACAACACAAGGATGTGAATCAATCTAGTTGAAATCATATCAACCGTAAAATCTAAAACCAAAAAACTGCGATAACGAGGTAGATTGACTTTTCCCTATACACAGGTTAGCTACTCCCAGGCACAACTTATTACCAAGTACAAGATTCATACTATCCCTATTAAAAGGTTCCAAATAGTAAATCAAGAGAAAATAAATCCTCTGATACCACTTTGTAATGTGGGAGTTACGGAAGCCACCCAGAGGAGCCCCGTACCCAGTTTGGTCACATGGCATCAAGCACATTTCCCCAAATGCTAGAGGATGCCGACTAGCAGTGAGGGCCTTGGGTGTGATATAGGGGAAACTATACCCTCATTGGAAGAGTACACAATGGAAGTAAACAAAACAGGCAATATCAGAAGCAGTAAATATCCAACAACAATGAACAAGAAAGCAGCGGATGAAAAAAACATTAAACCACTGGAGCACATATGTATATATAAAATAATGCATGATACATATCTAGGAAAACAACCAAAAGGTCACAATGCTGGAAATACAAATAGTAACCAAACAAGTACAAATGAGAAGATAAAGAGCTCCACATCATCAAATTCCTAAGCTTAGTGCCATGCTCTCTTTCTCCAAGCAATCAAGTACCATATGTTGAAGGGCACTTGCCATTGTCTATACCAACAAAAAAAATTCTGTTTGGGCCCAAAAGCATGACCCAAACACAGTGTGAGACTAAATCCCAGTAGGAAACCACCCGAATAACTGTGCCTAATAGTCAGTGAGCGTATGACATGTAATAGTATAGTAAGAAGTTAACAGTAACAGTAAACAACAGGCAGTAATCAGTAAAAAGTAACAGGATGATATACGACAGTAATCAATCCACATAACAACAAGTAGTGGTGAAGCAAACAGCTATCCACAACAGGAACCCCACTGGTAAGTACTCATAACCAACCCCTCTAGTCCTATCCAAGAAGTGACAACAACCCTCTGGGTTGTGAACTCAGCCTATCCCCTCTGGTTTGGTCATACAAAATTATAAGACCCTCTAGCGAAGCTCGCTCAATCAATTACCCTTATAGTCTAGGGTAGTCAGGGACTCTCTGAGAAAGATCATGTGGTATAACGCTCGTATATCCACAAGGTCTAGAAACTCTCTGAGGAAGGTCACTCGGTCAATTACTCCTATAGTCTTAGGTATACCACACAATCTATGAGGAAGCTCGCTCGGAAAATTCCTCCTCTAGGCCTGAATGGTTTATAGAAATTAAAACAAAGTAAAGACTCTCTAAAGAAGCTCACTCGGTCTACCCTCCTCTAGTCTATAATAACCAAGACTCCCTAGGAAGCTCACTCGGTCTGTCCCCTGTAGTCTACAATTACCAAGATTCTCTGAGGAAGCTCACTCGGTGTACCCTTCTGTAGTCTATAATATCCAAGACTCTCTGGGATGCTCACTCGGTCTATCCCTTATAGTCTATAGAACCTGGTTCTCACAGTCTCGTGCCAGTAAGTGCATAATAATTCTATAAGGCCAAAGTACACCAACAGAGCTACTTGGTTAACCATTCTACAGAAAAACAAGCATGTCATGTATATCAATCCATCCTACGGTCACAAGGCATGGAAAACAGGTATAATAACCAAAGGCTAACAAGACCAGAAGGGTTGTAAACATAACAATGAATGGTAAAACATCCAAGCACAACCATTATCCTCATACAAGATCAAATTACCTCTACACAAGAAAACAAGAAAGGCAGGAAAACAATAGGGGAAAACGGTAACACACAATACCCCGTTGACGGGTATTGGTGGGAATTTGCACATAAAACACAAAGGCATCAAACGGTATGGCAAAAACCAGCTACCTTGATGCTAGGAGATCAATATTCTTGATCCATGAGGCTTGATTCTCCTTATAACGACATATATCTACAAAAACACACAAAACGTTAAACCCAATATATCTCGAGAAGGAGGGAAAATCATGGAATGAAACTCAAGAAGAAGGAAGAGCTCACCGCTGCTGTTCCAACAGAATCGACGACGGTCGATTCGGAAAACGGAAAAGGGCTTGGGGGCTCAAAGGATGTTCGTGGCTATACAGACGCTCCCGGTCTATGAACCTTGAAAAGAAGACGTTTCTTTCGATTAGGTGCGACCCTGGTCTGTTTAATGAAAAAAAGAAACTACACGGCATGTACTTCGAGGGTACATGGTGTGTACATGGACTTTCTGTACTCCGCATTAAGTGGCCTCCACACTACCCCTACACACCGTGTGTGTGGCTCGGACACAGCCAGCACATGGCCTCACATGGAAATAAGGTACACGTCACATACTTATAAAGTAAATGGTGTGTACTTTGAATATTTCTAGATTTTTCTCTTTTTCTCAAAAACGGCCAGAAAAAAGAAAAACATACCTGAAAGGAAGACACAGGTTCTTACAGAATTTATAGGACACATGCTTCATATATCCGATATTAATATAAAGGTTCAATACTATTCATAGATAATTTTTTGTTGAAGTCTTCAATTGAGTTCCCAAAATTATTTATTTAGAAGATATGTAAATGTGCTGATTCATTTGTGAAAAATTCATGTTCAAATATAATGATCCAGGATCAATTTTGTGATTATATCTACAAAATGAAGAATTCAGATCATTGGGGAATCTTTGAACCATGATTCAGGTAATTTAAAAATATCATTGTTCTCTCCATGCTTCAATCACATTATATAGATGATAATACCATGAACTTTTGGATATGAAATATATGGATTTTATGGAATATTAACATGAATGTAAAGGTCACAATGACTCCAATATATCTAAATAGTAATAATGAACCATGGATTCAAATGTGTTTTATTTGGAATTAGATATGTAAATAGATGTATTATTATTCTATAAATTAAAGGATGACATTTATGAGAGTTTGATTACAAGAATGATCTTTTGATACATCACATATTTACTACACATATTTATATTGTTTTTGGTCTCAGATGAGGTAGGAGCATAGTATCTCAATAAAGTTCTACTAACTTTTCTATGAGTGCAATATAGTGAAATAGAAAAACTGATATAGTAACACATTTCACAACTTTAACATTGATGAGAAGAAGAACGTGTCTGAGTGTTATTCCAATCCAATGAGGAAGAATTAGACAAATAAATGATATAATTCATGTAAAAATATTTTGTATCACATCCATGACAATGTAATTAGGTGATCCATCACAAAAACTACATTTTATAGAATTTGAACTAGAATTGAGTTTTTTTTTCTTTTGTTGATCATATTCCAATACGAGAAGATGAGAGAACCATCCCAAATTCATACACTATAGAAAAATGAGGAACCTTGTGGAAACACATCAAATAAGTGAAAACACAAAAGAATATTAAACCATAATTTAATGTAGGGACTCAAGCCATCAAATTTGATATTGGTTCAAGTAAGTACAACACCTTTCTATTGGTTAAATGTATAAAACCCCTCAAATTATTTCAACATTGTCAGTTCTAGGAAAGAATGTTCAATTTTATATCCATTTCATGGTTTCTTTCATAATAATAAGTATTTCATTCAAATGGGATAATAAACATAATGTTATAGGGAAATTATCAACATTAAAGAGGTCAACCTCATTAACAAACACCGATATTGGATTGTTTTTCATTCATATTCTACATCTGGACACCAAGAAATATATACAAACTAAGATAGATATTTCCACATAAAAATTATGTAAATAAACGATAAAATGGTAAAATAAAATTTGAATAAAAGTAAATTAATAATGATTCCCCCCCATCCGTTTATGACTCATAACTATATGATCATAACAATAATTAATGAAACCATACATAAGATCATGTCTAACATATCGCATATGATCTACGGCTAGATAAATCATACATTTAATTCACTAAAAATGTATTTATTTCTTACATTAATTATATATGTAATTCTAGCCATATCTATACATGACAATTTGATAAAACCATCCCACTAATGGCTTTAGTGAGTTAAAAATTTGAAGTAATGCATTTTGTGAAATGATGAGACATTGTTATGGTATTCTAAATATTTTTATACATGAACATATTAAAAAATATTAACTCTACAAAATATATTGGTATGATGTTAATAAACTCTTTTTCTTTTTTAAAATTACTTATTAATGGATCATAATCTATCTAAGAACCTTTGTTATCAAATATTATCATTAATAATTATTTTTAAATTTATTTTGTTACTTGTATATTACTTAATATTTTATGTATAAACACATATAATTCCAAACAATCTTAAACAATCATATCGGGCACCATATTCAATTTATAATAGCATTCTATATTCCCAAAATCATTTATACCATAAATTTAATCTTATTTTTGTATTATAAGAACATTTATAAAAAATACTATTTTATTAATATCAAATATGAAATTATATGATTCTAAAGTTATTTTTAATGGAATATTTTATACATTAAAATATAAAATTTATATTGGTTGAATCAAAATTACTCACATTTTAACAAACATCATGATAAATAGTCATTTCCAAAAAAAATTAACCTTACCTAATTCTCAAGTATTTATTGAACTTCCAAATTCATAAACCATTTGTATTGAATCCATCATCTAACATTGTTAATTACAATCCTTCTATTGGAATAAATCATTCTAAAATATAATTGAAATAACATTTATATACACATAATTTAGTAAGATCCATCTGAGCATGATATATTCTTTTTCATTCATTTTCATGATTGAACAAAAAGTTTCATATTAATTTTCAGAAAAACTAAATAATATATTAATTATTAAATTGATTATGAAATCTTGTCTATGCATTAAAAAAGTATATATTTTTTGGACCGTACACATCAAAATAAAATAATTAATTTCAATACTTATTAAACATCATATGGACATTCAAAATTGTTTCAAAACTAGTTCTGGTATACCAAAAAAACTATTATTAGGAAAATTATGACAACCTAGAAAATCATAATAATACATAAATTTCATTTCATATTTTTATTAATGATTAGATTTTATAGATTCTTATTAACACTAATAATTAAATATAATATCACAATCAAAATAGATAGAGTTTATTTTATATAAATTGTCTTCTATATGTAATACAAATGTACTTAAAAGATTTATTTATTAATTAAATAACTTCAATTTAATGAAATAGAATTGATTTTAGTTATCATAATGTAAAAACTATATTAGGGTTATTTTTTCATTGTTTATTGATGATATATTATTATATGGATAATGAAAATTATTGTATTCTCAAATACAATAAAATTTCCTTTATATAATTTTTCCAAAAGATACACTTTGTTTTCAAAAATATTAACGATAAATTAGTCTAATATTTTTTCATAAACCAATAAATGACTTAGGGTTAAATTCAATATAATATTCTAGTGTAAAATCATTTTTATTCATAATATACATTTAAAAAAAATACTTTTTTATTTTTATTTTTTTATTTTGTAAAATTTAATTTTTACCATTAATAGATATTTAATATTTTAAAATTGACAATTTATTTTTAACCATAGAATTAAAACTGTTTAATATTTAATATTTATTTTTGTGTCACACATTGTTTACCATAGTAAAAAATAATCACCATAGTTAGGGTTAAAAGGGTTAAAGAGTGTGTTAAACTATTAGATAAGTCTTCAAATATCTCAATAATATGTTAAATTTTGATAGGATGAGTGTAATTGAACCATAAATTATCCAATATTAAAATAAATTTCCTTTTAATTTTAATTTATTTTAAACCCATATATTTTATGATATATTTCTCTTCAATTATATTTAATTTCATCGTTAGTTAATGATACATTGGAACCCAAGTCTATATAATCATTAATATTGTATCATAATACAACCCTACCATTAAATTGGTTTTCTTAATATGACTAACCATGTTTTAAAAAAATTGTAAATGTTTTATATAAATAATATATATTGATAAATAAGTACTCAATTTTTAGAAATTTTTTTATACACTTAAAAAATATTTCCTCAAAAAAAATTTTATGAATTTTTATGGGGGAATCATATAACTAATTACCTATATTTTATGAAAATATATATGAAGAAATGAAATAATTTTTGAAATCATAATTTAAATATTATCATAGTTTGAATTTCTTATAATTTTCATAAAATATTTATTTCTCATTAAATAGTGAAAAATAAGGATAATTATTGAAAAATGTATTTTTTTATAATATTCAAAAATAAATTTTATTTTAAATTTTATGAATAGTTAAATTAGTAAATTTAATATATTAAAAAACAAATTAATGTAAATGGATTTATTTTTATGATTTTGTTTTAATAAATAATATTTTATACATATGAAAATATTTTTTCTAAAAAATTATTTTCCTCACATTTTGTAATTTTTTTTGGAACATATTTTTTTCAATTTTAGAAATTTAATTTGATAAAATGAATTTTCAATTTTGAATTGAAATTTAAAAATTTTATCATGAGGCCACAGTCATTTTTGGTCCTAATGTGATGTAAAAATGAAAAAAAAATTCATTGTACTTCTGGATTAAATTTTTTTACCAGGGGTGTATTAAATCAAGAGAGAAGGGTGTGTTTTACAATTAAAAGTATCATAATGATAATTTGTGAAAATATTTATACATCATAAAATCCAACCTTTTAGTGTCAATACAATTTTATGTAATTGGTTTTTGTACTTAATTAATATATTTTAATCATGTTGGAAATTCTAGTAGTGTCCTCTTCCAAACTAATAATGTTACACCACACTATAAAATTTTTTAAGCACCATTGATATATTTATATTCCAAAAAACCATACAAAGTATATTATTAAATAATATATCCATGAAATATATTTCATTGTTTTCTTAAAAAAATAATCCATGGATCTATATTAAAGAATCTAAAAGTGTCCAACCAAAGATGATGTAATCAAACTTCCCGACAACATAAAAATTATTTATCCTAATATATTCTATAAATATATATTAATAACCATATAATATAGAATAATGTACCTTAGATATAATGATTTTTTTTAAATTTTTTAACAACCAATATCCACCGATTATTTAAACAAATGGGAAGTGAAAGTATCAGGCATGCATATGTGTGGACTACTGCCTTCATGTAACAATAAATTTAATTTTCCATCACCATAATTCATAAAATTTTATAATGATAGGATTAATGATTGTATATGATATTTATTAAATAATTATTACTCTTAAATTATAATATAATATCTACCTTATTACCTTTCAATCCATTGGAAAATGAAAACGTTACTTGTGAGTTCGTGGTGACTACCACCTCCCCGAAGAGATGTGAATATATTTTGGATTATACTTTATATGGATTGTAATAAAGATGGATTTAAATTAAATACACACACACACACAAATACACACACACACAGATATATATATATATATTATTTTCATTAAAATTATCACTTTATAATCATAATATAATATTTCAATTTCTTTCCTTAATTTCTATTATAAAATTAAAACAGTGTTCATGTATATGTATGTGCTGCTATCTCTATAAACAATTCGAATATTGTTTTTATTTATAATTTTTATATAAGATTCAAAAAATTTATATAATTTTAATATATATGATACTTATATAATTATTATATTTCTTGTAATTATGGAACCATGATAAAAGAACATGTACTAGAACCTCAGTGCCAAAACATCCATGAAAAATAAATCAATTATCCCCTGGGATTATGATTTTAACTAATAGTGTTTAGAAATATGTGATAAGATATTATAAGAAAATAATATATTGTATGATATGTATGAATATTTTCCAAGAATATATTCCTAAATATATATATTTATAATACATGAGACTTAAATTGATATGACGTAAGATGAGATTTACTGTAAGGGATTTATTTTTCAATCACATCTTAATCTGGATTATGTATACCAGAATTTCAATTGAGGGGATTAAATTATACATTATAAAATAAAAAAATTTACTTTTTACTTTTACCTATATATATATATATAAATTAATTTTCACGTTTATACTCTTTTATAAATAAAATTATTGAGAAATGTGTTTCAAGAAAACCATACATCATTTTCAATTTAGTCCAAAATATTTTTTATCCATCTCAATGTTTTCTTAAAATATTTTCTATAATTTTTTCAGTATTTTTATATTATTTTTTAAAAATCATTTTTACCCATGTTTTAATTTCTAAAAACACAACTGAATGGAAAATTTTTATCATATTCTGAATGCGGTATTGTTTTAGTTATTATCTAAAAATTTAAAGGAATCGTGGATTTATTAGTTGCAGGAATAATGAAAATTTATAACTCTATAATAGATTATTGATTTGATGCATCATTTATAGGTTTTCAAGATTCATTTCATGGAAAAATTTTCCATAATGTTTTATACATATTTTGTTTTTTAATATTAGATTCCAAAATGAATTGGTATTTTGGTCATGAAAAATTACATAGATCTTTTAAATAAAATTTTCATCTATGATAAAATACATTTATATAAATCATTATTTAATTAGTATGTTATCAAATTATAAAATGCATATTATTAATTTGGATGTTCTATTATTCATATGATGTGATATTAATGAAATAAAATTAATTTCCATGGTTTATTCTATAATGATTTGATTAATTTAATATTATATTTTGAATGTTATTTGAATGGATTATTATTATTTAATACTTGGGTCTATCATAAACCTCCTATGAATTGGGTAATTTGATATTCATATATCATGAGATGAGGAGGATAATCATTGTAAAGATCTAGAATTATTGTTTTTACATATTGAAATGTGAGTACCATTGCCTCTAATTATTCATTTTGGAATATACATTTAAATGAATGAAAATAGGTTTTTTACATTTTTGTGCATGAGTATGATTGAATTTTAGCAACAATAAAATCATTAGGAATATACATGACTAATCATAAATATTCGCACAAAATTAGGATTTATTATACTAATGATTATACATGTCTAGGTTATGATTCTTGAATTATGATTAATAGTTTGACAGCCTTATTGATTTTATCAATATATAAGAAACGATTTTTGAACTTATTATATAATATTATATAGGTTTGAATATTTTATATTGAGACCATGGACATGAATATGTTATCATATCTTTATAATCAATATACACTCTAATTATTGATATCTATCTTTTTTACACATTTAAAAAATCTTTTCTCACCCTTAATTATGTTTTCATTCCACTTGTTTTAATAGAATATTCTAGGTGTGATGATTCTCGAATAGTAACATATATAATTAAACATTTTTGAGATCATGAATATCGTACTTAAATAAGCTTATGATGTATTTAGTCTCCAATTAAACTACACCATTGCAGGCCTTGAGCAGGTATTATTGTCTAATTTTTAGAATATACATATAAAAAGATTTAATAGATACATAAATTGTGTCTAGGTAATTATTTTGGTATTAGAGAATGGTTTAATTACACTTTGGTGATGACGGTTACAAATATTTGGTGAAAATTCTAGGTATAAGTCTATATGTATGATAGATTCCTAATTCATTCGTAAATTAGTGATTGTTTAATTTTTATAAAGAATACATCAATTTATGGACACAGGAAATTTGGTATTTTCATGCCATGGATACACTTGGCATGACAACATTAATGGGGTGGATTGGGAATTAACTAGATCATCGCCCATATAATATTAAATGGCCTATGAGTAAACACATGGAAATACAATCTTAGCAGATTTTAGGGGATTATATAAATTTTCATTATAAACCATTAATAAGTATTTTTATAGATGATTATAGAGATGAATTAGGTTAAACAAAAGGATGCATAAGTTGATAAGATGGTTCCATAATTCATGATGTTTCAAAAGTTTATTTTTATGAATATATTACTCGTCGTAAAAATTATTGTAAAATGATTATTAAACTATTTTTTTTGTTTTATTTAATGGAATATATCCAAAAGAAATTGTGTGAAAAAATTATATAACATCCAATGTTATAACAATAATGAAGACAGACCAAAGGGAATTGGAGATATAATTAAATATCTAGTGATGATTCTCACTCAACTAAATCATGCTATAAATGATAACACAGATCATGTTGAGAATCCGAATGCACCCAGGATGGAGAAACACACAATTGAGTATTCCATGAGACAACCCCACCCTCTATATATGTGTAATATAATCCTCTAGTCTCTATGTAATGGATCAATGTGATCAAAAATTTAGTTTCCATTAATAAGTTCTATAACCATTATAATTTTTATTAGAAATATATCCCTTGGTATACTATTTTTCTCAATGGTGGACTCTAATGAATATCATTCTGAAATATAAATAAATAGAATCTATGGAATTAGAGGATTTATAGAGAATGTTACTCAATAAACATTCCACTCAAACCCTTTATAGTTTCATTGAATGTTAATTTTGTGGATGAAACTAAAGGATTTGGAATCCCTTGGTATATACCCTGAAAAAATTACAATATATTCAATGAATTCCAGTGGATTTATAATTAACCGTATTTGAAAAAATGATCCATTACCCAGCATCCAAAAACAATGACTTCAAATTGAATTTTCCATCAGGGAATTTTTATAGATATTATGAAATTATTCAATATTCCTTAATGGTGGAAATAGTGAGTGGGAGCTTCATTTATTCTTCATGTTTTAGTGATAGGAATAAAAAATTGATCTCAATGGGAACATGAATTGTAATTATCATGGAGTGAATAAATTCTGACAAGGTAAAATCCAAAAATGTTAGGGAATGAATTATGGAAATTATTTGAAATAAACTATGAAATGAATTATTTTTTGAAATTTCTTCCATCAAGCCGGTGATTTTCGATGGGGGTGAAAATGTCACATAATTTCAGAGAAGATGATAATGATTTAACCACTAAAGATAAATTATTCATATATAGGGGGATTGCAATTATTTCAATCAATGTGCTTATCATAGAGGTAGGGATGACAATTATCATCAATAACACCCTTCTAAAAAGGATAAAAGAATAAAATTTTCAATCTTAGTTGAATTAGGTATGGAGAATGGAATGATGAAAGGTTCAAATTTCATCCAATCAAGAACTATAAATATTTAATGTTATTATATATCAATAGAAAAATTTATATCTAAATAACTAATTATGGGTATCATGTCACCACATCAATTAATAGATTTTGACTTATCCATAATAACTCTAAGGTGAACGATAATCCCATCTATCATATATAGAAAATATGAAATAGAATTTTAAGGGAATTAAAATTCTATAAATATTGAAATTCATCATCTAGTAAAATATGATGTGGTATACGTCATGGATTGCCTCACTCTAAATTGATCGAATGTAAATTTATTTGGAAGGGATTCCATGTATGTTATACGAATTTTCTTATGATAGTCTATCTGCTTGAGGATGAACATGAACATCTACTGGATGTTAGTTCCATTATATGGGTCTGATTTTATATTAATGAAAGTTGTATATAACCAACGGTTCGTAATATAATGAACATAGAAGATATTCATATTATTATAGATTATGAATATGTATTTTCTGATAATCATACTATTATTCCTCTAAATAATGATGTTTTTTTTGTTAGAACTTATGCATCATGGTAAACCAATTTCAAAGACTCTATATACAATATTATAAATTGAGTTATAAAATTTAAACTAAAAACTCCATTAAAATATATATAACATATTCCATTAATTTGGTACTTAACAGTGGGGAGAATGTGTTCTCATTATTAACAATGAGGATGGGAGAATAAATATTTTCATTAAATATTGATAACCTTACAAGATCACTATCATGAAATAGTATCATCTACCTTGTATTTATGATTTTGTTGAACAACTACAAGGATCTCAATACATTTCCAAGATTTATCATTTATTTGGCTATAGACAATTTCTGGAAAATAATGGGGTATATACTTGAAATCCTTCCTTGTGAGGTATGGTCTGAATCAGTTGAAATTCCACTTGAACTTACCAATTCAGCTCATGTATTTTTTTATTGAATGAACATAGTCTTTAGACGTAACATTGATCAATTTATGGTTGTCTTAATATATGATATTAATATATATTTAAAGAGAAATTAAGATAGTAAATGAAATTTTTTAATTGGGATAAAGACCCTATTAGAAGGGTAGTTTTTATGTTAAATTTACCAAGTGTGAATTTTGGATATGAAACAACATATATTTTGGATATATAATTTCATTTTAGGGAATATTAGTTGGTCCATTAAAGATGAATGCTATTAAATAATGGACCAGAATAACCATGAATACAAATATGAAATGTTTTATTGGAATTTATAGGTACTATAAATACAGTTTAAGATATTTATCATAGATACCAAATCCATTAACCATGTTTACATAGAAGGAAGATATGTGTTTTCAGAAAAATGAATGTGTGGAATATTTTAAGAAGACTAAAATAAGGATTTATAGTGCACCTATTCTAACATAACACTATTGTATAAAAATGTTCATAATATTTAGTAATTCACCAAGGAAGATATTAGAGTAAATAAAAATTTTGAATTATATTTTGATGATTTATGCCTCACAAATAGATAATATTCATGAGAAAAACTATTTGACTCCTGATTGGGAGTTAGAAGGAGTATTATTTGCACTAAAAATATGGAATCATTTACATTTTTAGAAACCGAGTGATTTATATTATAATAAAAAAGTAATAATTTATATAATAATGTATAAATAATTAAATATGTCCTCAATAACATGGATATAGTTGATTAATAATTATGACTACTAAAAACATTACATCCATATGAAGGAAAACATGGTGGCTAATGCTCTGAGTCAGAAATACCATTCCATTTTTTCCAAGATAAGGAATAAAATAAATCCAATATTTATATTTTTACAGAATATGGATACTTAAATTATGAGTAATGGGAGAAGTTCCACTATTTATCATATAAATTTTGAACAATTTATTCATTCAAAGATTAAAGAGGCATAACATTATGATATAGAGTAGAATAATATGGTGAGTAATTTTTTCAAGATAATATTTGATTTTTATGGCTTTATGAAGATTATAAACAGATTATATGTATTGAAAATACATAAAACAACATGATTTATTTTGAAGAAAATTGTGCTCGATATCGAATATGACACAAAAAACCGAGTCTAAAATGAACGTTGAAATAGTATTGTTTGAATATGATCATTATAACATAGTTATTAAAATGCAAGGGTTGAATTTGATAAAATTTTTTTTGGAATACATATTATTTTCATACATAATATAAATTTATTAATAAATTTTTATTCAATAATCACTCATTTTTTGGTCAACTTATTTTATACTTCATAAAATACGTTGTCATCGAAATGATTTGTATTACTTTTGTGAGTGGATAAAATAATAAATTTCTTCCACTATGGTAAATGTTATTTTATAAAAAGGGTATAATTTTTTAAATTCATATATCAATGTTAACATTAGGTTAAATTTATATATTTTTTTGAAAAACATAAATTTTATTGAATATGAAAAATTCAGTTTTTTATGAAATCATTAGATTAATTTAAATTGTTTATAAATTAAAAATATATTTTGGATTTTTTTTAGAATTTTATAGGATTCAAATTTAATATATTATTAATTTATAGTAATTTAACATAATTTTATACATGAATGTGATATAAAAAATTTATACTTAAAAATATTTTTTTTGAAAATATGTTTTTCATCAGGTTTTGAGGGTTTAATTTTCATTAAAATTCAGCCACATCTATGAATGGAATCATAAAAAATTTAATTATATATTTTGAATTATGGTGTCAAAATTTTATAAATATATTCCATTTATTTTTTTTAATTATGAATAGTAACTAAAATAAATATTTTTTCATGATAAATTTAAAATGGGATAATTATTGGTGAAAATATTTTAATAAAGGCTAAAAATATACATACCAAATTTCTTAATTTTATGAGATGATTAAATCTCATCTGTAATAATATAATATTAAAATATATGACCTTATATTTCTATATACCCATGATTGTCACATTTCTAATGCTTTTTGTAATTAAAAGACAATAATGATATTCTCTTGTTTTACTATATTTTATTTTTTGTAAATATTTGAAAAAATATGGTATGTTCACTTATAAATATTAATTTTATGGGTAAATATTTTTCATTTAATATTATAATTTATTTTCAATTTTTAGTGATGACTTAATAAACTTAAATTCTAATGAAACACATACCGAATAATTATTAAATTAAATGGAATGTAAAATATTTTATTTTAAAAATATTTATTGTAATATAATTTGAGTAAATTATTAATGTCAATTTTATTTGATAAATATAACATATTTGGTAGTATTTGACTATACATTTTATAATTCTCTATTTTCATTGATGTTTTTAAATTCAAATTAAATAAATAGTTTCAAAAATTGGAATCAATGATATTTTATATTAAATAATATTTTATTAAATGATTTAAGTTTTGAAAAAATAATATATTAAACTATGTGAAAGTGGAAGGGTTTTTAATATAAATAATTGTACATTTATGAGTATTTTTTCAATTTATAGTAACTTTATCGACCGCTAAAGTGTAAAAACATTAATATCAGAGTAATTGCCAAAAGGGGTTAACATAGATTAAAACTAAAAGAGAAAGGATCGAACATCAACTAAACCTGTAAAATTTTTATTAGATTAAAGGATATAAAATCATCCTTGTAGTATAATCCACTATTATATATTTTGTTCCATTTTAAATTGAAAATTCCATTACCTTAATTTAATACAATATGAAATTCGAAATGTGACGCTTCCCTCTCTCATAAAAGGGAACATACTCTTTCCATTTATACACACTACAAAAACAATATTTTTAGAAAATATATTCCCAAATACCTTAGGAAAACATTATCATTTTCTGAGATTCGTTGGTTTTACCATGAACCAGTGTAGGGAATCATTTGGTGCAAATGATAAGATGTTTGGAAAAGAAGATCTATAGTTCTTAGCAAAAAGTTTTTGATTTACTTTATCTTCCACCACCTTAAAGTATTCATCAATAATAATGAAAAAATGAAAAAATTATCTTCCATATATTTAGATGAATTTATCTTTATGGAATTACCTACATCCATATCTCCTTCCATAAAATGGAAAAAAGAATAAATAATGTGTACAAAGGACTACTGCCTGAAGAATTGATTTAATTCGATTTTCCACCACCACCTCATATGGATGTTTATAAAAATGTATTCAATGTATATATATATGAAATATATATAATTTTTATAATTAATATATATTATATTTTGGTATATTTTGATTTAGTAGAAAATTATAACTTCTTTAGTGCATACGGGTGAACAACCACCTCCCCGAAGCGATGTGACTCGGTTTTCAACACCAAATCACATGGATAATATATATATATATATAAATATATTTAATATGGTTGTTTTTTATTTATAATAAAAAATTAATTATATAATGATATAATACTACTTACCTTATTTTAATATTAATCATGATAAATAGAATTGTTAGTCATGTGTGGGTACGACCTACCTCACCATGATTTTAACGTAGTTTTTTTTCATAACCATATTTCAATTGATTTATATTAATAGAATAATTTATGTATAAAAATGATAATTATTTCATTATTATGTTTCTTTATAATTTATTATAATTAACTCTTTTACCATGGAAAACGTACCGAAGGCATTTTGAACATATGAGCAGAAATCATCAAAATGTCCAATGTGATGTTAATTGATTATGTAAATGAATATAGATTGGAAATAAATATAAAAAAATGAAAAATAAAATCAATACTGGATCTAAATAATTTAAATTATTAAAATATTTTTATTATTTGTTAAGATAAATAATATAGGTGATGAGTGTGACTCTTGGTAAGATATATTCTTTTAAAAAAGTAATCTTTTCATGTTTCCCAAACAACAATTTTTCTTCCTTCAATATATTCTTATAAATTTTCCATAAAAATTATTGTTTATTATTAAATATATTTTAATGATCATTTTAAATCATAATGGAATTCTATTGCATTATTTTTATAAATATAATCTTTTTACGACTTTTAGAAAATACATTCGTTTTCAAAATTCCTCTTTAAAATTTCAAAATATGAATTTTTTTATTCCATGTATACATTTTTAAAATTATATTAGGTAATTATTAATATGTAAATAAATTATTTATAATGGATTTTTTTTTAACTTTATTACTTTAATTAAATGGTTTTCAAAAGTAATATTTTTAGTTTTTATGGAATCTTTTTAATTTCATTACAATAGAAAAAAGGAATTTTCTATTTTAACATATATGACAAAAAAAATTTAAAAAATTCCATAACCATTATTTTATATTTTAATTCCATTATAATAAGATTTTTTTATTCAATGAGGAACCCTACTTTACTATGTTCTGGTTCTTTTGAAAAAAAGGTTTAATGTATAATTGATATTTTAGTATGTGAATTTTTTGGGTGCCCAAAATATTTTTGAAAACATCAAGACATTAGGAGTTATGATTATTTTATGGTTTAAGGTTTTTATTTATGATGATACATACCTCCATTAAAAAACCATGTATGGATGGGTATGTGTTATCCCTCTAACACATAAGGAAAGATTAATGATGGAAGATGACTGTGAGGGTTATTACAATACTAAAAATAAACGTTATTTTATTTGTAAAAGTGAAGGTTATTCTATATATAATCATGAAGGTTATTCCATTTAAAATATGAAGGATATACCAAACATAAGATTGATATGAAAATTTTAGCACCCATAAATTCTAAAAAAATATCATTTAATTCAATACCATGTATGACATGAAACACCATTCATATAAAATAATATAATATACAAATAAATTTCCATATATATACTATTGTAAACAATTAAATTATCTTATATAAATTCCAATGGATGCAAGAATGAGTTACCTTATGTTATATGAAATAACAATATTCTGCGATAAATTATGTTACATGAAGGACAAAGTTTTACAATTTGTATTAATGTTATTATGTAACATAAATTTTTTCTCTTAACCATAAAATTATTGTTTATGAATATGATTATATAAATTATTAAAATATATTTTCTAATTAATTGGTTACTTGTTAATTAAAAATAAAAATAAAACCAGTTGAATATAAAAGAATTGTATACAAAACTATTTTTATATGCCCATTGATTATAATCATAATAATTTAAAAAAAATAATATTTGAGGATTATATTAATAATATATATATATATATATATTATTTATAAAAATTAAATTAATCAAACCAATTTCATATGAATATGATAATTTTAAATTCAATTTTATGAATAAAATGAAAAAGTTTTATAAAGGCATTTATTCCATCCTTTAATGACGATATTATTTGAATAATTAAATTTGATACATTTAAAATTTCCAATAGAAATAATAAAATTTTTTAAATTCCAATTTGAATATTATATTATGGTTAATGTTTGTTATTTTAATGATAAGTTTCATTTTTTGATGAATAGTGAAAAGACTGAATTTTAATTAAAAACTGACATTTCATTTAAATAATTTAATCGGTTAAAAAATCATTATAATTGGATTGAAATTAAAATTATTTAAAATATATTTCTATAAATACCCTATATATTATTGTAAGACATTTTTTTTTGAATTTAGATATAAAAATCAAGTAAACGTTTTATGATTATCACTTTACAAATATGCTTTCTCATTCCATCTGCAAGATTAATTTAAAATTAATTTCTATCAATTAAATGATTTTAGTCTATAAAAATTGATTATATATTTGGAATAAGAGTAATTTATAACGTGAAATAATTCAAAAATTATTTTTTATTGTGTGATTAGTGAAATTTGTTAAAATTAATTACAACGATTAAGAAAAAAATGAGTTTACCAAGGGATTAACCATTTTTCCAAAGATGCAATATGTTCTATATAATTAAAAAACCCATAGTAGGGACATAGTTTGACATTATTATTTCTATTATAGTGTTTTTTTACTTATTTAATCATATTTTTATTGAATATACATGGGTGTAATAACCTTTTAAAAAAATATACAAGTATCTCACTAACCTCAAATAGAACAACCCCCCTCTCCACCTTCGTCACACCTATAAATCCAAGATGCCTTAGGAAATAACTACCAATATCACTCCAACAATTCCCTAAAATAATTACTTTAGACTTATATTTATAATAAATCCTTATAAATATTGAATTATAGAAAACCATTGAAGGATACATAAAGAGAAGGTAATATTTTCCTAAAAGAGTTTTTTTATTTTTTCTTTTTACAACACATTATTTTATTTTTATATATTTATTATATAACTAACATATTATCATAAATATACTTATATTTAGTGATGTTATGGTTGTTACCTAAAACACCACTAACTTACATCAAATGGGTTATGAAATAATCATTTTTGTGTACAGAGGATGGTCGCAACTTAAACTAATGTCATTGATTATTCCATTACCACCATCCAAAGATGGTAACAATGAGTAAAAGTCTATTTATTGATGATATATATTATATTTATGATGTCATTATTATTTATTAATGATAATATACTTTTTCCATAATTCCCTCATTTTTTTGGAATACGATAATGGGGTTCATGTGTGCGGAAGACTATCGCCACACGAAGATATGTCATTTGTTCATGCTTTACATAGTACGTATTAATGATGGTTTTAATACTAATATGTGACATATATTGTAATAATTACATTTTTATTATAATATATTTAATTTTTTTTCATTATTTGAATATAACAAAAACATGGAAACAATATTAATGTATACATACGACCTTCTATCTCAATAAACAATGTAGTTAATTTCCTATCAAAAATTTTCATGGAAAAAAATAAATGAATATATAAAAAATATATATGATATTTAAATAAATGTTTAAATTTTGGACATGGTGAAATATTGATCTATGTAATAGGAACAAAAAAATAACTAGTCAAATCAAACATTAAAAACAATGAACATAACACCTGAAACAACGACACTAATAAATTATTATTAACAAACGGGTGATAAAATGATATAAAAGGATAATATATGATATTGTAAAGATTAATATGGTCATTTTATAATTTAATAAAATTATAAAACAATTCTACAAGAGGATAGTTTGAGTTGAAACAAAAGGGAGTGCAAAGAAATGGATTTAATCTCAATTTACATTTTATTGAGACTTTTATATTAGTATACAGTAATTAACATTTATGTGATGTGCCAATGAGCATGTAACCTAGTGGTACAATATTCTTCATGGAACATATAAGACCAAGGATCAATTAGAGGTTGGGGAGAATTTCTGGGTTACAGTAGTAGGGTACCCAAACAAGACTGTAGCAGTGACAGGACAGTAGCAGCGACAATAATGTAGCGGCGGAGGGACTGTAGTAGGTATGACAGCGGTGGCGGTACTGTAGAAAAAACTATAGTAGCATGGGTACTGTAGTAGTACTATTCACCATGGGTTCCTTTGGGAAAATAAATGGGCTTTCATGCCTTGTATTCAGGACACTTGTCCTTGGGCCTTCGGGCTATGTAATGGGTCACACTCTACCATATCTAAAGAGGACTTTTATTTAACTAATAAATTAAGGCTATTACCCCAACTGTTAAAATATAATTTATGTGATGTATATAATACTCATATTATTTTTAATATCATGAAAAATTATTTATCCATGGTATATCATGATTCAATTTAAATTATTCCATGTAAGGGGATTTGATTTTATAATTTCAAAGTGATGAATGTTACTGTGAAAGATCAATTTTTTGTTTTCTTGTTAAATTTCTCTTGAACAATAACATTATTTTAATTAATTTTTAGCGGAAATGATATTTCAAATAAATATCATTATTCTTGGTTGATGGATATGATTACCTCTTAAACCATTTAGCATTTTATCATACGGTGTTTATTTTGAACGTTATTTTATTAACTATGGAAGTAGTTATATGTCTGTATCCATTACTCAATATAGATATTTTATAAGGATTTTCCTTTGTGAATTAAATTAGTTTTTTGATATATGTGGTTTGATTTGGACTAATATGATATTTTATAACAAAAATTATATATCTCAATGATTTATTTATTGGTCTATTGAGACAAATCAATTAACAAAAATAAATGGGGTTTTATCAGTCATTTTAAACCATTTTTTGATTAGACTTGATGGTATTGGTTTACATGTAACATATTCATGACATCTAAAAATTATTCATTATCATCATTTAGAATTTATTTATTATTATTATTCTATTTCCAGGATATTTTTTTCCTTATACATTATCTATGGATTCATTTTATTCTCTCTTTATTGATTAAATTTAATGCCTTTTTATTAATTACCATTAAATATTGAATATGACTTATCTAGTTATTTAAATGAAATGTGTGTCTAATTATCTACCAAGACATATTGATAATGATTTTTCATTCATGGTATATTCAACTGTACTGAACCATTACTGATCATTTTATCTCATCCTTTTTTTCATTCCCCAGGTTATAATGAAGAGATAGTTGAATGGGTTACAAAGGATATAATTAATTAGATTTTTATATGTATGATGTTTTAGTTTATAATAAAAATTCAACATCTAGATCATGTATATAACAGTTTTTTTCTAAAATTTATAAATTGTTAGACTCTATTTTTATTTTCATATTTTATCTATTAAAATGTAATAAAAAAAGTGATCAACTTGAGGATACTGATGTTGGGGTCGTTACAGCTGGTGTGAGAAAATGTTTGGTAGAAACCTTAACAAGGATTTTGTAAAGAATTTATTATGAAATATGACCTTAATATATTATATTATGACAATTATATAATATCACCATTATGTTTTTTTAAATATATATATTATGTGGTTTTCCCTTACGATAAATTCATTTCTAAAAAATTCATGTGGATATGGTTCTGCAAGAGATGTACATATGGGTAACAACTCAGAAAGGTAACTTTAGTCATGTCTCTATCATAACCTAGTATAAAATATTGGGACTTACAATACATCCTTTTCTAAATAAACATTAGATAATGCATACTTTCACGATTTCTATTTCTGGGGAATATGATAACATCATTCTTGTGTAATTATGACCTACCATCGCTATGAACATCGAATTTCATTTCCTAACACAAAATTTTATGCCACCGTCTGAAAAAATATATAATTAATATAAATTATATTTAAATATTTTTTACATTAAGGAGATATTAAAATAATTATCTATGTAATAGGAAAAAAACTAACAAGTCAATACATACTTGAAAAAACAAGGTAATTAACATTTTAGACAATGAAAATAATGTATGATTTTTAAAAGAGATGATTATATGATATAAAATTATCATATATGATGTTATAAAAATTGAAATGCTCATGTATTATGTTTATAAAATTCTTTAAAACATTATATAGGAGAAAAAAAGTGATAGTAGTGTAATGGATTTTATCTCAGTTTACATTCCATAGAGACTTATTTGTTATTATGAATCAATTCCATTTAATGCGGGGTATAAACTAATACTTATTCATGTAATATTGAACATAATTCATTATTCATGGTATTTAATATTTAAATATTAATTTTACCATCCATATAAAGTTGATTTTAAAATTACTAAGTTATGATTATTTTTGTTACATCTCACATTATTGTTTGATTTATCAAATTATCTTGAAAAAATCATTTAATTTTTATCATTTTTAATTGGAAATTCCATTTATATCAAATATCCAGAACCTTTGGTGATTTATATGATTATTTACTAAACATTGTACATTTATTACATTTATTGTTACTTATAATGTTACTTGATTAACTGGGGAAATATTGACAAATCCTAATCCTTTACTCAAAAAGATTGATTGATAACGAATATTGTTCCTGAATTAAATTGATTATTTTTTATATGAGTAATGATTTGTACTAGAAGTGACGGGTGACTCCATAATTAATAATTCACCTAGATGCATCGACTTGTCTCATGAGAAATATTAGTTGGCCAAATTTAATGGGTTTTACATAAAATTCTAAATTTTCTTATGAAAGGTCTTGAAGGTATACGTTATCATGTTTCTCATACATGATTTACAATAATTAATCACTTATTTAA
The DNA here is from genome assembly GCA_963277665.1 of Viscum album. Lineage (NCBI taxonomy): Eukaryota > Viridiplantae > Streptophyta > Magnoliopsida > Santalales > Viscaceae > Viscum > Viscum album. Next base: position 305,920,062 of record OY728150.1, read on the forward strand.
TTGAAATTTTTTTGTTATTATTATTATTATATACCCCTGATAGGTTTTTTTTTGATATTATGTATTGATGCATTTCATTCTCATTTTATTGACTGAATGTCATGTGTTTTGGTTATTTAAATTTCCATATTTATTATTTATATTGAGTTATATAAATGGACAGTTTGGGTAGTTATAACGGATTCCTTATTAATTATTATTATTTATAAACGATATCATCCACTATACTTAACCCTTACTGATCATTTGATCATACCCTTGTTTTGTTTCATTTCCATAGGTTATGAATAAGAGATCTTTACATTTTTTTCAAGAATAATGTTCATTATATTTTTTATGTATTATGTCTTATTTTCAATTACCAATATAATATCAGTGTCATGTAAATAATACATTTTCCTACAAATAATAAATTGTTAGGTGATTTGGTATTTGAATCTAGTATATATTCTTATCTTATAAAATAATTCCACAGCTCGGGGTAGCTAGGGTCTCGGTCATTTCCAAACATATTCCACAAGATAACTATTTGATTTAACTATGTTTTCTACATTTTTATTGAAATTTTATGATTTAAAATAGTTAATAAGTGAACATATTTTTGATGTAATAGATATTCGTATTCTTATGGGTGAAAAATATTACATTGTGACAATGTTTTCGAAATATTTTCATGATTGAACTGTAACAATTATATTTTTTCATTGCATTTTAAATTTATTATAAAATGTTTTGTGAAATAATTTTTGTAAGGAATATGGTTTATTTGTTTAAAGGTGCTTATTTTTAACCCAATGTTTAATTTGAAAAATTAAATGATTGATATGTATTCATTAACTAATGAGTTTCTTTCGTTCTATATATGTATCTTACTAATTTTTTTTTTTCATTCTACATTTTAGAATATTTTCAAAGGGTTTTGTGGATGAGTTGGGATAATAATGAGGAAAAGATCAAAATTTTGAATATATTCTATAAAAAACAAGATATATCATTTTTTTTTGTAAAAATGGATAAAAATTGAATGTATCTAATTTTTTATTTAAGATTTTTTATATAAGGGTGATTAACTAATTAAAAAAAACTATAAACCTAAAAAGATATTTTGGAATATAACAAAATAAATCCCTTACTAAAAAATATCATTATGTAATGTTTAATTCTTGGTAATTGTAGTTGGAATTGGATAAAATATTTATATAACAATAATGGAGAGGATATTATTTTAACAAAAGAAAAAATACTTCTATAACCATAATGGTTATAATGTTGGGGATAATTGTAGTTTATTTGAAAAAACTGAAAGGGTTAACGATATCATGGTTAAGGATTTTATTTATACTCTTTATAATATTAATTTTTATAGTTTTATTCTTATGATTATACTAAAAATTAATTTTAAAAAATGGATAGATATTGAAGGAATCAATTTAATGATAGAGGTGATGGATAATATGGTTATTGTATGAAATATCAACTGAACAGAATAAGAGCATTAGTGAAAACACATATGGTTATTCTTGACCATCAATCATGATCTATGATTAATAATGTGAAGATATGTGGGTATCCTTACAAATAAAATCATAGAGAAAAGAATTTAAATGTAATTTCATGTTATAGATATCGTAAAGCTAAAAATATTCACAGACCTTTGTGTCATGAATTTAAAACGAATAACTATTTTAATTGTTTTAATATAATGATATTTTGTATGTGGTAAAGGAAGTGAAATAGAAGTAATATTAAATGGAAAAATGTATCTTTATATTAATTTCATAAAGGGGAATAATGTTTATCCCAACATATCAATTGAATGATTTATACAAGGCGAGTATGCTCCTTATGAAAATAGATATCCTAGGAAGAATTATCAAGAACATGAAAAGTAATAATATAATGATAAATATATTTTATATGTCCAATTCTATAGTAGTTATGGATGAGGAATATATAAATGAAATAAGGATGTTATTGAACACATTTGAGAATATGTATTTTTAATTATTAATATTTTTACTAAATTCACATTTTTGAGTGTTGGATGGTTGTATTGGGTGATATAATAGAAATTAATGGATAATGGATTTGGAATAATGTATAATTATTTGGGTTTATAGATGTAATAAATAACAATGTATTATTTCTGGATAACAAAATAATTTTAATGACTAATACCCTTTTTTTATTTTTTGTGATGCGATTTTAAGTTGATTTTGGATATTTTGGAGAACATTTATTGGTTTGATCTATATAAATACCTTAATTTTATCGTGACATATTATTTTAGAATAACTTTATTATAATTTTGAGGAAATGAATGGAAATATATAAAGAAAACCATTTTTGTTAAAATATTATATAAATTTGTGATTATTAAGTATATTTTTGAGTATTTTAATGTTAATGTACTATAGGATTTATATCATTATTTTATTTAAAATGGATTTTTTAATTTTGACATAAAATAGTTCATTTAATGTTTTAATGTTTTTATTTTCCATATATCAATTATCATTTATCATGATTAATGGAGAAGTACCTCACACATCGTTTTTCTTTTTTAGCTATGATTTAATAATCACTATCAAGGAAAATGATTTTTAAATTCTTTTGTATAATTTTTTTAACATCAAAATCACTTGAAAGAAACAATTTAATCTATGCAACACATATTAATTTCAAAAAAAATTCTCTGTCTAAATATTTCATTTAATTGATAACCAAATCTCAAGTAAAATACCTATTTTAGTGAGTCAAACAACAATAACAAATTGAATATTTCTTTTCATAAGATAAAAAATTCATTGTTAGTAGTTTAAAAGAATATTTGAATTAAGGATATTATTACCAATTATAATATGAGAATAATGAGACACAAAAAAATTATTATATAGTAGAATTCATTTTCATGATATGGAAAAATATGTTAAATGTAATAGATTCCATTGAATAATGACATATTTAAAAGATGATATATTTTAGAGACACTCATATAAGGACATATGATAATGGGGTAAATAAAATTGTGAGATAATATGTTATACATATCAAGGAAATGGTAGTTAGTTTATATTATTTTATTTTCTTGAAGAATAAGATGTATATAAAACCATAGTGGGTAATAATCGATTTGATGGTTAAAAATATTGTTAATATGTTCATTATATTTTTGGGGATGTTATAAAAATTATATTGATATTGTTCTTGTGAAAAAAATCTCATCACGTCATAAAAGGTCATAGTGCTTGACAAACATGTAAAGGAAGACAAGGGTGAAACTTCTACTATAGGCCTCTGCGATGTTATAATTAGTATGAAATTATTTAAATGACATGAATTATAATTAATTTTTGTATCGGGAATATATGTTTTATAAAATAAATAATCATATGGATGAAAATTGATTTGGTGATTAAGTGATAAATATTATTTTATAATAAGATCACTGTATTTTGGGGAAAATTATATGGCCATCATAAACAGAATATTTTTGAATATTATTTGTGTATTAAATTTTCAAATAAATTTCTGTTATATATATGATTCTATTATATCTTTTTGGTGATATAATTTATTTAATAAAATTATCATAAAAGGTTTGAGATTTTAGGATTAATGAATATACAATTTGTTGTATATGATTTTTGGAGTCACTAATTTTTATTAGATATAAATGATAAATTAATCTTGTAAGGAATCATGATTAAATAATTATGATAATTTTGTTTTAATTTATAGTATGAAAAATTTGAATAATTTTATATTCTGTAACTAATTGAATGATTTAATTTGAAATTTGTCTATTTTTATTTAATTTTAGAGATTAATTAATTTTTTCATCATATGATTATTTATACATTTTTTAATATTATTCCATTTTGAAAACAATTTGTATTTCCATTAATATCTAATAATAGTAAGAATAGATTATCATCCTTTCGTAGAATTATTGGAACTATTATATATTGATTTTAGTTATCCAGATATAAAAAATCATCTTGAATATTCATCATTTGAAATAAAATTTTAGATTGAGGTAGAAATTGATTAAAAGATGAAATTATACATGTCTAGTAAGTTTCTCTTCCTTTATTTATTATTATAATAGTTAAATAATTTATTCACTCTCAGAAAATGATCGGAATTTTTTTCATCCAATTACTTTGTCTTCAATTGGTTCTGTACTTTTTCACACATCTTTTTTTCTTGTTTTGTGTTCTGAACATTTTCTTGATCATTTAATTTCTTGTGATCAATGATCTGAATCACTCTTCATCACTGTTTATATGATAATTTCTTTTTGGTGACCATATATTCCTTTCTTACTAATGTTCTCAAATTTGTAAATCTTGTTATGTTTTTTTCTATATGCCCGTCATATCTATTTTCCATTTTTTTTAATATGATGGTTTATTATCCCTTTTTATGTTCTATGTTTTAAAATAAAGTAGTTTTAAATTTTAATCCCACAATTTCCAAGATATATTTCTAATTTAAATTATTCAATTTATTAAAGTTATATCATGAAGCACAAAAATATATTTAAAAAAAAAAATGTTTGATACCATATTTGATAGGTAACACCAAGCCAAAACGCACCATGAAGTAATATTATTTAAACATGGATATTATAACCAATTTTTTAAATTAGAGAGTATGGATTAGATTAACAACATTATAAAATATATTTTAGTTTCCAACTCAATGTAAGTTCTTTTTATAAATTCTTAATAAATAATCCCTCATTATTCGTAGAGTAATTTTATTCCCCATATGATATATTTTTTTCAAAGAAGATTAATATTTAATTTTATTTGTGGATAAAATAATCTATTATTAGAAATGTTTTGAAATTAATTTTGTAGACTATTAAATTTTTCAAATATTAGAATAAAAATTATTTTATGATGATGTTTTTAGGTTTATATAATTTTTTTATTTTTAATGTATATTAGAAATATAATAAAATATTAAAAATTTGAATTAAATTTAATTATTTAAATAATATTCTATTTAGGAGTAGTATTATAATATAATATGTACTCATTAAATAAAATAGATCCAATTAAATTCCTTGGAATTACTTTTATTAATTAATGTGGTATAAATACATTTCAACACTGGAATATGTATTTTTCCCCAAAAAATTCATTGTCCATCACCTTTAGTGGGTTTTATTTGAAATTAAATTATTAAAGGTAAATAAGTTGAATATTTAAATATGGATCCAATATTGTTAAATATTAGGTCTGACTTTGGAAAATATTTCATTATTTATTTATTTATTATAAATAATTGTCATATAAAATATTTTTTTATCACGATAATGGTAAAATGGGATAATTAATTGTAAAAATAATTTCACAAGCATAATAAATAACAATAATAATTTTATTAATTTTATTTTATGATTACATTTCATAAAAAATAATCCTTTTTTAAAATATATTGCCTATTTTTTCTTTATGGCCATGATTGTGACCATTATAATGCTTTTTGAAGAGAAAATTAAAACATTTTAGTCTCTTTATTTAATTAACAATAATTTTTTTCATATATAGATAAAATAATGTATGTTTTGTTATAAATTTTTTTTTATTGACAAATATATTTTATTAATCATGGTAATTTACCAGAAAATTTATCGATGAAATAATTCCCTTATATTATTACGTAACACAAACAAAATAATTATCTAATTGAAATGAAAATAAAATAATTGATTTCATAAATATTAAATGAAACCAAATATTAAATTCTTAATACTTCTAATTATATAGATAAATATAACATGTTTCATAACTTTTAATCTTATATAATCTAATTTAGATTTTGTTTTATTGTTTTTATTGTCAATTAAAATAAATTATGTCAAAGTTGACACTAATGATATTTTATAATAATAAAGTTATATTAAATGATTTGAAATTCAAAAAAATGTTATATTCTATCAATTTAATATTAAAAGGATTATAAAATACATAATGTTACATTTTTGGGCCTTTCTTAATTTTATATTATATTTATCGACCCCAAAGGAGTAAACATATAAATCCCACAGTAATTTTATGAAATAGTTAACACACTTTAACCCAAAAATATTATTGTTACAAAATTACCTAAATATGTGAATTTTTTAATTTAACGGTGGATCTATACTGATAATTATCTTATATACAAATATTATCATTTTTTACTAATTTTAATATTATAATTACTTTATAATAATTTAATACTTTACGAAATTATAAGAGTCCCCAATCTTTCTTTTATAAAATGCAATCCCTTTATATCTTGTATAAAAACTAAAATAAAAACATGGTTCAGAAAATATCTACCTCTATAACTTTCCAAAATCTCTATGCACATAATAGAGTCATTGGTTTGATCATAAAACAATCCTAGGGATGATTTTTTTGCAACAGTTAAGATGTTTTCTGAAGAATAGGTTGAGAACTTAATCAAACAATTTTGTTTTATTTCCACATCTTCTTCCTTCAAACGTTTAAAAACAAAGTGAAATAATAAAACTATATATTCTATATACATAGAATCTTTTATTCTTATTTAATGACCTATATCCATTTCCACTTCCATAAAATCGGAATCAAAACTATCATTCACGTGTATGGCGGACTGGCACCTTGCGAAGTGATAAAATTAATTTTACATCACTGTGTCTCATAGATATTTATTATGATGTATTTAATATATATATATATATATAATATAAATGAAATATTTAAAAAAATTTATAAGTATTATGTCATCTATCTTCTTAATTTTTCAATCATTGGAAAATGATAATGTTATTTGTGTGAATGTGTGGATTACCACCTCCATGAACTGTTGTTATTCATATTTCATCACCACATCATGTAGATTATATATATATATTTTTAAATATATAATATAATATTTATGATATAGTTTTATATATATAATAGACATATAATTATTACCTTCTTTCCACAATGATCAATGAGAAATGAAAATGCTACTCATCCATACATACAACTTACCTTGTCCATGATTGTAATTTTGTTTATTTTAATATCCTTATTTCATGAAATGTTTTCAAAATATAATATTTGTATACAAATAATAACTAATACTTTCTTATTATTCCATAAAATATTTTTTAGTTATCTCACTGACCTAATTCAATCTACAAAAATAATTTTTGATATATATACCAAATATCATCAAAAAATATAATATGATCTTTATTGATAATTTTATTCAATATAACATGGTATTAAATAAAGCAAATAATAATAATAAAATTAAAAATAAATCCAATGAATTATATAATGAAATATTTTTATTATTCTTGATGATAAATTACACAAGGGACATATCAAATTCAAGGTAAGAGAATCTATTTTGAAAAAGAATAATTTTAAAGATTCCCATCCACCTCTTTTTTCCATGTCCATGTTCTTATAAATGTATCAAGAAGATTCAAATTTATGATTAAATTGATGGTAAATGTAATTTTTTAAAATATTTGACTTTCTAAGTAATTTTTATAAATAATTAGTCTATTTAATGTCCTGAATATGGGATAATATTTTAAAATATCATTTTTTTAATGTTTCCCTTACTAATCTTTTTCTTGAATATCCATATATTTAAAATTATTTATAAATGTATTTTTATGGAAATAAATGAATTATAATTGTTATTTTATATCCATTTTTTCTTTCTTTAAAAGGGGTTTAAAAAGGATATTTTTATTCATTTCATATGTAATGTTATTAATCACTTTAAAATTTTAAAATAAATGTTCTATTTTAATGTATATAGTGACAATGAATTTTACCTCCACCATGATTGTAATATGATATTTTAATTCCTTTCTAATATTATATATTTTATTCAATGAAAATACCATTTCCCTGTGTTTTAGAAATATTGAAACAAAATTAAAATTAGAACGGAAATTTCTATATTTGGAAATGATTTCTTATGGGTGCAATGAATATTTTGAAATGTAAAATAGTTTGTTTGTAATGATTCTACTATGTTTCTTGGTTCATGTTTTTTGGGAATGAGTGGTTCCGTTATACACTAATGAATGGTGGGTCCATGATATCCCTCCGATTAATTAGGTAATATTTACATTGGAAGTTATCTATGAGGGTTATTCTACATGGAACCATGATAGTTATTTTATTTTTTTACCGTGAATGCTATTCCATTTATAATCATAAAGGTTATACCAATTATAACCATAAATATTATTCCATATGTAAGAGTGATATAAAACTTTTTCCTCAATTTAGATATTTTTTTACCTGTGTTTTAAATGTTTTTTGAGTAAATCATATTATTTTCAAATGGTAAAAAAATCGCATATTTTTTATAAAATTTATATGCTAGTTTATAACGGTGAAAAGTATTGAATTTTTATATGGGTTTCTTAAGAATTTCACAATTTGAAAGAAACCATTATGATTTCGTTTTTATTTTTAAGTTTATTATAATATGTCTTATGGAAATATTATTTTAGAGAAGTTCATTTCCTTTTTAATGAAATTTTATTTTATATGTAATGTTTTTTGTAAACAATAGATATTTAAAATTATTTATGGAATAAAATATTTATTTATTTATTTTTCCCTATACTATGATTTTCTTGTTTATAACACATTTTAAAAAATTCACAGGTTTTTTTCGATGAGATGGGATAAAGATGAAGGAATTATCAAATTAATGATTGTATAATTTCGAAAAAGTACTTTTCAAATCCTAACAGTTTTTTTTTCTTTAAAATCGATATTGATAGAATGTTTTTCACTTTGTGGGTTAATATTTATTTTTCTAAATGTTTTGAATTAATTATATAAAACTCTATAATTAAAATTTATTCATTAATTCATAAAAATAAATCATTGACTAAAAACATAGTATTATGAAACTTTTAGTTTTAGTTATTTATAATACCGTATAAAAAAAGATATATATTCGATGATCATCATAGTTTATTATATCTATTAATCTTAGAAGTGAAAATGAAGTATTGAGATCTAAAAAAGTATTTCTAGTGGGAAATAATGAAAATGTATGTCTAAGTGTATATGTATTTGTTCCAGGAATGTATATAATTTAAGAAAATTTGAAATAAATATAAGGGTATGTTAGAAAAATTAACCATAATGAAAAAAAATTGGAAGATATTACAATGGATTTCATTATTGGACTCCCGGAAACATCAAAATGGAATAATTTTATTTATATTATAGTTGATCACATTAAAATGTAAAAATAATTTATTTAATGAAGTGAATATTTATATCTTGAAAATCATTCCATGATATACATTATGAATGTTATATGGTTGCATGAATTACCACATTCTACTATATATGATCAAGATCAGACGTTTACCGTGATGTTTTGAAGAAGCCTATAGAAGGATTTGGATATATATTTTTGTAAAAATACTTATTATCATCATCAGTCAGTTGGCTAGTATTATAGACCCATTAAAACCTATAGTATATGTTGATATCTTATTCGATATATTTCAATAACGATTAGGATAAAAAACATCATATTTTCAGTTACTCTTATAACAATAACATTCATCTGAGTATTTATATGGATGATTGTGAAACCTTTTATAGAAATAAGTGAATAAATCAAATTTTATTGGATGAATTTTGAAAATGTATGCAATTACAAACTATGCTAGTTGACAAAATAGATGAGAAGGTAAGATCCATATAACATCACATCAAGGAATTTCAAATTTATAGAAGATTTATATGAACATTAATCACTGAATTATATAATTCAATGTTAATGAGAATGTATTCCTAGGAATTTCTACATGAAATAAGGATATGGGATTCATCAATAAGGGAAAGTTTTGATGTAGTTATATTGGCCCCTAATATATACATGATTGAGTGGGGATGAAATCTTATCACTTGGTTATTTCATTGAACCTCTGTCATGTGCATCATTAATTACATGCATGTATCACGAGGAAGTATATAGAAAATCATTCACATTTAATGGACTCATATGTTCTTCAATAGTATCATGATATTTCATATATAGTGAAATTGGTTGTAATCTTGGATTGCATAGATAATGTTCTATTGAATAAGACAACTCACCAAGATAACGTTCTCTAGAGGATTCCAAAATTTGATGAATCTTCATATGATCCAAAGGGTGTGATGAAGCAATAGTTTTCTCATTGTTTAGCTATGTGATGGAATTTATAGTGAAAAATTTATTTTAGTGGGTGTAGAGTGTAACACCCATAGATTTTATGATATATTAATCCTAAAATAAACATAATTTTATCGATGGATTATGATAAATGCAAACTCAATTCCAAATGAACCATAATATAGTATGGCATTAAAACCATGAATTTAAATTAGAGATATGAAAATGAATAAATATTTTTTTTAAATATTTATAAATATTATAGAGAAATAAAATTTATTGATAAAATAGTACTCTATTTTTTTCAAACTGAATAATTGTAATGGCCCGGACCTCCCTGGCCCATTCCATTGTCAAAAAGAAGGTCACGAATAGTTCTGGAGGGTAAAATGGACTTTTCCCACACTTTCTAGAATTTTGAAACTAAAAGATGTGTAGTTTGAGTACACGCCGTGTACCCCCTTTTCGGGTATACCCCATGTTGCAGACCGTGTCCTTGCTGTGTGAAATAATGGGTGCACGCCGTGTGCCCAGTTCTACACGCCGTGTAGTCCATCCCAGCGTATGCGTTACCAGTCAACAGTCATGTACCGTGTTGGAATCGTTTCCTTGTCGTGTGCAATAAATGAGTACATGCCGTGTGTCTAAACTATACGCCGTGTAGTCCATCCCTGTGTATGCATTACCCTGAAACCGTGTGTTGACCAGTCAATGACCGTAGATCCATGTTGGAAGCCACGTGGAGACCGTGTAAAATAACCGAGTACACGCTGTGTACCATAAAGTACACTCCGTGTAATTTTCTTCTTCTCCCCTATTATAGGAGGGGTCCCCTCCTCCTTTTCAATTCACTCCTCTCCTCCCCTTTCCTCTGAGCAGAGCTCTCCCAAAGGACTCGAAGGTTCCTTTGCTTCCATAACTTCTTCGTCTGAGCTCTGATTTACGATCTGTCAGCGGCCATGGGATCGTAACGACAAGGTAGAGCTTCCGATCTTGGATCCGCTATCTTTCCTTCAGCCTTTCTTTTCCGACTTCCACCCGAGGAGGTTTTTCCAGGACCCAACAAAAGTGATGGACGCCGAAAAACGTCTTCTAAGGTTGATCCGGGGGAGCGCTGTGATCAGAACCTTTTGAAGTAGGGATCTTACCTTTGTCTCTCTATTTTGTGCATCATGCGGGGTGGTTATCCTCTTGTTTTTATGAGAAATTGATGAACCTTTAAATGAAGATAATAACTGGTTAAAGAATGGGGTTGGTAAGTTTGTGATTTATGTTACTTTATATCATGTGATATTATGTTGTGAATTGAATGAGATTCTACCTTCTGAAAATCACGGTCATTGGGGGCCTTTAATTGTGCAATTAAATGTTGCCCCATCTTTCTAGACCGTTCTTATTGATAGAAACTTTGTGGAATATGGAAATTGGTTAATCACGTAAAGGGAGCTGTTTGAAATCTGGAACCCTTGTGTGATCACCCCGGTTAAACAAAAATGGAATAATGAACATGTGGGTGTTGGCTTGGATATGTGGCATGTGATTGGGGGGGGGGGGGTGTTTTGTGGGTTGTTGTGGTTTGGGTGAGCAGCAAGGCTGCGGTTGTATTGGTTGTGGGTTGGTGTGGATGTTATGTTAGTAACAGGCAGTAGGGCTGCGATAAATGATAATAAAGGGAAAATGATGTACGGTGCAGTTGTCGTTTCCGACTTCCACCCGAGGAGGTTTTTCCAGGACTGAACAGAAGTGACGGACGCCAACGGACGTCTTCTAAGTTTGATTTGAGGGAGCACTGTGATCAGAACCTGTTGAACTAGGGATCTTACCTTTGTCTCTATATTTTTTGCATCATGCGGGGTGGGTATCCTCTTGTTTTTATGAGAAACAGTTGAACCATTAAATGAAGATAATAACTGGTTAAAGAACGGGGTTGGGAAGTTTGTGATTGCTGTTAATTTTTATCCTGTGATATTATGTTGTGAATTTAATGAGCTTCTGCCTATTGAAAATCATGGTCGTTGGGGGCCTTTTCTTGCACAATTAAATGTTTTCCTATCTTTCTAGACCGTTCTTATGGATGGAAACTTTGTGGAATGTGGAAATTGGTTAATCATGTAATGTTGGCTGTTTAAAATATAGAACCCTTGTGTGATCACCCAGGTTAAACAAAAATGGAATAATGAACATGTGGGGTTGGCTTGGATACGCAGCATGTGATTGGGGGGGGGGGGGTTGTGGTTTTTTGTAGTTTGGGTGAGCAGCGGGGCCGCGGTTGGCTTGGTTGTGGGTTGGTGTGAATGTTATGTTAGTAACGGGCATCAGGGCTGCAATAAGTGGTATTAAATGGATAATGATGTACGGGTTTCGGTGCGACTGTGGTGGTCGGTAGCGGGGCAGTGTGGATGGTTTGAAAGTGAACGGACTTTGGGTTATGATAAATAAAAAGTGAAAGAGTTAATGAATGGTGGGGCTTGGTAACAGAACAGAATTAATAATCAATGGGTTGGTTGGTTGATAAGAAGGACTTGGTTGTGTTGCCTGGGTTTTCCTAACTTGATTTGTGGATGGCAGGGATATGTTTACGAACGATCGATGTGTTTGGTTGTGGATAGTTTCCCAGTAGTTAAGGAACTAAATAAACTAATTCAGATGAAACGTGAAAACCTAAATGGGGTTGAGGTTGTTTGTTGTATGCATGCTTCGTAGTAGCAGTGCTGAGGCACATGCTCAGTTTGTCTGTTTAGAAGCCATAGGTTGGGCTGTGTGTTTGGTATATATATATCTGTATCTTTTGTGTTTTATCGCACCCCACCCATGTTGAGAACTTAGTGACAAACACTCCCATTTCATAGGAGAGGGTGTTTTTACCTTAGTTACTAGCTCCTTCCTACTCCTTCTCCCCTAGGCTATGATGGCTTGAGGCGACCTTACACATAAGACTCTTTGGGTAGGTTTCGATTGGGGTGGATTTAGCCTAAGACTCTTCGGGTAGGTTCTACTGTTTCCTTAGAATCAATGGGATGGGGCCCAGGTGTGTGCGGGCGGGATACGTGGTTATAAGACCGAGGTGTGTGTAGGCGGGATATGTGGTTGTGAGGCCCAGGTGTGTGCGGGAGGGATACGTGGTTGTGAGGCCCAGGTGTGTGCGGGAAGGATACGTGGTAGTGAGGCCCAGGTGTGTGCAGGCGGGGAGAGTGTGGCAACTTCAGGATGTTCACCTTTAGGAAGAGCATATAACTAATGGGAAATGGTGCGGGATACCCAATACTCTTGATCTTATATAATACTAGCTATTGTGATTGTGTTTTTGGTGAGTGTGGCTGGTGAGGTTGGGTGGACAGAATTCATTGATAGGTTTCTTCTGTAGTTCTCACGGGACATTAGGATGTCTCCCCACTTGTGTACAAGAGCATTAGGTTTTCCCTACTGAGAATACTTATATGCTCACCCTACATTTACTTTCAGGTTTCCAGGAGGACTACCAGGGCCGTGCGGGACCCTACAAGTCTGACAGTTGGAGTTATTGCAGTTGTTGTTCTCTTTTTTTCTTTTGGTATTATACTTTGAGCTTTATTGTACTTGTACCTTGTTATAGAATTATTTAAACATGCATGTGGGCTTGGTTATGGTTTATTTATATACACTTGTTCTTTTCATTTTTGGTGGTTGACTTGTCCTATTTCCTGATCCTAAATAAATAAAAAGGGTAATTCCTCCCATATTTGTGAAAATTCATACCCTTGGGGCTAGTCGCCACCCCGGGGCCTACTAGAGGCGGGACTCAAGGGTCATTATCTCCCTTTCACCATTGCCATCTCAGGAGGGTCATCTTTGGTGGGAGGGGGTTGTGACAGAATGGTATCAGAGATAATGGTTGAGAGATAAGATGCAGTCTGGAGTTAGGAACAGTGAGGATTGCATGGGATGGTAGGGTAACAATGTTAGTCAATCTCGGTGCGTGACATAGGCTAGAGAATACCGGCTAGGACACAGGATTTTAGGGCCCCCATGATCCGATGCAAGGAATCTGAGCCTACCGAACGTCCAAGTGATATTACATTTATTATAGGGTAGAGACCCTAGGGAAGGTACATGCATCATCATGATTGTGTTTTACTTGATTGGGGTGTTCTGGGAAAGAAATTAAAAGAAAATGATAAAATAAAACCTTGAGTTTTCCTTAATACTTGGGCTTAGGCGATCCTTGTTTACCGTACAACTATGGCACCAGGACGTTGTCCCCGGGTGGCTCAGACGGCTGAGGCCCAACAGATTCAAGCAGTCGATCAGCTGAGGATTGACCGAGAGGACAATGATATCCAGTGGCAGAAGACTCTCCGTTCTTTCCAGCGGCATACCCTCAAGAAGTACGAGGGTAGTACTTCGGATACAGAGACTGAGGGGTGGCTTGAAGAGCTAGGGATCACTTTTACCTTGATCCGTGCTCTGAGGTGGTACTAGGTTCCCCTAGCAGTCAGTTAGCTGAGAGGCGCGATGCGACAGTAGTGGAAACTCTACCTCGGAGAGATGATAGAGGCAGAGGTTCCATGGGCTTACTTTGGGAAGGAATTCTGAGAGGAACTCCTTTCTTCCATGATCATGGCGGAGAAGCAGCAGGAGTTACTCTCCCTTCAGTAGGGGTGTATGTCAGTACGAGAGCTGGGGATCAAGTTCAAGGATCTCTTGCGCTTTGCTCCGGATCTCTTTCCAGATGAGGAGTCTCGGGTGAGACGTTTGGAGGAGGCGCTTCTTCCTTCACTCCAGTATGCTATCACCCCCTTCCCCTTCCGACGTACTTGGCGGTACAGAAGAAGGCAGAGGTTGTATAGAGGATGCACTCACTGGGAGGTGCACCCCGAGAGGGGAACCATCCAGGCTCGTCGAAGGGGGAGGCAGTCAGCAGCAGGTCTCCTGTGAAAGGACCATCCAGTTTCAGGACTGTAAGGAGCAGGCCCCAGCAGTTCCAGTTCAAATCATTGGGTAATCATCCCTTTTTCACGAGCCCATGACCAAAGGGTTTTTCTTGTGGAGGTTTCGGGCACGTCCAGAGTCGGTGCCCGACCCAAGCTCAGTATGTTGGAGGTGGGCATGTTCAACGACCGCCTCAGAAGCACCAGTCGCCGACAAGACCCTTCCAGCAGCAACAGGCTCCAGTCCCTCTGAGGGGAGATGGAGGAGGTGGTGGCCAGCCACATGGAGTTCTTCAAAGATTCCAACTGGGACGTGGTCGAGGAGGCCGACATCAACAAAGAGGTAGAGGAGCTGGGTGCAGATAGTTTCTTGCATCAGAGGCAACATCTCTAGAAGGACTAGGGATCGATAGAGATGTGTTTGGGCTTTCTTGAATGATATCCTTTATGATTTGTTTGGGAGAATTACACTCCATTGTTGGAACTCTTTTTGCTCATTCTTTGGTCCGAGACCTTGTTTTTGTGAGTTTGTAATGATATGTTTTTTCCTGCTTTCAATTAAATGTACGTGAAGATCCCTATTCTGTGGGTAGGGGAAGACTTAACCCCTAATCGAGATGCATTAATGTGGATGCGATTAAACCCCTGCAGGCGAGTCAGTGCCGCCTAAAGCGGATAATATCTTGACATGGGAGAAGGAATTCTCCAAGCCATGTGTTCGTGTAGTGTGTGTGTTGTACGGTGTTGGGGGTAGTGTAAGTTGGAAAATCCTAATATATGGAAGTGGGAAGGCCCAATCCTTAATCAAGATGCATTAATGAGAATGTGATTGAACCTGTGTAGGCGAGTCAGTGCCGCCTAAAGGGGATAATATCTCGACATAGGAGAAGGAATTCCTAACACATATGATTAGGGTTGTTGGTTGGGATCCTGTTATAATGAGAACCCTAAGAGATATCTTTTTGGGTTCCTCTGGGATGGTTTTTGAATTCTCAGGGACGAGAAGGTTTTAAGAGGTATCTGATGTAATGGCCCGGAACTCTCCGGCCCATTCCTTTGTCAAAAAGAAGGTCAAGAAGTGTTCTAAAGGGTAAAATGGAATTTTCCCACACATACCAGAATTTTGAAACTACACGCAGTGTAGTTTGAGTACACGCCGTGTACCCCCTTTCCGGGTATACCCCGTGTTGCAGACCGTGTCCTTGATATGTGAAATAATGGGTGCATGCCGTGTGCCCAGTTCTACACTTCGTGTAGTCCTTCCCCGAGTACGCGTTACCAGTCAACGGTCATGTACCGTGTTGGAGCCGTGTCCTTACCGTGTACAATAAATGAGTACACACCATGGGTCTAAACTACATGATGTGTAGTCATTCCCTGCATATGCGTTACCCTCAAACCGTGTGTTGACCAGTCAACGACCGCAGAGCCGTGTTGGAAGTCGTGTGGAGATCATGCAAAATAACCGAGTACATGCCGTGTACCATAAAGTACACGCTGTGTACTTTTTGTTGTCTCGCCTATAAAAGGAGGGGTCCCTCCTCCTTTTCAATTCACTCATCTCCTCCTCTTTCCTCTGAGCAGAGCTCTCCCAAGAGACTTGAAGGCTCCTTTTCTTCCATAACTTCTTCGTCCGAGCTCCAATTTATGATCCGTCAGCGGCCACGGGATCGTAACGATGAGGCAAAACTTCCGAGCTTGGATCTTTTGTCTTTCCTTTGGCCTTTCCTTTCTGAATTCCACACGAGGAGGTTTTTCCGAGACCTGACAAAAGCGACGGATGCCGACAGATGTCTTCTAAGGTTGATCCGGGGGAGCGTTGTGATCAGAACCTATTGAAGTAGGGATCTTACCTTTGTCTTTCTATTTTGTGCATCATGCGGGGTGGGTATCCTCTTGTTTTTATGAGAAACAGTGGAACCATTAAATGAAGATTATAACTGGTTAAAGAACGGGGTTGGGATGTTTGTGATTGTTGTTACTTTATATCCTGTGATATTATGTTGTGAATTGAATGAACTTCTACCTACTGAAAATCACACTCATTGGGGGCCTTTGCTTGCGCAATTAAATGTTACCCTATCATTCAAGACCGTTATTATGGATGTAAACATTTTGGAATGTGTAAATTTGTTAATCACGTAAAGTTGGTTGTTTAAAATCAACAACCCTTGTGTGATCACCCCAGTTAAACAAAAATGGAATAATGAACATGTGGGTGTTGTCTTGGATATGTGGCATGTGATTGGTGGTGTTTTGTGGGTTTTTGTGCTTTGGTTGAGCAGCGGGGATGCGGTTGGCTTGGTTGTGGGTTGGTGTGAATGTTATGTTAGTAATGGGAAGCGGGGCGTCAATAAGTGGTATTAAATGGATAATGATGTATGGGTTTCAGTGCGGTTGTGGTGGTTGGCAGCGGGGCTACGGGGATGGTTTGAATGTGAACGGACTTTGGGTTATGATAAATAAAAATTGATAGAGTTAATGAATGGTGGGGCTTGGTAACGGAATGGAATTAATAATCAATGGGTTGGTTGGTTGATAAGAAGGACTTGGTTGTGTTCCATGTGTTTTACTAACTTGATTTGTGGATGGCAGGGATATGTTTACGAATGATCGATGTGGTTAGTTGTGGATAGTTTCCCAGTAGTTAAGGAACTAAATAAACTAATTCTGCTGAAATGTGAAAACCTAAATGTGGTTGATGTTGTTTGTTGTATGCATGCTTCGTAGTAGCAGTTCCGAGGAACGTGCTCAGTTTCTCTATATAGAAGCCATAGGTTGGGCTATGTGTTTGGTATATATATATTTGTATCTTTTGTGTTTTATCGCACCCAACCCATGTTGAGAACTTAGTGTCGAACACTACCATTTCATAGGATAGGGTGTTTTTTCCTTAGTTATTAGCTCATTCCTGCTACTTCTCCCCTAGGCTGTGATGGCTTGATGTGACCTTACACCTAAGACTCTTCGAGTAAGTTTTGATTGGGGTGGCTTTAGCCCAAGGCTCTTAGGGAAGGTTCTACTGTTTCCCAAGAATCTTCGGGATGAGGCCTAGGTGTGTGCGAGCGGGATACGTGGTTATGAGGCCCATTTGTGTGCGGGCGGGATAAGTTGTTGTGAGGCCCAGGTGTGTGTGGGCGGGATACGTGGTTGTGATGCCAGGTGTGTGCGAGCGGGATACGTGGTTGTGAGGCCCAGGTGTGTGCGGGCATGGAGAGTGTGGCAGCGTCAGGACGTCCGCCGTTAGGAAGAGCAGCTAACTAAAGGGAAATGGTGCGGGGTACCCAATACTCCGGTTCTTATATACTACTACTTGTTATGATTGTGTTTTTGGTGAGTGTGGCTGGTGAGGTTGGGTGGATAAAATTCCTTTCTAGGTTTCTTATGTTGTTCTCACGGGACATTAGGATGTCTCCCCACTTGTGCACGAGAGATTTAGGTTTTCACTACTGAGTATACTTGTATGCTCCCCCTACGTTTACTTTCTGGTTTCCAGGAGGACTACCAGGGCCGTGCGGGACCCTACTAGTCAGACAGTTGGAGTTGTTGCAGTTTCTATTCTCTTGTTTTCTTTTGGTATTGTACTTTGAGCTTTGTTGTACTTGTACCTTGTTATAAAATTATTTAAACATGAATGTGGGCTTGGTTTGGGTTTATTTATATACACTTTTCTTTTCCTTTTTGGTGGTTGACTTTTCCTATTTCCCGATCCTAAATAAATAAAATGGGTAATGCCTCCCATATTTTTGAAAATTCATACCCTTGGTGCTAGTCTCCACCTCGTGGCCTACTGGAGGAAAGACTCGGGGGTCAATATCTCCCTTTCACCATTTCCAGCTCAGGAGGGGCATCTTTGGTGGGAGGGGTTCATGAAAATAATGTATAAAAAATACAACATCAATAAAAAATGGGTTTTATTTATTTATGTGAGTAAATAATAAAGATAATTTATTAAAATGAAAAAAAAAATTATCTATAAAAATGAAAATAATTTCTAAAATTGAAATCTAAAAATTATATAATACTAATTGTTTTCTTAATTTTCCAAAAGATTTATTTTTCTATAAATTGTGAAAATAATGATTTTTATTGACAAACATGTTCTCATTTCCAATATTTAATGATTTAATTTTTTTAAAATGGTATTAGAATTTTAACTCTTTCATTTATATTATAAATAATCCAATTAAGGTCATTATAATATATTTTATGTGATTTTTTATTTAACATTTTATAATTACAAAAAAAAATTCTGTAAAACTTTTTTTAATGATTTTTTTGTGGATTATTTTAATAATAATTTTTTATAGCTTTTGATATTTGATCTGATAAAATGGATTTCATTATTTCAGTCAGAATGTCCACATTTGTTTTATGATTTATCTTTAAAATTTTCATAATAAATTGTAAAAATGATAAAAATTTTCCCCCACTATTATTTTGAATACATGCTTTCACCATGGTGGGGGTACTACCAGGATATAAGGGTATATTTACAAATTTAACTTTTAAATAAAAAAATTTGAGATATATTTATAGCTCATCATATTCCTCCTTATAATCTTTGTCTATTTAAAATCATTTTTACTGATTATGGATTTAATATTTTGTTATTTTGTTAAATTCCAATTGTATCATCTTCCCCATTCATTAAATTATAAGTTTCCTTCCTATTAATTACAGCAATTTGAGCCATATATCTAAAAAAATAATTAACCATTCTATTGTTAACATCCATAGACACTATTTATAGGTAGATTCCTTCTTAAAGGTTAATTTCATGGATCTCTATGAATTTATCCAAAGGAGAATAACAAAAGATGTGGATATCAACCTACCTGACCAATTTCAAATTATTTATTCTTATAACAATTTTAAATTTTATGTATTTATATTAAATTAATAACTTATGTATCATTAATATATTTAAATTCTACAATTATTTTTTAACCACCATTATCCACCCTCTATTTTATCAAATGTGACACCTCCACAAAAAGATACTATAAACATTACATCACCATATTTAACACATGGTTATTGTAAATGATTTAATATTTATATACATTATATTTACGAAATAATTATTCTTTTTAAATTATATTATCATGTCTACCTTCTTACCTACCAATCCATTGTAAATTGATAATGTTTCTTGTGGGTAAATGTAGATTTCCACCTCCACAAAGTTATGTATTTTTTGTCTCTCATTTAATTAAACAATGTATATACTATTTATATAAATTTTTTTTATGATATAAATAATATTTTTTAATCATAAAATAATATTTTTCTATCTTTCCATCATTTTGTTAGAAAATGATAACTGTGTTTGTGTGTAAGTACAACCTAAAACCTCCATAAATGGGCTATATAATATTTAAATCTATACCTTTAAGGGATTACAATATATATTTATATAATAAATATATATAATATTTATATAATTAATAATATTTTTGATATTATGGAACAAAAATCGATGTTCAATGAAAAATATTTCCAAACTGAATCATTTCATTAAATAAAGTATTTATCAATAGGAACAGTTATTTTTATAAACCATTATTAATTAATAAGTGATATGGTGTTATAAGTAAATCATATGTGTTATGATATTGATTATTATGGTTCTGGAATATATTTATTATAAATCAATATTTATTATTTATGTTATTTTAATTTGTATGATGAAATTCTAAACATGAGGTATGGTTTTTATGTTTCATTCCAATTTTTTTCAAGATTATTTGTGCTAGAATTTCAATTCAAGGAATTATATGGTACATTTATTATAAACACATTTAAAATTTCTTCTCTTATGGATATAAGATCATTTTTTAATTAATTTTACAATACTATACTCTTTCTCACCTAAAATGATCTTGGAAATGTTTTAAAAAATATAATTTATTTTTTCTTTTTTTAGGAATATATATTTTCCCATTTCCCAGTATCCATTAAAATTATTTCTAAAAATTTTAACTACTCTCTTTTGATTTTCTAAAATAGAACATTCCAAATGTATTTATTTTTATAAAAAAATTAGAAATCTTCATGTAACTTTTCGAATGAGGAATTTTTGAATTGACTCCCAAAATATGAAGCAAGTCATTGTTATAGTGATTATTGAATGAACTATATTTCCCATTTTCATGATATATCAACGATTTGAAGCATCCTATACTATTTTTCAATTTTCGTAAGAAGTAATGTTTTCCTTAATATTTTTAAATATTTTTATTTTAAATATAATATTTGAAAATGAAATAGTATTTTCATTAGAAAATATTACATTTATGCTTTAAATTATTATGTATATATGATAAAATATATTGATGTTAATTTTTTGTTACTAGGAATATGATACAATGATACCATACTAATTATGCCTCAAAATTCTATATGATTATGATGGTAAGATATTATTAAAACTCATTTATTTTTAATGGGTTATGCTACAATGATATGATGAATCTTTTATGATGTAATGTAATTTAAAAAAATGGATTATGATTATGTGAATTATAGGAACTTTATATCCCTCATATGAATTCGGTAATGCTACATTAACATCTCATGATATGAATATTATGATACATGATTAAAAATATGTTTTTTCAGATATTGATGAATTAATCTGAATGATTCAAAAAATTCACATAGGAATACGCTTGGATGCGATTGAAAATATATTAGTTCGCATTTTGATGCATGATTATGACTTATTTACTACTATGCTAACAATATTTTCCAAGGACATAATTGAGTTTAGTTATGTTTATAATATTATTATTTAATATGATTCTAATTTCAAAATCCTATGTTATTATATTTGAATGATAATTACTACCTCAACACCATTATTGATTATTACTCTAGAAATCAATTCATTTTGGAGTTTGAGTTGTAATATTTTTTGGGTATTAATATTTTAGGTTGTGAACATGAATATATATATATATAATTATACCCTTATAGACATATTATGTCCTAATGATTTTCATCTTTAATATATACCATTACTGAGCATATGTGATCATGATTTCTTATGTTTTACATCCGTGAGATTTAATTGATGCGTCTAGGTGTGATTTGTCTATAGGGGTACCATATGTAAGGAGTTTTTTGTGTTGTTAAAGAGTGTACATAAATAAGATATTGATGTATCTAGTCATCAAAGACCAAATCCTTTACGGCCCTCATGTATGTATTATTATTATATGTTTCAATTATTGGTATAAAACTATGAAACAAATTGTTCATTGATCATTTAACTTTCCCTTGAAAAATATATTTTTTAATATTTTAATCTTAATTTTTTTACTAGAGTTTCTATTATATAACTTCTAAAGGACCAATCCTATCCTAACTTATCCACACATTTTGAGAAGTCAATATCAACCAATATCTCAAAAATAACCATAAAAAAATCATTTCCCATGTCCCAATGTTTTCTTATTCTCGTGATATCAATCCCATAAGTCCTAATGTGTTTTTCAATAGAGATTATCCATGTAAGAGGTGTATGTTATAACCATGATATACCATGTTTTTTTCTTATTCCACATCATTAAAATAATTTGTAATGATTCTATTATAATGACACCGGTATCATTAATATACATATATTATTTTTATTTTGATTTAAAAACTTTTTTATACCACCTTTCAACCCAATATTAAATAAAACCAGCATTTTTGTGTATGTATGGACCACCACCTCCATAAATTAATATATCATATTTCTTGTCACATTATTACATGTATAGTTTTAAATATTGATTAAGTTATTATATATTTTATTTATCACATATTTATAACTATGGAAAGATTAAATATTATATACATTCCTTCCCTCTCATCCACTATAAAGTGGAAGAATTACTATTTTTTATGTGTAAAACACCACCTCAATGAATGATGTGTTTCATTTTTCAATAATTTGTTACATGGATGGTCATATAAGTTAATTTATTAATGAAATATTATTTTTAAGGAATTAATAATATTATGGCAATATTTTTGAACCATTTTATGACCCCTTTTATGTCGGACAACACAGTAATGTAATTTTGGACCGAAAGACACTAAAATATCTAATATGAGCATACCTAATTTATTAGCTACATAATATAAGAAAAAAACTATATAAAAATATTAATTGTTATGAAGATATCCTAAAAATAATATTAAAAAAATATTTTAATTATTTAGGAGGTAAAATACGT
The DNA here is from genome assembly GCA_963277665.1 of Viscum album. Classification (NCBI taxonomy): domain Eukaryota; kingdom Viridiplantae; phylum Streptophyta; class Magnoliopsida; order Santalales; family Viscaceae; genus Viscum; species Viscum album. The sequence goes on from OY728150.1 coordinate 305,943,391, forward strand.
ATGTGGAGGGTCATTACTCGAGGTAAGATACTTTTCATTAAACAATTATTTAATGTGTTTAAAATTTTTCATCTTCTATGTACATATTATCTTATATTTATCATGAATGAAATTATTTATACAAAAATAATTTTTAAAAATTATTTTGAAGTATTTTTTCATTCATTATTTTTTAAAAATGCATCTTTTTAATATCTTCCATATGTTCCATTTTTTTACGTTCTTTATAAAAGTGTTGAAAGAACATAATTTTCATGTTTACTATAGGAATTCCATTTGTCACCATCATAACCATTATTGACTATAAATATTTCTCTAAATGTTTCTATTATTGTAAAATGAAAATAAATATCCAATAATTCTAAGAATTTTCTGTTTTTAAATGTTTCCAAGAAGATAATGATGTTTCTTATCATTTTTATTTGGTATAAGAAATTGTATTTGATTAAGTTATTAAATTATCATTAGTATAAACTTTGAGATATATATGAAATTTTTATATGTTTTAATCATTTTATAGTACATATAAATTACATATTATTATGAGTGAGTTTTAAATAAACCTCTAATGTATTGTGTGATGATATGTTCTCTATAAGACACCTATTATAATTACCATCGAATGTTTTTACATTTTAAGGGTTCTTATAATAACGATTATAAAATTAATTTATTGAGATAAAATCATGGCTATTTTATTATTAATATGCATTTTAATTAAAATATATTAATTTAATGAGTTAATTAAAGATATTTATGAATATGTGAATGTATTTTAAAATTTAATGGTGAATGGTATATTTTTCAATGAAAATAATGCATGATTTATCCTTTATTGTCAGGAAAATATAATTTTTATTATTATTCCTTTCATATTTTTGTACATATTTTTATGAAGAATGTTGTTATATGATGGGATTTCATGATTAAGTAAATAAATATTTGATCGCAAATTTTAATTTTTAAAATAAGAAACTTATATTTGGATTTTTATTTCATTTAATACGACATAAAAGTTTTATTTACATATATATCCCTTACTAAGATTTATTTTTTTTCATTCTAGGATTTCACAGTATTTTCATAAGGATTTAGGATTTATTCAAACTATAACTATATCAATGGGGAAAATAAAAGAATGAAACAAAGCTGATAGGAATGAAAGATGAGGTTAAACATAATAACCTATTTATGTGGAGAAAATGCATACAATGTTTATGTGTCCACTTTTTTGAGTAGTGGTTTTACTAATTCTCTAAAATATTCTTAAAAAAATATCCTCTAGATTTATTAAAGTGAAATATTAGTTAGGAAACCCATCATTATATGCTTTTATTTTATTTTTTATCATTATTTTTATCTGATAAAAGTTTTAGATATCTTTATAGGTTAGGATTATTTTATGGAAATGATATTTGTGGATTCTAATTTATGGTCATATTATAATGAAAGAGTCTTTCTGGGGTTTCATATATACATATAAGTTTCTTTTAGAATATTGTTCTGAAGAGTAAATAAACTTAATAATGTAGGTAAGAAACAAGAGGATAATATCCTTATGAACCTGTAAACTTGTATGTTTGGATGTCAAGATTTATTATATTTGGCTTTGTCTACTCAATTGATTTAGGCTATTAAATATTCACCAATTCAAGAGAGAATCTAAATTATCCAAATAGGAATATCTCTATAGTGGATAACATCCTAAAAAACTCTTTATAAGTTAGTGAAAACACTTATCCACCTATAATAGAAAGATTGATTAATCATTTGGAGAACATATTTGATTGATTGGGATATTCACATAATTATATAAAACCTCTTGTTTTTTATCATTTTGAGGGTAATGTTTAAAAATTATTGTATACGATTAAGAATCATAAAGAAAATTATGAGATTGATTATTTGGAATTGAGTAAAATTGAGGATGTCTTCTATGATAAATATTTTCTTAAATAACATTGAGTTATCATGGAAAGTAATTATCTATATTGTAAGAGCAATGAGGATGATTCAATTTTTTCCAATGAAGAAAATATTACAGTATTACATAGGTATGGATGAAATTTTATTCTGGTGTATGAGAGTTAAATCTATAGATCATAATCATGATTGAAAGCATGTTTACGAAGGTATTTTTTTTACATAAGATTTTAATTGTTATTAGAATGTTGTTTGATGTACTTTGAGGTTCAAAATGTATTTTTTTTAATTTTATAAAATCAAATAGAAGAAGCATTGTAGGTGGAATGTAGTGGGGAAGAATCTATCATGGAAAACTAAAGGAAATATAGATAAACACCTTTATTTTCATAATTTTGGTAATAATAAATCTGATGATTGTATAATGATATATGGAATAATTTATCAATGTGTTAATTTGTAACATCTACTCATGACTATTAAAAAAATTGTAATTGTAATTATCTATCTTTTATTCAAACTTTATTGAGAAATTTTTTATTCTTAATGAGATGATAGATCATGTATGTCAACATAAAAAGAAAATTATAATATATATAGATAATCCATATCGTATTCATAAGGGTTTGGAAAAAGTTACTACATCAAGAAATGATCGACTATAAATAATGTCGTGAAATTTATATTAAATAATTATTGAAGTAGCCTAATGTCCATTATAAATTCAGTATTTACATATTCTTTATGTTATAGAAAAGTTTCTAATAAAATGAAAATATCACCTCATGAAACATATAAATATTATTATTAAAAAGAATAGTTTAATTTATTAAAATAATAGAGATTTATAGTGACTGTCATATTTTTATTAAATAATATTTTCTATAAAATATTATGGTCCTACCATTAAGGAAGTTTGATGCTGTTCTAGGTATAAATTAGCCTTATTTTATCAGGATAATATAGTTCATACAGATGAATAAGTATATTTAAATTTTAAAAGTGATTTTAAATTCATTTAAAATATTGAATTCATACCTATGGTAACATATCATGAGATGAGAAATTGATTAAATAATTGGGAGAAGGTTGTCTAACACAAGTCACTGAATTAATGTGAATTATTTAGAATAATTTTATTGTAACACCAAAAGATTTTAATATATGATATCCATTAATTATGTCTTTGTTCTTGAAATATATATCTACACACAACACCAAAAATAAATGAAATTGATAAATTTTCAAGACACGGAAATTTCAAGTAATTTTTTCTCTTAAATACATTGGATTTTACGAGTCTGTGGATTCTGACGGCACTTGATTTCGAGGCCCGGTGTGCCCGGAATCAATTTCCAAAGTTTAGCTCGGGTACGTTCAGTAAACGAATGAGTGGGTTTTTCTATCTTTTGAACCAGTGCTCGGAATTGAAATCCGAGGGCACCGATGAACTCAAAACACCGGTAATTTCTTAAGGGGACCATTAGCATAGTAGCCTTCGCACGGGAGGAGATGTTATTTATAGAGGTTTAATTAAGAATTAAATAATATTGTTTGTACAATATTATTTTATATCTATGGAGGTTAATTCCTCCCATGGGAAGTTTTTGGTGGGGCCCACACCCACCCAACTTCCCACGTGTTGATATATGAGAGGTGGAGCCCACATGATCCCCAACCTTTCACCTCCCCCTAAAACCCTAAAACCCCCTTCTTTAATTTTTTAACTCCTCTTAAAGATGAGACCTCTCACCTCCTCCTCTATCTCTATTTAACTCTTGCCAACACATTAATTTAATGAATTCAACCACATTAATTAATTAATGAAGTTGTTTGAATTTGAATTTTAAATTTCATGTGATAATAAAATAATAGGAGAAGACTATTATTTTATTTTGGGAGGGTTTTAGTTGTGCTATGGATGATTGGAGAGAACTCCTGTGGAGAAGAAGAGAACTCCTCTCTTGACAAAGAATGGTGTCTCTTCAACGAAGACCACCAGTTCCACGAAGAACGATGACATACACCGACGTCATCTACGAAACCTCACCCTGTGACGCCGTCTTCTGCGATGCATGATGTACACCATCAATTATTGAGGTGGGGGTTAAGTTCAATTTTAATGGATTAAAATTATGCCTTAGTTCGTTGTTGTATAATCTAGTTTGTTGAACCTATTTCCATCGCTTAACACGGATGGTGCGGGCTAAAGAAACAAGGACTGTGGATGCTCTGTTAGATCCAATTTATTGTCGGAATTTGAGATCGGAGGTGGAACTCGGAAGAGGCCGGCGGCGAAAGGGCTATCTTTGCAAACACTAACAAAAGTTGTGGCCAAGCGAGCCACAACGGAGGAAGTTCTGCATCGTCGTGACGTGTCGGGGATGCGTAGCCGCGTCCAGCATAGGCCACGGTGGAGGGAGTCAGCGATGTCACGCCGGCTGTGCAACAGGAACTACAGCCCGCATTGCGGGCCGCTTGCGCCAGAAGGACAGCCGGCATAGTGGCCAGTTTGGGAGGGCGGTGCCGCCGAGGGCCGCGCCCCCACCTCGGACCGCTCGGCCAGCTGGCCGAGCCAACTGGGTCACGCGCTGAGTCGGGCCGTGCCCTGCTGGGCATGTCCGCGCCCCTCAGACCGAGCTGTGTTTTCCTTCGGACTTGTATGACACCCCTGCCAGGTCGGACCTGTCAAACTGGGTTAACCCGACCCCTTGGCCCACTAGGCTAAACGGGTCGAGCCAGTTATTCACTTAAACATAAATAAATTAAAGACCGCGCGTCCGATCGACGCGCCGTCTGCTGCATTGGGACCCTTTTGACGATATGGTCCTTTTGAGATACTCTAAGTAAATTTTGGGAAACTTTGGTAAATAGACGGGTTTGGAATGAGCATATTTCCAACCAGGCCCCTAGAATGAAAAGGCCAATATCTCTCAGATCGGGCGTCCGTTTGACGCGCCATCAGTCGCGCTGTGTTCCTTTTGATGCGACAGAACATTGGGATACATCAACTCTATACTTCATGATAGTTGATGTATCAACCCCGTTTTACTCATGGAGAGGACCCTCCCGTAATTGAGTACGATGTGTCCGGGAACCCTAGAGCTGGCTGCGACTGTGATGACTACCGTGCTGGATCCTCCTTGGGTTCGACGACGAAGATGACTATACTTGGATCCTATGTGGGTTCGGCCGGGAGGATGTCTATACATGGATCCTCCATGTGTTTGGAAGCGATGATGATAATACTTGGATCCTACGTGGGTTTGGCAATGATGGTTGTTGTACTTGGATACTACGTGGGTTCGGCAGCGACGACTTCTATACTTGGATCCTACGTGGGATCGGTAGAGGAGATGATTCAGAGGCTATATATAATCATCTCCATCCCACTTCGTGATCAGTATACATGTGTGATCTAAGTCTTGACTTTCAATCGTTATCATTGATATGATTTACTTATTTCCCCTCTGAACCAGATTGTGCATGGGCTCGGAAGTTGGAGCCGAACTGAGATTGATGAATTTGGTATATGTATGGGAATATACTTAAGTAGAGTCGGTTGATACATCATGTTTGTATCTTTCCTTTACGGTTTATCCTTTGTGGATTCTGGGAGACCTTCGGGGGTCTCAAGGTCCCTACTGAGTATCTTATACTCACCCTTGCACGGGCTATGCCCACACAACATTGTGTTGAATGCAGAAGACATACAACACTGATCGAGGTGGAGGCTTGTGGAGGTGGACGGTAGCAGGAGGTGGACCACTAGACAGGACGTACACGGAGCGGACGACCGGACCCGAGGAGCTAAGGAGACCATATGTACCCACCCTTCAGGTGGGATATCTAGAGGACGACTCAGTGGTTGGTTCTTTACTTTACTACTATTGTAATTTCTTTCTCAGTTGTATTGTACTTCCAGTTGGGTTTGTATAATGGCCCATTTACATTTCAGCACTTACATTTGTACTCAGTTTTACTTCATGTTTGCGTCACTTGCGTACTCTATTGTGTATGTTTACTTATATAACGACAATGCCTTCCCTTTTTTTTCAAGATTTACGCCTTTGGTGCTAGTCGCCAACCCCTGGCCTATGGATGGCGGGTCTGGTGTAGTCCTGACACGGGCCCTGAGGACGGGTCGGGACATAAATATTTATACAAAATATAATTATTTATATATTACTATTCAACACTAAATGTTGAATTTGAAAGAAAGAATATGAGATACTAATTTATCAAATATTTAAATAAATAAAATTATTTAAAGAATAATATAAATGAAATTAAATTATTTTACCAAACCTAAATAATAATATAAATTATTATTAGGAAATGTATTTTTTTGTAAAAAAAATCCCTTTTTATGACATATTCACTTCTATTTGAAGAAATGAAAAATTAATTAAGATAAATTATGATTTATATTAATAATTGTTTAATACCAATTTAGTTGGTAAATTATGTAAGATAACGATAATAATAGTTGTTATTTGACATTTCAATATTTAAAAAAGATACATTTTTAGTTATATTTTTTGAATTTATTAATAGATTATAATAATAAATAATAACTTATTAATATATGAATATAATTTATTGATTTAGAAATATAATTTTATCCTATAATTAAATATTGGTATTTTATTTAAAAAATTCCTCTTAGGTGAATAGAGAAAAGAGATCTAATTTGGTAAAAAAATTACTTTTATGACATTATCATAATATAAGAATAAATTAAATCCATTTAAAACTTTTTTATAAAAAATATATACATTTATAATAAAGTTATTATTTTAAAATTTCTATATAGTTTTTTTAAAACACATGTATATCATTTTGGAACCATAAGTAATATTTTAATCTATAAATAATTTTTTCCTTATATTTTAAATTATGATTCATCACAAGAAAAAATTAAATCTATAAAAATTGATGTCATATTTTATATCTACATTATAATTTTATTCCGTATGTTAAATTTCAATATAGGATTAAATTTATGGATTTAATGACTTTTGTTAAGAACCTAAATAAGTGAAAAATGTATTACAAAGAGTGTTATATTTATATTGATGTATTATTATATAATAAAGTATATTAACATATTGTAAACGATAACTTTAAAACTAATTTTAAACACATATCTAATTATATTAACATACATTTAATTAGTAACAATTTTTATATATGATAAGGAGGAAAAATAGTAATAACACAGTTTTCAATATATATATGTATATATATATATAATTTTTTTTTAAATTTTAATTTTCAATTATATTGAACATAAATTAGATTAAATAAGGATTAAATTTATGTTTAACACACCAAAAGATTCTATGAATAGTTATTTTGTATTTTTTGTAGGACAAATATTACTTTGTTAAAAAGAATTGTTACCAATATAGTAAAAAAAGAAAATGTAAAAACTTCAGAACCAATGAATGAATTTTTTTAATCCTTACATTAAACAATTTGTTGATGAATTTTCAACCAAATATAAAAAAAATATTTATTATATTTTCATTATTTTTATTTATCCCCAGAATATTTTTGAGGACCTGGCCTTAAACATTTCATAGTATTGAATTAAATGAATAATTCACATTGAGGATCTTTTCAGGTCTATAGTTTTAAAGAATTAGGACATTACATTTACATAACAACATGAATATTACAGGTAGACAATTCTTCCCAGTATCCATTTTTTCCATAAAATAAAAATTCTTAAAGAAAAAGAGTCATGTCTAGTTCCAGGTTTTAGACATCATGACTTTTCTGTGATCCCATCCTTGTACCTATTCATCTTTATGTCTTCGTAAATCATTTAAAAACAAGGGATGAGCATAAAAAGCTCAGTAAGGGTTATAAATAAGGGATGAAAAAAATAGTTTCTAAATACATACAAAACATAAACACTATTACTTAACTCATGAAATGATAAGATTTATGAAAGACACATAGAAATCATATGTCATAAAGGTAACTTGTGGCATTTATATCATACTTACATTGTAGCTATCACATATACATAGGGACTTACTTTGGAATACCCATCACACTATATTCTCTAAATCTCTTAGGAGAAACATTCACATTTACCTTTTTCACATTACCCAAATCATGGGAGAGCTATCTCGGGCTCACCTACCCTAGGTTTATCACGGAGCCACCCATATACATAAATAATGCCCAATAACCCTAACATGATCATAACACATAACATAAGCATAAAGGAAATATAACATTATCACATTGTAATAAGAAAAATATCATTTTATGATATTTAAATAATAAATCCATTCAAAAAATAATATTCAATAACAAAATACGTAAAAAGAGTATATAGTATTTATTTTTCCTTTTAAAAGAATTAAGGCTTGTTATAGAATCCAAAGATCAAATAATACTCGCAGAGGCAGAATGGGCGTTGTCACCACTTACGTTAAAAAAAATTCATTTTTGTCCATCAGTAAAACACTTCATATAAAAAGATTCCCATTGAATGAAATTAAAACTCAAAGTTTTTTATACAGTGTATAAAAAAATGATGTATTAAAACAAAATATGCCTCAATGAAAGGAGATTGAGATGAAGTCCCTTACCTCGTGCCCGACTTGACATGATCGTTCTTTAATCTCCTAAATAATAATATAAATTTAATTTCTACTTTCTTAAGAACCTTTTTCATGTTTATTATTCCTTTTATATTTGTTATTACCATGTTATAAACATTATGTAATCATTTCATGTTAATAATGGTCGTTTTGACTGTATTTGGTACTTCAGAAAAAAATGAACACTTGATATTTGCAAGTTCTCCATGAGGTCAATATTCTATTATATATAGAATGATATCAATTATTTAGATATCATATATATCATATATATCCAGTATATACATGTATTTATAATAGTACACAACATATGGAGGTATGAAATGAAATGCACCGTTCATGGAGACGGTAAGCTGTACGTACGCATGAACGCTACTTTCATTTCTATTTCTCATTTTAATGGAATTAAAACATAATGATACATAGGTATATTATAATTATAGTATAATATCATATATAATATCATTAAATCCATCCTTTATACATCCCACATAAGGCATTATCGAGTCAAATCACTTTGAGGGGGCAGTAGTCCGCACTTCCACAAATGAGATTATCGAATTTACCCACTATGGTAACCATAAAGGAGTGCTATAAATGGAATGTACAGAATCATAAGCTAATCATAAATATAATATATATCATATATAAATATAGTTCCATTATAATGACCACCATGAGAGGCGGTAAGAGATAATTGAACAATCATTGTTTCGTGAGGAGTTAGTTTGCCATCCACAAGAAAACTATGTTCTTCATCAATTAGATAAAGGTGTGTGTAAGTGTAGTTCGAACACATCTTATAACAACATCCTTGTATGTTGAGGATACTGTTTTTTATAAAATAAAGTAATAAAAAGAGTTTATGGGTTAGAGAAGTAAAAGAAAAGAAAAGAATTTAAGAGAAACGGTTACCTTTAATTTGGGTAACTTACTTTGGTTTGAACCAAAAGGACTTTTTTAAGTGACTTCTACCTAAGGTAATGATTCTATAAGGAGGATAGGGATGTAGGGAGCATAATTGGGTAGTGTTTGGACGAGCCAAATGTCTTGAGAGGTGTTCGGAATTTGTTAGAGGTGGCCTCCTTTTATAAGGGGGAGAAATAAGGATAATATTTGATGAGGCTTGATAAATATCGATGGGTGGAAATGGGAAAATAACACTTTTTAAGGGTTGTATGGTTTGACATAATTGATTTCCTAAACTGTTCACCAACCATGTGCTTGCCTCTATCCAAGAGGGGTACAAGTCACAAAATAACCTGAAGATCTTATAAATTGTACAAAATAAAGTGCCCACTTTGGTAAATTATCTTATCCAAGGTGGAATGGTTTCGCATCACAATATCACAATTTATATTAACATACCTCCAACCATGAAACATTAACAGAATGTATAGCAACCCAGTTTTAACATAAAAATATATTACATAAAATTAGGTGAATATAAATTATATTACAATAATAAATGCCTAAAGACTATAATAGTTTTGTGTCTTTGTAATCCAAAAACAAAATATTCAATTGTAATGAAATATCATAAAAATATCCCATAATGATGTCAACCATTATTACATAAACCTAAAACATATCTTCATAACCTAGGAAACCAAAATATTAGAATTGTGTTCATTTATATTACCATTAAGTTAAATAATTTAAATGTGTAAGATACTAGTAAGATAATTATATGTTGCGTATCGAAAATAGGTATATTGATTTTTCTTGTAAACTAAATTGTGTTCTTACAAGGTCAATGGATTCACCAATCCTGTAAATATTAAGTATGGCTAGAATTATGTATATATAATAATATATTTTGTTATGAATCCATATCCTTGAATGCGGCCTATTTTCCATTCCAATGAACAAGATAAGGGATCATGAGTTAATAGAGACACATTACCATTCTTATACACCATTAAAATGATAAATTGTTTCCAGTACCAGGATCGTAATATTAATTCACCCCCCTATGGCCAGTTGGTCGACTATCAAAAAGATTTTAACTCTGACTCTGGTGTTGGATTCATTCACTAGTAATATCAAAGAATTATGAAAAATTACTAAGTAGGCTACATTTTGAACCAATCAGTTGACATCTAGGTAAAAAATCTATCCCCACTAAAAAATTGTCCTTAATTGAGTGTTGTAAAGTAATCATAAATTCATCCCTAGTTTTAATGTGTAGGAAAAATACCGGGCCTACCCACATAAGGATTGTGATAATTTGGTGTGGAAACATGCTGAATCCATTCATAAAAAAATACATATTTCTTGGAGAGGGCTTGACCTCCTAAAGATTCTGTGCTATCTTGAGAAATTCCCTCAAAGCAGAGGAGTTCATTTAGTATCATCTCAAATGACGGTATAAACATGTGAAGGGATTTCATAGCTCTTGATTTGAAAAAAGCAATACAACAATAGAAATAAAATAAATTTCAAAACCTTTTATCAATTCCATGAACTAATTTGGAAAGATGAGTCGGCTCGGCTTGAGAACTCATGTTCAAAATATCTCCTAAACTATGAAGCTCGGAATTGAAATACCTTTCAAATTTCCTACAAATTTTACATATACATGAGAAACCAAGTGTTCGAGAAAGAAAAAAACTAAAAGTCTAATAAACTTACATGATATAATCGTTTACCATTTAGTCTCTGGAAGAATGGAGAGGGAGGAGGAACAAAAATGGAGGAGTATTCACCAGGGGAGAGGGTCGAAGGTGGGAGGATAATGTCGAGCGTGAGGGTGGGAAGGCCGCCGTGAACACCGATGGTCGGGAAATATAGTAGTGACGATGAGGAGGAGTGTGTGGAGAGAAAGTCCAGGTCGAGGGTTCGAGGAGTCATGGACAATGGGGAGGAGGAGCTCGCGGATTGGGGGAGGAGAGGAGGAGAGCATCACAGAGAGTGTCATAGAGAGTGTCGTGGACTGGGGAGGAGGAGCTCGCACATCGCTCAAGGAATAGGGAGGATGAGCCCTATTGATAGTCAAAAAAAAAACATTGCTATGGATTTTTTTAATCCATAGATATAAATTATGATATAGAAAAAACATTCATAGAACTGTGGGTATAAACCATGCTATAACCACAGACTTATAAAACTGAGGCTATAGGTCCGTGGTTATAGACCTGTTTTATAATAATGTGGGGAACTCCATGCAACCTGACTATCTCTTTAACATACAATTGAGAAAGTTGATCTAGAGTCAATGTATCTCGAATAGGAAGGAAATGAGTATATTTAGTCAATCAATCAACTATAACCCAGATTGCATTATTACCTCTAGATTTCTTTGGTAATCCCACAACGAAGTCCATGGATATTTTTTCACAATTCCACTCTGGCACCGTTAGAGGCTGAAGCATCACATTTAGTAACATCCACTCTCCTATAACTTGTTGAAAAGTCAAACACTTCACAGTAAAATCACCAATATCTCTTTTCCTTCCATCCCACAAGTAATACTCCCAAAGATCTCTATACCTCTTAGTACTACCAGGATGATCTGAAAACAAAGAACTATGAGCTTCACATAACAACTCATTCTTAAAATGTGAATCACAAGGAACACATAATCTCTTCCCAAACCTCAAGGCAAAATCATTATCAATGTTTAAATCAGGGAACTTACCCTTCTGAACCAACTCTACCTTTTTCTGCAACTCACTGTCTTCTTTCTACGCTTTCTTTATTCTGTCTGATAGAGATGATTTCACTGACCCCTGAAACAAAACTGAAGCATTTCATGGACCAATAACTTCTATACCAATGTTTATCAAATCAAAAACAAAAGGATCTCGTTCCAATTATAGCATGGATAATGAGACATTAATTTTTCGACTCAAAGCATCAGCCATATTATTTTATTTTCCCGGATGGTAATGGATCATGATATCATAATCTTTGATAAATTCAAGCCATATCCTTTGTCTCATGTTCAATTATTTTTGAGTGAATATATACATTAAACTTTTTTTGTCAGTATATATTTAACATTTTACCCCATAAAAATGATGCCTCAAAATTTTTAGATTGAAGACAACAACAACTAATTCTAAATCATTTGTAGGGTAATTTAAATCATGTGGTTTCATCTATGGTGAAGCATAAGCAATTACTTGATCGTTCTACATAAGGAAAAATCCATGTCCTTTCATCAAAGCATCACTGTAGATAACAAACTCACCATTTCTAGATGTTAGTTTCAAATTCAGAGCATTCACCAATCTTCTTTTCAATTCCTAAAAACAATCATCACATTATTTTGTCCAGATGAACTTAACACCTTTTCGAGTTAACTTAGTCATTGGACTATATGACCATGAAAAATGTTAAAAAAACCTCTGGTAATAACCTTCCAAACTAGGAAAACTACGGATTTCGGTTATATTTTCGGTTCTTTTCCATTATTCAACAAATTTTATTTTATCAAGATCAATAGTTATGCCATTTTTTTAAAAAAATGTGACCAATGAATGAAATTATTTGTAACCAAATCTCACACTTGATGAATTTCTCATATCATTTCATTTCATTTAATGTTTCCAAGAAAACCATTATATAAATTACATTTTCCTCTTTACATTTGGAATAAACCAATATATCATCAATGAAAACAACCACAAACTTATCCCAGAACTCACGGAAAATTCTATTCATAAGATCCATGAATACAATATGTGAATTAGTTAACCCAAAACAAATAAGTACAAATTCATAATGGTCATATCTAGTACGAAATATGGTATTCATAATGTCTACTTCCTTTACTTTAAACTGATGGTACCCCAATCTCATGTCAATCTTCGAGAAATACTGAGCTCCCTAGAGCTGATCAAACAAATCATCGATATGAGGGAAAGGATAATTGTTCATAACTGTGATGTTATTCAATGCTCTATGATCAATGAAATGTCTCATTGAACCATATTTCTTTTTAACAAAAAAATACAAGAGCAACCCATGGCGATGTTCTAGGTTGAATGAAACCTTTATCAAAAAACTCATGCAACTCATTCTTTAACTCAAAATGTTCACTTTAAGCCATCTGATAAGGGGGTTTTGAAATTGGCTTAGCATCATGAACTTAGTCAACAGTAAATTCAATTTCCTGATCATGTATAATACCAAGAAACTCATCATGTAAAACATCAATGGACTCATTTACCACTGGAACATCATTAATATGAACAACTTCTTTATTATTAAAAATATGTGCAAGGTAAAATTCATTTTCATCTTTTACTAGTTTCTCATCTTCCTGATATGTTATCAAAATAAAGGGTTTATTTTTTTATAAAAACTGAAAATCATTCTGAAATGAAACCCCTTAGATCTGTAGCCAATCTTAGAATGATAAACAGAATTCCAATCCATACCCAAAATAACATCAAACTCTACTAGAGGAAAAACAATAAGGTTTGTAGGTAAATTCTTTTCGCACACAAGGACATTAATGTTCTTATGTTTTATTTTCCTCTCAACATTTTTTCCAGGTGTTATTACCATATGTTCTGTATTCATATCATGAGAAGGAATTCCCAATTTACTAGAACACTTCTCAGAAATGAAATAGTTTTTATACCCTGAATCAAACAACATATTGTCATAATCTGAAAAAACAAACAGTGTACCTAATAAAACTTCATTTGATGGCCCAGCATCTTTTGAAGTTGTTGCAAAGGATTTCACCACCCCTTTCTTCTTTTAGTCTGGCTACTTTGATACAGATGAATTCTTTGTTGGACACTCATTTTCTTAATGACCCATTTCATTTCACATAAGGCATTTTACTGACTATAAGTCAGATATTTTCTTACCATTACCCTGATCATTTTCAATATAATTACGAGCCTTATGTCCAATTTTACCACATCGGTAGCACTTACCAGAATATAAAATAAATTACCCAGTATGCTTTTTACCACAATTTTCACAAACATTAAACTTATGTATCATTACATCAAACTTTTGTAATGTGTTCTTCCTTTTTTCCTGCCACTTAGACCTCTTATTATGTTGATTTTCAAAGAATATATAATCATCAGAAAAATCCATTTCCACCATCATCGCAGAAGTAAAAATTTTTCATAACTTTTGAACTCATGAGAAGCTAATTACATTCGATACTTTGGCTTTAATCCTGACTAAAAATGGTCGATTTTACTATCAAGATCTCGTATGAAATTTGGAGCATACCTCGCCAGTAGAGTGAATTTTTCTTCATAAGCAGCTACTGAGTCATCCTACTACCTTAATTCCAGGAATTGTTTTTCCATCCTAAGTCGAACCACCTTAGGAAAATATTTCTCAATAAACAAAACTTTGAATTTATCCCAATCAAGAGCATCAATCTACTCACTATCCCTGATATTTTTCACTATCGGCCACTAATGATCAGCTTCACCTTCAAAATTGTGAACCGAAATACTATCCTTTTGATCTTCTGAACAACCAATGACATCAAAAATCATTTCCAGTTCTTTAATACACCCTTCTGCTAGCACCGGATCAGATGATCCTCTGAATGACGGGGAATGTTGCCTTATGAAATTCTCCACTACTGACATTTTCCTATATGTTTGATCTGGCTGATCTCATACATGGATACCACCACCATTTATTGCCTGAGTAAATTGTTCCATCACTGCAACAAACTATTCAGTTCCAATTCTGAACTTCTCATGTTGCTGATTTGGAAGGTTGCCTTCCTCCTGATGTCATCCCCACATAGCTGCCCTGTTTACTCCGCAGAAGACCATTCTCAACACAGAAATATCTTAGATGAAGCAGCATGGTAATCTGTAAATGCTATATGATTCAAATATTAACATACATTACATTATGAATTTTAATTTAATAATACCCTAACTCCTAATGTTATCTAAACCGACCTCTGATACCAATTATAAGGAATCGACCTTAAAAATTACATATAGTTTAATTAGATGAATAATTCACATTTGAGGATCTATTTAGGTTTAGAGTTTTAGAAAATTAAGACAATACATTTACATAACAACATGAATATTACATGTAGACAATTCTATCCAGTATCCATTTTATTCCATAAAATAAAACTCTTGATAAAAAGTGTCATGTCTAGTTCCATGTTTTAGACAGCATGACTTTTCCATGATCCCATCCTTGACCCTATTCATCGTTAAGTCCTGTGAAAACATTTCAAAACTTGGGATGAGCATATAAACCTCAGTGAGGGTTATAGAAAAATGGATGAAAACATTTGTTTCTAAATTCATACAAAACATTAACTCTATTACAAACCACAAGAAATCATAAAATATATAAAAGACACATAGAAATCATATATCATAAAGGTAACTTGTGTCATCCATAACATTTCTACATTGTAGCTATTATAGAAACATATGGAGTTACTTTAGAATACCCGTCACATTATATTCCCTAAATCTCTTAGGATAAACATTCATGTTTACCTCTATCACATTAACCAATTCATTTGAGAGCTATCTCAGGCTCATCCATCCTAGTTTTATCACAGAACCACCCGTATACATAAATAATGCCCAAGAACCATAACATGATCATAACATATATCATAAAAATGAAGGAAAGATAACATTTCCACTTTGAAATAAAAAAATATCATTTCAAGATATTTAAATAATAAATCCATTCAAAAAAATATTTTTCCATACCAAAATACCTAATAAGAGTATAAGGTATTTATTATTTCTTTTAAAAACATTATGACTTGTTAAAGAATCCATAGATCAAATAGTACTCACGGTAGTGGAAAGGTCATTGTCACCTATTATGTTAAAAAACATTACTTTTTTCCATTTAGTAAATTGCTTGGTATAAAAATATTACCTGGGAATGAAATGAAAAGTAGAAAATGTTTATATTGCTGATAAAATAAATCGTTATTAAAACAAAATATGCCTCAATGACAGGATATTGAGACAAATTCCCTTACCTCATGTACGACTTGACTTGATCATTCTTTAATATCCTGAATAATAAACTAAAGTTAATTTATACTTTCTTAAGAACCTTTTTCATGTTTATTATTCCTTTTATATCACTTATTACCATGTTATAAACATTATATATTCAATTCAAGTTAATAATTGTCATTTTTTAACTATTTGGTACTTGAGACAAAAGTGAACACTTTATATTTAAAAGTTTTCAATGTGGTCAATAGTCTATTATATTCAGAATTATATTAATTATGTAGATATTAGATATATCATATATATTCAGTATATACATGTCTTTACAATAGAACATAACATTTGGAGGTAGGGAATGAAATGCACCGTTCTTGGAGACAGTAAGCCGTACGTATGCATAAACACTACATTCATTTATATTTCTTATTTTAATGGAATTTAAACATAATTATACATATTTATATTATAATTACAGTATTATATCACATATAATATCATTATATCCATCCTTTTTACATCCCACATAAGGCATTAACGAGTGACATCACTTTGAGGGGTGGTAGTCTGCACTTCCTCAAATGAGATTACCGAATTTACCCACAATGGAAACCATAAAATAGTTCTATAATTGGGATGTACAGAAGAATAAGGAAATCATAACCATAATATATATCATATATAAATATAGTGTAATCATAATGTCTACCACAAGAGGTAGTAAGAGGTAATTGAACAATCACTATTTTGTGTGGCCTTAGTTTTCCATCCAGAGAAACATTATATTCTTAACCCATTGGATGGAGGTGTGTGTAAGTGTAATTCTAATACCTCTTATAACAACATTATAATATATTTAGGATAATGTTTATGTTATAAAATAAAATAATAAAAATAATTTACATTTTGGAGAAGTAAAATAAAATAAAAGAAGTTAAGAGAAACCGTTACCTTTAAATTGGGTAACTTCCTTTGGTTTGAACGAAAAGGACTTCATGAAGTGCCTTCTGCCTATGGTAAGACATCTATGAGGAGGAGAGGGATGTAGGGAGATTAATTAGGATGAGTTTGGATGAGTCAAATTTCTTGATAGGTGTGGTTAATTGGTTATAAGTGGTCTCCACTTATAAGGGGAGGGGGCTCTTTAGAAAAGTATGAAACTATTATTTTATTATATAATGATATTTTGATTATAAAGTTCCTAAAATCATTAGAGTCGAAGATAAGATGAATTATGGTCGAAATAAAATCATCCAATAAGAATTGAACAGGTTTTGGATAATATGTTTTTTTATTATAATTGTATTTATTTAAATCATATATTAGTGAGGTAAACACTGCATCATTATTTTGTCATAAATAATTTAATTTATTAGATGTCTAAAAATTATAAAAAAATTATATCATTTAGGAAATAATTTTATCTTTATAAATAATATTTATATTTCAACATATGACTTAAATAACACCATATAAAAATTAATTTACTAAAAGAGTTTTGTTTTTGTCATTTTTTCCTTTACATTAAGTTAGTTAATTTAAATTGTCATTATCACTC
Organism: Viscum album; assembly: GCA_963277665.1. Classification (NCBI taxonomy): domain Eukaryota; kingdom Viridiplantae; phylum Streptophyta; class Magnoliopsida; order Santalales; family Viscaceae; genus Viscum; species Viscum album. The sequence goes on from OY728150.1 coordinate 305,961,441, forward strand.
CCTAGTGACTCAATGGGGTCCCAAAATCTACCAAAAGATTACCATGGTCGTATATGACTAAATAAAAAATGTTTGGACAAGTGTTAAGGTAATTTTGAATTATTATAATATTCTTTTTACCTTGAATTACCTTATTTACCTTTAACAGCAGTAAATAAGAGTCAAAAGTTACTATTCAAACAATTTGTTTTCATATTATTGAACCAAAAATACTTACTAATAATAACAATGTATGTCGTATTTTTTAAATTCAACTCACAGATGTGGTAAAATTCATTTTAATGAAAAATTCTTTTTTTAACTACTATTAAGTGGTTTCACTATTCATCAAAAATTGAAGTTTTTCAGAAAAATACCAAAAATTCAGCCAACTCAATATTTGAAATTCCAAATTAAAAAATAATGTCTATTTTACCAAATTATAAACATAGATGTTTCATTAATTAATTTAAAATTAATTCCCATAGTTAAAACAAATAGCGTGTTTTTAAGGAACAATAACTATCAAAAGATTTGCCCTTGTTTATGTCTAATTTCAAAGTGAAATTAATTAAAATGAACAACATTGGATTAAATGGTAAAAATATATTATAATTACACATTAAAAAAAATTAAAATTATAATCTTAATATATAAATAAATAATATTGAAATGCAGTTTTGAATTAAAATACAATATTTTCACCATTCATTAAAAAATTATCTTTATCCGAACAATTCCAAAAATTTACTCAAGGTAAATATTTATGTCCCCATTATAAATAATGATTTTATTTAGCCAAATAGGATGTATTAAAGTGACCAAAAATATATTTAAGGAGGTTACTCAATTAAAAGTTTGTAAATCGTCCTTTTAATGTAAATTATGCTAAAAACCAGATTCATTCACATTTTATGCCTCTATCTTTTATTGGATAAATGTAAATACATTTAGAAAACATGTATAATCATATTTATGTTATTTTTTTCATTCCCTCCAATACAACGACTAGGAGTTAAATATAATTTAAAATAATAATATTATATTATTAGTGTGCAACGTAAGATATCAAAGAAACCCGTTGTTGCGTATCGGGTATGCTATAAAATAGAGAAACCATTTTAAAGTAAAATTAATACATAATTCACAAATATTAATAAGTATGAAAATATATTATTCTTCATTTACTTGGGATGTTACAATATTGTAATGATATCATTTAAAATTAATGAGTTTTCTTAAAAGTACCCATTTCTCGACTTTTATATTTGTAATCATCCACCACAATATGAAAGATATATTTATTTTAAATATTTAAAGGTAATTAGTGATTTTCCTATTAAATAATAATATATACCTTTTATATGCCTATGTTGTAAATTATATATCATAATAACTTCATTTCTAAGGAGTAATTCATGGGACTTTTAAGGGTACCAATGCGAGTAATACCAACTCCTTGCCATTAATTCATAATCATTCTCTTCCAAACCTACAGAAAAAAATAATAATAAGATAACCATAGTATAATTATTATATTAGTGATTTTTATAATAATGTAAAAATCTTAACACATTATTTCCTATCCCAAAAAAATAAAAGAATGTTAATTAGGGTTTGAGAAAACTAGTGGTCCATGAATTAATATATATATATTTCCATATTATATTAATTTCATTATCCAAACCTAGAAAATATGATCACCGATATTAATATATATTAATAATTTCATTATTTTTATATTATGATTATATCAAAAATATTCTTAGGTATACTCTCCAATCTTGATACAATGTGTTCATGTTTCGGTCGGTTTGACCACCAACATGTATAATGGTATTAAACAATATCAAAGATAAATATGGTAAAATAAATAACAATATTTAATGTAAATTTTAAGTTAATTATTTTTTTTTAATTTTGGTGTACTAATATTATGTATTGAATTTATTATTAAAAAGTGATCAATGATCACTCAACTTAATAAAATAAGAGACACTGGATAAATAATCACAAACATAATAAAAAAGTATATTAAAAATATAAAAATATGATAATAAATGGTCCATATAAAATATATTATATAAATATAAGTTTTCTTATATGTTATATAATATAAATAAATTGATTATTTAGGAATTTAAGTGCACGCACAAAATGAATCATGAATAAGGTAAGAGATTCATCTTAACATTTCATTCATAATGAAACATTTTCTTATAAGAATTGAATATCAATTAAATTGTGTTTATACTAACTATTGGATACATAATACCACAAATTACCTTTATTGATGTTATTATAACAGCTGCTTCAATACAGATATCATCCAAGGTCGTTTGATAAAAATGTTACTCAATCTGTAAAGGGTTTTCATAACAAAAATCCTTTTCACTAGTAAAAGTAAGTACAAATTGAATATTATCATTAATGATTGATATTTTCTATCCTACAATTTTTATGTCTTATTTTCACATTATTTTCTTTTAAATTCACATTTCACCCTAAATTATTCTTCAATCATGATTCCTGTATTTTTTTATAAAATAATTTTTATTATAAATAATTCCACTTTTATTTTAATAGATTTTCCATCCACATCTCAATTTTTTCCTCCCAGACATGTTATACATTTTTTATTAAATCTATAATTGTTTTTTTGAACAGTTCTTATTCTTATCCTTTTTTAAATATAATTTCAAAAAATTAAATATCATTTCTATTATGTCAGCTTTCAATAATGGAATTTCAAATTAATCAAATAGTTTTCCATACTTGAAAAATAAAATTATTTGTCTTCCAATACATATCTTTGTATAAAATCATTATATTATTTTAATTATATATTATTTAGAACATATTAATTTTCTTTGAAAATTACACTCTTTCCCTTTAGAGAAATATTTTAGAACTTTATTTTTTACTTTAGTGGTTTAAAAGGTTTTGTGAGGAATTTTACGTTTTCAATTATATTAATCATCCATGGAAATTAATTCATTAAGTGATGATTTGATCATCCTCTATTCTTTATTATTATATGATTACTTTTTTATAATGATATTACTAATATATTAATATTTTATAGGATTTGGTAATGTGATATTTTTGATAGGATTAAGTAATCCATTATCTTTTCAAAAGATTATTTGTAATTTGATAAGTCCTTCATTTCATGTGTCACAAATATGTTCAAAATATTTAAGGGTGGGTTTTTATATAATCCCAAAATTCATTGGATTATGTGTTTTATTAAATGAGATTCAGAAAATTTGAATAAACGAGATAAGATAAAATTTATTTAGATGTGTTTTTTGTGAATGAGATGTGGGAAGATACTTTCACATGTTTTTGTGTGAATGATATAAGGGATTAATTTTTCACATGTTTTTATGAGATTTAGTTGTGAAAATATTTATTCACATGATTTTTTCTGAACATGATGCATACTGTTCTTCACAATATGTTATATTCTTATGTTTTTGCAATAAACATTTTTTATGATGATACAATGGCATGATATATACCTATATGAATACGATTATAATCATTCAACCACATTTAATGTACCACGACTGATCAAAAATATTCAATGGTATATGCATTCTCATATAATATTACATGTTTTTCTGTCATTACTTATGTACAAATCATTATAATACATCTTCATTTAAATAATAAATTTATATGATGTCTATGATTTCTTATTTTCTTATGATCTTAACCCATATAACATATCAATATTTTGTCCCTAAATATGTGTTTTAGATTACCACATACTCAAAATTTTCATTTCCTCGTGTTATAATTATTGGTGTAACCGATGTATTGAAGTCTTCCTAGTTTATATCTAAATTATTATAAATTTTTTTAAAATTATAATAAAACAAGTTTCTTATTTAGCATATCCTCAAAAAAACTAAAACGTTACTTATTTGAATTGTAATATTATTATGACTTTTAAAGATTAACATAAAGTATTGTTATAAAATATGATATATCCATCTTTCATTGAATCAATGATAGTTTTTGAATAATTATTATTTATATATATATATGGGAGGGATGTTATTTGGAATATCATATGTTCATATCGTAAATCAATTTTTGGATATATTTATTACTGATATTATTGGTGTTATTAAATATCAATATGTTTAATTATTTTCTGACTAATTTTTTGATTATATCATAATTCCAAAACCTGTATATGGAATAGAAATATTGGAGGTAATAGAAGTGAAAAATAAATTACATGAATTACTTGAAAATGATTTAATATATCCAAGAACAATATATTGGGATCATATTTTTTTCATAAATCATTGATATGGTTATATGAGTTTATTGTAAATTATAGTAAGATTAATAAAATTATTTATTGGAATAAGTTTCCATTTCTATATATTTATGACACATTTGACTAGGTCTACAGTTCCATGTATTTTTGTAAAAAACATTCATCATTTCTAGTTTTCATTTTTTTAGTGGTCACGAAGAATTATTTTTATGTCTATTAAGAGTTTATCATTAGGAAAATTGGGTTGATAAATGAACTAGATATATTTATTAATATAATGAATAGATATTTCTATGAATATCTGGATACTTTTTCTATAGTGTTTATTAAGGATATTATGATATATTATAAAAGATAAAAGGATCATGAGAAATATATATCTAGTATTCTAAATATTGTAAAAGAAATGATTTTTTTAATAAACACCAGTTAATGTGGATTTATTTTAATTTATATTTAGTTTCATGGAGATATTTTAACAAAATATGTGATTATAATTGATTCTTCTGTGACTAATTTATTGGAATAATGGGAATGACCTACCTATTTCACATGGATTCATAGTAATCACGGAACTATGGGTATTTACTAATGGTTTTTTAAAAATAATATCTATGATATCTGACAAAATAACTATGTTTACATGAATGATAATGTGCATAATTTTATCATTGGATTGTAGTTAATGTTATAATGAATTAAAAAAAGTATTAATGAATGATCCAGCTTTCACGTTTCCATTATGAAATAATTAATTTTTTTATTTTTTTAATACATCAGCTAAGATCCCTAATTATGTTTTGATGTAGTATGATTGTCTAATTTTATTTGTATTACTTCAATTAAAACCCATTGAGTATAATTATTAATCACATTAACTAGATCTTATTCTGATAGGTTTCTCTTTATAAATTTATAGGCATATTCTATATGGTTACAAATGTGATATATATATATATATATATATATGGATTATAATTTTTTTTGAATGTATATTCAGTCAAAAATAGTTGAACGTGAGGTAATGAATATGGTTGAAGTTGACAATGTATTATTATTATAGAATTCATTATCATCTAGGTAAAGCTAACAATGTTGTAGATTCCTAGAGAAAAAATTAGGATGGATTGTTATCATTTATAAGATTGGAACAAGATATAATATTTAATGATTTAATAAAGACTGGTCAAGAAATAATTCAAGAAAAACCCATTCCCTTTTCGAATAGGTTTCAGTAAAATTACCTTTTATGAAATAATTAAGAAGTATAAAATGTAAGAAATGGATTTAAAAAATAAATAATTTATTATGTAAAAAATTTCCTATGATAAATATTTATATACAGGGTGTAAAAATATTTGAAAATTGTAGTTTTTTACTATGTTATTTTCAATTTAAAAGTGAATTATTGAATATAGATAAACAATTATCACATTCTATTCATCTTGGAAACACCAATATGTATAAGGTACTTTGAGAATGATATTATCTAAAATGAATTATAAAATGTAATTTTTTATCATGAAATGATTTAGTTTTTATTATGTAAAATAAAAAAAATTATCATTGAGGAAGCTCTAACCATTTTCAGTTCCATAATAGAATTAGGAGAATATATCAATAAACATCATGTTTGGCTTATTCAATACATTTTTATGTAATAATTTGTTTTATGTTATTATTTATCATTTTATTAAATCATTAAATTTACATCATATGATAATATTAATAGATGAAATATTAAAGAGATATTTAAATTAATAATAGATCCTCTCTATGTTGTGTCTGATTATGATCTCTAACGTTCAACCATTTTTTAAAATTTATTTAGAAGTCATTTGTACTATGTTATATTTAAGTACATATTTTAATTTTCAATTTGACTTATAGTTCAGGAAAATAATTCCAAATAGGAAGATATGATATGGTCTTGCTCATTATACTATTATGGTAGTTTTGATCTACATATTTTATTAGTAATTTATTCATATAAGAATTATTTTAATTTTATTATATCTTTGGTACCATTTATGAAATTTTAGGTAAATTGGTATTGGATATCATATTTTTTATATAAATTTAAGAATATATTGTTATATGTAATTGAATTACTATATTTGATAATTAAAAAGGAAAAAAGATTATAACATTATTTGTTGAAACCTAAGATATGGTAGAGAAGTTATATAGATAACCAGAGGTAAGGTCATTAATTTTAGATATATGACATTTTATTCTTAAAAAATATCCATAGGAAGGTGTGATGTGATTTGGAAGAAATAGAATGTTGTGTTTTTTGGTTATTGTCTAGCATAGAAATATACATAATTTAGGAAAATGTTTTAACTAATATTGTAACACCCCGAGATTTTATGAGATATATTCTTTTTAATTTCATTCCTATCTTCTGTTGTACACTACACCAAGATTATCTTGCGCTATATGCAACACTGTATTAGTTTGTAGTATACGCAACACTATTCCTCGATTGTGTTACACACAATTTGATGTTCTTTAGATAATAGTTATTCTACAGAACATTGAGTGTATATATATATATATCCAATGATTAAATGAAATATGGTTGGATTCTGTTATATGCAACAACAACTTGTCTTTAACTATACGCATCCCTTACTTGGCATGCATTACACGCAATCATGACCTTCATCGATAGCGTGTGTAGTACGCAATACCTTGTTTCACTAAACAATGATATATTGTTATAATATTATTATGGACTAGCCTTTATGAATATTATTAACTAAATGTTGAATTTTTTAACATTATTAATCATCTTAAACATTTTCAAAAACATGTTATGTGAACAAAATAATTTTTGTGTGTAAAATACATATTTTTCAAAAAATGTTGTTTTGTAGCCTTTTGATGGAGCAACCACTTTAAATCTAGTTTTTGAAATTTTTATATGTTCAATTTTACATAATAAAATTATTCTATGGAATCATGATATAAAAATTTACTTTGGATAAATTTTACATATTATTTTGATAACTTTCATATTTTAATGAATAGTAAAAACATGCTATATTTTAATTAAAAACAACTTTTTTCATCGTAATAATTTATATGGTTAAATTATAAAATTTATTGGTTTGAAAGTATAAATAGAATATATTTTTACCATTTAATAGAACGTATGTCATTAGTATTCATTTTACATTGAATTCATAGGTAAAATCATTTCATTCTTTTGCAATGTTTTAACTTTTAAAACTCATTTTCTTAACAAGGGGATTAATTTTAAATTAATTTCTGCAACTTAGTTGTTTTTAATTAGGGAAAATGGTTTCCATATTTGGAATAATTAGGTCCAAATTATGTTAATATGCTACTTTTTATTTTTGGGCACAATGAATAGTAACTACGGTAAATTTTATTTACCATACTTAAAGGTAAATTGGGTAATTGAGGGTATATATAATATTATAAAATTACCCTAACAATAGTCATAAAATAATTGGATGATTATATTTCGTCCTATGTCATATTTCGGTCGATATGGAATCCACTGGAACCCACTTGTATTTGATTATGACATTTAGTTTATTTTATTTAAAGGAAAGTGAAATATGTCTCACTCAATCATTAATAATTAAAGTATTTTTAGTAAAAGGATATACAGATTATAAATTCAGAAATAAAAAATCATTTGAAATATAAAATGTTTTTATTTATCATGGTAATTTATTTTTAATTTATAAGTGTCATTTAATTACCTTATTATCTTATACATTTAAGATGAAACAATTATTTATTTAGTGAAAAATCAGTAATATAGATTTTATTGGAATATTAGTGCATATCAAAAGGCCAAAAAATCTGAACCAAACATAATTTTAGTGTATATATAAACCGTAATAATCCACTGGCCGAATTTCTGACCATTTAGATGCTTATAAAGGCGATTATGAAACTTATATTATTTTATTTCAAATGAATCCAAAGTTGTCACCTTCATAATTAAATAAATATAACAATTTACATATTGTGATTTTAAGATGATAAATTCGTGTAAAAGTATTATTATGAATTCTATGAGATTTATATTCATCATAGGATTTTATTTTTAATTTTTATGCAACATAAAAGTATATTAAATAATTATACAAAAATGATGTTCTAATTATTTTATTAAAAGATATACCAAATAAATGGTTTTAAAAATATTAAAATAAATATTATATGAACTATTTAATGTGATCCAAGAATTTTCTAGACACATTGGACATTTCCGGAATCAATTAGATATTCTTCTATGAATATATACGCATTTTGGATTTTATTTAAATTAAAATAAATGAATTGTGTCAAAATTGACACTATTGTTATTTTATAAAAATAACATATTATAAAATTTTTTAAAAATCACAAATATATTTAAATATTATAAATTGGAATTTATATGGTCTAAAATGTCATAAATTATCCAATTATAGAAAATTCACAACACATAACTAATTATTTATAACAATTTAAACATTATAATCTTATTACCACAAATAAAATTAAATAGATTAAATAAGGATAAATCAAGTTGATAGTGGTTAAAATAAATTCCCAACATGACTAAATTTTATTGGATGATGATATTACAATTATATATCTTCTAAGAATCATATTTGGGTCATTTCTGGAGGTTTTTATGTTAGGATGAGTTTATTATAAATTAAAACTTTTTATGTTACCTAAGGTGCCCCTCTCCTCCCTTATAAAAAGGGCACCCTTCCCTCTTCACTTCACACCATTTTGAGCCTTCAATCTCGGCCAATCCCTAAACATTACTCTTCTCATCCCTTATACTTATATCATAGAGGTTCTGGTCTTCTCAAAAGGCCAACTCTAGTGACATAAGAAGAAGTTTAAAGGAGGAGTGTCGAGGAAGAGGTAATCTCTTCTACCGATTCTTTCAAGTTTCGTTTTTCTTCAACATCTTCTTATTTAGTTGTTTCATTATATTGTAATAAAATAAGTATCACTAATATACTTATATGTTATTATACATATGAAATAGCCCCATTTCACATTCTATTTATCCAACAGAAAACGAAATCATCATGCGTGCGTACGTACAGAATATCGTCTCCACACTGTGGTGTAATCTGTTTTCCAACACCACCTTGCTTGGATGGGTATAATGGTGTAAATAATAACTATATATTATTATTATAACATCATTCTGATTCTACGATATTAAATCATCCACTCCAATTCCATTCAATAAATAGGGGAACGATATCAATGCTCATGCATACGTACGGATTACCGTCTCGATGACGCGATGAGATTCAATTTCCATGTTAACAATTCAAGAATGATTATAAAGTATATATAATAATTAATCATGAAATATATGAAATATTAATGATAGTGAATTTATTTATATGTTATTTACTTGCATCCATTAAATTTAATAAGGAAACGAAAACAACGTTCATGCGTACGTATGGCCTACCGTCTCTATGAACGGTGTATTTCTTTCCATTTATCGATCTATTATATATATGTCTATTCTGAATAAATATTATATATAAATCATGTTTTATATTCTGTAATTAATTAATCATGATCTAAGTAATCATATGAATAATTAAAAGTCAAAACACAGATGATAAATGAAACGATTTTACACAAAACGATACTTTAACATGGAATTGACAAATGAACGGATAATATAAAGTTGTATGTGAATCATATATGATATCATAAATATTATTAGGGTTCTGTTACAAGTTAATAATATGTTTAAACCCACTATACATGATTCTCGGACACATATGGAAGAAAATTGACAAAAGGTAAGGGATAACTCTCCTAATCTCGTTTTTATCTGAGATTGCTTATTTGTAAGTATTTACAAGGGTTATATTTTTCATACATGTCCATAAAAAATGTTTTCATAAAGTGTTTAATATTCTTACATGTATTTGTAAAGTCATTTTTACCCATCTTGACTTTTACTTTATGTTATAGAAGGAATCTTTCTTTTGTTTACCATATGTAGTACTTTTGGACTTTTCTATTAAAAGTATGAGGATAATGTTTTGTTTTACTTATACGACATGAATGGATTTTTACGATTTTATAACACCTTATTTTTATGAAGCTTATTCTAGAATATTTCATGACTATTTTCAACAATATCCTTTTCTTTTAATATTTTCTGGCATTTTGAGGAAAGAAAATGATTTTTTAGAAGAAAGGATATTTTCCCTAAGAATTCATTTCAAGTGTTTTATCAAAACAATTTTACATCTAAGATGAAATTATTCCATATGTGCATGTTTCAAGTATAATGTATCTATTATTTACATGGTTTCACTTTTCTTATGATGAAATTATATCTATTTGTTATATATGGATTATGTTATGATGGGACGATGTTTATAAAACCCATTTTATTCTTTGGGTTGTGATGAATGGTTTAGGTTTATGTTGTGGAAAACATAAGAATTATTTCATTATGAGATGGGTGGGACCTATATCTCCCTCCAATTCATTTGGTAATGATTTATATCTCATGAGATAGACATGGCTAGAATGGTATGTTAATCCGGTTTAGTGTGACAGGACTGGAACGAGGAGTGAACTCGATTTAGAAATGGACTTTGTCCACTAAGATGGTCTTGGAAGCAATGCCTTGGCTACTTTGGAAATCATATCGTGTGCTTAATGGTTTTCAACAATTACATGTTTTATTACAATGATATTATATCATGATTTATGTTCTATTATGATATATGCCTTATGTACTGCCATGTTTAATGTTATTGTTCATGATTTTAATGTTTAAACATTATGTTCATGTTTTTATGTTCAAATGTATATGGTTTGTTTTATTCTCTCCATTCTTGCCCTTACTGAGCATTTGAGGTCACCCTTTATAAGTTTTATTTTCCCCAGGATATAAAGAAATGTATTAGATAAGAAAAAAAATGGGATGTTCATTATAGGAGAAGTTGAAGATCTTTCACAATGATTAGAATATTTTGTTCTGAGTTTCCAAATACACTAAACTATGATGATACACGAGTTTTGGTTTTTGTTATGTATTAAGTATTCTGCAAAAGAAATGTAATTTCCATGTACATCAAGCTACGAGGATCTACAACTGGTATCAGAGGAAAGGTTTATTTATCTATTGGAAACTAGGATGCGAAAACTTTAGTGATATTGCTAGAGATATTTCTAAGGTATATCTTGGGATGTCCGTAAGGTTAAGTATAATATATGTTATAGTACTAGATTTATGGTAATGATCATAGAATTACACTTAAGATTTTAGAGATTGAATGTACTCCCCTGTGATTATGTTGTTTTTCTAGTACGAGTTTTTCCTCCCATACTATTCTTTTTGGGTTTTAAGAAATGGAAGGAAACAAGAGGATTCATGTTAATAGAGAATATTATGGGCAATGGAATGATATTATTTATGAGAAACCAAATGAAATGGGATTTGGATGTCAAAACATCGTTATTATTCCAAATTAGCAATCTCATAATATGATCAATAATATCAACTTTGGTATGTTTCCTGACTCATCTAATAATAGAATGATGGAGTTTCATGATGATCATAGAGGAAAGAATGTTAAATTTCCCTCATGTAAATCATGTGGGAAGAGGTATCAAGGAGATTTTTCAAAGGAATTGGAAGATGCTTTCAGTGTAGAAAATAAGGGCACAAAACCAGTAAGTGTAAAGGAAAAGGTTCAATGAACACCATGGACAAAGATAATGGTATTTCTATGACATCAACAACGATTAAATGTTTTAAATGTGGATTGTATGGGAATTATGAAAACCAATTCCCTAAGAGAAAATCTTTTGAAGAGAATCAACATGGTCGTATGAGTAGTATTTATTTGGATGATGAAGAAGAGACTATAAATAATATATATGAGATGAATAAAATGATGAAGCTCATTCAGTGGATTAAGAAGGTAGTGGAATGATTGTATGTTTATCAAGAATAATGTATGATACTGTAGAATAATGAAAAATATAAGGATTGTTACACTGTTGTCTTTACATGAGGTTTTAAAAGAATATGATGAATGGTACTAGTAACCATGAAAGGAAACTCGGATATTTTTTAGAAAGAAGATGATATGCGCATAATGAATGGATAAGGAGAAAATAATATTTTGAATATTACTAATGAGCTCATGACTGCTATAAAGAAAAAGTGATATCTTGGTTTGAGTATATAGAAATTTTGGGATTTTGGTATGTGGAAAGAGTTAGCTTTTGGCAGTATTCAAGTTTTAAATAAGGTTCAATGGGTATTAATTTTCAAGAGAATACATGATTAATGAATTAACATGTTTGGAATGTGACCAACAAGGTATATATATCTTATGATATATGTGCGATAAATGATGGTATTCACATGCTCGGTAGATGAAATTTCTTGTAATTTTTTTCTTTATACTATGAGCTTGGCCAGAAGCATTTTAAATAAGCCTAAATATTCAAATATATTATGTTGGAAGTAATTTAGTAATGTTTAAGTATAGAAATTTGTTTTGATATTATTGATGGTATGTTAAAATAATGTAGTTTTTGAAAAATGAAAACCTGTAGGAAGGGTGAGAACCAGTCACGTCGGACAAGGATGTGTCAATTGAACCCACAACCGAAGTTTGATAGGCCTTTATCACCTACCACTGGCCGACAGGAAGTCCCTGGTTAGTATAATCTAGTTTTATTTTATTAAGAGGTATGATAGATGAATTATAAGTATATTTTTGGAATCATATATGATTATCCTCACCATAGATGGAATTATGTATATAAATTTTGATAACATTATGTTTGAGATAGATGGAATGACCTATCATTATATCAAACGATCTTCTAACACTTCACAGAAGACAAATTCAACATCATTTCTCTAAGAGATGAAGTGGAAATTGTTCAAGGCACAAACAATAGTGAGATTGTACCAAAATCAAGTAAGTATTTCTTCTAATTAAAAATTTTAAACATTAGAGAAATGATATTGGAAACCAAAAATGTTGTCCCAGTGCTCTTATATATGATCAATCAGATGGTACCTTAGATCATTAAAAATTTATGGCTTTGTGATTATTGGATTTTTCATAGATGTGTTCTCTACCACTCTCCATCAGAACATGATGAATATATTTCCCTTTCATTTCCATATTTGCACCTATTTTCTCCTATGTGGAAACCCAGTGATTAGTTAATATTGGAAACCTTTACGTTTTATAATTATGTTTTTGAAGTTCAGTTTTGGTATTCCTTTATGCGATGTGGGTTTCCATTAAAGAATCATACAAGTAGTAAACCATTTATAACCTCGACGAATTTCGAGGGAGAAATTCATTTTATGGGGGGTAGAATATAACACCCTGAGATTTTATGAGATATATTCTTTTTAATATATTTCATATATTCTGTTGTACGCTACACCAATATTATCTTGCGATATACGCAACACCTTATTAGCTTGCTGTATACACAACACAATTCTTGGATTGCGTTACAGACAATTTCAAGTTCATTGGATAGTAGTTATTCTACGCAACATTGTGTGTCTATATATATATATATATTCAATGTATAAATGAAATATGGTTGTATCCTGTTATACACAGCAACAAAGGAGTCTTGCACTAAATGCATCCCTGACTTGGCTTGCATTACACAAAATCGCAACATTCCTTGGTAGCGTGTGCAGTACGCAATACCGAGTTTCACTAAAAAACAATATATTGTTATAATATTATTATGGACTAGCCGTAATGAATAATCTTTGCTAAATTTTGAATTTTATAACATTATTATTCATCTTAATCATTTTTTAAAACATGTTATGTGAACAAAAGTAATATTTTGTGTAAAATAAGTATTTTGAGAAAAATGCAGTTTTACCACCTTTATATGGCACACCAACATTAAATCCAGTTTTTGAAATGTTTATAAGTTCAATTTTACAAAATAAAATTCTTATTTGGAATCAGGATATAAAACATTACTTTGGGTAAAATTTTCATATTAGTCTGATAAATTTCAGATTTTAATGAATAGTAAAATCACGCTATATTTTAATTAAAAAAACTATTTTCATCGTAATACATTATATGGTTAAATTATAATATTTATTGGTTTTAAAGTATAAATATATTTTATTTGTACCATTTAATATAATGTATGTCATTAGAATTTATTTTACATTAAATTCATAGGTAAAATCATTTCAATCTTTTGCAAAGTTTTAGCTTTTAAAACTTGTTTTCTTAACAACGAGATTAATTTTAAATTAATTTTGGAAATTTATGTGTTTTTAATTAGATAAAATGGATTCCATATTTGGAATCCTTAGATTCAAATTATTTTAATAGGGTACTTTTTATTTTTGGGCTATATGAATAGTAACTACGGTAAATTTTATTTACGATAGTTATAGGTAAATCAGGTAATTGATGGAAAATATAATATTATAAAAATAAACTAAACTTTTATTAATATAATTGGATGATTCTATTTCTTCCTATGGAATATTTTGGTCGAAATGGGATCCATTGGAACACACTTGTATTTGATTATGACCTTTGGTTTATTTTATTTAAAGGAATGTGAAATATGTCTCACTCAAATTTTAATAATTAAGGTATTTTTAATATAAGGTTATACAGAATATAAATTTGGTTATAAATACACATTTGAAATATAAATTTTTTTTATTTATCTTGGTAGTTTATTTGTAATTTTTATGTGTTATTTAATTACCTTATTATCTTATACAATAATGAGGGAGAAATTATTTATTTAGTGAAAAATCAATAATATAGTTTTTATTGAAATAGTAATGCATATCAAAAGGCCTAAAAATATGACCAAAACTTAATGGTAGTTTATATATAAAACCTATTCATCCAATGTCCTAATTTTTGACCCTTTGGATGCGTATAATGGATATTATGACAGTTATATTATTTTATTTTAAATGATTCCAATGTTGTCACCTTCATAATTTAATAAATATAACAATTTACATGTTGTGATTTTAAGATTATAAATTCGAGTAAAAGTATTATTATTAAATATATTAGATGCATATTCATCATAGGATATTAATTTTAATTTTTATGAAACATATAATTATATTAAATAATTATAACAAATGATGTACTAATTATTTTATAAAGTGATATACCAAATAAATGGTTTTACAAATATTAAAATAAATATTATATGAACTATTTAATGTTCTCCAATAATTTTCTAGACAAATCTGACATGTTAGGAATCTATTAAATATTTTTCTTAGAATATATCTTCTGTTTGGATTTTTGTAAAATTAAAATGAATGAATAGTGTCAAAATTGACACTATTGTTATTTTATAAAAATATCAAATTATAAAATTGTTTAAAAATAAAAAAAAATTAAAAATTAAAAATTGAAATTTATAATTTCTACAATGTCATAAATTTCCCAATTATTGGAAATTAAAAACACATATGTAATTGTGTATAACAATTTAAAAATAAGAATCTTATTACCACAAATAAAATTAAATAGATTAAATAAGTATAAATCCAGTTGATAATGTATAAAATAAGTTCCCAACATGTCTAAATTTTATTGGATGATAAGATTACAACCCTATATCATCTAATAGTCGTATTTGAGTCATTTTTGGATGTTTTTAACTGAGGTTTAATATAATATAAAATAATATTTCTTAAGTTACCAAAGGTGCCCCTCTCCTCCCTTATAAAAAGGGCACCCGTTCCCTATTCTCCTCACACAATTTTGAGACTTTAATATCAGAAAATACCTTCCAATTACTATTATCAACCTCTCTAGTTATATCATAGAGGTTCTATTATTCTCAAAAGACCAACTCTAGTGCCCTAAGAAGATGTTTAAAGAAGGTGCGTCGAGGAAGAAGTAATCTCTTCTACCGATTCATTCAAGTTTCTTTCTTCTTCAACTTCTTCTTAATTAGTTGTTTCATTATATTGTAATAACATAAGTATCACTAATATACTGATATGTCATTATAAATATGAAACAACCCCATTTCACCTTCTATCCATCCTACGGAAAATAAAATCACCGCACGTGTGTACGTAAAGAATACCGTCTCCATGCTGTGGTGTAATCTGTTTTCCAACACCCCCTTACTTGGATGGGTATAATGGTGTAAAGAATAACTATATATGATTATTATAACATCATACTTATTCTATGATAATATCTAATCCACTCCAATTCCATTCAATTAATATGGGATTGATATCATCGCTCGTGCGTACGTACAGATTACCGTATCCAAGACGCGATGAGATTAATTTTCCATGTTAACAATTCAAGAATGATTATAAAGTATATATAATAAGTAATCATGAAATATATGAAATATTAATGATAAATAATTTATGTATATGTTATTTACTTACCTATATTAAATTTAATAAGGAAACGAATACAACGTTCATGCATACGTACGACCTACCGTCTCCATGAACGGTGTATTTCTTTCCATTTATCGTTCTATTATATATATGTATATTCTGAAAATATATTTTATATATATCATGTTTTATATTTTTTAATTAAGTAATCAGGATCTATGTAATCATATAAATAATTACAAGTCAAAACACAGATGATAAATGAAACGATTTTACCCAAAATGTTGCTTTAACATGGAATTGACAAATGAACAGATAATATAATGTCGTATGTGAATCATATATGATATCATAAATATTATTATGGTTATGTTACAGGTTAATAATATGTTTAAACCCACTATACATGAGTCTCAGACACATACAGAAGAAATTGGACAAAAGGTAATGGATAACTTTTCCAAGCTCATTTTTATCCGAGATTGCTTATTCGTATGTATTTACTGGGGTTATATTTTTCATCCATGTCCATAAAAAATGTTTTCATAAAGTTTTTAATATTATTTCATTTATGTTTAAAGTCATTTTTACCCATCTTGACTTTTACTTTGTGTTATGGAAGGAATCTTTATTTTTTTTACCATATGTAGTACTTTTTGACTTTTCTGTTAAAAGTATGAGGAGAATGTTTTCATTAACTTATATGGCATGAATGGATTTTTACGGTTTAATAACAACTAATTTTAAGGGAGATTAATATACAAGATTTCATGACTATTTTCAAAAAAATCCTTTTATTTTAAAATTTCATGGCATTTTGAGAAAATAAAATGATTTTGAAGAAGAAATGATATTTTCCCCAAGAATTCATTTCAAGTGTTTTATCAAAACCATTTTCCTTCTAACATGACATTATTTCATGTGTATGTTTCAAGTATAATGTCTCTATGATTTACATTGTTTCAATTTTCATATGATGAAATGATATCCATTTGTTATATATGGATTATGTGATGATGGGACGATGTTTATAAAACCCATTTTATTCTATGGGTTATGATTATTGATTTTTGTTTATGTTGTGACACACATAAGAATGATTTCATTATGAGATGGGTGGGACCTATATATCCCTCCAATTCATTGGGTAAATATTTATATCTCATTAGATAGACATGTCTGGAACAGTATTTTAATTCGGTTTAGTGTTATAGGACTGGAACGATGAGTGAACTCGATTCAGAAAGGGACTTTGTCCACTAAGATGGTCTTGGCAGTAATGCCTTGGGTACTATGGAAATCATATCATGTGATTAATGGTTTTCCACAATTTCATGTTATATTACCATGATTTTTTATCATGATTGATGTTACATTATGATCTATTCATTATGTACTGCCATGTTTTATGACATTGCTCAAGATTTTGATGTTTAAACATTATGTTCATGTTTTTAAGTTCAAATGTAAATGGTTTGTTTTATTCTCCCCATGATTACCCTTACTGAGCATTTGAGATCACCCTTTATATTTTTTCATTTACCTAGGATATTAATATAGTTTTTAGGAAAGGAAAAAATGGGAAGATCTTTATGGGATATGTTGAAGATCTTTGACAACGATTAGAAGATTTTGTTCCGAGTTTCCAAAGACAATATACTTTTACGATCCTTGAGTATTGGTTTTTCTTATATATTAAGTATTCTAAAAAATTAATGAAATGTCCATGTACATCAAGATGCAGTTCTCTACAAAAGTTACCACAAATTCAATATCAGATACATGATGTGTTTCTTGTTTCATTATCATGAAAATATATACTGCCTGAATCTCATGTTTTATACACAAAATTCGTTTTGTATGAGAAAAATATTTCATATATGGAAAATCCTATTTAGAATAATTATCATAGAAAGTATGTGTTGGAGAATATGGTTATTCAACTTGTTAATGTATTATTGAGGATCCATATGATTTAATAAGAAATATAAGGATCTATAAAGGCCATAAGAGAAATATATCCCACAAATTTATTGATTTGATAAAATTATGTGGAGACACTTTCCTTATTGAGGAATAATTTTAAAACCTATGTACAATTTATAATAACTCAATGTGATGTCCTATTGACATTCACTATCATTTTTAATGAAATATTTTTACTATAATTAATTTATGTATTTTTTTAAATAAAAAATAATAATTTTATCTAACTAAATAAATTTTCATGTATAGTTTTTTTATTTGAACGGTATATTTCAAAATTTTAAAATTTAGTTTTGGTTATATTATATTTAATTTTTATATCAGCATTTTAACTTTTATAAGAGTTTATTTAAGATATTTTGGAATAATATTTTTAGATTAATTGTAAAAAATATCATATTCTCAAAAACTGTAACTTTATCTTTTCATAATTATTAAAAAATTAACTTTTTTATTTGAAATTTTTTATATATTGGACTTACCATTAATTTTTTTGTATATGGAAATAAATTCATTTGAGATCATTTTTATGAATTATTTTTGTCTAAGACCATATTTATTCGTAAAATGGATTTTTTTAAACGTGTTTCATTGCGTTTTGCGTACAGATATTAAAATTATATTTTTAAATTACATAAATTTAAATAAAATAAAACATATTCCTCACTTTTTATATTAAAAATCAAACCATCTAATTAGTTTCATTTCATTTTTGGTAACAAAATTATGTTACTATAGTTAATGTTATTCACCATGGTAAGGGTTAAAATAATTAAATAGGGGGTAAATCGAAGAGACATGGATTCAAATATGTAAAAAGAAAATCTAATTTTTAATTTATGTGTGTATATCAATCCTAAATTATCATCTCATTGATAAATTTTTCATTTGGTTCTACATGAACTTGAGAATAAAATTTATTAAATTTTAATTCTATGATTATTTTCAATAGTGCCACTTCTCTCACTTATAAAAGGACATATAATGTCCTCACATATCACTATATATTATGAGAAAATTATTCAATATAAACTGGACCATATACCATCTAAAAAAATATACATGTTCTAGAGTATTTTTTCATCCTAAAATACCAATCAGATTAGTCTTAAGGCATTTTTCTGAAGGAGATCATCTACGGAAGAGGCATATGTTCTAACAAAGAACATTCAGGTTTGTTCCTTCTTACAAATACATAAAATATATTATAAAAATTTATTTATAATAACATATGTGTCACAATTATAATTAAATGTTATTATGTGAATGAAATATATATTTTTTACCTCTTTTCCATTAAAAAGAAATTTAAAACATTAGTCCTGCGTATGTGCAGATTACCACCCCCTTAAAGTGAAGTATATATTTTTTAACACCACTACCCATAGATTTTTATATATATGGATTGAATTAATATTTATTGTATTTATTTTATAATTATCATTAAATAATAATATATTTTTATATACATTTATTCATTTACATCTATTGGAAATTGGAATACTACTCATGTGTATGTGAGAACAACCGCAACCTTGAATAGTGTGTTTCATTTTTCTTTACCTGCTTCCATTCTCAGATATAAAAAAATATTTATTGACTATGTTTTATTTTTATGACATGATTTCGATTCTATAAGAATTATTGATCCATTTTATGACCCATTTTATCCTCTTAGACACACCGAATCTGTTTTCGACTAAACAACCCCAAAATGACAACACTAAGTTAACCTATTCATTAACTAAAAAATAATGTTAATATATAAATTAAATCTAATAATGACCATATAGTTATCTTTAAATTTTTTATAAAAAAATCATTGAATAATTTAAATGTGTTAGGTATTTTGAAATTTTATATTTCAAGCAGAGACTCAAGGAAAAACTATATTTATTTAAAACATTTTTTTAATGTTATAAAATCATTATATACCATGAATATATTCTATTAAATGTTTGAAGAAATTATTATTATATACATAAAATATTTTAAAATTACAATTGTTAATTTTTTTCTTAGTTAATAAATTTTTTAGAATGCAATCCTTTTAAAATATTTTATATGAGTCTTTTTTAATGTCCTCACAAAAGTGAAAAAGATGGGTTTTTAATGTTTTCACATAACCACCATTTCCCAATAATATATTTTCTGTTTATAATTTATATAATTATATATGGATAAATGATGATTCAATTAATATCATATTCTAATTATTTTGGTTATTTTTAGTTTATAAATGTTTTTAGGACGGTAAATTATGTATTCTAATTTTTATGAATTTATTAAAAGATATTTTTCTTATAGGATAAGATGTCAATTATAATAATTTTTAGAATTTAAATTAATGATTTAATTTGATTTATTCATGTTATGTTACTTGTATATTCCCTATCATTATGGGTGGGTATGATATAACAATCTAACACATGATTCTGTTTTTTCCCCAGATGATACATGTTGGAATAAACTAGGTATGGCATTCTATTGTAAGGGTTATTTTAATGGTTTTGTTTGGATAGTGTACCATTTTATCATCATTTTTTTCATTTTTATATTATTTTAATTAAAATATATTCATTTCATGATAATCGAAAATGAGAATATAAATAAGGTAATGATTTTGACTTTTAAAGTTAAATGATTTTTTATAAATGAAATATTTTACACAAATATCACGTTTTATCAAAAAATATAATTTTTTTAACTTTTCACCAATAATTATAACATAGTATTTAAACAAATAATTATGTAATATTTTTTATTTCTTCATTATATAAATGATGATTTTTTCTCAATTTTTTTTAATGAAAAACATCCTTATAGAAGTTTATGTTTTCTAAGGGAGATAACTATTCATTATTTTTACATATAATTAAAATATATTTTTAATCAATTAAAATTTGGAAATGTTTTTAAGGGAACTATGTATATATATCTACTATAACATATCAATTATGATATGACATGTATGAAGGAAAATTATCCTAAATAAAATAGTAGTGTAAATATAAGAATGCGTATTATGGAAAACATATATACCATGTGGATGATTCCAATATTTTATATAGTTGATTTCTTAGTTATATATTATAAATAACTAAAATGATCCACGAAAATGTTATAAGGTTAAATCCTTATTACTATAATCATAAATATGGATTTTTTAAGCTTCAAATTTCATATAAACCATTTCACTCATTCTTAATAACTCGGTTTTTCAGTGACCATGAAAATGTATTTTTGGAATCATGGATGAAATATACAACTAATGTTTATTTTGTTGGAATAAATATTAAACCCAATGTTATTTTGACAAAAAACCAAATAATCACATAAAAAAGTTATGCATTCTCAATAATTTTAGGGTATTTTTGTAATAATTTGTTCAAATCATCAATAATTTTAAAACATTTAAAAAAATGATAATAGAATGAATTCAATGTCGAGAACAGTATGTGAGAAAAAATTGATGGAATGAATCTATGATTCCTTTAAAAAACCTATATTCAATCATTGAACAACCTCAATGGTTCATTAATTAGGGATGTTTTTTTCCTTACCACAAATAATATTCATTTATTAAAAAAAGTTCTTTATGTTTTTTTCATATCTAAGAAATATTTTGAATAAAGATTATTATATTAAATTTTTTAACCCTATGTGATGTTTTTTAAGATTATTTTCATTATATATTACATAATCATTTATCAATTGAGTATTATTTAAAAAAAAATTTAAATAGATCATTTTTTAGATGTGATCCATCAAAAAGGATCATCCCTATTAAATTCATCATTTCCATTTGTGGGCTAAAATACATATTTCACAATGAAATGGGACCACATTAGATTTTGTATCACCATTTAATTATTTACACTATCCATAATGCAAAAAATAACATATATCACTCTAATATTATCGAGTAGAAAAACAATTTTCCAAATTCATCATATGGATATAATGTCAACATATATTACTTTATTATCCTTTCAAATGGATTTTGATCTACGTGTAATGAATCTATCAATATGGGATTATATTTCCTAACTGTTAGGGTTGAAATATCTTGAATTACTTACTCATGATAATCATATGCACCCAACATTAGCATGAAACTAACTTGTTTAATGATCGAGGTATTAACATGATATTACATAGAGAGGAATATAATAATATTTATTTTTAATTGGGATTA
Source organism: Viscum album (assembly GCA_963277665.1). Taxonomy (NCBI): domain Eukaryota; kingdom Viridiplantae; phylum Streptophyta; class Magnoliopsida; order Santalales; family Viscaceae; genus Viscum; species Viscum album. Next base: position 305,984,313 of record OY728150.1, read on the forward strand.
AATCTCACCACCTTATATCACATATTAATGTTACATGTATTTGTTATTATAATTATTTAATTTGGAATCTGTTAGGTCCACTAGGCTGGATACCCTGAGAGGGGGGGTGAATCAGGGTATGACTAATTAAAAATTAATGCCCGTTCTGATCTTGTTTCGCTGTTAAGCAAAACACTCTTCCCTATTTTTCCTGCTGCACGATATAAACAGAATGTTAATCAAGCACAGGACACAACAATTTTACTTGGTTCACCGCTAAGGGCTACGTCCAAAGAGCATACGCCGACAGGTTGCCGGTCGTACCAAATTCCACTAATCTTCACTAGCTGTGGATTACAAGGTTCGGGCTAGATCACTTCTATGCCCAGGCTCACTGCCTTTACAATGTTTAGGGTCACCTCACTGCTTTCCCAAGGGTCACTCCCTGTTTCACTCTCTCTGGCTCACTGCCGGTGGAGAGGATCACCTTCTTCCTCTTCTTAAGCTCACTGCTCTTGGATGGAATCCACTCACAGTTTATAGACCTGTAGGTCTCTTCATTTTCATGAAAGAATGCATATTCTCTTGTATGTAGATGCTCTGTTGATGTTTAACTTTCACCCGTTGATGAATATCTCTTTGCACAGAAGGTATCGGGAAAACATCCAGCTTCCACGCAGCCCGAAAAACACTACTGGAACAAACCTTACTTGGTGCGCAAGTCAACCTCGGCGCGCAAGTATCGGCGCGCAAGTCTTCCTCAAACACTTGCGCGACACAACCTTCCTCAACTCCAATCTTGCGCGACTCTCTTCCTTTTATGCCCAAACAAATATTGGCGCCCAACTTCCAACTGGCGCGCAACTTCTAATGCAGGCGCACAACTTCAACCTCTGGCGCGCAAGTCCCACCTGCGCGACCACACACACCACTTGCGCGACCACCACACCTGCGCGACGGGAGCTCTCGTCTTGAACTCCGGTGAGAAATGAGGAGGGGTGGTCCGGTATTTATAGGCAATCTGACCACCCTGCGCGACGGTGCGCAAGTCACCTGCGCGACCCAATCTCGGCGCGCAAGTCTTCTCTCTTTTTAGACACTTGCGCGACCAACTCCCAAACTTGCGCGAACCTATCTCCTTAGCAATATTTTGATCTTCTGATCTTGAAAAACATATGGCGCGCAAGTTTCCTATACTCCAAGTCCACGGCGCGCAAGTCCCTTTGCCAAAAACACATTTCTTCATTTGCCGATTTTCAGGTCCAAAAATTTGGCAAACACTGGAAAACGGCGCCACCTTGTATCTGTTCTTTTGTACCGCCTCCAGATCATCCATTCCTTTTATCGACGTTCATGAATCAAACATGGATCGTTGACCTCAGCTCTTGAACTCGACATTCAACCATGAAATCCTCTTTGTCAACAATCACAACTTAGATGTCCACTTTGTCAACAAACAAAAACACCTCAAAAAGGCTTCAATGATTCCTTGAGGGATTTTTGCCCAACAATCTCCTCCTTTGGGTTTGTTGACAACTCTTCCAAACAAAGATACGTCATTGATTCTTCAACCTCCATTCGCCTCATTGCGATTCTGATAGCGACCAAGGATTTACTCAACACATACTCTAAGCCCACATGAGCAATGCTCGGCGTGAGAAACAAGAGTAAATGAAAAGTTCATCAATGAATCACTTTGTCTCTAACATCCACTGTTGACACCAAACACTGTCCAACACCACTCTTATGCTTTTATCACGATCCTCAGCTGTCGTGATATCTATTCTTTGATCGATCACTTCTAGCATCGTCAGATTTAATACGCTCCCCCTTTCTACTCACAGCTTCAACACCTCTTTAGCCATATTATTGTGTTGTCCAAGCTAAGCTCTGGCTAAGCATGTTCAACTAGCTTCAAATCCCCCTATCTGGCTGCTCCACCTGTCAGCTTCTCCCCCTTGAACAATCATTATTTTCTCCCCCTTTGTCAACGAACCCAAAGGCAGTCCTATGCAGACTGTAACAGAGTAGAGAACAAATCAGCACATTTGGGAAAAACACATCATACCTCGGGTAGAGGGGGGGGGGGGTCCCACATCCACACAATTTCATGTGCGGGGAATCAACTGAACTCCCAGAGCTAGTCGATGCCTCTCAAAAGCTTCTTTGGGTAAGGCCTTTGTCAGAATGTCTGCAACCTGTAGCTCTGTAGGCACGTACTCCAACTTTACGATGCCCTGCTCAACCTTCTCCTTGATGAAATGATACTTGATCTCAATGTGCTTTGTTCTGGAATGATGGACATGATTTTTGCTAAGATTTATAGCACTTGATTTGTCACACTGGATTCCGATCGGAGACTTCACTTCAACTCCCATATCTTCAAGCTGCTGCTTCATCCACAATAACTGTGTGCATGCTTGAGTGGCCGCAATATACTCAGCTTCTGCGGTGCTCAATGAAATGCAATCTTGTTTCTTGCTTAGCCAAGAAATACACAATACACCCAGATAGAATGCACCACCTGACGTTGATTTTCTATCATCTGCTGAACCGGCCCAGTCTGCATCAGTATATCCCAATAACTCTGTCTGAGATTTGTCATTGTATGTCAAGCCGAAGTCCACAGTGCCCTTGATATACCGAAGTATTATTTTCACTGAAAGCATGTGACTTTCCTTGGGATTACTCTGATATCTCGCTGCTTGGCATGTGGCGAAAACAATATCAGGCCTTGTTGCGGTTAAGTACAACAAACTTCCAATGATTTGCCTGTATTCTGTGATATTAACTACCTTTCCATCCTCATCTTTTGATAATTTCATCCGGGTAGCAACCGGAGTCTTCATTTCCTTGGAATTATCCATTCCAAACCTTCTTAGAACCTCCTTGGCATATTTGGATTGAGAAATGAAAGTTCCATTCCTTCCTTGTGTCACCTGTAGACCAAGGAAAAACGTTTTCTCTCCAATCATTGACATTTCAAACTCATTTTTCATGAATTCGGAAAACTGTCTGCACTGAGCTTCATCTGATCCGCCAAAAATTATGTCATCGACATACACTAGAACCATCATACTTTGATTACTTTCATTGCTGAAATAGAGGTTGTAGTCAACGCCTCCACGCTGGAAACCAAGCTTCTTCATGTACTGATCAAGCCTTGAGTACCATGCCCTTGGTGCTTGTTTCAGCCCATACAACGCCTTCTTCAGCCTGCAAACTTTGTTTTCATCCTCATGAATGAGAAAACCATCTGGCTGTTCAATATACACCTCTTCTTCTAGAACCCCATTCAGGAATGCGGATTTGACATCCATCTGGAACACTTTGAACTTTCTTTGCACTGCTATGGCCAAAAATAATCTGATTGTCTCCAGCCTTGCAACCGGTGCAAATGTCTCATCAACATCTATTCCCTCTATCTGGGAGTATCCCTTGCACACTAGTCATGCTTTGTTCCAAATCATTGTGCCATCTTCATTCATCTTTTTGCGATAGACCCATTTAGTCCCGATGAAATTCTTGTCTGCTGGCCTCGAAACAATATCCCATGTCTGGTTCTTCTCAATCTGATCAAGCTCTTCGTTCATGGCCTGAACCCAGTTTTCATCTTCAGCTGCATCAGAAAAACATTTAGGCTCCACTTGAGACAAAAACGATGCTTGCTGTGATGATTTCATTCTTCGAGTCTGAACTGGAGCTGTTTGATCACCAATGATATTCTGCCAATCAATTTCAGCTCGACTCTTTGGCTTTCTCACAGACACCGACTTGACACTTTCCTCTTCATCATCAGTATCTTCTTCTGAGTCAGCTTCTGCCACTTCTGCTCCCCCCTGGGTTGCTTACCTCATCATCACTTTCATCCAGGAACTGTTCACTGGATCGTTGAGTATTCTGCTCATTTTCAACTATAGTGACATCATTGCTTTCAATGATTTTTCCCAGCCTTTTATTGAAACATTTATATGCTTTGCTTTTCCCGAAATAGCCAAGGAATATCCCTTCATCTCCTCGTGCCTCAAACTTCCTATGATGTTATTTGTTGAGAATGAAACACTTACTTCCAAAGATTCAAAAGTACTTCAACGTTGGCTTCTTTCCGCACCACAGTTCATACGGAGTCTTCCCTTACTTCGGACATAACAGGGACCTGTTTGAAACATAGACCGATGTCAAAACTACTTCCTTCCAAAATTTCTCTGGCAGGTCCTTATCAATAAGCATTGTTCTAGCCATATTGTTGATGATCTGATTTATCCTTTCAACTACTCCATTCTGTTGGGGAGTTCTTACTGATGAAACTTGATGCCTTATCCCATGTTTCTCGAGATAGTTTTCAACCTGACTGTTTGTAAATTCCGTACCGTTATCAGTACGAAACTTCAGAATTTTCTGCCCCAACATCTTTTCTGATTCCCTCCTGTACTGCTTTATGCAACTGAACACCTCTGTCTTATGGGTTATGATGAATACCCAGGCCATTCTTCTATAGTCATCAATAAAAAGAACATAGTACCTTTGCCCATTTATAGCTCGTGGTGAGATAGGTCCACATACATCAGCATGCACCAATTCGAGCACTCTAGTTGATTTCTGTTCCTTTGGCCTGTATGTCTTTCTGATGATTTTCCCTTGTTGACAAGCATCACACGTATGAGTGCAATCACGTGATAGTTTGGGAAGGTCTCTAGTAGCATCACATTTAACGAGATCCTCCATAGATGGTTGGCATAGATGACCAAGTCGCTTATGCCACAGCTGGTTTTGTTCCTCTCTGGATAAAAGACAAATATCTTCTTCCCCACCTACAAGATAGAAATTTCCCTTTGACCTTTTTCCCTGCAGAACAGCTGCTCCATCTTTTCCTTTCACAACACACATCTTCTTGGTAAATTGGATAGAGTTCCCAAAGTCACATAGTTGACTGCCACTGAGTAGGTTATGACTGAGACCCTCTACTACCAAGACATCAGCGCGTCTCATCTCTTTGCCCCCAAACATGGCTTTCCCTGAGCCAACAATCTTCAGGCCTTCATCATTTCCAAATTTGACAACTCCTTCTTTGTCATATTTGATGCCTGTAACAAGATCCTTATTACCAGTCATGTGGGATGTGCAACCACTATCAAGGATCCAAACACCAGATCGATCTGATGCTTTAAGGGAAATCTGCGCCACCACAGCCTTCTCATTTTTCTTCTTCTTGGTCCATACTTTTTCTTTCACACTCGGCATGGATTGAGGCTTCTGTTCTTTCTCAGAGTATGATGGACCACCCTCATCTTGCAGAGCTGCAAATCTGTTCTGAACTTTTAACTCGCTTGCTGGTTTATTGATCTGCTGCTTGCGAACATTTTGATTATTCTTTGACACATTTCTCTGAATGGTTGAAGTGCAATACCTAACCATGTGTCCAAATCCTCCGCACCAAAAACAGTGTCCTTCAAAATGTGTTCTGGAAAACCGTTCTCTGTTTCGCTGCCATCTCTGTTCATGTTCCCTTCTGTATCTCTTGGCTATGGAACACACATACTGTGAATGTCCCATTTTCCCACATTAATAACACCTGATATAGGATGCATTCCCTCGTGATATTTCAGCACAATGATTTCCCCTTTGGGATCTCTGAATATTCTGATTCTGTTTTGTTCCCAAATCAACCTTCACTTTCGGGATGAGTTCTTGCGGTCTGACTGCAATTGTTGCAGATTTTTGTTCTCGACTAATCCCAGAAACGACCTTAACATCTGAGCTCAATTGCTATTTCTTCCCCACTGAACTGCTAGGCTCCACTTTCATCTTCTCTGTCTTCTGAATAGCCTGCTTTTCGGATATCACATTGGGGCTCAAGAGTTTATCTTGATTCTTAAGTTTTGTCGCAGACTGACCACTTCTTCTTCAAGCTCTTTGATACATCTAACCTGCTCCTTTCCTGTGTTAGTGAAACAATCAATTTCCTTCTTTTGTTCCTCAATTTTAAGCTTATACTCAACAATATTTTCTGAGCTCTCTGGTGTTGAGGATTTTAGTCTTTCAATTTCTTCTAACAGCTCAGACATTTCTTCATCCTGTTGTTGCATATAGAGTTTGGCATCATGAACCACTTTATTGGCTTTCTTCGTTTTGGCTCTCCAAACATCTATCTCCTCAAGAGATGCTTCCAATTCGGCTTCCATATCAATTCTCCCTTCAATTTCTTCTTCTTCTTTAGCATCAGCTTCTTCTCCCTTTTGAGAACTACCAACAATTGCCACCAAGGCATTTACCCCAGGATCTCTGCAATTTTCTATTTCCTCAACTTCTTCATCCTCAGACTCATCTGAACTTTCAAATTCTTGTGAAAGAAGATTCTTTTTCTTGAAGAAATTTCTCTTGAATTGTTTCTTCCCTTTCACAAAAGGTGAAGTCTTCTTTTTGGGAATTTCAACATCATCATCATCATCATCATCTTGAAACTTCTTGGGGCATCTTACCGCAAGATGACCAACCATTCCACATCTAAAGCATGCTAATGGAAGTTTAACTTTAAACTTTCCTCTTCCTCTTTGTAGATTTGAAGAAAGGAATGACATCACCTCATCTGTCTCTTCTTCTTCATTAGAATCTTCAATGGTGAGCTTCCTCATGGCCTTAAATGACACCTCTTTAGACTTCCCCTTTTCCACAGCCTCATTATCATTGTTCCTCATTTCATATGCAACCAAGGTACTGTGCAAATTGTCCAATGTCAGCTCTTTTGGATCTTTATCTTCTAGTACTGAAACTTTCAGATTGAACCGAGGTGGAAGTTTCCTCAATATGCGCTTTACAATATTTATGTCTTCAATGACTTCTCCAATACCTCTCATATCTTCCACAACAATGTTTACCCTATCAAAGAATGCGTCAATAGACTCATTCGGGTTCATTTCCAGATCTTCATATTTGTTCCACAACACCTGCAGCTTTGCCTCTCTGACTTTTGTGTCCCCTTCATATATATTCAAAAGCTTTTCCCACATGGAATGTGACGTTTTTCATGACATCACCTTTGTGTAGATGGGATTGGAAAGGTCTCCCCCTAAGGCATTGATTGCCTTGGAATCAGCATCCAACTCTCTATGCTCAGCCTCTGATAAGGCACCACTATTAATATCAGCTGTGATACCATGCATAGCTGCTGAAAACACATCCATTCCCAAGGATCGGAAATAGTGTTGCATCCGATTCTTCCATATTTGAGAATTATATCCGTCGAAGATCGGAATCCCTTTATGATTGGTTACCTCCATTGAGAGAAGAACAACTTTGAACCTTCCCTCTGATACCACTTGTTAGGTCCACTAGGCTGGATACCCTGAGAGGGGGGGTGAATCAGGGTATGACTAATTAAAAATTAATGCCCGTTCTGATCTTGTTTCGCTGTTAAGAAAAACACTCTTCCCTCTTTTTCCTGCTGCACGATATAAACAGAATGTAAAGCAAGCACAGGACACAACAATTTTACTTGGTTCACCGCTAAGGGCTACGTCCAAGGAGCATACGCCGACGGGTTGCCGGTCGTACCAAATTCCACTAATCTTCACTAGCTGTGGATTACAAGGTTCGGGCTAGATCACTTCTATGCCCAGGCTCACTGCCTTTAAAATGTTTAGGGTCATCTCACTGCTTTCCCAAGGGTCACTCCCTGTTTCACTCTCTCTGGCTCACTGCCGGTGGAGAGGATCACCTTCTTCCTCTTCCTAAGCTCACTGATCTTGGATTGAATCCACTCACAGTTTATAAACCTGTAGGTCTCTTCATTTTCATGAAAGAATGCATCTTATCTTGTATGTAGATGCTCTGTTGAAGTTTAACTTTCACCCGTTGATGAATATCTCTTTGCACCGAAGGTATCAGGCAAACATCCAGCTTCCACGCAGCCCGAAAAACACTGCTGGAACAAACCTTACTTGGCGCGCAAGTCAACCTCGGCGCGCAAGTATCGGCGCGCAAGTCTTCCTCAAACACTTGCGCGACACAACCTTCCTCAACTCCAAACTTGCGCGACTCTCTTCCTTTTATGACCAAACAAATATTGGCGCCCAACTGCCAACTGGCGCGCAACTTCTAATGCAGGCGCACAACTTCAACCTCTGGCGCGCAAGTCCCACCTGCGCGACCACACACACCACTTGCGCGACCACCACACCTGCGCGACGGGAGCTCTCGTCTTGAACTCCGGTGAGAAATGAGGAGGGGTGGTCCGATATTTATAGGCAATCTGACCACCCTGCGCGACGGCGCGCAAGTCACCTGCGCGACCCAATCTCGGCGCGCAAGTCTTCTCTTTTTTTAGACACTTGCGCGACCAACTCCCAAACTTGCGCGAACCTATCTCCTTAGCAATATTTTGATCTTCTGATCTTGAAAAACATATGGCGCGCACGTTTCCTATACTCCAAGTCCACGGCGCGCAAGTCCCTTTGCCAAAAACACTTTTCTTCATTTGCCGATTTTCAGGTCCAAAAATTTGGCAAACACTGGAAAACGGCGCCACCTTGTATCTGTTCTTTTGTACCGCCTCCAGATCATCCATTCCTTTTATCGTCGTTCTTGAATCAAACATGGATCGTTGGCCTCAGATCTTGAACTCGACATTAAACCATGAAATCCTCTTTGTCAACAATCACAACTTAGATGTCCACTTTGTCAACAAACACAAACACCTCAAAAAGGCTTCAATGATACCTTGAGGGATTTTTGCCCAACAGAATCCAATTTTTTTTGAAAAAATCATTTTGTTAAAACTAATAATAGAAATTAAAATCCAATTACGCAAGGTCAAATAAAATATATAATTTAATTTAATAAAAAGTTTCTAAATTCCAACATTGGTGTCAATATAGGAAAAATATTTCCACCTTCACTTTTCTAGAGAAGGAATAATACACTAAGATAATGATTAATCTGAACCATTGTGTATATATATAGGGATATGATTCTGAAGGAAGATTCCAATTCCATCATAATTATAACACCTAATATCAAAAGAAAATAACAAACTAATGAATTGAAGTATTTAAATTATTAAAAATCATGACAAATGAAGAATATAACAAGATCATTTATTATACCTCGAATTTAACTCCTTATATAAATGCATGATAACTAACATAATTACTTGAACATTATAAACTAATGAAAAAAACCATTCAAACGATAAAATTTATATTCATGTATTGTAAGCATGTGAAACATTATATAAATAAACAATTCAAATATTTAAGGATGAGATTTTTTTTACAATTCATAACTAATGTAAAATATAATCTCCAACCATAAACATTTCATAATTTCTTAAATTATATTAAAATTATCTTCCATATATTCTAAAAATATATTTTTAGCCTAGAGTTATAGAGAATTTTGATTCAATTAATACATATCTACCATCAATAATATAAAGTGGGTACTACTAAAATAGTAACCATTTATGCATCATAAAATATTTTTTAGTAAAAAATGAGATATTTTCATTAATCATCATCATAATATTCATCTTTTAATCTTATTTTATTTTACTCATCATTGAATTAGGTTTATTCATTTCATAGTTTCAATGGTTAGTTCATTATGGATTCTCCTGTCGAATGGATGAGAAAATCTTGAATTGGAGTTAAATGATGTAAATATTTTTCAAAAAATTTAAATGATACTATATATGATTTAATTTTATTATATGAGGATTAATCATTAGGTAAAAATTTAATGCAATGTTTTTAAATTATTTTGGTGGTTTTTACGACCATCACAAACTTATATCATTTTATACAGTATAAGGTATATATATTCATTAAATAATATTACATTACATATAATGTATATAATAAAAATTATTTAATAATTATAAAGGTTATATGAACAGCCATGGAGGTATACAAGGAAAACGAAAACACATCATCCACGATGGCTGTAAATCGAAACATCACAGAATATGTTTTCATTTGTTTAGAATAAGTGGATAATATGAGAGGATTTATGGATTATATTAAACTAAAAAATAATAGTACAGTATATATCAGATAAAACTGTTATCATGTCACATGGATGAGGGGAGTATAGTGGATAATAAGATAATAAAAGAAATTGAAATGAAAATAAATGAAAAATAAGGAGGATTTTCCCAATTGAATTCACCTCCTTTGAGAACCTCCTTAAGGCACTAGGTTTTTTCCTTTGGGAGATACCAAATAGTTATGGTCATGGGAAAGAGTCTTGATAATGGGGATTGAAATTAAATTAAACAAGATAATATTCATTTCCTTCTGAGGAGAAGAGGTTGTGAGGGTGGTATTAATAGTCGAGGAGAGATGAGTGTTTGGATTATTGTATCCATTAGTTAGTTATTTTTGCTCAAGACATTTAGTAGTTTGAAAATCGTGACCAAATATAGTAAAATTACAAATTAGGATTCATGATTATGGTTATTAAAACAACAATGAATAATGTAATATTGTATATATCTTATAATTTATATATACCATAAATTAATGTATTTTACTATTAAATAAAATTATGATATTTTAGAAAAATACCAAAAATTCACCCTAACCATTTTTTAATGTGTAGAATTAAAAAATGAACTCCATTTTCGAATTAAAATTATCTATGTATAAAAAATTTAATTATTATATAAATTCCTCATTTCTTCGATAAATACAAATAATGAAATTTTTTCTGGTTTTATTACACTCTAAAAATTTAATAATGGTCTCAATAATTTATATAACAATATTAAGACAAAAAATTAATTATTGATTCTATTTTATGAAGACAACCTTTATTTTAAATAGTAATATCAATTATTAAAATATAAATTAAAATTTATTTGTCCCAAAAAATGAAACAACATAAATTATGATTTCCATATTTCATTATTTAATAATTTCAAAATATTAATTCACAATATTTTAACTTATACGATAAATAAATTTTATTTATACCTTTATAGGGAAGGATACTATTCTGTTAGTATATATTCCTTATTTTCTATAAATATAATAACTTTGTTTATAAATTTATAATACATTTTACTATTTAATTCTATAATGAAAACAAATTAATTTATATCTATATGGGTAATCACATTCATCCCAACTTATAGAAATCACATCCTCAAATTTTTTTTACTAATCAAATAACTGAGGATACCTTTCCGTAATAAGATTTTTAGATTCCCATGTCGTGCCTTCAACTATGTGGGTTTTCCGAAAAACCATAATCTAGTGTGTAACATTATTCCACAATTCATCCCTTCTACTATAAAAAATCTGATTATGATTTTCATCACAAAGAAAGTTCTCTTAAATATAATCTACATTTGGGAAGGAAACATGAGATGAATCAGGAACATACTTTCTTAACATCAAATCATTGAAAACATTTTGAACCGAAGATAAACTCAGAGGAAAATATACTTAGTAAGGAAGTGTAATATATTTCTACAAGATTTCATAAGGTTAATGAATCATATACATAGGATTCCTTTCTTACCAAAATGCATTGAACTTTTCCAACGACAGACTGTAAAGAAACCACGATCACCTGCAACAATAGGAATGTATATCCTCCTATTATCTGCATAAATTTTCTACCTATTCTGACATGTACTTATGCATTGTTGGATCATCTCCAATTTAATATCCACATTCCGTACTATTTTTGGTTCCATAAAGTTCCTATCCCAAAATTCATCACAAAATGCCAGAGTTCAACATCACTTTCCATATAATACATAAAAGGGGCTATTTCTATACTAGAATGATAACAATTATTAATATTAAAATCATATATATATATATATATGATGATCCAAATAGCCCTGGTATTCCTTTGAAAAACACATAATATGTCTTCAATGGTCTGAATTATTCACTCAATCTGTCCATAAGATTGTGGATAAAAGGATGTGATAAAATTTATTTCTATACACAATAACTTTTGAAGGCCTTTCCAAATGGTCTTTGTGAACATTGGATCATAGTCAGATACAATTAATAGAGGAAATCGTTGTATCTAAACAATATCATTAGGGATGAGTCAATAATGTTGATATAGTTAATGAGTGTCTCAAAGATGAAGGAAAGGTGTAGATTTATTCAGTCGTTGAATAATAACCCACATTGCATAGTAACCTCAAGACATCTTGGGTAGACCAACCATGAAGTCCATGGATATATTTTCAAATTTCTACTATGGAAATAGAAAACGCTGAAAACCCCCCTTTGGTAATAGACACATTATATTAAACTTCTGAAAATCCTAACATTTCATGGGAAAAGTTGAAATATCTCTTCTTATTCTATCCTACCTATAATACTCTTGAAGGTATCTATACATCATAGTTCAATTGAGAAGAATATAAAAAGGTAAACTACGATCATTACATAACACTTATTTCATCATCATGGGATCACAAGTAACACATAATCTATTCATAAATATAAATAAACAATCTTTAACATCGTTAATTTATAGAAAAATTCTATTTTAAACAAATTATACATCTTTCTTCAACTCACAGTCTTCCTTATGTATTATGATAATTAAATTTGATAGATACATCAACACTGAAATAATGAAAATCCCAAGGTATTTCCTTCACTAACCACTTCTCGGACAATATTTATCAAATAATTAATCATGTGGACATTTTCCAATCATAAAATTGTTAATGTAGCATGAAGTTTTCAAATCAAGTAATAGTACACATTATTTTACAATCCATGATAAAAATTTGTTGTACAATCATGATATTTTATCATTTCAAGACTTCTTCTCTTCCTCATGGTTATTTCCTTCTGAGTAAATATATACATAAATGTTTAATGGTTTGTATATATTTTACTTTTGAATCCATATAAACGATGCCCCAACATTTTCAATAAAAATACCATAACAGCTAATTAAAAATCATGTGTTTGATAATATAATTCACGATGTCTCATTGGTATTCAAGAATAATCAACTACCAGATCATTATGTATCATAACACAACCATGATGCTTCAATAAATCACCAATATAGAAAAAGTACTAAACATTTCTAGATTGTAGGGCCAAAACAAGAACATTAAAAAATAATTTAATTAGTTCCTAAAAAAACTTAACATTCTTCTATCTCATTAAATTTATACACTTTTAATGTTGAACGTTTTTTTGTGGTAGATAACATGGATTTTTTTTAAAAACTGTCAGTAATATAATACTAATTAAAGAAAACTACAATCCACTATTACATTTTATGGTCTTCTCCATTCATCAACCACTTTTATTTTGGAAGGATAACCTCTTATTCCGTTATTATTTATAATGTACCAATGAAACAAAATTTGATGCAACCAAAATTAAAAATTTCTAAATTTCCCATAAAATTATTTTATTTGAGAGTTTGTAAGAAATTACATAGTTTTGTTTCATAAACAACAAATTTTTTTAAAATATCAACATATCATCAATAAAAACTAAAATAAAAATATATAAAAATATATTAAAGATTATATTCCACATATATTTAAATACAGAAGAATGATTTTTCAATCCAATGTGAATAACATCAATCTCAGAATTATTATATCTAGTACGACAAACTATTATTGTATTGTTAGACTCCTTCACCTTCATCTGATAGTACCCAAATATCATGTCTATATTAAAGGAATACCGATCTCTATAGGGAAGATCAAATAAGACATCTATATGAGGAAATGAATACTTTTTCTAAACAATAATGTATTTCAATGTTGAATAATCATTTAAATGTCTCATGGAACAATATTTTTTAACTAATAAAATAGATCACACCATTGTGAAGTTCTAGGGTGAATGAAATAATTTTTAATAAAATATTACAACAAATTTTGGAATTCTAAAATTTTCACATGATCCATTCCATAAAGAGGTTATGAAATTGTTCCAAAATTAAGGAATAATCCAATAGTAAATTCCACATCTAATTTGGTATAACACTCAGAAAATCATTAGGAAAAACATACAAGTATTCATTTACTAAAATTACATCATTAATAAGAATAGTTGCCTTGTTTCCTATAATGTGTGCTAGATAAAATTAATTTTTATCTCAATAATTTTATGGTATCCTGATATATTATCAATAGTATGTATAAATTCTTGTAAACAAACTGATAGTCATTAAAAAAAATTCCTCTGGTCTACAAAAATTGTTAGCATGATAAACAAAAAAACCAATCCATTCACTAAATAGCATCAAACTATACTAGGGGAAAATGGTTTTATGGTAATGTAATTCCATAGAAAACAATAGTAATATTCTTATAATTTATTTTTCCTATAAAATTTCCACAATAATTTTAACCATAATCTCTGGATTCATTTCCAGAGGTAAAATTTCTTATTTACTAGAGAATTTCACAGAAATAAAGAACTTATAGAGCCTATATAAAACAAAACATTAGAAAAATCATAGTAACAAAATAAAGTACCAGATACTACATCATTGGATGGATTATGATCATTGCACATAGTTACAAAATATTTCACATTTCCATTATTCTTATTATCATTATCATTTCCAGCATTCAAGACTTTACTTTTATAGGTATTTCTATAATGCCTCATCTACCAAATTTGATGAATTGTACAATTTTTTATTAGAATTAAACATACCATCTCCAATTTATTTTTCATTGAAATATTGGATCAAATTTCTAAAAATAACAAATAAAAAATTCTTCGCATAATTGTTAAGGAATTTTTCTTGGGTTCTTTTAACAAACATTTTCACAAATAAGGAAATATATTTTCAAACCATTAGATTTATTTGGTGGATTCTTACCCATTTTTTTCAATATGGAACATTTATTTTTCTTATTTTAGAAGCACATGTGATCATCATAAAACTGCATTTCTACCCTCTAATAACATATAACAATATTAACAAAAAATTTGAATTTATAGGAAGCTAATACCCTTCCATATCATTGATTCAATCCTGAGTCAGAAATATTTATTTTTCTATCCATATATCAAATAATATTTCGAGCATACAATGGAAATGGAGTGATGTGTTCCAAATTTATGTTCACTAAATATTATTCCTTTTGATTCAATTCCAAAAAAAAATTCCATTAAAAATTAATCATTCTTTGGAAAATATTTCACATGGAACTTATTATTAAATTCATCCCATTCCATTACATTAATCTCTACATTGTCATTGATATTCTTGACCATTGACCACAACTTGTGAACATCGCCTTAAAAATGATAAATTGAAAGTATAAAATTATTATTTTTTAATAACCTATAACTCCTAATACCTTTTCATGGTTATTAATCCACCCATCATCCACCACATAGATATAAGATACAATAAAAGAAGCTGGTTGCTACCTCATAAAATGTTCCACAAATCCTCATGTTTCTTTATTGTGGCTCTGACTATTCACTTGAATTGATATAAAACCCATTTATAGCCTGAATCAACTAATCCATTACGATAAAAAATAGTGTGGTTCCAATTACAACCATTTATTGTTATTGATTCTGAATGATATTATCCTCTTGGTTTATTCCAAGTACAATATCCCTGTTTCTTCTATGGAAAATAATTATAAATAGATATATCTTCCATGGAACATCATAGATAAATTAAATTGATATAAACATTCAACACGAAAATATTTTAAATATACATTAGGGTATTTTATAAATATCATTTTAACCTCTATAGTTACTTAAAAAGTCATTTGATACCAACATTAAGTTCCCAACCTTAACCATTACGTAATTTAGTAAATTATTTTAGAATTAACATCATTACATTACCAAAAATCATTTTTAGTATAATAATTTATAATTAAAAAATAATCTCATACATATCATCACACAATCATTCAATTTTTTTACTAGTTATAGAGTTTACATTTCTTCAATAATACAATTTTCTGTTAATAATACATGGAATCTATTCATGAACAATATCAACAATATTCTTCTTGTCATATTATTTTCTCATACACATCATAATAACCTTTGAAAAAAATTATCAAACATAATATATACCAAAAATATGAGTAAGTGAAATAAAATGGAAGAAATAAACCATTATTCTATGAATACTATTAAACACATGAAATATGATATTTCCATAAAACATATAGAACGTAAATAAAAAAACTAAGGTAACATAGTTAATTAATTAGATAATATTGAACCCTACAAGCTACCATATATAATATTTAAAACCATTATAGGTACCATACAATGTAACTCTCACAACTATCTTAAAATGTATCCCTGATGGCTACCTTATAGTGTAACCATCACTGTTACACATAGAGTAATGATACGGTTGAACTCCAATATAAAAATAACCAATTAATTAGAGGGAGATATGGGTCTATAAATCAGTCATAAAATATTTCCAAAAACCATAACATAATAATAAAGAATTAATTATTACATTATTAAAATATTAATTTTTAATATTTTGAAAATTGAAATTTAAAATAGGATTTTTAAATAAAATTCCTTTACCTGGGTTTTTATTACATTAAAAAGATAAAACATCCAATAAAATGGTTTAAAGAGTGTTATTATTATATGAATGAGATATATTAATACTTAAAATACCTTATATGGTATATTTGTAACATATTTATTCCCATTTGTCAATAATATTTGTTTTGTTTTCATTGTTTTAGGTTCATTTATTTTATGGTTTCTATGGTGGGTTTATTATGTAGTTTATTTTCAAATGGATGAAAAAATACATAAGTGTAATGAAATTTTGTTAATATATTTCCTTATTTTAAATGGATACCATAAATAATTTTTTTCTTAAATGTGGATAAATCCTTAGATATAACATAAATGATAATGATTTAATTTATTTAGTGGTTTTTACGACCAACATAAACTTATAACATTTTATTTAGTATATTGTTTATATATTTGTTATAAAACATGAAATAATTATAAAATGTATAATAAAATATTTTTTATTCATAATAATGGTTTTATGACCATCCATTAATGAGGAAAAGGAGAATGAAAATAGATCATCCACGATGATGGTAAATAGACGCATAACAGATGATGATTTCATTTTTTTTAATAAGGAGTTTGATTAGATATATTACATTATCAGAAAAGAAAAAAACATAGTATATATAACATACTAGAGTTATAATTTAACATGGATGAGGGGAAGTGAGGAAGATATAATAAAAGTAAAACAAATTGAAAAAAATAATTTAAAAAGAAAGATAATTTTACTTCTAGAATTATCCTTCTTGGGAATCTTCTTAAGGCACTTGGTTTTGGCCTTTTGGTGAGACCAGAATGCCATGGACGTGGGGAAGTGGATTGGGTTGTATATTGGATATAAATTAAATAAGGTCAAATTATTGAAGGTGTGATTAGAATAGGTTGTGATGGGTGGTATTTATAGTCAATGTTAAGGGTGTTTTTTATTATCTTATTCATTAGTATATTATGTTGGTTCATGACTATAAATAGTTAAATAATTATCCCTAAATATATCCAAATAAATATTTTTATTTGTTATTAGGGTATATCCATAAATGATGAATCAATAAATAGTATAATTATCTTATAATGTCTATATTCCATAAAATAGCATATTTTACTATTCACCAAATATTAATGTATTTTAGAATAATCTCAAAAATTAACACTATATATTTTTTATGTACATAATTAAAAAATGAACACAATTTTTTGAAAATAATTATCTATATAAGAGAAATGTAATTTTTAATTAAATTCATCCATTACTAGAAAATATCATTTTTAAAAATATAAATGAATTTTTAAAAATCTAAAAAATTAAGTAGATTCTCATAAAATTATATTATAATCCTAATACAGTAGGATATTAATTTATGAATATATTTTATGAAGAAAAATTTATTTTTGAAATCCTTATATTAATTATAATAATGTAATAAACTTATGTGTCACAAAAAATAATCACAAATAAATTATAATTTTCAAATATATGATTTACTTATTTAAAGATATAAACACAACATATTTTATCTTATAATATACATAAAGATTAATCTTAACATCATTAGTGAGGATACTATTCTATTAGTATATATTCATTAGTTTTTATAGATACACCATTTTGTATTATAAATATATAATGAATTTAACTATTTAATTATAGATTGAAAAAAATATATTTTATAAGAACCTCAGTATTTACAATAAAAATAAAAACATTATAATTATGCTATTAATTTTGATCGTTCCATTACTTCTTAAATATAATCTCATTATATATATTTTAAATAATAAATACACAATATTATTCCCTATATGTTATTTATGTATATGATATTACATAAAATATAAAAAAATTATATTGCAATTATATTATCTAAAAAATCTATATAATCTAAATATCATGTATTAAAAATAATTAAAACGTTGATAAAATCAATTTTCAATAATTTTTTGATATGGATTAAATAATTTTTTTAGTAATTTAATTAAAACAATTCAAACTCAAAAATTATTAACATTTCATAATTTTATATATAAACACTTCTATATTTAGGTGATATTTTTTAATTTATTAAATATTTATAAAGTATGATTTATAATTTCATTATAAAAACCTTATATATAATTTACAATTCCTGCCATATAATTTTAAAAGTATATTTTTTAATGTTAACAATTAATTTTATAGAATATTAAATTAATTAATCTTCTAAAAATAAATAATAAACTAATTATAAAAAATTTAAATTATATAATATTAAAAACATATATAAATTAATTAAATATACCAAGTATAATTTCCCATGATTTATTGATAACTTATTATCCATTTAAATTAATTAATAAATTTAAATTTTAAAAATATGTTTTCTACACATACCATATTTAGTGACACCCTGACTACAGTAACAAACGACACAAAGCGTGGGACGAGGGGGAGGGGGGCTATATATCATAGATTATGAATGAATATTTACAACCTATATTAGACTAAGGGGCTACAAAAAAATTAATCAAGAAGTGTATATTGGTGTTTTATATAATGTGTGGGACATGTATGTATAACTAGTGGTGGTCGCACATAGTATTAACCTCATATAGTGATGGATGAAATAATGATAAACCCCATGATATTTTTCAATTACTATAAATACCTATGTTATAATTATCATTTTAGATTAACCCCATGTGATAGGTTTTTATGATTTATTATCTTGTGCAAATCATAGGCGTGAATTTTGATTAGTATGATAAATGGAATGAAATATCATCAATCACAATTTTATTTGGGATATATATTCTTATGATATCTAGTATGAGATATTTATAATATGATACACTTTATTATAGTAAGGGAAAAAATATTTTCACCCTTTATGATATAACGAACATCCTATGTAGCAATAAAACAAAACTCACAGAATGAGACAACATTGAGATATACAATATCCTATTTCATCTGGTGAAAATGTATCACAGATTATGATATAATATATCATTTAATAATCCATAGAACAAATTTCCTTTCATTTAAAAACATATTATAAAAATATGATATTATGTTAATTCGAATTTTAAATACTATTTGATTAATAAAAGAACCTGGTAATGCCACAATACCACTGCAATGATTATTTGGGTATATTAAAACTTAGTCAATTTTATATAAATCAATTTAAAACATAAATAAAATGAACAGTATGACATTAAAATTGAATCCATTAATAACAAAAAGGAAATTATGATATTACATAAAACATAGGTAACTCTTTTACTTGCTTCACCTCATCAACATGATGTATATCCCTAAATATAATCCTAAATATTTCATCTTCCATGATGTTTCCTCATGTTTATTCTGAATAAACCTTCTAATGAGTGGGACTCTTCGTAATGCAATGACATGCTAGAGCCTTTCGTGGTAAATAAGGAAAAATAAAGAGATCTTCAATATTGGGAAATAATCATCCAAGAATTCACCCACACTATACCTCATGGTATTGGCCCCCATAAAAAATCCTTAATGACACTCCATGAGAATCATCAATTTATTCATTTTTTAAAATACATTTATGAATATATTCGTATATTGGTGTTATCATCTTGTAAAACCAATATTACTACCTTTAATTTCGATCTAATAAACAACCACAATTAATTATATCCATTTCTAAATGAGATATTTAAATTAATCATTAAAATTACACTACTATTCTATGGTTGTAGAAATACATACAATTTACACATATATTAATGAATGATATACCTAAAAAATATATTTATTTCAACTATATTGTAACATATGAAATATCATATCATCACATAAAATATTATTAATATATATCATATTTATGAAGGATTAGGGATATATCCTTCAATAATGTATTGAACATAAATCCTAAAACTAGATCCTATGAATGAAAATATAGGTTTCTTCATTTAAAAGATTTATATCAATTATTTAATCTATACTTTTACTCATTGTATCGCATGAAAAATGAGAATTTGACGAATTTAATTGACTTATATTTGACCACAAAAAACATTTATTCATATCTAAAGTTATTTCCATTTTTCTTTTTTATAGCATCACAATTGTTCAGTAGTGTAAAAAGGGATTTGGAATGCATAAATTATTGAATTAGTAAATTATAAATTAACCAAACATAGTAGTACTCCTCCATGAATAATTATTTCAGCCACATAATTTTAATTTCTTCAATATTTCTCTTAATATTAGTAACATTATATTGTTTCAACAATAATTAATTGTATTCTTTCTTATTATTATTTTTTTCATTTCATTACTGACATGTGTAAGAGTGTTTTATTTTCTATATTATATCTCATTTTTATCTTCATAATTAAGAAAAATCCATAGATATATCTATAAAAATGGTATCCACATATAATTTAAAATTTAGTTAAATATTTAACTTCTCTTTACCTAATATGAATTCCATTAATTTGGTCAAATATTCTTACACTTTCTCTAAGAGTTCACAACCTTCTTTGAAATTTTTTCACTAAAAGTTATTGATAATTCATAAATACCTGGGTAGTATTTTAAATTTAATCATGGAATGTTTGTGACCCAAATATTCAATGTTAAAATATACCATTGACTATTATGTCATTTTGAATATCCAGATACACATGAAATATAATAACAATAACAGAGATAAAATTTGAAAATATAAAATAGATAAAAATTATTTTAACTAATCAACAATTTATTTTATCATTATTTTTATCTCTATTCAATAGAAATGATTCCAAAAACCGTACCACTAGTGAGATGTCATTTCATCATAGGATTGAGAAATTATAGTATTTATATTTCTTAATCCCAAACTATCCCACAATGTGTAATGCTAGCTAAGTATAATTTATATATCATTGAAATTACTTAATATTATAGATAAATATATAATAAATTAAAATATCATATTAATTATTTCAATAATTTGAATAGTACTCTAAAAAAGATTTTCTATAAACTTCTTTTATATTAATGATTAAACTATGAATAATATTATTGAAGAGTGGGGAATCACATTCTAAATCCAGATTTTGATTATTTAAAAGAGTTAAACTTCACTAATTAAAAAATAATGTTAAAATTTACATGATTTTAAATGTAATTTATTTATTTTAATTTATTTTTATCAATAATACATTAGAATATGAAATCTTAATGGTTATATACATTAATTGTTTTTAAATTTATTAATATCTATTCAAAAAAATAAAATTCAAAATCAATTATAGTATAATGAATAAAATAAATATTTCATGTTTTGTTTTATTATTTAAAAAAACACATCTTTCAATTATTTTATAATGAATGATATTTATTATTTTATTGTAAAAATATGATAATAATTGATGAGATAAACTCACGAGAAGAGAAGAAATTAATTCATGGTACATGAAAATTTTCACATCAATTCCACCATCTTAAAAGACGTTATCCATTCAATCGGAATTTATAAATTTAAAGGAGTCATACACCCATGATATTTTATAGAAAAAAATAGAAAAAACATAAAACATTTTGAAGAATAATTGAAAACATATTTTTTTTAAAGAACCCAAAAAGTATCAATTTCATAATTACACAATAAAAGTAATAAAATATTAAATGAAATTAAATCATCTATAAATATTTAGTCTGGACATAATTCCTCAAATAAAAAATGATACCTTACGGATAATCTGTTGGAAGAAGAATAACTATGAATTTTATCTTCCAATATGGTAAATTTTCTTTTATATAGCTCACTGATCCTTTTAAATATAAATATACATTTCTTCCACTCTCTCCATTCAATTAATCACACATTATTGTATCTAAAAATAAGTAGTTAAATTATAAATCATTAAAAATCTTAAATATTCCATTCCAAACTCAATTATAGAATCATTCTCAATCGCTGGGTAAAAAAATTGATTCCAAGAACTTTTATAAGTGAATAAAAAAATCAAGGTCAAATATAGATCCATAATGTAGGAATATATGTTTTCTAACTATTTTTCCATAATTAAATGATATTTTATGCTTAATGTTCTATAATAACTGTATTCTATTAAATATACCTTATTATTATTGAATTAGTTTTCTAAAATTTAAATATTCAAATTTATCATTATTTTTATAAAGATATATTAATATTTTATCCCTTAAAAATTTATGTTTTTCCCATGTAAAATGGTTATCAGTCACTCATGTATATGTATTAAAAGAATCCCAAAAATGTTAGGTCCACCACATTAAATTCAAATATAATAAATTCAACACAATAATTCTTTAGGGTTACTAAAAATATATTTATCTCAACACTGTTAATGTTTTACCATTTTCATAATAATGTAACTCCTCTAATCTTCTATAAAATCAATAATTTAATTATACCAATTCTAGAATCACTATTTTGTGAGGATATCGATTATTATGAAAGGACTATGAAAAATAATAATTAAAATATTAACTGCATTTTTATAATGTATAAATATTATAGAAGTATCTTTTACAACCCCTTCATAGTGAAATATGACAACTACAACTCCAAAAACATTTTCTAGTAAACGACTAAAATTGTTTTGGCATCCACATCCTAATATAAGTATACACTTCATGGAACAAAAATAAATTATTTTTGAATTGATATTTTTTAATTATTGGTATATTAATTTCCTCCTAAATAATATTTATCTAAAAATAACCATACATTGATTTTTTATATTGGTGGAAGATTTTTTTCATTTTTAATCAAAATCATCAAAAAATATCAAAACATATTATCAATTTTTTTTTACAAAAAATAATAATAAATAATGAACCAAATTTGGTATTATTATGTCCAATAATCAATGAAAATCATGGGATAATATATATATATAATTGAAGATATCATATTACCCTTAGTGCTTCATTTTCCTAAATATCCAAACATGTACATACATATATAGATTGTACGTAACAACTATTGAGGTGATAGTGTTTTAAAATCATTTAAAATGGATATGTAGAATTAATTAACTCATTATAAACTATTGGGAGTTAGTAAAAAAATAATAAAACCTATCCATCCTCCACCCCAGGATGAAAGGTAAATATTGTCATAATAAAGTGAGAGATTCTAAAAAAAGTTGATGATAGAGATTGGGAACACCAGTCTAGAACCCTATACTTTTGAAACATAACCTCCGTCTCATGTAGTTATAGACTATATGTTGTTTGGGTTATGATTTGGGAGTTTTCAAGTGGGTTGGGAATTCATTGTATGATTTTATAGATATTCACATGATGAGAATTATTACTAAAAATAGTTCACACCATCTTAGAAAACATGTAACTTTTGTTAGGATGGAATGTAGATCTACACAGTTATTGCACAACATAGAAAATTACGTTGATGGACAAGAGAATCCATGATTATAAAAATAGAGTTAAAATCACTATTTCCCGAAAATTTTTATATCAATGTGATCAAACCATGCCACGAATTTTCTTTAGATGGATGCATCACACTGTTAGATTAAAAATTTTCAAATTGTGCATCCATACCATGGGGTGTATAGGAATCCTTCCATAAAAATTGGGCCTAATCTAACTTATCTCTTTCTGATCTTAATTATCCCATAATTATACTCTAACTAAATATACTTTTTCTCCATGGCATGAGAGATGATCCCCTTCGACCTGGGAGTGATACATTGGTAAATTAAAGTTAGTTGGAGGGTCATATTTATCAATAAGGTACTAATAATAAACATTTTTCAATATTATTCTTATATCTAAGGTCTTATCCTCTCCACCTCAATCATAACCATATAAGTATCCATTATTGATATATATGTTTGTAATGGATTATTTTATGATGAATTATTATTGTATTTTATTTAGGGAATAATGTTAGTTATTAGATTAAGATGTTTTGCACATCATTCTTTGTTTTCACCATTGATTATGTGGTATGTGTAATTTATTTCGACTCAAAAGGATTTATAACATGAAGGATTAAAAATAATTAAATTAATATTATAATATTATTGTGAAACCATCATGCTATTCCAAATAAAAACCTACTTAGTGATTTTTTTACAATTTTGGAAAGTGGATTGTTTATGGGAAATTTTATTGAATGAATCATTTTGAATTTACAATTTAAAAATTATGGATTATTATGATTACTGAGGTAAAACAATTATTAAAATTTTTCAAAAAATAATTTTTTTTATTTTAATGGTTTGTATTTGAATTTTTCACACATTGATGGTTTAGTTTCATTAACATTTGATGTGAAACATTGTATAAGTAGTGTTCCATTGGGGAACCTGGTATTGTTCTCATTTTCATGACTTCTTTGATTGATGAGATATTACCTACTATTAGGGAACAATCACCTCAACATGCATGGTGTGTGTAGAACCTATTACGGGTGTGGATGATAAATGGATCAATTGTTTAATGGATCATTTCTATGATTTTTCTAGAAAACTATTTTTCATTTGATATAAAATTTGTTTATTTTTTTTGAATTATTTTAAATAAATAAGTTAATCTTTTTAATCCTAGTGGAATGAGTTGGGATGTCATTGGGGGAAATCAGATAGAGTTTAGACCCACCCCTCTTCTTGTGCACTGTTGTGCATTGGAAGATTCTTTCTATTGAGACACAGGTAAAGGTAATGCATATTTTTTCTTTAGTAACACATTATGATATCGTGTTAATGTATTATCAAGTTGGTTCTTGGACTAGTTTGGGATTTTATGGGTTTATATCACTTTTGTTTCTTTTATTTTTAATGGCCCATTTGGTATCCATAGAGTAGTTCTTTTGTTTTATTTCTTTTAATCTTATACACTAATTATTTTTGTTATGTTTAGTTTTATAATATACTCATGCATAATATATATTATTGGTTGTTATTATTATTGAATTTTGGATGTTTTATCATTAAAGGGAAATGAATCCCCCAATTACTCTTGAGGAAAATCAAATTTATATCCACTGCTTGGTTTCTAAGGGATGTCACATAATTTTTGGTGACACCACCACCTATTCCCATGAAAATGGTTGAGTGATGGTATGTTACAAATGGAATAAGTCTTGGTTATTCAAAATATATATTTGAGACATATGGTATTGACTTTTTTTGGTACATATATCTTTTGGGACAGATTTTAGTAGATTTTTCAATCATATTCATAACCAATGGTACCATTTTTATTTTATCCTCAAGTTGGATGTAGTATCAATAAATAAATTGGGATATTATTAATGTGTATTATTTTTAGAAATTGAAATGTATTTCATAAATTGAAAAGTTAACTTCATTATGTTGATCATACTGTTTTAATGAAATTTAACTACATTACTATTTTTAAACACATCATTGTGTGTGGTCACATCATCATCATGGTTTTAGACGATGAGAGATTCATGAAATGCATTGATAATAATTCATCCAAATTGGATTTTATTTTTTATTTCTACTTAAATTTGTTTGTGGAATAAAGAAACATGCAACTATTGAACATATGGAGAATGGTTGATTTTAAAAATCATGGTTACAATATTTTCCAAATTGGATAAAATGATAATATTTTTGGGGTTGAGAAAATATAGGGTGTAAAATGTGTGAATTTGGTAACATTATATTGATAAACCATAATTATTCAATGGTTTATATGAAATTTATATTTTTCTTCTTATAATGAAACACCCTATATATGAGTCATTAAAACCAACCAGAAGAGGAAACTAAAAATTCTGGTTCCCCAGAGAATTAGGTGAAGCAAAGTCTAGTATAATGAATATTCCATGGATATGGAATGTATATATGGGTAAAATGAATTATGAACCATATAAATTAGAAAATTCTGTTCAGTTTTAAAATATTTATCCACCAACCCTTCAATATAATTATGAGAAAGAAAAAGAATAAATCTAGTTGTATATAATGAGTTAAATAATTTTTTTCCTAGGGACACCAGTAGTGCTAAAATTGATGCTGGAAATGTATATGATGGAAAATTTGGAATTATAACAGTGATAATTAATAGATTGAGATAAATTAAACCAAGGAAAGAACTGAGCAGATTTTAAATAATTATTTAAAAAATCTATCATCATATGCATCAGATTGCTAAAACAAAAAACTTCTTCATTTTGAATCCAGAGAATATATGAGTAATAGATTATATAACTATATTCATTAAATTATACTTATTTTCACTAGATATTACTTAATGTGCATCCTTGAAGGTATTTATTTTTTATATTGGGGTTGTAAAAAAATTCTTAGATATTATCATTCTCTATATTATATATTATATGAAATGGTTAATAGATCGATAGTGAAAGATAGTGATATCTCAGGAAACACATTTGGAGGAGTTATCTTTATTTATATATGAATGGGATGGAACTCTAATGATGTGAAAAAGAAGATTTTGGATATCTATTCCCATGGGGCATGCTATCTCTTTATCAAACAATGAGATTAGTCCAATTTTGTCCTCGACTGAATAATAATCTTTGTTGATTTTACTGTCTTTCTACTGGGAACATGAATCCAGATTGTGCGACACTACCTATAGCATATCAAAATTGAATCAATATATGACATCTTAGGAGTTATTGTTATAGTGATCCATGCCCGGGTGATAGAGACGTATCTCATTTTTCTCATACATTGAATGATTCAATGGGATGAGTACAGATGAATAACTATCATAATTAGAAAAGAGTGAGCTTATATAAGGACTCGACCTTAAAACATTACATAATATTGAATTAAATGAGTAATTCAAATTGAGGATCATTTCAGGTTCAGAGTTTTTGAGAATTATGACATAACTATTACATCTCAAAAGATTAAAATGTAGACACTTCTAATAAGTATCCATTTTTTCACAAAATAAAAAATCTTGAAAAAAAGAGTCATGTCTAGTTCCATGTTTTAGATAGTTTGACTTTTCATTGATCCCATCCTTGACACTAATCATCTTTATGTATTGTGAAGAACATTTCAAAACCTGGGATGAGCATAAAAATCTCATTAAGGGTTATAAAATAAAGAATGAAAAAATTATTTCATCATTACATACATAACAAAACCTCTTTTACATATCTCATGAAATCATAAGATTTATGAAAAACACATAGAAAACATAAATCATAAATGTAACTTGTGGCATCCATATAACATTTACATTGTAGTTATCACATCTACGTAGGGAGTTACATTTGGAATACCCATCATAGTATATTCCCTAAATCTATTAGGAAAAACATTCATGTTTACCTCAGTCACGTTACCCAATGAATTGGATAGATATCTCGGGCTCACCTTCCCTAGGTTTGTTAAGGAACCTCCCGAATACGTAAACAATTCCCATGAACCACAACATATTCATAACACATAAAATAAACAAAAAGGAAAGATAAAATTTCCACATTCTAATAACAATATATCATTTAATTATATTGAGATAACAAATCTATTATCAAAACCATTTTTAATAGTAAAATACATAAAATAGTATATGGTATTTATTTTCCTTTTAAAAACATTTCGGCTTGTTAAGTAAGCCAAAGATCAAATAATGCCAGCGGCGGCGGAAAAGGTCTTTGTCACCAATTACGTTAAAAGGAAACATTTTTTTCATTTAGTAAAATTAATCATAGGAGAAGATTCTATTTGAATGAAATATAAATTAAAAGTTATTTATACACCACATAAAAAACAGTTGAGAATAGAACAAAATATTCCTCAATGAAAGGGGATTGAGACAATTCCCCTTACCTTGTGTCCGACATGACCCGATTGTTCTTTAATCTCCTATATAAAAAACCAAAGTTACTTTGTAATTTAATAAAAAACATTTTCAAGTTTATTATTCATTTTATATAACTTATTACTACGTTATAAACATTATGTAATCGTTTATTTTATTAACGGTGATTTTGTCGATATTTGGGACTTGATTAAAAATAAACACCTTATAATTACAATTTGTCCATGTCGTCAACAATCCACCATCTCCAGAATGAAATACATGATTTAGATATCATATAAATTATATATATCGAGTATATATTGGTATTTATAATAGTACATAATGTAACACCCCATGATTTCATAGTATGTTATTTCTTCAATGTAATGCAATAACTTTCACTACACGCAACACTGAGTTCAAGCGCATCACGACTTACCAAACTAACCGTTCAAAAGTGGTTATGAATAGTATTAACTGAATTTTTAACATTATATTATCATTATAATTTCAGAATCCATATTATTTGTTTCTTAGACATAATGTAAGGACAAATTCATTTTTTAGATAAAAGAATTATTTTTCAAAAAAATAAAATTTTAACGCCATTTAGTGGAGAATTTTTTTTAAATGCAATATGTTATGCTTTTATATATTCAATTTGAACAAATAAACTTCTTATTTATAATTGAGACATAAGAATTTAGTTTCAAAAAATTTTAGTGTTTTTCTGATAACTTTCATATTTGGGTGAATAGTGAAAAGTACTATATTTTAACTGAAAACAACTTTTTTAATAAAAATAATTTATTGTGATGAATTATACATATTATTTTTTTGTAGTATAATTAGATTATATTTTTATCCGTTAATCCAATTTCGGTCATTGGAATTAATATAACATTGAAATTATAAATAAACAAGTGTCAATCTTTTGATAGTTATTGTTTCTTAAAAACACGCTATTTGTTTTGAAAATGAGAATTGATTTTAAATTAATAAATGCAACTTATAGGTTTTTAATTTTGTAAAATAGTCATCATTTTTGGATTCAGAATATCGAAATTAACCTAGTGTGAATTTTTGGTATTTTTAGAAAAAATTTTAATTTTTAATGAATAGTGAAAAAACACAGAGTTATCGTTTAAAACCGAATTTTTATTTAAATAATTATTTATTTAATTTAAATTTATATTATGTATAAATTGATACATAATACCTATATAATTTCAAATTAATTCATTGGAGTTAATTTATAATTATTTTAGATATATAAAAAATTTTATAGAACTTTTCACCATCTTTTACCCACCTACATGGAGAATTTCCGAATTCACATAAAACATAATTTTCCCACTTCTTTGAGAAGAATTTCAAAAATCCAAGAGACAGGGATGATATCAGTAAGTAAAATTTGGTTCAATAAGATTAAAATAATTTTTGATGAATAGTACATTTTTACTTTTATTTACCGCGATTAAAAATAAATTGTGTAATTAATGGTAAAATGATATTATTATTACCCTAAAACATGTCCTAATTCTTTTGCATAATTTTAATTCGACGGAAAAAAACCTTAGGAATAAATTATGACCCTTTATGTCCACTTGGATTAGATGAACACATTTATTATTATTTTGTTTAAAGAAGATTGAAATGAGTTAAAATCAATGTTTAATAACTAATCCATTTTTAATATGGGGTTATACATAAGATAAATTCGACTATAAATATTAATAAGAAATATAAAAAGTTTTCCTACATAATGGTATTTTATTTATAATATTTATAGATTAAATAATTAAATTTATTAATATCACAATTCTGATGCAGTAATTACCTCATTAATGAAAGAATCAAAATATGGTATTATAAATATTAAAATAAATATAATTTCAAAGTTTATATAATATACACAAATTTTATAGGTTAATATGAATTTTTAATATTGATTCAATGTATTTTTTTGAATTAATAATTCGGTTATTATTTTATCAAAAAACAAATACCAAATAGTGCCAAAATTTACATAAAATAGTATTGAAAACAAATATTATTTTCTAAATTTATATAATTGTCCTAAAAATATATGGTTCTCCAAAAAAACTAATATAATAATATATATGACATTAATTAACCAATTGGGGTTATATTTTCAGTATATATTATTTTTATTAACCATATAGTGAAATAATACAAGAAGACACGGTAAAAGATAAATTATTTAACCTAGAGTTAAATCTAATTGATAAGGTTAAAATGGAAACCTAAACTTGTCTAAAACCTATTTATTGCTATTATTTAGACCCATACCCACCCTATCCTCGAAATAAGTCACTTTGGAGCCATTATAAACTGAATATGAATTTATTATAAATTTATATTTTATGTTTTTCTAAAGGTGCCCCTCACTGCACTTATAAAAGGGCACTTCCCCTTATCCCAAATTCACACCTCCAAAGCTATTTGGATCAGCCAAACCCAACCCAAATATCCTACCAAGTATCCTAAATTCATCCTATTGGCCTTACTTTGGTCATAAATCTATACTTTAGAGGCCTTTTGATCAAATCAAATGGAAAAACCTGATGAAAATGTAATGATTTCACCACCCTCTTTCAAGCCCTCTTATTCTTCCACTTACTCTTTCATTGTTGTTTCCATTCTAAAATAATAACTCAAATATATTAAATATAATGTTATGTTATTATAAATATGGAACAACTATATTCATTATTCTACCCATCTTATGAATGATAATGTCACCATGTGTGCATACGTACGGCTTACCGTCTCCACGCCGTGGTGTAATTTGTTACTCAACACTGTGTTATTTGGATGGATCTAATGATTAGTAATATGTATATAAATACTAAAAATTAAATTCTAATGTCTCTGTAAATTCAATATACCATCCAATTACACACCTTTAAGGAAATGATATTGTCTCTCGTGCGTATGTACGGATTACTGTCTCTATGACACGATGAGATTCATTTCCACGATCACCATTCATCGACAATTATAAAAATATATATTACTAATATGTATGTAATATATTACATAATAATTATAATGAAGATATATATATTTATACATATATACTTACACATATCTTATTCACATAGTTCCATTCAATATGATATAAAAATAGAAACATCGTTTATGCATACGTAAGGACTACCGTCTCCATAAACGAAGTTTTTCATTTCATATATATGTCTATTATACATATTTATATTGTTAATATATATGATATATAAATCATGTTTCATATTCTAGAACTATTTAAATCTTGGTCTAAGTGATATAATCAAGAGTAACATGTTAAAACACGTACAATAAAGAAAGCAATTATTACCCGAAATGTGGATTTAACATGGAATTTATTATTAAATGGGTATTATAAAGTCATTAATAAATTATGTATGATATCATAAATAATAATACGGTTCTATTATACATTAATAACATAATATTATCTTCATACAGGAGGTTAAACTTACCCTCAACTAAAGGAAAGTGTAAGGTAATGGGTTTTATTCTCAATCCTTATTCCCATGAGATTCATGACATATTGCAACTATTTACTTTTGTGTGGTGTATGTACTTCCCATAATTGTATTATTTGTGTAATACACTTTAATTTATCTATATTAACATATTCATTATATGATACTTCTTTCATAGGGTGTATGTTTCGTAAGTTACCAAATAGGTAAGGGTTAATTTCACAATCTCTTTATTATCCAATGCTGTTTTTATGCAAGTATCTACAGGGACATAATTATTATCCATGTACATGTTTCATAAAATATTTTTAAAAGGGATTAATTTAAAGAAATTTTTAATAAACCATCATTTTAAATGTTTTAATGATTAATTATTCAAACCCATTCTCTATAATGTCCATGTTTTAAAAATGGTTTTAAGGATTTCATTAAATGGACATGAATGTTTTAAAATGTTAATTACATTGCAATGTTTCAAAGTGGTATGGGACACATTTATTCAAAAATGTATTTAAATGTCTTCTTATTTTAAATTGTGTGAATTTTAAATGTTTTCATAAAAAAGGGATATTTCTTTCAAAGAGTTTTACAAATCACGTTCATCTATGTCAAAATCATTTAATGAATTTTAAACTTGTATGATGTTGAATTATTATGATAAAAATATTCAGTATTGTATTGAATATTTTGTGATATGTTTGATTATGGATGTGTTATTTTTATACCATTTATGGTTTATGGGTATTGTATTGACATTTCGTAAGCCAGTTTTAATATAAATGTTTATGTTATGTTTAAACCTTTACATATGAGGAATCCATTAGACTTAGTAAGTGACGGGTGTAGCCTGCTATATCTCCTCGATGTATCGATAGGTATCGTGAGAAAAACTAGTGTCTTGGAACAAGGCCATGACAAAATCTTATTTGTATTCTTGGCACAAGGCCATGACTATGGGGTTATGATAGTCTGGAATTATGCATTCCATCATTATGAAAGTGGCTATTGATATTGCATGTGATTATTCGACTAGTAGAATATCCATGTGATTAAGTAAATGGAATTATTTTCTTGTGTCTTTGCCATATTATTTTGAAGATTATGTTTAAAAAGTATTTTGTTTTATTCTTATTCATTTCCTTAAATGTTTATTCTTATTTATGAATGTTTCTTCTATATTTTTATCCTTACTGAGCATCTAAGCTCACCCCTGTCAATGTTTTAGTTTTCTCAGGATTCCAAGAAGTGTATTATGATTGATAAGCAGGGTTATGCTAGGGGATTAATGGCATTCTCAATGAATCATTTATGTTGTGTTTTATTTTGTAATGTGTAATCTAATGTTCATGTTTGTAATCTATTTTCAAATACTGCTAAACTGATTGGTCCTTAGGGACTTGATTCCTTGTAATCATGCCATTGTATTAAAATAATGTACTGACTCTGGGTAATTGGGGTCGGGGCATTAGAGTTGGTATCATAAGAAGTTTAGAAATAACATTAGAAACTAGGTTTAGATAAACACTTATTAGAGAACATTACCCTATGATAGAATTTGAGGATTAGTATAGATGAACTTCCTCGAATTTTGGTATTGTAGAGATTTTGTGAGTTTTCCATGAAAATAAATCCCTGTCTCGATATGAGCAGGTAGAGGCGATTCTGGCACAGATATACCTAGGGGTAAAACATGAAAACACCGCTTTGAGCTAGACTCGAATGAGAACTAGTTCATGGCAATGGGCCTTGATACACTCCTAGTTATTACACTCCCGGGGGATATGGCTTGGATAATTCTAATTTTCATTACAAAACATTATGAAGGATTTGTGAGTATTTAACTCCTTAAAGAATATATTTTTATGGATTATATCCACAAAATGTTCAATTTATGTTAGGTATTTTTCATGTTTGGAATTATTCATTGTAATTCATAAACTGACCTAGTGTATGTCATTGTATAGAAATGGCACCCAGAAGACCGAATGTGAACTCCAGCAAAACGTATGACCCAAAGTGTAAGAAGGAGCATATCGTTCATTGTATTAATCCAACATTTAGAAGGGAAATAGTATACCATTTATTCTCTACATTTGAAGAAATGGTATGATGTGTTAATAAGATAAGTAATGAATTCTTTGAGTCCTATGGCTTTGAAGGAAAGAAAAATAAGAAAAGGATGGAAGAGAGAAAGATGGATAAAGGGAAGGGGGAAAAGAAAAATTTTCTAATATGTGATAAATGTTGAATGAATCACCGTGGTAAATGCGTGAAGGGAATGGAAGTTTGTTATAAGTGTGGAGAAAAAGGACACCAAGTATATAATTGTAAGGGTAAGAAAAAGTTTTCAAATATATAATGATCCATCTGCAAGGTGTTGAAATAGTACACGAATCAATATCCCATTCATAAGAGTATACCACAAATGAAGTTATTGGATAATAATAAAGTTATGATACTTCATCAGATGAATAGGAATGACAAGTGTTCTTATGTTGTTATTATAGAATTATTTCATTTGATTTTTATATCAACAGTATACTGGTTACATGAATTATGGAGATAAATAAGGATTGTACTGCAGTGCTACTTTATTGAGGATATGAGATTATATGGTTCTATGAAAAGTTACTTAATAGTAAGCTACACTTTTTGGAAAATAAAAGGTTGAAGTGAAGGTAATCCTTAATATTGTCCTGATAATGAGGTAGTGATTTTGGAATAAGAGATGGTTGATTGGGATAAATTATATTGGATATTATTGACTTCCTTGAAACTAATTAATGATTTGTATATTCCATCATTGTTTGAGTTTACAACATTTTTGGATAGAAGTATTATATCCAGTATTTTATCAGGAATAAGGGAGAATGAATATAATCAATAAGGTTTTATAGTATTTCATAATGTTATCATGTTTTATAATAATGCATGATAAAGGTGTTTACATGTTATTACATGGAAAAAAATCCTCATTGTGTTTAACTTCCATATAAATTTTTGATTAAGAGTATGGATATAAGTATTTTTGATAAGTCTAAAGGTTGGAATGGATTATGTTTGAAATTGGACACTATTTTTAATGTTATTTTTGGATTTTTATAAAAAGGACTACCAAGAGGGAGGTCGAAAACTCGTCACATCCAACAAGGCCGCGAGACTTGAACCCGCAACCGAAGAGGGACAAAGGTGCATCACCAATGACTGGACTACGTGATGTACTGGTTTTCATAATTTAGTTTTTTTAAATAGTCTTACAATTTAATTGTAAATTCATTATTTTTGGAACCTTATATGATTTAGGTAAATATAATTTTTTTTGAAATCATTTGTAGTGAAAGATGAGTTTGTGGTATGAATTAGTCGAAGGATGAAACTATACTTGTAATGTATATATATATATATATATATTATCTTATTCTATGAAGAAATAAATTCTTAAACTTTAGGTAAGGCATCTAAAACTAAATATGTGTTCTCCTAATACCTTATGTATTTTTGAACCGATGAAATTTTAAATCATCATAGATTTGTGGTTTTGAGGCCCTCAATTCTACAATTGTTTGTGACTGATGACCTCAATCAGTCCCTATAAATAGTTATGTTTCCACCAATTATGTGTCTCTAATTTCCTCCAATGTTCTCATAATCGAGATCATAATTTGGTGGTGACTTTTTTTATTCCCCCTTTTCTCTTATTAAGACTAAATTTTATTAACCTAATTTTTGTTGTGGGTTTTCCCACAAAGGTATTTTCTATTTTCAATCTTTTATTTTCGAACAACAATTTAAAATTGAGAGGACACAATTTATTGAATGAGGGAAGAATGTAAGACCCCATGATTTCATAGTACGTTATTTCATCAAAGTAATGTAATAACTTTCAATACACTCAACCCTGAGTTCAGGCGCATCATGACTTACAAAACTAGCCATCAAGAGGTTATGAATAGTATTAACTAAATTTTGAACATTATATAATCATTATAATTTTAGAATCCATATCATGAGTTTCTTAGACATAATGTAAGAATAAATACATTTTTCAGATAAAAGAAATATTTTTTCAAAAATGTAATTTTACCCCCTTTTAATGGCGAACCCTCTTTAAATCCAATATTTTAAGCTTTTATATATTCAATTTGAAAAACTAAACATCTTAATTAGAATCTGGACATAATAATTTAGTTTCAATAATTTTTTTTTATTTTTATGATAATGTTCATATTTGGTTGAATAGTGAAAAATACTATATTTTAACTGAAAACAACTTTTTTAATCAAAATAATTTATAATGGTGAATAATAAATTTAAATGTTTTGGAGGTATAATTAGATTATATTTTTACCCTTTAATCCAATGTTGGTCATTGGAATTAATTTAACATTGAAATTATACATAAACAATTATCAATCTTTTGATAGTTATTGTTTCTTAAAATTAATAAATTCAATTTATATGTTTTGAATTTTGTAAAATATAATTCATTTTTGGATTAAGAATATCGAAATTAGCATTGGGAGAATTTTTGGTATTTTTATGAAAACGTTCAATTTTTGATGAATAGTGAAAAACAGTAAGTTATCGTTCAAAACCGAATTGTATTTTAAATAATTATTTATTTTACATAAATTTATTTTAGTTCAAAATAGATACATAATACCTATATAAGTTCAATGTAAATCATTGGAGTAAATTTATAATAATTATATATATAGAAAAAAAAATTATAGAACTTTTCACAGTCTTTTACCCACCTCATAAGAGAATTTCTTAATTCACATAAAACATAATTTTCCCGGTCCTATGAAAGGAATTTCAAAAATCTGGGAGACATGGTTTATATTAGTAAGTAAAATGTGGTTCAATAAGATTAAAATATTTTTTGGTAAATAGTAACTTTTTACTTTTATTAACCACATTTAAAAGTAAATATGGTAATTAAGTGTAAAATTGATATTATTATTACTCTAAAATATGTCCTAATTCTATTTGATAAGTTTAATTCGACCTAAAACAACCTCAGGAATAAAATATGACCCTTTATGTCCACTTTTATTACATTAATACATTTATTATTATTTTATTTAAGGAAGGGTTAAAAGCGTTAAAATCAAAGTATAATCACTAAACCATTTTTAATATAGGGTCATACATAAGATAAATTCGACTATAAATATTCATTATAAAGATAAAAATATTTCATACATAATGGTATTTCATTTATAATTTTTAGAGATTAAATAATTAAATTTATTAATGACACAATTATGATGCAGTAATTACCTTATTAATAAATGAATCAAATAAATGGTATTATAAATACTAAAATAAAAATAATTTCAATTTTTTTATGACATACACGAATTTTATAGGTTAATATGAAATGTTATTATTTATTAAATGTATTATTTTTGAAGTAATAATGCTTTTAATAGATTTAAAAAAAATACCAAATAGTGTCAAAATTGAAATAAAAAAGTATTTAAAACAAATATTATATTTTTAATTGATATAATGTACCTAAAAATATATTTTTCGGCCAAAAAACTTATATAATAATATATATGACATTAATGAATCAATTGGGGTTCTACTGGTAGTATATATTATGTTTAT
The DNA here is from genome assembly GCA_963277665.1 of Viscum album. Taxonomy (NCBI): domain Eukaryota; kingdom Viridiplantae; phylum Streptophyta; class Magnoliopsida; order Santalales; family Viscaceae; genus Viscum; species Viscum album. The sequence continues at coordinate 306,021,758 of OY728150.1, forward strand.
TAACCATATAGTGTAAGAATACAAGAAGACACGGTAAAAGTTCAATTATTTAACCTAGAGTTAAATCTAAATGATAAGGTGAAAATTGTAACCTAAACATTTCTAAAACCTATTGGTTGGGTTGGTTTTGACCCATCCCTACCCTATACTCAAAATAAGTCACATTGGAGCCATTATAAAAAGAATATTAATTTATTAGAAAATAATATTTTATGTTTTTCCAGTGGTGCCCCTCACCCCTCTTATAAAAGGGAACATCCCCTTCTCCCAAATTCACACCTCCAAATCTATTTGGATCGGCCAAAACCTGCCCAAATATCCTCCCACCAATCCTGAATTCATCCTAGAGGCCTTAATTTGGTCATAAAGCCAGCCTATTGTTCCCTTCTGATCAAATCAAAAGGAAGAACCCGAAAAAGAGGTAATGATTTCACCACCCACTTTCAAGTTCTCTTATTCTTCCAATTACACTTTTTTGTTATTTCCATTATAAAATAATAAATCTAATATACTCTATATACTATGATGTTATTATAAATATGTTATAACTATATTCATCATTATACCCATCTTATGAACGATAATGTCACCATGCGGTCATACGTATGGCTTACCGTCTCCACGTCGTGGTGTAATTTGTTATTCAACACAATGTTATTTGGTGGATATAATGACGAGTAATATGTATATAAATAATGAAAATAGCATGGTAATTCCTCTATAAAATTAATACACCATCCAATTCAACACATTTATGGAAATGGTATTGTCGCTCGAGCGTACGTACGGATTACCGTCTCCATAACGCGATGAGATTAATTTCCATGATAACCATTCATCAACGATTGTAAAAATATATATTTCTAATAATTATGTAATATATGAAATAATAATTCTAATGAATAGATAAATATATATATATATGTACATACATATATCTTATCACTTAGTGCCGTTCAATACGAAATGAAAACAAAAACATCTTTTATGCATACATACGGACTACCCTCTCCATAAACGGTATTTTTCATTTCATATATATGTCTATTATAAATATTTATATTCTAGATATATATGATATATAAATCATTCTTTATATTCTGGAAGTATTTAAATCTTGTTCTAAGTGATACAATCAAGAGTAAAATGTTAAAATATGTATGATAAATAAAGGGAATATTTCCCGAAATGTTAATTTAACATGGAAAATAATATTAAATGGGTATTATAAAGACATTAATGAATCATTTATGATATCATATATAATAATATGGTTCTGGTGTACTTTAATAACTTACTATGATCTTCATACACGAGGTTAAATGTACCCTCGACCAAAGGAAAGTGCAAGGTAAGGGGTTTTCTTCTCACTCATTATTCCAATGAGATTCATGCCATATAGCCACTATTACCTTTTGTGTGGTGTATGTACTTCCCATAATTGTATTATTTGTAAAATAAACTTTATGTTATGTTTATTTACATAGAAATTGTATGATACTTTTTTCACAGGGTGTATGTTTCGTAAGTTACTTAATTGGTAAGGGTTAATTTTACAATCTCTTTATTATCCAAGGTTGTTTCTATGTATGTATCTACTGGAACATATTTATTATCCATGTCCATGTTTCATAAAATTGTTTTCAAAGGGATTATATTAAGGAAATTTTTACTAAAACATCATTTTAAATGTTTTAATGATTTATTCTTCTAAACCATTCTCATTATTGTACATGTTTTCAAAATGGTTTTATGGATTTATTTCAATGGACATGAATTGTTTAAAATGTTAATTACTTTCAAAAGTTTCAAAGTGGTATGAGAAATTTTAATTAAAAAATGTATTTAAATGTTTTCCTTTCTAAATTGTGTGACTTTTAAATGTTTTAATGAAAAAGGTATATTTATCTCAAAGTGTTTTACAAATCATTTTCATCTATGTCAAAACCATTTAATGAATTTTAAACTTGTTTGAAGATGATTTATTTTAATAAAATTATTCCATATTTTATTGAAGGTTTTTTTGATATGTTTGACTGTGGATGTGTTATTTTTATACCATTCATGGTTTATGGGTAAAGTATTGACATTTCGTATAACAGTTTTAATACGAATGTTTGTGTTATGTTTAAACCTTTACATATTAAGAATGTATTGGACTTAGTAAGTAACGGGTGGAGACCTCTATATCTCATTGATGCATCGGTTGGTATCATTAGACAAACTAGTGTTTTGGCACAATTCCTTGACAAAATCTTATTTGCAGTCTTGGCACAAGGCCTTGACTATGTGGTTATGATAGTATGGCATTATGAATTACATCATTATGAAAATGGCTATTGATATTGCATGTGATTATTCAACTAGTAGAATATTCATGTGAATAAGTAAATGGAATTATTTTATTTTATCTTTGTCATATTATACTGAATTTTAAGTTTAAAGAGGCTTTTGTTTTAGTCTTATACATTTCCTTAAATGTTAATGCTTATTTATGAATTTTTTCCCTATATTTTTATTCATACTGTGAATCTGAGCTCACCCCTTTCTATGTTTTAACATTCTCAGGATTTCACGAAGTGTATTATGATTGATAAGCAGGGGTAGGCTAGGGGATTGCTGGTGTTCTCAAAGAATCATTTATGTATTGTTTTATATCCAAATGTGTAATTTAACGTTCATGTGTGTAATCTATTTTCCAAGACTATTAAACTAATTGGCCCTTCAGTACTTGATTACTTGTAATTATACCAATGTTTTAAAATAATTCACCGACTTTGGTAAACTTGGGTCGGGGCGTTACCAATAACCTTTGGAGATAAGAAATGAATCGCATCGTTCATGGAGACGGTAAGCCGTATGCATGCATAAATGCTACTTACATTTCTATTTCATACATTAATAGAATCAAAACATAATTATACCTAGGTATATTTTAATTTTAGTATAATATCATATATATACTACCATTTAATCTATCCTTTATACATCCCACATATGGCATTAACAAGTCATATCACTTTTAGGGGGTGGTAGTCAGCATTTCCTCAAATAACATTATCGTGTTTACCAACTATAGCAACCAAAAAGTTATTCTATAAATGAAAATTAATGAAGGATAAAAAATATAATCACAATATATATCATATTTAAATACAGTTTTGTCTTAGTTTCAACCATGAAATGAGGTGGAAGATAATTGAACAATCATTGCTTCGTGAGGCGTTAGTTTTCCATTTAGAGAAACAGTATATTCTTCAAACATTAGATGGAGGTGTTTGTAACTTTAGTTCTAATAATTTTCACAAAAATATCCTAGTATATTGAGTATACAGTTTTTATTATAAAATAAATGAATTAAATGATTTTAGGTGGTTGTAGAAGTAAAATAAAACAAAAGAACTTAAGAGAATACATTGCCTTTAAACTAGGTAACTCCCTTTGGTTTGAACAAAAGGGTTTCTTGATGTCCTTTCTACCAATGGTAATGCTTCTAAGATGAAGAAAGGGATTTTGGGATCTTATTGGAGTATAGTTTGTATGAACCAAATGCTTGAGAAGTGTGAGGAATGAGTTACAAGTGATGGATTTTTATAAGGCAGAGGAGGGGCTCTTATGAAAGTTGGAAATAATTATTTTATTAAAAACTCATCATCTATTTAAAAAGGTCAAATAATCATTATAGTCGAATTAAAGATGAATCATGGTTGAAATAAAATAATCCAATAAGAATTGGATAGGTTTTGGATATTGTTATAATATTTATAATCTTATTTATTTAAATCATTTATTAACGAGGTAAATACTGCATCATTACTGTGTCAGAAATAATTTAATTTATTTGATGTCCAAAAAATAAAAAAAATACCATGATGTAGGAAATAATTTTTTTCCTTCTAATGAATTTTTATAGTAAAAAAGATAACTTATATAACCACTTTTATAAATTTATTACTAAAAGTAATTTGTTTATGTCATTTTTTGTCTTTACATTAAATTAATTAATATAAAGTATTATTATTAATCCTATTTGGCTCCATGGGGTCCCAAATTCAACCAAAGGCTGACCATGGTTGTATATGTATCATCCAATAAGATTAGGACACATATTATGGTAATGTAATATTTTTATAATATTATATTTTACCCTTATTTAATATATTTACCTTTTAATCATGGTAAATAAAATATTTACTGAAGTAAATATTTAAAATGTATAAAAATAAAAGTTACCTATTTACAAAATTGTGACCTACTTATTTGAAATATGAAATCATTTTTTTGAAATTAAAAACACAGAAGTGGCAAAAATTAATTTAAAATTAATTCCTACAGTCAATACCAAAAGCATGTTTTTATGAAATAATAACTATGAAAAGATTAACACTTTCTTATGTACAATTTCTATGTGAAATTAATTCCAATGTACAACATTAGATTAAATATTATAAATATATTCTAATTAAACATTATGACTAATTAAAATGATAATCTAACCATATAAATAAATTATATTAAAAGGCACATTTGAATTAAAATAAAGTGTAATTCACTATTCATTATAAATGAACATTATTAGAAAAATACCAAATATTTACCCAAAGTAAATTTTGATGTCCCGAATCTAAAAAAGAATTTTATTTTTTCAAATAGAAAATTTAAAATTGAAAAAAAACTATATTTAAATAGGGTTCGCCATCAATAGACGGTAAATCGGCCTTTTAAAGAATACTAGAGTATTTATGCTTATATTCATTCACATTTTAAGCCTTTAAATTTTATTATATAAATGTAAAAAAAATTACAAAAATTTATAATCATATTTTAGTTAGTTCTATTAATTCCTGCCGATACAATTTCTAGGTGTTAACTACCATTTAAAATAAAAATATTATATTATTAGTGTGCAACATAAGATTTTTTTTAAAAAAACCGATGTTGCGTAATATGTATGCTATCGAACATAGCATCCCCTTTAAAATAAAATTAATATTTAATTCACAAATATAAACATTCATTCAAATGTATTATTCTTTATTTACTTGGGATGTTATATCCTTCCCCCCTTTTGGGAAATCCATCCTCGCAATTTTTATTCACTTATCAAATAAGTGGGGGTATTTATCTCTCATCACATTTTTAGATTCCCACATTGACTCTTCAACCATTTGGTTTTTCAAAAAACCTTTACATGAAAAGTTAACTTATTCTACAACACTTTCTCACTATGGTCAAGAATCTGGACTGATTGTTCCTCATAGGAGAGATTTTATTCCAACTGAACTACCTCTGGGATTAAAACATTAGATGAATCTGGCATATAAATTCTCAACATTGAAACATGAAAAACATTGTGTACCTAAGATAAACTTGGGGGTAAATACACTATGTATGAAAATGATTCAACAGTCTCAAGAATTTCATAAGGTCTAATGAACCTCGGTCTCATCTTTACCATCTTACCAAAACGCATTACACTTTTCCATTGAGAAACATTGAGAAAGACAAGATCACCTACCTCGAAAGATAGATCATTCCTCCAGTTATCCACCTATCTTTTCTGCCATCTCTGAGCTGTTCTCATGTTCTTCTGAATCAAATGAACATTTTCTACCATCTCTTTTACAAATTCTGGTTCCATTAGCTTTCATTCACCTACTTCATCCAAAAAGTTGGAGTTCGAAATTGCCTTCAATATAATTACTCAAATGGATCCATCTGTATACTGGAATGAAAAATGTTATTATATGAAAATTCAACCAAATAAATATGTTGGTCCCAACTTACCTAGTAATCTAGCGAACAATCTCGTAGCATATATTCCAAGGTCTGAATTTTTCATTCTTACTACCCATCTGCTTAAGGGTGAAAAGATGTACTAAAATTTAATTCAGTTCCCAATGACTGTTGATGGCCTTTCTAAAAGTTAAAAGTAAACATGGGATCACGATTAGATACAATGTAGAGGGGAACACCATGAAACATGAATATCTCTTTGACATACAACCGAGAAAGTTGATCTAGAGACAAAGTATCTCGAATATGAAGTAAATGAGCAAATATAGTCAATCGATCAACAATAACTCATATTTCATTGTTACATCTAGATGTCTTGGGTAATACCATAATGAAATCCATGGATATATTTTCCCATTTCCACCCTTGAACTGGTAAATACTGAAGCATCCCTTTTAGTAGCTGCTGCTCTGCTTTAACCTACTGAAAAGTCAAACACTTCACAGTAAAATTAGCAATATCTCTTTTCATTCCATCCCACTAATAATACTCCTGAAGATCTCTATACATCTTAGTACTGTTGGGATAAACATAAAACTGGTAACTATGTGCTCCACATAACAAATCACTCTTCAACTGTGAATCACAAGGCACACATAATCATTTCCCAAACCTCAAAACATAATCATTATCAATGTTAAATTCAGGAAACTTACCCTTCTGAACCAACTATACATTTTTCTGTAACTCACTGTCTTCATTCAGCGCTCTCTTAATTATATCTGAAAGAGGTGATTTCATTGACACCTGAAACAATACAAAACAATTTCCTTCACTAACAACTTCTATTCCAATGTTCATCAAATAAAAAAAGGGATCTCGCTCCAAACATAGCATTGTAAGTGAAGCATTACTTTTTCAACTCAAAGCATCGACCACTTTATTTGCCTTGCCTGGATGGTAATAGATCATGAAATCATAATCCTTGATTAATTCCAAACATTCCCTCTATCTTATGTTCAATTATTTTTGGGTGAATATATATTTCAAACTTTTGTGGTCAGTATATATTTCACATTTCATTCCATACAAATGATGCCTCTAAATTGTTAAAGAAAAAACAATAGCAGCTAATTCCAAATCATGTGTATGGTAGTTTAACTCATGAGGTTTTAAATGATGTGAAGCATAAGAAATTATCTCATCATTCTACATAAAGACACAACCAATTCCTTTCAACGAAGATCACTGTAGATAAAAAAATCACTATTTCTGGAAGGAAATTCCAAAACTAGAGCATTCACCAATCATCCTTTGATTTCTTGAAAACAATCATTACAATATTTTGTCCAGATTAACTTAACACCCTTTCAAGTTAACTTTGTCATTGGACTATGAAAACATGAATTTTTTTTAACAAACCTTTAGTAATAAACTTCCAAAACAAGAAAACTATGATTCTCTATTATATTTGTGTGTCTTGGCCATTCTTTAACAACGTTTGATTTAGCAGGATCTACATTTATGTGATTTTTTGAAACAATGTGACCCATGAATGAAATTTGTTATAACCAAAACTCATACATTCTGAATGAAATTCGTTTATGGTTTTCAAGAAAACCCTTAAATGACTTTCATGCTCATTTTTACTTTTAGAAAAAACAAAAAGTTCATCAATAAACAAAACCACAAACTTATCCAAGAACTCTCAGAAAATTATATTCATAAGATATATTAATATAGAAGGTACATTGGTTAACCCAAAAGTCAAAACTAAAAATTCATATTGGCCTTATCTAGTACGAAACATGGTCATTGGAATGTATGCTTTCTTTACATTAAACTTTTTATACCCCGACCATAGATCGATCTATGAAAAATACTGAGCTCCCTGGAACTAAACAAATAAATCATCAATATGAGGAAAATGATACTTGTTCTTAACAATGATGTTATTCAATGCTCTACAATCAATGAAAAGTCTCATTGAACTATATTATTTTTAACATAGAAGATAGGGTCACCCCATAGTGATGTTCTAGGTCGAATGAAACCTTTATCTAATAACTCCTACAATTGCTCCTTTAACTCGAAAAGTTAAATTTGTGGCATTCGATAAAAGGTTTTTGAAATTTTTTTGGCATTAAGCACTAAGTCAGCAGTAAAATAAACTTCCTGATTAGTTATAATATTGAGAAACTCATTAAGAAAAACATCAATGTACTCATTTACAATTAGAACGTCATTTACTCAACATTTCCTTTATTTTCAACAATATGTGTACGGTAACATTCATTTCCATCTTTTACTAGCTTTTCAACTTCCTGATATGTTATCAAAAGATAGGGTTAATTCATGTACACAAAATGAAAATATTTATGCAATAGAATCCTCTTTAGCTCTGTAGTGAATCTTAGCATGATAAATAGAAATCCAATTCACACACAAAATAACATTAAAATTCACTATAGGTAAAATAATATGATTTGCAGGTAGATTCTTCTCATACACAATGAAATGAAATTTATTATAATTTCTTTTTGTCCCAAAATTTTCAGCAGGTTCTTTTACCATAAGTTCTGTATTTGTATCATTATATGGAATTCCCAATTTACAAGAAGATTTCATCGAAATAAATGAAGGTGTAGACCCCGAATCAAACAATAAATTGAAATAATCTGAACAAACAAACAGTGTACCTGGTACTAATTCATTCAATGGCCCAACATCTACTGAAGTAGTTGAAAAGGATTTCACCACACATTTCTGCTTGTAGTCTAGCTACATTCCCTCAGCTGAGTTATTCGTTGGACACTCATCTTCATAATGACCCATTTTATTTCACTTGAAACATATTACTGACTGTAAATAAAATTTTTTCTTACAATTACCTTGATCTTTTTCAATGTTATTACAGGCCTTATGCCCCATTTAACCACATCGATAGCACTTACCAGAATTCAAAAGACATTACCCAGCATGCTTTTTACCACAATTTTCAGAAACAGTAAACTTATGTTTCTTACTATCATACATTTTTGAAGAGTTATTCTCTTTCATATGCAACCTCGACCTCTTATTCTGTTTTTCATCAAAGAACACCTGATCACCAGAAAACTCCATTTCCACCTTCTCCGCACAATGAACAAGTTTTTCAAAACTTTTGAACTAACACGAAGCTAACACCCTTCTACAATTTGGCTTTAATTCTGAGTAAAAATGGTTGATTTTACTATCAAGAAAACTTATGAAATTAAGAGCCTACCTTGCGAGTCAAGTGAATATTTCTTCATAATCAGCCATTGATTCATCCTCCAGCCTAGATTCTATGAATTTCTTTTCCATCCAAATTTGAACTACCTTAGGAAAATTTTCTCAAGGAACATACCTTTGAATTAATCCCAATCAAGAGAATAAATATCCTCACTATCCCTAATATTTTTTACCATCGATGACCACTAATCAGCTTCACCTTCAAAATAGTAAACAACAAGACTAACCTTCTGGTGTTATGAACACCCCATGACATAAAAAATTTAATCTAGTTCTTTAATCCACCTTTTTGTTAGAACAAAGTCAGTTGTTCCTATTAATGATGGGGGATATTACCTCATGAATTTCTATAATACTAACATGTTCCTATGTGGTTGATCTAGATGATATCGTTCATGGATACCACCACCATTTATAGCCCGAGTCAACTGTTCTATCTGTGCAAAAAAACTGTTCACTTTCGATTCTGACCATCTTAGGTTTATGATTTGGAAGGTTGAATTCCTCTTAATGTTGTCCCAACATATCTGCCATGTTTCCTCTATGGAATACCATTATGAACACAGAAATATCTTAGGCAATGAAACATGGTAATCTATAAATGATATAACATTTCTAATTTCACATAAATTAATTTATTGATATTAATTTAACAATACCCTAACTCCTACATTTTTCTAAACTGAACTCTGATACCAACTATAAGGACGTAGCCTAAAAAAATTAAATAATATTTAATTAAATGACAAATTCACATCGAGGATCTTTTCAGGTTTAGAGTTTTATATAATTAGTACAGAACTATTACATCTCAAAAGATTAAAAAGTTGACACTTCTACTCAGTTTCAATTTTTTCACAAAATAAAAACTCATGAAAAACGTGTCATGTCTAGTTCCATGATTTAGACATCATGAAGTTTTCTTGATCCCATCTTTGACCCTATTCATCATTAAGTCCTTTGAAAAACATTTCAAAACATGGGATGAGCATAAAAAGCTCAGTAAGGGTTATAAAATAATGAATGAAAACATTATTTAATCATTACATACAAAACATAAGCTCTTTAATATACCTCATGAAATCATAAGATTTATCTATAACACATCAAAAAAATAAATCATAAAGATAACTTGTGGCATCCATATCATACTTACATTGTAGCTATCACAACTACGTAGGGAGTTTCATTTGGAATACCCATCACAATATATTCCTTAAATATCTAAATAGAAACATTGACATTTACCTCTACAACATTACCCAATTCATTGGAGGGATATATTGGGTTCAAAAACCCTATGTTTTTTATGGAACCACCCATATATGTCAACAATAATGAAGAACAACAACATATTTATTACACATAAAATAAACATAAAGGAAAGATAAAATTTCCACATTCTAGTCCCAATATATCATTTGAATATATTTACATAACAAAACCATTATCAAACCAATATTCAACACCAATAACCATAAAATTTTATATGGTATTTATTTTCTTTTTAAAAACATTTTGGATTTTTAGGGAATCCAGTGATCAAATAATACTTGTGGTGGCAGAAAAGGTATTTTTCCCCTCTTACGTTAAAAAGAAACAATCTTGTATTTTCATTCAGTAAAATGCCTCATATGAAAATATTATATTTGAATTAATTGAATTTTAAATGTTATTTATACACTGTAGAAAAGAAAATTGAGAATAAAACAAAATATTTCTCAATGAAAGGGGATTGAGATGAAGTCCCTTACCTCGTGTCCAAATTGACCCGATCAATCATTAATCACCTGAATAAAAACTAAATCTAATTTATAATTTCATAAAAGATTTTTTCAAGTTTATTATTCATTTTATATAACTTACTACTATGTTATAAACCTTATGTAATCATTTATGTTATTAACGGTTGTTTCGTTGATATTTGGTACTTGACTAAAAATAAACACATTATAATTACATGTTGTCCATGTCGTCAACAATACATTGTGTCCAGAATGATATTAATGATTTATATATCATATAAATAATAGATACCAAATATATATATTTATGTATTTATAATATTTCACATAATTTGGATATAATAAATGAAACACACCGTTCATAGAGACGGTAAACTCTACGTACGCATGAACGCTACTTTCATTTCTATTTAGTACTTTAATGAAATTAAAGCATAATGATACCTAGTTATATTATAATTATTGTATAATAACATACATAATAAAATTAAATCTGTCATTTATACATCCCACATATGGAATTAACGAGTCATATCACTTTGAGGGGGTGGTAGTCCGCACTTCCTCAAATGAAATTATCGCGTTTACCCACTATGGAAAACATAAAGGTATGCTACAAATGAAAAATATAGAAAAATAAAAAAAATATAAACATAATATATCTCATATATAAATACAGTTCCATCTTAAAGGTCACCATGAGTGTTGGTAGGATATAATTGACCAATCATCACTTCGTCAGGCATTAGTTTTCCATTCACAGAAACAGTATGTTTTTCACCCATTAGATGGAGTTGTGTGTAAGTGTAGTTCGAATATTTCTCATAAAATCATTATAGTATACTCAAGATACTGGTGTTGTTATAAAATTATGCAATAAAAAGAGTTAAGGGGGTTTTAGATGTAAAATAAAACAAAAGAACTTAAGAGAAGATGTTACCTTTAAATCAGGTAACTCCCTTTGGTTTGAACCAAAAAGGATTCTTGAAGTTCTTTATTGCTAAATTAAGTCCTCTAGGATGAAGAAAGGGATCTAGGGATCTTATTAGAGTATTGTTTGTATGATCTAAATGCTTGAGATGTTTTAGGAATGAGCTAGAAGTGAGGGCTTTGTATAAGGGAAAGGAGAGGCTCTTTAATAAAGTTTCAAACAAGTATTTTATTATAAAATAATCTTCAGTTTCAAAAGGTCATGTAATCCTTAATGTGGATGTTATAATGAATCATGGTAAAAATAAAATCTTCCAATAAAAATTTGAGAGGCTTTAGATATTTTTTAATATTTATTATCTTATTTATCTAAATTATTTATTAATGTGGTAAATATGACATCATTATTTTGTCATACATAATTTCATTTATTTAATGAAAAAAAATTATAAAACAAATACCAAGATGTAGGAAATAGCTTTATATTTATAATGAATATTTATAGTCAAAATTATAAATTATATAAACCCATGTCAAAATTGATTTACTAAAATATATTTGTTTATGACATTTTTGTCTTTACTTTAATTTGATTAATATAAAGTGTAATTATTACTCCCATGTTGCTTCATGGGTCCCAAATTTGACCCAAGGATTCCCATGGTTGGATATGCATCAAAAAATAGTATTAGGATACGTTTTAAAGTAATTTAATATTATTATAATATTATATTTTACCCTTATTTTGTATATTTACCGTTTAATCAGGGAAAAAATATTTACTAAAGTCATTATTTAAAATGTCTAAAAATAAAAGTTTCTTATTTAAACAATATGGACCTACTAATTCCAAATATGGAATCCATTTTTCTAAATTCAAAACATATAATTGTCAGAAATTAATTTAAAATTAATTCCACTGTCAAAACAAAAAGTGTGTTTCTAAGAAATAATAATTATCAAAAGATTGAAACTTGTTTATGTCCAATTTCAAAGTGAAATTAATTCCAATTTCCAAAATTGGATTAACTAGTAAAAATATATTCTAATTATACTTTATATACAATTAAAAATATAACATAACCATATAAATAAATTATATTAAAAGGTGCTTTTGAATTAAAATACAGTATTGTCACTATTCATTAAAAAATTAACTTTATCAGAAAAATAACAAAAAATTACCCAAAGTAAATTTTTATATCCCGAATCTAATAAAGAATTTTATTTTGTCAAATAGAACATCTAAAAATGGGCAAAACTAGATTTTAATAGGGTTCACCATCAAAAGGCGGTAAATCGTCCTTTTAACGAATATTAGAGTATTTATGTTTAGATTCATTCACATTTTATGCCTCTAACACATATTAGATGAATTAAAAAATTTTTAAAAAAATGTATAATCATAAAGTAGTTATATTTATTTATTCCCGCTGATAGAATGGAATGGTGTTAACTACAATTTAAAATAATAATATCATATTTTTAGTGTGAAACATAAGATTTCAAAGAAACTCATTGTTGTGTATTGGGTACACTATCATACATAGCATCCCCTCTAGAGTAATATTAATAGTTAATTAAAAAATATTAATAAACGTTCAAATGAATTATTTTTTTTACATGGGATGTTACAGTTGAGTTAATTCGAGGAACACAATTACTCTTCAAATAGTGCATACTCAATACTGTAGCATAGAGCAATGTTCATTGATTAAATAATTATTTGGATCTTATAAAATGATCATGGATGATTATTTTTTCCCTTTGATAGAGTGTGGTATGATTATTTTTCATTATTAAATTATGAAATATTTTTTGTTATGGGAACGCCCCACTCATTATTTACTTATTGTTTGATTAATATTATGGGTAATCTTATTGAGATGATTACCTCTATTTTAAATCTAGAAACTCCTCCTATCAAAAGAATGTGTCAATAATTTATGTGTAAATATAGTTCTTGAACTATCAATGGTGATAAGATTCTATTGAAATTATTTTTTCTTGATATAGATTTATATGGCATGATTTTGGGTATATATTGGCTGACATCATTCAGTACCCATATGAAAAATTGTAATATAATTGTTTGTTTCGCATCTCTAGATAGTTTCATAAATCTATTTACAGTATAATGGGTTGTAAATGCTTGTTATGAAATAATTTTTCAACTTCTGGTCAGAAACATCTCTTATTAGTTTGAAGTAAACACCTTTGGATCAATGGATGATATTAGGAATAAATGTTTTCCTACTATTGATGATCAGTTTCATGACATTTCCAGGAATATTTATCAGGGTTTCTACACAAAAGTAAAATGGATATTATAATTGATCTCCAACCAAGGACTAGTACAATCTCACTTCTATCATATCATATTGAACCAACATTATTAAGGTACATGAATGTTTATTTTTGAAGTGTGGAAAAGTAAACGGTTAACTCACCTGATCATGTCTTCATGGGAAGCAAGAATTATCTTTTTGAAGGATGACAGAACACTTAACATTTTTGCGGATGAGTATAATCTTAACAAAGTCAAAATAAATAATTATTATCTTATTCATATTATTTTATAACTATTTGATCAATTGTGGGGATCCCTTTAGTTCTATGAAAATCGACATACATTTAGGATATCATAAATTGTGAGTTCAAAAGGAGGACAATTAAATGAAATATTTCATAAGAAGTTATTTACATTACTAGTACATCATTATTCTATATTTTCATACAAATTCACGTCCCATATTTATATAATTTATGAATACGGTATTGAGAAGTTACATGGATTCTACTTTCTGGGTGCTTATTGATGTATTACAATATAATTCTAGGATAAAAGAGGGTCATTGGAAACACATAGCTATAATGTTAGGTATCTTGTGGGAATGACTTATGCATTCAAAGTTATCAAATTGTGATTTATGTTTACTAAAAGTACATTTCCTTATCCATTTAATTTCTAAAGATAGAATTTCTGTAGAACCGGAATAGATAAAATAAGTTTTCACTTTTAGTTTTCTAAATAGTATATTTTTGATACATATTTTCCATGGATTTCCTAGATACTAAAAAATATTTTATGTATTTTTAATGTTTGGAAGCAATGATGATAACATTAATGAGGAAATTATTTTATATACAGTGGAACCAATAATGTTATAAATACATTATAGAATATAATTATAGACATATATCAAAAAATATCCTCACAATTCTATAGTCTGAATAAGTTAATATTGTCTATTATGATGCATCAAGATTTAAGTAGGGATTTTTTCTCATAAAACAAGACCATGTTGTTTCTTATAGTTTATGATAGTTACATAACCATGATAAGAACTACCCAAAACATGAATTGGAATTATAAAATGTGTTCCATTCATTAAATTCATGGAATAATTACCTTTTGGTTGGAAATTTATAGTATTTACATATCAGAAGTGATTATAACACATTTTATCACAATTATATTTGAATTTTTGACATTTTAGATAGACGAAGTAAAATAAGATGTTTGGATTCAACTAGATATATTCACTGGGTAAATGAAACTCTATTGAATATGAATTGATCATAAATTAATATAAATAGTTTCAAAAGAACACATCAGACAAGTAAAAATTAATGTTAGTACTAGTAGATACGTGTTTAGAGTGGACATGCCAATGTATTTTTTAGTCTTCATTACAATTTTGATTGTTAATTATTTTTTTGAGAAAGTTATAATATCTCAAACTTCTGATTTATACTTTTTTTATATAATAAAAAATTAATTTTGGGGGGGAGGAACCACGGAATGTTACATGCTTGATGGAAGTTTAGTATTGGTGTTTAGAGATCAAATTTTCCAACCTTTATATTTCAATGAATAACTTATTACATCCTAACACCATCAAGATTTTCTATTCCCCCAAAGAGTTTGAAAATTTTATAAATCATTTAAATTGTATTTAATGTTTGTTGGCATGAAATGAACTATTGTGGAAGGTGTTTCATGATCCCACACTGATTATCTAGTAAAGTGTGATCATAAGTTACTAGTATAATGTTGTAGAATTTACTAATTCTCGTTTGGAAAGATGTTTAGATTGCTAGGAATTTATTAACAAGTATACCAATAATGATTAGGAAACATGATTTCATATCAGGGATTTTGTATCACCTCATAAATTCATAACATTTATTCATGACTAACTAAACTCATTTTCTGAAATTAATTTGTAAAATACAAATTCTAAATGTTTTAAAAATTCATAGTGTTTGGGCCTCGATTGTATTGTAAAAAGAACAAGAGTTTACATCTCGTTTAGGAAAATCCTTACATCAATACCTTATAACATTGTTGACTATGTGTTAAGATTTCCATTCCCAAAAAGACGGATCTTTAAAATGTAAAATTGATACATTAGGGGATATCCTTAATGATTTATTGATGTATTTATTTGTTTAATGTGAATATAATTTACCCTTACATTATTTATTGCATAATAATAGTTATGATGCCCTGATATATATGGATCCATTTGAAGTATCTATCATGATTACTTTTCATTATCAACATTTGTGGGTTCAAGTAGGTGAGGCATTTTTATGTGGAACCAGCTTTATGAAAGACATAATAGAGAAGATTAAGTTAATTATAAATATAATATAGACAAATAAAATTTATAATAATTCATATGTGAATCATCTTCGATGACCATATAATTTTCACGTGACTTTTCATGTGTTCCTGATAATCTCTTCAAGGCTTCAACATCATTATTTTTGTATGAAGGGATATCTACCTCTTTGAAACGTATTCCCTTTTGGTATACTTGAATGAGTTTGTGAGGTCGAATATCTATTTTATTTTCCACTAATGTTACTTTTTGTGAACAATGTATGTCATGTGTCTTAGTTAAAGAAGTACCCACCTAATCATAACCATTTGATTGAATGGTTCTCCTTGACCTATAGATGGAGGTTAAATTTATTCATGTGCTTGTACAGATTTTGGATAAGCAATAGAATATGTTGCATTTGAAAATTACCAGAGTAGTGTAGGTTTTCTAGAATCATTGCTGGATTTAATAATCGATGTTCAATAATTTAAAGTAAATGGTGGGGAAATGTCCCAAACTATTATATGGAAATGTTGTTATTCAACATTCTAGGGGTGGAAAGGACAATTTTGGGGATAATATATCACCACATATTTTAGTATTACGAGTCTTTCATAATATATTTTCATTGTAGATAGTGTTCGGGATATGTTCTAGGTGGTTCTGAGTGATTTTATCATGATTTTGAATATTTTATCCTGAATATCATAAAGAGAACTAATAGTAAAAAACCATTGATCCCATCATAGAAGCCATGTTTATTCAAGGAATATGGACTATAACTCCATGTGTTTGGTGTACAATTTGGCCAAACCAAATATATGTCCAATTGAAATCGATATTCATGAAACATAGGTAAAAGCATAGTTATTGTAGGTTTATTCTAACCATGTTAGAAAATTATTTTATGGGTTGGATTAATATAATATCACCACACATTTGGCAAAAAACGTTCTACACTATGTAACCTAACTATGTGGTATATAGGTGGAACTCCTTAAAATGTTTATAAAATCCAAATTAGCCCCATAAACACAAAATTTTACCATAATTAAAAAAAATAATTAATTTTATTTTCTCCCAAGGCATGAGGGAAAATCCCAATCAATACCAGAGATTTACTAAGAAAATTATTGTGTCCTGGAAACCCAGATTAATTGGAAATTAACCATTATTCTCTATTCATCTTATGAATAAGGTTCTAATCTCTCTCAAAACAATATATCATCCCATTATAGATATATCTAGGGGATTTTAATTTTCCTATGATGATTTAATGTATTATATACTAAAGGGATCCTAGTTGGTTATCATATATATAATTCTTATGCATTTTTCATTATTTTTTTCCTAGGATAATTCTGTAGGTTTCTTCATCCCAACCCCAATTGATATAGAACATCAAGATTAGTTCTAATTATATTAATTTTAGGAAATTATTGTTAAACCCTCATGTTATTTTTGTTGGAATCCTTTTTAGTGATGTCTTGGCAATTTCTTAAAGTGGATAGTTTACAGAAAAATGTCTTTAATAATTATTTTATCTAAATGATTTCAAAAGTATTGTTTTTTATTCATGGAAAATGTTTTCTAAATTTTTTTTAAAAAATGAATGGTTTTATTTGGATTTGTTTTTTTTGAATTTTGAATACATGGTTGGTGTGGTTTTTTTTTCAATATATGTGACCATGTAGAATCATAACTTCCCATTGGGGGAACCAGAATGTCCATTTTGTCACAACTTGATGAATGAAAGAGACTTTTCCTGATTACAGAACTATAAATTATTCATGCATGGTGTGTGTGTGTGTAGAGACCTGATTATTCTTATTTTTAATGAATGATGAAATGTAGAAATGTATTTTTTTAATATAATCAATATTAAAATGTTTTGTATTAGACATAGACTATTTTGAAATTTCTTTTAATTTTTTTTATAAATTTATTAAATTGATTTGTCTTAGTAGAATGAGTTAGAAAGTAAATGGGGAAACCCTATTGAATTATACTCACCCAATATTTAGAACTATTGTGCATTTATAGATTACATATATTGATATGCATCAAAGGGAAATATATATTATTTCATTCAGGACACTTTTCGATACCTTGGAAAATATTGTGAGTCAGATATTTGAGGAGATTGGGTGTTTCCAGGTTTATGTCACTTTGATGTATTTGATTTTTAAGAGTCCTTTTTATTTTCTTTATGTACGTATTATGGATTCCTTATATATAATGGTATGGTCACTAATTGTTTATGTTTACTTGTATTCTATACTCATGAATCATATTTAGGTTTGGTTGATCTTATTATGATAGGTTTTTATGTTTTATCATTATATTAGAAATATTCCCCAAAATGTTATTATGCTCTTGTAAATTATTTATACCCCTTTTTTTCATTGGGATTTCACCTATGTACTTGTAACACCACATCCTATTCACAAGCTAATGGGTCAGGGTGGTATGTAACAAATAGGCTCTACAATCCCTCTAATTTGGTGTATTTATTTTTGGAGTCATCTATTTAGGGTTTTTACGTTCCATAGAACTAGTTTTGATAAACCCGAGTGATATGTAATCAAAAAATTGTGAATTATGCGTATGATGATGAATATTGTATATTGGTGGTAACTAGTGTTATTTCTTATAAGATTATTTAACTAATGTTAGGGATGTTTCATAGGTGTATGCCATAATATCTAGGAGGCCACCACACATTATAGAATATAATGCAATTGGGGAACCCCCATGTCTAATATAAGCCACAATTTTATAGCATCCAATAAAAGGATACATTTTTCATTATATCATCAAAAAAGAACCTATCAATGAAACATCACATATAATTTTTCTTTGTTAGTCAATATCTATAAAATGTAAATAATTTCATATTTGGTTCACCATATTTTATGTTTCTAATGTTTTTATCCCCCAATGACTATGTATTCTATATTTTTAATGAATATGGTATGAGTTTAACATGCATATTAGTGTGTACATGATTATGTAAAGATAATTCAAGACAGATTTATATAATAAAAAAATTATTTTATTGTCTAATAATCATTATAGATTTAAATAATTTTTATAAAATTATTTCAGAGAGAAATAAATGTTTATTTGAAATCTCTGGAAGACATGGTATGTTGAACAACTAATGTGAATATTATTCAGTGAATCCAATTCCTTGGAAAGTACATATATTTGATTTTAAATATATTGTATTAAAAATTAATATCAACTTGTTACCTTTAAATATACACGTGTTTATCATTATGATATCATTTAAAGACATATAAAATGAAATTAAAAATCTAAATCCACATATAATGTTTTGGAGAGTGGTATTTAATGTTTGATTTTTGTATCATAAATAATAAAAGAGTTTGATGTCGATGATTATCACATACATTTATTATTATCATTCTCTCATATCTCCAAAGAGAATATAGGAAATTATGTTTTTTAATACCCACAAGGTAAAATTAAGGGTGAAATAGAGTTCAAGGTCCTCTTAGAAGACATATGGTTATTCTAGGATTTATGGTTCCAATGGAGTTCATGGTCTTACTGAAAATATAATGGTATATTGTGGTTTACTTCCATCCAAGAGGGTGAAATGGGTTACATTGGGATTTAAAATACCTCTAATAAGTCATAATGTTTTCCTATGTTTTTTGTTCTTATAGAAGTCATAAATGCATGATGATGTTTAGATCCATCTAGGAAGGTGAATTAAAATACATAAGTGGTTTAGTTTACTCATGAAGACTTAATGTTACACTAGACATTAGGGTCATCCCAGAAGGAAAATTAAATTACCTAAGTGTATAATGTCCTCCATTATGGAATTATGTATAGAGTATTTTAAGGTTCTATATAGATCATTAATGGAATATTGGTTTTTTTACTATTTAGAAATGTTTTTAAATTTTTTATGTATAAGGATCCCATGGAAGTTTCAATGTTATACTTGAGTTTACTATTTTCTAGTAATTCTAGTTTAGTTATTTACTATTCTATAGTCTCAATACTATTAGTGTTATAATATAGAGTTTTGATTTTTTTTGGGATTTGTGTTGCATGTGGGTTTCTTTTATATTCTATATTGGGAATAAAATCCCATGTAGTTGAATATCTTCATTAAATCTCTTTTTTCTTGTTATATGTTCGATCTTTTTCCATAATACATCCTAGACTGAGATTATTCATTTTAATATCATACATCTTTGAATGAGGTAACTTGTATTTTATGGTAAAACAACTAAAAATTATAGGAAAACAGTGTAAAATTGGTATAAGTGATGGACATAGACAAGGGAATCCGAATAATATTGGATCCTTAGATTAACTTGTTAAATGTGTAGGTATTATTAAATTATACAAGTAAATGTGTTCAAGGGGTTTATATTATAATTGTCACATATTTGGAAGTATATCAATCCCATGGATGATGGAAAATGTAGTGAACACTAGACAATCATGTTATACAAATAATTAGTAGAAAAGTTGGTCTTATACAAGGGTGGAAACCACATCAAATTATACATATCAAATGTTAAGAGTTCCATTGATAGTTAAACGTTCATTAATCCCCTAAAACATGATTGGGTATTTTTGAAATAATTCTCCAAGGAAATTGGATATTATATAGAAAGTGGTAGGTCATAACCAACCAAAGGAGAGTAAAATATAAATATATTTTTCTATTAGGAAAAATAAACCCATCATTGTTTGAGATTGTATATAAACTTTGGGAGTGTATGACTCCTTCTAGGGGAAACCATGATTGAATGACCCCAAAAAAATTGGTTGATAATGGAATAATAAATCGAAATGTTGGGAAAATCATGATTAAAACAATATTTTAAAAATGATTAATACATCAATAATAGTTCACTGATATTGGAACATACTAATGAAAAAACCACATTGTCAATATTCAGACAGACCGAAGTTGATTATTGACCCATTATAAATAATTTTTTATTTTCTTAAAGTTTTTCCACGTAAACATAATGCTTTAAATTCATACCCATGTATTCCAATATAGGATGGATTATTTATATCTATTTGTTCTTTAAATATCAATATTCATAAATATTAGTAGTGTACAATGAATATGATTGAAATTCAAAATTATACATAATCGAATTGAGTAGAAGTACCTCGTTGGGAAATAATAGAAGTCACATGTGAAAATATTGCAATCATTTTTTTGATGTGTTATGAACCTCTTGGATATGAGTATTCAAATTTAGTTTTTACTCTAGAAATTTACCCGAATGTCCTTTCATCGAAATATATGTACAATATAATTTTATTTATAGGGAGTATAAGTATTCAAAAACCATTAGAATAGTAACTCACGATTTTGAATAATAAAATATTTCATAAGTGATATTTTTCATGAATAAAATATGTAAATATTAGTATCATAATATCATAAAATGATTTTCCAAATCATATTATTGAAAATATATAAAATATTTCATTTTTAATAATGTTTTATGAAAAAATTAGTGAATAAAATTAAGTTTATGATACATTTCAGATATTATGAAGAGGAATTTTTTAAATTTATTTATATAAAATTGATAAAATTTTCTGATTTAGTAAGTTGAATTAATCATAAGGTATTTCATAATAATTGTTTGAAAATTAAAAAATAGTTAAAGAAAAACTATTTTTTTGGGAGAATTGTGTTTATTATGACATAAAAATGATGAAAAAAAATTTCATTAATTTTTTAAAAAATTAAGTTTCATACGACAGGTAAAATAATAAATTTAAAAATAATAACACAAATTTATAAAACTGTAAATGAATTTTCAAATGTTTAAATAAAGTGTTATTATAATAATAAAAATATTTTTGATTCATTTCATTCAATTAAATATAAGGATTATAACATTAAATTTCTGAATTTTTTAAAAATCAATAAAAATTTAATTTTATAATACACACCACTATCAGAGACAATAGTTTAGATTAGTCATATTCTTGATAAAAAGTAATTAATATATTATTAAAAAACTGTCATTCACATCACCTATAAATACACCATATATTCTACCAATCCCTCTACACTTATAAATTTCATACCCAACCTATAATATACTAAAATATCTATCAAAATGATACTTTCAATGCATTTAAGGCCTAATATTACCAAAATTTCATTCCAAGAATACTTATGGGTTATTATATATATGTCTTCCAAAATATGAGGTAACAAAAACCAATCCTTATCATTTAATTTTCATCCTTCTCTTAGCCCCACATATTTATATGATTATAAATATAATATAATTTAATTATTATAAAATTTATAATACTAAATAATTATGGGATCATATTATTTAACATTATACATAACTTTTAATAATAAAAGAAAGAATCATGCACATGATGGTGGGTTTATATAACCTATATAATTGTAGATGTGTTATAAAACAACATTATTTAAATGGTATAAAAATTTAATTAATGTATAACTACGATATAAATAACAACTCTAATTAATGTTTAATGTTATAGAGTTTGCATATTTCTTAATGGAACCATATTATAAATAAATAAATTTTCATTTAAACCTTTTAAAAAAAGAATACAAAGAAATAAATTATATTTTGAATCAATATTTGGTTATTTTTTAAGAATATGAAACATTAGAAAAACCTTAGTTATATTTCTATTTAACATTAGAGTTTTAGATAGTATGAAACAATTTGAAAACTCCACTGGCCATTATATTTAATTGAATTATTTTTGTAACAGTTGACCGAAAAACATGAAACAATCAATATAAGGCATGGAAATATAATATTTTAATAGAATATAATAATAATTATATTGTATGAAATATTTTTTCCTAGTGTATGTGTTGGACTCCTCATGTGTTAATCATGTTTTAATGATCACAAATCCTTTTATTGTTACTTAATCTCAATCTTCAGTGCACATCTTGCTAATTCTATTTAATCTCATGTCTCACATATATTATCAAGCCTTTATGTTTATGATTCAAGTTCTGCTACTCCCTCACGATTAAGCTTAATCAATATTCTGCATATTCTGTCTAAGTCCAAATACAAATATTTCTCTAAGTATGGACTCACCGTGACCCAGACACTGTGACCCATACACCGTGACCCAGACATCTTGACCCAGACACCGTGACCCAGACACCGTGAAGGACACACCGTGAGCTATTCACCGTGACATGAACATACCGTGAATCTCTTATTATGAAGCTCATACCGTGAACCTCATACCTTGAAGAAGACACTATTTACATAATCATGGTGACACCATTCCTTAACGTTTTGTCAATATTATTTAAATAATACTAATGGTCATATTTGATGTTTTTAATGGAATTAATGTTATTTAATGATAGTTGTTGGCATGTCAGGAAACCGTATCTCGTACCTACGAAAAGGGAATCATTCCTACTGCTAGAACTCGTGGAATATAAGGAATATTAAGATGTAGAACATGATACAGAAGAAAAGTGGTGTGCAAGTGTGAATGTAAAATTAGAAGAACTTGCATACACCGAGAGCACTACAAGAAGAACAATCCTGATCAAGAAAGAGATTTCCAGACCTTCAAATAATTATCATGAATACAATCCAACACTACAGAAGAATACTCGATGAATCAAGAGATCCGTAAAAGAAAAGTTGACTACGACACTCTGTTTTTCAACAGAAAAACCAGAGAAGGACACAGAAGCATTCCTGCTGAATCCAAAGCGTCATGAACTTCATTGATAATCACTAGAGCTTTCTAAAAACTTATCTCCTCTCTCTATGTGATTTATTTATTAAATTTCGAGTAGTGTGGTTTACTCTGTATTTCTTATACACACACTGTCTCCTGCACTGAACTGGAGGATATCAAAATCCTCAAACCAAAATTGTTTACTCTTTTTACCCACGTCATGTCACGACCCGTCCTCGGGGCCCGTGCCGTGACTACCCCAAGCCCGCCTTCCATAGGCCAGGGGCTGACGACTAGCACCAAGGCGTAAAATCCCAGTAAACAGGGAAGGCATTGCCTTTATAAGTAACAACCACACAAGGTCAGCAAGCGGAAAGTAAAGTGCAGAAAGTAAAGGGGGCCGGAAATACAAGCCCAACTGTAAAGTACAACTGAAAAGTAAAGTACAGCAACTAAAGAAAAGACGGCGGCCTCGTGTCGTCCACTGGCAATCCCACCTGAAGGGTGGGTACAGATAGCCTCCAGGCTCCTCGGGTCCCACGTCCGCTCCGAGCACGTCCCGCCCAGTGGTCCACCTCCAGGTACCGTCCTGCTCCACGCCCCAACCGTGATCAACGCTGTCCGTCGTCTGCAACCAACACAACAAGGTGCGGGCATAGCCCGTGCAGGGGTGAGTACAAGCTACTCAGTAAGGACCCCGAGACCCCCGAAGGTCTCCCGAAATCCACAAAGGATATAACACAAAAGAAAGATGCAATCACGAAGTAACATCTGACTCGACTTAGGTATATGCCCATACATATACCTAAGTCCCCAATTCTAGCTCTGCTCACGAGCTCAAGAACAACTCAATCCACAAAGGAAAGCAATACTCAAATCGATAAGGAGAGTAAACGGTAAATCCACAAAGGATAGTTCAACACAATCCACAAAGGAGAGTAACATACGATTCAGCTCAACCAGGTATACTTTTTCAGATGACGTCAAAGATGATCACTGATCCATCTAAGTCGTCGGACCCACGAAGGATCGATGGGTACTAACCCCCGCAGAAGACCCACACAGGATCGGGCTCACACAGAACCTGTAGGCAGTGGCTCACACAGAACTGGTAGTAAGGACCCACATAGGATCGGGCTCACACAGAACCTGTAGGCAGAGGCTCACACAGAACCGGTAGCACTGATCCACGTAGGATCGCTGAGTGCAGTAGTCGACGTAGTCCACTGAGGATCTCTGCACAGTCGTCGCCGCAGTCCACGAAGGATCTCTGCTCTGCCGTCGTCGCAGTCCACGGAGGATCTCTGCTCTGCCGTCGTCGCAGTCCACGGAGGATCTCTGCTCTGCCGTCGTCGCAGTCCACGGAGGATCTCTGCTCTGTCGTCGAAGTCACAGCCAGCGCTAGGGTTCTCGCACATAGCGAGCTCGTTTAGGAGGGTCCGCTCCACGAGCCGAGAGGCTGATACATCAACTGACACGTAGTCCGAAGTTGATGTATCCAAAAGTTCCGTATCGACAACAGGATCTTAACGCAACAGACGGCGCGTCAATCGGACGCCCGGTCTGAGAGTTATTGGCATTTTCGTCCCAGGGGCCCGGTTGGTTTTTAGGGAAAAACCAACCCGACTGTACTCTGCCTGTGTCCGATCCTCGGGCGGAGTATGCCAAAAGTTCCGTCTCACTTAGAGGAATCTACCACAGCTGACGGTACGTCGATCGGACGTCTGTAGCTCACGTTATGAGCGTTTCCGCTCCGAGGGCCCGGTTGGTTTCGTGTACGAACCAACCCGGCCGAACCCAAAGTCTTCCGAAACCTTGAGTATAATATACCGAAACGACCGTCTCGATCCAAGGATCGCGTAGCCGCTGACGGTTCGTCAATCGGAGGTCCCAGGCCCATGATATGGGCGAAAGACCGAAGAGGGCCCGAAACGGGGGTTCTGGGCCCGGGGCGACCCGGCCCGAACCCCCCCTGGGGTCGGCCGAACCGGGTCGGCCCGAACCGGCCCGAACCGGCTCGGCCGGGTCCGGTTCGGCCTGGGCGAGGCCCGGCCGACCGGACCGGCCGGCTCGGCTTCGGCCGAGCGGCCGAACAGGCCGCCGCCGCGGGTTTGACCCGCGGCATTTGAAGAAACGCGGCCCCCGCGGGGGGCCGCCTGTCACGCGGACGCGGCCGGGCCGCCGCGTCCGTTCCCGGTTCCGCGCGGCCGCGGAACCGGCCGCCACCGCCGCGGCTTCAGCCGCGGCGGAAGATCTCCACGGCGGCGCGCCGGGCGCCGCCGCCTCCGGTCGCCGGCGCCGCCGCTGCCTTCCGTGGGCCGCCGGAGATGCTCCGGTGGCCCGTTTTGCCTCCCGTCTGCGCCGATGCCTCTCCCGGATGCCGACCTTCACTGCGGAATCAACGGATCGCCCCTGCCGCGCGGTTTGTCGTCGTCCGTCATATCCGCACAACAAAAGGGATCGGCGGAGGGTTGTTGGGTCTTGTTCGTTAGACCCGCACCCTCCGCGTTAGCCATAATCAACGGGAGAAAAGAAAAAGGATGATCAACACATGATCCAACAATTTTATTTAAAGATAAAATTGTTCGTTTGAAACCGACTTTTTAAATTTTCAAGAACGTTC
Source organism: Viscum album (assembly GCA_963277665.1). NCBI lineage: Eukaryota > Viridiplantae > Streptophyta > Magnoliopsida > Santalales > Viscaceae > Viscum > Viscum album. The sequence goes on from OY728150.1 coordinate 306,048,412, forward strand.
ACGAGAAAATTTAAAAAGGGGTAACTTTTCCAAAATAAATCCCTACCTCGAAGTCGTCGTCGGACGAGAGGTCGTCGCGGAATCGCTCGTCGCGGAAGAAGGAGATCGTCGCGTCGTCGCGGTATCCGGCGTCGCATCGCCAATCTCCGGATCAAGAACAAACAGATTTAATTAATTAAATCCGTTGTTGTTGAAATTAAGAAGGGAGAATTTAGAAGTTTCGATTCTCACCTTTAACCGCCGATCGCAGGTTCGCCGCGGAAGAAGAGGCACCGAAGAAGAAGAAGAAGAAGGTCGCGGAAAAGCTGTTGACGTCGCGGATCGTGCGTCGTCAGATTCCGGTTCCGGCGTTCTTCGCGTTCTTCGCGTTCTTCGCGTTCTTCGCGTTCTTCGCGGAGAGGGTGGAGGCTCAGAGGAATTGCACAACGATAGCAATCCTCCAAATAGACAAGTTTGTCTATTTTATTATTTTGCCAACAAACGTAAAACGCGTAAGTAACGACCCATTTAATTCGTTGAATTAATTCAACGAGCGAAACAGCCCATTTAATTCACGAAAGAAACAGCCCATTTAAATGGTCTGTTAAGAATTAAAGAAACGCGTCGGTTGACTTTTCAGTTTCTTTGACGGGTTTTCGCGGGTGCGTTACTTAGCGAAAGAAACGGCGGGGCTCGCGCGGGCCCCACCTCACAAATATCCTATCAAGGGGTGTAGGATATTTCTGGATAGCATCCTATCCAGTTCAACACAGTTCAAGCCGCCTTTAAGTGGCTTCAAGTGGCTTCCAAGCAGCTTAAGTGAAATAAAATAAAGTTGTCGCACAAATTTATTTTATTTCTGACTTAAAGCCGCAAAATTTAAAAACCACGTCTGAGCAAACGCAACTCCGGAAGAGGCGTTTCTAAGCAAATACCGGCGCTGCGATTTCATCGGTGCCCCCCGCGCGAGCCCCGCCGTTTCTTTCGCTAAGTAACGCACCCGCGAAAACCCGTCAAAGAAACTGAAAAGTCAACCGACGCGTTTCTTTAATTCTTAACAGACCATTTAAATGGGCTGTTTCTTTCGTGAATTAAATGGGCTGTTTCGCTCGTTGAATTAATTCAACGAATTAAATGGGTCGTTACTTACGCGTTTTACGTTTGTTGGCAAAATAATAAAATAGACAAACTTGTCTATTTGGAGGATTGCTATCGTTGTGCAATTCCTCTGAGCCTCCACCCTCTCCGCGAAGAACGCGAAGAACGCGAAGAACGCGAAGAACGCCGGAACCGGAATCCGACGACGCACGATCCGCGACGTCAACAGCTTTTCCGCGAGCTTCTTCTTCTTCTTCTTCGGTGCCTCTTCTTCCGCGGCGAACCTGCGATCGGCGGTTAAAGGTGAGAATCGAAACTTCTAAATTCTCCCTTCTTAATTTCAACAACAACGGATTTAATTAATTAAATCTGTTTGTTCTTGATCCGGAGATTGGTGACGCGACGCCGGATACCGCGACGACGCGACGATCTCCTTCTTCCGCGACGAGCGATTCCGCGACGACCTCTCGTCCGACGACGACTTCGAGGTAGGGATTTATTTTGGAAAAGTTACCCCTTTTTAAATTTTCTCGTGAACGTTCTTGAAAATTTAAAAAGTCGGTTTCAAACGAACAATTTTATCTTTAAATAAAATTGTTGGATCATGTGTTGATCATCCTTTTTCTTTTCTCCCGTTGATTATGGCTAACGCGGAGGGTGCGGGTCTAACGAACAAGACCCGACAACCCTCCGCCGATCCCTTTTGTTGTGCGGATATGACGGACGACGACAAACCGCGTGGCAGGGGCGATCCGTTGATTCCGCAGTGAAGGTCGGCATCCGGGAGAGGCATCGGCGCAGACAGGAGGCAAAACGGGCCACCGGAGCATCTCCGGCGGCCCGCGGAAGGCAGCGGCGGCGCGGGTCGCCGGCGCGGCGGCGCCCGGCGCGCCGCCGTGGAGATCTTCCGCCGCGGCTGAAGCCGCGGCGGTGGCGGCCGGTTCCGCGGCCGCGCGGAACCGGGAATGGACGCGGCGGCCCGGCCGCGTCCGCGTGACAGGCGGCCCCCCGCGGGGGCCGCGTTTCTTCAAATGCCGCGGGTCAAACCCGCGGCGGCGGCCTGTTCGGCCGCTCGGCCGAAGCCGAGCTGGCCGGGCCGCGCCCAGGCCGAACCGGACCCGGCCGAGCCGGTTCGGGCCTGTTCGGGCCGGCCCGGTTCGGGCCGACCCGGTTCGGCCGACCCCAGGGGGGGTTCGGGCCGGGTCGCCCCGGGCCCAGAACCCCCGTTTCGGGTCCTCTTCGGTCTTTCGCCCATATCTTGGGCCTGGGACCTCCGATTGACGAACCGTCAGCGGCTACGCGATCCTTGGATCGAGACGGTCGTTTTGGTATATTATACTCAAGGTTTCGGAAGACTTTGGGTTCGGCCGGGTTGGTTCGTACACGAAACCAACCGGGCCCTCGGAGCGGAAACGCTCATAACGTGAGCTACGGACGTCCGATCGACGTACCGTCAGCTGTGGTAGATTCCTCTAAGTGAGACGGAACTTTTGGCATACTCCGCCCGAGGATCGGACACAGGCGGAGTACGGTCGGGTTGGTTTTTCCCTAAAAACCAACCGGGCCCCTGGGACGAAAATGCCAATAACTCTCAGACCGGGCGTCCGATTGACGCGCCGTCTGTTGCGTTAAGATCCTGTTGTCGATACGGAACTTTTGGATACATCAACTTCGGACTACGTGTCAGTTGATGTATCAGCCTCTCGGCTCGTGGAGCGGACCCTCCTAAACGAGCTCGCTATGTGCGGGAACCCTAGCGCTGGCTGTGACTTCGACGACAGAGCAGAGATCCTCCGTGGACTGCGACGACGGCAGAGCAGAGATCCTCCGTGGACTGCGACGACGGCAGAGCAGAGATCCTCCGTGGACTGCGATGACGGCAGAGCAGAGATCCTTCGTGGACTGCGGCGACGACTGTGCAGAGATCCTCAGTGGACTGCGTCGACTACTGCACTCAGCGATCCTACGTGGATCAGTGCTACCGGTTCTGTGTGAGCCTCTGCCTACAGGTTCTGTGTGAGCCCGATCCTATGTGGGTCCTTACTACCGGTTCTGTGTGAGCCACTGCCTACAGGTTCTGTGTGAGCCCGATCCTGTGTGGGTCTTCTGCGGGGGTTAGTACCTATCGATCCTTCGTGGGTCCGACGACTTAGATGGATCAGTGATCATCTTTGACGTCATCTGAAAAAGTATACCTGGTTGAGCTGAATCGTATGTTACTCTCCTTTGTGGATTGTGTTGAACTATCCTTTGTGGATTTACCGTTTACTCTCCTTATGGATTTGAGTCTTGCTTTCCTTTGTGGATTGAGTTGTTCTTGAGCTCGTGAGCAGAGCTAGAATTGGGGACTTAGGTATATGTATGGGCATATACCTAAGTCGAGTCAGATGTTACTTCGTGATTGCATCTTTCTTTTGTGCTATATCCTTTGTGGATTTCGGGAGACCTTCGGGGGTCTCGGGGTCCTTACTGAGTAGCTTGTACTCACCCCTGCACGGGCTATGCCCGCACCTTGTTGTGTTGGTTGCAGACGACGGACAGCGTTGATCACGGTTGGGGCGTGGAGCAGGACGGTACCTGGAGGTGGACCACTGGGCGGGACGTGCTCGGAGCGGACGTGGGACCCGAGGAGCCTGGAGGCTATCTGTACCCACCCTTCAGGTGGGATTTCCAGTGGACGACACGAGGCCGCCGTCTTTTCTTTAGTTGCTGTACTTTACTTTTCAGTTGTACTTTACAGTTGGGCTTGTATTTCCGGCCCCCTTTACTTTCTGCACTTTACTTTCCGCTTGCTGACTCTGTGTGGTTGTTACTTATAAAGGCAATACCTTCCCTGTTTACTGGGATTTTACGCCTTGGTGCTAGTCGCCAGCCCCTGGCCTATGGAAGGCGGGCTTGGGGTAGTCACGGCACGGGCCCCGAGGACGGGTCGTGACACGTCAACTATGGAAGAGGTCCTTTTGTGGCATGGTCTTTATTTTGTTTCCCACGTAGAACAGTGGTAGAGGTCCTTGCGTGGCCTGGACAGTTTTGTAAATTGTTGTTAACCCCGATCCAGGGTGTGGATCAAATTTATATATATTTGAGAGGACTATGTCTCGGCTTGAGACTGAACCTCTTGTTATATCTGTTTTGCATCTTTAGATTACGTTTATAGTATACTACATATATCTAATTTATTTTTCTGTTATTACTTTGATATACAAAACTATTTTAAAGATACTTTGATAGTTAAATTAGCAAGTGTTTACACTTATTGTAAATCAGTAGGTTAGTTTCAAAAGTTAATTTAATAATGTGGTTAAATTAACTGATACCTAATGAATCTATGAGAAGCTAAGTGAACATTTAAAATCTGTATATATTCACTACAGTTTAACTTGTTTTATAAATTGGGGGATTTTAAATAGACAATATTTTAACAGAAATTTTAATTGGAACTCAATTCACCCCCCTCTTGAGTATCCACTCTGACCAACATTTGGTATCAGAGGATTGTAAAATATTTTCCGAAATACTATATTTTTTAAACTTTTATTTTAGTTTTATTTTAAAGTTCATAAAATTTCTGATATTACTAAATTTTTATCTCTTTAAATTTTTTGTCTCAACTTAGTTATCATGGATAAAAAACAAGAGGGTGCTGCTACTAACATGCCACCTATCTTCAATGGTACAAACTGTGCTCTGTGGAAACATAGAATCAAAATTCATTTAGAAAGCATGGGTTTTGATATCTGGAGTGATATATAATCTGAATATAAAATTCCAGAAATTGAATGAATAACATGGCATGATCCTATAATGAAATCTTACAATAATAATTATAAAGATATGAATTCCATGTACTGTGATCTAGGAGATGATGAGTTTAACAGAAATTATGCTTGCAAAACTGCTTTTGAAATTTGGGATACTTTGGGTGTTTCTCAGGAAAAAACAACCAATGTTAAAGAAATGCGATTGAATACTTATACTATTAAATATGATAATTTTACGATAAAGACTGATGAACCTATTTCTGATATGTATCTCAGGTTCAATGAGATATTCAATACAATGAATTCACTTGGTAAAGTTGTTCTAGCAAAGCAAAAAATTATGAGAATATTGAGATGTCTACCAGACCGATGGAGGGGCACTTCTGTTTCAATCAAGGAATCTTGTGATATTGGTAAACTGCTAGTGAAGGAAATTATTGGTAAGTTAATGATGTATGAGGAAGAGCTTAAGGTAAAAAAATAAGAAGATGATGAACCAAAAAAGAAGTCAGTGGCTTCCAAGACTACTACTTCAATGAATAAAGCAAAGTAGAAGCTGTATGTAAGTGATAGCTCAAGTTGTGAAGAAAGTGAAAGTGCTTCTGACAGTGATGCAGAAATGGCTCACATAGCCATAAGATTTAAGATGTTTTATAGGAAGAATAAATTTTTCAGAAAATCAAATTACAAAGGAAAGTATGATAATAAGGGACACTGAAAAAAGGTTTGGAAGAAATCTGACAAATCTGATGAAGTTGTCTGCTATGAATGCAAAAGAAAAGGACATATAAAAGAAGACTGTCCAAAGCTGAAATACAAGAAGAAATATGAGTATAAGGATAATAGGTATAAGAAATACATGAAGTTTACATGGTGTGCTTCTGAGGATAGCTCTAGTGAATCTGAAGCTTCAGAGACTGAAAACAGAAATGAGGAAAACATGTGTTTTATGACAAACACTTCTGAGATAACATCTGAAACTCTTTATTTAAATTCTTATTATTTTGGAGATGATTCTGATTCTGAAAATATGTAAAACTCTGAACTGTTTGAATACTGTGATATGTTGGAGGAAACCTGTAATAAGCTGAAAGACAAATACAACGGTTTAAAGAAACAATATGCTTTAACTGTTAAACATAAATATGATCTTGAAATAGAAATGGAAAATAATGCTCGGTTGCTTAAAGAAAACACTGAACTGAAATTTTCAAATGAGAAATTTAGAAAGGACTTAGAGAAATTCACAAATGGCAAAGATACTCTTACTCAAATTCTAGGTAAGCAGATTGAACCTAGATATACTACTGGTATAGGATACCAATCTGGACAAAGATAGATTACCAATCATAGATTTATTCCTATATCTGGTCAGAATACTGCAAGTTCTAGTTTTGGAAATTTGTATGCTTCAACTATTTATTCACTTAGTTATGAATCTAATAGAGTTTATCTTTCAAAATATTTTTATTCTGTGAATTATATGAGACCCATAAGACAAATGTGGGTACATAAATCTTTGATTGCTTACCTGTCTAGACCTAAGAAGATTTGGGTACCAAAATCATTTCCTATTTAAATCTGTTTTGTAGGAAACCTGCTTAAAGTGTTTTCACAAGAAGACATGGTATCTGGATAGTGGTTTTTCGATACATATGTCTGGGGATTACTCGTGTTTCAAAAGATTAATAAAGGTTGATGGAGGACATGTCACCTTTGGTGATAATTTTAAAGGAAAGATCATCAGCCTAGGCCAAATTGGTAACACTAACTCAGTATTAATTTCTATAGTTTTATTTGTTGATGGACTAAAATATAATCTGTTACGTATTTCTCCACTATGTGATGATGGTTTTAATTTCAAATTTGAAAATGATTCTTGTAATGTTTTTAATTCTAAAAACGTGTTAGTTTTTTCTGCTCTAAGAAATGAAAATGTTTATGCTGTTGATTTAAATTCCTTAGCTAAGCAAAATTTTACCTGTCTAAATTATATTCATAAAGAGTCTTGGTTATGGCATTGAAGATTAGGACACTCCAATGTACACTCACTCAGAAAACTTACTAGGAATAACTTAGTTAGAGACCTACCTAAACATGAGTTTCTAAATGACAAAGTTTGTAATCCATCTCAAAAGGGAAAGCAACATAAGGTCTCTTTTAAATCAAAGAATGAAGTTTTAACTTCTCAACCTCTCGAGTTAGTTCACATGGATTTGTTTGGACCATCTAGAGTTTCTAGATTAATTTGGAAGCAATATGTCTATGTCCTAGTAGATGACTTTTCTAGGTATACATGGGTATATTTTCTATCTCACAAAAGTGAATCTTGTTCTTACTTTTTTAAATACTCCAAATCTGTAGAAAATCTTAGTGGACTTAAGATTAAAACCCTATGAAGTGATCATGGGTGTGAGTTTTAAAATCATGAGTTTGAATCCTATTTCTCACACAATGGCTATTGTCATAACTTTTCTGCTCCTAGGACCCCTCAGCAGAATGGTGTAGTAGAAATAAGAAATAGAACCCTGAAAGAAATTTCTAGAACTATGCTTAATGAATATGACCTGCCTATTTACTTTTCGGTTAAAGATGTCAATATAGAATGTTATATCATCAATAGAGTTTTGATCAGACATGTTCTTAAGAATACCCCTTATGATTTGTGGAACAATAGAAAACCTAAAGTTAGTTACTTTAGAGTTTTTGGCTATAATGTTTTTATTATTAATACAAAGGATAATCTTGATAAGTTTTTTTCTAAAAGTGATGAAGGAATTTTTTGTGGTTATTATTTAACTAGGAAAGCCTTTAGAGTCTTTAATAAGAGAAAAAAATGTGTGGAAGAATCTGTTCACGTCATGTTCGATGGAACTGATCCACGTGAGCCTAAAACCTCTCTTGAAAATCTTGAAGAAGATTTATCTGTTCTAGACCATAAGGACAAATCTAATGAACCTGCTATAAAGACAACCTGTTTTGGACTTATCCCAGAATCTATTCCTAATGAACTTGAACCTAGAGGAGAACCTGACATTTCTAGTCCAACCTTTACTAGATCAACTAGAATTCTAAAGAATCATCCTTTAGATGATGTTGTAGGAAATCTTGATAGAGGGACACATACTAGAGCTTCGTTTAGAAATCTGGTTGAACATCATGCCTTCTTGTCACAGATTGAACCTAAAAACCCTAATGATGCTATTAATGATGAATTTTGGGGAATTTCAGTGCAATAAGAACTCAATAAATTTGAATGAAATAATGTTTGGAACATTGTTGAAAGATCTAAGGACAGTATCACAATAGGCACTAAATGGGTGTTTAGAAATAAAGTAGATGAATCTGGAAACATAGTTAGAAATAAAGCTAGGCTAGTTTCACAAGGCTATAGTCAAGAAGAAGGTATAGAATACGAGGAGACTTTTTCTCCAGTAGCCAAATTAGAAGCCATTAGGATTTTACTTGCTTATGCTGCACATATAAATTTCAAACTTTATCAAATGCATGTCCAGAGTGCATTCATGAAAGGGTATAACGCTGAGGATGTTTTTCATGAACAACCACATGGATTTTCGAACCCTCGTTTTCCAAATCCTATTTTCAAATTAACAAAAGCTTTATATGGTTTAAATCAAACTCCATGAGATTGGTTGATAGATTAAGTACTTTTCTAGTTTCTAAAGATTTTACAGAAGGAATAGCTGATCCTACACTATTTATAAAACGAATTTCTAATGATGTTTTAGTTGTACAAATTTATATAGATGATATTATTTTTGGATCTTCAAAAACTGCATTATGTACTGATTTTTCTAAAATGCTGAAAAATGAATTTGAAATGAGTTTAATGGGTGAACTTAAATTCTTTCTTGGATTTAAAATCTTTCAAAACTATAATGGAATTATTTTAAAACAAAGTAAATATACTAGAGATATTTTAAAACGTTTTGGATTGGATGGAAAAAAAGTAGTGACACTCCCATGAGTACCACCTGTAAGATGGATCTTGATGAAGATGGTAAATCTGTTGATCAAACCACTTATAGAGGAATGATTGGAAGCATACTCTACCTAACTGCTAGTCGTCCTGATATTATGTTTAGTGTGTGTATGTGTGCACGTTTTCAAGCAAACCCTAAAGAGTCACATTTAAATGCTGTAAAGAGAATTTTCAAATACCTCAAGCATACTCCCAATTTAGGACTGTTCTATCCCAAAGGACAATCATTTGAATTAGTTAGTTATTCTGATGCTGATTTTTCTGGATGTAAGTTAGATAGAAAAAGCACCTCTGGAACGTGTCAGATTTTAGGTAAGTCACTAGTATCATGGTGTAGTAAGAATCAAAATTTTGTTGCATTATCTACTACAGAAGGTGAATACATAGTTTTTGATAGTTGTTGTGCACAAATTTTGTGGATGAAACACACATTACTAGACTATAGATATCAATTCAAACATGTCCCAATAAATTGTGACAACACAAGTGCTATTAACATTTCTAAGAATCCGGTTTCTCATTCTAGGACAAAACATTTTGATGTAAGACATCGCTTTTTGAGGGATCATTATGAAAAAGGTGATATCACTTTGGAATTCATTGGTACTGAATATCAACTTGCTGATATATTCACTAAATCATTTAATTCTGAAATATTAGACTACATCATACATGATCTTGGTATGATTAATCATAAGTGAATATCTTACTGATCTTAATGTTTAATACTGTACTGTATTTTACTATACGGTTTCATAGTCACTGTTTCTAATTTACTATTTTATGTTCATGGTATCACCGTCAAGACTTTATGCTCACGGTCTGTCAACTTACTGTCTCACCTTGACTGCACAGGATGCTCACTGTCTCACCGTGGCATCTATCAATTGTCTCACCATGATGACTAGTTTTCATCACACCGTAACGCCTGGTCACGATCTCACCGTGAAAGCCTTAATTTTCTTTATTCTTATTTTAACATGTATATCGTAATTTTTTATTTCACCTCTATTTTATTTCTTGAGTTTATGTTTTTATGACGTTTGACATTCCCAAATGATAAAACTTAAGGGTTTCATTTGATTCCTTACCCGAACTCTCTCATGAACCTTCTCTTCCATCTCGCCCGAACCTTTAGTGGATGCCAAGGTTGAAGCGTCCATCTTCACCCTCGTCTGAGAAGCGCCGCACTACGAAACAGAAGAGGATACCGAGGATAGCTCCCGAAGGACCTCTAAACCTAAATTTGGTAAGCCGAACAATTGTACCAAAAAAGTGGTTTGTGCAGAGTGGTTGCAGTCTAGCAGAACTTTAGTTTTGAACGTTTTAAGAAATCCAGGATGCCTTGGATGGTTCATTGGATAGAATAGACCGATCTACCCGATATTGGTATCTCAATTTTATCAGTATGTAATGTTTTCTTTTGAGTTTGGAGAAAGATTTATGGTGACAAGCTGGATAAATGGTCAAAAGTTCTCTTTCTCTTTGAGGTTGTGGGATGTATGCCTAGGGATTCCCCATGAACGAGTTTGTGCGGATTACCCGAGAGACCCTCCTCCAACAACCGACATCTTTGACCTAGAGACTGCTTTGGAACACCTGACTGGAAATGGCACCAAGCGAAGGTCCATAACTGCTGAATTAGATGGGGAGACTAGACTTCTGTTCAAGTTTGTTCAAAATTTGATTACTCCAAGAAAAGGAGAATTTGTTGTGATGATGTATCAGGATGTGTTCCTGATTCATCTGTTGAAGAATTTCCATAATATCATCCTATGCAAATATGTTATCAATCATATCTGTGAGCTGATCAAATTCACTTCCAAATCCACCTCCCAGTTTTACTCAAGGATGATTTTGGCTATGTTAGTTGCCAAAGGGATGGTTGGACCGAATGAAGAAAAGTTAGAGGACCTTGATTTTTACCTATCCATGCCTATCATAAGAAGAATGAAGATTAGCTAGAACCCCTTGAAAAAACAGTGGGTTGAGGATAATGATCAAGTGTATAAAAAGTTTAATCCTATTGACTATCCAAGAAGGCCTAAAAATCTATCTAATACCGGTTTGGAACCAGATGAAGTGGCTGAGTATTGAGAAGAAGAAGAAGATGATGTGGAAGTAACTGCTGAAGTATCTCCAAGAGAAGAAGCTGGAATACCACAAATGGAATCATCTCCTATTGAAAACGAAAGGACTGTTGTCCCTGCTATTATCCCTGATGAAATACCTCAAGAAGAGGAAGTTGGTGCAAGTTTGAGAGAAGAGGAAGCTCCTGCTTCCAGTGCGGATGTAAATCTAGAAGCTCATCCTAATGCTGCAAGGATGTTGGTTTTTCCTAATTCATAACATCAAGTAAACTTTGAGGCATATCCCATTCAAGAGGATCTTTATGTTGAAAAAGAACAAGTCTGGAAGTTCAACCAGTGGAACAGTCAGTTCCGGATATAATTACCTATGCTGAACAGAGGATGGAAATCGCCTTTCAGCTTGGAAGGAAAGAATTTGCTTATGAGATTAGGGATGAACATGCGGATCTTTTCCATGTTCTTGAGCCTCAATAATCTGAAAGGGAAGCAAAATTTGATGGGTAGGAACCTCAAAATCTCGAGATTACAGAAGATGGATCTACTGAAGCTTCTCAAACCGTTGTCTCATACTCTGTGCACAACCGTTTTGTTTTCCCACGATTTTAGGATGTGAATGAGTCAGAGAAAGTGTCTACAACTAGAATAGATCTTTCTTCTCTGTTTCAACTGAAGTATGTAGCTCATCCAGAACCAGAACCGGAGCCCCAACCTCAATCCTAATCTAAATATGAGTATTACGATAAATCTGAACCTCCACCAGAATCTTAACCACTACCTTTACCTTCAACCTTACCTGGGAATCACTCCTTTGTGACCAAAGGGGATCTGAATGTTTTTAGAGAAACTTTGTTTGCTGGAGTTGAGAAAATTGTCTCCACTCAACCTCATCTAGTAACTCAGTTATGTCAAAAAGATGCATCAATTCTGTTGGAAAATATTATCTTGCATATTCAACCAAGGATGATCTGAGAAATTAAAGAATTTAGAGTAGAGAATAAGCTTCTGAGTGCTGATGTTGCAAATATGAAAAATATGATAGCAAGTTTGTAGAATGAGTTATCCTTGAGATCAGAACCTGCTCCTGTTTCTGCTCCTGCACCTATTACTGCTTCTCTTGAGCCATCTGATTCCCTCCTTGATAGGGAAATTGTGTTTGAAGTTCATCCATACCCCCTTTATTTTGATGAAATGATTGGAAAAAGACACACCAAGATGCTGGAACGCATGAGAGAGCTTGTGGAAACTATGAATAATCTTACAGATGAATACACTGGATGCCTGCAAAAAAGTGTTGAAACAGCTCAAAATTCTAACCGATGCTGTCAAGTCTTCACCTTCTTTTGGTCAGACATCCACATCTTCTTTGGATGATTCTATGCTGAGATCCATAATCAAAGAAGAAATTCAGAGTGCCTTTAGTGGCTTGGATCTTTCTTCTTTGATAGAAGTGGTTAAAAACAGTGATAGATCATTGGACTTGGTTAGGATTCATTTTAAGATAGCCAATGATTCTCAACAAGAGATCACAAAGAAAATAGATCTTTATATCACCCGGATTTTCTCTAAATGGGATATGACATATCACTTTAGATATCTTGTTGAAAATTTGAGATTCCCTCCGGTGACTCAAGCTTTTAAAACTCAAGTTCATAAACATACAGAGTTCACCAGATTGTTGGACAAGTTTATAGAATATAAGGATGATTTTGAAAAGGCTGTGAAATATGGTGGTGAAATCATTACTGATTTCGTCAATCTTTCTAAGCCGTATCTTCATGTGCAGAGTACTACTATAGTTGTTTCTACTGCTGCACCACTTAGACCTGGTCTACCTGCCTTAGCCTCAACTACCATGTCACTCAGCCAAGCTCTTTCCCAGATCTGGCCAGTTATTCTTGACCAAACTACACCTAGATCTTTGTCTACTACCACTTTGACTCCATCTGTTTTTGAAGGTCTACCCTTACCCTCTTTATCTGCTGCATCTATGCCTTCATCTACTTTAGCACCAGCTCATGCTACTGATAAAGGAAAGGAAAATATGGATCCATGATGAGTCTCGAGACTGTTTTCTTTTTGATGGGATGCCATTTCTTGTTTACTGTTTGTATTTCTCCTGTATGTTGTATTTTTTACCCTTTGTTTAATGACAACTGCCGAAGTTACATTTCTTTTTATCTCCTTTTTGATAATCCCAAAAGGGGGAGAAATATCTATAAGTATCAATGGGGAAGTGTCAGATCTAAAATGTTTTTTTCCTATGCTAGGATCTTTAATGTTACATTTTATTTATATTCTGCCTATATCTCATATGTGATCATAAAAAAGGGGGATATTTTTGGACTCCACATGTGTTAATCTTGTTTTAATGATTACAAATCATTTTACTGTTACTTAATCTCAATATTCATTTCACATATTTCTAATGCTCTTCAATATCAAGTCTAACATATATTATCAAGCCTTTATGTTTATGATTCATGTTTTGTTACTCTCTCAAGATTAATCTTAATCCATATTCTACATATTCTGTCTAAGTAAAAATACAGATATTTGTCAAAGTATGAACTCACCGTGACCCGGACACCAAGATCCAGACACCGTGACCCATACACCGTGACCCAGACACCGTGACCCAGACACTCTGAAGGAAACATCATGAGCTACTCACCGTGACATGAACATACCGTGAAGATCATACCGTGAAACTCATACCGTGAACCTCATACCGTGAAGAAGACACCGTTTACATAATCACGGTGACACCGTTCCTTAACTATTTGTCAATATTATTTAAATAATACTAACAGTCATATTTGATGTTTTTAATGCAATTAATGTTATTTAATGATAGTTGTTGGCATGTCAAGAAATCATATCTTGTACCTAATAAAAGGTAATCATTATTACTGCCAGAACTCGTGGAATATAAGGAAGATTAAGATGTAGTACATGATACAGAAGAAAAGTGGTGTGCAATTGTGAATGTACAACGAGAAGAACTTGCATACACCGAGAGCACTACAAGAAGAACAATCATGATCAAGAAAGTGATTGCCAGACCTTCAAAGAATTCTCATGAATGGAATCCAACACTACTGAAGAACACACGGCGAATCAAGAGATCCGTAAAAGAAAAACTGACTACGACACATTGTTTTTCAACAGAAAAACCAGAGAAGGACTCAGAAGCATTACTGCTGAATCCAAAGAGTCAAGAACTTCATTGATAATCACTAGATCTTTATAAATGCTTATCTCCTCTCTCTAAGTGATTTATTTATTATATTTTGAGCAGTGTGGTGTACTATATATTTCTTATACACACACTATCTCCTGCACTGAACTGGAGGATATCAAAATCCTCAAACGAAAATGGTTTACTCTTGTTTACCCACGTCAACTGTAGAAGTGGTCCTTGTGTGGCCTGGTCTTTTTTTTGTTTCCTACGTAGAACACTGGTAAAGGTCCCTGTGTGGCCTGGAAAATTTTGTAAACTGTTGTTAACCCCGATCCAGGGTGTGGATAAAATTTATATAGATTTGAGAGGACTATGTCTCGGCGTGAGACTGAACCTCTTGTTATATCTGATGTGCATCTTTAGTTTTATGTTTATAGTATACTAAATATATCGTGTTTATACCACTGCTATTACTTTGAAATAAAAAAAAATTAATCTACTTTGATAGTTAAATTAGCAAGTGTTTACACTTATTGTAAATCAGTTGGTTAGTTTCAAAAGTTAAGTTATTATTGTGGTTAAATTAACTGAGACCTAATCAATATTTGAGAAGCTAAGTGAACAATTACAATCTGTATAAATTCACTACAGTTTAACTTGTTTTATAAATTGATGGATTTAAAATAGGCAATAATTTAACAGAAATTTTAATTGGAACTCAATTCACCACCCTCTTGAGTATCCACTCTGACCAACAGTATGTAATTAACAAATATAATTCAATAATTTATGAGGATCAAGATTCATCAGAAGCACGCTGGGATGATAATTTATGATTTTACAATTGTTATCAACTATTATATTGGATTGGCACTCTATTTCAAAATCCTTCAAAAAAAGTTCTATTTTTTTAGAAATCGTTTATTTTTAAAATTTAAATATTGAACATTTCTAGGTATTTATAAACATACTTAATATTCAATAATTCTTTTTTCAATCAAAAATATTAATTTTTATGAGGTGTTCTCTCTCAAATATTCATCATTATTATGTTTTAATTTTATATGGTATATATTCAGGTTGGTATCTTATCCCAAATTATATAAATATAAAAATTTATACTTTCAATAATTTATGTAGTGTTACGTAAATCCTAATATTCAATTTGACTCAGTATTTCTTGGTCTATATTATGATGTATTAGTTTCCAATACTTGGTCTATAATTAAAACTATTTAAAATGATATATTTTGATATATAATGTGTCTATTTATGATTATTTAGGTGTTTGAGGGTTATTATGAAAGCATAGAGTCATTCATAATTATGTAGATAATATTTTCTAATAGAATTAACCATCTTATACATTTTTTAGATTTTCATTGGCATATATAGTTAGAGAACGTTTATTACAGATAATTATTTGTGTGTTTTGGACGTGAATGTTATTTTTTGAAATCAGATAGGAAATATCATATCTATTTATACTATAGAAGAAGGTGTTTTTGTAGTTTGAAATTGTATGTTATTATTTTTAAATTTAGGAGCTATCCATATAGTTTTGAGTGATCTACATGAGTAAATTTTTTGTTGGATTGAGGCACATAGAATTTTGGATATTATTACTGGTTTGGTTAAAGGAAGATTTGAGTTAGTTATCCCTATATCATGAAACATGGATTCTTGATTGTACAAAGTTTTATGAAAAACAGGATTCATGGATGTTCAACATAAATCTTGTGAAGTCATCATTAAATCCGTAGAATATTTTGTGGTGCATTGATAAAGTTCCAATATGAAACAGGATTCTAAAAATAGTTAATAAAGAAATTTTTTTGCAAATTGATTCAAAAGAAATTGTTAGGGAATTGAATGAATTACCATGCCACAAATATAGTAATTATTTATACCAGGTTCATTATAGATAAACTAAAATAGGGATCTATGTATGGGATATATAATTTCATGTTGTTTTTATCAAAGAGATTCACAATGTTGCGGTCCATAGGAACTGTTCCATAGTTGAATGAGATGCGATGTTTCTTAGGGATTGAGGTATGTAAAAATAAAGGTAGATTAGGATAGATATAATGTGACCATCGATCATTTTACAAACATGGATAAAAAACATGGAAATATAAAAACATGTTTCATAACTAGGGTATCGTGTGTTTCATTTTCTATAAATATTGAATATTGGTGTTTTATAAGCACTGATAGTTTTTCAATCCATATATCGTAATGGTTGTAAGTTACCAAAGATAGAGATTATGTGAAATTTATTTTGGTAAACAAAAAGATTAATCGAATTTTATCATGATTTAGTTCTAAAATTCTGTTTAGTTTCATAGGTTATTTTAATTTGGAAGAACTATTTTTTATTTTAATGTTGTTCTAGTAGTGATTTGAGTTTTTAAAGATGAGATGTTATGAGTTTTTTATTTTTCACTTTAGAGTTGTTTAAGATAATGATATTATTTTTAATAAAAATTAATTATAAACATTTATTAGTAAATATTAATATTCATATGTGATAGTAATAAATCATTATTGAATACAAGTAGAACACTTTGATATGAGATTTTAGAAAATTGGAAATTGAAAAACAACCACACCGTGTAAACATAGGTTTTTATAAACTATAAAAAAATAGCGAAGTAAAATTATTCCAAATTAAAATATGAGTAGTTTAGAAACTATAACAACTAAAAAATTTATGAAATATTTTTTCTAATAGATTAAATTTCAACAGTATCTTGCATTACAGATGACACCAAGTTTAAATGAACTGTGATATTCTATTTAAATTCTATTATTTATTTTCATAATTATCACCATCCAATTGGATTGGATGGGAACATACTATGTCTTATCATACCTAAATATCATATCTTTTTAGATGAATTTTCATTACATATCTCCAATACATTCACAAGTACGACAATGGATTAGTGACTTTGGGTAATAACTACATAATCATCAAATTTAGTAAAATATATTCAACAAATCCAACAAATTTCATTCCATTTTGTATAAATTATCAATATACCATCCATATTTTTTTTCAAAACATTTGGAAATAGAAACTAAGAAAGGTTGAGTTAAAATTCTTGTAAGGGTAGACAAAATATATATCATTCTATGAATATATGAAACAATAATTTAAATATTTGGTTATGAGATCATGAACATAAAATAAAATGTTCAACATAACCTTCCCTATATGTTATACAGAATTCTTGAAATAAATAATTATCATTACAAATGAAACAATTCTTAAGAGAGTGAAATCATTATAATTCATGAAATATAAGCTCATTTCAGGAAAGTATGAAACCAACATAGGTATATAAACAAATTTATTTTTCAGAGTTAACTACTAAGACCATATGACAATGTGTCTTAGGACTCATCGCCTTTTTACAATTTTTTATCAACCCATTAGCTTGTTCCACATTCATGATCAAGCCCATCATCTTGCTTCCCCATTTGGTTCAAGATCATTATCTTATTTCCCATTATGTATCAACCCCCATCGACTTTACTTCCACTAAAATATCAATATATATAAATGTGTATGAAACTAATTATAGAGATATATATGTCCTTTCCATCACAAAACGAAAAATAAAACATATGTGACACACAAGATAATAATTTAATCATTATATTCGAACCCATGAGAATAAATGGTGTCTAGAAACATTTCACTATAGTATAACATGTGAAAAATAAATAAGTTTCATAAAATTATATTTTATTTTATCACAACATTTACCATAAAATGATATTGGTTTCATAGACATCTTCTTATCATTAGGATAACGATTAACATAAATAATATGAATCGTATCCTTGGATTATATCCCTATTAGAAATTTTGTGAAATTAAAGGATGTAATTTTATTTGAAAAATTGTTTTTAAATATTACATGGGAAATTTCATGACGAAAATAACATTTTCACATTGAATATTTATTTCTTAAAACATAAAATATTTTAACAAATAATTATATAAAAAAATAGACAAAAAAATTAAACAAAAATTAAAACATTATAAATTTTTCAGTACATTTCATTGGATAAAAACATGGAAAGTTATTAAGTAATCATTAATGATTATATAAATCATTTTCTAATGAAAATAAGTTTCACTTTGAAAATAACTCTTTAAAACAAGATATACACAATAAATTGTAAAAAATATTTTTTTTAAACATTATTTACAATATATAATGTATGATTAAAATTACAATAACATTTATTAAAACAATGATATTATTCATTCCATTCATGTTAAAACAATGATTCCTTTCACAATTTCTTTCAAAGAGAACCCAGAAATGTTTTATAAAATTAAAAAACGAGTTCTTTTAGATGATTTGTAAAAATTATGACACGGGTAGATATGTTTTTTATAAATCCATTGGATAGTGATAGAAAAATTTGAATATATTTCTAAAAAACATGTATATAATGGAAAAAGGGTTTTCAACCAAAGATAGAATTAAAGAAAAATTATATAAAGAAAATTATTTTTATGTATTTAATTTATTAAGAGGGTCAGACAAATGGAAATTTTGAATGGTATAGAAATAACAAAAGGATAAAAAAAATATAATTTTCATGATAGGTATTTCATAATATTTCATCCTAAAAATCCTAATTACAAAATCAAATAGTCATTGAGATTGAAACATAAATCCACTACCACATTGGTATCTTTCAAATCATAAGCCCCCTTAAAGATTAACAAAAATATAATATTAAAATATTATTAATAAGATTTTATAAGTTATATAACATGAAAAGGGGATTTATATACAAAACATTTAATATGATAGGTTCATAACAAAACATATGTATCAAGGAAGGAAAATTGAGACAACAAAATCCTTTCGTCTTTGGTAAATTTTGAACATCAAAATGCATGATAGTGATAACATAAAATAGATATGAAAAATAAAATTAATTTAAGTATAATAGTCATAAATATCATTATTTTGGATTCATATAACCATATAAAGAGAAAATATGGTGAATATGGAATGTGTCTCATATAAAATAATAGTGAGACGAAAATCCATTACCTTGGGTCTTGACTTCCACAATACAAGTTTGAAAATATTTTATAATAAATATAGGTTTATTATAAATATATTACATAACCATACTAATATGTATAATACCATATATTTTTTACTTATGAAATTTTATTACATGTTTATAAAAAATTTCTTCTTAAAACTATTATTCCTGTAATAAATAATATTTCTTAGGAATGTTTTGATTAAGTGTTTATGATACTTTTTTTTTATCACAGATATATAATATAATTATTTTTAAAATTTATATAAATATCACATATAAACATTATATTTTTATTTATAATAATACATTAAACATATATATTGAAAATGAAATATATCATTCATAGAGATGATAGGTCATATGTATGCATGAATGCTAATTCTATTTTCTCGATGATTGAAACGAAAGAATGTAAACTGTAATATTAACCATAAAGAATTTTTTTTCATATATATCACATTTTTTCATTAAAAATATCCTTATAACCTTCCATTTAATGAAAATGTAAATAATTAATCACATTTCATCACGAGGTTCTAGTCCGGAATACACAAGAGTAACATCATTGTATTCCCATGGGATGGAATGTATAAAAATGTATGTGATATAATAATAAAAAATGTATAATAATAAAATAAATAGAATATATAAATGTAAAATTCCACATTATATCCATCTGTTAGTGGCAGTGATAGAAAATGAATTATATCAGTTCATGAGGAAGTAGTCTGAAATTCACGTGATCGATAGTTTGATCTTTAATTAGATGGGAGAGAAGTTAGATATAGTTTAATTTATAGACATAATTTGTTATTAGTATATTTTTTATATTATTTTAATTATATTGGGATTATTATAACATAAATTAATGTGGTAATATAATATTGACAGATTAATAGTTTATTGAATACAATTAGTTTCCCTTAGAAATACCCCATTGGATATCTTATTTAGGATCCTAGGTGTCACACCCTAATATATTATAACATTTATCCTTTAAATTTAATAAATTCTATAACTTATGTTCTATGGAAAAACGAGTTTAAATCCATGATATCCTATTAAATATTAACATGGCCATTAGAATAGTAATGCGACAGTTAGGAATAATAGTCTAGCTATTATAATAATAACCACACCTAAGAATGTATAAATAAAATTTCCTAATCTCTAAAATTAAAATATTATATATTAATATCATAAAATAAAAAGTTAAATATTCTAAAAATGATAAATTATGTGTAGATATTTTTGTGAAATAAAAATTTGTATTTACAATTTTATAATTAATAAAACTATTTTAAAGAAAATATATTTTAATAAAATAGATTCATAAATTAATATTTTGTTTCATTATAATTATATTATAATTTTATGAAATGATAAATAATTTTTCAATATTTCATAAAATCGGTCATAGTATTTAAATCGAAATTTTTCAAATAAATGAATATTTGAGTTAAAAATATAATTTATCATTTTTATTAAATTATCTTGGTAAAATGTAGTACATTTTTTAAATATAAAAATTGATAAATGCTTAGGATTATTTTTTTAGATTTTTTTTAATAGTTGAATCTTTGATGAATAATTATATACAATAATTTTCGATATTTAACATTATAAGTAAATAAATTAATTATTATGTAATAAATGATGTTTGAATGATCTAATAACCCATTGTTTACAACTCTTATGATATAGTTATTGTACTTAGTTTCAACATTCAACGCTATTGTTATTCTTGAGCCAAAATGATAAACTAATGAATAAAATTATCAAAACCACCACTCTCTGCCACTATAAATACTACCTGTAACTAATTATTCTTATCACATCTTAAATGACTTGGATATTAAATTATATTCTATAAATATTCTCTCAGAAACCACTTTCCCACATCCTGGTTATATTGGTCTTACTAAAATACCATATCTGAGAGTCTTAAGTAGGTTCCCAAGGTGACAATTCTCAAGGGTTAAAATCATCCTTCTTTCTCATTTAATTCCTTTTATTTTATTATATTATCCACACCTACTCTATCCAAATTAGAATGGTAGGACCAGTATCATATATATAGTGTAATTGTATTATACCATTGTATTTTCCATCATAAAATCCATTTTTCCTTTCCTTTGTTTTTTTTAAAATAAAAACAGCATATGTGATGTGGAGATTCACTGCTTACATGGTTGACAAGTTCACGTTTTTACATTACCACCAATAAGGATGGACATAAAAAAATTATTATGGTTATTAATATTTTAATATATATATATTATATGTCATGTCATTATTTGGATCCAATATATTAAAATATAATTAAATTAATCGACACATGTTCATGATGGTTATAAAAATCACCAAAGTAAATTATGACATTTTCATAAAAATATTCCAAATGAATCGTACTCATACCATATAACCAAAATACAAGCGATACCATTTAATAGTATTAATTTTAATTAATACTATTATATATTTATTCTAGATAAGTTATTTCCAAATTAAAATATCTGCCATATTTATACTCAAAAGAACCATCTTTAAAAAAATGAAATTAGTGCTCCTATAATAATGAAATAAAACATTAAAAGTCATATAATGGCAATAAATGAATATAAAAAAATATATTATGTAAAAAATATGAATATATGGTTCATGAGTTAAATAATTAATGAATATTATTTTATTATTTATGATAGTAATTTAAAATAAAGAATTTTTTCAAACATAAGGTAATGGTTTTCTTATCTCACACCAATTTCTGTGAGATATGACTTATTCACCATTTATACCATGTGGGTGATGTATATATTCTGAAAATTGATATAAAATATCATTAATATCATTATCTACATGATATATAATGATTTATTTTATGATCTTTGATGGGGAATACAATTTAATTGATTAAAAATTGTTAAGGTAATATTTAACCCACTTTCCATTCCATGGGAAAAACTATTACTCTGCTGATTATTTGCTTTTATGATTATCGGTAAAATATATTTTGATTATCTTATTTTTTATTTAAACATTTTATACATGGATTTATATTAAATACACATAATATATTCTCATATTTAATGCTCATACATTCATTTAGAAAAAACACTCATTTAAAATTTTATTTTTCAAAATTTAAATGGAATGTTTTTTAACATACTCAGAATGAGATACATTTCCTATATTTATGATTGATTAATTACTTAAAAATTCCTTTATAAATTTATAATCATATTTTAAATTATTATTTTTTATTTTGTAATTGTGAAACATTTTAAATAAAATATTTCAAAGTAATGTTGTATTTATGTCAATAATTTTCCAATGATTTTATAAGAGTGTTTTAATCTATGTAAACACACATTTTTTGATCTTATGATAAATTAAATTTGATATATCATGACACTATATACCATATAGTATTGAAATTTATATGATCAATTTGATTATGGATGATCTATTTTGATACCATTCATCATATTAGACTAGATGGTTTAGGATAATGTTTATTGTTTGGGAAAAGTTGTTAACATTTCATATTATAGATTCAATATGAATGAATGTGTTTATTATATTTCAACCCTTTCATATGAGGAATGAATTGGTCTTAGTATGTGTTTGGTGGGGTCCACTATATCCCCTTATTGCACTAACAGGTCTCATGAGAAAAACTGGTTTAGGTATTTGAAGATGTCTGACCTGATTATGTATAGTTTCTAGGATGAATCATTGATTGAGTATTTAGGATATCCGGAATTATTTATTTCTTCATTATGAGATATGTTATTGATAATAACTGTGAGTATAAAAATAGTATAATATAAATGATTAAATTTCATTCTCATGCTATTATTTTAATTGGATTATTTCACCATGTTTTTCCCTATTATATTATCATCAAGATTATGTTTTAATGGCATTAGTTTGTAATTATTCACCACACCTTTTATTTATGTCTATTTTTCATAGATTATGATATCTTATTACCCTTACTGATCAATGGATATCACCCCATTCTTACGTTTTTTAACTCAAGATTCCAAAAATGATATTATGATTGACAAGCGAGGATAATCATGGAGAATAAGGATGCTTCGAAGAGAATTTATATGTTTTATTATATTTTTATTTGAAATTTTATACCTGTGTTTATATGTTTTATTCAATTCTAATAAAATAGTTGGTAATTGAGGATTTCATAGAATTTACTCAGTACCAATGTAATAAAGTATGACACTAGCTTTAGCATACTCGGATCGGGGTCCTTACAGTATGTATCAGCTGAATGATTACAAATAAAATTAGAACACGATTTTGGAAAACATTTATTGTTGAAATAAAACCCTAAAACATACATTGAGAATATTTCCAGCTAACTAGGATTTGGAATTTGATATTAATTGTACATAATTTTTTAATGTGTTAAAATAGTTTTAGATTTTCATATTCTAATATAGTGTAAACCATTATTTTTAAATAGATCCTAGTTAAAGGAATGGAAACGGTTTTGAAGCATTATTCCATAAAAGGATTTCCATCATATGCAAGACAATGTTGTTAGAGTCGGATCTACAAATTTATATAAACAAGTTATAAGTATTTTAGGACAACTGAATGAGGTTATGATAAATAACCATACTCACATAGAGCATCTCGATCCACAATGCACTATAATAGTGTTAGATTGATTTATTCCATAATAACCTCCACCATTCAATGAGAATAAAAACCAATTTTTACTTGAGAAATGGATATATTTTCTATAGTAGATATATCTCTATTTCTGATGTAAATAGATGGATAATTAGTGCATGGATGTTTATCTTCTCTCAGGATATCTGGATCAATGTAATTCATTATTCCAATACAAAAAAGAGGAAAAAGAATTTGAAAATATGGAATGAAAGGACTATAATTAAATTTTCATAGATAATATTTCCAATGTGAATAGTTAGAGGATATTAAGAGACAATTCTTGTGTCAATGAAAGAAAGGAAATGAAAATATTTCAATGTAAGAATCATTCTTTAAATGTTTAACAAACTATGCCTTAGACTACATATGTAATCCAATGATAATTATTTACCTCTTATTTTATGGTCTTAACACATTTCTATGAAAGTAACTAATCTCCCAAAAATATTCATCATACAAGGATATAATATCATATGCCTTCAACATAGAGAATAAATTTTACAATTCATATGGATTTAGAGTGAAGCAGGATAAGAAGATGTATTCTAATTACTCTTGAAAAAATAATAAGGGAAAATAGAATTAGGAAAGAATTGAATTTATAACTAGAAATAAATAAGGACCGAAACATCAAGGATCTATAATTATGGTATGGGAGATTGTTTCATGAGTAGAGAGAAAGGAACCCAGACCCGTGATTATAAGTAAATGAAATAAGTTGGTAATGTGAAATGAATAAACTATAATAAGAAGGGAAACTATCCACATGATAATCCTCAATGTCAAGGAGACATTATCTATAAGAGGACAAGGGAACAAGGCTATGTTTATGAAGTCACAACAATATAGGTTGATGTTTATAATGATGTGGTGGCATGTAATTTAATCATCTACTAAATTTTATCAAAGTATATCTTTGATTCTATATCATAAAATTGATTTATATCTTCATAGTTGTCTATAAAAATTTGTTATTTCGGATTCCCATTATTATGGGATTTTTCAGTCAAAAATATTATTCAAATCATTATTGCAATAATAATATTTTAGAAAAAACCTAGTATGACCCATAAATGTTCTCTAATTAATGATTTTATTATAATACATAGGGGTGATTTTTATATAATAAATTGTATGTATTTCCTTAAAAAATATGAATAAAAAAATTATTTCAAAGAGAATGAAATTATGATTCATGATGAAGGTATGTAATTTCACATCATTAGAGTGAAGAATTAATAATCTAATTCATATCTATAATAAAACTCTATTAGCTATTCTATGTGTGATTATTGGTGGTTAAGAGTAGTTATATCCAACTTATAAAAAAGGTGATCTTCCAATTGAGGATGTACTTACTGTACAAGAACACATAGACGTATTTCTGGAGGAATTTTCTAGAAATACTCAAGAGAAAAAAGATATGTTTTTTATTGATTCAATATATGATTAAATACCTCTATCAATGAATCCTTATAGAATGGACACAATATAGTTAATATTGTTACTGGAATACCTTGAGAAATTGAGTGGTGATTAATTGAAATTACCTTTTGTTTCACCTTGGGGATTTCTATTAATTTTTTTAATAATAAATATAGATATTTTATGGTTTACATTGATTATTGGGAGATTAATACAATAATGATAAAGAAAAAGTATCATCTGCCTCAAATAGATTACTTATTTGAACAACTTAATGTAGTATAATATTATTCAAAGATGCATCTTGTAATGACCCAAAGTTTCATTAATGGAAATCCATATTGATCTAATTAAATGTCTCTTTATTTTTATATAAATTTTCAACTTCTTTGGTTTAATGATAATAATTCTTACCGTTGCAAATATAGCCGTTGAACAGTGATGACATGATTAGTATAAATATATGACTTTAACAAATCCAATTTACCCAGACAAAAGAAGCGATGGCATCATCCGGTAGAATTGCTCCAAACGAAGCCCATTAGTTGGAGCTCAGAAAAGAGGTGGAATCCTTGGGCTTCGCTCTTGACCAAGACCAAGTTGAGCTTCACCATGTTAAGCTTGAACGGGACCGTCTACGGGAGAAGTGGAAGTTGATTGAAATTACCAGTCGAGCGATGTTTTCTGAGCCACCCCAAGAGTCTATCACCATCGCACACTTTACCCATAGGTCTTATGCGGCTGTTTTAAGGGGTTATGTAACAAATCTCTAGTACTATGTTCATGTATATTATTTTTGTATATAATAATGAAAATACCTCCTTGTCATTTTTGATAAATTGTAAATAGTTTTTACAGTAAAAATAGTGTTTTTATTTATTATTTAATTAAGAATTATATTTTATTAAATTAAGGGATTTTTGAACTAAATAATATTTTAATAAAATATTATTATTAAATTAATTTTTATACATATAAATTTTCTTATAATTTTATGAATTCAATTATAATTTTTACTATGGTTTTAAAGCCATTTCTGTCAAAACCGATGAATTTTCGATATATGTCAGTTTTTACATTAAAAATGAAAATTAACATATTTAGAAAATTATTTAGATAAAATAAATGTTATTTCTGGATTCATGATGTCGGAATTATCAAAGGATGAATTTTTCAAAATTATCTGAGACAGTCAAATTTTTGGGTAAAAATTAAACATCGTTTAAATATATAATGTGTTTTATGACATCATAATGACCCAATAGTGATATAATAAAATACTATAAGCTTTATGTTCGGAAAATATATGTTTTAGCATTAAAATAATGTGATTTTGGGTTTGATTGACTTACTTTTCAAAGCATTAATGGACCCTTCAAGACTTGTTAAACACCATGTCTTTTTAAATTAATTTCCATGGGAGTGTGACTCACCTCCACATAAGAAACCTTATTATTTTAAGAAGTTCAGACTTTGGCCTTAAAAAATATTGTTTTCCTCTTCCCTGTTCTAGAAACCATGGGCAAAAACCATGGGCTGGTTTGTGGTTTGGATTAATTTAATGTAAGGGGACCCAAACCTAAATAATAAATAATTCCCTCACCTTTCCTATATAAGCCTACCCAAGCTCCCACTTCCTCCTCACTCAAAGCCTTTGGAGTTCGTCCATACTCTGCCCTAATCTCTCTATAATCCTCCCAAGGTCCCCCAAGCTCCCAAGAAGCCTCTCTCAAGCCTCTCTCTAGCCTTTGGAAACACACATCCAAGTAAGGGTTTTTTCTTCCTTTCTCATTTTTGTCCAATTTTATTTAAGTTTTTTTGGCTTTTAATTTCAATTATGAATGTTGGGGTATGGTTTATCACCTCCCTCATACTGCCCTATTTATGTTTGAATGATGGTAGTCCCCTTTCTCTCTCATTAAATTCCTCCCATGTACACCCGTTAGTATGCCGAAATTCCGAAAAGAACTTCTCTCTCCTCATTTACATTCAAGCAATACTTTTTATCATGAATATAAATTCCATTAAAATTGTTGGGACATGTATCTATATGACCTAATTATTGTCCATTACATGTAAATATGATGAGAAACCCCTTTCTATCTCATTAACATTTTTTATGAATTCTTACATCACGTCGTTACGCTGCCGAAATCGCACCAATTTTCTATGCCAATGCCACTGTGTAGTGAATATCCTTCCCATTTATCCATCAAGGGTATTCTCGTTTATGAACATTTAATTATTGATTATAAAGTTTCATGTATGAATTCCACATTACTTTATTGTGGAATAAATGTTTATTATTAATGAATCCATGTTTTATGATCCATGTGGCACACTTATGCTTGAAATGAAATGTTTAAGAAGGGTGCACCCTTATAATGCTCCAATGCATTTGGTAATGTATAGTATCATGATACGTCATGTGAAATGAGTTTGGACTCATGCTAATTAAAGTGATATGAGGGTTTACTTGTGCTTTATGTGCAATGAGGATTTACTCATGATCCATGTGCAATGAGCCTGGGCTCATGCTAATTCCATGATAAGTGTTGTTTCCACATTTCCATGTTATGATTATCATTCTTTATCATGACTTTATGTTCATGTTTATTTTATTCTCTATTGATATGCCTATTGACTAACATGTATTGTACTCCCCATTTGTTCCATGTGTACTGCTTTACTGGGCTTTATAGCTCACCCTTTTCTTATGCATGTGCTCAGGTTATCTCATGCAATGCTAAGTATGAGGGAGTGTTGTGGTCATGTAAAGGAAGTTTTCTATAAAGATGTTGTATTTCATGTTTTAAGATGTTTTTTAATGATCCTAATCCCCAAAGACACTAACCCTATCGATCTTATTTGGTGTAACAAGTGATGGTTTATGTAATTAGTTTGTATTAAATACAGGGTTATCATAGTTGGTATCAGAGGATATGTTTAGTTATTTTTATGATTAGGAAAACTGTAGTAATGCCTTAGATACAAGGCTAAGTATAATAAAAACATCACTAAGTTGTGTTAAGTACTGAGTAAGTGGTTTATCAAACAAATACATCCCTTTCTGGATACGAGAAGGTAGAGGCGGCTCTGGCACAAATGTATCCTAGGGTTAAAACCCAAAAACACTGCTTTGAGCTAGGCTCGAACGGGAACTGGTGCATGACAACGGGCCTTGCTGCACTCTTGGTTACGACACTCCCGGGGGATATGTTTTGATAAATTTACAAGCTTAGTATGAACCCTTATTAAGGGAATTAAAAAAAATTCCCCTAAGAATATATGTTAGAATGTTGATCATGAAAAGCCTAGATTGAAGCCTATAGACTCATGAGTTAAGGAAATAAAATTTTATTTATAAGTCATCAATGTTTGACTTTGGATTACCCTTTATGTGTTACCCATATCATTCCTTTCCTTCCAGCCAACGACCGGTAATAGGAGGACTCAGGATAACAACCGTTGTGAAGATTAGTGTGATGACTATACTAATGAGATTCTCAATCCAATGGGAGTGGGAATCACGAACTTTGACACGCTTCTCTCTCAGCTAACTCATGTTTTGAATAGAAACACGGGTCAAGAGAAACATTCAACCCCCCTAGGAATGAACAAGTCGCTATTGATAGCTTCATGAGACAAAGGCCTCCTACTTTTAGTGAATCATCTGATCCCACGATCGCTGAAAAATAGATTAACTCCATTGAAAAGATCTTCTACATCCTTCAATGTTATGAACAAGAGAAGGTTCTCCTGGGGGCTTATCGTATGGAAGGTGAAGCTGATCAATGGTGGATGTTGATAAAAAATACGTAGCCTGAGGAGGAGATCGAGTCGTTGGAATGGAAGGATTTATGGAAGATGTTTTTTTATAAATATTTTCCGTGCACCCTCCGGCTTAAGATGGAAAGGAACATCATTTCCCTCAAGAAAAATGATGAAGAATCTGTTGGATTGTACGAGGAAAACTTCCCAAGGCTTGCACGTTACGCTTCCAACTTTGTCGTTACCCCCGAATGCAAAGTTGACGGCTTCTTTGGTGGGCTAAAGCCTGGCCTGCAGAAATCATTAGCGATCCGTGACTTCGACAACTATGAGGAAATTGTCCGATGTGCCCACAAGGTCAAAATAGAGATCGGGGAATCACATGGGTATCATGGGGACAAGAATTGTAAGGTGAAATTCAATTATGGAAGTTTGATGGATAAATGCAACAGTTCCAAGAAGATCCATCACCCCACTTACCTCAAGTTCTTGAAGAAGCACCTTGGAAATTTCCCTAAGGGGACTAGGAAATACTTCAGGCATGGAAGATAAGGGAACCTAGAAGTTAATTGTCGGTAAGAATGTCCCGTGACTGTGACAGAGGTTAGAAATGCTCCGTTCGAAACTCAACGTATTGTTCAATGCTAAAAATGCAATGAACTGGGTCATTTTGAAAATCAGAGCCCTAATACAAAGGTTTTCGGAGGCAACCAACAATCTCCCAGGCAGCAAGGAAGATCTTTTTCCATCACTTCTTCCGAAGTGAACCCTGATAATGAAGTGGTGACAGGTATGCTAGTTATTCATTCAAGAATAGCGAATGTACTTTTTGATTCAGGTTCTATGCATTCTTTTATATCTCTAATTTTTAGTAAAACAATCCCAGTACCTCCAAAAATCATGGAAGTGAATATGTCGGTGAGTACGGATAGTAGGGAAATCATTGCATCCCATGTGTATAAGTGCTACCCTATTATAATATGTGGATTGAATTTCTCATAGAACCTCATCATACTCCCTCTGGTGGAATTTGACACAATTATTCGCATGGATTGGCTTTCCTTATATAGATCCAACATAAATTTTTGGGAGAGAGAAATCACACTCCATATGGAGAATCTACCCCCGATTCGTTACAAGTTTCAGGAGGAAGATGAATCTCTTTTAGCTCCATCATCTCACGAATGGATATTACTTCCCCATGAGCACGCGTATCTGGCTCATATGATTGAGTCCAAGAAAGAAACCATCCTTGAAGAAATGCCTATTATGAGGGAATTCACCGAAGTGTTTCCCGAGGAACTTCCTGGTCTTCCTCCGAGAAGAGATGTTGAGTTCTCAATTGAAATTACACCTGGGGCATTACCAATATCCAAGAATCCATATAGAATGGCAGTTGTTGAGCTTACAGAGCTGAATAAACAACTACAGGATAATATGGATAAAGGGTTTATATGCCCAAGTGCTTCACCCTGGGGTGCACAAGTCCTCTTCGTCAAGAAGAAGGATGGGTCAATGCAGCTTTGCATCGATTATCGTGAACTTACAAAAAATCATGATAAAACACAAGTATCTTCTCCCATGAATTGATGAATTTTTCGATCAGTTGCGTGGAGCACAATACTTCTCTAATGTGGACATGTGGTTGGGATATTATCAAGTAAGGGTGAAGAAGGAAGATATTCCCAAGACTTCTTTTTGCACAAGATACGGGCACTGTGAATTCATAGTATTGCCTTTCAGAATCACTAATGCTCCAGAAATATTCATGGACTTAATGAATAGAGTCTTTATAGATTAGCTCAACAAATTTGTGGTAATCTTTATAGATGACATTCTAATATACTTCAAAACCAAGGAGGACCATGAGGTGCATTTAATAAATATACTAGAGACTTTGCGCAAGGAGAAGCACTATGCAAAGTACAAAAAGTGTGAGTTATGGTTGAAGGAGGTCTCATTCTTGGGCCATATCATCATAAGCAATGTGCTATATGTGGATCCCTCCAAAACAGATGCAATTGAGGGATGGTCGAGGCCAAAATCGGTAACGGATAGCTGTAGATTCTTGGGGTTAGCTGGATTTTATCGATGATTTGTGAGGAATTTCTCACGATTGTCCAACCCTCTTACCAAGAAAACTCGGAAGGGAGTAAATTTTTCATAGAGTGATGAATGCGAAGAAAGCTTCAAGGAGTTGAAAATGAGGCTTATCACTGCACCCGTCCTCACTTTACCCACATGTGGGGAACTTTTTGTGTTATTCATTGATGCTTCAAAGAACCGCTTAGGTTGTGTGCTGATGCAGAATGATATAGTGATATCCTATGACTCAAGGCAGTTGAAAATCAATGAGAGAAACTATCCAACACATGATCTACAGTTGGAGGCTGTGATCTTTGCCTTGAAAATCTGGTGGCATTATCTCTATGGATAAAAATGTGAGATATATATTGACTAAAAGAGTTTTAAATATATATTCACACATAAAGAGCTTAATATGCGCCAGAGAAGATGGATAGATCTCATCAAGTATTATGACTGCTCAATAAATTACCACCCTGGGAAAGCAAAGAAGGTGGAAGATGCCCTAAGTAGAAAGGACCCAATGATTCTATAAATGATGAGAATTGAGATGGATCCAATTTTCTTAGACTTGATGAATATTGACATGGGAATCACATAGAAGGGAACATCATCAATCCTTTCACAAATGTTTGCTCAACCATCTATTTTGGAAAGGTTAATGGATGCTCAAAAGGATTATGTGGGAATTCAGGAAAAAGTGGAAGCTATCGAAAAAGGTAAATCCTCATAGTTTAATGTTAATGAAGAAGGAATTGTGGGGTTTGGGAAAATACTATGTGTTCCATCACATCCGGTGCTGAAGAAGGAACTTTTGGATGATGCACATAGTTCAAATTTCTCTATTCACACAGGGAGCACAAAGATGTATCGAGATCTCCGAGAAAACTTCTGGTGGGATAACATGAAGAAGGAGATCGCTGAATATAAATCAAAGTGCCTGGTCATTCATCAAGTGAAGGAAGAGAGGCAAAAGTCGAAGGGAATGATGCAACCATTGACCATACCAGATTGGAAATGGGAGAACATCACCATGGAATTTGTCACCGGACTTCCAAGGACATCCAAAGGCCACAATGCAATCTGGGTTGATGTGGATTGTCTTACAAAGACTGCACTCTTCATTGCTATACGGGAGGATTTCTCATTGGATCAACTGGCACAGATATATATCATGGAAGTAGTAAGGCTGCATGGAGTACCACTATCTATTGTGTCTGACCGAGATACAAGATTCACCTTGAAGTTTTAGAAGAGTCTTCAACATGCTACGAATACTGAACTGAACTTCAGTACGGCCTATCATCCTCAAACTGATGGCCAATCCGAGTGGACTATCTAAACAATTGAGGACATGTTGAAAGCATGATCAATGGACTTTAATGGAGGATGAGATCAACATATTCCTCTGGTTGAGTTCTCTTATAACAATAGTTTCCACTCATGCATCCAAATGGAATCATATGAAGCCCTATTTGGGAAAAGGTGCAGAGCACTGGAATATTGGTATGAGGTCGATGAACGTAAGCTTATTGGACCAGAAATGGTCGAGGAAATCATGAAAAATGTGAAAACCATTCAGTAGCATATCATGACATCCCAGAGTCGATAGAAGAGTTATACAGATAACCGTTGACGAGACCTATAGTTTAATGTTCGATACATGTTTTTTCTACAAATATCTCCGTGGAATAAGGTCATGAGGTTTGGAAAGAAAGGGAACTTAAGTACAAGGTACATCGGCCCCTTCGATATTCTTGATCGTGTTGGGGTTGTGGCCTATTGACTATAACTTCTACCTACCTTGGCCAAAGTGCATAAGGTCTTTCAAGTATCCCTCTTTAAGAAGTACATATGAGACCCTTCACATGTACTCTCTTCCAAGGTGGTGCAATTGGAAGATGATCTCTCTTATGAAGAGCAACCGGTGAAGATCTTAGACCATAGAGAAAAATTTCTACGAAATAAGACAATGCTCCTCGTCAAGGTGTTGTGGAGAAACCACAAGTTTGAAGAAGGGACATGGGATTCAGAGGAAATGATGAAGCTGAGTTACCCACATCTATTTTAGTGTGGGAAAAGGAAAATTTCTATGGCGAAATTTATTAAGGGGGAATATAGTAACGACACAATGTTTCATTAATGGAAATCCATCTTGATCTAATTAAATGTCTCTTTATGTTTATATAAATTTTCTACTTCTTTGGTTCCATGATAAGAATTTTGACCATTTCTAATATAGTCGTTGAACAGTGATGACATGATTAGTATAAATATAGGACTTTAACAAATCCAATTTACTCAGACAAAAGAAGCGATGGCATCATCTAGTAGAATTTCTCCATACGAAGACCATTTGTCGGAGCTCGGAAAAGAGGTAGCATCCTTGGGTTTCGCTCTTGACCAAGCCCATGCTGAGCTTCACCATGTTAAGCTCGAACGGGACCGCCTACGGGAGAAGTGGAAGTTGATAGAAATTACCACTCCAGTGATGTTATCCGAGCCACCCCAAGAGTCTATCACCATCGCACAACTTACCCTTAGGTCTTATGTGGCTGTTGTAAGGGGTTATGTAACAAATCTCTAGTACTATGTTCATGTATATTAATTTTGTATATAATAATGAAAATACCTCCTTGCCATTTTTGATACACTGTAAATAGTCTTTAAAGTAAAATAGTGTTTTTAGTTATTATTAAATTAAGAATTCTATTTTATTAAATTAAGGGATTTTTGAATTATATAATATTTTAATAAATTATTATTTTTAAATAAATTTTTATTAAATATAAATGATATTATAATTTTATGAATGCAATTATAATTTTTATTATGGTTTGAAAGCCATTTCTATCAAAACCCTGGAATTTTCAATAAATGTCATTTTTTACATTAAAAGTGAAAATTAACATATTTATAAAATTATTTAGATAAAATAAATGTTATTTCTGGAATCAGGATGTCGGAATTATCCAATGATGAATTTTTCATAATTTTCTGAAACATTCAAATTTTTGGGTAAAAATTCAATACCGTTTAAATATATAATGTGTTTTATAACATCATAATGACCCAATAGTGAAGTAATAAAATACTATAATCTTTATGTTCGGAAAATATATGTTTTTACATTAATATAATATGATTTTGGGTTTGATTGACTTACTTTTCAAAGCATTAATGGACCCATCAAGACTTATTAAACACCTTGTCTTTTTAAATTAATTTCCATGGGAGTGTGACTCACCTCCACATAAGCAACCTTATTATTTTAAGAATTTCGGACATTGGCCTTATAAAATATTGTATTCCTCTTCCCTTTTCCAAAAACCATGGGCAAAAACCATGGGCTGGTTTGTGTTTCAGATTAATTTAATGGAAGGGGACCCAAACCTAAATAATAAAGCATTCCCTTACCTTTCATATATAAACCCACCCAAGCTCCCACTTCCCCCTCACTAAATGCCTTTGGAGTTCGTACAAACTCTGCCTTAATCTCTCTAGAATCCTCCCTAGGTTCCCCAAGCTCCCAAGAAGCCTCTCTCAAGCCTCTCTCTAGCCTTTGGAAGCACACTTCCAAGTAAGGGTTTTTCTTCCTTTCTCATTTTTGTCCAATTTTCTTTAAGTTGTTTTGCCATTTAATTTCAATTATGAATGTTGGGATATGTTTTCACACCTCCCTCATACTTCCCTCTTTATGTTTGAATGATGGGATACCCCTTTATCTCTCATTAAATGCCTCCCATGTACACCCGTTACTATGCAGAAATTCTGAAAGAAACTTCTCTCTCCTCATTTACATTCAAGAAATACTTTTGTATCATGAATAAAAATTCCATTACAATTGTTGGGACTTGTATCTATATGACCTCATTATTTTCCATTACATGTAAATATGATGAGGAACCCCTTTCTCTCTCATCAACCTTTTTTTATGAATTCTTACGTCACATTGTTATGTTGCAGAAATCACACCGATTTTCTAAGCCAATGCCATTGTGTAGTGAATACCATGCCCATTTATACATCAAGGGTATTCACCTTTATACACATTTACTTATTGATTATAAATTTTCATGTATTAATTCCACATTCCATTATCATGTAATAAATGATTATGTTTAATGAATCCATGTTTTATGATCCATGTGGCACACTTATGCATGAAATGAAATGTTTAAGAAGGGTGCTCCCTTAAAGCGCTCCAATGCATTGGGTAAAGTATAGTATCATGATACGTCAAGTGAAATGAGTGTTGACTCATGATAATTCAAGTGCAATGATGGTTTACTCGTGCTTTATGTGCAATGAGGATTTACTCATGCTCCATGTGCAATAAGCCTTGGCTCATGCTAATTCTATGATAAGTGTTGTTTCCACATTTCCATGTTATGATTATCATGATTTATCATTCATTTATGTTCATGTTTCTTTTATTATCTATTGATATGCCTATTGAATAACTAGTATTGTACTCATTATTTTATTCCATGTGTACTCTCTTACTAGGCTTTATAGCTCACCCTTTTCTTATGCATGTCCTCAGGTTATCCCATGCAATGCTAAGTACAAAGGAATGTTTTGGTCATGTAAAGGATGTTTTCAATAAAGATGTTGTATTTCATGTTTTAAGATTTTATGTAATGATCCTAAGACCCAAAGACACAAAACCTCTCGATCTTCTTTGTTGTAACAAGTGGGGTTTTATGTAATAAGTTTGTATTAAAAGTAGGGTTGTCATACATATTTTTTCTGGATATCATTTATATCATTTATGGAATGAAGATATTATTAATATATTATTTTGATAAATGAATGGACATTAATAGTTTATAGTAATTCAATTTGGATAGAATAATTCACCCATTGTTTCTATAGTTCAAATGTATAGAGTATTAAAGGAATAAAATTATAATTTTTTTTGAATATTATTGATGATATCTTTTTGCACTCCAAAAGATATGAGGACCAGGATAACCACTTATAATTTTTTTGGATAACTCCTAGATGAAATGTGTTATATGGGATGTTTAAGAAATTAGAATTATGGTAGTAAAAAGTTTTTGTTTCTTGTCCATAATATCTATAAGGATGGTATACAAGTAGATCCTGTGAAGATAACTGTAGTCCACTAATAGACTATATAATCAAGCATAACCGATGTATATACTTTTTTGGTTTAGAAGGTCACTATATATTTTTTATACCGAATTTTTCCCGATTACCTAACAAGTTATACAAGAGTAATTATAATGGGGTTCTGTTTATTTAGACAATCAAATGTGAATAATTCATTAATGAATTGTAGATGAGATAAGTGAATGCTTCAATCCCAAATCTACCATTGAGAAATTCTGGATTTCTAATTTACCATGAATCATAAAATAAAAGATTGGTGTTTTTCTTTGTAGGATAATAGAGTTTTTTTCTTATGCATCAAGGTAGTTGAAAACTCATGATTATAGCTTTCCAACTCATGATATTGAGTTATCAGTTTTTATATTTCCTTTGATGATATTGGGACATTATATCTATTGTGAAATAAGTGAAATATATATAGATCATACGAGTTTTAAATATATATTCTCAAAAAATGAACTCAATATTTGGATAACGTTATGAATCGAGATATAAAAAAATTAGTATAGTTCAATACAATTTCACATAAGGGATAAAAATATGGTAGAAAATGCATTGATCAGGAAGGATCGTAGAGTTATAAAAAATATGGATTTATAAGGATTATACTTAAATGGTTCAAGTAAATGTTGGATATGGTAATTATTAAGGAAACTAAAATATCACAACATTTTCAATTGTTTTTGAAACCAGACTATTCAGAAAAGATAAAAATTTATCATTCTGATGTTGATAATTCTCCATTTAATGTCAAAGATGTAAATGATGGTAAATTTATTGAATTTATATTTTAAAATTCAATATGGAAATTTGGGAATAAAATTTTTTTCCCTCTATAAGTGAGATACAAAAATAATTATTGGATGATTCCCATAGTTCTAATTTCACTACACACCCTAGTAACATTAAAATGTAAAGATATTTGATTTAATATCTTTAATGGGATAATATGTTGCAAAAATTTCTAATTATGTATAAAGATGTTTAGTTTTTCAGTAGTTACAGTCTCTAAATAAAATTACTATAATAATAATGAATCTTATACTAATTCTTACATTTAAATGGTACAAAATTACTATGAAATTGATCACTAGATTATCAAATACCCCAAGAATGGATGTTGTAATATGGTTATGTATTGTTTGACATGTCAAATATATGCACTACCTCAATATAAGGGTGGATTTTACACATGATCTCCATGCCTGACTCAATATTAATGAATTTTTATACTTCATAATGAACCTCCATCAATTGAATATGATTGAGATACATGGTTTACAAAAGAATTTGTTATGTGTATTTAGAAGTATATGCATAATGAGATTTGTTTGAGTACTACTTATCACCATCTATCAGATCATCATTCAGAAAAGAGAATTCAAACATTATAAGAAAGGGTTGGATCCTTCCAACTTGTCTTTCAGGGTATATGGGACCATTATATACCTTCTGTATAATTTTACTCTATGAAATATTTCTATTATTATGTTTAAATGGAAACATATAATTACATATATAGAAAGAGATTAATTACTCCAAAATGTTGGCATGATGGTTTTGAATGTAAGTTTGTAGGCTCTAAACATTTAGAGAAAACAAAAACAATGGTAATGTCAATTAAAGATCATATTAAAAGAGGTCAATGTATGGAAATGTGTTATCATGGAAACTGGAGAAAGGATTTGGAGTTTCATGTGTGTGATCATGTATTTTAGAATGTATCTGTAGGGAACATTTGTATAATGTTTGGTATGAAATGTAAATTGAGCCCTAGGTACATTGGATCATTTGAAATTCATTAATTATTTGGATCTATGGTTTATAGTTTGGTTATACCACCTAGAATTTCTAAAGTACACAATGTGTTTCACATCTCGTTGTTAAAGAGGTACATTCATGACCCAACACATGTACCAAACAATGAATAACTAGTATTGGAACCAGATTTATCTTATTTGTAAGATCCTTCCATGATTTTGGACATTGTAGAATTTTTTTTAAAGAATCAGAAGAATTGTTTAGTAAATATACATTGGAAAAATATTAAAATAGAAGTGGAAATATGGGAACTAGAGGTAATTATGATGATGAATTAGAAAAATATTTTTATGAGGATACATTATTGAAATTTGTAGGATGAAATTTTTGAAGGAGAAGGGAATGTAAAACCACAAAATTTTATGTTATGTATCCTTTAATATTAACCTATTGTATAGATGATGTTCCACACAGAAAGAATATTAAAACCATGATATACTATTTTATATAAACATGTCCATGCGAATAGTAATGGGATATATAGGAATAGTATTATAGGCATTAGAATAATAACCTCACCTATAAATTTATAAATAAAATTTAGGTATCTCTTTAATCAATATCAAATATATTTATATAATAGAATAATTAAATACATATTTTAAAAATTATAAATTTAGATTTTGTACTTTTAAGAATTAGAAATGTTTATTTTGTATTTTATTATTAATAAAATGAATGAAAATAAAATTTATTTTAATAAAATATTATCATAAATTATTACTATATTTCATTTTAATTATAATATAATTTTAGTATAATTGATTAATTTATCAATGTGCCGCTAAATTGGTTATAATATTAAAATCCAAATTTTTTAGAAATACCATTTTATTTCAAAATTAAATATCATATATATAAAAAATTATTTTCATAAATTGGAGTCCATTTTTTAAAACAAAAATAAAAAAGTCGATTGGGTTATTTATTATTTTAACAAAATATTAGATTTTTTAGGAATTGGGAGATTCATTAATTTACGATATTTAACATTCTAAGTAAGAAAATGAAGTATTAAGTCATGGATGATATAGGGATTAGGTGATAAACCATTAGTTAAAACTAGAATTTTCTATTTAATATAGTAATTTATAAGAATCAACACTATTATGAGTCTTGAAACGAAATAATAAATTAATGAATACAATAATAAAAAACCACCCCTCTCATCTACTAAAAATAACACACCTCACCGCATTTTCACCTCATACACTATAAGCATGGGGTTTTAATTATATTTTACCCAATTACTCTCCAATACCTCTTCCCCATGTTTTGGTACTTATTTACATACCAAAAGACCAAACCCTAATGATGTAAGGAGGTTTATAAGGAGACAATTTTCAAGTGGTAAAATCCCCATTCTTTAACTTTTCATTCATTTTATTTTTTTATACACTACTAAAATAACATGTAAAAGTTGTATATTTACACTATTATCATATATATATATATTTATTTATTATTTTAATAGATTATAAATCATCGTATTTTATATCCTGTCTTTTTATTTTTTTAAAAATGAAAACATTATCCATGATGTGTCAATTCGCCTCCTTCGTCATATTGTGTTTTAATTTTCCATTAAAGCCCTCATGAATGGTAATAAAACCATTATTATGGAAAAATTTTATTTCAATACATATATATTATATGTAAAATAGTTATCTAGAGACAATATATAAACATATTATTAAATTGAATTACACAAGTTTGTGATGGTTGTAAAGACTGTGAAAATAAATTTAGAAACATTCATCAATATTATATCTAATGAATAATGTTCATAAAATATAACCAAATTATAAAATAAAAAATTATGTAAGATCATTAATACTAAATAATTTATCTTTTTGATAATTTATTAACATTTTAAACAAACTCTCATATTTATACTCAAGAGAATCGACCATAAAACCAGGAAAAAATAATCCCGAAACAATGAAATTAAATATTATAACTAGTCAAAATGACCATATATAAAAATAATAAAATTATAATAAATAAAAATTGTGTTCAATATTTTATTTATTATATAATTAATCAACACAAATTGATTATTTATGACATTTAATACATGTACAGAACACTTTCATACAAAATGAAATGGTCTTCCCATCTCTATTTTATTTCTTTTAGATATGGCTTATTCTAAACTAATTCCATTGTTGTGGTATATTTATGATACCTAATGATATATAATATCATGAATATACTTATATTTATGGTATAAAATTTTTCATTTAATGATCATTAATGGGGTATATGGCTCAACTGATTACAAGGTTTAAAAGAGAATTCTTATCCCAATTTCCATTATTTGGGTTAAACTTCTACTATGTTGATTATGAAATGCTGTAATTATGTGTGAAATGAATTTTCATTAGTTTATATTGTATTTAAACTTGTTTTATTTGAGGATTTATAACTTATACACATAATACAATTAGTGTGTTATCACTCCTTATTTATATTTAAAAAAAATATCTTTTAAATGTTTTGTTTTGAAACTAAAAAAAATATTTTTTACTTTATACATCATGGGAATATTTTCATTGATTTTTTACACCGTAATGAAATCAAGAATACATTACAAGTTTACAATTTTATTTTCAAACAATATTTTTTCTTCAACAATTCTTTTTCTTTTTAAATAAATGATTTCAATGCAATGTGGTATGTCCGTCAAGAATTCCAATGCAATTTTAATAGAGTATTTTCCACCATGTCAATAAACAATTTGGATATTATAATTAATAATGTTTTATATATTATGATACCATATAAAATATTTTTTTGAATTTATTATTATTATTTTGACATGGGATGTTCCATTTTAATACCAGTCATCATATTACACTGGATGATTTATGAATATTTTTATTGTTTTGGGAATGCTATTAAAATATCATATGATAATTAAAGTATTAATGTATATATTGATTATGTATAATCAATTTCATATGATGAATTCATTGGATATTGTATTTATCGTGTAGGACACGCTATATCCCTTCGATGTATCAGCAGGTCTCATGAGACAAACTACTTTGGATATTGGCTTATGTCTTACCCCATAATGTTTGGTGTCTTGTAAAAATATTTTATGGCATGCTTATGGTTTTCCAAATTATGAATTATAATATTATGAGATATGTTATTGATAATAAAAGTGATTATTATACTGTCAAAATATACAGGGTTATGCTTTATTCTCAGGTTATTATTTGTATAGAATCATTTGATCCCCTTTTATTCCTACCATATTATTCTCTAGATTATGTTTTAATTGAATTTGTTTTTAGTAAATTCACATTACTTTATAGTTTATGTTTATTTATAATATATTGCATTGTATTATTACCCTTACTGTGCATCTGAGCTCATCCCATGACTTTGTTTTATTTTTACCCAGTATTCCAATATGTATATTATGATTTTTATTTAGGATTAATTGTGGAATACATTCATATTTACAGTGATATTTCTATATATTATTTCATTTAAAGTTGTACTATAATACTAATGTTTCAATCTATTTTTTCCAAAGCTATTAAACTATTATTTCCTTCAGGATGAAATCACTTGTACTTAGTACCAATGTAATAAAATAAGGTACTATATCCAAGCTAATATGGTTAGGGTATTAACAATGGGGTTTCTATTATTAGATGAATAGATGGTATAAACATGGATTCTGATTATGGGGAGGTAATTTTTATGGTTTGGTCGAGACAAAGGTCTTAATATTTATGAGGATTTGATGGAAGTAGTTAGTCATTTATAATAAAGGACAAGTAGAATTGTTGTACACAACAAAATATTTAAATAATGGGATGTTACTGTCACTTGATGTTCTTCAAAAATTGATCAAAAATTGACTGGAGGGAATATTTTCTTGGTCCACACCTCTAATACAATAAAACATATACATGATATTCCTTATCATTAAAGATTACATAATTTTAGCACGATTGTTTTCACCATGGTAATATGTATATTTTAATTACTTTTTTAATTTATCCATCAAGAGTAAAGGTAAAATTAGAAATATTAGAAAATTAGGAACCCATGATTTTATATTTAATATAATAAATCTTAAAAAAAATATTATGTCTATGTAATATTAATTTTAAAACAAGTGCATGTAAATCAAATTACTTTATATCCTTAATTGAGATTATTAATTCTTAATTTATTTATTAATATCTTACTAAGACTAAAATTTTTAACATATTAAATAATATAAATTATTTTATTCCCAAAATATAATTCATTTTATCAAATTAAAATTATATATCTAGAATATATTAATTTAAATGTAATCCCAAAGACATAATGAAGAAGAACTTTTCTAATGAGAAAATATTTAAAATTTTATAAATTCTAATTCAATATGAAATTGATTATAAGGATCTATATTAGATTAATAATAAAATAATTGAGATAATTATAATTTTTATACCATTTTATAATAAATTTAAATGTTATAAATTCACTTAAAAATGGAAATTTTCAATTAAAATAATAATTTTCACTATTAAAGAAAAAAATAATCTCTAAAAAAATAAAAAATAACCCAATGATAATTTATAAATGTGTATT
Source organism: Viscum album (assembly GCA_963277665.1). Taxonomy (NCBI): domain Eukaryota; kingdom Viridiplantae; phylum Streptophyta; class Magnoliopsida; order Santalales; family Viscaceae; genus Viscum; species Viscum album. The sequence continues at coordinate 306,091,165 of OY728150.1, forward strand.
TCAATATGTATTAGTTTTTTCAAAATATATTTTCTAGAATATTCAAAAATAATTTATTATATTTTCACAAAAAAATAGTTTTTCCAAATAACATATTTTGGTTGAACATAAAATCATTACTAAAAAATATAAATATTTACCAATATATTTTATTTATCTGATAACATTATAATTAATATTTTAAAAAATATTATTCCAATTCATACAAAAAGGTTTAACAGCTTGGTTATAATAGTCTTGTTTAAGTAATAATATTACTAACATATCATTGTTTGTTAAAAAAAAGTTTCTTATAACGCATGATATCAAATAAATGATATTTAGTTGAAAAACACAATTATAAAAACAAGGGGTTTTACATTATGAAACATTAAAATGGAAGTATACTTCAACAGATTTTCACTTTTTTGGAATACCTAAGGATGATTCTACCTCAGTACACCCCCAGGTTCCCTAATAACTTTTTTTAAAATTGTGGTTTCACCACAAGAGATTGGCTTATTGAATGATATTTTTCCATATATTTTTTATGATTCATAATCTCCACTAGTTTTAGTAAAATTAATTGAAATTTTCTAGTGGGGGAACGGATGAGTCCAGTACATGTGAAGGATCAACTACGTACTTCTTCAAGTGAGATACATGGAATATATCGTGAACCTGAAAGTTGTTTAGCGAAAGTGCCAAATAATAAGATACCATACCAATATTATCAATACTTTCAAAGGGATTGATATATTTGAGGATTACATTCCTTTTCATCCTGAATCTCATACCCTTATTCAATTCATATTTTATACAAAAGAAACTTCCAAGAACTAAAACATATAGATAACTTTGGTGATTATCATAATGACTTTATTGAATATATTTTTCTTTTCCTTATGTGGTAATGAATGGATATAATCTTACATTACATTTATTATACTAGATATGACCCCAATAGCTTTCATTATTGATCTTTAACCAATATTTCTCGAGTTCTCCACATTTTTTCATATAAGGATTCATAATGATCCATCTGAATGCTCATGTGAAACATATTATTGTAAAAAAACCCATATAGAGGAAGCTATCGATACTAATGAAATTTGAAATCCATGAAAAAATATCTCAACATATGTTTTAGGGTTTTAATTCTTCTCTCAGACATACCATCAATATGAGGATGATACACAATGTTGAATCATGTATCAGTATCTAAAATTATTGAAATATTTATTAGAACATGAAGGTAAACCTTATATGTCGATTGGTCAGAGTAGAATTTGGTACTCTATACAACCTGACCAAATCCATAATTTTATCTTTGAATAAATATCATAGTGAAATTTAATCTAATGGGTATGATATGTGATGTATTTTTATTGTGATTTTCTATGACCCATATATCATTATTCTTATTATACATTTTGAATAGTCTACATAAAATATCATTATTATTATTTTATCATTTCCTTTCTTGTATGTAAAATGGTTATATAATCCCATTTGAATTATATATTTCATTCATAACTTATAGACATAACATGTACAAAGATATATACTCATCCATATCTCTCTTTAGAGTCCCCACAAAAACTCACTTCCATGTAGTTCAGTGGTATGCATTATAACATTGTCATATATGGGTTGTCAGTTCAAGCCACATGGCCTTACTAAATGTGATAGGTTGTCACCTGACCTATGGGTTATCCTTTTTCTCAAACTATATTATAATAATTACAAACAATACCAAATTCAAATAACCCATAATTACCTCAACAAAAAAAATAAGAGAAACAATAATGGTTATAAATACCTTTAATCATATGTACATTAATATTGTTACTCCATAAATTACTCTTCTCACTAAGACATAAATAAAAGAAAAGGGTTTTATGATTATTAATTCCACTAAACAATAACTATATTTTTTATAAAATCCCATCACATAATACATGAAATGATGTTTCTATGACTTTTAACTAACAATAATCCTTTAACTCCTAACCCAATTTTGGTATCCAGAAATATTAGCTTCGTATTACAAGGAGACATAAATGCTTCCTAAAATATGATAACCCATTATTCCTTAAATAATCTATTAAAATATACATTAAAAAATTCTCTTGGGATATCGGTTCCATAAATTCACTTATAGAATATCAAATTAGATTTAATTAACCTATAATCCCTGTAAAGGTATATAATTTAGTCCTTGAATCAAAATTTCACTAAATAATGAACCAAAATTCATTTATATGGATCATTAATAAAAACTCCAACATAAAATCCCAATCTATAGAGTGGAGTATAATGTTTTCCTAATCATCATGATTCCCTTCAACTATTGTTGTTTTATATTCTTTCCCTATTTTCCATTGGCATTATAGGTTGTTGTTTCTTATTATCCTCATTATAACATGGATTATGGAATTACTATGCATAATTCCATTGTCCTTTCACATAAAGAAATAGAGTCTGGGTGGTGCATTCAATTGGTATTCCCCTATATTATCAACATAAACTGACTTCAACCCATCACATTGTAATTAATCAACTCGAGGAACTTCCTTTCCACACAAAAAAACTTTTTATTCCTCTTAAAATAATTTCCTCCTTGTTTACTTACATGATTAGGGAATTAATGTATTCTAATATTATTCTATCCATGGATTTTCTAGTTTCTATTAAATTAAATAATTTTTTTTCTTATCTAGACTATGATATTAGTGGGTAACTCTAATCTCAATTTTACCTTGACTACACATTGAAATATATCATCAAGGATACTGAATTACTTTATGGATAACACTTTTTTAAGATATGTTTATAATCCACTAAGGAACCGATAATGATTACCTTCAAGTATGATGATAATACTAGAGTAATACCTCATAAGTATTGTAAAATTATCCTTATAGTTAAATTTTATTCATTATCCTATATTTTACCTTATTGGATTACTTCACTATTTTTATATGAATATTTTTGGAATGAAATTACTGAAAAATAGTCTCTTAAAATCATCTCACTATATTAAGTAAATTTTATCCTTTTTCCACAAATTCATTATATTATTCATCAATTTATCCTCTTTAAATTCCAAATATTAGTTCAAAAAACATTACATTTCATGCTAAACTATTAGGAGTGAATAAAAGATCTTTTCAGTGGTACCGATCCATTTTAGAACAACTATGTGTATTAGTATAACCAAAAGTATAAGTTGTATGTTTCTTCATGGATTTAATAGAACATTATTCCCCGCATTTACCACTTTTAAATTCACTAATATTTATAGTTTGGGAATAATATGTGTGAATAACAATAATGTTCATCATCCAATATCCCAAAACATTTGGCTTCTTAGGTGGAATATCATCATATTATATATATAATTTTTCATTAGAATGGTTCATGTGGGTTCCATCCATTGTTTGAATACAGAAAATGATTGTTCTGATCAACAATATGTTTATTAGGTAACAAAATAATCCAGAAAAATCCTTTAATGTTTTATAAATCATAACACAATTTTTAAAATATATAAAACCTTAGTATTAACCTAAATTATTTTTGATCATAAACATTTCAAATCATTCCTGATTGTTCATAAAGAGTTGTGGATTTTCAAAAAATTATTCCCCAGGAGGGTTAAACTAGGGGTGTATAATAGACCATATTCATACATTAGGTGATGATCAAGACCATATAAATGACCCCTTTTAGGCTTTATTACACCTAGTTACCAGTTTTCTAGATCTCCAACCACTTTTAGTCTCTACATATGGATTTAATTTCTTGGAAACCACATTCTCTATCCTTTACAAAAAATTCTTTGAATATTTACTATTCTTTTACTCCTCATTAGGATTATCCTTAAAAATATCCCTAGATATATCGAGATAAATATCTGTAATATGATCAATATTTTTTTTCATTCTATTTTATAAAGGTTAACTGATGCATTCATATAATACAAATTGTAATGATCTATGAATCTCGAACACAAATATTCCATTATTTTAGATGAATATTCATTTTATTTCATAAATAGACCCCCAACGACAATAATTTCAAATTGAATTTGGAGACTAGATGCACAATTTTTTATTTAGTAAATTATATTCAACATAACCCATAAATATCTTCCCATTTTATAGATTTCATAATAATATTGTACCTAAAACCATTCCTCATAACTTGGGGAATAGAAACATAATAATTGATTATATTAGCATATTAGTAATTGAAAATATGGAAGATAACATCATATGATCAAATGAATGAATTAGATAACAATAATGGTATGATAACATGATCATTATATGTATGTTCATACCCAAATTATCAGAGTTCATTTACATGAGACAAGGATTAAATAATATCATTCAAAAAAGACATTATTTATAATAGTGAGAAATTATCATAATTCATGAACCATAAGATCGTGTCAAAAATTTGTTTCACCAATATAGGTATAGAAACCATTTAATTTTTAATGTTTAACTACTAAGACCATCAAATATATGGATTAGGCCTCATAAACTCTTTATTTTTGTAGATCCATCCCATTGACCCATTATCCATTATTGATCATACCCATAGACATGTTTCCAATTTTGTATTTATCCCATCAGATAATTTCATATTATGTATTAATCATGTTGACATGATTCCCATTATAATATGAGGAGAGATAAAGATTTACCAAATGTATTGGTGGAAAATATAGGTCATGTCTATTATATAATAAAAAATTATACCAATATATGCATCATGATCATTATAAATTCAACAAATTTAAACCCCTGAAAATAACATTGAATAAAAAAAATTCATCATATCATAACATGGGGAGAAAATGGGATTCATAAAAAATTCATCATTTTACCAAAACATAACCTGGGTTTTATAAAAAAATACTTATTAACATCTTGTCACCATACACATAATGATATAATAGAAACAATAATAATGGTATCCTTGGTTTATATCCTTTGTAAACCATCAATAATATCAAATAATTTTATAATAAATATAAAATTAAATTGAAATATCACATCAATGATTTATTTATGTAAAATAACATATCACTTCAAAAACCACTTTTCAAAATAAAAAAAGTTTGGACATAAATTGTTCGGGAAAATAACCTTTAAATGTTTTGAATGAAGCGTTAATTATTATTTAAATACTTTTTGAGAGAAAAAATCTTCTTGCATTGAAAATATAATTTAATAAATAAAGAGTTATTATATTATATTTTTTTGAAAATAACATGGAAAATTATAATGGATAGTTTAATGATTTTTTAAACCATTTTTCTATGAAACTAAAATTGAAAAATTTAAAATTACATTTTAAAACTAAAAATACACAAAACATTTTCAAAATAATTTTCCTCAAAAAAAATTGATAACACATAATGGAATACTAATATAAAATAATGGCTACAATGGTAGAAAAATATGTTCATGTTGTTCATGTTAAAACAAATATTCCTTTCTAATTTTTATTAAAATCTAAATAGGCCATATTTCTAAAAATCACTTAATGATTCATTTTAAATAATTTCATAAAAATACACAAATGGTTAAAAATATATTTAATTAACCCTTTTCAAAATATCAAAAAAATTGAAATAATATATAGAAAACATGTATATTAAAGAACGACTGGTTTTGACTAATAAGAGAAATAAAGATGATTTCTCTAAAAAAATAACATTTTCGTCCACTAAATAATTTAAGGAAGAAAAATGAATGGAAAAAATGTATTCACTAGAAATAACTACAGGATAAGAAAAACTATTATATTTTTTAGAGTTATATCATTATATATTATCATCAAAAAATTTAATCATAAATAATCTTGACAATCAATAAGATTTAAAAAAAACCATTACAAATTTTCATTCTTTTGAATTTTAAACCCAAATAAATAATTATATAAAACTAAAAATTAAACATGAAAAATATAATATTATTGGTTATATAGAATTAAAAATCAGTATTATATCCAATAAATAAAATATGATATGTGCATAACAGAACATATATCTAAAATAATGAAAATTGGGACAAAAATCTCATATAGCTTTGGTAATTTTTGAACTATAAACAAATTGAAAGAGAGATACTAAAATGGATTTTTAAATATCCATAGTAATATGTATATTAATAATATAATACATTCAGGGTTATTATATACACCACATAAAATTACCACATAGTGATTATGTAATGTGTCTCAAGGGAAATAAAAGTGAGATGAAAATATCTTACATTAAGACCGGGCTTCCATCATAAATGTGTGAACGTAATTTATATTATATATATATATATATTTTACTATAAATTTATTAAATAAACTTAAAAATATATATCACACCATATACTATTTATTTATAACCCTTTATAACTAATTAATGCACAATTGTTTGTTTAAATGTTGTTTAAAGTAGAAACTACCTTGCTCTTATGGTTTATTTTCAATTGTTATGTTTAATCATTTTACATTGATGATGTTTCATTTATATCCATAATGATAATAATGACATAAATACCATATATATTTATTATATTTTTATTTAGTATAATCCTGAAAAGTAAGAGATAGAAAATGAAATACACCATTCATGGAGAAAATATGTCGTATGTATGCATGAACAATGATTCCATTTTTAAAAAAATGGAGTGAAATAAATTTCAATAATATATTAAAGTTAAATAATAATTTTAATTATATATATACCACATATTTACATTTTACCTATCTTTATTACTTACCATGTAAATTTTAACAGAAGAACGGATCACATTGCATCGTTAGGCAGCAGTCTACCATACACATGAGAAACATTATCGTGTTCTCAAAAAGGTAAGGCGAGAAGTAACTTTTGATATTAGGCATTAATAAGTATAATTATATTACAAATATAATATAAACATTCAATAAATCATTATGTCCAACCGTGAGATGTGTTGATGAAAAATGAATTATGTCGGATCGTGAGGGGGAAATCCATCCTACCAGTGGTTGACAGTTTCCTTTTCCATTTAATGGAATATGAGATTGAAATATGATATTAAAACAACATAATAAAATATCATAATATTTTACATACTTGTTTAATTATTTGATAATTAATATAACATGAATGGATGTGGTAGTAAACAATTTAAATATAAATGTTTTTAATTAAGAAAATTACCGTCGCTTAGAACTACCCCATATGGATCTATTATTACATACCTTAGGGTTGGTATTTTTAGATGAAAAACGTTTATGGAACATTTTTTATGATTATATTGAGTTATTTTGTCAGGTTATGATCAATTCAAATATCTTCCAAGGTGTGAGTAAGTTAAGAGAAGAGGTGTCCATTTATAATAGAGTAGGAGTTGTATTCTTTAAATTCCAAAAACAATTCAATAATGGGAAGACACTCTCACCCCCAGATATCATTAAATTTATAAATATTGAATTTGTGGGATTTTATTGTTTTTTAAAACCTCCATCTTAAATAAATTATATGTTTTTATAATTTTATTCCATATCATTTACGACTCCTTAATTTGACTATTTTAGTGTTCACCCAAGTAACATGTGTCTTTTTATTTAAAATGATCATTTACCCTTAAATAATAGAATAAAAATGATACTTATTATAAAATTTGAAAACAATTATTATATATATTATATCCAATTTATTAAATAAAAACATTCTTTGTGTGTAAATATAATTTTAATATAAGTGCATGTAAAGAGAAAAAAATCCGGTTTTAACCCTAATCATTGTAATTAATTATTATTGTCATTGATAATATTTTTGGCCATAAAATAATTTCACAATATAATATAATATAAATTATTCTTATAATAAATATTAAATATTCCTTTAAATATGATAGACAATGTAGTTTTAGAATTTAATTTTTGATTAATCCTATATATGTGATGAAAAAATGGTTTTAAAAAGATAAACGTTTCAAAATATTTAAATGATTTTGTTTTGTAATTCAATAATAAATCGATCACAATGAACTATATTGGATTAATTATGATATTAATTACCATTTTTTTCTATTTAAACTATTTTGAAAAAAGTGTATGCCTATAAATAATTTAAACAAGAAGTCATTTTTCAATATAAAACACTTTCTTTCATTATTCACTAAAAATTAATCCTTTTAGAAATAAAAAAATCACCCTGAGATATTTTTGACAATTTTAGTCCAAAATTTGAAGTTATATTTTTCAAATAAGTTTTCAATAAGTGTAAAAATTAATTTAGATAATTTTTTTCAAAAATAAATAAAAAACATTATTTTAAAAAAATGTATTTTTAATGCTTATAAATAATGTACTAAAAATAACATATTTTTTTATAAATATATTTTCAATATATAAAACCTTTATTATTAATATTAAAAATATTTATATTCCTATTTGACCAAAAATATTATTAACTAGTTTATAATGGTCTTTTTTTAATAATAAAATTAATAATATATCGTGGTTTGTTAAAAATGTGGTGTAATGTGTAACACAAACTATTGAAGAAATTAAATTATATTTAATTTTTTTTACCTAAAATCACTATAACATCCCAAGATTCATATTACATTATCACTTTAAAGAAATTTAAAACATGTGCTACACGCAACAACGAGTTCGAGCGCACCACGACTTACCAAACTAGCCGTTCAAAAAGCGGTTATGAATAGTTTTAACTGATTTTTAAATTTTATATACTCCATATAATTTTCTAATTCATATTTTGTGTTTCATAGAGATAATATAAGGACAAATTCAATTTTTCAGATAAAAGAATTGTGTTTCAAAAAATGAAATTAGACAACCTATTTAATGAATAATTATTTTTAAAACAAATATTTGACACATTTATATACTCAGTGTAATGAAATTAAATTCTTCTTTATAATTGGGACATTAAAATTTTGTCTGGATAAATTTTTGTTTATTTTCTGATAACTTTCATATTTTGATAAATAGTGAAAAATAATAAATTTTAATGGAAAACATATTTTTTAATCGATATAATTTATAGTGTTAATTGATTTAATTTAATTTTTTGTATGAATAATTAGATTATACTTTCATCATTTAATATAATTTAGGTCATTATAAGTAATTTCACATTTAAATTTGACATAAACACATGTCAATCTTTTGATCATTTTTACTTTATAAAAACTAGTTTTTTGTTTTTCACAACTGAAATTAATTTTAAATTAATAAATGAATCATATATGTTTTTAATATGGTAAAATATAATTCTTTTTTTAATACATAATATTGAAATTATCTTTGGGCTAATTTTTGTTATTTTTTAGAAAACATTCAATATTTGATGAATACTGAATGACATTATGTTATTATTTAAAACCAAATATTTATTTAAATAATTATTTATTTTTTAAAAATTTATTTTAATTCAAAATAGATATATAAAAATTATATAAGTTCAATTTAATTCATTGGGGTCATTTAATAATAAAATTATATGTAGAAAGTTTTATTGAACTTCTTAACGTTTTTTACCAACCTTCTAGAATCCTTTAAAAATTTGTATAAAACATAATTTTACTGCTTCTGTGAGTTGAATTTTAAAAATCCAAAAGTCATAGTTAACATTAGTAATGAAAATTAGGTTTAATATGATTAAAATAAATTTTATTGAATAATAACTTTTAACTTTTATTTACCACGGTTACAAGTAAATAGGGTAATTAAGGTTAAAATTAATATTATAATTATCATAACAAATGTCCTAATTTTATTGGATATGTGTAATTAGACCAAAAAATAAACATATGAATAAAATATTATCTTCTTCGGTAATATTGGTATAGATTAGGACATTTATTAATATTTTATTTAAAGAAGAGTAAAAATTGTTAAATTCAATGTTTAATAACTACACAATTTTTAATATAGTGTCACACATTTGTTAAATCCAACTATAAATATTCATTAGAAATATAAAAATATTTCCAACATAATGGTAATTTATTTATAATTTTTGGAAATTAAATAATTTATTATATTAATGATAGAATGGTGATGTAGTAATTACCTTATTAATGAAATATTAAAATAATTGATATTATAAATATCTAAATATATGTAAATTGAGACTTCTAATGACTTAAAATAATTTTATAGGTTGATATGACATTTTATGGTCGATTAGATAAATTTGGATCGATGTTATAAGGTTGTTATGTCTTTCCCAAAAAAAACTAAATAGTATCAAAATTGATATAAATTAATTTTTAATACAAATACTATGTTTTTAGTTGATATAATATTCATAAAAATATAAGGTTCTGAAAAATGAATTAAATAATATTATATAATTCATTAATGAACCACTTGAGGTTCACTTGATGTTTAGAATATGTTTATTAACCATATTGTGTAACAATACAAGAAGACACGGTAAATGTTAAACCATTTAACTAAGAGTTAAATCTAAAAGATAAGGTTAAAATGGTAACCTAAACATTTATAAAACCTATTGGTTGAGATAATTTCGAACCATAACAACCTAAGGCTCAAAATAAATTCATTTTTATCCATTATAAACCTAAAATTATTTTATAATAAAATAATATTCTAATCATTTCCTAAAATGACACTCACCCCTCTTATAAAAGGGAACATCCACTTCTCTCAAAATCACACTTTGGAAGCCATTTGGATCGACCAAAACATTCCCAAATATCCCTTAAATTTATTCCACATAAACCTAGAGTCCTTACATTGATCGAAAACTCATCATAAGGAGCCATTTCGATCAACTCAAAAGGAAACACTCAAAGAAGAGGTAATAATTTCACCACCCTCATTCTTGTTCTTTTCTTTTTCCACTTCCTTTTTAATTGTTGTTTCCAATCCAAAATAATAACCCCAATACGTCAGACATACTGTGATGTTATTATAAATATGTTACAACCATATTATTTATTATATCTACCCTGTAAATTACAAAGTCACAATATGTATGTACGTACGGTTTACCGTCTCCATGTCGTGGTGTTGTTTTTTTACAATTATGGTGAGAACATTCCCAAAAGGACATGCCTATTTTATTGGGAAAAGGAATAAATGAATGATTAAAACTAATGGGTATAATAATGATTATAACTGATGTAAATAATAAATATAACATGTCAAGGATTCTGTATATCTGATATACCACTCAATTACATACGATTTCACAATCAATATAATTATATTTTCTCTTGTTCATACATACGGATTACCGTCTCCATGAATGAGATGAGATTAATTCCCCATCTTAATCATTCAATAATAATATTCGTTTTATGATTAAAAACAATGTTTATGAAAATAATATTATTCTGTATAAGAATCAAATACATCATATCCATAACAAACATGGCTTACATAACCAAGCATATAAAGGAAAATGAATCAGTTAACAACCTAAACAATGATACTAATAAAATATTAATAACAAATAAATAATAAACTGGTCATATATGATATCATATTTATTTATATGATTCTTTTATAATTTAATAGAAATATTTTAACTAATATACATGATGTTAACATACCATTGAATAAGGAAAATTTCAAGGTAGGGTTTATTTTCACAAATTCCTTATTATCTGAGGTTGTTTTTATGTAAGTATATACTCAGAAATATTTTTTTATCCATGTCCATTTTTCATAAATTTGTTTTCAAAGGAATTCTTTTTAAGAAAATGTTTACTGAAACATCATTTCAAAGGATTTAAATATTTATTCTTCTAAAGGTTTTTCATTAATTTCCATGTTTTTAGAATTGTTTTAATTAATTTATTTATATGGACATGAATGTTTTAAAATGTCAATTCCATTAAAATGTTTCAAAGTTGTATGGGACACATTGATTTAAACCTATATTTTAAATGACTTCAATTGTATGAATTTTAAATGATTACATGAAAAACGAATATTTCTCTCAATGATTGTTTCTGATCATTTTCAACTATGTCATCATACTTTATAGGGTATTATTATTGATCGATGTTGATTTATTATGATAAAAATATTCCATATTGTTTTGGAGGTTTTGTGATATGTTTGACTATGGATGTGTTATTTTTACACCATTAATGGTTTATGGATAAAGTATTTACATTTCATATACTAGTTTTAATATGAATTTATATGTTATGTTTAAACCTTTTTATATAAAAAATGAATTGGACTTATTAATTGACAAGTGGATCCCACTATATCTCCTCAATGCATCAATAAGTCTCATGCGATAAACTAGTGTCTTGGCATAAGGTGTTGAAAAAATTCTATTTATATTCTTGGCACAAGGCCTTGACAATGTGGTTATGAAGTCTGGCATAAAGTATTGCATCATAATGAAATTGGATTTTGATATTTAATGTGATTATTCGACTAGTAGAATATCCATTTGAATAATTAAATGGCATTATTTGATTTATATTGGCCATATTATGCATATCTTTGTGTTTAAAAGGCTTATGTTTTAGTCTTATACACTACATTAATTGTTTATTATTATTTACGGAATTTCTCTCTATATTTGTATCGTTACTAAGCATCTATGCTCACCCCTACCTATGTGTTTTCTATAGTATACAAAGAAGTGTTTTATGATTGATATGTAGTGTTACACTAGAGGATTAATGGCATTATCAGAGGATTATTTATGTTTTATTTTATTTTCAAAAGTTTAATGTAACGTGCATGTATGTAATCTATTTTCCTAGACTAATAAAAGTATTGGCCTTTCGGGACTTGATTCCATGTAATCATGCCAATGTATTAAAATAATTCACAGACTTTAGGTAATTGAGGACATGGTGTTACAGTTGGTATCAAAGAATGTTTAGAAACAACATTGAAAATAGTTTTAGTTAAACTCTTATTAGAGAAAATTACTCTAAGATAGACTTTGAAGATTACAATAGAAGAACTTCCAAAAAAATTTGGAATGTAGAGATTTTGTGTATTTTCCAAAAATGCATCCCTGTCTAGATAAGATCAGGTAGAAGTATCTTTGGCATATATGTACCTAGGTGTGAAAAATATAACAAGGAGTTTCAGCCTTGACTCGGGGTTTCCCAGTACACGACAACTAGCCTTGGAACACTCTTGGTTATCATACTCCCGGGGGATATGTTTAGGATAATTCACATTTTCATTAAAATCCATTATGAATGATTTAAGAGTAAATACATCCTCAATGAAAAAATTTTATGATTATAGATTATATTGATAATATTTTTAATTTAAGTTAGATATTTTACACATTTTGAATTATACATTGGGGTTCATAAACTAACCTAGTGTTTTCCATTGATTAGAAATGGCGCCTAATAGAAGGAATGAGAATTCCAGCAATTTTCATGATTGATTGATTAATAAGGATCATTGTTTATGATGCTTTCGTCGAGGCACACACGTTCATATGTGGATGTTGCATAGATGTTGCCCCTCATTCCTTCATTCTAAAGGTGGTAGACAACTATTCCTTATTCATGGATGTTTTCTCCTTGATCGAAACATAATGATGGGATGTTGGTTCTTCCTTCCATGGATTCCTCCTCAAAAACTTGTCACTATGTCCAGGTCTCCCTAAAAAATTCTTTCTTGGTTCATGAATCTCATTCCTGGTTCCATGACTTTGTGGATTCCAGTTAATTACACTATTTCCGTCAGGACATTCCATGGAGACTTTCCATGGTAGCAACCATCGGTTGGAATAGATGAAAATATCAGGCATGTCGGGGCATATCCAGATGAATGGACATTGGAGAATCTATACTCTTACTCATAATAGGTCATATGAAGGGTGAAGAACTGAAGGCCTCCCACGTCCGTCACAGGATATCTTATGTCGGAGGCATGTCTCTGAGGTTTTCTTGAGCTTCCCATGTTTAACAAAGGTTATGCCGCAAGTTTAACGTCTGGAAGAGACGGTTATGCCAAAGGCATGTCTTCCGAGGTTTTCATCAGGCATTTCATGTTTAACATGAGGTAGGCCACGAGTTTAATGTCATGTGGAGACGGAATGAGAGTGACCAAGACAACCCATTGAGATGGACCAGATTGGTAAATCCCTAGGATGGAACACCTGAACGGTTTACTGGGTTGATGGATCAGAACACTGAGTAAGAGTAGAACCAAGATGGTGGGTCCCATAAATGGAATATGTCACACAGTGAAGGCTGATCTGGACACCACTGATGGTGGGTCATGGAGTGTGCACCCTAGAATGGGGGAATACCAAGGTTTACCTTTGGCTGGGATTGAAAATCATGGAGGTTTCCTACATACCCTTTGTAGATGGTAGGGATCAAAACACAGGTAGTTTGAAGGGGTGATGAAACAGGGTGTATACAGAGGATATCAACCCGGATACATGCTAGGGTATATGCATGGATAACGGCCCAAGAACATCTAGGAGAAACGAGGAGATGGATGACATGATCCCACAGGGATGTGTTAGCCCGGGAAAGAATATGGGTGGATGATAGAAATTTGAGTGAAGTGGAGAGAGAATGAGATGGAACCGATGTGAGGATGACAGTGATGTTGGGATTGAGCCTTGAAGAGACTTCCTACATATCCCCATGGTAGGGAATCATTGTCTACATAGTTCAGTGGGATGATGGGACACATGAGGAGGCGACCCGAGAGAATGGACGCCTGGATGGGACCCGAAGGAAGTAGAACCCCATGGTTGGGGCATGTTTCTCCCGAAACAAATGGGATCGAGGGATAGATCAGAATGAGACATGGGTGTTGGGATTGAACATAATGGAGGCTTCCTACGTATCCACTTGGAAGGGAATAAATGTATGCATAGTTTATCTAATGACGGCTTACCATCGATTGGGTACTTCAATGGGATACCTCTAAGTAAGGCTGAAAATGACTTACCACTGAATGGGATTCACAACGGCTTACCACAGGATGGGGTCCCAATGGATTACCACGGGATCGGGTTACAATGACTTACCACTGGATTGGGGATCCAGTTTAATGTCATGCAGGGCGAAGGTGGTCCAACGTGATGTGGGGTCCGAACCAATGGTTGTTAGGCTTTATCCTCAGGGAGGCCTCCAACATAACTTTATTGGAAAGGATCAAAGTCCACGTAGTTCATGATGATTGAGGCGAACCGACGTGAAGGGGGTCGGAGAAACCAGGTGTTGGGTATGAACCAAAGGGAGACTTCCTATGTACCTTGCCTTGTCAAGGGTCAAAGACCATGTAGTTGAGATGGGTTTGGGAGAATTGGTGTAGGGATAGAACCTCAGGGTGGCTTCCTATGTACCTTTCCTTAGAAAGGATCAAAGACCACGTAGTTAAAAATAAAAATATAGTGATCAGGTGGTGGGCTTGAACATCAGGGAGGCTTCCTACATACCATTCCTTGGCTAGGATCAATGTCCACATAGTTGAGATGGGTTCGGGCGAACAGACGTGAAGGGGTTTGCAGTGAACAGGTATTGGGATTGAACATCAGAGAGGCTTTCTATGTACCTTTCCTTGGAAATCATCAAATACCACGTAGTTCAGAATAATAATATATCGACCGGGTGTTGGTCTTGAACCTCAGGGAGGCTTCTTATGTACCTTTCTCATGAAAGGATCAATTTCCTCATAGTTCAGATGTGGTGGACCATCATGAAGTGTTCGGGACCAATGGGTGTTGGTCTTGAACCTCAGGGAGGCTTCCTACGAACCTTTCCATGGAAAGTATCAAAGTCCATGTAGTTCATTTGGGTTTGAAGCATACACTATTAGATACCCAGGAACCACTATCAAGCGACAACGTTGGATGGGGATTACTCAAGGAATATTCATGTGTGCCGCTAAGGAGCGTCAATGGTGGATGCGTTTTAAGCAAGGATGCTACCTGGGTGCCAATATGGAACGCCAATGGTGGAAGGGGCTTATGCAAAGAAGCTTCCCATGTGCCCATATGGAGCGGTAGTGGTGAATGCCTCTTACACAAGGAAGATGCCTAGGTGCCTTTATGGAGTGGTAGTGGTGGATGGGGTTACACATAGAATCTACATGAGTGTCGCAATGGAGCGACATTGGTGGATGGGGTTTATGTAATGAAGCTGCCTGGGTGCCGCTATTGAGCGGCTGTGGTGAATGGGGCTTATGCAAGGAATCTATTCGTGTGCCACTATAGAGTGGCAACGGTGATTAGGGCTTCTGCAAGGAAGCTTCCCATAATGTCTTCATCGTGTCTGGCCATGAGGGAATCCCAACCCACTAACGGGTTAAACCCTTCACCTATGTGCTAGTCCACAAGAGGGGTAATTCCAAGCGAATTTGAACCAGTCTGAACAAATAGATATTAGATGTATAAATCACATGCCCGACATTCAAAATACAATGAGGGTAGTGTGATGGTGGAGGATAATTTTTGATTGTGTTCGAAACAGAACATCCATATCGTGTTAGCCTCAAATAGGGACAAAAAACGAGGGTCAACTGCGGATTATTTTCAAAACATAGGACCTGACTCAACGTGTCATCCATAGTCTTCTGGGGTGTTGGACAAGGATTGTAACACCCCGAGATTTTATGAAAAATATTCTTTTTTA